>JAJHPC010000008.1:8703640-9974890 GCA_024447665.1 Juncus inflexus | reverse complement strand
AATTCTTAAAAAACTTGGGTTAATTAGTCAGTTGTTAGATATGTTTAGCTGTTAGTTGGTTAAAAAAAATTGGGCTTGTTCCGCCACTAGTAGTGGCGGAACACTGTTTTTTATACTAATTAATCATGTTTAGTCCACTAAATGGGAAATTTTTGCAAAAAAACTAAAAATCATCTGTTCCGCCACTAGTGGTGGCGGAACAGAATGTGTTCCGCCACCACTAGTGGCGGAAATGACAGATATTTCATTATTTTTAAACCAATGAAAATTGTTGAATTTTTTTTAAAAAAAATGATATTTTAAAAAAAAGTCAAAATTCTAAACCTGGCCTGATCAACTCAACTTTGTGCACAAGCTAGGCCCGGCCCAGTAATTATGAAAAATCATCTAAGTTCAATTTCATATTAATTAATTTACAAAAAGAAAGTGATTATATTTTCGTATTTATTATCATAATTTTTTTTAGCTGGTGTTTTTAATATGGTTATATTCAGAGTATGTTAACATGGCAGTATGGCACAAATTCAATTTGCGTTAATGTTCAGAATTTGTAGTGCAGTTTATATATTGTTTGTCATTAGATAAAAGATTCAATTGCAAACAGTATTTTTGGTTTTAAAATTTTAAGCTTGCATTGTTTCAAATTTTAATTGTAATTTAAAAATATGTCGGCGGGGATGTACGATGATTGTGATATTCTACCTACATATCTAACTCTTGACAGAACAATCAATTATTATCTTCATTTTTTTTTGTTTTTAGTATGAGTATGGTAATAGCGCAAGGACAAAACTAACTTGTTTGGAGGTTTACTGTTCAGGTCACTAAAGAAAAATCAACTTGGTGACAGTATATGTTTTTTTTTATTATTTTAGATTGAATCCATAATTTGCATATTGATAGATTTTGTTCTATTGAACCAACTTGAAGAAGTTTATTTGCTTTAATTGGATCAAAATTAGGTAGTGCTGCATTGGAGAGGTATGTACAAGAGAATTGGAACCACGTGTGATCTGGCAGGTCCAATTGCCTGGCATATCGGATCCTTTTAAATTATACATAGACATGGTCTACGCACACCGGTCTATTGTGTGCACTTTCAATCAGGTTGAGTATATTCAAACTTGAATCATGCCCATTTAAGGCCCGATATGTTTGACTTGGTGGAAACAACAAACAAGTTTGAAAGAAAACTTAATAACAAAATCATATGAAAAACAATAGTTAAAAAACTTATTAGCAGAAGATCACAAAAGAATGAAATGAAGAAACAATAACAACCAATTTTATAAGAATATAGAATTTGATGGAATAATAGTTAGAACTTCGAATTTTTAAAATATGAATTCAAATTAACAAAAGATATTGATTGTGAAAAGGCCGGTCAGATAATTAGAAAATGAAATCTATACGAATTTTTCATTTAGATTGAAAAAAGTATGAGAAAACATAAAATGATGAATCAAAATACATAAAATAACGACATTTTTGGTGATAGATAACCATTTTACCTTTTTTGAACTGACATTTTTATTCTATATACTTAATTAATTAACCTTGCCTTAAATTCTTGTTATAAATTAAAATAGTTCACTATTTTATTATTCCTATAATACCCCCGACCGGAACGTAAGAGGCTGGTGATCAGTCCGACCTTCACTTGTGAATGTAAAACTGTGTTACTTAAATAGATTAGTGCATTAACTACTAGCATCAACTAAACTTAAGTTTTTTTCAGAACAATATGATGTGGGTCTAAAAATTGAACTGGACCAGTTAATACCCTAAACTCTTACAATTCCATTATTTCACTATTATCGAGTGTCGGCCAAAAGGCCCTTACATGTCTACTATCTAACTGTAGGATCAAAACAATCTTCCAAGCTAATTGCAAGCAGAAGTATTTCTTTCACAAAAAAAAGGAATGATGCTATTTCGAGAGCTAAAATCACTTCGTTGAAAGCTATTTAAAACAATTTCTCTCTAATACCAATTTTATCCTTATTAATTAAAGATCTCCTAAAATCATACTAAATTTACTCTCTCTAATATCAAATAAATACAATATATTCCATCTCTAAAATTCAATGTTAACATATATTAAAATGCAACATATAGAATTATTAATATAAATACAACACATAATAAAAAAAATATTATATAATAATAAATTAATATGTGTTATTAAATTTTATATATTAAAAATAAATTTAATTTTTAATTATTAATATATGCAATAAAAAAAACATTTTGGTCATTATAATATATGATATAATATAATAATTATTTTACTATATGTTGTATTTATATATCAAATATATATTATATGTTGTATTTATATATTAAATATATTAAATGCTTGGAATTGAATTATACACAATATATATCAAATTTATTTGTTTCCAATTTTGATAGGAGAGAGATTTCATTATTAGAGAGAGTAAATTTGGAAGAATAATATTGAATTAATGATTGATATTCTATAATTAATAAGGGTAAAAATGACATTGAAGAGAAAAAAATTTGAATTGCTCTCGACGAAACAAATTTATCTCTCGAAATAGTATTGCCCAAAAGAAGTAACTTCATCAACAAACTATTAATTTTCTTCTAAAATTAGCTAGAAAATTATAAAGCTCTCCTTCCTTTGCATTTCAGTTTCAAGTTTATAACTATATTTAGCAACTTGTAGTTTAGCAGATGGATACCAATCATACATTCCATTTCTTCTTTCCATATTTACTCTTCCTAATAATTATTTTTTATCAACCAAAACTAGAAACAAATAAATATGATATAAATACAACCAACATGTTATATTATTAATGTATAAATACAACATATAATAAGATAATGATTATAATATCCTATTTATTTTATAATGATCAAAATATCTTTTTATTGTAATATAGTTAAATTTGAAAATATTAATTATGTAAAATATTAATATGAACATAAATTAGTATATATTAATAGGTAAGAAAAAAATATAACTATAGTATATTAATATTAAAATAATAATTTTTTTTGCTTCAAATGCCCGTAGACTATATTAAAATAATATTAAAAAAATAGTATTAGATATCAACTATTATTATATAATAATTATTTTATTATATATTATATGTATATATTAATAATATATTAATACGTATTTATTTATTTCTAATTTGGTTGATTAGTATTTAATTAGTAGAGTAATTTTGGTATGAATTAATGTTATCTATAATTAATAAAATTAAAATTGGTATTAGAGAGAAAAATTCAAATTGCCTTTCGACGAAGCAACTTTAACCCTCGAAATAGTATTACCCATTCTTTTTTACTTGCTTTTAACAGATTTAAATGTATTCAAGCATCATTCAGTTGCATAATAAATTAATATATTTTTTCTTTGGTTCACAAACTTTGAATACGAAATCATGGAGAGACAAACCCAGGTGCAAATACTTTATATTTTTTTTTTCAAAATGATCTATTTATAATTTATCGTGTTCTTGCAATATTTTATTCTACGAATGTTTTATGCAGGAGAATCTAGCAGTCTCAGCGGAAATGCTACTGACGGATCTTAACCTGGTTATTCACCTCTGTTTCAATGTATTTTTTTTTATTAAATTACGACGTTTTCTAGGAAACGCATGTAAACTCCATTGAATAAAATAAAATTACAAAATGCAACCATCATTTTGATAGAGTAGGATTCAACAAAACAAAAACAAGAGACTATACAAATGAATAAAAGAATAAATGACCCTTAGAAGACTGAATTAAATATTAAAAAAGGAAAAAAATGGAAGAGTGCCTTCCAGTGTTTTTAATTTTCCGTTATTTGATGATCAGCTATCGTTTGTGCTCGGGTGAATATTTCACTTTCGTCCTCCGCATTCTTGAGGATGACGTTCTCTGTTTTGCACTCGTTCCAAAAAATCTTGTTGCACTTTTCCCTCTAGATTGAGAAAATGATCATCACCTTTCTCAGTAGATCATTTGTCTCGCATCCTCCCCTCAACATGGCTTCAATATCAGGCGGCCTTGCTTGTTCAATCTCGTCGAGTGTCATCCAAACTCGTCTTGTAAACCTGCACTATTTCAATGTATGTTGAGAGATTAATTAATTGGTTTGCACACAAATCATAAAAGATTGACTGTAGATATCATACAAATCATCATATAAAATTTTGTTTAAAGATAAATTAATTAGAAAGTAACTTTTACAGTACGAACAAGTACATATCGGTATTGTATTTAAATATGGTTCTATATATGTACTTATCATAGTTCTATATACAATACCCATATGGAATGCTGCCCGAACCGATAACCCCTCGGCAGACTCGATAGAACCGGTGTTTCCTCTGTCGGACTCGATGGAACCGGCGTTTCATCGAATCGCCTCATTCTATGCCTATTTTGTAATGTGTTCAGTGGACGATACGTCAGATGTTCGAGCTCAACCATCAGAGCCTTCCCCTTGTCCGTCCAACTAGGTCCGCCACGACTTGAACCGGCTCCAGATGACATCTTTATATAAAATAAAATAATATAAGTTACTACTCAATTTTAAATTATATATTTTTTTCAAATTACTAAATAATAATATTTATTTATTAAATATTTTCATAATTTTTTAAATATTACTACTTAATTTTAAATTATATATTTTTTTCAAATTACTAAATAATAAATTAATTTATTAAATATTTTCATAATTTTTTAAATAAAAATACTACATAAAATATATCACTACTTAATTTTAAATTATATATTTTTTTCAAATTACTAAATAATAAATTAATTTATTAAATATTTTCATAATTTTTTAAATAAAAATACTACATAAAATATATTACTACTTATTTTTAAATTATATATTTTTTTCAAATTACTAAATAATAAATTAATTTATTAAATATTTTCATAATTTTTTAAATAAAAATACTACATAAAATATATTACTACTTAATTTTAAATTATATATTTTCTTCAAATTACTAAATAATAAATTAATTTATTAAATATTTTCATAATTTTTTAAATAAAAATTCTACATAAAATATATTACTACTTAATTTTAAATTTTATATTTTTTTCAAATTACTAAATAATAAATTAATTTATTAAATATTTTCATAAGTTTTTTAATAAAAATACTGCATAAAATATATTACTACTTAATTTTAAATTATATATTTTCTTCAAATTACTAAATAATGAAAATTATTTATTAAATATTTTCATAATTTTTAAATAAAAATACTAAATAAAATATACATACCGAATAAATTTTCTTCTTCTTCTTCTTCTTCTTCTTCTCCTTAATCTTCTTCTTCTTCTTCACCTTCCTTCTTCTTCTTTTTCTCCTTCTCCTTATTACTAAATAATAATAAAAATACAAATCATAAAACCTAAATTTCAATCAATTATTCCAAATAAATTAATTCAAACAAATCAATCAAATCAACCTAACTTCAATCAATTCAAACATATTTCACTCTAATTTCAATCAATTCAAACATATTTCACCCTAATTTCAATCAATTCAAAAAAAAAATACCAACACCAATTTCTAAATCTAAACTCAAAATAAAACCAAATCAATTACCTTCCTCTTTTTCTTCCTCCTATTTCCTCTTTTCTCCTTTAATCTCCATAATTTTTTGGTTTTTTTGGTAAGATTAACGCCCAAAAATCACCCCCAAAATCACCCAAAAATTGCCTCTTTTCAAACGGTCGGCTCTATTGGGTTTAATGAGTTTTAATGGGTTGAAATGAGGGATCCATTTATATATATATATATATATATATATATATATATATATATATATATATATATATATATATATATATATATATATATATATATATATATGCATTCCGCCACTACTAGTGGCGGAACAGATGAAATTTTACATGTTCCGCCACTACTCGTGGCGGAACAGGGTATTATTTTTTGCATTCCTCCAGTCAGTGGAAAAAAAATTATTTTCACCTGTTCCGTCAGTAGTGGTGGCGGAATAGCGTATTATTTTCTGCGTATGTTCAGTCAGGGGAAAAAATTATTTTGGTCTGTTCCGCCACTTATAATTGTTTGGTTAATTAGTCATCTGTTAGATATGTTTAGCTGTTAATTGGTAAAAAAAAATTGGGCTTCTTCGGCCACTAGTAGTGGCGGAACACTGTTTTTTATACTAATTAATCATGTTTAGTCAGCCAAATGAGATATTTTTGCAAAAAATGGAAAATCATCTAGTCCATGTGTTCTGCCACTACTAGTGGCGGAAATAGTTGATATTTCATTATTTTCAATGACTACTGTTGAATTTTTTTTTTAAATGGTATTTAAAAAAAAGTCAGAATTTTGGACAAAACTTGAATGTGTTTTTTTTTATTGAAATTCCCTTAGGCTGACAAAATTTCAATATGTTGAAAAAGAAAAAAAATCAGTTCCTTTCGTATGGGTTTCCATGAGTAATAAAAGGGTTGTCTTTTTGACAAAATTAATAGCCTACGAAGTAGGATTAATTAGTTAAATATTCTATATAAGCTATGGTAGGTCTAGTTTTGTTACTTTTCTTGTTTGTGGTTGTGGAAAATAAGATTTGAATATGACCTCCACTTTATTCTGTATGGTAGGGCGAAAAAGGAGTTTAGAAATTAATTTTGTGCTTTCTGAGTCAGTTTAGTGTCATAATTTCTATGTTAAATATTGCATGCCTCATTTATTTTCAGCAAGTTTTGCCTTGATAATAGTATTTGTGGAAACTCTATGATATTATGAGTTTTATTTTTACACCACTCTATAATATCATAATTTTTATATTTATATATTGTTTGTCATTAGATAAAAGTTTTAATTGCAAATAGTATTTTTGGTTTTAAAATTTAAAGCTTGCATTGTTTCAAGTTTTAATTGAAATTTAAAAATATGTCCGTGGGGGTGGGGATAGTATGGAAACATCTCAAGGACAAAACTAACTTGTTTCAAGGTTTACCCTTCAGGTCACTAAAGAAAAATCAACTTGATGACTATATATTTTATTATTATTTTAGATTGAATTCATAATTTGTGGTTTTTTTATGCTCGGTAGGCGATTGCCTACTGAGATTTTCGTTTAAAAAGAAAGAAAAAATTTTGTTACAATACTGTCTTATGGGTAGACAGTTATCTGAACTCTGAGACCTAGAGTAATATTACAAGATAAGGAGAAAAAAATTTAGACCAAAGATGTCTAATAAGTCGAATAGAAAAATCAATCCTAAAAGAACAGAGACTTTAGCCATTGTCACTCCAACGCCGTGCTTCTTGAATCACGAGACAGCAGGTTACGCTCGGAGGAGCCTTCTTGTTGTTGAAGACTCTCTGATTGCGTTAAATATGTGGTTAATAGATTTTGTTAAATATGTTCTATAATCTATATTTGATTGTGTTTGTCATGACTCAATTTTGATATCTTTTCCAAAATTCTAAAATGCCGTACCAATTGAGCTAATAAGTTTTGTTTTTTTTAAGGCTCATAAGTCTCACAATTATTGTCCAAAAAATTGACATTTATGAAGTTTTAAGAACCACAACCTTCTGTTCTGTTCTACTGGAGAAACTTTGACAGTAAGTTTCGCCTTGATAAAAGTATTTGTGGTTTTAGGAATTAAAGCATGCAGAGTTTTAAATTTACATTGAAAATTTACAAAGATGCATGCACTTCTCTTTTTTGCAACAGGATTTGTCAGTACTGTAACTACTGTTGTTTGTGAGGTACTAACAACTATGCCCATTATATAATGGGAGCTTCCTTCTGCATCTCTCTGTAAAAATTGTCCTTTCTTTTTTTCACCAATCAAATTTTTAGGAAGCCTCCTAAATTTACTTCTCTATCTTTCATTCTGTATCAATGGCAAACAATTATACTATCCTTGATGCCCCCGTGCCCTTCAAAGAAATTGTAGAGGCCAACAAAAACCTAAAAGAAAGCCCCAATCAAGGTTTTGACGATCTGATTGAAGCCCTTCCTGTCAAGACATTCGGTCCACGTCAGGTCAGATTGTACCAAGGTTTCTGGTTACCAGAGTATCCACTTCGAGGCATATTATCCATGCAAAAGGACTTCCAATTCCGCCCGACTGATCTCGTTCTCATCAGCTACCCTAAATCTGGCACAACCTGGCTCAAAGCTATAATATTTGCCATTATGACTCGTAACCGTTATCCTTTCGATCAACACCCGCTCTTGACGAACAATCCTCACCAATGTGTGTCCACCCTTGAAATGGAATTAGCAGCGGGCCGAAACTCTCTACTTGGGGTCATTCCTTCCCCGCGGATCCTAAGCACCCACGTGCCTTACTATGTCCTGCCTGATTCAGCAATCAACTCTAATTGTCGAATCATTTATGTTTGTCGGGATCCGAAGGATGTTTTGGTCTCACAATATCATTTTGTATATGATTTTCACAACATGGGCAATCGTAGGTGTCCTTTCAATGAGATATTTGAGATGTTTTGTGATGGTGCTTCATCTTACGGCCCTATATGGGACCATGTTTTAGGTTATTTGAAGGAAAGTACGACAAGGCCACAAAAAATTCTATTTTTGAAGTATGAAGAGATGGTTAAGGACACAATTAAATATGTGAAGAGGATAGCAGAGTTTGTAGATTGTTCCTTCACGGAAGCCGAAGAAAGGAGTGGGGTGGTGGAGCAGATTGTAGAGCTGTGTAGCTTTCAGAAGCAAAAGAACTTGAAGGTGAACAAGACTACGACCGACCGTGAAACTGAGACGCAAATCCAATATGCAGCTTACTTTAGGAAAGGTTTGGTAGGAGATTGGAGGAACCACATGACACTTGAGATGGCGCAAAAGCTTGATACCATGGCAGAAGAGAAGTTTAAAGGATTGGAGATTTTAAAGGAGAATGTGGGGTCAAATTCTATTTAGTAGTCAAGTGGAATAATGTATGTTTTTTTCTTCTGTTATGTAAGATGATCGATTTGATTCAATAAACTAGATGATTCGCATTTTTTTGTCTTCATTTTTGTTCGACATGGACAATGGATTTGTATAGCTATGTCTTCTTTTATGATTTTGATCAGTTATTCTACCTCTTTTTTTAGGACAGTAATATTTATGTAACAACATGCATGACATGATCCTCACCCTATTGTTAACTCATCAGGTTTAGGCATATTATATATACAATATTCATTATTTTCCAAGACAGGTAGAGCTAATGAAGCTGGCGAGCAGTTCTCATTGCGGAAATTGCACGAGCCGGATCAAGGCTCTTGGGGCAAGTCACAGTGCAGCTCTTTATAGTCCTGCATCTATACAATCTCCTCTCATCTTCTGCCCTCGCTTGTACCCTCTTTTCGCATAATCATCACGACTTTAAAACAGAAAAATACGAATTAAAATATTAAAATGAACATATAATTGTTTTTTTTAAGTAAAATGAACAGATAATTGTTGAACACATTAATTTTTGGATGATGATTACATTTTATTTAAGAATTTTGCTATTGTATGTACTCTCTTCCTTCTGGTGGGGCCTTTTTCATCTTTAACCATAGCTCTATCAATCTATTAATCCCCAAGCCAGAAGGCAGAAATTTGCAAGATCAATACATTAGATTGTGACATGTTGACTGTGATATGCTACCTACATATATAACTCTAGACAAAACAATCAATCAATTATTATATTTCATTTCATCTAAAATATACATATGGACCGAATTTTAGCGGGCCTAGTTTTAGAGGCTGTTTGATTCTTTTTTCCAATTTTCCCAAGCTTTATGAACTTTCGTTTTATATTTTGAAGTTAGGGATTAATTGGGTAATTAGGGCAGAATTGTAGCCAACATTAGAAGGGTTATTTAATTGTACATGATATGGGATCTCTTGTAAATACTCTTTTTAGATGAAATGAAATATACACAATTGGAAGGCGGATTACAGCCCTCTCCAATTTTTCTCCAAAAAAAAAAGAAAATCAATTATTATATTAAATTTTTTGTTTTTAGCATGGGTATGGTAACAGCCCAAGGACAAAACTAACTTGTTTCAAGGTTTATTGTTCAAGTCATTAAAGAAAAATCAACTTATTGACAGTATTTGTGGTTTTTAAAAATTAAAGCATGCAGAGTTTTAAATTTACATTGAAAATTTAAAAAGATGAATGTGGGGATTTCGTTTGTTAGTAGTTAAGGATTTGTCAGTAGTGTTTATTGTGATGTGCTACAAAAAGATTCTCTTCTGTAACTATGACCATTATATCGGGAACTTCCTTGTATCTCAATACAAATTTATCTTTCTTTCTTTTATCACCAGTCTAGTTTTTGGAAGCCTCCTAAAATTACTTCCCTATCTTCCAATTTAATTTGCATTTTTTGTATCAATGGCAAACAATTATACAATCCTTGATGCCCCCGTGCCCTTCAAGGAAATTGTAGAGGCGAACAAAAACCTAGCCGAAAGTGCCCCTCAAGTTTTTGGCAGTTTGATTGACGCCCTTCCTGTCAAGTCATTCGGTCCACGTCAGGTCAGATTGTACCAAGGCTTTTGGTTTCCGGAGTTTCTACTTCGAAGCGCATTAACCATGCAAAAGGACTTCCAATTCCGTCCGACTGATCTCTTTCTCATCAGCTACCCCAAATCTGGTACGACCTGGCTCAAATCTATAATATTTGCCATTATGACTCGTATCAGTTATCCTTTCGATCAGCACCCGCTCTTGGCTAACAATCCTCACCAATGTGTGCCAACCGTTGAGATGCAAATAGCGGCGGGCCGAAGCTCTCTACTTGGGGCCATTCCTTCTCCACGGATCCTAAGCACCCACTTGCCTTACTCCATCCTGCCTGAATCAGTAACCAGTTCTAATTGTCGAATCATTTATGTTTGCCGGGATCCAAAGGATGTTTTGGTCTCACAATACCATTTTGTACATGAATCTCTCAACATGGGCGATCAGAAAGGTCCTTTCAATGAGATATTTGACATGTTTTGTGATGGTGTTTCATCTTACGGCCCTGTATGGGACCATGTTTTAGGTTATTCAAAGGAAAGTATGATAAGACCCCAAAAGATTCTATTTTTGAAGTACGAGGAGATGGTTAAGGACACAATTAAATGTGTGAAGAGGATAGCAGAATTTATAGAGTGTCCCTTCACGGAAGCCGAAGAAAAGAGTGGGGTGGTGGAGCAGATTGTAGAGCTGTGTAGCTTTTAGAAGCAAAAGGACTTGAAGGTGAACAAGACCATAATTGAGAGCAAAATTGAGACGCAAATCCCGTATTCGGCTTACTTTAGGAAAGGTTTGGTAGGAGATTGGAGGAACCACATGACTCTTGAGATGGCGCAAAAGCTTGATTGCATAGCAGACGAGAAGTTTAAAGGATTGGAGATTCTAAAGGTGAATGTGGGGTCAAATTCTATTTAGTATGTCTCAAAAAAAAATCTATTTAGTAGTCGAGTGGAATAATGTATGTTTTTTCCTTACTGTTATGTAAGATGATCGATTTGATTCACTAAACTAGACGATTCGCTTTTTTTTGTTCGACATGGACAATTGATTTGTGTAGCTATGTCTTTCTTTCATGATTTTGATCAGTTGTTCTACCTCTTTTTAAGGACAGTAATATTTATGCAACAACATGCATGACATGATTCTCACCCTATTATTACTCATCAGGTTTAGGCATATTATATATACAATATTCTTCAAAAAAAAAGAAGAAGAAAAGGAACATATATATATATATATATATATATATATATATATATATATAATTAAGCTCCCCCTTCTTTTGCATACAGCTTTGGGATTTGCTGGGGAGCCACGTTGCGAGTGATTTTTGACTGCTCGATGAAAGGATGTATTTTTACGCGAGCGGTTAATTTTTTTTATCCTGTTGATTTCTGTGTGATATACGGGATTTAGTGTGAAATAAGGCTCGCTTGGTCTCTCACCCCTTCCACACCCCCTCTCTCTCTCTCAAGGGTTTTTCCACGCTGCTTCCGCCGAACTGCAAAGAAGGATCAGCCAGAGAAGAAAAACCGGACGACTGTTTTGATGGCGTCAAAGCGGCGGCGAGCTTGCTCCGGCGATCTCGCGCAACAAGGCATAGCTTCCGATTCTTGTTCCATTCTCTCTCCCTCACGATCTTTCCCGCTTTGAAGAGTACTTTTTTCCCTCTTTGCTTGATCATCGGGCCACGGGGCTCTGCACGGAGGCCCTTCGATTGAAGTTGGTGTTCAATTTAACATCCGTTCATTTTAATCGCTCGATCTAATTTTACAGAACCGTGTAACTTCAAACCAGATTTCCTGCGATTTCTCACAAGGCATATATAGAACCGGATGATGAAGAAGAAGAAGAATCGACGAGCGGGACCCACCGAACTACGGACGCACGCCAACAGCCAAGCCTAGATCAAACCACATCTGTCGGATCGGTGTTCCATTAATTAGATGTAAGTTTAGGAATTTCTGATTCCATCTTGTCTTTTAGATAGGTTTTTTGTTTCAATTTTTTTGAATTGTTTCGATTTCTTTGAATCGCCATGAATTAGATGTGATTGTATTTTGAGGTTTCTTATCGATTTTTGGTTAATTTCTACTGAATATTGAGGTTATTGACACATTTTGGAGGTTTGGGTTAATCAACAAGACTTTTTTTGTTTCGAAATTGGATTTGGGCACCCCGCAAAATGGGCTGATTTGGGGGAAATTCCGAGAAATACGGATGAGCTAGAATTAGGGAAAGAAAATTTTCAATTCATATTTTATTTATTTTTAAAATAGTTGCACGCCTTAATCGGGATAAAATCTCTTTATAACTAGATTTCAAAATTCTCTTATTTTACATTGAATTCACAAAATCGTGGGTAACCCAAATCCAATCTCATCCTAATCAAATCATAATCCTCACTTAACCCTCAATCAACAAAAAATCAGGTTGAGGTTCATTTGTATTGTTTTTATCCTTTTTTCAAATTTATAAAGTTTTTCTCGAATTTTTTTATATTTTTATTTCTTATAACAGGTCATAGCAAATCGAGCCGCTAAAATTATAGGGCACAAAAGAGGGGGGAAATTTGTGCGCCGAAATTATCATGTATCGTCTCGCCTCCCTAATGACCTTTCACGAACTGTAAATTTTCTACGTATAAGTCCCTCAAAAGTTGCATTTTTGTTGTTGTTAAAATAGTAATTATATATCTTTTTATTAGGTCATGCATGTATGTGATGAATAAACTGATGAATTAGATAACGCATATAGGTGCTGAGAAAATTGATAAATTAGGTCATGGATATAAGTGCTGAATAAGTTGATAAATTAGGTCATGCAATTTTTTTGTTATAAAAAATAGTAATTATATAACTTTTTATTTGTTGTATATATTAGGTCATGCATATAGATGTTATATAAATATGATTTTTTGGTTACAAGAAATTAATCAATAACTCGACAAATCCAAGAGCTTGAATCGCAAGACTCGAATCTTTCTGCAGTTCTAATCAACTGGGGTTCTTAAAGCTTCAATTAGGGTTTCTTAATGTGATTTATTCTATCTTAATCAATTCAGAAACATCAAACAATTCTCTCTGTTTTTCTCTTTTTTCTTTATTATAAATTACCCACCATCAAATATGATTCAGCATAACAAACCAAATTAAGTATGAATAAAGAATAAAGATTTAATTAAATTATGAAATAATTAGATTTGTAATTAATTTTTTTTTCCATTTTTGGGCAGATTTTTCATAAAAGCACACAATAGAGAAGATCCGAACACAGATTTGGGTTGAGAACCTTCAAGCAGAGATTTGGGTTTAGAACCGTCTCAAGTCAAATTCCGGTTCCAAAACAAATACACACAACTCAAGTTTAATTAATTAGTTTAATAAAAGTAAAAAATAAATAATCTCAAAATTATATTTAAGGGGCCCTATATTTAATTCTCTCATGTTTAGAATGACTAAAAACGAGAGTAGAAAAAAGGAATTTCAAATTATGCTTAAGAATACTAAATCAGTTGCATAAAATCGAAATGGAATTTGAAACCCCCTTTTTTTATTTGAACCAGGATTTAGAGGATCGGGTCTTTTTGGGTATTTCAAAAAATTAGGAGGGTTACATACCTAATATTACCTTTGGAATAAATCATATATAAATAATATTCTTTGTTATATTGCAGAATCAATTTGTATGGCAAGAAAACACACAACTGATAGGAGAAATAGAGAGGCTGTCGAAAAATTTGAAATTGAAAAAAAGAAAATAAAGGAATTAAGGAAACCCTAGCGAGTGCCACCTTATTTAGTACGCAATTAGTTGTTGAATAAGGCCAAAAAAATGAATTATGTTAATTCCGCATGTGAATATAGAGAAGAAAAAAAAATTGATTCAATTAGAGCTGCTCAATGAAATTATCATTTGTGAGTAGATGTTTAACAAATTAAGATAGCTTTCTTTTTCTTCGAAATTAATACCAGTGAAACTTAATAGGAATATAAAGCAAATTTATTAGACATATAATATCCAGCCCTCATTGTTATAATAGCAAATCAGCCATGTTCATCCAATATGTTTTAATTTAAAACTTGAAAATCACATTTGAAAGTATTTATTTGGACTTCTAAGTACCTTTTCAAATAAGTATCTTCTTTATAGCTCAATAATTTTACCGAATTCTATTCTTTTCGTATGATTGAGAGTTTTTCATAAATCTAGGAATTGTACTGCATTGGTGGTATAGTATTATATGTAATTGTACCAACTTGTTAATCAAATATTATCATCACCGTTTCACTGGCCACATACTTATTTGATTTTACAAAAAAATTAATGTTTTTCTTTCCATTTCGTATTTAATAATAATATTTTTACGACCAAACATAATCTTGAAGTCTGCACTTCTAGGGACTGATATGAAGTTATACATGTTATTATAGTGTCATTATAATATATTAACATTAAGAGCACAGTTTTATTGTCATTACTAATATTAATTATTTTCTCTGCAGCTGTATATTAGTGTTTTGTGTTCTTTATTCATTTATTTAGCTGAATTATGACTTGTTTTTAGTTTTAACTTAGTTAAAAAAATTGCAAATATCTTCAATCTAACCCAACAATGTCAAATTCTGTTTATTCTCATGCCAAAACAAATAATATTTTCCTATCATGAAAAAAAAAATTAATAAAATAAACAACATTTTTTAATTTGAGTTGTAGCAAAATCAGTACCACCTCAAACAAGGCTTTCTATTCTGCCGTAGTAGCCTGGTCAACAGGCAAATATTCCAAAGCCTCCAACCAAACAAAATGCAGGAAATCCTCGCATGAGGTGACCATGCATTTTTACCTTGGGAGAGAGGTTCGAAAAGAAGCCATTGAAATTCTTCCTTTAGACATGTATATTGCCATGTTCAAATTGATTTGAGAGAAGTTTGGTACCTATATATGTTTTGAAGAAATTTTTCATTTTTATTTATTTTGTTTAGGAAGAATGATAGAGTTCTATATGAGATTATGGGTGTTTGGTTCCTAGGATATTAGAAAACATATTTCCATTATGAGATAATATTGGATAATTAGTATTTTTTAGTTTTATTTTGTGGACAATTATCTTAATTAGTAATTATATGGTATATTCATGTTAATACAAGAGTTATAAATTTTATGTATCAACAAATGATAAAAACAAACAAAATTACCCGCAGCGTAGTGTGGGTATTCACCTAGAAAGAAAATGATTGCAGCATAATTCGCTGATGCAACAGTTGGCCGTAATAATGAAAATACAATTTTGTTCTTCCATTTCTTAAAGGCTAAAGAAAAGGCTTTGCTTTACGAATTCTCACTAAATTATTAGAAGAAAGACAATAAATTATAAAATGGGAAAATAGTACTAAAAAGAACATTCTCAGGAGATTCTTTGGTAACACAGAACTAGAGAGGACCTAATCATAATATCTCTTCCAGTAAACAAACAAATGTCAGTATAAACATTTCATTTATAATGAGTTATTTTAACCGGTATTAAATTCTACAATTTTGCAATTCACCCAATTGTAATTTACCTACATTGCACAATTAAACCCTCGAGTTGGTACCTTAATTTGTGCAAGTAACGTTTCAATTGAATTGATTTGGTCTCCAAATAGTGTAATTAAAGTCTCAGTTGAGACAAATTTTACATTAGTAGAAGCAATTAGGTATAACTTATGCCTCAATTAATCTCTTTTTTTTTTATTCAAAAAATCTTTTTGGGAACTTATTACGCATCAGTAGAAAGCGATTGTATTTTGAAGGTTGTGTTGTGGTATATGTTGGAGCTGGATTATATGCTTCTAGGTGATTTTGTTAATTTTCATAAATATAACATATTTTACTTTTTTAGTAGGCCAGATGATTTGAAAAAAATTGAATTACGACATAGATTAAAAAATTTAAATTCTATTGTCAAATCTACTTCCTTATCTCATATTATTGCGCATTGAATATTTCTTATAATTTTCTAATATACAGGCTGGCACAAAGCATGTATATGCTGTAGATGCGTCAGAAATGGTAGAATACGCTCACAAGATAGTTTTGGGAAATCCATCTCTTAGTCAGAGAATCATGGTTCGAATTTACTCAATACTCTATATGTTTACCAATTAAATAGTTTAAAAACAGTTTATATTGTAATTCTTTTTATTAAAAAAATAATAGGTTGTGAGCCTTAGAAGGCTGACATACTTGATTCGGAGCCTATTGGCATGTATGTAATTTATCTTCTCATATTTGTAAATATAATCCTGCAAAATTTGAAAATTTAATTATTACTCCTCTAAAATGTGAAATATTTCAGGGACTTCATTGGTTATGAAAGAATGCTCGAGTCTTGTATCTTTGCGAGAGATAGATTACTTGCTCCCAATGGAAAAATGTTTCATCTCATTCATATTGCATCATCGTTTGATATATTGTAATACACTTCTATTGTTTTTTATTTGCTTATCTATGCATATTTGATGTATGTACAACAATGTAATGTTAAATGAAAACTTTTAGCAATTATTGTTTCTCTCTAATTTGTGTTGTCAAAATAGCTTTTATTGTGATTTGGGTGATAACAGTTTTCTGAGAAGGCTTTATTTTGGTGATTTCATTGTTATTAAACATCCAAAGTGAAATAATTGCCATGAAAACTATATTTTGATAATTGTTTTTATTGGGTGTAGCATTTGTATTGTAGTTGACTGTTAAGTGCTTGAACAATTATTTCTCTGCTAAAAAACTTGGTACTCTGTTCTGTTATACAAAAATACACAAAAAGAGCTTTGACGGTAAAAAAAAACCATAGAATATACAGAGGTCTTCCAAAATGGGAGTTCAATATGTCACTCAAATCAAACAAGCAAACCTATAAGTTCCCCTCAAAATTTTGTGTGAATTTTTTTAATGATTAATTTGTGAATTAGTTAATATATACATTTTTTAGTTTGATAAGTAGTAAGAAAGAATTGAACCAGTATCAGTATGAACTCATATGGTCATGTCTCATTAGTCCATCATACTTGATGGTCATTATTCTATTTATGGTGTTCTAAAGATGAACTAAATTGTTCAGATTTTTTTTTTTGTGAGGATGCCTTATAGATTTAGTTCATCAGTATAAATAACAAAACTAAAAAATACTGAATTTTGTATTTTTTTTATTTTCTTTGTTTACGGCCTTAGGCAAACTAGAATGAATTTGTTATTACTATTTTGCCTTCTTATTAATGTAGTTGTAAGGTCAATTGCTCTATGGTGCATGTGAGAGGAATAATTTAATTTTTTAGTCTTCAAGATAGAGCATAAATATATTGTACATCTTAGATTGAGACATGACAATGTGTACGTATAATGTTAGTAGGTTATTAAGCACAAATGAAATAATAATAGTATTAGCAAACAAAAAAATGCACCAATGAAATAATAATAATATTAGTATAGGAAAAATTAATGATGATATTAAAGATGAATAAGATGTAGTAGATAAGAATTATATTTGCTTCAGAGTACAATGTTTTAACTACTAATATGATCAGATTTGATCAAGCTTATAAATATATTTAATCATATTTGACATCAAAATAAATAACATAATTAAAATACCACATCGTAGAGCGGGCATTAACCTAGTATTCATTATTTCCCAAGACATGGTAGACCTAATGAAGCTGATGAGCCGTTCTCATTGCGGAAATGACACGAGCCGGATCAAGAAGCAGTGCAGCTCTTTATAGTCCGGCATCTATACAATCTCCTCTCATCTTATGTTATCGCCTGTACCCTCTCTTTCACATAATCATCACGACTTCACAGCATAACAAAACATGAATTAAAATATTAATTGTTAAACACGTGAATTTGTGGATGGCAACTCCATTTTATACAAGAATTTTGGGTTGCTTATAACAATTTACCTGTCAGAGACCCATAGCCCATAGGTAAGCATTGATAGAGACAGTCACACCAATAGGCTAGACAAGAGGTATTGGGCTAAAACCTAAAATTTCTATATATATTATCAATAGGCCCAAATTGAATTATGCAGGTCAATTTGGACGAGATATGAATTCATATATTTAGAATTTGCTTTTTTAAAGTTGAGATAATTTTATCCAATTTGGGCTCTTTTTTATCCCTTTTGTCGAACAGATTATATTATAGATCAACCACGCTCAGATAAGAAGTCACATGTTGGATCGAACCAGTCTTATCTTGTAGCTCATGATGAGAACAATACCAAAAAGCATGTTGGACAAACTTCTCTACGGATAAAAATAACATTATTTTGAATTTATATTTGTGTGGGAAATTTTAATGTTGGCCCCATCAAAACGGCTGTGTCTTGTGTGCCCAAAAGCCTATAGAATCCTCAAACCACCTCTTCCTCCACTGCATAAATGCGTCTCAGGTTTGGACAATGAGAGGTTACAACATTCAAAACCGCGAGACGATAGGCGACTTCTGGATGAGAACCAAGGTAAAGACGTAGAGGCCAAGAAGCGATGGGACACATAGTGGATTGGAGCTTGCTGGACGATTTGGAAAGCGAGAAATGCAAAGATCTTCAACAACAAGACTCCATGCGTGAGGATTATCTCCATGACAATAGACCATGATACCTCGGCCATGATGGGAGAATTGCTAAAGGCGTTCTTATTTACTCTCTCTCTCTTTTAGGATATTAGTTTTTTTTCTTTTTCCTAGTAGCCAATGCCTGGCCGATTGATATCCTATTATGTCTTTATTCTTTTTCTGAACTGTTGTAAAAATATTTTTAACTTTCGTTTTCAATAAAATCTCGGCAAGGCAATTCGCCTGCTGAAGCATCAAAAAAAAATCGTATTGATGTATTAATCATCTTTTTTTTTTTTGAAAAATTACGGAGAGCTTGATTGTCTCTCGCGTAAATCTATTGATCGAATTCTAGTTACAAACTATCATTGCCAATAGTTCTATGTGTTTTAAAGATAGAGAAAAAATGAAAAGAAATTAAATTGTACCGCAACAATGGCACACAAAATACCCGCACACAGCCGGACTATAGAATTATTACAACCCAATTTCTTAATAAAATATTAAATTTTGATAAAGGCGTGGATGTGGCTGAATTGTCGACACAGGTCGTGTGCTCATCCATTCCACGTGAATTAGTCCGGTTTCCTCCTCGCCTTCATGAAGTTGTCTTCTTAATTCTCTCATCCATTTCCCCCTAATTCATTGTTGCTATGTTTTGGTTTGGGTTACATTTCTTGCCAGCTGTTGAAATCTTCTTTCGCTTGTCTGAGGACCATTTGTGCATTATTTGATTTGTCTCGGAAGACCCGGTTACATCGTTCGCGCCAGATTGCAAAGTTTGCAAAGATTTGGAAGCATGTTCTTTTTGAGTTTGGTTCTCGATTTATTAGGTCCTACACATACTCATTTTGATTCCCCCCCCCCCCTCTTCCTTATGGTGTTAGCTTGCCATAGTTGTACGGAGAATATGCAATAGTTGAAGATGTGTTCTGCAGTTTCTCGATCTTGTTTACGCAGGAGGCAGCAATTTACCGTTGTGACTCCTCTTTTTTGGAGGATGTCCACGGTGGGTAGGATCCCCCGGTATCATTTCCACAAGAATATTTGTAGTTTGGGCGGTATTTTGAGGTGCCATATTTTTTTAATATTCGAGTCAAGTTTCCCATCATACGTCAGCATGTTGTAGGCTGATTTAGTCGTGAATTTTCTGTCAGGATTCCACCTCCAACTGAGCTCATCGTTTGTTTGTGAAATTTCCACCCTCTGTAGGATAGCAATCATTTCTTCCATATGTGTTTCGGCTACCGTAGAATAGGAAGAGCGATTCATCCCAATTTTGTATAGTTTCTACTACCGTCATTTCGTTGTCTTCGACAAACGAATAAAGCTCATGGAATTTGAATTTTAAGATTTGTCCCGCCCAGTTTGGTCCCAGAGAAGGGTTTGGTTTCCATCCCCAATTGTAACCGTTGTTGAGGAGAGAAAGAAAGGTGCTAGGATTTTAAGTGGCGTACTAAAACGGAGGGTTGATTTCGGTTTTGGGTGCGGATAAGCATGTCGTTTTGGCTACCATAGAATAGGTTTACCGCTTCTTTCCACAATCCAAGCTCAGTTGAGTAGGCTTTCCAGATCCATTTGAACAGCAGGGAATCATTTAGCGCTTGTATATCTAGAAACCCTAAGCCACCATCTTCTTTTTTAAGTGACATTGTTTTCTAGCTTACTAAATTTAAACCTCTTTGGTGTCCGTCGCCCCCTCTCCAAAAGAAATTTCTCTGTAATTTTGTGACCTCTTCGACGAACCAAGCCGGTAATTTCATGGCTGACATGAGATATACCGACATACTCAATATTACCGATTTGATTAGAATTGTTCGTCCGGTTGGCGATAACATTTTCCCTGCCCAGCCATTCAGTGTCTGTTTTGAATTTTATTAAGGACTAGACAGTAATCTTCTTTTGTCAGCATTGAGTGGTGAAGCGGGAGACCTAGGTATGTAACGGGCAGTGTTGCTGCCTGACAAGTCAGGGTTTGGGTGATTATCTCCGTTAACTCTGGTTGGGCGGATATGGTGAAGCAGGAGGATTTCTCATAACTTACTTGCAAGCCTAATGTCGTTGCTAGATTTTGCAGAGTTTCTTTTACTATCACCATTTCTCATTGGCACGGTTTTAAAAAGAAAGCCGAGTCGTCCGCGTACAGGAGGCAAGGTCTAAGCCCCGGTAGCGGGGTGCTGAGGATATTGAGTTGGCGTAGTTTAGAGAATACTGCGGCAAATATGTCTATGGTTAGGATGAATAGGAAGGGTGAGACGGGGTCTCCTTGTCGCACCCCTCTCTTTAGATGGATTGTTTTGCCCGGTACCCCGTTTAGCAGCACCTTCGATGATCTTGCCAGTACTAATTTGATCAGTAGGGTCACGTCTCTCTGATTGAACCCTTTTGCGAGTAGGACTCGCGCGATAAAATCCCAGCTAACTGTTAGGTTTCTACCATTCATAACGCAGCGGAAAAACAAAAACGAAACAAAATCGAATTCGAAACCCAAAAGAAAGATCCGTGAATTACAATTAAATCAAAGAAAAGTTCATAACTTTGTACCTTCGGATTACGCTTAATCCGTGATGATCAAAAACGAATTTGGTTGACGGTTTACTTTGCCCGATCCAAACCGGTTTCCAAACCGATCCTTTGAATGATTCGCCTAATCGGTCTCACAAACCGATCTCCAAGCAATCTCCAAACGAACCGATTCTCCAAGCAAACCGATTCTCCAAACAAAAATCACGGTTCAACCCAAATCACAAAGACGCCGCACTTCGCTTCGTCCTCTACCGGTATCCACACGAACAACCCCTTTGAACGGATAAAGAACGATATATGCTAGTATTCGTTCTTCATCTCTCTCACAGAAAATAACAAAAGAATAATTTTCGGATTTTTCTCTCCTCTTTTTCTCACAAAAAGATGGACGAAAATATTATACTCTTTTTCTGATTTTGGGGTGTCTCTTGTGCCTATATAGTCCATAAGTTTCATATCATATGTGCATGGTAACTATGTAACCATATATGCAACACATCTTATCATATAAGATGTAGGATTGGATGTGTCACTTGTAGGGGTGGCAACGGATCGGATCCGGTTCGGAATGTGCTCAAACCATATCCATATCCATATTTTTTTTCGGATCCGGATCCGGATACGGTTCCATCCGGATCCAAATACGGTTCGGATATTAAACGGATACGGATACGGTTCAGATATTATCGAATACGGATACGAATTCGGATTCTTTCGGATAGTTAAACGGATATTCAGTATATAAAAAAAATTATGTAACTTAAGGGGATCACAAAAAATGTTATTTATAAGAAATATAAATGTTTGTCAAATAACTCCCGAATATCATTAATGCATACAAAATATCGAGAATTTATACAACATACTACTACTTCCTAAAATATCTCCCGAATATCATTAATAAATACAAATATCGAGAATTCGAATTTCTACTCCTTAATAGCATACAAAATGTGGGAAATTGATATATATATATATATATATATATATATATATATATATATATATATATATATATATATATATATATATATATATATATATATATATATATATATATATATATATACATACATTCGCAACAAATACCTACTCAACAACATTTTCGTCATTCTCCTTAAAGTCGTCAAAGATCGATTGTAAATCACCCAAACAAAAAAATTAAAAATGTCCATTAAGTCACATGAAGAAAAAAAGACAAACAAAAATTTTATATATATATATATATATATATATATATATATATATATATATATATATATATATATATATATATATTACATTACCATTACCTTTTCTATTAGCTTTAATCCAATCTTGGATGCAAATCAACGCTTTTACATTCTCCGGATCCAATCTACTCCTATAAGCATCAATTACTCGGCCACCCGTACTAAAAGCCGACTCGGATGCAACCGAAGAAACCGGTATAGCTAACACATGACGAGCAATTCTTGAAAGGATAGGATATTCTTTTCCTTCCGTTTTCCACCATGCAAGAATATCAAATCCTTTTCCTTGCTCGTAAGAAATCGTCCGCCTTTCCATATAATTATCCAAGTCGGATTTGAAAGAAGTTGGTTGACTTCTCGCCATCAAAAAACTAGCCAAGTCATTTTCCGCATCATCATCTTCAATGCCTAAACCCGAATCAATATTGGGAATGCCAAATCCACCGATTTGATTCACTTGAGCTATACTATTTTTAAATTTTGATATGTACTCCAAGTGTAAATTTTTTATCATTCTATTTAATTCTTCAAATTCTCTTTTACCACCATTATCAAAAAGTTCTGGATAATAATACTCAACCAACCCCATTTTATATCGAGGATCCAAAAAACAAGCAATAGCCAACACGGTATTCGATTGGTACCAATATTTATTGAATTTATCTTTCATTGAAAAAGTCATTTGCATAACGGTTGGATCGGCATTGTTACACCATTTTTCAATTTTCATTTTAATATCACAAAATGATTTAAAAAATAAATTTGAAGTTGGATACATTGTACCCGAAAGAAGGTTTGTGACGGTGTAAAAATGTTTTAAACAATTATATATTTTTCCCACTTCATTCCATTCATCATTTGTAGGAAAATTTGGATATCTTAAAGGATCGGCAAAATGCACTCTTTCTAATGCTAATCGAAAGTATATTGCATCATTGAGCATCATACAAGTGGAGTTCCATCGAGTAGTAACATCTAATGAAAGCCCTCTCGTTTTATCTAGCTCGCATTGAACGGCTCTCTTTTGAAATTCCGAAAATAATAAAGGAGAGTTCTTTATTTTCAACACAATTTCTCTTATTCCATCAACCGCTTTCTTTATCTTTTTTATCTCATCTTGAACAACTAGGTTAATTATATGTGCCGCACAACGCACATGAAACAACTCTCCACTACAAACAAGATTTCCACTTTCATTGAGTCGTGCAACTATTTTCCTAACACAAACACCATTTGCACTATCATTATCTAACGTAAACGCAAATAACTTCCTATCAACATTCCAATCACATAAATTCGTTAACACCGCACCACTCAAATTATCTCCCGTGTGCCTTCCCTCCAAATACATAAAGTTTATTATTCTTTTTTGAATGCACCATTCATCATCAACAAAATGAATGGTTACACACAAATAACTCTTATTTTGTCTTGAGGTCCAAAGATCCATGGTGCCACTAAATCGGCAAGAAAGGGACCCCAAATAAGCATACAACTTATTCTTTTCTTCCAAATACATCTCAAGTATCTCTTTTTTATAAGTATTACGAGTTTGAATGGGAAAATTAGAACGGAGCGATTTAATAAATTCTATAAAATATTCATGTTCTACAAGTGAAAATGGATACTCATGCATTACTATAGCTAATGCTAATTTTCTTTTACATATATTTTCATCATACGTAAATATTTTCGCCTTCTCCTTCCCCACAATAAGTTTCTTTTGCCCAGCTTGCGTTTGATGCTTCTCATAATGCTTGCTCAAATGACTAGTTCCTAACGAACTACTAGCATTATAGCTGTTTTTGCATTTCTTACAAATAGCTTTCAAAACCTCTTTGTCCTTTCCGTTTACCATTTCCTTCACTTTTACTCTAATAAACCAATCCCAAACTTTTGAAGTTAACTTCTTTTGTTTTTTTAGCATCGGGTTCGGGTGAAGGAGACGGGGCACTTTCGTTTGGTTGAGCATTTGGTTGAGCAGATGTACCATCTTCAATGGATTGATTTTGAGAACTTGATGCCATATTACAATTAGAAGACCTGCAAAATGAGTCAATTTTTAATTCAACAAGAAGCAAAAAAAAATGTAATCGAAAGCCTTAATCGAAAAAATGTAATCAAAATTTTTTAACTCATGAGACTTTGTAGCTAGTCTCTCGCATTCAAAGAAAGGACAGGTAAAAGAGAGAGCTACAGAGAGAAACAAGAAACCAAATACATAGAGAGAGAGAGAGAGAGAGAGAGCGCGCGCGCACCGACTGGTGATCAATGTCGGGACGGCAACCGGTGACTGGACGGTGAGGGTTCAAAGAGAGGGGAAGTTTCTTGTGTTTCGTTTGAAGTTTTTAAGAATAAGCTTGGGGGAGGGGAAAGGAAAAAAATGCGACTTTTTTTTTTAATTTAGTAACGGTTTTTATGAAAGAACCGTTACAGAGGTCCACAATCTGTAACGGTTTATTCATAAAAACCGTTACTAATTACCTTGAGCGTTCATCTTCTTTTTGTATACCCATTTTACTCCTATGGGCTGACTTCCTTTTGGCAATTCAACCAACTCCCAAGTTTGGTTTCGCTCTATTGCTTTTATTTCTTCATTCATGGCTGCTTGCCACTTCTCATTTCGTACCGCTTCCTCAAATGTAATTGTTTCGGCATCCGCCAAAAGACAAATTAAATGTACCTCACTTGTCGAGTCGTACAAATCTTGCATGCTTCGCATCCTTGGTTGTCTTGGCTCATCTTCAACATCAGATGGTACGGGGCTAGTCGGTACAAAGGTTGATGCCGGTGATTCTCCTTTCTCAGCCTCACCTAACTCGGCCTCATCATGTGTCATCTCATCTTTGTTATTCCAATCCCACGCGCTCTCTTCATTCACATGTACGTCCCGGCTCACCACAACTTTCCTTCCAATTGGGTCGAAGAGCTTGTATGCCTTTGTTTTCTCGTCATATCCAATGAGCACGAACTTCTTGCTTTTATCGTCGAGCTTAGTCCTCCTTTGATCCGGTACGTGTGCATAAGCCACACTACCGAATACTTTGAAAAGTGATACAGTCGGCTTTTGACCACTCCAAGCCTCTTGGGGTGTTATCTCACCTAACTTCGCATGTGGGCATCGGTTTTGTATATACACGGCACATTGTACCGCCTCTGCCCAAAATTCTTTTGGCATACCTTTGCTTTTCAACATCGACCGAACCATGTCGAGAATGGTTCGGTTCTTCCTCTCGGCCACACCATTTTGTTGAGGAGAGTATGGTGCAGTCAAGAATCGCTTAATCCCATACTTCTCGCAATAACATCGGTTTTGTATATACACGGCACATTGTACCGCCTCTGCCCAAAATTCTTTTGGCATACCTTTGCTTTTCAACATCGACCGAACCATGTCGAGAATGGTTCGGTTCTTCCTCTCGGCCACACCATTTTGTTGAGGAGAGTATGGTGCAGTCAAGAATCGCTTAATCCCATACTTCTCGCAATAACTCGTGAAAGCGGTTGACATGTACTCCCCGCCTCTATCCGACCGTAACGCCTTGATGTAAGTCCCGGTCATCTTCTCGACTAAAACCTTGAATCTTTTGAACACTTCGAGAGCCTCAGATTTTTCCTTCAAAAAATAAACCCATGTCCTCCTTGTATTATCGTCTACAAATGTGATGAAATATCTTTTCTCACTGAATGATTTGGGTGTAATTGGGCCACATATATCGGTATGCACCAACTCGAGAGGTCTTTCTGCTCGATATTTCGCCTTTTCGGAAATGAGGTCCTTGCTTGCTTGCCGAATAAACATCCTTCGCAAAACTTGGTGATGTAGTCCATGTCTGGTAGCCCATGGACCATGTTCTTCTTGGCCAACTCCTTTAGGCCACCATAATGAAGGTGACCAAACCTTAGATGCCATAATGCCGATTTGTCCTCCATATCGACTTGTAGACATTAATCCTGCACATTTCGCAAGTTGAGCTTGTACATGCGATTTTTGGCCATTTCAACTCGTGCTACCAAGCGTCCTTGATTGTCTTTTAATTGTAGTACCCGGTTTTTCATGAATACCGAGTATCCCTTCTCCATGAGTTGTCCCATACTCAAAATATTGCTCTTAAGATCAGGTACGTAATAAACATCCTCGATTGACCCTTCCGTACCACCTTTTTGTAAATAGTGCACCGTACCTTGACCTTTTACTTGGATCTTTGATGCGTCTCCGAATGACACGTGTCCATTTTCAACCTCTCGCATCTCCTTGAATAAGTGCTTGTGCCCGCACATGTGGTTGCTTGCACCGGTGTCGAGGTACCAGACTGTATCGCCATCGGTGTTGATATCGTTGTATGCCATCATGAGAAACCCATCTTTCATCTCATCCTCCGTGACAAGGTTGGTGTTCTCCTCCACTTTCTTTTCGGCATAGCAAACTTTTGCGTAATGCCCGACCTTGCCGCATTTGACCGGCCGCCTCTCCCACGACCAGGTCCTCTACCTCGCCAATTTTGTTGGCTTGACTGCCCCTTCTCCTCATAGTATCCACCTCGACCGCGGCCTCCACCACCGCGATCATTGCTGCGACCTCCACGGCCACGCCCTCTTCCACGAAAGTTTTGAGTGTAGAGTGCCTTTTCGTCTTTGATAGACATCTTGGCTTGCAGCGCTTCGTCAAGCGACTCGTTCTTCTTCTTCTTGCGTTGCTCGTGTGCCTCTAACGACCCAGCGAGATCGTCAATAGTTAGCTCCTCTAGGTCCTTCGATTCTTCGATGGCACACACGACATTCTCGAAATTGTCGGTTAGCGACCGCAGAATTTTTTCCACGACCCTCGAGTCCTTTAGAGTTTCACCATTACACTTGAGCTGATTTACCACGGTTTGCACACGTGTGATGTAGTCGGATACACCTTCTGACTCCTTCATCTTCATACACTCCAACTCGCCGCGTAGAGTTTGGAGTCTTACTTGCTTTACTCGGTCGGTTCCCTTGAAAACTTTTTGCAATTTATCCCATGCTTCCTTGCCCGTTACCGCGCTTGCTATCTTTTCAAAATCTGACTCGTCAACTGCTTGGAACAGCATGTATAGCGCTGTCTTGTCATTAATTCGCTTTTGTTTCAACGCCTTGATTTCACTTACTTGTCATATCGTCGGTATTCTCTCGGTTCGGTGTAGCCGTTCTCGACTACGTCCCATGCATCTTGGGCCCCGAGTAATGCTCGCATCTGGATGCTCCGGTTGTTGTAGTTAACTCTCGTCAATCGTGGCAGTGACATACCCCCAAACGACATTCTCCCGGGATTCGCCATCGGCTCTGATGCCAATTTGTGGATTTACCCTCGCAAACTCACAATTTTAATGGAAGAAGAACAACTTTCCTTTTCTTAATATTTCTTAATATATTTCTTTCTTCTTGTCTCTTACAAAATGAAAATGGGTTCTATTTATAGGCTAAATGGTTCATGCATACATGAATCACATTAAACCCTAACATTATACTCACACAATTATCTAAGTACATGATCCATATTTCTAGATGGTGGATACATGTATTTCAATTCTCTAGATGAATTTACATAGAAAAAAACACAAATATTATTTCTTTTGGCTTGGGCTTATCAACAAATCCGGTACAACTTGGTTGAAAGCCGTAATATTTGCCGTTATGACCCGTACCAATTATTCTTTCAATCAACACCCGCTCTTAACCAACAATCCTCACCAATGTGTGACCTTTGTTGAAGGGGTATTGGCCGCAGGCCGAAGCTCTCTTTTAGAGGCCATTCCTTCTCCAGGGATCCTGAGCACCCACTTGCCTTATTCAATGCTACCCGATTCAATCACCAGCTCTGATTGTCGGATCATTTACGTTTGTCGAGATCCTAAGGATGTTTTGGTCTCAGAGTATCATTTCATGTATGAATTTTTGGGCATGAGTGATCATAAAGATCCTTTTAATGAGATATTTGACGTCTTTTGTGATGGTGTTTCATCATGTTTTAGGTTATTGGAAACAAAGTGTGACAAAATCTGAAAAAATTCTATTTTTGAAGTATGAGGAGATGTTACAAGACACTGTTAATCATGTCAAGAGGATAGCAGAATTTATCGGATGCCCTTTTTCGGAAGTCGAAGAAAAGGATGGAGTGGTGGAGCAGATTGTAGAATTGTGTAGCTTTCAAAAGCAGAAGGATTTGAAGGTGAACAAGACAACGGTGCCAGGTATATTTGAGAAGCAACTCTCATATGCGGCTTTTTTTAGGAAAGGTTCGGTAGGAGATTGGAATAATCACATGACTCCCGAAATGGCGCAAAAGCTTGATGTCATAATACAAGAAAAATTTCAAGAATTTGGATTTCATATAATTCCAAAGTCAATGTGGAGTCAGCCTCTATTTAGTGGTTGTGTCATGGACTCATGTGTGGAATACTACATGGTTTTTCTTTCTTGTTCTATCTAATATGGTGTGATTCAATAAGATATACCAGATTGGCCGGTATTTATTTTTTTATTTTTTTCACTATTATACTGTCTTTTGTTTTGGTTTGAAACTATATATCTTATATCTTGTTTTTCAGTCCAATATATATATAGAGAGAGAGGATGACTAAACAACTAGTACAAGCAAAATCCGATTTTTGCTTGTAATTTTGCTTGTGACCAAAATTCATCAAAAATTCAAATTTCAACCGTACGGATGAAATATATATGTTTTGAATATGATTTAGATTAATTTTCACAAGAATCGGAATATTATATCATTGCCATCATGTATCATCAAAATCATCAATACATATTATATATATTTTGATGAATTTTGTTAATATATGATGGTAATGACATAATATTCCGATTCTTGCAAAAATTAATCTACAACATATTCAAAACATATATATTCGATCCGTACGGTTAAAATTTGAATCTTTGATGAATTTTGATTAATTTTGGCCACATACAAAATACGGACTTTGCTTGTACAAGTTATTTAGTCATCCTCTATATATATATGCCATTGTTCCTCTTTTAGGTTTCATAGTTCAAAATTTGAGATTTTGGTGATTTAGTTTTTTTTTAGGAGTGATGATAGTTGGAGGGAATCAATCTCACATCTATTGTATAATTTGCTTCATAAGTATCATCAGAATCTAAAATTGCTATACTTCAGAATAGAGGTGTACAAATAATTCTCAACCCGGCCCGCCCGACCCATGTAACCCCACCGGACCCTTTTTTGCGGGTTTTAAAGTTGTTGGGTTGGATCCGGTTTTTAAATTTTGAAAAAACAGAATTATGAGTTATGTTATGAATTTTAAATTAAAAATCTAAATTAACCCGACCCAACCCGCATACTCAAATTAATTGGGTTGAGTTGAAAAAAAATCTAAACCCATTATAATTGAATTAGGTTATAATTTCAGCCTAAACCCGCGTTACCCGACTCATATGGACCCCTAATTCAGAATATAGCTCAATGTCGGAACTCGTAGTAGTGAAGCACCATCAAAATTTCAGAACTAGTTAGTACTATCATGTTATATAATTGTTTAATTTTACTAATTTATATCACTCAAATCAAATGCAAGTAACGCCAAAAATATATGTGATAAACATTTATTTTCCAAATGACAAATTATTAACCCTTTTTTCTCAACATGAAATATTGCAAGATCCTCATTTTTTTAGCAATATTGACGATATATTTGTAACTCATATCATATATCCATATTTTATCATTATGTAGCAATATTGACAATATTTGTAATTCATAACATGTTTAAATTTTTTATCATTCATATCATGTATACCTTTTTTACACTACTAAAAAAAGACTGTGTACTGACGAAAATGTACTGGCACGATAGCCAAGTGTCAGTAAAATTTTTTTGGGAGAAATGTACTGGCGAGTTACGATGTACATCGATTCTGTGCCAGTATCTCTCTCGCCCCATCACAGAATTCCTGAAATATTCATCCCGCCATCCCCAAATTTCTGAACAGAAATTCTCTCCAAATTTTTCTAAAATTTCCCCGCCATCAAAATCACAGTACCCATATCTAAAATTTCCCCAAATTTCATTTCCTACTTTCTTTTCCACATGTTTGTTTCCCTAATTTCTTTTCCACTCCGAGCTTCTATTCCCCTCTGCCATTAAAATTATCTTCGTTCAGAGAGGGGGAGAGAGACTCAGATCCACTTTCTTTTCCCCTCCGAGCTTCAATCCTTTTCTTCAATCAGCCTAACTATTCTCATCTCAATTCCGCCTGACTGCTGCACTATGGACTGAATCCAAGCTTCATAAGGACCGGTGAACTGACAAGTCTCTTCAATTCCGTGAGCTGAAGAGGTACCAATTCAATTCATTTCCCTAATTCATTTTCATTTCAAGTCTTCACTGCCTCTCTCTATCCCTTTCTAAAATTCTTTCTTATGGCCTTTATTTTTGTTTTTTTTTCTCTAATTTGATTCGTTGATGTGTTAATAGAAGGACTTATTGAAGAATTTACGTTTAGATTGAGAGATATTATTCAATTTTGAGCTGAATTCTCACTCAATTTTAGAGATATTATTTAATTTTGAGTTGAATTCTCACTCAATTTTTTTATCTTTTTTGTTTTCATCATTTTCCAGTACTGACATTTGTTTGAGTTATTTGTTTTCCATAAGCCCTTAAAAGATTCAATAATAACTCAAGATGACACGAGCTTGAGTTAGTATTGGAAACTAATTTAAGCTTCTGTTATTAATCACCACATTCTTTCAACTTTTTCTTCTTTTCTTTCATGAATTTCCACACGTTTGTGTATTAAAATAACAGACATATGAATTAATAAGTTGATTTATTTGAGTTATTTATTTTATCATATTTACAATTAAATATTATTGAAAACTACTAACTTATTTTTATTTTTTATAATAGGATTCTTTACAAAATGCCTAGAAAGTCTAAAAAATCAAGTGCCTCCCAAGAAGTGCCAATTTCACAAGCAGAGACTTATGATGAGCTTGGTGAGGCAAATGACCCTGATGAGATGGTCGAGGAGCTTGACGAGAGCAATGAGCATGATCAGATAGATGAACTTGGTGAGGGCAATGAGTAATGATGGGGTAAATGAGCTTGATGAGGCCAATGATGATGTTGCTTCTGAAAGAATAAACAAGCTACTTGAAAATGAATTTGTTGTGATAAAAGGTAAGATTGCATATTACTTATTTTGATCTTTAAATTAAGTTGCTTCAAAATTAACTAACAAAATTAGTTAAGTATTTGTTGTCTCTTAATATCATTAATATTTTATTTTTGTAGATGATAATGGATCACAACGGCAAGTAAAGGGGCTTAGCTTAATGGAAATATGGTATTTACCAAGAACCGAGCGAATTGTAGTAGAGTGTAGCGAGGAATATATTCCAAATAATAAAGCTTCATATCTGCTTTCTTCTTTTTGTTATGACATCGTTAAACGTGGATCGTTCGCACCAATTAGCATTTTAAATTCGAAAGATCCGGCTTTTGAGCCATATAAGACAAAAATGAGAAAAATTATTGAGGTATGCAATTCATTATGTTTTTTATTTCTAAATTATTGGATACCTTATAATATTTTTACTAACTATTTTTTAATTATCATGTATATCAAATGTGCTATAGGGTAAGTTCATGTATAGTGACCCGGCCGGCATAGTACAAAAGTGGGTATTTCGTAAAATGAATACCGGGTGGAGAGCTCACAAAGTCAAACTAAAAAAGATTTTTGAGACACATAAGACGGTTAAGGCAGCTTTACAAAAGGCACCTGATAATGTTGTTTTGGACCAATGGCGGATTTTGGTGGCTGATTGGGGTTCGGAGAAAAAAAAGGTAGCATTTGCATTTGTATGTTGGTGAATATTTATAACAAAGTATGAATAATTGTATGTTTTTTCATTAGAAACAATGTGCGATGAACCAAAAAAATGCAAAGAAGCAAAAGCATCATCATACACTTGGAAGGAAAAGTTGTGCGAGAAAAAGAAAACAGATGGTAATTACTTTTTTTTTTTTAATTTGTGCATATAAAAAAATTGTGATATATATGAAAAATTAATAAACACGTAATGAATTTCTATTTTTGTGTAATAGGAGGATGGCAATGATGGAGAAGTAGTTGATCGGCTCACTTTATGGGAAGTGGCCCACAAGAAAAAAGACGGTTCATACATAAATGAAGCTACAAAGGAAAAAATGGTATATCATATTTTATTTTGTTCAAATATTAACATTTTCTTAATATTGAGAGTTGAAGTATTAAGTTCTAATTATTTGATTAGATTGAAGCTAATTATTTGAAGGAGACACTTTTGCAAAATTCAGAAGTAGATGCTAGTTTGGTTGCTGAAAAAGTTTTTAAGGAAGTAATGGGTCCTGAACGTGGTGGCTACGTAAGAGGGATAGGCATAGGTCCTTCACCCACCGAGTATTTCCGCATGAAATCGAGTACAAAGTCAAATGGGATGTCTTCTAATAGTCAAATTTCTACTATGACGGAACATTATGAGAGGAAAATTGCTACCTTAAAAGAGCACCATGATATGGAAATCGCCAAATTGGATGAACACTACAAAAAGAAACATTCTCTCATAAAGAAAAATAATAGAAAGATGAAAGTGCGACAATCCCGCATGGAGGAAAGTCAAAGAGCTATGTTTGCATTTCTTGCAAAAAAGCATCCAGATATGGTAGATATGTTTGGCGATCAGGTGACGTGTTAAGATTATATTTTTTTATTGGTTTGTATTATATTAATATTGAATAATGAAATTTGTTTGTCTCATGACTAGATTGGCAACAAAGATGTTTATCAGTATGAAACGATGTTGGCAAAGTTGGATTATAATATATATTTGAGGTACTTTAGAATCCACGTATTCACATATCCATGTATTGATATTCCATGGATCTTGAATATACAGCTAGTTTGTTTGATGTGATGAATTAAAAGACCATGTATTTAAGAAGCTGTTGTTTGATTTTTTGTCAAAAATCCTGGATTTAGAGTAGATAATAATAGTTAAATAAAATAGTTAGTTTGATGCATGAAATTATATATTGCAAACAAATCCAAATGTGAAATTATATATTGATCCATCTTAGTGTAAATCCTACTTAATTGATCAAGAAGCAACTTTCATGTGAATGCTTTAGCAAATTAGATAATTGAAAGAAGATAGAAAATCGGATTGTGACTGCCTCATTGTAAGAAAATTGGATAAATTTTATTTGTGACTGCCTCTCTACACAAGTCACAAACTTTCATGTGAATATTGGGATTTTAGAAAATTAGATAATTGAAAGCAAATTAGACAATTGAAAGGAAATTAGCACCAACAATCAGTTTCAATTTTAAACTCAAAAAGGAAAGAAAATAGGTTAGTGACTTGTGTGAGAGAGCGCTTTCCTAACGAGACAAGAAATCCACTTACGAGCTTCTTGGGAACGAATTTGCACGGACACGGTCACGGACACTCTTTGAGCATCCACGTGTTGGAGCATCGAAACAATGGAATCAACGAATTTTCAAAAACACACGCAATATCATTAGAAAAGTACTTCTTTTCTTTTTCTTTTCAAACTTTTTGTATGTTTATGACATCTCAAGCCGATGATCCAAAAAGTCTTTCGCAATATATGCACCCAAAAAAAATCTCCAATATTTGAATGTAGTAAGTTCAATGTTAAATTTCTTTTTTGCTCTCGAAAAAGAACATCTTTTATATTTTCTATGTTTTTTCACTCAAAAGAACATATTTTCCCCGGATGATATCACAGTCATGAACAATGATAAAGTTCCTTCCAAGCCAAATTAAATCAAACAAAATAAATAATTCCTAGTGGCTTTTAAGGTTGGCAAAATACATGGACGTTTGTTGCCTCCCCTCCCCTATTGCTTATTCATCACACATACTATATACAACATTCATTACTTTTCAAGACATTTTGTAGAGCCAATGAAGCTGGTGAGCGGTCCTCATTGCAGAAATGGCACGTGCCGGATCAAAGCTCTTGGGGCAAGACGCGGTGCAGCTCTTTATAGTCCGGAATCTATACAATCTCCTCTCATCTTCTGCTATCGCCTCCACTCTCTCCTTCGCATAATCATCGCGACTTCACAACAAATCACAAGTTTGGAATATGGAAATGATCATGAAAATTGTTACACATGAATTTTGGATTGTTGATTACATTTCATGTAGAAACTTGGGTTGTTGATCATTATAATTTTACCTGTCAGAAACCCATCGGTAAGCATTGATTAACGCAGCATGACCCAAGAATTCTTCAGAATTCCACCAATATGCTGGACAAGCTGAGCTACAATATGCACACAAAATACATTCATAGAGACCATCAAGCCGTTTCCTCTCGCTTTGTGATTGTACGTACTCTCTTCCCTCCGGCGGGGGAATTTTCATCTTTAACCATGGCTCTATCAACCTATTAATTCCAGAGACACGATGCAGAAATTTGCAAGATCAATACATTATATTTTATTAGAAACATAAAAACAAAAATTCTATGGGGTACTTGTATTGTTGATAGAAGTTTGTGAGGTCAACAACGAGATCTTTCATGACAAACATATGTGGGAGAGGAGTGATCATAGTTGCCTTCGATAAATTGGTGTTGATTGGTTTAAGACAGGCAACCGTATTGACTCCATCTATGTTCATTGAGGAAGATCCGCAAATGCCTTCTCTACACGACCTTCTGAAGCAAAGGGTTGAATCTTGCTCCGATTTAATTTTAAGTAAAGCATCCAAAACCTAGTTTTGATCAATATTACATCATTAAATTACTAATATGCATTTTTCTACTCATAATTAACATGGTTGAATGTAATTTTATTTTCACTAAACATATTGTTCAAGGAAGAGATAATTAATTTCTAATACCATAGGACCACATGTCGATAAATCGACAAAATAAGACTGAAGAAAAGGCTTGTGCAGCTTATCAGGGTTCCACCGATATAACTGAAACTCCTTAATCGGCCTAAACTTCTTAGCTTCATCCATTTTCTTCGACAAATCAGCAAAGTTTTCGGAAGCCTCTTTCGCATTAATCCTAGCATTTTCATGCCCCTTCAAAGAAGGGAAATTCTTGTCTAATGGCTCTTCTCCTTTGATGAGTTTCCTCGCCTTTCCAAGCCCATCCTTCACCCAATTCATTAGTGGGCTTGTTCTTCTCAACATGATTTTCAAGTAGTCACTTTTTCTTTTCTTGTTTTTTTGATGAAATGTTCAATTTTGGTTATTTTATTTGATCATTTAAATTGCCAAAAATGCACCGCAAGCATGTTTGGTGCCACGTGTACAAATCTAGTGACATCGATAGTCTATTAGTCTCATAAACGGACATCCTGAAATACGAGAAAGAAGCACAAAGGCCCAATATTGAATTCAAGTAAAGCCCAAACTTCTATCCCAGGCCCAAATGAATAGTACGTAGTTTGGAACAAAATTATGAATACATATATTTAGCATTTTCTTTTTGAAAAGTTCAGATAATTCGATCCTATTTGGGTTCTTTCTTTTCCCTTTTTGTGAACAGATTGTCGGTCAATCACGCTTAGATAAGAGATGTCGCATTGACAAGTCTTATCTTGTTGCTCATGATGACAATACCAAAAAGCTTGTTGGATAAAATTTTGTACGGATAAAAGCACTAAAAATATTATTTTGAATTTATATATGCATAAATAACAATATAAGAGCTCCCATTGATGTATTTATCCTCTGATTGACCCGGCCCATGCTGGCCCATTTTTTGTAATTTTCATTTAAGTTATTTTTCACATTTAAATTTAATAATGACGAGAAAAACTAGAGTAATTAAATTTTGACTTGGTATAATGATTATTTCATAGAGAATTTACATCTTGCAAGTTAACCTAAAACAAGGTAAAGTTAACCAAAAGTTACTGTTCCATCTATGTAAAGGATAAAAGATGTAAAACTTGACAGTCATTAAGCTTAATATACTAAGAAATTACCATTTTAACCCTGAATTTCGGTTGCTTAACAACATCAAATCCTCCCAACAGATAAAGTGACACAAAAAAATGATATAATAAGTATGAGATTAGTGGTGAAGGTTAGCACGTAACTATCGTAATTAATGCTAATTATGTATCTTATCCTACAGAACTTACAAGTCTGGTAACTTTATTCTTTGGTTGCTTTTATATATGTTACATTACATGTCTAATGATATATTCCTTATTCAAATGATTCAATATTAATTGTTTAGATGTAATTATTACATGAAAAGCAATTTGAGATAGATAAATAGTTCACATCATTTATGTTATTAATCATTCAGTTTCTTAATTAAAAATTGTATTAGACCACCTGATGATGACTCGACACATAAGATTGCAAATTAAAATTTTATCATGGTCAAACTTGATATTAAAATTTGTATGGCCTCTAAATAATCAATTTGTGATGCCTTCACGATAGATAAATTATCCGGAAATAATTATTTATATATTTATATCACTAATAATGTTGGTTTGGCGTTTGACCCAAAATATTTAGTTCTGAAAAAAAATCTGTAACTAATATCCAATCCTCATTTTATCGTATAAATGGCATTGCATGCGTATTTATTTGGATTTATAGTACATTAATTAAGTAAATGAGAATCGAAACAGAAGATTTTTATCTAATATTCAACTGGAGACCAACAATATCAGAATTTATTGTTTGGATATTTGAAGTTCTGTTTTTTTTTTCTGATCGTTTATTTTGTGAATTGATCTTTTCTTTTTCAATTCTATAGCAACATTTCGAACCGTACAAAGCCATTTTATAATTTTTTTCATATGTTAGTTCCGTACATCTAATCTGACCCGGATCAAATTGATTCCGTACCAAAAGTCCACCTTATTAAACTAAACCATCTTATTTAAATAAATTAATCAATAAAAAATGGAATTAAACAAATAAGATCAAAGATTATGAATTTTGACCATGTAGAAATACGTGAAGGGTGCAGAATACTGATGTAGCTTTGAGCATGGATTAGCATCAAATAAAAAGATGGATTCAATTTTCATGTTTGATTTTCAGTAGATAATAAAAGCAAGAAAATTCTTGATTTCCTAGTTTTGATGGGAATATGATTATCATTAAAATCGGTGTCTTTTCTCATTTTCATGAATAGTAAATGTAAAATTAAGGAAATTTTTTTGTAAAGAAAATTTCTCCCCCATTAGTTAGTCGATCTAAATAAATTTTATAAATTTAGAATCTCCATAAATCAAGATTTTTTACATTCTTTGAACTATATACACCAAACCAAATATGATAATAGTGCATGTCTTTGAATTAAATTCTTTGAATCCATGCATTCTAAGGCATCTTACAATACTCGAACCAAACAGCCCTTTAATGAAATGATCAAATGCCAATATTGCTTTAAGAAAGTATTTTGACCTTTTCAAACCTAATTTAATTGTCCATCATAATCAATTTTCATCAATTGATGGAGTTTTGATAAGAACAATTAAAAGTGATATAGATCATAAATGCAACAACTTTGTTTTGAAGGAAATATAAATGCACCAATTTCTCTGATTAAGTAAGACTCAATAGTGGATAAAGAAAGAATAATACATGATGTCGAATTATTTTTTATTTTGATTTTGAATGAACTTGATGTTAATATATTTGTTAATAAATTTGATGTTGAATTTTCTTAACTTGACAAGCACGAGGTTTAATTAAGAGTCTCAAGACTATGTACTAATAATAAATGAAGGGCTTATTCAGTTTTGCATGTGGTCTCCATGATATTATATAATGATATATTTTTAATATATCAAGCAAAAAAAAATTACTATATAATTTATCGTCTTAATTAGTTGCTTTCTTAATAGCTCTTTATAGATTTTGAACTATTAGTATGTATATATGAATATACTGTTGTATTTTGTAAATGTTATACATTATATACACATATATTTTTTTTAAATTCTTAGTTCTTTTATAGCCTAAATATAAATAGAGTTTAGATACATAACCCCGGTTTATATACCACCCACATCACCGACTCACTCTGAAGCAGACACGTCGCCCAAAAAAGCATGTGCTCCATAAAAAAAAATCACCCACATGCATGTTACAGATCATGCGACACGTCACAACGCATGAGCAATACAAAATATATGTGTGCAATACAAAAGACATATCAACAATAATGAAGACATATTAGCAATACAAAAAAGACATACAACAATACAAAAAAGACATTTTATCTATACAAAAAAACATATCAGCTATACAAAAAGACAGAGAAAAATTAAAATACAAAAATGAAAGTGAAAAATACTAAAAGATATATCAATACAGAAAACATATCAGCGATACAAAAATACATACAACAATATAAAAAAACATATCATCAAGTATAAAAGGTACATTAGCAATACCAAAAAAATTATAGAGAAAAATGGAGTTTGGAAATAAATGATTCTTGAATTAGAAGAATACGATGATAATTTGGGGCATGTGTTTGACGGATCACGTGGTTGAATTGAATCCGCATTTAGAAGACATAACGTAGGATAACGCTGTTTGAGTGTGTCATCTTATTTAATTGTGCGCTTTAATAGTTGACACGTCAATGATGATTATAGGGTATATAAGTGGATGGTGTGGTCGTGTGGATAATTTCCCCAATAAATATTGCTCTATGTGAGTCGAGATTTTTTTTTTTTCGGGGGAAACATGAGTCAAGATCATTTACCTAATTAGTATTTACATTTCACTTTTAATACAGTATATTAATATATTTATTCTAATATATAATGTACCACCAACCATACATAAAATTTTCTCATAATTGTAAAATCCTTATACAATAGATTGGCTTGACATGATATGGGAGTAATTAGTATAGTAATAAAAATGTCAACTTAATCATAAAATAAAGTAAAAGAATAGAAAAGTTGAATGGCTTGTCTTATTAACCATTTTCTATATATACGGCAGTTGGGATCTCTTTCTGACTTTCTTCTTCTCGGCCTCTCGGGTCATTTCCCCCTCAAGTGCACATCAAAACTGAAGATGTCCATTTTTCGTTTGGTGATCCATGAAGTAATTTCGTTGGGCTAAATAAAAAGTTATTATATGAAGTTGCAGAAGTGTAATAAAAATAATGAGATTAAAAAAACTTATTATATAAGTTGATTACATATATAGGAAAAAAAATTAGGACTTAAGATTTATGTTATGTATTTTTTTTACAAATAAGAGAATCACAGTTATAACTATTTTTTTATTAGCCAAAACTTGTTGGTTGAAGCGATATGATACCTTATAATTCTGAGAAATGTCCTAAGTTTCAGTCTCGACAAAAAATAATCTTGTGTACTACATATTTATTAAATATTATCAACCCATAAATTGTAGATTCGATCTAGAAAATATATTTTCTAATTAAAACCTAATAACTCGTGTGAATAAAACATAAACAAAATATGTTATACTTTGTTATAATTTTATTTTCTCATGCCAAGACTACGACTAATTTTATAAAATATTAATTTGTTTGTTCTCTTAGAAAAATGGTTGAGGTAGTTATATCTACTTTATTCCAAAGAAATATACATGGGTATACATCATATATATATATAACTCTAATTAATAATTATAGATTATGTCTTTTTTTGTTAGAGCTTAGTATATTAACTGATTCAGTCAAACCTTTAAGCCAACATTATATTGTACTGAAAAAATCTTAAGCTTAAATATATTAGCTTATTTAAGTAATTCTAATTTTTATTCACTACTCAAGACTAATTAGTTAATCACACTTTTCACTATTTGAATCCGGAGTGTAACAACTTTAATTCCATATACCTATTTTTAATATAAATTTTTGAAGTGTTGTTATACCTTTTCAATATATATAAACATATATGTTAAAATATGTTAAATGTCAATAACATATAGCAACCATAATTCCAAAAGAATTATACATCTTAATCTTGCTATTATTAAATTAATATATTTAATTACACCCTCCTCAATAAGAACAATGCAACTAATATACATAGTAACATAATACAAAAGAAGTACAATTTTGACGAATCTCAATCCCACGCTTGTGCAATTCTTTCACAACTGGAGATGAATGGAACAATATTTTTCTTACCCACACTTGTGCCATTCAACCATTTCCCCTTGTCTCCTAGCTTAATTTTCTCTAATCACCCTTTCATTATCATAAACCCCATTCCCACACAAATGTTAAATCCCCATTCTACCCTTCTGACCGGCTACAACCGGTGCATCCAGAATCCCCATTCTGCACCCTCTGACCGGCTACAGCCGGTGCAGCCAAGTAGCCATTGAGTGGAGCCCTCCATCTCTGAATTGGATCTTTTTTAGTGGAAACGTGTTCAGAAGCCTCCCCTCCCTTTTTATACTCTCTGCCTCCATTGTTTCCACCTTCTCTTCTCTCCTCCTTCTCTCTCTTGGTTTCTTTCTTTAATCTAATCTAATCTAATCTAATCTAATCTACCCCTTCTTCTTCTTCTTCTTCTTCTTCTTCTTTGTTTAATCACACGAGAAGATATTCAGATCCAAACACAACTACCACTTTTTCAAAAAGCTTGGATACTTTTGTTTCTCTTCTGGAAATGATCAGATAATTCCATACTCTTTAGATATAACTTCTGTCATTTTTTTTGCTCGTTCTTCAATTTTGATATGGAGTCAGCGAACAGCGGAAGCATCCAGTCGTCGAGCGGAGGCGATGAAGAGTTCGATTCCCGGCCCGGTACCGGTACCGGTACGGACCCTCTCTTATCTTTCTATCATCAACCCAACACCGGTACCAGTTCAGGTACCGGTGCACCAACGCTCCCTTTCTACTCTCTCTCCGATTTCTCCCCTTCCCCACTTCTCCCCTTCGACCCAACAACCACAAACATGCCGAATCATCCCTCAACTACCCCTCGTTCCTTCATGACGTCTCCTCCTCCCTCTTTCACACTGAATACTTCACGAACCATAACCAACAACCCTTCTTCCTCTTCCTCCGCCGCCGCCGGTACGACGGCCAACACCGCCGCCGGCGGACCACAACGGACCTCCAGAAAGCGCACGCGTGCGTCCAGGCGAGCTCCAACGACTGTTTTGACAACGGATACATCTAATTTTCGAGCTATGGTGCAGGAATTTACAGGAATACCCTCGCCTCCTTTCGCCCCTTCTCCTCTCACAAGGTCCCGTTTTGACCACCATCTTTTTTCTTCGGCTTCTCCTTCATCCCTACCCCCGTACCTCCTACGACCCTTCGCTCAGAAACTCAGTACCAGTGCCGGTACCGGCATCATGTCAAACACCGCGAGTTCTGTCGATGGTGGGTCCGTACCAGTTACGACCAACATGGCTGGAACTGGAAGTAGTAATTTGGGTCAGGTACAAGCTAATGATCAAGCTCAAGCGCTTCTCAACATGCAAAACCCTATGATGAACTTCCAATCCCTGCTTCAGTCTCAGCATCAGCTACAGCCAAATGCGAGAAGTCTCCTCAACTTCGCATCAAGATCCACGCCGCAATCCATGCCAGGATCGAACGATTTTCTTGGCACGAGTAATTTACAGCAAGGATTGATGGGTACAGAGGGGTCGCAATTGCACCAAGGAGGGTGGATGGGTGCCGGTTCGGGCTCGAGTACCGGACCAGACGCCAACCAGCTGAGCTCAGTTGTTGGTACGGAGAGAATGGCAAGTACTAGCTGCTCTGACTTTGTCAATGTGAGTAAGGAGCAAGAAACGGCTGTGGTTTCAACACGTGGAGAAGGAATGGTGGATTCATGGCTTTGTTCTTCTTCTTCTGATCGCTAGCAAGTACGTATGTATAATTAAGAGAAGACATTTTTAGATATTTTTGGTGGTAGTTAATTACAGGTTTAGGAGCTAGATTATGATGAAATTTATAAAATTGAGAGTTTGGTGGTTATGTTTCATTTTTCTGCATGAGAGGGTATAGTTTTGCACCCCCTTGTTTCATTTTTGTTCTACTTTTTTCCATGTACATTACATTACATTTTACAAACTTCTACGATTTATTTATCTTCTTTTGATTGCTCTCCCCTCGTGTGCTTGTCTCCATGTTTAGCTAGTGTGTGAGAGAGGTGCAATTTTGAGCTTTTGTCACAAAGAATAATTCAAACGAGGGTATTAATTGCACCACTTGTTTGGTTATGGGCAAATGAGGGATTGGTGGCGAGATTTGAGGAATCGTTAGCCGCCAAATTTGTTTAACAAGTTATATCATACCATAACATAATTACATTGTCTAGAATCTAAAGATAAAGTTAATATATCACAGGACTCTATGGAAAAATATAAAATAAAATCTTGTTTAAATTAGTGGTTTCTAACTGCTCCACATGGAACTATCCCTAGAATGCACTCCACTGAATAAACAAAACTAGAGATCACATAATATATATATATATATATATATATAATAATTTAATAATCTTTAATGTGATGTCTCCCTCCATGTGTCGCCATGCCTGCCTCTCATGAAATTCATGCAACAAATGTTTTTGTGCTTTGTTTTCCATACCTTGTTCAATTTGAACTTCTCCTTGTGTTTTGCCACATTTCCTTACTTTGATAGAGACCATTTTTTTTTTTCATTTACTTTTAATGAGGAAGGTAATATGAATGTGGGTTCTAATGATATGCTCTTCTTTTTAGAAGGATTTGAGAGATGATTAACCATTAGCTTCTGGGGAATAGAGTAAAGAATAAGAGGAAAGTGTTCAATAATAATATTATTATTATTTTAATAATTTTCATTTCAAATGAAATTGATTGATATTACAAAAGGACGTCATGATTTGGTGAGGTTTTTTGGCCCTTTTGGGGCAGTGTGTGAGGGCGAGATATATGAGGAGAGAGTGTGGTCCTTACTCTACTGGTTTTCCCCTGCAATTACTATTACACATCTTTTAATTATCTACATTATATATGGTATACCACTTGTATGTTAATAAATAGATTACTTGATCGAATTATACCATATCATGAAATCACCATTGTTGTGCTAAATGTACAATACAACATAGTATTGTTTGTTTAGATGGTTGAAAAAATGTAGAATAGGAGGAGGAATGAAATAAGAACAAATTAGTAGGGTATAATTAAGTGGGGGAATGACATGTGACCCTAGTGTATTAGAAATGAAATGATTCATATTCATTGTGATCCGTGGCAGGGAATAATGTGCTCTTTTGCAATGATGGCATTCTATTACCCCCATCCCTCTCACTCAACATGTGATGAGATGAAATGAAAGGTCCTTTTATCTCTCTCTCCACAAATTATTTTGCATCATTTACTATTTTCACTTCTTGGCTAAAATAATATATTTAGTAAGAAAAGAATATATATTAGTAAATTATACTTTATTTATAAAAGATGTTTTACATATCAGGTCATCTCACATCACTAGAAAAAGTGATACAAAAAATCGTTCGGTTTTTCTCAGGAATTTTATGTTTGTCCGTACTTTATATGATTACGTTCTCTCATCTCTTTCTCCCTCCTGACTTCCACCCCCTCTCTCTCTCCTGTGTCACTTTGTATTATTTCCCCCTCTCTCTCCTGTGTCACTTATGTATTTTTGTTTTCCGAGGGAGAACTGAAACTAATTGCTTGATATTTATTTTTCTTTAAAGTGAATCTTCATTTAAATTTTTAAAGAAATTCTGTTATATACGAAATTCGAACTTCTCATCTATGAATAAATGAGGTTGATATCATAATCACTAAACTAACTTAATGATGGTCTCTTTGTATTATTACTTTATTAGAATAGTGCTTTTTATGATATGTTTGTATTACAACAAGAAATTAACAATTTATTTATATCTAATGTGATAGAATTTGAAATATTTAGGCTAAGATTTGTGTTTAATATTGTGTCAATATTTAATATTATTTGTCAAATATTTGGATCTAATATTATAAGTTTCATGCAAAAAAATATTATAATTTTTTCAAATATTAGTATATGCATATAATATAATATAATATAATATGTATTTGAGTTGCATATTACTTTCTTGCCAAAATAAATATCATGAATTATCCCCAAATAAACATTATACATTTTCATAACACAAATGCAAAAATACACCTATATATATATATATATATATATATATATATATATATATATATATATATGTAGGGTGTGGCCAAAAAAAAAAAACGTATGCACACCATACGTTTTTTTTGCCACACCCAAAATATGTATTAAAAAAATAAAAATAAAAATTTCAACCGTACGGATGTAATATATATGTTATAAATATGTTGGAGATTAATTTTTACAAAAATCAGAATATTATAACATTGCCATCATATATCATCAAAAATATGCAGCACTATTCAAAACATATATCGGAATAATAATTTGATGATACATGATGGCAATGATATATTATTCTGATTCCCGTGAAAATTAATCCACAACATAACATATATATTACATCCATACGGTTGAAATTTGAATTTTTACTTTTTATAACCACTTTACGGGTATTTTAAAAAAACGTATGTTGGAACATACGTATGTTGTTTAGCATCTCTCATATATATATATATATATATATATATATATATATATATATATATATATATATTGATGATACATGATGGCAGTAATATAATATTCCGATTGTTATAAAAATTAATCTCCAACATATTCAAAACATATATATTCCATCCGTACGGTTGAAATTTGAATTTTGATGATATATGTAATATTTTGGACCGTAAGCAAAACCTGTGCTTTGCACACGTATGATTTTTAGCCTCACTATATATATATATATATATATATATATATATATATATAAAGTTAAAAAATAATAATAATTAATAAAATTTAGATTCTAATTAACTGTATGTCATATACTTATCAGTTCATCTCCAATGGATTACTTTTAAAATATTATTTTTTCTAAAAGTTCCTTATGTTCTAGGATTATGCAAATTCTAATCTCTAGAAATATCCTAATCCTAACCTAGAAAATTTTACACATCCAAACATAATTCTGGTGTTTTCTATTTTGTTCTATACAAAGTAAAAACAACTTTTTTTTGTAATGAGATTAACATTTATCTAATATTCTCCATTAGTTTTTATTTTTTTTGCGTTTAGAGGGTTATGAAAATTGTCACCTTTAAATCCCTGAAAGGGGTTTGGTTGGATCGATGAGGGCCCTCCATTCTTCCTTTTTCACAATTTATTTACATATAATTTTGAGCCGAACAACAAAAGATGTAATACTTTTCAAGCATCTAAAAGCCTGGCTATCTTGCACCACTTACTTTATATATACATTTATGCACATTTATTCTTCTACTTAATTTGGATATGTAACGTATCAAGACAAGTATTTCCCTTAAGTAAGAAAGAAAGAACATAGTGAGACAAATACACAAAACAAAAAGGTAAAAGGTTGCTAATATAAGCTAGCAAGATAACATGTATACTTTTGTATATATGTACGTGTACGTACAACTACATATTTAGACTATAGTGTGCGAGTTATTTTGGTCTTTTCATGAATCAGAAGAAAAATTCAAAATATGGTTTGTGGTAAATTAAAAGTTAGGGCACCAACTAAAGTCTAGGTGGGCATAATGACGACTGAAACGAGGCTGACAAGTTGATAGAAGATTGTCTCATCTCTTGTCTCCTTGTTACATGTTTCAAATGAATCCAACTTGGCAGAAATTTCAACATCATTTAATATTCAAATGTATTATGAATTATGTGGAAATATCAAGCTTGTAAATAACGTTTAGTGATTTATAATATTCAAATTATTTTTGTAGCGGATAGCATTTAGCGAATACTATAACGGATGATATAATATACATTATAATTTTTAACGAACAATATTATTAAGTAATCAGGAGAAAATGTATATATTTTTTTAAAAGAAAAATAATTGTTTAACTTATTTTTAATCAAAATATGTCGTGCAGCATTTAGCCGCCGACGCATTCATACTATAATAATGTTATGGTGCGCTATTTGTAATTACGGGAAATATTAATATGAAAGAACTTTGGAGTCATTGCGAGAGTCACTACGTTAGTTCCGAGCTATAGAAGCGAAAAACTCCGGCATGTTGAATGTTTTGTATTTTAGAGGAGACAATTATATTGGATGTGCATATTTTATACATTTACATCATCTTAAGTGATCAGCTTTTTCAAAAAAAAAAATTGAGAATAATGTATAACATATTAACATGTTTTGAAGTATTTTGTACTTTGTCAACTTTTTGGAAATGTTTGCTGATGTATATCTTACATAGACCCCACCTAACTGACTGTGCCTTGATTAAACTGACAGTTTATACTCTATAATTTGTCCATGTCTTAATGCATAGAACCAAATCAAGGCTAACTTATTGAATGATGGCGCATAAATAACCAAATCAAAGTTAATTTTATTTAATTATGATATAAATAATCAAATCAAGATGAATGATTTAATGATTAACATAAGTCTAACCTGTCAACCGCCTCACTACCTGACACGTTTTCATTGTTATTTAGACAACAATGGTGATGCACACATTTCCATATCATTATTCTAATCAGAGGACCCAATTATAATACAAACTATAATTAATTAACTAAGGCTTAAAAAAAGATCTAGCAATCTAGATTGTACGGTTTGACTTGATAGAATCATTATAATTAGTTGGTGGTTTGAGACCGTAATTATGAATTCTACAGGGTTAATTCGACGGTGAGATTCTAGACAGTGATATAATGTGAAATTAAGAGACTTATCAAAGAATGCGTAAGCTATGATGTTATTAGACTGAAATGTGACGTGATTAGTACTTTGACCAACAGTGATTTCGTTGACCGGACTGTAAGGAAAGTTCCTTTGACTGGTCATACATGTTAGGCAGTCTATTTGCAAGAATATCAAGTTTGATTTTGACATAATTTTTTTTTATTTTTGTTATATATAAAAGATTCATTTAAACTGATATATGTTTAATAGATGTTATTTTTAGGTTTATATAAGTTTTTTGTTGATATTACTATTGAGAAAATTAGTCTTTTAATGAGATTAATAGTGTAATAAATTTCTAGGGTTTGCTTACAATTAGGCTCGAAAGCTAGGGTTGTTGGTGTTACGCTTATGTTGGGTTGGTATTGGTAGTCTACATTTAGAACATAACTTATAAGATACTAAAATCTAAAAATATTTCGACATATATGAACAGTTTAAAACGGTATAAGATATGAAGAAAGCATAAAGAAACCCAATAATATAAATCCATCCATTAGGTTTGTTAGATAGATTAACCAACAATTTTTGAATATAAACATCACAATCTTTAGGTCAACTATACACAACCATTTTGTTTCGTTTTCGTCTCGAGCACAAAATTTTGAGTGCTGAAACTGAAGAGGCCGCCCACGTGTCCTTAAATATACCATTTCATTTTGGCTTAGATGAAGTTATTCTATTCTATTTCTATCTGTATTTATCAAACTGGCAGCCTACCAATCCTTAGACAAGGACCTCTCGAGTTTCATCCTCTCCATTTTTTATGAAATGGGGATCTACATTTTCAACAGGAAAATTGGTACTTAAGTTTGTTATCATGAAAAAAATGTGCATGTTAATTATTTCGTGAGAGATGTTGCCACTGAAAGCAACTATTTCTCTCGAAGGATTTTGCCCGAGGCACTGAAAGCAACTTAATAGCATTGTTTGTTTTATTCATAGGATTTTCACATCCAATCAGTAGATATTTGTGATGTTATATAAACAAAATTTAAGATGATTAGGTTCACTATTTTCCTTCACATCCAAACACTATTTTCTTTTTCTTTTTTGTTCTTTTTGACAGATATTTGCTTCTAAACTTTGTAGTATCTATTTAGAAATATTTATAATGGACATGTGGATTCTCAAAATATTAGTTCAAAAATAAAAAAAAGGATTCTAAGAGCTTTTTATTTTGTAAAATAAAGCGAAAGCGAAAGATTGTGTATATATTGTCAAAGAAGTTCTAGAAAACATTTTACGCGTTGAGCTTTCAACTTTACTTTTACAATTAGAACTTATATCGACTTTATATAACATTTGAAGCCATTGTTTCTTCTTTCCGATCAAAGGGTGGTCTTGTTGCATGATTTAATTATTAATGTCTTAAGCATACATATCAACAGGTGATCTATTTTTATCATACAATGCGTTCAATCAACTAACTAGATTATTTGTTTTAATTATCTAAAAGATGACTTTCATCTTAATTTAGTTTATTTATTTGCTTTTATTATCTTTGAAATTGTATGACATTCAAAAGAGTATATCGCGCCTAATATAAGTATCCATTGTATCCTCAACTCAATTATATCTTCCCCAAAATGAACAATGAAATGAACGAATAAAATATTCCCTTTTTTTTTACCATCTGATACGTTCATTCTGAATCCAAATAATATATCTATAAATTCATAAATGATGCAATATATTTTCCCCAGCAATACCATGTTACCAAATTGGAACTATTATGATGGGAATATGGCAGAGTTGAGGGGCCTACATGCTAATCTACCAGCCATACAAACCCACATTATGCCTCAACTCAAGCTATAAATCTAACAATTCAGTCTTATCCTGTCTTTACAAAAAGGACCTTTGTTTTCCTTGAATTAAATCTTGCTCTTCAATTCATGTGTTGAAATTAGACCCTCTTGTGTCTCCAAAGTTAACTGCCTGATTGTCAAATCGCACCATATTATGTTCCTTTTTTTTGAAGGAATATACTATGTTCTTTTCTTTCGGCCCCTCTCTTCTCTTGTCAAAAGGAGGCCAATTATATTGTAGATGACTAAATGAGGTTTTGTTGATGCATATTATATATTTAGGATTTCGAAGTTCAGTCGTGTAATTTGCACAATCTAGATTGACAAATGCATTTGTCATTTAGCTTAATATTTGATAAATTTGAGAATCTATTGATCGCGGATTCTCTGAATTTTTTTTTTATTGCTACAACTTACAAGTATGTTCACTTAGAACTCGAAACTTGTATTGTATATTGCTTCGACATTAGAAATTATAATTTTCTATTTCAAGTGGTGATGCAAAGGTTTCTTTTCTTTTTGAGACTCGAACACACGATCAAGGAGTTAAATTGTACTACATAAAATTGTTCGTTGGAATTTGAACTTGGGATTTATGACTTACCGCTTGCACTATCAATTTGTGGTGTCGCAAAGGATTCTTGATTGACTTTATCTAATTAAGCTAAATAGACGTGATCTCATCAGTCAAATGATCATAAAAAATTAATCAAACACAATAATTGGGAGTAATGTATCATGTATGCATGCACCCATTATTGTTGGAAGCATAACCTAATGTTATCCATTTATCACTAAACAGATAACCATCAATCAGCTTATGTAATTAAATTTTTCTAATGACACAATTTAATATTAGTTGGGCTGATTAATTACGGCCCAATAAACGTCATCAAGGCATAAGGCTGGCGTAGATATGAAGAGATATAAAAAGAGAGAGATGAGTGGGGTCTAAAGGGGTGTGTGTGGACCAGGTCTATGGTCAATTGTGTCAGTTCTCTGAAAACGGCGAAAATTACGGCCGAAAGCTACACGTGTAGCTTTTGGATTTTATTATGTGACATGATGTGTTATTATTATGCCCTAATTTTAGAGCTATTTCTATGGTTTTGATAGGAAAGATTTAAAGAATGGTTGATGATTGAGTATTATTTACTTTCGAATTTTTGTTTAATGTTTAATGTACAATGTTTTAGTTTATTTGAATATTATATTATTATGAGGTGTTTAGTTTGAGTGGTGATTTGATATTTACAAAATAAAACTTGCATTGCAGTTGCAGTGACTACACTGTTGTTTTTAAATTCAAATCAATTGCTCGAGTAATTTCGAAAAAAAAAAAGATCAAATCACTTGGTCTCAAATCCCAATAAAAAGAAAGAATCCATAAAGTGCAGAAAAGTGGCTTTTTTCGTATGAAAAATGCAACCAAATTATGAGTTTCTGATGTACATGCCTGCCACATTCCATTTGTCATGTTTACTTTTTAGACCTTAAATTTGGGCCGTTGACTAAGTGTAAAACACATATTGTTTTTGTTTGGGCTTCATATTTGTGCTTGGAGAAATTTCTAGCCTAATACTGTTATTTCACTGAGTTTTGGAGATATTGTTAGCCCAATATTAACTTATTTTACTATTAACTTATATTCAAAAATGTATATTCAATTTCAAAACTATGTTGATTGGTTCTTCAACAAAAGAGAAAGAAAATTATACAATAGTACATTGAAAAAAAAAAGTATATCAATGCTGTTCACCCTCTATAAATATATTTATAATTCAAACTAAAAAGTTTACACATGAAGGTTCACTAAAACATACTTGAGTCATGCACTAAACTATCTCTGTTTTTGCTCTTTCCAACAATATTTAGCAACAATTTTTTGAATCCTTTCCCTTCTTCCTTCTCAGGCTGACTAGAGAAAATCTCTAACTTTTCTGGTGCAACCCATTTCTTTCTCTCTCTACGGAGAACACCATTGTTGGCGACAAAATCGACCGATTCTGAGCCACTGTCCAATGGCTCCATTCTTGAACTCAAATTATCTCCACTTTCGAATGAATCGAAACTATAATCAGTATTACTTTCTTCTTTTTTGATACAAGCTCTCTGTTTCACTATCAATGGACCTGAGCCGGGTCCAATTCCGGTTCCTTTCTTCAAAAACGGCTTTGAAATTCTTCCGTTTTTTGAAGAATCGGAGTCTGAGTTGTTTGCGAATTCCAAGGTGTCCAAATTAGTTAAAGTGTTTCTTCTTTGGTGAGATATTCTGATTGGTCTGTTTTCATTTGATTCTGTGTTAACGGTTCTGCTCCGTGATAAATTCCTCGGAGAAGAGAGAGTGCTCAAGTTGCTAATGGCGTCTCTTGGTACTTGACCTCTGTTTCCGTTCCTTGTTTGAGGCCTAGAACTAGAAGGAGAAATTGTTCCTGTAGTACTTTGATCTAAAGTCTTGAAGCTATTTTTCCTTGAAATCGTCGCATGAGTCTTTCTCTCCTCTTGAGTCAATTTACTTATCTAATTCAAACCAGAAACGGAATTTAGTTAAATTACTCATGCTCAATACAAAATCACTAATAAATAGAAACTGAAGAAGAAGAATAAGAAGAGACATCGAATCAAACCTCCTCTTGAGTATTCCTTACAGGCCAAGATTCCTCCAAACGCCGCCAGACGGCGCGAATATGTTCTTCTTTCTGTTCCATACGGAGGAACCATTCCTCTCTCAACTTGGCCTCTCTCTTCTCCCTGTATCTCTCGTACATCCGTCCTCTGTCGAACTCCCCTTCCATTTCCTCACCACTAATCATCGCCATTGATTGTTGAGTAATAATAAGTCTAGAGTTTAATGAAGAAGGTTCTAAATTCTAATCGGTCTATTTATAAGAGTAATTAAGAGACGGTTTGATCAGGCGTCTTTTAATATCCTTTCTAGAAGGATAGAATCAGTTATCAGATTGATGTTTTACATCTACACCCTGGCAAATAATACATGTCTGATAAACAAATTTATATGCTAAATCCATTAAAAAAAAAAAAAAAAAGTTTATATGTTAAAAATTACTGGAAAATACTAAGTTCGTAGCATATACTTGCAAATATGAATGTTAAAAGGGATGTTTGAGAATTCTGTATTCTGTAATAAATGGCCAGTTGGTAGTTATGAAAAATTGACCATTTCTTTTCCCTTTTCCTTATGTTGAATTCTTAAGTTTGACCTTTCAGGCAGGTTCTATTGACCTTGATTGATTTGTATGATAGGGAGGTGATATTTCCAGAGCAGATTTCATATTCTGAGAGCGTATTCTCAACTCGAGAAAGTTTATTTCTTATTCTCTCAGCTCTCAGAATAAGAAACCTGCCCTCAAAATACCATTCCCCGTTTGATAAGGTCACACTCGTACCTTTTCATCTGCCACGTGTCCAATCAAATCAGAATATTGGGCCTTCTATATATAAATTGGGCCTTTAAAGGCCCACAAAATAACTCTCTGCCGTTGATCTTACAGAGTGGACCAACCACAGACGTCCACGTGTATAGTAGGTAGATTTGGATATGGATTAAAATGTTCAAACATCACTCGACTAAATTCGGTATATTCCTTCATGTTTTTATATATCCTCTTCCTGGATTTGTGGAGTTGATAGTCTCCTCTCCATTTTCGAATACATGGAGGCCTCCTTTTTTAAGTACTTTGTATTCAGTCACACTGACAAACAGTGCACTGGATTTCAATTAATTAAATAAATACACAATTAAGATTCATAGATCCATTCACTGTGACAAACAAGTGCCCCCAACAATTAAGATTCATTCATAGATCCTATGGAAAACTTATCTGTCTATATTTCAATTCCAGTGAATATTTTACATATTCTTCTCCATATAACTAACTTTATTAGATTAAAATCTTACATACTCAGTCCATTAGTTTGAGCATAAAATAACTACTGAAGAGAAATCAAATACCAGTAGTGTCTAGTAAACATATCTTCTATTATTTTCTGACTATTCTTCTTCATCTTCTTCTTCGTTTCTTTCACACAAGGAAAAATCAAACAAATCAATGGCTCCATCCGAAGCAACACGAACACTGATACTCGTCAACCTGGCGTCAATAATGGAGAAGGCCGACGAAGCCCTCCTCCCGGCGGTGTACAAGGAGGTGGGCGCCGCGCTGCACACGAACCCCATCGGGCTCGGCTCGCTCACGCTCTTCCGGTCCTTCGTGCAGGCGGCGTTCTACCCTCTCGCCGCCTACCTCGCCGTCCGCCACAACCGCTGCCGCGTCATCGCCGCCGGCGCCTTCCTCTGGTCCGCCGCCACCTTCCTCGTCGCTGTTTCCAGTTCCTTCTCCCAGGTTTCGAATTTGCTTCAATTCGCTCGATTTCATCACCAATTGAATTGGGCGTAATTTATTCATCCTTCGACTCAGGTAGCGGTGGCTAGAGGTCTGAACGGAGTAGGACTGGCGTTAGTCACGCCGGCGATACAATCGCTGGTGGCCGACTCGACCGACGACAGCACACGGGGCTCCGCCTTTGGGTACTTGCAGCTCACGAGCAATTTAGGCTCGCTCCTCGGCGGATTCTTCGCGCTTCTCCTCTCCTCCACGACCGTCTTCTCCATCCAAGGCTGGCGTGTCGCCTTCCACCTCACCGCCCTCATCAGCATCCTCGTCGGCAGCCTCATCTACATTTACGCCAAAGACCCTCTCTTTTCTCAGAGCTCCAAAAAGTCCGTAAAGCAAGAAATCGAAGATCTGATCCGAGAATCGAAGAGAGTGATCAAGATCCGATCTTTCCAAATCCTGATAGCCCAAGGCGTGACCGGGTCCTTCCCCTGGTCCGCCCTGTCCTTCGCGCCCATGTGGCTCGAGCTCATCGGCTTCTCCCACGTCAAAACCGCGGTCCTCATGGCCACCTTTGCGGTTTCCAGTTCCCTAGGCGGAGTGGTGGGCGGGAAGCTGGGGGATTACTTGTCGGTCAAGTTTCCCGATAAAGGGCGGATTGTGCTCTCGCAGATTAGTTCGGGATCCGCGATTCCGCTAGCGGCGGTTCTCTTGCTGGGGTTGGGGAGTGAGAAGGATTCGGGGCTCAGTCGTGGCGTCGTTATGTTTGTTATGGGGTTGAGTATTTCGTGGAACGCGCCGGCTACTAATAAGTACGGAAATTTGAATAATATATTACTTTTAGTCTTGGTTATGAAAAATTAAGAGATAAATGCGCCGTTAGTCCCTGTACTTTAATTGGACCCCGTACTACTGATTTAAACTTTTTGGTCCCTGTACTTTAGAACTGTACACAATTAGTCCAAGTACAAGGACTAACTGCGCATTCATCCCAACAAATAACATCACTTTTCATTTCATTAATCAATGACAATCGTAACGATTTCATAATATTTTTATTCTCCCAGCCCAATTTTTGCGGAAATAGTGCCTGAAAAATCAAGAACGAGCATATACGCGCTGGACCGGTCCTTCGAGTCGGTGCTGGCCTCGTTCGCCCCGCCGATCGTGGGCTTTTTAGCCCAGCACGTGTACGGATTCCGCCCCCCTTCAAAATCCGGGAATTCAAATCCGGAGAGAGACAACGCGGTCTCGCTGGCAAAAGCACTGTATGCGTGTATTGCGATTCCGATGGCGATGTGTTGCGTGATATACTCGGGGCTGTACGGGAGTTATAAGAGGGATAGGGAGCGGGCGAGGATGGACGGGGTTGTTGAGGAGGAGTTGAGGCGCTTGGAGTTGGAGGATAAGGATGGGGCTAGTGTGATTCATTTGGAATTTGAGGATGCTAGTGATGATGATGATGATGATGATGATGATGATGATGAGAAATTGCTGGTGAGGTAGCGGAGCAAGAGACCGGAATAATTGATTCATTAGAGGGTTTTGTTGCAAATTGGGTATGTAATTATTTGTTTTATTATTTATTGACAAAATTTGAACTGTTATTATTTTTGTAGATTGTTTTGTTAGGTAGGTGGATTAGGAAATCGTTTAGCACGAGTGGAAAAGGAATTAAGCGGAGTTGGTGTAACTGAGAATTTTGTATTATTTATTGTACATAGTGATGATTTTGTATAGATAGGTTTAGTTGTTTCCTTTTCAATTTTTTTGTTTTTTTTTTATTTGTTGTTTTCAATTGTTAGAAGATCTATCTTCTTTGATATTTTTGGACCTTTTTTGGGCTTTCTCACGAGACTAGTTTCTCACTCAAACAAGAACATAATCCAGCAATTCTACTCCAAAAGGAAAAGTAAATAACAAATTAAAATCTTTATTTTACCAACACTTGCTTAATATTTCATTAATTTTTGCAATCGGGCAGTCTGCCAAAATAGAACATATATTTATCTTGCCCCATATTTTTCATTTCCGAAACGGTATAAGAATTCTCTCTATCCTGATGAGTCACGACAGTGCCCTCAAGAGGAAATCTCACTCCGTTCGAATTGAAAAGCGTAATATCTTTCATATACGCTGCCTTTTTCCAATCCTTGGTCAGGAAAATGTCCGCTGCCCATCGGAGGAGCTGTTTTGTTTCTTAAAAATCCGACTGATCCGCTCCCATTCGACGTAGGTGGCGGCATCTGAATGGCTCGTGAAAAGAGTTTTAGGCCACCATTCGAGTAATGTTGGTTTTGGATCGTCACGATATACTTGCCAATTTCCACTCTGATCATCCTACAATAATAAAAAAATGTTTTGTCAAAACTTGGAAAATAAGAAATTCATTCAAACTTATTTAGGATATCACAGATTAAAAAAAAATCATTATATTAGTGTTTTTTCCTCAACAGTTTTATTGGCAAATTTTAACTGACAAAGCTATAATAACGCAAACGACTTTTGCAGATTTAATTATGAAGCAAACTGGGGAAAAATCGATCAAAAATTTGTAAATCATTATAAAACACGCGATAACAGTTATAAATAAATAAATAAATACAAAGTAAAATACAAAAAAAAAAATATATATATATATATATATATAATACGTTTTTTATGTATTGAACTTGTTCATCGTCATTAAAAAGTGTGGAATTCGATATGAAGCGAGCTCTAACTGGATTGAAGAAGAGAGAAAGATATATGAAAATTGAAACTTAAATGTTTTTGTAAGCCATTGAACTTTTAAGGGGGAAAAACTCTTAATTAATCTCTATCAAAGATATATATTGACCTTGTATTGTATTACTGTTATGATAAATCAATGTATTTTGTTAGAATGTGAGGTGCATCGTATCTTATTGGTATGATACAATGAGTCATTGTTAATATGATTGGTTTGTTTTTGTATTGATACCGTGATTATTTATTAATTTCCTTTTAGGGGTTTAAAAAGCCGTTGGATTTTTCTGTTTCTGTGAATGATTTTTTTTTATCTCATGTTGATAAAATTCAGTATTTTTTGTCTCCGCAAATTCATTTTTTCTTGGATAATTTCAGTATTTTAATAAAATTTTAGATTCAACTTGGCAAGGCCGCTACATCCAAATATATGAAACCCTGTTAAATCTGCAAAAATAACTACACCTTTCAATAATCCTCTGTAAATAACTCAAAAAGATCAATAAAGAACTAAACACCAATTTTTTCTTTTTTTCCCAACAAACTGAAAAGACAATCTAATTTTCCTACATTGGCAATTTATGCGGTAGTAATTTCTCGGTACTAAAACCCCTCTCAGATTCTCCGTAATTCATTTCATCTTCACATTCCAATTCCAATTTCAATTCTATCTCTCTCAATTCCGATTTCACCAGAGAATCCATTCTCGCCCTCTCTCTGTCTCTCGGATAAGTACAATACAAAAACGAATATAAGAAACAACATATACTCATTGAAATAGCTAAACATGTGTACATTGCCTTTGCTAAAGATGCTGCATTTTCTTGATTCGTCTTAGAATTACCGATATTATGTTTATTATCATCGAGTTTATAGCCGTATATATTTTCCGCTAGGATGCCGACGATTGGAGGCGCAAAGGAAGACAGAAGAGTCTCGAAGGATCTGTCTAGCGCGTAAATACTCGTTCTTGATTTTTCAGGTACAATTTCTGCAAATATCGGACTGCAAGGAAGTCAAAAATACAATTACGTTGTTGAATTGAAATATATTTATTTACACTCGTCAAAAATATTGTGGATATTAGTAAAACTAGTATTCATAAGATAAGCACATGAGGCAGAGTTGTTGTTGAATATTCTCTTGTGTTTATATGCATAACTCCCGATTTCTCCTCCAAGTTTATGGTCAACCCCCTCATAATAAATGGTCATTTATATTATTTTTTTTGAACTTTTTTGTTTTTAATATCCATCTAATACGGTAAAAAAAAAATAACAATACCAATTCTTGATGGAGAAACTAGAGGTTACTTATATTTTCTCTATTAGTAAAATAAGGACCGGTGAGATTAGAATATGTGACATAGTTGTTGCATATTAGTACAATAATTATGATTCATAAGATAAGAATATGCGGCATACTTGTTGGTAGCGGGTGCACACCAAGAGTCGAGCAAGCTCATGACCAACATCGTCACGGCATGAGAAATACGAGTAGAAGGGTCACATGGTAATGCCAAAAGCAACACGGCTCCAAACAACACGTCAGACGCCGCGCTGATTTGCGACAAAATTACCCTCCCGCAATTTGGGTAATCTTTTGCGAGAAAATCGCCCATCATCCCTCCGAAAACTCCACCGATCGCGATTCCGATAGAAGAAAGCGTCATTAGAAAAGCGGTGTAACCGTGCGAAAACCCGATCAGCTCAGCCCACATTGGCAGGAACGACATAGCCGCTCCTGCGAAGTTACCAGGGACACCTACCAAAAATATTAAAAAAAATCATATTCAATTAGTTAATTGGTATGTAAAAGATATTTATTGCATCTATTCTTACCTTGAGCGATAACAACCTGGAATGTCGGTATTTGAATGATACTTTTTACTTCTTTCATAAAATCCTTTGCCTCATCCAGAGTAGACTTACGATCCGCCTCCTTAGTCAAAGGAAGTGGGTCAACTACATAAAACCATACGAGCAATCCCACAATTATGCTGATAATTGCAACGATATGGAATGATATTCTCCAACCATCTATACCAACAAACGAAATTGGTGCTAGTAATAAGGCTAAAGAGGTTCCTATTATTGAACCGACAAATCCTGTGAATTGTAGCCATCCAAATGCCGCACCGTGTTTTTCCTTTTTCGTCGAATCGGCGACTAAGGATTGAATCGCAGGTATTACTAGCGCTAGTCCAATCCCATTTAATGCTCTAAATATTGCTATCTGATTAAATGTGTAACTAATTAATATATAAATGTTTCATCTTTCCTCCATATTTATAATCAAATTTCTGACAAGTTTGTAATTGATATTTGTTTTGAAGCTTAACGAGGAGAAGTGTCTCTCTGAGATATCTTTTTAATAAATAAAATAAAAAGTTTAGATACATAAGTTTCAATTAATCACAACTACCAGAGATGTGCTTTTAGCACAACAGCATTAGCTTCTACCTAGCTATCTCATATAAACAAACTTTACTCAAGATGACAAATGGAAATGAAACAAATGGAGGGTTGACTATAGGTACCTGAAGGAAAGTGTGGGAAATGGCGACAAGGAAGGTGGAGGCTGACCAAAGGAAGGCACCAAAGGCGATGATGTGGGCCCGGTTGTAGCGGGTTGCCACGTAGGCAGCAAGAGGATAGCAGAGGGCTTGTACGAATGATCGAAACAGAGTCAGTGAGCCAAGACTGATCGGTGTTACATTTAATGCTGCACCGACCTCCTTGTAGACTGCTGGCAGAAGAGCTTGGTCTGCTGTGTCCATGATTGAAGCTAGGTTGATAAGTATTAGGGTTCTTCTCTCCTCCCAATTGCCCATTTCTCAGATTGAGATTTGAGAGAGGGAAGGTTCCTTACAAAAAAAAAACGACTTGAGAGAGGAGTGGGTAAGACTTACGAGAGAGAAAAGAGTTGAATCATGCGATATTGCAAAGAAGTAGGAGTATTTAGATTAGATTAAGGATATTTTTTTAATAATATATTTCCACCATGATTGGAATATAAATTTCTATCTTTTCTGAATATTACAAATAACTTCGTTTATTACAAATAACTCCCTATCAGAAGAAGTTTCCTTTCAAATATCCCCTACATCACTATTCCATCCATTCCAAAGTTAATTTTTTTTAAATGACTAAAATACTCTCATGTATATTGAATATATTTAATTAACAAATTAATTAAATAAACAAACAAAATAAATTAAATAAAAATTATTGAACACATAAAAAATAATTCATTAAAAAATAAAATTCATTAAAAAGAAATAAAACTAATTAAAAAGAAAAAGTAAAAAAATAATTAAATAGTTAAAAATAAAAAAATAAAAAATAACTCAATAACAATTAATTAAAATAAATAAAATAAACCAAATATACATAATTAAAAATCTAGAAATAATGAAACAAAATATAATTATTAAATAAATAAATAAAAAATAAGTAAAGATAAAAATAAAATTATAATTAATGTTATAAAATAGGGAAATTTACAAAATAACCCCCTTAACTTATTTGAATATTATAAAATACAAAAAAATTAAAAAAAATCAATAAATAATAAAAGAAAAATCAATTTTTAAAAATAGTAATAATTATAAATACACATAACTTTATTTATTATAACATAGTGTAAGAGCCTGATGCATTATCTGGTATAGCTCAACATTCAGGCCCATATCATATTGTCCTGAAAAAAAGTTAAACTTGGTTGGGCCTTTTCTTTTTAATTATTTTTATTTTAATTGGTTTTATTTCTTTTTAATGAATTTTATTTTTTAATGAATTATTTTTTATGTGTTTAACAATTTTTATTTAATTTATTTTGTTTGTTTGCTTATTTAATTAATTTGTTAATTAAATATATTCAATATATATGAGGGTATTTTAGTCATTTAAAAAAAATTAACTTTGTAATGGATGGAATAGTGATGTAGGGGGTATTTGAAAGGAAACTTCTTCTGACAGGGGGTTATTTGTAATAAACGAAAATACATGAGGTTATTTATAATATTCAGAAAAGATAGGAATTTTTTTTTGTAAATTTCTCTAAATTAAATTAAAATAGAATTAGTGATGTGATGTGGAGATAGTGAGCTACACTTAATGGGTACTCGTCGCATTGCGTTGTTTTTAAACGTCTTTTGTTGCACTTGCACTTCTTTATTCCACAATACTCGGGTCACAATCCTTAAACTAGGATTTATTTGAATCTCAAATTAGTCTGTCACATAGAAAAATAATAAACTAAAAAACTCTCTCTCTCTCTCTCTCTGAGCTCTCTCTCAATTTGAGGATGATGGGGGAAGATATAAGAACCCTAGTGCTAATCAACCTTGACTCGATTATGGAGCGGGCCGACGAGGCTTTGCTGCCGGCAGTTTACAAAGAGGTGGATGAAGCTTTACACACTACACCAACCGGTCTCGGTTCGTTGACTCTGTACCGGTCAATTGTTCAGGCGTTATGCTATCCGCTCGCCGCTTACATGGCATCACGGTACAACCGAGCTCATGTGATTGCATCGGTGCATTTCTTTGGGCCTTCGCAACTTTTCTTGATGCCATTTCAGATACTTTCATTCAGGTGATTTGTTTGTGAAAATTCAGATGAATCATGATATGTAGTGTTTCAGATTCTTCAGTGTAGATAGTATATTGAGCTAGTATCGACTGAATTGATGATCAAATTGAGCTTAATGGTTAATTATAATGTTTGTTGGATCATTATAATTATTTGATTGCATTTTGTTTGGCTCATGATTGAACCAGTTGAATGAACCTGGTCGTCTCATTACTTGAGTATTGAGTTGTAACTTATTGGTAATTTTATTGGTTCAATAAAAATTGAAAATGTTGATTATTATGGACCTAAAAGCTAAAAAAAGTGTCTAGTGTAAATACCCAATTTATTCATTGAAAACTATTGTCATAACTATAATTCACAAAATTAGGTGGCAATCTCAAGAGGTCTAAACGGAATCACCCTCGCTCTAGTGATCCCTGCAATCCAGTCCTTAGTTGCTGACTCCACTGATGATGCAGGGTATAGCGGGTTCTTTGAATCTTTCCCATGGCGTGCTCTTTCTTTTGTCCCAATGTGGTTCGAGTTAACTGGATTTTCTCACAAATACACTGCATTTCTCACGACTCTTTTTAATGTCGCTACTGCAATTGGCGCACTTTTAGGAGGAAAAATGGGCGATTTTCTCGCAAAACATTTTCCCGATACAGGGAGGATAATTTTGTCGCAAATCAGAGCTGGTTCTGCAATTCCTCTTTCGGTAATTTTGTTGTTGGGGTTAAATGATGAACCCTCAACCGGAGTTTCACATGCTATTGCTATATTTGTTATGGGTTTATTTATGTCTTGGAATAGTTCAGGCACAAATAGGTAAGTTCAATTTCAATACATTAATGTTAATTGCTTCCAACTTTCCAAGTTATTAAGTTAAAAGTTTAAACTAGGCAATCATACACTAGAAAGTTAAGCCTACTTTTTTTGGTTTATTGAATTATTTCTCAGGCTAAGATTTATATCAATCTAATATGGTCCGATTTTTGCGGAGATTGTACAAGAAAAATCAAGAACAAGTGTTTACGCGCTTGACAAATCCTTCAATTCAATACTTTCATATTTCGCTCCTCCAGCAGTGGGCATTTTAGCAGAACACAAATATGGCTAAAAATTAGGAGATAATAACAAATCCGATGATCCGAAAATTAATAGAGAAAACATGACCTCTAGAGAAGGCTCTCTACACGTCTATTTCAATTCCAATGTTGGTTTGTTCTTCAATGTATTGGTTTTTTATATTGTAGTTACCCTAAAGATAGAGATCGAGTGAGAATGGATTATTTAGTTGCTTTGGAAACTCAGCAAATAGAATTGGAGGGAAATCATTACCAGTTGGGAAATTCTGAATTACGAGATGATGATGATGAAATGGTTCTGATTGATTCGAATAATGGAAATCGGAGTGATATTATTAGTACTCTAGAAACTGTTACCACATTCGTTACAGTTTTAGAGGAAAAATGCACCTTTTACTGCGCTTTGAAAGTTTACATATCTTATTATTGACAAAATAATCAGTAAAAAGAATAATGTACATTTGACAATATCTCATGTTTTATTGTAGTATATATGATATTTTGAGATTTTGTATTGAATAAAAATAGCTTATTTTGTCTCATTTTTATTTCTGAACAAATTCACAATCTGTAATTTATTGTGTTTTATACTTGACAAAGCTCACAACCATTATAATGACCTGCATCAGAAATCCAAAATTTGGAGCTCCACGACCGAATCATATTCACGCACTGCATGACTACACGTTGCATTGCATTATTTCACAGCAGCCACGTATCTAGTCGACCATACTTTACCTCGTTCCATATTTCAAACTACCAAGAAAAATAAATCTCTCTCTCTCTCACACACACAAACAATGGGGGGAGAGAGAAGAACTCTGTTTCTAATGAACCTAGCTTCAATAATGGAGAGGGCAGACGAAGCTCTTCTTCCCGCTGTATACAAGGAGGTGGGCGAAGCTTTGCACACTACGCCCACTGGACTCGGCTCGCTCACTATGTACCGCTCAATGGTACAGGCGTTGTGTTACCCGCTCGCTGCTTACGTGGCAACCCGGTACAACCGGTGCCACGTCATCGCTTTGGGTGCCTTCCTTTGGGCACTCGCCACTTTCCTTGTTGCCATTTCCACCACTTTCGTTCAGGTAGTGCTCTTTTTTTTTTTTTTAATTAAACCCCCCAAAAACAATTCCCCAACTAAATAAATAAAGAAATAAATGCATTAGCATTACCCTTAGAATTTTTTAATTGCTTATATAAAATGGATTCTTCAATTTTTTTTGATGGATTCTTGAATTTAGTTAGTATATTGGTATTTTTGACAATTAAGCTAGATGGTTGATTACAAAATACTATAATTTTAATGGTTCAGTGAAAAAATAAGGTCTCACAAAATAGAAAAGAAAAACGATTTTTCAATATAATTAACTAAAAAATATCTATCATTATGATAAATACCAAAATTAGGTGGCAATATCAAGAGGGCTGAACGGAATCGGACTCGCTTTAGTTATCCCCGCAATCCAATCCTTAGTCGCTGACTCCACTGATGATGTCACGCGCGGGTCAGCATTTGGATGGCTAGCATTCACTAGCTTCATCGGATCCATATTAGGAGGCACTGTTTCCTTCTTATTAGCATCCACCGCATTCTTCGGTATAGCCGGCTGGAGGATCGCATTCCATCTCGTTGCAATTATTAGCACAATAGTCGGGTTTTTAGTTTGGAGTTTCGCTGTTGACCCGCTTTTTTTGACTAATAATTATGCTTCTTTGAGAAATAAAGAAGGCACACGAAAGTCAGCACGACAGGAGGTAATCGATTTGGTGAAAGTAGCTAAGGATGTTGTGCAAATCCGCTCGTTTCAAATTTTCGTCACCCAAGTAACTTCTTTTATTTCCCTTTTCCAAACTCTAGGGTTTTATATGTACTTAGACATATTGCAATATTGTCCTTAATTTTCTCAAAATTTTATTTTATTTTTATTGAATAGGGCGTGGCCATTTCTTTCCCGTGGAGCGCTTTCGCTTTCATGCCGATGTGGTTCGAACTAATCGGATTTTCTCACGAGTACACTGCAGTTCTCATGGCGAGTTTCTTCGTCGCCTTCGCGATCGGTTCGCTTTTCGGCGGGAAGATGGGGGATTTCCTCGCGAAACGTTTTCCCGATGCAGGTAGGATAGTTTTGTCACAAATCAGCACGGGTTCCGTGATTCCCGTTTCATCGATTCTGTTCCTGGGGTTGAAGGACGATGCTTCGACAGGAGTTTTGCGTGGTATCGTTTTGTTTGTTCTGGGTTTGACTATCTCTTTGCATGGTGCCGCCACAAATGGGTAAGTTTGTTCAATAATGCCAATCATTTAAATGTTACTACGAATATTATATTATTATTGTTGTAATATGTGAGATTTCAAGAAGAGTTTCTTGTACTTTTCGTGATATTGTCATCGTTGCTTACCCCTACTTTTTCGTTTTATTTATGCCTAATTTTCTTATGATTTATTTATGCAGTCCGCTTTTTGCGGAAATAGTACAGGACAAATCACGAACGAGTGTTTACGCACTAGATAGGTTCTTCGAATCAATATTTTCCTCGTTTGCGCCTCTGGTTGTTGGCATTTTAGCCGAACACGTATTTGGTTACAAATCAGGAGACAACAATAAATCCAGAAATTTGAAGAAAAATGGAGCCTCTCTAGCGAAGGCCCTCTACACAGCCATATCCATTCCCATGTTGATTTGTTCTTCGCTTTATTCATTTTTGTATTGTAGTTATCCGAGAGATAGAGATCGAGCGAGAATGGATTCTTTAATTACCTCAGATAATGATCAGACAGAGTTGGTAGGAAACGATTATCGGTTTTGAAACTTCGAATTGGGCGAGGATGATGAAATTGATGTGATTGATTTGGATGATGATGAAAATTGCTAGCAAACTGAGTGTAGGTATATAATTTGGTTGCAGTTTTTGGGATTAAATAGGATATAACTAGAATCAAATATTTTAATTAATTTTGCAATATAATTTGTTTAGTTGTTAATACGTACAACTGAGTGCAGGTCTGGGAATCTGCTTAAAAAAATACTAGCAAACGAATTGTAGTCTTTAACCATAAACACATTTTTGTATTACTTAACATTGGAGATATATTTTTTTCTATTTTGTACCTTTAACATTCATAACATACTATAAAAGCCACATAATTTAAGTTTCAATCTTTCCAACTCTTGTTAATCTTAGGACAGTGATGTATTGCCTATCTTTTGCCTCTAATTATACACCCTTAATAACTTTCTTATTTATTGCTTTTTAATTTAATTAGTGAAAAAATTAGGAGCACAAAAGGACAAGCCAACTTTTTTTCTTAATCTCATAATGCAGGCCTCACTAAAAATATTATAATGAAGATTAGAGCCCAAAAAATATTATTAGTCTGTCATCCTTCCTATTTTCAACGAAAATAACTAAACAACTAACAAAATACAATCTTACCACACTTGACACTACTTTGCGTACTCATGGCGACACACCACCTCCTTCTCCAAAGATATTAGATCAGAAGTTCAAAACCTTGACCAAAAAAAAATGGGAATAAATTATTTTTTATTTACGAAAAAAACCCTCTTTAGCATTAAATCTCCTCTAGTAAAAATCCAAAATTGGTAGTCGATAATAGAACCACATGCTTCACTACTGGGTACTCATTGCATTGCATTATTCTACGGTTGCACTTAATCTAGTTCTAGTCCACCATCATGTGCTTGGCCCCATCCTTCAAACTAATATTTATTCGGGATCTCGACGTCTTATGTCATATAAACAAAGAAAAGTAAGACTAAATAAAAGTCTCTCTCTCTCTCTTTCTCAATGGGGATCATGGGGGAAGAGAGAAGAACCCTAGTACTAATAAACTTAGCTTCAATCATGGAGAGGGCCGATGAAGCTCTGCTGCCGGCGGTGTACAAGGAGGTGGGTGCAGCTTTACACACTACACCCACTGGTCTTGGTTCATTGACTTTGTACCGATCAATTGTTCAGGCTTTATGCTATCCACTAGCTGCTTACATGGCATCTCGGCACAACCGGGCTCATGTGATTGCACTTGGTGCCTTCCTTTGGGCCTTCGCGACTTTTCTTGTCGCAATTTCCACCACTTTCATTCAGGTGAGTTGTTAGTAAATTAAACACTTAATAGTAATTTGTTAGTAAATCAATCCCTTAATTGTTTGTTTCAAAAAAAAAAATGAGTTAGAATTTGTTAGCTAGAATAAAGTAAATGTAAATATAATTGGCGTCAGAAGTTGTATATGTCAGTATGTCACTAAAAGGGTATACTAAAGTGTTGCATAAATCATGGTTAATGGTAATTAGCGACTAAAGTGTTTCAATTTCTCTTCATTATGCATCTATATGAAGGTAAAATTGATCTAGATTTTAAATTAAAACATTCAAAATTTGATGGTTATTCACAAAAATTACAAGTCCTATAACTTTGACAATCTTAATTCTTCAATTTAATTTTAACAACTCTACTTCAAAAAATAATTAGGTGGCAATCTCAAGAGGTCTAAATGGAATCGGGCTCGCATTAGTAATCCCTGCTATCCAATCCTTAGTCGCTGACTCAACCGATGATGCAACGCGCGGGTCAGCATTTGGATGGCTAGCATTCACCGGATGCATGGGATCTATAATTGGAGGTTTCTTCTCCATTATGCTAGCTTCTACCACATTCTTCGGTATAGCTGGCTGGCGAATCGCATTCCATCTCGTTGCAATTATCAGCGCGGTTGTAGGGTTCTTCGTTTGGCATTTCGCGGTGGACCCGCATTTTGTGAATGGTAAGAATATGATTTTGGGAGACCAGGGGGATGTACCGAAGTCTGCGTGGGAGGATGCCAAAGATTTGATTAAAGAAGCTAAGGATGTTATGAAAATACGATCGTTTCAAATTTTTGTCGCACAGGTATGGTTTCATTAGTTCTTTTCTTCTTTTCTTTTCTGACTATTTTACATTATTTTGGGCGGCTATGTTCACATAATAGAGATTTGGACAGAGGGTTGGTGCAAAGTCAATATTAGCCGGATGATCTAGTAATATTGAAAAGATCCTTATGTTATGTCAAATTGCAAAAAAAATGGCTCTAAATATAAATTGATTGTTTGTGAGCTCCAATTTATTTTGAATGAAATATTACTTGGTTTTTTTCTTTTTCATTGAGTAGGGTGTAGCAGGCTCTTTCCCGTGGTGTGCTCTCTCTTTTGTTCCAATGTGGTTTGAGCTAATCGGATTTTCTCACGGGTACACTGCGTTTCTCATGACACTTTTTAGCATTGCCACCTCAGTTGGCGCACTTTTCGGGGGAAAAATGGGTGACTATCTCGCAAGACACTTGCCCAATGCAGGCAGAATAATTTTATCTCAAATAAGTGCTGGTTCTGCAATTCCTCTTTCAGCGATCTTGTTGTTGGGGTTAAAGGATGACCCTTCTACCGGAGTTTCACATGCTATTGCTATATTTGTTATGGGTCTTATTATTTCTTGGAATGGTGCCGCCACAAACGGGTAAGTTATCTTAGTTCCTTCAAAAAAAAAAAAAAAAAAACAAACGGGTATATGTTAATATTATTGTGTGATGTAACTTTAAACCGAAGTGTTCATGAGTGTCTCCTTTATGTTTAATTTCAAGTACGATATAAATAAGGCACTTAATACAATAAAAAACCATAACCCTACATATTTTTTGTAAATTGAATTAACTGCTTCACAACATATAATTTCTTAATTTGCCTCATGCAGTCCAATTTTTGCGGAGATTGTACAAGAGAAATCAAGAACAAGTATTTACGCACTGGATAGGTCCTTCGAGTCAATACTAGCCTCTTTCGCCCCTCCAGTTGTCGGAATTTTAGCAGAACACGTGTATGGCTACAAATTGGGAGATAACAGTAAATCAGAAGATCCTAAAGTAAACAGAGAAAATGCTATGTCTCTAGCAAAGGCTCTCTACACGTCCATTTCGATTCCAATGTTAATTTGTTCCTCGATTTATTCGTTTTTGTATTGTTCTTATCCGAGAGATAGAGATCGAGCGAGAATGGATACTTTAATTGCGTCAGAAATTCAGCAGATAGATTTGGAGGGAAAGAATTATAAGTTTGGAAATTTTGATTTGGGAGATGATGATGAAGAAATGAGAGTGATTGATTTGGATAATGGAGAGGAAGAGTCTCAGAGTGAGAAATTGTTAACAAACAAATTTTAGTTTTAGAGCAAAATTGATTTTTTTTCTTTATTTAACATTTAATCTAATATCTTGATTCATATTAATTTGAAAGTATATTCATGTATGATGTATCCTTAAACACTTACCACTTAAATCTTTAGATAATACACACTGCTTTTCAAACAAACATAAATTGACTTTCGGATTTCATATTGATCCTTTATCTCTACATAAAAGTGTTCTTTTTCCAGCTTTTCCTATTGAATAAAATTTATATATTTTCCCATTTACATATATCCTTTCTGAAAGGATTTTCTATATGCTGCCCGACTCAAAAATGAAGGGCTAATACTATTAAAAGCATTTTCATTAAATCGGACGGATAGAAAGGAGTTTTATAACTTCATGATAATGTCATCAATGGTTTTGGGGTGAGGGGGCAGGAAATAATTTCTTAAAAAATAAAAAACTAATCTTTACTTGAGATCACGATGCCCATGTCATAACTCATATAGAAAAAGAAAAGATTCTCTCTCTCTCTCTCTCTCTCTCTCTCTCTCTCAATGTGGATAATGGGGGAAGAGAGAAGAACCCTAGTACTAATCAACTTAGCTTCAATCATGGAGAGGGCCGACGAAGCTCTGCTTCCGGCAGTGTACAACGAGTTGGGTGCAGCTTTACACACTACACCCACTGGTCTCGGTTCATTGACTTTGTACCGATCAATTGTTCAGGCTTTGTGCTATCCACTTGCTGCCTACATGGCATCACGGTACAACCGGGCCCACGTCATAGCTATCGGCGCATTCCTTTGGGCCTTTGCGACTTTCCTTGTCGCAATTTCCACCACTTTCATTCGGGTGATCTGTTAGTAAATCAAATCCTGGATAGTAATTTGTTGGCAAATCAAGCCCCTTAATTGTTTTTTTATTCAAATTAGAATAAAAAGAAAAAGCCAAATGGGTTAGAAGTTGTTAGCTAGAGTAATGTAAATATATAGTTGACCTTAGAAGTTGTATAAGTTAGTATGTCACTAAAGGGATATACTAAAATGTTACATGAATCCCGCGTCTAGTGGTAAGGTATCAATCCCATTTTTCCATAAGTGAGGGGTTCGAATCCCAAATCTAGCATGATTGATTTAAAAAAGAACAAAAATCATGCGATCACTTGTAGTTCTCTCTAAAAAAAGTGTTACATGAATAATGATTAATGATAAGTGGTGACTAGATACTTCAATTTAATTAGTATCTTCATTATTAGTCTATATGAAATATTAATTTGATATTAGTCATAATTATAAAACATTCCATATTTTGATGGTTCATTGCAAAAATAAAAAGTCCTATAAATTTGAAAATCTTGATTCTTTCAGTTTAATATAGCAACTCTACTTCAAAAAAAATATAATTAGGTGGCAATCTCAAGAGGTCTAAATGGAATCGGGTTGGCCTTAGTAATCCCTGCAATACAATCCATAGTCGCCGACTCAACCGATGATGCAACGCGTGGGTCAGCATTTGGATGGCTCGCATTCACAGGATGCATGGGGTCGATAATCGGAGGCTTCTTCTCCATTATGTTAGCATCCACCACTTTCTTCGGTATAGCTGGTTGGCGAATCGCATTCCATCTCGTTGCAATTATCAGTGCGATTGTAGGGTTTTTCGTTTGGCATTTCGCGGTGGACCCACATTTTGTGAATGGTAAGAATAGGATTTTGGGAGACCAGGTAGATGTAGCAAAGTCTGCGTGGGAGGATGCCAAGGATTTGATTAAAGAAGCTAAGGATGTTATGAAAATACGATCATTTCAAATTTTTATCGCACAAGTATAGTTTCATTACTTTTCTTTTTTTCTCTTTTATTGAAAGATCCCTACTATATTATGTCCAAATTGCAAAAAATGGCTCTAAATTTTAATTGCTTTTTTCTTGTATGCTCCAACTTTTCTTTGAACAAAATTTTGCTTGGTTTCTTTCTTTTTCATTGAATAGGGTATCGCGGGCTCTTTCCCATGGTGTGCTCTCTCTTTTTGCCGATGTGGTTCGAGCTAATCGGATTTTCTCACGAGTACACCGCATTTCTCATGACTCTATTCAGCATTGCTACTTCAATCGGTGGACTTTTTGGTGGAAAAATGGGAGATTTTCTCGCAAGACATTTGCCCAATGCGGGGAGAATAATTTTATCGCAAATCAGTTCTGGTTTTGTAATTCCTCTTTCAGCGATCTTGTTGTTGGGGTTAAAGGATGACCCTTCTACAGGAGTTTCACATGCTATCGTTATATTTGTTATGGGTCTTATTATTTCTTGGAATGATGCCGCCACAAACAAGTAAGTTAAATAATGTCAATATTATTGTGTTTGTGTAATTTAGTACAAACTTTAAACTAAAGTGTTTATCAGTGTCTCCTTTGTGTTTAATTTCAAGTATGACATAAATTAGGCACTTATACATTAAAAATCATAACCCTACCTTTTTTTTGTTAATTGAACTACTTAACATCATATAATTTCTTAATTTGCCTCATGCAGTCCAATTTTTGCGGAGATTGTACAAGAGAAATCAAGAACAAGTATTTACGCACTGGATAGGTCCTTCGAGTCAATACTAGCCTCTTTCGCCCCTCCAGTTGTCGGAATTTTAGCAGAACACGTGTATGGCTACAAATTGGGAGATAACAGTAAATCAGAAGATCCTAAAGTAAACAGAGAAAATGCTATGTCTCTAGCAAAGGCTCTCTACACGTCCATTTCGATTCCAATGTTAATTTGTTCCTCGATTTATTCGTTTTTGTATTGTTCTTATCCGAGAGATAGAGATCGAGCGAGAATGGATACTTTAATTGCGTCAGAAATTCAGCAGATAGATTTGGAGGGAAAGAATTATAAGTTTGGAAATTTTGATTTGGGAGATGATGATGAAGAAATGAGAGTGATTGATTTGGATAATGGAGAGGAAGAGTCTCAGAGTGAGAAATTGTTAACAAACAAATTTTAGTTTTAGAGCAAAATTGATTTTTTTTTCTTTATTTAACATTTAATCTAATATCTTGATTCATATTAATTTGAAAGTATATTCATGTATGATGTATCCTTAAACACTTACCACTTAAATCTTTAGATAATACACACTGCTTTTCAAACAAACATAAATTGACTTTCGGATTTCATATTGATCCTTTATCTCTACATAAAAGTGTTCTTTTTCCAGCTTTTCCTATTGAATAAAATTTATATATTTTCCCATTTACATATATCCTTTCTGAAAGGATTTTCTATATGCTGCCCGACTCAAAAATGAAGGGCTAATACTATTAAAAGCATTTTCATTAAATCGGACGGATAGAAAGGAGTTTTATAACTTCATGATAATGTCATCAATGGTTTTGGGGTGAGGGGGCAGGAAATAATTTCTTAAAAAATAAAAAACTAATCTTTACTTGAGATCACGATGCCCATGTCATAACTCATATAGAAAAAGAAAAGATTCTCTCTCTCTCTCTCTCTCTCTCTCTCTCTCAATGTGGATAATGGGGGAAGAGAGAAGAACCCTAGTACTAATCAACTTAGCTTCAATCATGGAGAGGGCCGACGAAGCTCTGCTTCCGGCAGTGTACAACGAGTTGGGTGCAGCTTTACACACTACACCCACTGGTCTCGGTTCATTGACTTTGTACCGATCAATTGTTCAGGCTTTGTGCTATCCACTTGCTGCCTACATGGCATCACGGTACAACCGGGCCCACGTCATAGCTATCGGCGCATTCCTTTGGGCCTTTGCGACTTTCCTTGTCGCAATTTCCACCACTTTCATTCGGGTGATCTGTTAGTAAATCAAATCCTGGATAGTAATTTGTTGGCAAATCAAGCCCCTTAATTGTTTTTTTATTCAAATTAGAATAAAAAGAAAAAGCCAAATGGGTTAGAAGTTGTTAGCTAGAGTAATGTAAATATATAGTTGACCTTAGAAGTTGTATAAGTTAGTATGTCACTAAAGGGATATACTAAAATGTTACATGAATCCCGCGTCTAGTGGTAAGGTATCAATCCCATTTTTCCATAAGTGAGGGGTTCGAATCCCAAATCTAGCATGATTGATTTAAAAAAGAACAAAAATCATGCGATCACTTGTAGTTCTCTCTAAAAAAAGTGTTACATGAATAATGATTAATGATAAGTGGTGACTAGATACTTCAATTTAATTAGTATCTTCATTATTAGTCTATATGAAATATTAATTTGATATTAGTCATAATTATAAAACATTCCATATTTTGATGGTTCATTGCAAAAATAAAAAGTCCTATAAATTTGAAAATCTTGATTCTTTCAGTTTAATATAGCAACTCTACTTCAAAAAAAATATAATTAGGTGGCAATCTCAAGAGGTCTAAATGGAATCGGGTTGGCCTTAGTAATCCCTGCAATACAATCCATAGTCGCCGACTCAACCGATGATGCAACGCGTGGGTCAGCATTTGGATGGCTCGCATTCACAGGATGCATGGGGTCGATAATCGGAGGCTTCTTCTCCATTATGTTAGCATCCACCACTTTCTTCGGTATAGCTGGTTGGCGAATCGCATTCCATCTCGTTGCAATTATCAGTGCGATTGTAGGGTTTTTCGTTTGGCATTTCGCGGTGGACCCACATTTTGTGAATGGTAAGAATAGGATTTTGGGAGACCAGGTAGATGTAGCAAAGTCTGCGTGGGAGGATGCCAAGGATTTGATTAAAGAAGCTAAGGATGTTATGAAAATACGATCATTTCAAATTTTTATCGCACAAGTATAGTTTCATTACTTTTCTTTTTTTCTCTTTTATTGAAAGATCCCTACTATATTATGTCCAAATTGCAAAAAATGGCTCTAAATTTTAATTGCTTTTTTCTTGTATGCTCCAACTTTTCTTTGAACAAAATTTTGCTTGGTTTCTTTCTTTTTCATTGAATAGGGTATCGCGGGCTCTTTCCCATGGTGTGCTCTCTCTTTTTTGCCGATGTGGTTCGAGCTAATCGGATTTTCTCACGAGTACACCGCATTTCTCATGACTCTATTCAGCATTGCTACTTCAATCGGTGGACTTTTTGGTGGAAAAATGGGAGATTTTCTCGCAAGACATTTGCCCAATGCGGGGAGAATAATTTTATCGCAAATCAGTTCTGGTTTTGTAATTCCTCTTTCAGCGATCTTGTTGTTGGGGTTAAAGGATGACCCTTCTACAGGAGTTTCACATGCTATCGTTATATTTGTTATGGGTCTTATTATTTCTTGGAATGATGCCGCCACAAACAAGTAAGTTAAATAATGTCAATATTATTGTGTTTGTGTAATTTAGTACAAACTTTAAACTAAAGTGTTTATCAGTGTCTCCTTTGTGTTTAATTTCAAGTATGACATAAATTAGGCACTTATACATTAAAAATCATAACCCTACCTTTTTTTTGTTAATTGAACTACTTAACATCATACAATTTCTTAATTTGCCTCATGCAGTCCAATTTTTGCGGAGATTGTACAAGAGAAATCAAGAACAAGTATTTACGCACTGGATAGGTCCTTCGAGTCAATACTAGCCTCTTTCGCCCCTCCAGTTGTCGGAATTTTAGCAGAACACGTGTATGGCTACAAATTGGGAGATAACAGTAAATCAGAAGATCCTAAAGTAAACAGAGAAAATGCTATGTCTCTAGCAAAGGCTCTCTACACGTCCATTTCGATTCCAATGTTAATTTGTTCCTCGATTTATTCGTTTTTGTATTGTTCTTATCCAAGAGATAGAGATCGAGCGAGAATGGATACTTTAATTGCGTCAGAAATTCAGCAGATAGAATTGGAGGGAAAGAATTATAAGTTTGGAAATTTTGATTTGGGAGATGATGATGATGAAGAAATGAGAGTGATTGATTTGGATAATGTACAGGAAGAGTCTCAGAGTGAGAAATTGCTAGCAAACAAATTCTAGTTTTAAAGGACAAATGATTTTTTTTTCCTTTATTTATATCCGATTTGATTATTTTTGTTTGATATCTTGATTTATATTAATCGGAAGGGTATATTATTGTACATCTTTCAACACATAAAAACTTTCATTTAGATTATAGAGACTCGTATTTCAAGCAAACATAAAATCAAGTTTTCAGATTTCATATTGATCCTTTATCTCCACATAAAGGTTCTTCACTTTCCTATTTAACATGATTTATATATACTTTCAATTTACATATTTGACATTTCTAAAAATTTAGACATTATCAATAGTAACTATTTATCTAGGTTTAGTAGCAGAAATCATAACAAAGAACCCATTTCTCACACACGTAAAACCAACCAATCCACACGCAGTACAAAGCTCCTCAAGTTCTTTTTCCGACACATATATCGTATTACTCGTAAATTGCGCAAAATACTGTAAGTGTAACTCCAAACTTAGAAAATCTGATAATTACTCAGCATGATTAAATCATTTTTTATATTAATTAATTACCTGGCGAGCGATTCTCAAAACCGGGACAGCTGGCATAACAACATCAACGATAAAAGTGGTCGCAACAAACACGCCACCTGGCCTCAAAACCCTACTTATTTCCGCCACCTAAAAAAAATAATCAAACACAATTATTTCTTTGCGCATATTTTTTATTTATTTATAGTTAAAATTAATATATTTACGGCTGAAGCGGGCGAAGGCCAACAATGCAGAGCTGCTCCGGCATGAACCGCATCAATGGAGCTCGAACAAAATGGAAGCCTTGATATATCCGCTCTTACCAACACTAAATTCCTTCACAGAAATAATAACATTAATAATAAACTAAAAGACAATAATACCACCTTTTTTTATTATTAGTAAAAATTAACAATAATAGTAATAATAATAATAATAAATAAATAAATAATAATAGTAATAATAATAATAATAACAATAATAATAATAATAAATAATAATAATAATAATAAATTTGAAAAGACAAAAAATAATTAGACACTGACTGGGTGGGGATATTTTGGGTGCGGACAAACTCATGGCACTGGCTGAGCATATTCTCTGAAAAATCGAAAGCTATGACTTGAGAGTAGAGCTGGCTTTTCACGAATAATCTCGAAAACAATCCGCTTCCGCAGCTCGCGTCCACGACCGTCCCTCCAATCGTTGGCTTCAAATACTCCTTCGCCATTTCAAACTTAAAAAGAAGGAATGAAGAAATAAATGTTAACTGGAGATCTCCAGTGAATTCTAATTTTATTTTTATTGGGAAAATAAATTATTTATTGTGAAAAGAAAACCTCTTTTTCGGGTCCGGGAAAGCCGCCCCATACGAAATTCTGGCGCCAGCCTCTCTCGTAGAGATAAGATACCAAAGGAGTCCTGTTTTATTTAATATAAACCATCTGTAAGAAATAAATAATAATAATTGTTCCAATTGAACTCAGTTAAAATAATAATAATAATGGACCTGAAGAGCTCGGTGAGAGCCGGCATTGTTTCAGAATAGTCTGTAGAATTACCGGAAATCGTAAGGTCAAAATACGTTCCGTTATTTAAGTAACTCTTCTTGCATTTTTGGCAATCAAGACTGTGCGTTAAAGAAATATTAAGAAACAAGGAAATGGTGAGTTAATATCACGTTTAATGTGGCTAAAAGTGTTGATTATGGCATGATGAATTTGGACTTACCTAGATTGATTGGCTTTGTTTGTGAGGGGAAAGTAACAAATTGGGCAGGCTAGCTCTTGTGCTTCTGAATTTAATTTGGTGTCTTGATTTAGATCCTGCTGAATCTGGATTCACACAATATTAAGATGAAAATGTTGAGAGTTACTTAAAAGATTGTGATTTTAATTGATTTGGGGGTAGTTTGAGGTTTAAGAGGGCTAAAATCGAGCCTCGGTTAATATTCATTGACTTGAATCGAACAAAAACGAGTTCAACGATCGAATCAATTGCATAATTGCAAAAGTGTGTCTAAAATCGACGCTAATTACCAAACGGAATGAGAAAAGAAAAGCATACTTGATTTGCTTCAAGGCCAGTGGAGGAGCCAACGGAGACAGCAGAAACACCATTAGCAGCTCGAATCATACTCCGTACAAAGCTCCTATTCCCCCGCCGCATACATCGCCGGAGATTCAGGCCGGCGCACCACCGCGGGAGCAGAACGCCGATGCTCCCAATCGCTCCCGCCATTTTATTTTTCCTCTTTCTTCCATCTCTCCTTCATTAAGCTCCCTATACGGTGAAACACTTTGCTAATTAACAATGGCGTGTTCTGTGCAGTGAGTCATGGACCAGGAACGTTATGTTATTTAGTTAGGTTAGTTTATTCGGCCAACATTGAATATAGAAATTGATAATGTAAATTTTAATTGTACGGATGTAATATATATATTTTGAATATATCGTAGATCAAATTTCAAAAGAATCGGATAATTATATCATTATCATCATGTGTCGTTAAAATAAGAAGCACAATTTGTAAATATATATATACATATTTTAATGATTTTTTATAATGCATAATGATAATGATATATAGTTCCGATTCTTTTGAAAATTGATCTATGATATACTTAAACCATATATATTTCATCCGTATGGTTAGAATTTGAACTAACAATTTATATTTTGAAATATAACAATATTATCATGCGTTGGCTAAATAAGACTGTTGTCAAAACAATCCATCTCTATTGTCTATTAGAACCTGTTATACTGTACTTACTGCCACATAACATCTGAAAGTAAGGAGAACCATGAATTTTATCCGGCGGTGTTTTGTGGAGCCACGTCAGCAGGATGAATTTTATTTCGGCCCAAATTATTATTAAACTCATATGGGCCTAAATGTTAGTCCGAAGATTGAATTCAAACTTTAGGAAAGAAATAAGAATATTTTGAAATTCCCCTCATTTTATGGACCTATATTATTCAGCATCATTTATTTCATCTAACTTAAGTTAAAAAAATTAACCCATCTGAAACATATATTAGTTTACTAAGAGTATTATTTCTGGTGTTAATTCTATATTATGAAAATCAGAAAATGTTGAGTATCAGAAGTCAGAATGAAAAGGCAGGAGAGCTACAAACCTTGTGAGTAGATCCAAAGGGCACGTGACAGAGAATCAAACAATGGGCTACAGGATCTATTTTGTCAATTGATGCTACATCTTTATGCCTTGATCATTTTCTTTTCACGTTTTGTAACTTCATGACAGATTCATTTGCATATTTGTGAAATTATTTAAATTGGCTCCATTCTCAATTTGTTCTTCATCTGATTCCACTTGTCTTAACTATATTCGATTCGGTTGACCTTTCTTTTTCATTGCCTTTAGTTAGGGCTTAGGGGTGATGATTATATTTTGAGATAGATAATTAGTAATTGCATAATTATCACATAACATATTTATTTGTACTGATTATGTATTCAAAATTATCTACAAATATGTATGTCCAAAAATTAATTTCTATATCACATTTTTACTTTTGCTTTCCTTTTCATTTAAAGGCAGCATAGCATGTAACAAAGTAGTCGGTCGTTTTCACACATTGACATCCTTGGGATCACTAGTGAGTGGACTAATAGATATGTTACATTCAAGTCACATGAAACTGACATAAAATAATTATTTAGACCTAAATAAGATCTCAACTAATTTTCTATATACTAATTTCAGTAAAAAAAAACTAATTTTATATATATGTGATTGAAGAGGGGCACAAAAGTCTCTCATTCATTTCCTAATGCAAATTGGACTAAAATTCATTAGCTAAATCAAATTGTATTAATTATATGTTCTATTTCAAAACTAAGTTAGAACTTATCTTCTCACCTAAATAATTAAAATATCATAATTGCACTATAGATCTAACTAACTATTGGATGATTGAGTTTAAGTGGTCCCTTCATAATCCAGAAATAATTTTGATCGAAAGTCTCTGTTATGACACCCAAATAAGCCTTCATCTTGTTTCTTGTTGTTACATAGATACAATCTTAATGGATCCGTTCGGCAACACATGAAATAGAAGAACAACGGAATTGAAAATAGACGATTAATTCACTTTATTTCATGTACGTTCGGTAAGATAGTTATATGAAAAATTTGATTTAAATATATAGAAAAGAGCTTATGATTAAAATATTCTTGTTCCATAATTTGAATTTATAAAAATCATATTAACAGATAAATTGAAGCACAAATTCAAATAAGATTTCATTTAAATAATTCCTAAACGCTATTCAATTATTGTTATGACGTTGCATATCTTCATAACGCATTTTTAATAGTTGTTTGAAGCAAAAAAATGAGCAATGACAGATGAACGGAAAAGTGAATAACTAAGAAACATGGATCTTGTTAAAGAAAGAAAAAAATATATTTGTGTATAGTTGTTCGATTGATTATTTAATTGGTGAATCACTCAAAAAATGATGGCAAAACTAGCATGGGAACGGTTATGGTGTTTAGAAGAAAACAGAAGTAGTTATGCCACGTAAGACATATTTTGGAATAAATAAGAATATTTTTGTCTTAAATTTATGTTTAATCCATGAAATAGCAAATTTCATCTCAATCATAGAATTAAAAATTTCACGATTCTATAGCTTTAATCCGACATATTCCAATACCGTTCGGATGTAATAACTTGCAATAGCAGGTTTATTCTCCTATTATGTACAAATTAGGTGGTGCCGAACAAGCACAATATTCTTAATAATTGAGAGAACACAATCCAAGAGGGAATAATCCTATTACTCACCAGCAAAGATTTATGAATCTAACTATTACTAGATCCCGTTTAAAAAAAAACTATTACTCAATCTGAGTCCTAGCTCGTCAATGGACTCACATTCTAGTTGATTGATTGTATAACACAATAAATCATGCCATGAATTTAAATTCTATTAACAGCTAAAAAAATAAAAAATTGAGACGGTCCACCTAATTTTTATAATTTTGTGAAATATAATTGCTACCCAAATCCATTGGCTTCATTAAAACTGTCAGAATTACTAACTAGAATGGAGTGAAACAATGACCTATATATATATAACTCACAATCATGATCGAAATGACCATTACATAACCCGAGTTGTGACCCAAAATTAACCTTGATTCAAAACCGATTGACTCGTAACTCAAACTCGCTTCGGCTTTATTTGAGATCCAATGATTTGAACTCGAATGATTCGAAACCAGAATAATTTGAAACCCGAAATAAGGAACCAAAACCAGAATAATCAAACTCTTCTCTCTTTAATCTTCTCAATCTTACAATACATACGACTACCCACAGTACTACTACTACTAGCACATAATTATATGTCAAAAATGACTACTATGTAATGGCTTATTGTGAGCTTTAAATGATCCTAAGTGCGAAACTCATAATGACACTAGCTAAATAAAACTATGCTCCTTAAGTTTGCCTCAAAAAAATAAATACAACTATGCTAGTAAAAATGGAAGTTGACGTATTATATAGCTCATAATGACACTAGCTAAAGATGGAATGAGAGTGCCAGACATTGACATTCTGAGTGAGCTTTTTTTTTGCCTTGGGTGCGTTTAGTGGATTATTACTGATTAAAATTTCAAAATGTTTGCTAATTTTTTTGAGATTTTTTTGTCGTATATTGTTGCTTGACATGTGTGATATTTTTCTGATATTGTTTGTCTTATGTTGTTGCTTGATATGTGTGTTATGTTGTGGCTTGATATGTGTCTTATATTTTTCTGATATGTTTTGCCTTATATTTAGGGGTGTAAACGATGTGGATAATATTCTAATTCGAACCGTACCGTATCCGCAAAATATTAATATCCAAATAAAAATATTCGTATCCAAACGGATACGGTTACGGATATGGATAATTTATATGGATACGGATACAATATCAATTTTATGAGGCGGATAAAGATATATTTCTATTCGGATATCCGTTTTTATGAAACCCAATTTGGATCCATTAAATATTAATTTCCTTTATTTCACAACCATAATTTCCGTCTTTTCTAAGGGGTCATTTGGCAAGTGGAATTAGTAGAATGAAATTGAATTACAAGATGGAGGTGAAAAAAATTCTGAAATTAACTAATTCCGAAGTTTGTTTGGATGCTAGAAGTATAAAATTCTAGAAAACATAATTCCTTATTTGGTTGTTAGGAAAAAATTGGAATTGTGTTATGAATATAAAATTAGTTATGGGTGTGAATTATGATAGTTGTACAAACAATAGATATGAATATAAATTAGTTTTGAATATGATGGTTGTTTGAGAAAAATACTATACAAAAACTAAATGTAGAAATAGAGCATAATTAAACATTTAATCAAGAACATAATAACATAAAAATAATTACTTCGCAAAAATTCTCCTCATTCAGTAAACATGTGAAAGATTACACTAGATGCAGTCCACAACCACAACAGTAGACATGTAAAAGGCTACAAAAATTCTCCTTAATCGGCCAGTGTACCTAACAACCCCATACCAGCAGCCATGACACCATCAACTTAAATACATTAGCTTATGAGTTATCATGAAATAAAAATCAATTTTCTTGTTTCTCTACTGATTCTCCAACTTATAACTTAGTCTCCTATCTTCTTTGCTTCCAAAGCACTATCCAACTGGCAATTACTAATTAGAAATACCCCAAAAACATTGAATACAAGGTCTTGTAACAGCACCTTGTATCTGTACCATTGCAGTAGACCTGTACCATGACATAAATGGTTAATTACTTTATTAAATTGGAATTTTTTAATTGGTTGAATGAATAAATCAACTCATGATAAATAATTGGTTAAATTGAGGATTGCACAATTTAAGCTCACACATGTACCCACAAATTGAGGTTAATTATCTGCATATGAGAAATTTATAATTTGATAAACATAGTATGCTCTAGTAAGAGAAACTGATATGGGATAATTATTGAGGCTATGATAAATAATAGGAATTTTGATCTTCTATAGTGTAACATGAACACAATTTGACTCATGCAATTAAGGATTTTCTTCACTAACTCATGCCAATTAAGACTGCCCAAATTATTTTAAAACCCCAATTAGAGCATAAACTAGAATGACTGCAGGCCCACTTAGACGCTATTGGAAAAGAGATGCGATACAATAAACTGAATAAGGCTCAATTAAACTGAAATAATTCCATGTGAACTCTCGTATAAAGTTGAAAAAGACTCAATTAAACCCCAAATCGCAATACAGTAAAGTATAGATATCCAACATTGAAGGCCTCCGAGCACGAACGGAGATCTAATCGATCGAGCGTGTGAAGCTAAGTGATTTGAGGATGTATAGCGAGAGAAGACAAAACAAGATAGAGAGGCGATGAGATAAAATGATTCTGACTTTTTTTGAGAATTACTTGTTGTTGAGTTTGTATAAGAGGAAGAGATACCAGAACTAGCTAATTCCAGTTCCTAAGAGCTGCCAAACAGGGAATTATTATTTTGCGGGATTTCAAAACCCAATTCCCACTAAAATTCCATGCTCCAAACGGTCCTAATTTACTTTTGATTAACCTGTATCTCTTTAGTCTTTTCTCTTATTTTTTTTTTCAAGACATATATTCAACTTATAAACATATTTTAATTTTCTCAATATCTAAGAAAATCCTAGCCTCCAAATTATTCTAATGATATATCTTTGTGATTTAACTACGTAGAACAATGAATTTCTAGTGAAATTACTTGCTTAAATTTTTTTCTTTTAATAGTTATATTTATATAGCAATTTTCGATGATATTGATTAAAATATTCATTTTAACAATCCAAAATGAGTCCATATTCGTATCCATATCCGAGATATCCGAACCGTATCCATATCCGTTTAATATCCGAATTGTATCCGTATCCGAGTCTATACGTATCTGTATCCGAATCCGAAAAAAAATATGGATACAGATATTATAAGAGCACTATCCGAAACGTATCCGCACCGTTTACACCCCTACTCACATCGGTAAAATGATGCAAAAAAAGTTTAACCTGGGTTCAGTTTGACAGATTTGAAAACAGGAACAGCATTTCACCTGAGTTCGTAGTTTAACCATTTAAGTCTACATAGGACCAGTCACATGTATTTGTCTGACCTTACAATCATTATACAATACCTTGAATTGTATCTTAGTCGAGTTAACCTTAATACTCATCCGAACACAGCCAATTTCTCACCTGAAATCTATTCTTCCATTTTTATGAAATGACTCAAAAATTTGTGAAAATATTTCAAAGTAGAATCTACTATTACACACTAATTGGTTCATTTAAGTCCCAACGGTGCATGATTCCTTCGAGAGAAGACAAGGTTTAGAAACTCTCATTTTCTTTCACATGGAGCTACAAAATGACCATGTAGTGAGAGGTCGCGCCATTAAAGCCCTCTCTTTCTCTCTCTTAGTTAAGCTCTGGCAATGGCAGTGGATGTGATAAATGCAGTTTCCTTGTTCTGAGTTAAACCGTAGGAAACACAAACAGTGCGAGTCTACGGTACAGTGTGGCGACAATTTATAACTTAGATTTTTTGATGCGTTTGATAAGGAACACCAGCATTCAGATTATTGTTCTTATATGTATTGTATTTGCCTACTAAATTTATGAAAATATGTGATAATTGTAACATCTCAAAATATTTGTATTTTTGGACGAAATATAAATTGTTTATATTTTAACTGATACACCGCCAACCGAATCAACAATCGATATTATATGTCATGAATTTTAGGTCAAATAGCAGTACATATTCTGATTTGACCATCAGCATTGTCAATTAAATCAACATGAGGCATATAAAGATAATTTTAGAAAAAAAACTGTATTTTCAAGATCAAACGCTCAGCGCCGTCATGACTTGACTAAAAATTCAGCAATTTTTCGAAGTTAATATGATAAAAATGTATATTGGATAAAAATTTAGCAATATTCCTAATTTTTAAAGAAAAATATCTTGATACCGGACATATAAAAAAATATATAATGTATATATGTCTACAAATTAAGTAAAAGTGTACATTAAGTACTCAAAAAGATATATTAAATAAGTAAATATATATCATGTTCAATTCTAGGTGTTGGAAACCAAAGTAGAAAAATAATCTCATGGTACAGTACAGGTGCCCTACTTTCAGCGACTCGTGTTTGTACCCAAGCGGGCACCATGTGTTACTATAACAAAGTACTAACTCTATCACCTCCTCAATGCTTCCCCTTAAATTTCATTATATTCCATTACATTACAGATTTACAAAAAAGATAAAATAAAAAGCTTAGCTTATGACATTGCATTGAAAATATATTATATTATAGACTCGTCCATACCTCTCATCTCATCTCTGCCAACTCACTCAACCAAGGTGGTGGTGGGAGCAAGCTCACTTAATACACACTTTTTTTCTCACTCTCATTCAAATGTCTATCTATAAATACAGCCTCATTCACATGTAAGCTCCTTCTTCCTTTTTCTTCTTCTTCTTCTTCCCTCTTTTCCTACTTACATATACACACAACCCAATTCTTGGATCTCCAAACTGAGGCGATTCAAATCCAAAATGGCTTCTGTGTCGTTCCGAATAGTGGTATTCTTGCTTCTGGTCTTCCACATTGGAGTCTCAGTCTCTGCTGCTTCTCAGTTTCAATCCCAAAAAACCAAGATTTCAAGCAGGAAAGGCCTTGTTAGCTCTGATGATGAAAGAGAAGAGAATCCAATCTCTTTCTCAAGCTCCAAATCTGTTAAAAAGAAACCCAGTTTGGAGAGTAAAGAGGAGAAGCAAATCTCAAGCTCGAAAATCCCGAAGAAAAAACCCATTTCAGATGACAAAGAAGAGAAGCAAATCTCTTCAAGCTCAAAAATGCCAAGGAAAAAGCTCATTTTGGCTGAGAAAATTGATAAAGTAACTTCAAAACCGAAATCAACAAAGAAAAAGCTCAGCTTGAAGGAGGAAGTAGAGAAGCTAATCGCCGGCGATTCAGACATAATACCTCTCAAGAAAAAAACCAATTTAGACCCAAAACCCTTCAAATCCAAGAAACCAAATTCCAATTCAATCACCACCTCCACAATTTCCACAAAAATCAAACTTCCAAAGCTCAACAAAACCTCCAATCTCTCCACCAAATCTCCAAAACTCCTCAAACCCACAAAATCAAACTCCACTAATCCACTCAAAACCCAAATCAAAACCACCAAAAAGCCTCAAATTGAATCAAACGAGCCGAAACAAACCAATCTAGATGACCCGTCTTTCCTAGACGAACCCAACGAAGAGGATCTTATCTCGGATCTTCCCGACTTGATCGAACGGCTCTCATCGACTTCCCGAGCCTACATTTCGGCCGCAAATTCCAACATCGCCGAAGGAGTAAAACCATTTTTGGGAACCAAATACGCACTGATGGTTGCCCCAATTGCCTCTGCTTTATTCCTCATAGTTCCTCTGTTTCTACTGATTAGCTTGTTGAAACGTCTCGAATCTTGCCTCTCTTTGGTTCGAAATTTGTTGGTGTTTATCCAAGCTTATCTCGCGATTTATTTCGCGACTCTTGCCGTCACGGCGGTTGTTACCGGTCTCGAGCCATTACGATTTTTTTACGCCACATCAGCCTCATCGTACACTTGGACACAGGTATGCTAACTAGTTATGTTTTTATTTTTTTTTCTATTTTTGAAATGATATTAACTTGATATGTTAATGGTCCTCAATTAAGTTAAGCCTGATAATTAAACTTATCTATGTATTATTTAGTTATTATTCCCATCCTAAAAAAGAGGATTAGAACCTACCATCCTTTTGATGGTGTCTTAGTATTTTTTAATACTATCATTGTAAATAAAATGACTTTTTATAAGATACAATAAAAAAAGTAACAATCATTATTTTGCCCTAATTTCAATTTCAACTAACTTCAACGAATTATAGGTCGCACAATCTTTCGGTTACGTGGTATACCTGGTGCTACAGTTGGTAGATCTGTTAGCAGTATTTTCTTCCTCGGCCAGTGAAGGCAGCCGAGCGCTCGCTCTAGCACAAATGCTGGTAGGACTGGCGGTCGGTCTGCATTATTACGCAGCAGTGTTTCACAGAGCAGTAATGGGCGAACCGCCACGCGCAAATTGGCGCGTGCATGGTGTTTATGCTGCATGTTTCATGTTGATTTGCATTTGTGCGAGAGCCGAACGTCGAAAAAAGGCGTATGTAAGTATTGAGGGAGCCGAGGAGTGGAAAAAGAGCTAAGATGTTATATTCTAGGGACGATTTGGCGATGGGAAGGATTGCTTTAAAGGTTAAAGGGTGGAAGTGTGGTTTTATTTTTTTGAGGGGTATAATAGGAAAAAAGGAATAAAGATTAAAGAAGGGGTGTTGATAGAAAATGACCTGGCGGGAGAATCCGGCTTGGTTTTAGAAATGAGAGCCTAAGATGTGTTATTTTATTTTTTAGTATATGTTTCTTTTTCTGTAATTTAATTTGTTAAGAGGTTTAAGATTAAGATATTCAAAGATAATAATAAGAGAGGTTTAAGTAGTAAAGGCAAGATGAATAATTGGGTATATGTATAATGAAGATAAAAATAATGTTGGATATATAGTACTTGTTGCATGTTTTGGTTCGTTTGGAATTGGAATAATATGATTTTATTTTTGTTCATATTTGTACTTTTTGGATTAGTATAGGCTGGGAGTTAAATGAATTTGGGGAGTAGTGGAATTGGAATGTGTGAGGAATTAATACGATAGTAGACGAGCAGTTGGTGAGAGTTTGGTACATTGTTTTTGGAGGTATACAATTGTACAGTACAGACTGGTAGATCCATACATTGTTCAAATTATTTTATTGGGTTAGTAATTCCAAGTTAATCTCACAATTCAGTAAAGAATCAATTTTATAGGGTTGGAAGGATTTTGTTTCTATTTGTATGGAAAAATCTAGCTTTTTTTTTTGCCATTGAATAGATATAAGGATAATAGAAAATTATCATTTTAAGGAGAGGCTCATGAGTGACTTTGACTTGATAAAGCATTCAAATCCTTTACCAACTCTAGCATGGTCTACTCATGCCCGATTTGTTTGGCAAGAGGCACATTGATACTTGTTAAATTACAAATTCACAAACTATTTAAAAAAACAAATTAGATTTGTTAATTAACTCGCTATTATTGACTTTATTACCATAAAGATCTGCAGCAGCTAAAATAATATTTATCACTAGTACTTCTAGTGTACTATTAAACAATTGTTCAGGCTTCAGGGTGATTTATATTAAACAATCAACACAAAATCCAAATATATAGAGATCTACTTGTATATAAAAAACTAAACAAAAGAAGAAATGAAAAAGGCTAATTGGTAAATTAGTAACATAGCTAGCTTTTATTCAGGCAAGAAACAAGGGGCAAGTCTTAATGCATTCATGTCCTCTTCTGTTTTATGGGTCCCAAATCTAGTCTAGTTAACGCGTTTTTTAGGACACCGTCAATCACCATGCTCTCCGACACAAAATTACAAACTTGCCCTTCTAATTTAATGGACCTAGAAATATTAGCCTGTATATTTTTGACAAATTTGGATTATATTATTACTATTAAGTATTAGGATGTTTGTCTCTACCAATTTGATAGTTGTATTAAAGAGGCCTAATTCTGTACAAAGAAAAAGAGCCTAGTAAAGCCCATTCATTCCAAAAATGAGCCCGAAATCCAAAAGTCGAAAATTTATATAAATAAATCTGATTTCGAAAATTTCAGTTACTAACTTTTCGTATATTAATAATGATTAAAATATATTTTAATATCCTTAATATACCATAATTGATAGTGAAGTACAAAATATGCCCCTACAAGAAACAAATGAAATCAGTTATTCTGCAACATGTAATTCCCTTCTCATCGGAACAAGAACAAATCTGAAAATCAAACTTCTTAATCAAGTAGCCTTAAATATCATTTTTCTTATTTCGGTGATCAAATATTGTGCCCCTAAATATACTATACGGACAGCCGTCACAATCAGTGCCAATCATTTCATAATCATCGTTATTATATCTTCCGCAAATAACTCGAATAGGCCAAGTGTTCAAGATTGTTATTATGCTGCATATAGAATCGGGTATAACTCCTAAAAGGTCCCTTTTGCCATCGGTGTCAAGGTACATTAGTGAGGGTCGATAGGCGCTCAAGTCTTTCAATAGGATCTTGCAGCCTCCATTGCCTGCCTTGTTCGATTTTTGACCACCTTGAATCGAAGATCACTATGTTGTCCCTCGGCGCTTTGAAATTTTTGACCACCTTGAATCAAACAAAAAAGAATTTAACACACATTTAATTTCAAATAAAATAAATGTATAACATTTTATGGCATCTTATAGTTTGACGTTCTTTCTGTATATTTTTGAAGGTTGAAAGGATCTTCTAGGAAATATTTATTAGGATAAAAAGACTAGCTAGTTTTGGTTAATTTATTTATCTAGGGAGCTGATACATCACGACGTACTGTAGCGACAATATATAAAAACTGAAAACAGTATATACAAATATATGAACAAAAAAAGAACAGTATATATTTAAAAAAAATGAAAAAAAAGTATATACAAACATATAAACTGAAAATAAACAGTATATAAACATTCATTTGGTAAACAATATATATTTAAAAAAATGAAAATGGTATATAGCGTATATAGGAATGTGAGAAAATAATATATAATTTCAATCCGTCGCTACATGATCGCTACAGTACTCGGGCGTGATTTTCAATTTCCCATTTATCTATGTTTTTGAAAAATACTTTTGATTTATTTTAAATATTCATGACTGATTTTTAAGTTGTCCTCTCTTGCTTTGGAAGCCAAACTTAATTTTACCTATTTTTAGCTATTTTAACTTATTAGAACTTTATAAGAACTTATTTTGACTGATTGCTAGGGTTTTGTTACTTTTATGTGTTGCTTTGATTAGACAGGTGCTACAATTTCATTCATCTGTTTTAATTGCCTTTGTAATATAGATAGAACGATTTAAAATTGGAATCGATACAGAGAAGATTAGAAACCGTGAGAGGGAGAAACAAAGAAGCGCAAACGGAAGTGACACAGCTACGGCTTCGATCCTGGCGGATCTAGTTGTTCGATCTGGTTTCTACGCAAAATCAGAAGAACTGATTGTGAAGAGGAGAAGTGTTGCAATGAGCTAGCTGGCTGCGTCAAGATCCAGTTGGTTCGTGAAGAGCCTGCACCAAGTTTGGTTATGTAAAATTGGTTCTTGATTTGGGAATCGTCTGAGTTCTGTTTTTATTGTGATTTGGGTGAAATTTCAGTGACACTTTTTGTTGTGCGAGTAATCCGGTTGCAACTCAGTTTCTACAATGAAGCATGGAAGTGAGATTGGTTTAGACTCGTGAATTGGACTGATAAGGCCTTATTTCGACTAATTTCCTTCTCAAAGTTTGGTCCTTGATTTGGGTACTGATTGGCCTGATTTGCTTTGCAACTAATTGTTTTAATTTGTTTTGCTTGGAATTTGTTCTACTTTGTTCGGCTTGAATTGGGTACTGTTGGGCCTGATTTGTTCTGCAATTGATTGTGAAAACTGTGTGAGGGATTTGTTTTTGCAAGAACTGTTTTCTCAACAAACTAAATTACTAGTGGGATGGTTTGATTCAACAAGATTCAGCTCTGTTCTTCAGATTACTAGAGTTGATCTGCGTGAAAAAAGAAAGCAGAACCTGGGCAGCATCATTCCTTCATTTTGTACAAGAATCCGATTTCAGCACGCTTTTTGCAGCAAAACAGTGCAAATTTTCTGCTAATTTGAATAAAACCTCTCAAACTCCAGCATTTATTACAAATCGCAGGAATTTTTGAAGGAATTACAGCATAATATTATTAGAAATCGAAGAAATTTCAGCAAACTCTTGGGATTATATTGCATTTTAAGCATATTCTAACTTTTTGAGGTCAAATTATAATAGCAACAAACAGCTAAACTTTCTCTACTAAGAATTTAGCCTCATTTTGTCGAGCAATTTTTAATTAAGCACCGTTTTTTGTGTTCCCATTTTTTTTATGAATTTAAATCAATTATTGCTTGTCTTTTGGAATGTTCGAGGAATTGGCGCTCTACCAAAATGTAATGTGGTTAAGAATTCCCTTAGAAAATTTAAATGCAACCTTCTTTGCCTTCAAGAAACTAAATGGAATTCTGTGTCGCCTTTTACGCACACGCTAGTATGCCCACCATCTATCAATAATGCAATTGCAAAACCCGCAAACAACGCATCGGGTGGACTACTAACCGCATGGTCAAATGACTATACTTGCACATCATCGCACATATTTAATTTCTCAATCACTTGCATACTCACATTTCGCAACAACTTCACTTTTATGCTCACCAACGTTTACGGGCCTACAACCCACCAGCAAAAACGGCATTCCTTCAAGAACTAAACGACATTAGACTACTTAATGACCTTCCATGGATAGTCCTAGGTGACTTTAACATGGTTAGGGATTTAAACGAAACAACGGGATCCAACCACACACTAGAAGAGATCCTCCTTTTTAATGAGAATCTCAACGAGTTGGAACTCCAAGAACTTAGCATAGTTGGGAGGAGTTTCACTTGGGCAAGCAAGATACTCTCACATTTAGCAAACTGGATAGGTGCTTTTTATCACATCATTAGCAAAATTTCAACCTTATCAGTAAACTAGAAGCAAGAATAGCAACCATGTCAGATCACGTCCCGATCCGGCTCACCTTTTTGCAACCCACAAGGCAAGCCAAACCTAGATTTAAATTTGAGCTATTTTGGCTACGACACAAAGAAGCAAATAAATTAGTGCAACGAACATGGGGGGAGCAAAGGATATCGGGGAACGCAGCAAAAAATTTCGCACTCAAACTTAACAAACTAAGGATAGTGCCAAGACAATGGGCAAAGAAAGCATTCTCCAATTTAGATAGCAACGCCAACAGGGCTATGTTTATAGTCGGCAAGTTAGACAAAGTTGAGGAGGTCCAGATACTATCTAGCACAGAAATGAAGCTAAGAATTGCACTCAGAAAAGTCATATTTGAGCAAGCAAACATCGAAGAAACCAAATGGAAGCAAAGATCATGATGCAAATGGTTACAGGAGGGGGACCAGAACACCAAATACTTCCATGCAATTGCTTCAGCAAACCGGCAAAATAATTACATCAGTTCAATCCTAGTAAATGGATCCGAACTAATAGAGCAGTCTCAAATAGCACAAAAATTCAACCAATTTTACAAAACAACACTAGGTTCAATAACAAAAAATAGACTCTCACCTCAGCAATTTATGCAACAGATACCCCAGTCCTCAGACATAGGGGGAATGGGAGCACAAATTTCCCAACAAGAAATTAAGCAAACGGTCTTTGAGCTCGCAAAAAATAAAGCATCGGGACCAGATGGCGTCCCAACGGAATTTTATCAGCACTACTGGGAAACCATTAAATCAGACCTATTTTGGTTATGCAAAGAATTTGAGGGGAACAACCTAGATCTTTGGCGCATTAACAAAGCACAAGTCTCGTTGGTGCCTAAAATAGTGGATGCAAAAACAATCACTGATTATAGACCAATCAGAGTATTAGACGGACCTATCAAAATTCTATCAAAAATTTTAGCAACGAGACTACAAAGCAAAATACCAGATCTAGTATCAGAAAATTAGACATCATTCATAAAAAATAGGCAAATAATAGATTTCTTTTTAGCAACAAGGGAATAGATCAATTTCCTGCACCAGAACAAAACACCATCAGTCCTCTATAAGATGGACTTCACTAAAGCATTTGATACGGTCAATTGGTAATATCTTGAAGGTCTAATGGAAAGAAAATGATTCCCGCAAAACTGGATACTCTGGATAAGAAACCTTCTTACATCATCCAGTTCGGCCATCAAAGTTAATGGCCAAATTCAGCCATTCTTTTTCCACAAAGGAGGCCTTCGGCAAGGGGACCCCTTATCTCCACTCCTCTTTAACTTGGTAGCTGAATCACTACAACATCTGATAAATCATAGCAACTCTTTAGCACCAAGAACCACAGAAAATGCAAATTAAGGCAATTCAATACGAAGATGACACATTCATCATAACTGAAGCACATCGCACAAATCTACAGCTCATCCATCTTGCCTTGCAATGCTTCGGCAAGATTACAAGCCTCAAAATCTACCATAGCAAGTCCTCTTTTACCACAATTCACGTATCCACCGAACTCGATAGGTCGATACAGCAATTGCTACAATGCAGCAACCAACAATTTCCTATCAAATATCTGGGGCTGCCTTTGTCACTGCAAAAACCAGACAAAGCAGCTTTTCTCCTAATGATAGAAAAAATACGGGCCAGAGTAGCAGGCTGGTCCACCAAATATCTATCTATCGCAGGACGAGTAACCCTGCTTAATTCGGTACTTTCAGCAGCCCCACTATATTTTATGCAAGATTTTCTTCTACCACAAGGTGCCATAGAGGAAATAGACAAAATTAGAAGAAATTTCCTCTGGGGCGGGACCAATGAATACCAGAGAGGAAAACACCTTGCAAAATGGGAATTCGCCTGCACCACCAAAAAAAATGGTGGTCTCGGGGTTAAGGAACTCAAGCTCCACAACAAAGCTTTGCTTATGAAATGGATCCGGAAGATCAAAACAAAGCACTTAGGTCTATGGACCACAGCAATAGAGCAATGCTATGGGTCGCATAATGAATCATGGAATTGCAGATCAAAAAGCTTCTTCATCAAAGATCTAGAAGTCGCACTGCCCATGGTCATTAACAAGGCAAGAATACAACTTGGAAATGGGGCGAAGGCAAAATTTTGGAAAGATAAACGGCATGACGGTATTTTTGCATAAATTTTTGATGGACTCTACCGAAGAGCTGTCAACAAAGACTTAACGGTTAGAGAAGTACTTTTTGGCCAACAACCTATCCAATGGGACAGGTCCCTCAGTACTACCTTTGAGCGTGAACTGGAAAAACTTTGGGCAACAATTGGGGAGGTCACCCTCAATAACGAGGATGACACAATAATATGGCAAACATGCAAAACAAAATAATTTTCGGTCCAGTCAGCATATGCATTCTTTGCAGATAAGGGCCACAATAAACCGTTTGGCAAATTCATCTGGAAAATAAAAACTCTTCCAAGAGTTAAATTTTTCACCTGACTTATGAATAACGAAAAACTCAACACAAGAGACAGGCTATTCAAAAAAGGATGCATACGGACGACACAATGCACCTCTTGTGCTGCAACAACACATGAATCCCACACGCATCTTTTTGCACAATGCAGCTATACGCACACAATGTGGGTCAAAGCATGCAACATCTTTGGCAAAATCCCTCCACCAGTAATACACTCCCCGAGTAAACTCTATAGCTGGATGCTTAAGAGAATCAGCAAAATGCAAAGAAAAAAATGGGGTACTGTTTGGAGTGCAACCTACTGGGAAATCTGGAAAGAAAGAAATGCCAGTATGTTCCGAAACAAAAGAAGCAGCAAGGAGCAAGTCTCCGTCATCATCCTGGAAAATGTACACGGATGGGGAAAAACGACGGGCACGGCTCAAGGTTGACAAAAAGCCCAACGGTCACCGAAGATCCCGCATGACGGGAGCTTAGCCTAGACCTGCTAGGAGGCTTTACTTTTTATTTCTGAGCTATCTTTGCGCTCAGAAAATTGCTTGTACATAAAAACTGTTGTAACGTCTGCTATTAATTAATGCAAAGTCTAAGTAGGTAAATTGCCTACAATTCTCAAAAAAAAAAAATCTGTTATTTCATTTTCGTACATGAACATGAGTATTGAAATTCTATTCAAGATAGAATATCGAACTTTCACCTCAAAAAGAAAGCAAAAGATTATCATTAAAAAAAAAAGAATTCTTACAAGAAACGGCACTTGATCCGGTACATACGAACTCAGGCTTGAGAAAGAACACATACACATTCGACGTCATCGGCTTCAACGTGAACTTACTAAGTTCAAACCCATTCTCCTGGTCGTTTAATACTCCATAGCATCTAAACTTAACCCAGTGAGATCTTGCCGGATCCAACTTGTTACGGATCTCAATGCGGTAGTATCCCCGTTTGATTGGTTCCCATGGTTCTAGGTACGGAAATTCTCATTGTCGGAAAAGACGTGAATGACTTGGATGACATAGATGGCTAAGATGAGATATCGGCTTCCCTCATCATGTTTTTCTCATATTTATTTGTTTTATTTTGCTTCGTTTTATTTTGTTTGATGATGGAAGAATTAAGCATATATGATATATATGAGGTCTTTGGATGTGTACTTGTAAGAAGTAAACAGAGTTAGATATAGACGCTATATATGGTATATGGAGCTTCATGATCTAATTTGAAGTAGAATGTGCAACTAAATTTGCGATCTGTTTATTTGATTGCGGTAAATTTAGGGTATTTCAAGTGTTCTGGTTAAGAGTTTAGTTTTAGGTTTTAATATACTTTTACTCAGGTGTTTTGGTTGAGAATTTAGTTTAATAACTTTTTATTTTTGTTCAGTTGTTTTGGTTAAAATTTGGTTTTAATCTGCTTTTCAATCTTTCAAGACAATGGTTTATAAGAATTCTTTGATTTTTTTTAGTCATGTTTTTATTGCTATCGGTTTTTATCTTTTATAATAATTAGATGTTTATTTGCTGTCAAATGAATTTCTTTTTATATTAATTTTGATGTAAGGGTTCAGTTATATGAAAATCATAATTTTTTGACATAATCTTGGACATTTAACAAGTTCGAAATTGACTCAAATTCTGTAAGTTTAAATGATCCCCTTCATCAATTAGTTGCATCAGGATGCATCTTTTTTTATTAAATGCATATGCAATTTGACTACAATTTCAAGTACTCAAAAATCACATACTTCCTTCTGAATTACAAACATTCATTGATCATAAAAACAAAATGTAAGAAGTAAACACATCTTTTCTAATCAATTTTTGCAACCACCAGGCCCACCATAGAAGAAAATATATCCATCTTCGCCATCCCCATGATCCCAACTATTCTTAAAACGGGTGAGCTCATAACAGTCTCCTCTGTCCTTAAAGAACCCTAATGCGGTCTCTTGTGGATATACTTCTTTTCCGTCGGTATTAAACATCTTAATATGACTAATATATGCTGAGGTTTTCTTATCCTCATCTGGAAAATATCCACTGCCCATTGGAGGACCCGCTTCGTTTTTGGGATATGAGACGTGACCGCCCCATGTAGCAACTGTTGCATGGTCGGCCAAATCGGTGAAGAGAGTTTTGGGCCACCACCCACATAATATTTGGTTGTGATCGTCGGACCAATACAACGACCAATCTCCCGTTGTTTCGTCCTGTATCAAATTTGAAATGATAAGATTTTTTTTTGAAGGTACACGACGCAATTGTGTGCTAAAATATTATGGGATAAGTGCACTGTTAGTCTCTGTACTTTAATTGGATTTGCAATTTAGTACATGTCTATTGTTTTAATATTTTAATCTTGGTATTTTATAGAATTGCGCACGGTTAGTATCATCTGGTCTAAGGATTAATCGTGCATATATTCATCAAGTGCTTGGATTAAAAAGTGAAATCAATAGTATATTCATCAAGTACAAAGATTAACATGCATTTATCATGATATTTAACTAAGAAATTAAAAGAAGTTTAACCTTTTTAATACTAAGATTGTAGAAATAATCTACTCCACCGTAAGTGGAGAGGGGGTGAGCTATTCCTCCTGGGTAAAGAGAACCCGTCTCGTTTGACAGGACGAAACCGGGGCAATCAAGGTTGTAACATCCAGTTGTCTTAAGCATGTCCCTCTGCCAATTGCCATAACGTAACATATATTTCTAGTTAGTAAAAAAATACAGATTTCCAAATAATAAAAAACTTGAAATCGATCAATATGTAATACTTACACTCCACACTGTGAAAAAGTGCAATTCTTTGTTGCCTGCATACACTCTTGGGGCTACCTGCATGTCTCCAAACAAGGGTCATCAGCATATAGTTTATAATGAAATAGTGAAATCATGAAATGATTCCAATCTGTATAAATATATATAGACATGAAATTGTATTTAGTACTTACATGGAAACCTGCACCCATCATTTGTTGATTATTGAAAAGGAGAATTGCAACTGCACTCTCAGCATTGTCAGATAAATTTGGATTGCCCCATACTGCTATTCTAGCTTTGCTGCCATGGTAATATATGGATTTTGTTTGATAATAAGCTTCCTGTAAAATATGAAATAGACTTGTTTAGATTATTTATGAACACCTAATTTTTAAGGAGATTATTTTAGAAATAATTAGGGAAGAATTAAGTGTGTATTACATGAATGTTGAAATTGTTATTATCATTGACACTTGCGAGAGTTGGAAACAGAATTCCTGAATTGTTGCGATTATCTCTTACTACCTGCACAAAAAAACTTGTTGGTTAATTCGTATAGGGGTTAATTTAACTTCATTTCTGAAGATTTGTACACCATGATACTTTTTTGTTTGAGGAATACAGCATGATATTTTATTTTCTGTGCATTTCACATAGAATGTATGTCCAGGGAAAAGAATATATATTATACCTTTTGTACTTTGTCTTCATTCTTTACAATTTGTCTTCCATTAACTGGATGATGACACGAGACAAATAGGCAAACCAAAATCAATCCTAAAATTTGTTTGTAAGCCATTGACGAAATAAATGATTCCTACAAAATATCGAGGTATATATTGCCTTGAGGCGTGCATGTTTGTTTTGGAAATTTATTAAATGGCAAAATTTATTCCTTTTACTCATTTGGTTGAAAGGATGCACCTGACCTTTTGCCAGATCTCTGCCATGAATCACAATTTATGAATTTATATTCAACGAATTAAGAGTTATAAAATGCATGAATAAGCATTTATTATTTTCGTATTTAGTAAAATTGCAAAAATAAAAGCAAACAAAACAATATATAATATATATGTATAAAGTATAAACACACACACAATTAAACCTTCATTACTGTCATGAATAATATCCGACCAAAAACGATTTTATTGACTGATTATCTATTCAGAGATTAAAGTATTAATAAAGGGTTTAGGAAACATTAATTAGGTGCCTGTAATACCTCATTCCTTTATAATCTATTGATTTCGCTTCGAAAAAATATCAAATGTGATTCTGTGAATCATAGTACTCTGCAAACTAAACTCAATACTTATATTATTCAAACTCAGAAAGTTACACTCATACATAAACATGTTACATATGCTATTTAATTCAATTTTTGCAACCAGCCGGTCCACCATAATAAAACATATATGTACCACCCCAATTATAATCCATCATAGTGCTGTTATAACATTCTTTATTATCAATAAAAGGTTTATAACTATCTTCTTGCACATATACTGCACGGCCGCTCGTATCAAACAATTTAATGTGGCTCATATACGCAGCCTTATGTGCACCTTCGAAAGGAAAATGTCCGCTGCCCATTGGAGGCCCCAATTCATTTTTAGGATATACAACACTTGCGCCCCATTCGATCGTCGCACTATCAGCTAAGCCTGTAAAGAGTGTTTTTGGCCACCATCCATATAATATTGGTTTTCCTTCATCTCTGTATAGTGACCAATCTCCAGTCTTCTCGTCCTGTAAAAGCCGATAGATTCTCAGTTAATTAGGACCATAATTTATTAAAATGGTCGATGAATTAGAGCTAATAAATTGAACTTGAAATTTTTTTCATATTAGAGAAATTATCAAGTGAATTCAAGTAACTGGAAATGAACCTTTTTGATACTAAGTGTCATATAATAATCTTTTCCATTATATGATGAGAGGGGTTGAACTCTCCATCCTGGATGTGCAATATCAGGTTCATTTGAAACAACGTAACCTGGACAAGCAGTGTTGTAACAACCTGTTGATTTGAATCCGTCTCTCTGCATGACAAAATAATATATATTTTCATGTAAATAATCATAATTTAGCAAAATACTTTTGCACACACTTACTGTCCAGTACGTGAAGAAATGCAAATCCTTATTGCCACCGTACAAACGTGGATAAACCTACATGATTAAGTTACAATAATTTTATGTTTTGGACGATTAGTGAGCAGTTGAGAAATAAATAACATGCATACATGAAACCCGGCTACAATAACATTCAAGCTGTCTTTTGCGTTGACTGCACTTATATAAACAGAGCTATACGAGTTATAATTCACGTTTGGGATGCCCCATGCAGATATTCTAGCTCTTGTACCGTGCCATTTACCAGATTTTGTATACCAAACAACATACTACAAATAATTATTAAACAAATGAATAAATTTTAACATTTAGATTAGATATAACATGAATGTCAATTATATTTCGGCAAGTTATAGAAAGGGTTTATATACACATTCCCCCACCATTCCTTCCAACCCATCGTTTATCATTGATAAACGGGGCCCACTTATTTTGAATATAAGTGGGCTCGTTTACCAGTGGTAAACGGTGAGTTGGGGGAATGGTGAATGGGGGACATATATACTTTTCCTTATAGAAACTAAGAAAATACCGGAAAGAAAATTTATTACATGAGCGTTATGATCAGATGGGCCGGGGGCTCCGTTAATCACAAAAAGACTTGAATTATTTCTTGCTTCAGCATCCTATGGAAATTATAACATCATCAGTTAATTATACTAAGGTCTGTTCGAATTATTTTATATATATTATTCTGGTAGCAGCCATAGCCCCTTAAGATTTTTAAAAAACTAGTATATATTAGTAGAATTTTAGTGTAAGAAAATTTCAAAAAATATAAATACATATTGCCCCTCCAGTATTTTTACAAATTTATTTTAAGCTCCGCATTGGTATTATTATTGAATTGAATTCATAATACCTGTGATTCAGTTTGGTTGACTGCACTCTTCACAGGATGTCTTCCTTTAACTGGAAAGTTGGAAAACACGAAGAGAAATAACAAAACAAGTACCAAAATTCGGGTATCAGCCATGATTTGAGGTGACGACTGAGTTAGAGATTTCTCTATTGGATTCACTAAAGCAGACTACAGAGTAAAAGATGTATACCTCCCCAGTTTTATCTTTTGTTGAGATTCAAAGAATATTCTGATAAATTCAAACAAAAAAAAAAATAATATTCTGATTATAATTGCAGCTATTAAATTTGAGATATTACAAGTTGCACCTATTAAATCTGCAGCTAATAAATTTTCTTTAATTAGTTACATTGAATTAACAAATCTGTTTAATCAAGTAAAATGATTTTTTTTAAATTTGAGATATCTACTAACAAATTTGGAAACAAATTAAAAATGAACTTCCTGCATTATATATGAAACATATATTGCCTAGTAATTTCTATATATTAATGATAGTCAGAACTTTTACAATACAAATTGTGTTTAATATATATTTTAATAATCTAATATGAATTTGAATTTATATAGAATTCATGATGTCTGATCTCTATTCATATTTGTTTAAGCGATTGATAGAGACAATACTAGAAAAATTGCATCTACCATCGGCTTACATCGCATATACCACCGGTCTAACACGTAACACCCATCAGTTTTGAAACCGGTGTAAATCCGATGATACTGTATCCGTGGTAAGCGATTCTACCACCGGATTCGAAACCGGTGGATACTATTTTACACCGGTTAGCTTACACCGACTTAAACCATGCATTTTTTTTTAAATAAAAAAATAAAAAAAATGGAAAATTACAAATTACAAATTAAAACAATTGAAATGTGAAATAAAATTTATAAATTCATATCAACAAAAAAAATCTAACAAGCACATTCCAAAATGTAAATTAATTTCTCAATTAAATACAAAAGTTCAAAACTTAAATCATAAACCATAATAATTCTCAATTTAAAATAAATTTTCCAACTAAAACCTTGTTTTTCAATCTAAACCCTAAAATGACTTAAAAGCCTAATATTTCATATAAACCCTAAAATTTAATATAACACTACAATTCTCTGTCTATACCCGACTTCTCCAATTTAAACCCTAAGTTCTAACGATTTTTTTTAATAAAATCCTAGTTTTCTCTATAAACTCTAATATTCCATATTAATCCTAATATTTTCATGATGAACATATCGTTCCACCAAAATACACCAAATATCTCAAGGATGTCAATCCTGAAATTACAAAAGAAAAAAAGAAGAAGAAATTATCATAAAATAAATATAATTAAAATAAGGTTAAAAATATAAAAGCTAATACTATACCAAAATACATCATACGTGCCTTGAACAAATGCTGATCCATAACGAATATATGCCTCCGATTCATTTATCAGTACCTCAAATAACTAAAAAGTCAAATAAATAAATTAATTAATGAAATATAAAGTATTGATATATCAAAACTGTAATACTTAAAAAAACTATACCCATTTATGAAAAAGGAGAGCGAAAATATGAGAAACCTGGGATTGGCTTCAGAGATGAGCTATTAAATCAAGAATCGGTTTCCCACTTTGATACGATTTTACTTAGTTGCCCGCTAAAGCTTCATAATAACAAACACACCCTCCTGAAAAATTTCACCCAGTGAAGAAATAATATCTCCTCTTTATTGCTCAGAATCACTTCTGCTAATAATTGATGTATGAAATAAATTAATAATTAAGAAAATAATTAAAAATAGTAATTAGAAAAAAAGAAAGAAACTGAAGTTACCTTGAGCCCTTTCATGAATTTGAAGAGCAATTATTCAATTCAATTAGATAGAAAGGTGCAGTGAGCATAAGTAAGTATTGTAACCCTAATTTCATGCAAATTAGTCCCTGATCTTGTGAAAATTGTGAGAATCGCAGAAATTTTATCATGTGAATCATAGTACTCTTCAAAACTAGATCTCAATACTTATATTATTCGAACTCAGATGGTTACACTCATAGCTGAACATGATATATGTGCTATTTAATTCAATTTTTACAACCAGCCGGTCCACCATAATAAAACATATATCCAGTACCATCGTAAATATATTCCATTCTAGTGCTGTCATAACATTCCTTTTTATCAATAAAAGGTTTAAAACCATCTTCTGGCGGATATTTCGCGTGGCCTTTCGTATCATATATTTTCATGTGGCTAATATACGCTGCCTTATGTGCACCTTCTCTAGGAAAATGGCCACTGCCCATTGGAGGACCTGATTCATTTTTCGGATATACGACACTTGCGCCCCATCCAATTGTTGCACTATCAACTGAGCCTGTAAAGAGTATTTTTGGCCACTGTCCGTATAATATTGGTTTCCCTTCATCTCTGTATAGTGACCAATCTCCAGTCTTCTCGTCCTGTAAAAAGCCGATAAATTCTTAGTTAATTATGACCATAATTGAGAAAAAAATGTACTAAAATGGTGGATGCATCGAGGTAATTGAAATTGAAAAAATAATTTATAATAAAGAAATTATCAAGTTAATTGAACTGGAACAGAACCTTTTTGATAGTAAGTGTCATATAATAATCTTTTCCATTATATGATGAGACGGGTTGAACTTTCGATCCTGGATGTGCAACACCAGGTTCATTTGAAACAACATAACCTGGACAATCGGTGTTGTAACAACCTGTTGATTTGAATCCATCTCTCTGCAGTGACAAAATAACATGAATTTTCACATAAATTAATCATAATTTAGCAAATTTTTTGCATACACTTACTGTCCAGTACGTGAAAAAATGCAAATCCCGATCGCCACCGTACAAACGTGGATAAACCTGCACCCCACATATAAGGAATATTAGTACATATAGTTTTAATAATCTACATAATTAAGTTACAATAAGTTTATGTTTTGAACAATTAGTGAGTAGTAGAGAAATAAATAACATGCATACATGAAACCCTGCTACAATAACATTGTAGCCATCTTTTGCATTGACCGCGCTTATATAAACAGAGCTATACGAGTTATAATTCACGTTTGGGATGCCCCATGCAGATATTCTAGCTCTTGTACCGTGCCATACACCAGTTTCTGTATACCAAACAGCATACTACAAACAAAATTAATAAACAAATGTTGAAATTTTGCACATTTAGATAGATATAATGTGAATGTAAAATATATTTCAGAAAGTTACAGAAATTATGAAATACTGGAAAGAAGATTATTACGTGAGCATTGTGATCAGATGGGGAGGGGACTCCGTTAATCACAAAAAGACTTGGACTATTTCTTGCTTCAACATCCTATGGAAAATACAACATTTGTCAGTTAATTAAACTATGATTTGTTTGAATTATTTTATATGTATTATTATTGAATTGAATTTCGAATACCTCAGTTTTGTTGACTGCATTCTTCACAGAATGTCTCCCTTTAACTGGAAAATTGGAAAAGATGAAGAGAAATGATAAAACAAGTACCAAAATTCGAGTATAAGCCATGCTTTGAGGTGACGGTCGAAATAGATCTCTTTAATATATGGATTCACTAAAGCGGACTACAGAGTCAGAAATGTATACTTTTTATTTTTTGTTGAAATTCAAGTTGATTTCCCTGGAATATCAATATCAAATGGTTATATATACAGATTACAAGTTGCAGCTATTAAATTTTCTTTATTTAGTTACATTCAATTATCACATCTGTTTAATTAAGTACAATTCAAGGATGTCCTCCACCCTTGGCGATATGGTGAGCATGATGTCAATACTGATAAGTCAGGATATCACATGGTTTTAAAGGCTGTAAATTGAGGTGATAATTGGAAGCAATTCCGCATTTGTAGTTTTTTAGGTGATTTTTTTAGATGAATAGAGTTGGTATTTAGTAATCAATGCATTTATGGTGGATTCACCTATATGTGAGAATTTGGGTTTAGTGTTTAGTCAATTAAGAGGATGATCAACAAAATTAATTATATCATTAATTAACAAAGTGCAATACATCTCATTGTTTGCACATTTAATTGTTTTATTTACCAACTGTTATGCTTCATATATAAAATTATGAAATATTTAATCAAGGCATATGGATTGAGTTGGAGTGTAAATGATCCATAGCACTTTTCTTTATTTTCTTTTTCGTTTTGTTTCTCTAATAAATGTGATGCTTAATTTCACAATTTTTTTTAGTATAATTGGCAAATATAAAATAGCAGTAATAGTGGTGTTCTATATATACAAAGAAAGATCATCTTTCTTTTTGCAAATATTTATCAGTAATACTTGTAAAATAAGAGTAAATTCGTTTTAAATCTAGTAATTTGTACGTATTAATGATAATCATAGTTTTTACAATAAAAAATGTGTTACATAACTATTATATGTTTTAATAATTTAAGATAGATATAAATTTGTATAGTATCCGATTCTGATCTGATACTCGTTTAAGCAACTTAAGGTCCTTCATATTTTTTATAGGATCAGCGAGTCCATATATTAACTTGGACTTTATGATCAACTGTCTCAAAAAATATCATTACCAAATAGTGAAGTCATTATATGTTAGCATATTTAGCCTTAATTAACCAATCTCAGCCCATCCATCCATCCATCGCAACACATTCCGCCACACGAAACGCATCACACCGAATCGAAGACCAAATAACAACTTCCTCAATCCACTAGGCCCCACATCTAACTACCTGGGCCAATACCCATCGTCCACGTCGCCCATCCTCAAACGGCTCTCCTCTCCTCTCCTCTCCTCTCCTCTCTTTATTTATAAAACACTTCGCTTTCTCAATCCTCCTCACCATTTTCCTCCTCCTCCTCCTTCTTCTTCGACGATGGGCGGAACCCTCTCAAACCGCCATGGAAAACCCCGCAAAACCTCCTCATCTTCCTCCGTTCCTAAATCTTCCCCTTCCAAGAATTCTTCCCCGGCGAAGCATTCAGTCTCCAAGAACAGCTCGCCCTCCCCTCCTATGATCAAGACTCTTCCGGTCAGACATACTGATGTCGTCCCGCCTCCTCCTCCCAGCTTCACACTCCCAGTTTCAGATGCCAGAACTCCGAATCTGCGTCCCAGCAGTTCGAATCGAGAATCCAGTAGATCAATTCAAGATCGCCGTAGTTCAATTCAAGATCCCAGCACTTCCAAGCAAGTTCCTCGTAGTGCAATTCAAGATCCCAACACTTCCAAGCAAGATCCGAATGCTTCAACTCAAGATCGTAGTACTTCCAAGAAAGATCCGATTACTTCAACTACTCAAGATCGTAGTGCTTCCAAGAAAGATCCGATTACTGCAACAACTCAAGATCGTAGTGCTTCAAATCAAGATTCTGGTAGTAAAGCAAAATCAGACCCGAATGAATCGGAGTGGAAGAATCAGACTGAAATTGAGCTAGAAAACCTTCTGTTATCTAAGCTAGACAAAGCGTATAACGAGGCTCTTTCACGTCTGATTGCGTTGGGATATGAGAATCCGTTGGCACTACGTGCCATTCTTTCTTCTGGCCATTGTCAAGGCCATTTCGATCTGTTGACGAACATTTTGAAGAATTCGATCAAGTATCTGACGTACCCAAATGAGAAAGTTGTCACCTTTTCTAATCTCAGAGAGTTGGAGGAACATTCTCTTTCTGGCCTCGTCTCTTCTCTACAAAAGCTCAGGCCTGATCTTTCTCGGACTGACGCAATGCGGCACCTGCTTGCTCATGAGTTACATGTGGGTGAAGTGAGTGGTACGAAGCTGGTACCGGCCATACCAAACGGTTCCAGCCTTCTCAAGCCGATTCAATCTACTACTCAGAATGCACCACCTGAGCTGGAACAGGGGAGTGAGAATGAGCCAGAAGCGAATCTGAATTCTTCAACAAACGAGTCAGTAACAGAAGATTCAGATGAGGATATAGAAATTGATATGGATGATGTGCATGAGCTTATACATCAAACTATCAAGCTCGGAACTGAACTCGGTGAACAAAAATTCTGGGCTCAAGAAAAGGCTCTTCAAGCAGCCAAAAAGCTCAGCAATGATTTAATGGAGCTCAGAGTTCTTCACATGGAGAAAGAAAGTGGAGAGAGGATGCAAAAGGAGGCGGAAGAAAGGATTGCTGAGTTGGAGAAGCAAGTGGAGGAGATGGAGAAAGAGGTGAAGAGAACCACAGAGGATCTGGAGAGGGCGCAAACGGAGGTGAGGAGGCTGGAAACAGAGAGCAAGGAGATCCGGGCTGAGATGGAGGCGGCCAGGCTGAACGGAGCTGAAGCGAGCAAGAATTACAAGAGACTGGAGAAGAAGGTGAAACGGCTGGAGAAAAACTGCGAGGTTTTAGAGATGCAGAAAGGAGGACTGAAAGACGAACTGGCGGAGGTCAAGAGGAAGAAGAAAGAGGTGCAAGATGAACTTGATGCACTCAGAAACGCCATAAAAAACCTCAAGGTATATATACAAACAATTGCATTTTCAGTTCATCACCTTTTAAAAATCAAACAAAAATCTAACAGAATTCTCTTTTTTTACAGGTCAAATTGAATGAAGAAACAAGGCTGAAAGAAAACGCGAGAAAACTTGTCGAAGCAGAGCGCGAAGCCAAGGAGTTAGCCCGAGTAAACGCCAAGAAAAACCTCCAGTTCATCGCCAACAAATACGAGCTTGAAACCAACTGGCACACCGGCCAGATTGAGGTCTTGAAAAATGAAATCTCTCGTCTGAAAGAAGCCATTTTCGCCACGCCTTCTTCCTCGGAGAAGCTCTGCAGGCCGTGCATCTTCTGCGGCACGGACGAGGCGGCCGTGGTGTTCCTGCCGTGCCGCCACGAGGTGTTATGTTCGACTTGCGGCAAGGATTATGAGGATATTGGGAATGAGAGGTGCCCCACTTGTAATGTCAAGATTGTGGAGACTGTTTATATCTACGGCCTTTCCGCTTCTTAGTTTTGTTTTGTTGGAAGAGTTTCTGTTTTGTAGAGTGAGTTTGAGATGTTTGTCTGTCCGTCAATAATATTTTGGTTATTGTTTTGTATGGTTTGGTGTTTTGAGTTTGGAATATGCTGAACAAGGGCATGGTTTGTATGAGTTCATGTAAAGGACATGAAGTTGGATTTTTGTTGAGATTCATGACACTTTTGTTTTGTTGTCAAGTATGCTGAATGAATAATTTGATTTTTTTTTTTAAAATACTTTTATGATTTTGTAATCATGTGTTATGCAATCGATGAATGATTGTGAACAAAAGTCGGGTCAAATTAACAGACATGAACACTAGTAATTAATTGCTGAAAAACATTCGATGTCTCATAGAAAAAGAAAGGAAAATAAAAAAAACACGACTCTGCTGGGGATCGAACCCAGAATCTCTGGTTCCGTAGACCAGCGCCTTATCCATTGGGCCACAGAGTCATTGTTGCACTGAAATAATCATAAATATACAAGTAAAATAATTACAGTATGCTACATACAAAATGGGTCTGTATTATGTAATAAGGGGATCGAACCATAGAGACGAAAGCCATGGAAACGATCCGCAAGCGGGCTCTCTCCGACGATGAAGACGGCCGGCCGACAGAGTAGTCTCTCTTGTCTTGTTTCATCTCCTTTTTCCGTAATTAAATTTGTCTGTGGTTTGTTTTGGCGGGCAGGCAGAGGAAGGTGAGGTTCCCGAAGGGGAAGAAAGTGAAGGGGGAAGGCGGCGCGAAGGTTGATGATGATCTGGACAGCTTGATCAACCCGGACGTGGCGGCCAAACGGCGAGCCAAGCGCCGCAAGCCTAATAAGGAGGATGTCGAGGTTCAGGTCGACCTCTCCAAAGCTGAAATCCGCTACCAGGTTTCCTCCCTTTTCTTATGTTCAATTGGAATGTTGTTAATTTGTGATTCGTGGATTTGAATGTGTTCGTTTTGTAACAGGAGAATGTGAATTTTGTGGAAGACGGGATTCAGATCGAGCCGTTTAATCTGGATAATGAGAGAGAGGAAGGATATTTTGATGCAAATGGGAATTATGTTGAGTATGCACGAGACAATCAAATTAAGGTTGCTGCTGCTCTTTTTCATTTTAAATTTAATTTCACCCTCGTATCAATTTAATCCATTTTGCTCAACTTTTATTTTTTTAATTAGTCAATAGTTCATGATGATTATATTTTTATGACTGTGATTTTAGGATGCATGGTTGGACAGTGCTGAAATTGACACAAATTTAGCCGCAAAATTGAAAGAGAAATCAAAAGAGGAGAAAGAAAAAGAAGAAGAATTTCAGGATCTTTCATCGGATGATGTTGGCAAAATAAAACGGAAAATCGCTAATATACTCCAGCCTGGCGAAACAGTAATTATTTCATTCATTTATTCATTTAATTATGTAGTTTTTATTTTGTAATTGATATGTATATTTATATGTTATTTTTTTTGTGAAGATTATACAAGCGTTAAAAAGGCTGAAAGGTGATAAAAAGACAAAAATGTCAGATGAGACGAAAGAATTGTTCGATGAACTAACTGAATCTGCCATGAAATTAATGGAAAATGGAGAGTACAGTTAAGTTCTTTTTATCTTTTATCTTTTATTTTATTTTTATATTTTGCATAAAATGCACATATTTATTCTCAATTTATTAAGTAATTAATTATTTTATTTATTGACTTATGTATTTATAGATTTATTTATTTATTTTTGCCAGATGCTTATCATGAAGAGAGAGAGACTTTTGAGAGAGAAGCAGGTCAGTTTTTTGAACTTGTAAATAATCAAATTTTGAGATTTAGAATGGTAAAATTGCAATTTTGGAAGGGTAAATTTGACATTTCTAACTATTAATTAATTATTTATTTATTTTATATTAATTTATTTAGAGGGATATGAGAGATTAGCTCGTGCAAAAGGAGGCAGCTCAGCAGGAAATGGAGACTCCATTTTGTCCGAAACTGGAGAGGATGATAATGATATACTTACATTTCAAATTCCACCTAATAATATTAATATTAATAATATTAATAATAATGATAAGGATGATGATGATGATGATTTTGACATGTTTGGGGATGATGAAAAAAAGGAGGGTAATATTAAAAATGATAATGATAAACAGCCTGATGCAAATTTAACTGGTAATTAATTAATGATGTTGAATTGTTTTATTTCATTTATAATGTAATACTTAAGTTTTTTTTTTTTTTTTTTTAACTTTGTTTTTTATTGTGCAGGAGGTGCGACGGGTTCGGATTATGAGTATGACCCTAATTCAGGGTAATTATTTTTTTAATAATATTTTTGATTTTGGTATTAATTATTTGTTTGAAAATAAATTATGTATTTTATTGGTTTTTTGTGTAGATATTATTACAGTAGTAGTTTGGGATATTATTACGACGCGACAACTGGCCTTTACTGCTCTGCTTCAACTGGCACTTGGTAATTATTTAATTATTATATTTATCTTTCATCATATTTAATTTTGTTATATTTTTTTTGTATTTTGTAATGATATATATTGTTTTTTTGTGTCCAATTTGGTAGGTATTCATTTGATGAGGAAAGTGGGACGTACAAAGAAGTCGACAATGCTTCATCTACTGAAATTAAAGATGGTTCGTCTGAAAACTTGGAAAAATAGTGTTATGATATGTTTTGTGATGTATAATTATTCGAGGTAATCAGAATTTGAATACTAAATCGATCTGAGAGTAGAAATATGGAAAGATTGTGTTATTTACTCACACCTTTTTTTTTGTTTTGTTTTTTTTGTGGAATTTTTTGTTTTTTATGTGATATCTCAGTTTGTATTTTGTAAATTGAAGATCTCCAAGCCGTTAGTGTGTATTAAGCTAGTTTATTTCACTAGAGATATCTATATCCTTAATTCAGTTTAATCCATTTTGTTTCGAATTATTTGGAACCAATTCCTGAACTGCTTGTAAAGAAAGCAATCCCCAAAAGAAAGATATCCTTAATAGTAACAACGCAATACATGGAAAATTTCAATTTCGACATCGGAAAAATTTCATCTCATACTTGTTCAGAGGCACAAAATATTTTTCCAAATGCTTAACATACAATTTATTGTCAATACTCTGCTCACAACTCATTCATTAAAAATCACTAATTCATGCATTTTATACTTGTTCAGAGGCACAAAAAACTAGACTTCCAACTCAATTTATTACCAACCCTCTACTCACATAACTCACTAACTCATTTTACAACCGCTCAGCCCGCCATAATAGAACTGGCGACTCTGATCCACATCTTCCAAACCAGAGATCGTATAGCAACCATGCTTATCCTGAAACGGTGTCGTCCTGTCTGTATCAGGCGCTTATCCAACGCCATTTAAATCATAAATCGTGACTTGTTTGAAATATGTGGCTCTCTTTTCTCCTTCATTGGCGAAATGCCCGTTCCCCATTGGAGGAGTCGGTTTGCTCAGATCGAAGGAAACAAATCCGCCGAATTGAACTAAGTTTGCGCTTTCTGAAACAACGGTTAAAGAGGGTTTTGGGCCACCAGCCTAATGTCATTTTTCGGCCAGGATATGTGCCGTATAGTGTCCAATCTTTCGATTGTTCATCCTGAAAATTAGTGAAAATTACGATTAGATGATGACAATAGATAAAATATCTCAACACTCTTGACTCAAAATCTCACTTTTATTGTTTAATGCCGATACTTTTTTCTTTTGATATGATGAAGAAGATTCAAAATCCAGTATCTATTTTTTGTCAACGAACTAGTGGCTTTGGCTGATGCCAACATAATTTAATGTCATTGCTTATTATTGATTGTGGAATATATTACTTCAACTAGACTAAAAATTATTAGAGTGTCTTTAATTCTAGTTAGTCTTTCTTTTAAGAGATCCTAAGAAAAAATAAACTAACCTTTTTTATAGTGAGTGTGCACCAATGATCATATCCATTATAAGTGGAAAGAGGAGGAGCCATGGCTTGGCCTGGAAGTAATAATTTGTACTTTTTTACCTTTTTTTTTTTCTTTTACTTCTTTTTTTTTCTTCAAAATAAATAAGATAAGAGAAGTTGATGTGTACTTACAGTATTCCAATATGTGAAAAAGCGCAAGTCATTGTTTTTGTACAAGCCTGGATTTACCTGACATGCTATTTTTAAAAGTTTCAGGTAATTATTATTTATTATTAAAAATATTGTGACATACACGAAATCCTGCCATAATGGTGTTTAAGCCTGCTTCTTGCATATTCCCTACAGCTACTGCATATTGTCTTACAGAATTGGGCATCACATCTGGAATTTGCCATAGACTAATTTTTGCACTTCCATGATATTCACCTGAGTTTAAATATGTCTGCCATCCAGCAGCCTGGAACCAAAAATTAAGAAATAGTTATATATATGAAACAAAATATTTAGATGTTTGTTCTTAATTAAGAACTATATTGCTGATAAAATGAAAATATTACAGCAGTGTTGGAGGTGGTGGCATAGAAAGGAGAGATGTTGCTTGCAAACAAATTGCGCGGAATGGAGCTAAGGAAATTGTAGCTTTCATTGAATATTACCTGAAGAAGCGAGTATAAATTTGTTATTTTATCCATATTTATCTACGATATATGCTACTTGTAATGATCTGCAATTATTACCTGATCATTGTTTTGAAACTTTTCAAGAATTTTGAGGTCTCTTGCTGAAGATGGAAGGCAGGAAAAGGCAAAAAAGAATGTGAGAGGCAAAACAATGAAACCCTTCAAAGCCATGGGTTGAACTAATTTCAAGATTTCAGGCTAGCTTATGGATAATAGATTGTCAAAAAGAGAGGGGGAAAATGATTTTATAATTGATAAAAGTGATGACTTCATTTTTCTCTAGGCTTTTTGTAGCTGCTAAATCTTCTAACGTTGTAAGTCTTTATAAGTAGTGTAGTATATCTTTTCATTTTTTTTGAATAAATGCAATCTAGTAAATCTTTTTTTATAAGCAAACTAGTAAATGTGAGGATGGCTGAGATATGATATGACCAAAGTATATGCGTAAATGTACTAAAATAAAGTTTTTAAATCAATTTTATTTTAGGTTATTTGTAAATTTACTAAACTAAAGTTTTTAAATCAATTTTTATTTTAGGTTATTTGAGATTTTAGCTATATTTTGCGTTGTAGTTTAAAGATATATGCAAAAAATACAAATTTATAATTACATATAATTGTCGAGAATATCAAAAATATTTCAAATGTTTTTTTGTTGGCATCGTTTTTAGCGAAAAGAATTTTAACCTTGAATAAAATTTTGCATGTTTATTGCCAAATTGTAGATTAATAAAAAAAATTAATTTAAATATTAATTTCATATGATTATGTTATTGTTCTGATTATTATACACTGAATATAAATAATGAAAAAATAAAATTGAAATATTCGCAGCGTAACGCCAATGACATCCTAGTTTATTATCAATACTCATATCTCATAACTCATTTATTGAAAACAACTAGTTAATTTTACAACCACTAGGTCCTCCGAAATAGAACTGACGACTATGATCAAAGTCGATCAAGTCAGAAACACTATAACAATCACGTCTATCCTGATACGGCGCCATCCCGTCCGTATTGGGAGCATATCCATCCCCAGTTATATCAAAAATTGTAATTTGTTTGAAATACGCAGCTTTCTTTTCTCCTTCAACGGAGAAATGTCCGCTCCCCATTGGAGGAGTTGGTTCGTTCGGATCAAAGGAAACAAATCCACCAAATTGAACTATGTTTGCGCTTTCTGCCAGACTCGTCAAGAGGACTTTCGGCCACCAGCCTAATAATGTCATTGATTGGCCGCGATATGTGCCATACAATGACCAATCTTGTGTTTCTTCGTCCTGAAAATTAGTGAAAACCGCAACTAGGTGACAAGAATACATAATACCAAAATATTCGACTCAAAATCTCACTTTTATTATTTAATATCAGTACTTGTTTAAAATCCATTATTATTTTTACAGGGTTAATTAGTCATCTAAGATAGTCAACGAATGGCTTTGGCTGATTCTAACAAAATTTAATGTCATGACCTATGATTTTGTTTTTTTAATTTAATGTCATGAATTGTGCAATATAGTACTTAAGTAACTAATTATGAAATATTGGCAACATTACTTAATTTGCTGATAATTAGTCTTTAGTCCAATAAATTTTTAAGAGATCCTAGAAAAAAAAAATAAACTAACCTTTTTTATGGAAAGTATGATTGACTGATCATCTCCATCATAAGTGGAGAGAGGAGGAGCCATGCCTTGGCCTGGACGAAGGTTTGCCTGATCCGCGACCACAAATCCAGGACAATCAGTATTATAGCAACCAATCGATTTACCACCAATTATCTGCAAATCGCATGAAATATTACTTTGTTACCTTCTTTTACTTTTTTTTTGTAAGTAAGAACAGTTGATGTATTAAACTTACAGTATTCCAGTATGTGAAAAATCGCAAGTCGCCGTTGTTGTACATACTTGGATTTACCTGCCACATGTGGAGTGAACAGAAATTATTGGAATAATTTATGAAGTGAGACTGACTATTTTTTAATTTTTATCCTAATTTCAAAAAGACGGGAAAGAAATGTTACAATTAATTATGTTAAATCAAAAAATAATGTGACATACGTGAAATCCTGCCATAATGATGTTTAAACCAGCTTCTTGTTCGTTTCCTACAGCTATTGCATACTGGCTAACAGAATTTGGCTTCACATCTGAAATTGGCCATAGACTAATTTGTGCACTACCTCCATGAAATTCACCTGAGTTCAAATATGTTTGCCATCCAGCAGACTGAAACAAAAAATTAAGAAATAGTTATATATATGCATATTTGTATTTTAATGAAGAACTATACACTAATTGACTAATTGTAGATAAAATGAAGGAGATTACAGCAGTGTTGGAGATGGTGGTAACGAAAGAAGAGAAGTTGCTTTTATTGAACCTTATGGCCTGGAGAGGTAAGAACAAAATTTTATTAGTTAAAATATTTTGTCATGATGGTATTAACTAACATGAATATTAGTTATTAACATGTTCGACCTTTTTAGAAGGTTTGACACACTAAAAAGCAATAAAATGAAAATGTACAACAAGAAATCGGCTGATTGTAAAGTGTAATATCATTATTAATATTTTGCTGCATTATTTGATATTCTTTCTTGATGTTTAGGATATTACCTGACCATTTGTTTGAAACTTATTGACATTTTTGAGGTCTCTTGCTGAAGATGGAAGGAAGAAAGAGACGGAAAAGAATAAGAGAGCCAAGACCAAGAGGCCCTTGAAAGCCATGGGATTAAAGAAAAAAACCTATAAGATTTCAGGCTAGTTAGCTTATAGCTAGATAAAAAGATAGAAGTAGAACAATTGCCAAAGTTCATATAGTCCATTTTATAGCTGTCAAATCATCCAATCTAGCAAAACTGTATTAACTATAATTGTGCGTGTAATATATTTTCATTTTTTGAATAAGTGCAATGTAGTGAATCTTTTTTGTTAAAGCAATCACGTAAATTTAAGGACGACCAAAATATGTACGGATATGATACATCGCGCCCGACCAAAATATATATTATTTATTATACATTTATTAATGTTTTAATAGGTATTATACTGTTTTATTATACATATAATACTATTTTTATATGTATTATAAAATATTGTTGTATAAGTAATATGAACAATGAACAATATTCCCTAAAAAAAGTAATATGAACAATATATAGCTGCATGTAATGAAATAATATACAGGTATTACAAAAAGATTATATGCGTATTAGAACAATATATGTGAGTATAATAAAATGGAATATATAATAACAAAATGGGTATACAATTTATACTGAAGTAGGATATGTAAATATCAGTGTTAGTGCAATAATGGCGCGCACGCTGAATGCAATGCACCTGATGATTACTTGATTCTCAAATATGTATATTAAGATAATATCTTCTTGCATTAATTTAATCAATATAGATCAGGAAGCTATATATGAAGTTAATGACTCAATAAATTATTTATTGATTTCTTTCAATAAAGTTTTTGGATCCTATTTTTAGGGCGAAGAGTGAAAAAGATTTGCATAACTTAATCGATAAAATTTGTACCAGTTTCATACATACTGTCACATTGTCAAACAATATCCTTCAGTACCATTTTCAAATCTAAAAGTGCATTATTTATTTAAACAACATATATATCCCATCAATTATCAATATTTGCACCCACTAGGCCCCCCATAATAGAAATAATGACCATCCTCCTTAGATTCCAGCCAATCAGAGGCGGCGTAACATTCGTCCGCATCTTCATACGAAGCCACATCTCCATCGTTCAGTTTATAATCATCTCCTTTATTATCAAACGCGAGCAAGTTTTTCAAATACGCAGCTTTTCCTTCACCCTCGTCTGGCAAATGTCCGCTGCCCATCGAAGGACTTGTTTCATTGACTTGATAAGATACGGCACCGTTGAATTGGATTTTGGTAGCGAAATTGGCTAAACCGGTGAAGAGGGTCTTTGGCCACCATCCTACCAGTGTCATGCCGCCTATCGGCCCACCTTTGTCTTCTCTGTATAGTGACCAATCTCCCGTTTGTTCATCCTACACATACAACAAAACGAAAAGAAAAATATACATGTTAAAATTAAGGAGAATTGATGAATGTTACCAAATTTGCACTCAATGTCATTAGAAATTCCACTACCTTTTTAATCCTTAATGTCAAGTAGTATCCTTTTCCACCATAAGCGGATAGTGGTTGCAGTTTAAACCCTGGTATAAGGTTTGACGCATTTGCGAGTACAAATCCATCACACATCATATTGTAGCAACCGGTATTTTTGCCATCATCTTTCTGTAAAAAAATAAAAATAAAACCAAAATAAAATATAATGATTTATATTATAACTTCTAACAACTAGAATTAAAATAGAGCGTAAAAATCGAGTGCATACACTCCAGTATGTGAAGAAATGCGTGTCATAGTCGTTTTGATACAAACCAGGATATACCTGTCGAGATGAGCATTACAAAAATGGTCAAATTATTATAAATATATATATTTACACTTATAATTTTTAGTCTAAATTTAGCTAAAGAAAATTGTGTAACATACATGAACTCCAGCCGCTATGGAATCTTTGCCTGATTCATAATTCAAAGCTGCAATATAACCTGAACTATGAGACTGTGGTTGTACATTAGGTATTTTCCACACATTTATTTTTGCTCTTGCGCCATGCCACTCGCCTTTTACGGTATCCCAAGAAGCATACTACATATAGGGAAGATAATCAAAGTTTCAGTTATAGAAAAAGGAAATTAAATTAGAAAGATTGGTTTACATTAATACATACATGGGTCTTTCGGCCGGGTTCTTGGCCCATAGATGGAGAGATGATATTTGCAGATAATCTGCTCTCCATGATGCCAGCTGGTCTCTGAGTTTTTGTTATTGTTTCTCCCTGCAGAAATGAAGTTCATTCAACTTGAATTTGATAATTCATTTAAGATTGATAAGTGGTGAAATATAAATTTTCACTCTATATATATTTTTTATCAGATTCTGTGCTGCATGCTTCTTCTTCTTTTTTTTCTTCTTTTTTTTTGATTAAATATGCTTCTTCTTTTTTCTCTTATAATTTCTTATACTACTATAAACTTTATTAAAAAAATTTGAGTAATACTTCAAACTTTATTATTAATGAAATAGTTTGGCAGGCAGGCGATCACATACCTGCAATTGAGAAAATAAATACTTCCATGTATCAAAAGAAAGCTTTGTTGAGTTCTTTCCGATGTGGTATATATGGATGAAAAATAAATTTTGATTACCTGATCAGATGTAGTTTCCGAGGTAGTTCCGTCTTTTGCGAGATTTCTTCCATTGATAGGTAGATTGAAATAGGCAAAAAATAAGATTAAAGCCAAAATTAAAGTGCTCACAGTCACAGAAGCCATGACTAGATTGGGCGAAATTGGAAGGAATTTTGACTTGAGGTTCTAAAACCCTAGCATATATATATAATAACAGGAGAAAGTTAATAAATGGAGATTCATAAACTGATTCTTGAATTTTCTTGAAAGACAACATGTTTTCTATGGATTCAAGATAATGGGTTCAGTGTATGTTGGTCAGAAGAAATGTAAGAGATATGTATTAAATCTGTTCATTAATTGTTAATTTATATAGTGCTTATCCAAAAAAAGGATAAATCCAACGAAAAATGTGAATTATTATCTTTAATTTTTCATGTTTATTTCTATGAATTTAAACAATGTTTTATAGGTCCATGTATTGACATTCTGTTAATATTTAGTCACCTAAAGTGTTCAATAAAAGAACATGTAATCAACAAAGCGGTAAAGAATGGTCGAGACAGAGGAAGGGGTGAAGGGTGGAGACAAGGGAGTACAGGGCAAGAGGTGCAAGAAGGAAAAATGTAGGTGGATATCGCTACTATCCGTATAAATGGCGTAGGATATCTCATGGGTCCTTCAAAGGAAAAGGGAAAGAAAGGGTGGACATTCCCTCTAACAGGGTCCATTAATTCCAACATGAATAAGGGTCGAGGGGAGGAGCCGAAGATTACCAACACCAAAAAATTTAAACACATTTGGGTTAAAAAGGTTTGGAAACCGAAAAGCTCGTCCAGCGGGAAAAATTATGAGGAAGAGGTTAATGAGCAGTCTTCTGACCCTATTATTCTATTAAATAATGCCATGAACAAACATTGTCAAAACTTAAGGAATTATCTAATAATAATTTTTCATTAAAAACTCTTAATAAAAAGTTTCTGTACAAGGTTCCAAAAAATAGTATTGATGAGAGATTTATAATTTATAAGAATATTAATTATGTTGACCCATTTGAAAGAATTGTCTGGCTGAAAAAATCAAAGCTGAATGTTGGCACGGATTTTAGGGCACATTAATTGTTACAATTTTTTTCTAATTTTTAATAGAACTTTTACCTAACAGCCCAAATATGGATTTTTATTTGAGCTCGTCTACAGTACTTCACTTTTTTTTTTTTAATTTCATGATAGATTTAATCAAGGCCACTAGAATGACAGGGGTATTTTCGGTATATGTGGTATTAATTACAATGATTCAATTTTAAATTCATTTCCATTTTATTGTGTCCTCCATTTCTTCAATGAAGAACTCCATTAAAATATGACTTGCAAAATCTTGAACAAAATCATGTTGTCTCTACCGTGAAATAACTTAGACAAAATCTTGCACAAACCAGAAAGAAATCATGATCCAAAAAACAAAACTTACAAACTATATCAAGTAAAAATATTTTCGACATGCACTGTTCACTTTTCAACAAAACATAAAATGTCAACTTATATTATATTATATTATATTATATTATATTATATTATATTATATTATATTATATTATATTATATTATATTATGTTATGTTATATTATATTATGTTATGTTATATTATATTATATTATATTATGTTATATTATATTATATTATGTTATATTATATTATATTATATTATATTATATTATATTATATTATATTATATTATATTATGTTATATTATATTATATTATATTATATTATATTATATCATATTATATTATATTATACATTACATTATACTAAGTTAAACTATGTTATGTTATATTATGTCATGCTATATTACATTACATTATACTATATTATGCTATGTTATATTACATCATACTATACTATATTATAATACATTATACTATATTATACAATGTTACATTATGTTAGTTATATTACATCATACTATATTATTATATTATGTTATGTTATATCATATCATACTATATTACATTACATTACATTACATTATACTTTATTATATTATATTATACTATGTAATACCATAGTATACAATGTTACACTATGTTATGTTATGTTATGTTATGTTATATTACAATATAATATATTATACTATATCATATTATGTTATGTTATATTATATTATATTATATTCCATTATACTATATTATACAATGTTACTCTTGTTGGGTTTTTACCGTTCATAACGCAGCGGAAAATACAAAACGAAACAAAATCGAATTCGAAACCCAAAAGAAGGATCCGTGAATTACAATTAAATCAAAGAAAAGTTCATAACTTTGTACCTTCGGATTACGCTTAATCCGTGATGATCAAAAGCGAATATGGTTGACGCTTCTCGTTGCCCGATTCCAAACCGGTTTCCAAAGCGATCCTTTGTATATTTCGCCTAACCGGTCTAACAAACCGATCTCCAAACGAACGGATTCTCCAAACAAACCGATTCTCCAAACAAAACCACGGTTTCAACCCGAATCACAAAGACGCCGCACTTCGCTTCGTCCTCTACCGGTATCCACACGAACAACCCCTTTGAACGGATAAAGAACGATATATGCTAGTATCCATTCTTCATTTCTCTCACAGAAATAACAAGAGAATAATTTTCGGATTTTTCTCTCCTCTTTGTCTCACAAAAGATGGACGAAAATATTATAATCCTTAATCTGATTTTGGGGTGTCTCTTGTGCCTACATAGTCCATAAGTTTCATATCCTATGTGCATGGTAACTATGTAACCATATATGCAACACACCTTATCATATAAGATGTAGGATTGGATGTGTCACTTGACTATGTAGCTCTCCATACAACTTATCACATAAGTTATGATTTTTTCTATGTACGTCTCAATAGTTGTTCTTTGTGTGTGACCATGTAGGTTTACTTAATGTTGGCAATAATCACAACGGATTATAAATCATGAGCGGCCTCTAGCAAGACATCATGATTACCCAAATTAAGCAAATATAGATGATTCGATCAAACCTAATTTATGTCATGCATTGTATCCCTTTGTTACACGATATCTATATCGTCCATAAGTCATGGTATGTGTCAATCTTATGTTGGTCGATAAATATTTCTTGACACCGAATTTGATTGAACATGAAATGACATTAATAACTTTTTATTAATTCACTTGAGCACGGCCGTGCGTTTCTTCAATCAAATCATCAAGAGGCCTAAAGATATCTCTCTCAATTTATGAGTGAACAAATCCTATCTTAATTAAACTCTTTCCTCCGCATAATTCATTATATACCTAATTATAATCTTTATGACCGTCCGGTTAAAGACGATGTTAGATTATATTAAAGTATAAAATTTCTCATGTAGGAAACTGAGATAATCTCAAGTCTAAGGATTACAGATACATTCTTTACTGAGAATAACTAATGACACGAACCATGTAGTATTCTCACGGTGGGTCAATCCAGTATATGGTCTCTAACATATACTTATGTTAATGACTTAATAACTCTTATTCATGATCAGTAAAACGTGACCATCAGTCAACTAACATACTGATGTACATTTATAGTTTATCATAAAGTATGTTTGTCTCACAAACATCCTATGAATGATCAGGGACAGTTTAGAATACCATTCATAATACTTTATAGTTTTACTATCAAAGTCACATACTTTGATGATATAAAGTGAAGATCATATTCAAGGTTCATTTTAGTAATAAGAATAAAATAACCAATACGCATTTATTATATAAAATATCTCTAAATAAAAACAATGTTTGTTTAACACAATCCATACATCTAGGTCTCAAATACATTGGCCTAGAGCATACTACTAACAACTCTATGCTAAGTTATGTCATATTATATTATATTATATTATATTATATTATATTATATTATATTATATTATATTATATTATATTATATTATATTATATTAAAATTATATTATATTTTTATATTGCACTATACTATTTGGTTACGTTGTATTATATTATATTCTATAATATAATACTATGTTCTTTAATATAATATTGCGTTCTCTATATATCATATTATAGCAAATTATAAAACTACATGTCAATTTAGGAAGGCTGGATTACAAGGCAAATTTAGAGCAAATTATATGCATTATTCATGGCAAATTAAGATCATTGTTCAGAATGATGACACACTCAATTTTTAACTAGAAAACTCAATTAAAATATTAATGAAAAATATTTTCCAATTTCAATTATTCAAGTAAGAATTTTAAATAAATAGAAACCTCGTTATGAATATAATTAATGTGGATGTCCATTACTTGTCCCCTAAGAAAAGATAAATTAGGAAATACTTGTAAGAATGGAAGGAGTTGTGGCAGGATATTTATTACTGTATATTATATTGTATTTAGGTTAGATTATTTCCTTTATTGTAATTCTAAATCAGGCAAGAGATTTCTTGACCAGCACTCACCGTCTACTATATAAAGAGAGCAGTGGCCATTGTATTCGAAATCCACAATTCAATACATAATTCTCTCTTTCCAATTCTCTGTTTTATAGTTATTTGCTCTTTTATTTTATAACACGTTATCAGCACGACTCTACAATAAACATTTGAAGTTCTATATAACATAACTGAAATTCTGCTTCAGAAGGTACAATTTCAAATTATTAATATTTCATTATATTATTTATTTTGGATTCCTTTTATTCGATTTTTTTTCTTTTCTTGAAATTCGTTATTTTACTAGCTTCTTTTAAGAATATATCTCTGCACCAGAAGTTGCAGATTCTCTTTATATATCAATGCACCAGAAGTTGCTTGTTTAATTATTTTTATTTTGCAACCAGAAGTTGCGTGTTTATTTTTATTTACGCACCAGAAGTTGCTCGTTTAAATTATTTTGTATGCACCAAGAGTTTCTTGTTTAATTATTTTTGCAACCAGAAGTTGCATATTTATTTTTATTTACGCACAAGAAGTTGCTTGTTTAATTTTATTTACGCAACCAGAAGTTGCATGTTTATTTTTATTTATGCACCAGAAGTTGCAAGCATATTTATCTTTATTCTATGTACATTTATTTTATGCACATTTACTTTTATGCACATTTACTTTTATGTACATTTATTTTACGCACATTTATTTTTATGCAAATTTATTTTTATTTATGCACCTGTAGTTGCAATAATTTTTTTTTCTTTGCACACAAGCTGCAAAATATAGCACCAGTAGTTGAAAGAATATAAATCAGAAATATTGTCTTAATCTCGAAGATCAACTCTCAAATAATAATTTGAGAAAAAAAAATGAAGAATATATATTAAATAATGATACTCCTTATCTTGCTCTTGAAGCAACAGCAAGATGAAGAAAGTTGTAAGATATATTGAAAACCAATATCATATCTTATTGTGAATAAGCAAACTAATGAGTTGTAAAAGAAAAAATTACGAAGCTTGTCTAAATAATTGCATTCAATTCCCAGAAGTGAATGTTGCAAAATAATGACATAAATGAGACCAATGCCAGAAGTCATTACAAGAAAATCACATAAGACAATGAGAAGATACAACAAGATATTATTTGTAACTGATTCCAAAATATGTATTTTTGATGTTGTATAAAAGAGCATTGGTTAAGTACCTGTTGTACACCAAAATATTTTGTCGAATTCTATAAAATCTCTTTAAAAGAAAAAAAATATATGGTTAATTATGTTTATAATTGAAAACCATTTCATTAAGCTCTTAAATATTACATAAGACTTTTAGGCGGACTTCCTTGACCATATATTTATTCAATTTATTTTATTTATTTGTGGAATCCAAAATGTCTATCATATGTTCAGCAGACATTGAACAACTAAAATAATAATTAGAAATTGAAAGACATGTATTAATATAATACCATGTATTGTAAATGTAATTTAAGACTCCAGAAGAGTTACCATTTTGTTGCCTGTATATAATAGATAATGCTTTAAAATTGTAAATTAATGTTTCTTGTATCTAAGCAAAATAATAAATTTTCATTAAAATGAAAAATCACGAATTCCGTACAATTGGTTCTGCATCATTCCCAGAAGTGAATACCACATATACAAGTCGTGATTATTATTATGGATGCTGACGTGTAAGAGGTCAAGGTCAAAATTATACTTGTGACTGTGATGATTATATTAAGAAAAACACACAAGAAAGCGGAAAGAACGCACAAAATGGTCTAAAAATTTATGTGATAGTAAAGGACATTTGGTATGTCTCTATGTACGCCCTAGAATCTTGTGGAGGTTTATTAAGCCGTCTTAAAAGCAAAGAGAAAATAATAATGTCGACTTGTTTATCACCACAATGAAAAAGTTGATAACCGATAATGATATCATCCGCTGGATTTAAAGTACATTAACAAGAACGAGTTAGAGAAAGAACCGAGTAAGAAAATTTTCTGTTATTCCATTATATATTCTTATTATTATTGTTATTATCATTATCATTATTTTTCTTTCTTTTGATATTACTAATATGAATCAAAGTATGTATGGGCACAATAAGAATTATAAATATGTGTGCCTCATTGTAGTGGACAATATTTCTGTATTTTGAGAAATATTCATTGGAACAACATGCAGCTTTTCTATTGATTTGTATTATGAAGGACTAATAGAATTAAGTCAGATTTATTTGTAACCAGAAGTTTATTGACTTAAAACTTATTTATTCTTCTGCATATCAGATTTCGTCCAGTTGAAAAGTAATTTTATAATTTGACATGAACTTAAAGTTCACTAATTAGAAAAGCAACTTTAACATTAAACATGAACTAGAAGTTCAATAATTTGAGAAGTAATTTTATGATTTGACATGAACTAGAAGTTCACTAATTCGAAGAGAAATTTCTTGTTTGGCATGAACCCAGAAGTCCACTAATCTCGGAGCAATGATGATGCAAATAATCACAGAGAATTCAAATATGCATCAATTAAAGAACCAGAAGATTCTTTTATCATGTGATGCATGTTATCAAAGGAGAATTAATTGTTAGACATTACAAATCAGGGTTGGGAATGAATCACCCAATTTCCTTGAGCGTACTAATCGAAATATATGTGGCCCTATTACTCGTTCATGTGGACCATCTAGATATTTTATGATATTAATTGATGCATCTATTAGATGGTCACATGTACATTTATTTAATCTCGAAATATTGTATTTGCGAGATCGCTTGCTCGAATATTCTAATTAAGATAATAATTTCTGGATCGTACAACTAAGAAAAATCGTCTTGATGATGATCAGTTGGCTACATCCCAAGTAATAATTGACTATTGTACGTTGATTTAGATTATAGTTGAGCATTGGCCCACAAACACACTTAGAATGATCTAACATCATATCTTGTTAAGCGATTATAATTAATCGTTGGCCCCTAATAATGAAATGAAAGCTCGTCTTTTGATTGAGGCCATGAAATGATATATGCTATAGCACTAATTAGAGTAAAGCCAATATTTTATAATAAGTACTCCCCATTATAATTTGTGACTGGCCTGTAGCCAAGTAAATACAATTTGAATATTTTGGATGTGCAATATTTGTTCCGGTAGCTCCACCGCAACACACAAAAATGGGTCACAAATAAAAGTCGGGCATATATGTTAAGTAAATTTGCCCTGCATAATTTGATATCTTGAACTTCATTACTTGAATATATTCACTACATGATTTATTGATTATAAATTTGATGTGACAGATTTTCAATCATTATCTAATTTTAATACTTGATCTTATATATATGAACTATAAGTTAAAATGTAACTCATTTGTAAAATATAGTAAATCTATTATTAGATATATTTGTTCTTTCATAAAAGTAATCTGACAACATCTTAATTCGGATGGATATCCCTGGAGGATCATCCAAAAATACATCTGAAGTGTGTTAGATATTTATAAACAAAATTCCAGAAGAAAGAATTGAATGAATACCCAAGTGATTGTTGTGAGACAATTAAATATTAATGAATATGTTCAAGATATAATAGACAATGAAAGTCCTGAAGAACTTGATTAATAATTAATGATAACATTAGGGGGAGAGAAACAAAAGCTGGAAAATGTAAGTTATATCTTATATAGAATGCATCATTAATATATTTCACTTAGATCCTCTAACAAGTTAATATGAATTAGAAGTTCATAAATTTATTAATGTGAAACAATATATAATTATATTGTTTATATTGATGCAAAAATGATATTCCAGAATTTAGTGCTCATTGAGATACCCTTGGATAATTCTATGTTTGAGATATGCCAGGAGCATGGTCGACCAATCGGTTCCAATGATAAAGATCCAAGGTAGAAGAAAAGAGCATGATATGAAAGTTGGCTTGAAGTTATCAATACTTCAAAAGAAATAAATTCTTCTGAAAAGAATATTGATGATAAAAAAAAGTAGAAGACAATGACGAGCAAATTATCCCAGAAGAGGTTTAGGTACCTAACAATATTGAAAATAATGAGATCTCAATAAATTATGTCTCTACTAGAATAAATATGGAACCGTAATAAAATTAAGATTAATCAAAATTTATTTATGCAATTGCAATTGATATAATAAATAAAAATGAGGATCTAGAAAAAAAATTATTTGTATAATGTCGACAGATAAAGTATTGGCCAAATCGAAAGATGTGATTAAAGCATCATTATTTTCACTAGTGAAATATAAAATTGTGGACATGTAGTCCAAACACCTGGCATTGTATAACGGTAACTTATAAGCGGGTATAACTTATAAGAGGGTGTTTTAAGAATATGTAATAAGAAAATTAAATTGTGATGTGCAATTATATTTCTAATTTTGTCGTCCCTGATGGACTTATTAACGTAGTAGCAAATTATTCATATCTCATTTGATTGAAATATATTAATGAAAATCCCTGAAGGATTTAGAATGCCTGAAGCATTTCAAATTCTCGAGAGATTTAATCTATTAAATTACAAAGATCTTTGTACTAATTAATGCAATATTGAGATATGTGATAAAATTGCTATAACAAATGTTTGTTGAATGAATGTTATGTAATTGATCAAAATTACATTTAGTATATGTTTACCTTTTGAATGTTGATATATATATTGATGATTTAAAGTCGTATGGTACTCTCGAAGAGCTCCAAAAGCTACCACATTATTCAAAAGAATATAAGATTAAATTCTTTAAAGCATAAAATATTATCTTGAATTATAAATTGAATATTTCCCTGAAGGAGTCATTATTTCATAATCCATCTATTATAATGATATAATGTGGAGAAATCGCATCCATTAAGATCATCAAGATAACTTGTTTAATGTATTAACAATTAAAATAAATGATGGTGAGTTATTTCCATGCATGCATGAGCATGATGATTGTGAAATGAATATCTAACGAAGCTCCTCAAATAATGATCCAGCAGATCTCTTCTTAAGCATATATTACAAAGATTGAACTTTGTCATCTCACATATAGTTGCATATATGAGGGGGAGAAATAGTATGCACTGCACTCTTTTTCCCTTGTCTATGGTTTTTGTCCCAATGGGTTTTCCTAGCAAGATTTTTAACGAGGCAGCTTTTGTGCGTAATATATAGAATGATGATGCACTCTTTTTCCTTCACTAGGATTTTTGCACATAGGGTTTTACCTAGTAAGGTTTTAACGAGGCATATTTAATATATGAAATAATGAGAAATAATGATAATACGCGATGCACTCTTTTTCCCTTAGCCAAGGTTTTGTCCTACTATGTTTTCCTTATAAGGTTTTTAATGAGGCAATTTTTAATGCGTATGAAAGATAAAATATGGACATCCAAGGGGGAGTGTTATGAATATAATTAATGTGGATGTCCATTACTTGTCCCCTAAGAAAAGATAAATTAGGAAATACTTGTAAGAATGGAAGGAGTTGTGGCAGGATATTTATTACTGTATATTCTATTGTATTTAGGTTAGATTATTTCCTTTATTGTAATTCTAAATCAGGCAAGAGATTTCTTGACCAGCACTCACCCTCTACTATATAAAGAGAGCAGTGGCTATTGTATTCGAAATCCACAATTCAATACATAATTCTCTCTTTCCAATTCTCTGTTTTATAGTTATTTGCTCTTTTATTTTATAACAAAACCAATAATAATCTTTACAAATTAAAACTTATGCAAGATAGTTTCATATTATCTTGGCCGAAACAAGAATTCCGTCTTGTATATCTTCCGTCTTGTATATCTTTCATCAGATAAGCGTCATAAAAACTAGTTTCGCTGTCATCTTTTTTTCCAAAGAAATTCATATTTTTCTGTAAAAATAAAAAGAACATAAATGACAAAAATTAATAATTATGTACTTTCAAAATAAATGCATATGTATATTCTACCTGAGAGAAAAGGCATTTAAGTTTTGTACCATATGGATTCAATTACGTGCCAATCAACTTATTACTAATTGTTAATATTCCTCATTTGATTTCTCATTTGCTTGCTAAATTTGGCTGCCCATTTACTTGCTAAATTGGCGTCATTTTCGGAAAATAGAAATAGAAGCTATTAAATATGACAGGAAATAGAGGCTATCAAATATGACAGGAAATAACGGCTATTAAATATGGAAGCTGACTGAAAAATCTGTCAGGATATTATGTATGATTTCTAGATTGGAAAGCTAATTAAACGACCAGAGATGGAACAAAGATATTGGAGAGAGAAAAGAAAGAAGGCAAAATAATTAGACCTGAAATTATGACTTTACCCTTTCAGCATTTAATTTATGTTGAAAAAACATCTACAGTACTCCACTTTCAGACTAATCTGGATCGTTCATTAGAACTAATATTTTCAATGTGGAGTACTGTAGACAAGCTCTTTTTATTTTCCACCCTTAAAGACGGTTTCGTCAAGATGTATTAGAGAAATTAATGATCATAATGTGGTTTTTTCAAAACCGGAATCGGTCAAAGATGTTATTCTCAATGCAGAGCAAGAACAAGATGAGGACGAAAATTTACGGGAGGAGCAAAATGCGTACCCTACTCCGCTTGGGGTTACTCCGATAATGGAACCATCAGAACCCATCATAAAAAGCAAAACCAAAGAAGTCAGAAGAAGTTCTAGATTGCTGGAAAAAATGCATGGATACATCTCTCCTTATGAAAAAGCGGAGCTAGTACAGTTTAAGGAACTCCCAGGACCAACAAAAGTGAAGAAAAGCAGGGACAATAAAAATCTTAAAAATCTTGAATTATGGAGAATAAACCAAGCGTGCTTCACACTCATCCCTAAGAAAGAAGGATCAATTTCTACGAATGACTTTAGGCCAATTAGTGTCATTAATGGGCCGGTAAAAATCATCTCTAAAATACTCTCTTCTAGACTTAGCCCCTTCCTTGATAATCTCATCAACCCTCAACAAACTGCTTTCATTAAAAATAGTCAAATTACTCAAACCTTTGTAAGTGCAAGAGAAGTAACTTGCTTTCTCAAAAAAAAGAAACTACCCTCTATTCACTTTAAGATAGACTTCAAGAAAGCCTATGACTCTGTCTCATGGGATTTTCTTGAAAAGGTACTCCAAGAAAGAGAATTCCCAAGCAAATGGATTACGTGGATCCATAATCTCCTTTACTCTTCATCCTCCTTTCTCAAAATTAATGGTTGGGAAGGTATCCCATTCCCACACAAGAAAGGTCTAAGGCAAGGAGACCCCCTCTCTCCAATGCTCTTTGACTTAGTGGTTGATGTACTCCAATCTTACTTTCAATAAGTAACCTCTATTTTTAATCATTATCACCTTCTCCCACCGATGTTGCTACAATTTGCCGATGACACAACCATTCTTGCCGAGGCGGATCCCAGAAATCTAAAGATTATCAAGGAGACCTTGGATAACTTCTCCGCAATATCGGGTCTCCATGTTAATTGGGAAAAAAGCGCATGCACGACAATTGCGATTCCGGAGGACCTAGCGGGAGTCATCCCTCAAATTTTCAATTGCCCAATGGAAAACTTTCCTTTGAAATTCCTAGGGCTTCCTCTAACAGTTAAAAGACCGTCAAGGTCGTTATTCCTCAATATTCTTGAAAAAGTACAAAAAAGATTAGCCGAATGGAAAGGAAAGATACTTTCTTTTGGAGGCAGACTTACCCTAATTAAGTCCGTACTTCTCTCTCTTATTACTTATGAAATGCAAGTAACTTTCTTTTCAATTTGGTTAATTGATGAGATTAATAGACTTGCTTGAGTTTTCCTATGGCGAGGAGATAAGAAATGCTCGGGAGGATACTGCTTGGTAGCTTGAGACCGCCTATGTCTGCCAAAAGACAAAGGAGTAGGCATCCCTAACATCAAAAAGCAAAATACTTCCCTTCTCCTCAAATGGCTATGGATTTGGAAATCCTATTCAAATAGTGTAATGTGTATTTTTATACACATTTTTACGGTTTTTATCATGAAAATTTCTTCAATAAATCACATAAATTGTATGAAAAATATTTAAAATTAATAAAAATTATTTGTGAAACTCTTAATACACTTTTGTGTGATTTTTCAGGTAAAAAGACCGATAAAACGATATTTGGAGACCTTGGTGAAAAGTCAATTCCAAATAAAGTGCCGATATGCAAATCATGGGCCAAGGATGGCCGAATTCTCGACAAACATCCGCGAAAAACCCTACACACGCCTCTTCGACCTTCTACAACCCTTTCCAACAAATCATTCAAGCAAAACGGCAAAAATCCACAAAAATATAAAAAGTCAAACCCGAAAATCGCCTTTGACCAAAAAGTCAACTTTCCCGAAACAGAGTCTTGTGGGGTGTCAACACGAAGGTCTTGACGATACGAATCCAATGGTACCAATCTAGCGTAAAGAGACTTTCTAGAACTCTCGCAAATGACAAATGAAAATCTGATATAAAAAATTTAATAGCAATAAAATGGGCCAACCATTATCCGACACGTGTCGGGAGATAAACCACAATTCAACTCAAATCACAAAAAATTCAGAAGCCGTTTTCTTTCTTCCATTTAAACATTCATGTCTCCATTCCTCAGTAACTAGATCTCTCCATTTTCCCCTATAAGCTCTAGAAATACATCACTTGACCCCTCCATTTCGAAGAAAATTCGGGAAAAAAAAAATCAAAGTAATTACTCCTTCAATTCGGTCCGTGCAAAATCAAATTCCAATCTTCCCTATCCTCACGTGACACGTGGACCAATCCGAGCCTGAGATTTCCTTTCCGCAAATAACAAGGGGCCACGTGTCAATGGACATCTCCATTCACCCCAACTACCTCGTTTTCTCAGATCCGTGAAGAATCTGTCCCCCAATCGGCATGTGCCACGTGTGCTGGCTGAGATATTTTGAAGGAAAATGAAGGTGAAAAAGGTTAACCATCCCCCAAATTACTACCCAATATCAGAACCGGATTTGCACATTTCTTTAGTCCCACAACCCTTATTTTTCATTTTTCGCAAGGAAAATTTCCCTATAAATAAACCCATCCATACATCATATTCTCTGATCTTGAAACCATTGTAAATACCATTATCTTCTTCTTCCTCTTCCTTTTTCTCCATGGATGACCTTATTTAGGGTTGTCCCAAAACTAATTTTCTTATTTTGGTGCCTTGAGACAAAAGGGAGCCAAGCTTCAAGAGGAAATTCTTGTGGTTTGATTTATTTTTCTTCTTTTTCCTTAATTTTTCTCCATTTTGTTGAATGAATAAAAAGTCTCAAACTTGTGTAAATATGATTTGTATGAGCATGAGTGAGTAGACTTTGTGTAGGGAAATATTTTTTGTATAATTTGTGATGAAATCTTGTGTTTGATTTGGGCATTTTTGAGGTTTAATAAGATTAGCTTAAGAACACTTAAATTGTTTGAGTTGAATTATTTGGAAGAATATATTTGATTCAAAACTTGAATATTAAATTAATTCAAATTAGAAGATTAGTTTTGATTTAAAATTGTGACGTGTTTAGGAGCTATTTAATCATTGGAACACTTGGAAGAGGTTTTTGTGATTAAGTTAGGTTTTAAATCGAGTTTATGTAAAACTTGAAAGTGGAAGTTTTTGAGTTGAGCTTAATCTTTGGTTTATTAATTGATTAATTTTTGGAAGGAAATTTATCAAACCTTGCTTTTTGAACAATTTAAATAAATTGCCACTTGTTGTGATTAATGATTTACACATTATATAAATTGTCATAATTTCCCTACAATTTTATTAACTTTTAAAATCAAAAACAACAAAAAGATATTACTTTCTTACACTTGTTTCTATTATCTTGAACAACTTCATTATACAAAATTTTCATTCTTAAATCATAACCCTTGTACTTGCATAAACAATTAGCACTTGAGAATTGATTTGTGAACTTGTTTTGCTTAAGGCCAGTCTCCTTGTGTTCGACACCCTAAACTCAAATTACACTTATACACTATGTTGATGAATTAGGACACTTATAAATATCTTTGTTAACACGTGATTACGATAACGACTCATTTTCATGTTGTTACAAATGGCGCCGTTGCCATAATTAAGTCCGTACTTCTCTCTCTTATTACTTATGAAATGCAAGTAACTTTCTTTTCAATTTGGTTAATTGATGAGATTAATAGACTTGCTTGAGTTTTCCTATGGCGAGGAGATAAGAAATGCTCGGGAGGACACTGCTTGGTAGCTTGGGACCGCCTATGTCTGCCAAAAGACAAAGGAGGAGTAGGCATCCCTAACATCAAAAAGCAAAATACTTCCCTTCTCCTCAAATGGCTATGGATTTGGAAATCCTATTCAAATAGTCAATGGGCAAAAATACTACACACATTATATGGATTTGAGGATCCCTCCGACCTAAATCTAAACGACCAATCGCTTTCCTTCTTTCTTTCTCAACTTGTTGATTTACTCCCCATATTCAACATCTCCATTTCCTATGAATTGGGTCAAGGCACGAGAATTAACTTTTGGAATGACATTTGGGCCCTACAAGGTCCTCTCAAAACGTTCTTTCCAACGATCTATGGTATCATCTGAGATAACAACATGACAGTGGCACAAGTCTTGGAAGGTCCCATAAATTTCCAAGAGTTACTCAACTCTGCCAACAACATGATTCGCGCCGAATCTCAAGACCTATTCCTTACCCTTGCTCTAATAAACCCATCAGACCAAAGAGATAAACCAAGATGGAGATGGTTGGTATCGGGGGAATTCTCGACCAAATCAGCATACAAAGTGCTTCACATGGCTCACACCACTTCGGAAGAAAACCCGAGGTTGTGAAAAATTAAATGCCCCGAGAAGGTTCGCTTCTTTGGATGGCAAAGGCTTCTCGGACGGCTTATGACGCGGGATAACCTCATTAAGAGAGGTTGGCCCAATGAAGGCGAATGCACGATGTGCCGGCAACACGAAACGGAAACTATCATTCACTTGTTCCTTCATTGCGAGTTTACTAAATAGGTGTGGATGCACAAAGGACTCCATTCCCACTTGGCAATGGACCTTACAAGCTTCTGGATCGCGAATGGAATAGGCAAGGACAAGAAAGGCCGGAGCAAGTGGGACACGGATTGGCTCAGTACCTGTTGGTGTATCTAGAAGAAACGAAATCTCAAAATCTTCCATCAAATGAGGCCATCTACAGATACCGTCATAACAGAGAGTGCACATCAAACAACAAATTGGTTGAATTATTGTTAGTAGAGCAAAGCGAGAATTGAGTTAGATTAGTAGTTGATTCCGTTGGCTGCATTGTTTGTGTGTCTCTTTGCTTTCTTTCTCCTTTGTAAATGTGATATAAATATGATGTGTACAGTTTTTATTTTCTTTTTTTTTTTAATTAATTTAATGATATCTCAGCATGGCACTTCGCCTGCTGAAGCTTAAAAAAAAAAAAAATCTTAAAAAGAGACTGAAGTTGGATGACAGGAAGGAAAAGCTCAAGGGCAATGATGCAATTGAGGTTCTGGAAGCTAAAGTTGTTTCCGACGAGATAAGGCAGACGGTGGCGGACCTGGATGATTAGGTCTTTAAGTGTCTTTTTGTGAGAGAAATTAAATAATAGTTAATAATGGGTGGAACAATGAAAATTGATTTTATCTGGTTGTTTTGGGATTGTGATGTTTATGTTTATGTTTATGTTTATGTTTATGGTTATGAAGAATATTAATGTAGGGATGTTGGACTCATATTTTGGTATGTTTGGACTTTGTTTTTAAGAATAACAATAATAAAATGTGTTTGGACTGTTTATTTATGTTTGGACTTTTAATTTGGTATGTTTGTGGTCAGAGTTCAGTAATCTACATATGGTATTGTTCAATAATATTAAAGTTTGTATTTTGTTAGATTTAAGCCTATGTTTTTTAATCTCTTTTTCTCTGAGTGATTTAATTATTATTAATTATGGGAAATGAAAAAAAAATAAGATTTGTTTGTTGGAATGTAAGAGGCTTGAATGAGAAGAATAAGAGAATTGATGTTAAAAAATATTTAATGTAAGAGAATCCTGACTTAATTTGTTTACAGAAAATCAAATTAAATAATTATTCCAGTAACATAGTTAAAGAAATTTGCGGAAGCAGATTACAAAGATTTGAATTTCTAGATTCAGTTGGAACCGCGGGAGGAATTCTTATAGCATGGAATAACAGATTTTTCAGTTTAAATAATAGAAAAAATAGCTAATTAGAGGCTTGAGGGTTGGCAAAAAAGTTTCCTTTCGATAGGGGGGGGGAGGGGATTGGTACTTATCAATTCAGTGTCGACTACTATTCATGTTTATTATTTCTCTGTTTTCTCCTTTCCAAAATGGGTGATAAAAGAAATTGATAAAAATAAGAAGAAACTTCCTATGGAAAGAAAATAAAGAATTAGGATATAATCTAATCTCGTGGAAAAAAAAAGCTTGTAGACCCAGTGAAGTAGAAGGTTTGGGTATAATTGATCTTGAATTATTTAATAAATCACTTATGACCAAATGGCTATGGAAATATTTTTCAAAAAAATGAATCTAATTGGCAAAAGCTAGTAAGTCCGATACAGTTTGCAAATTTGGATGAGAAGAGGAGTTTGGCTCAGAATTCTTTCTTTTGGAATGATGTATGCAAACTATTGAACTTCTTTTTTTGCTAGCACAGAATTTACTATTGGTGATGAAGAATGATCAATTTTTTAGATTCAAATTGGAGTGAAAGAAGGCTAAAATTTACATTACTCTCCCTCTATTCTTTCTCCCAACAAAGAAGTGATACATTGGCTGAATTCTATTAGTGGATCCAAGAAACAAACCTTGCAAGAGCTTTGCATGTAAGAAACCCCTTATCAAATAAGACAATGCAAGAGTTATCGAAACTGCAAATCAAAATTAATTCCATGAATCTCGCATAATCAAAGGATTTGATTAAATGGAAATGGGAACAAACATGTCATTTTACTACCAGAAACGCCTACAAAGTGCTAGCTAGAGGTGTTCATTCTGGTAACCTATTGAAAAATATTTAGAAACTAAGAGTGTCATTTATTTTGTTAGCACAACAAAATAAAATCCTCACGATTGATAATTTATTAAAAAGATGTTGGAGCATAGTTAATCGATGTGTACTTTCTAAAAGAGAGCGTGAATCAGTGGACCATTTATTTAACTTTTGTCCCTATACAATTCGAGTATGAGAAATTATAGCTCAACTATTGAATTAGGAGTTGAATCTATCCCAAAAATATGTGGTATTCTTACATCAAATATTTTAAAAACGGGAATCCACGAAGCTAAAATAACTTTTAATATTCTTTTTCTTTGTAATTTAGAGGGAAAGATGCAATAGAACATTGATGGAAAATGACTCCAACCATTGGAAACTAGCTACGCTGATTCTACAAACTCGAAGAAAATTTATTGAAGGTTCTACTTAATTTTCTTTTTTTTTTTTCTCCTTCTTTGTTGTTTTCTTTGTTTTGTTTTGTTTTTTCTCTTTTGGTAGTTTTTGGTTATATTTGTATAGTTTTTCTTTTCTCATTTTGTAAATAATTTTTTGGTTTAATAAAAATTGGACGCAAGGCTTATGAGCCTGCTCCAAATATTCAAAAAAAAAAAACAAAGCGGAAAACAAGATTAATCAATTTGATTTTTTTCTGTGAAAAGACTTAATTGCTTTGCCAACTATATATTAGTTTCATCTACAACAAAATAAAATATAAGATGTTGAATGGCCCCTACACCACAGGTCAAAAATTAAACATGAAATATGAACTGGCTTGATTGAATGTTTTGTATAATTCTTCGGATATATATTGATTATTTGATGTAAGCAATGCAAGATAATTGTTCATGGCCATATCATTATTTTTAGTTCCAAGCAAATGAGACCTGATCTTGGTGAACAAGAAGTCCAACGGAGCCAGGCCACTACCGACCAACTAGCATGATTTCGAGCCCGATAAAATTATTACAAAAATTTTGGCTAATCGGTTGGGCATGTTCCTGCCAAAATTGATCTCCCCCTTCAAACAGGATTTATTCGCAAAATATCGATTTGTTGTTGCTGCTAGAGAGCTACTCAATCACCACGCCAAACAACAACAAAATTCTTTCCTCCTAAAGCTTGATTTTGCTAAAGCTTTCGATTCTATAAACTAGAAGTTTTTACAGAAAGTACTAAAGGCGAAAGGATTCCCGTTAGGTGAATATTGTGGATTGATTCTCTTCTTTATTCTTCTAAATCGGCAATACTAGTGAATAGAGTTAGATCAAAGTGGTTCAGTCACAAGAGAGGTGTCCGTCAAGGTGATCTATTGTCGCCTATGTTATTTGCTATAATGTGGATGCACTCCAGAGTATGATTGATAATGCATTCCCCCGTGATCGAAGTATCGCAAAAGAAGAATCAATTGCTCTTCAATATGCGGATGACACCCTCTTACTCATACGGTATTCGACTGAAAAATGTTTTCAAAATCAAGGTGTTTTTGAAAACATTCGCAATCATCTCAGGACTTAAAATTAATTGGGATAAATCGGCGGTGATCCCTATTAACTTGTCTTCAGAAGAGATTGAATTGGTGACCGAATCTCTTCAATGTCAGCTTGACTCCTTCCCAATTACCTACATTGGCCTTCCGCTTTCTATTAAAACACCGCCTAAAGAAGCTTTTTTGCCACTAATCGATAAATTCAACAAGAGACTAGCTAATTGGAAAGATCAGTACTTGTCTCTTGCCGACAAAATAAGCCTCGTCAAGTCCGTTCTTTCTGCACTCCCAACCTATTACATGGTGGCATTTAAAATTCCTTCTTGGGTAATACAACAAATGGAAAAAATAATGCTACAATTTCTTTGAAAGGAGGAGGATGGAACAGGAGTGCATTTAGCGAACTGGAATTTATTGTGTACTCCAAAATCGTCGGGTGGATTAGGTTTGTTAGACCTAAATTGTCAAAACCTAGCACTTCTGACTAAGTGGTGTTGGTATTGGACATAAAGTGACTCACTTTGGACCTTGACAGTTTTGGCCATTTATGGCAAACTGGCCTACCCTCTCCCGCGCTCAAGGAAATCATATCGATCCTTCTTTTGGAATAACCTTTTAAACATAATTCATATTATTAGAAATTGTGTTCATTCGTCAGTCAATAACAGAGCTTCCATTTCATTTTGGCATCAAAATTGGTTAGAAGATACCCCGCTTGCTTCCTGCTACCCTCACGTATTCTCTTTTGCACTTGACCAATTGATAACGGTGAAAGATACGTCCGACATTAATGGATGGGATTTAAATCTCTGAGACAACCATTCAGATCAAGCAGAAGATGAATGGATATCTCTTCAATCAAAATTGCAATATGTCGTACTTCAACAAGGTGAAGAGGACGTGGTTCTTTCTTCTCTAAATGAATCAGGTTATTTTCAATCCAAAGATATCTACATAAGGCTAACCTTCCCTGGAATTAATATTAAATCGATTCCATTAATCTGGAAGGTTAACTTCCCCTACAAATTGAAGGTCTTCGGATGGCTAATGATGCATAATAAGGTGCTATCAAGAGAGAATCTAATTAAAAGGCAGTTCACCTTACTGACTTGTGCCTCATGTGCATAGCAAACACACAGGAAACAAGCAGAATTTGAATAGAAAAGAAGAAAAAAATGATTGTTAATCATCTCTCAAATTACTATCTAAAGCAAAAACGGAACAAACTTATTTTTACTCCCACTACCTTATTTCTAATTTTTTTCTAGATCAAATCTCTCTATAAAATGACCACTCTTTCTCTCTCTAAAATCATCCATTCTCACATCCACATCCATTCATTATTACACCTTCATTTTCACTATTCTTCTTCTTCTTTTTCTTTTCCACCATTAATGTCTACAAAGCTTCAAACCCTAATTTCTTGAGAGTAAAAAGAGAGTAAGATTTTTAGAAGGAGAAAAGTGTTTAATCTAGAAGGAATAAGTGTTAGATCAACCAAGAAGGAGGAGGGATCGAGAATGATTCTTATCCTTAGGGTTCGATTTGTTTTCTCTTTATTTTCTTTATTTCTTTCTCTTTTGTTGGATGAATAAAATAACTCAAGAATTTGTAAATATGATTTTTGTGGACATGAGTGAGTAGTCTTTATAGTAGGGAAAGACTTTTTATGTGGCATTTATTGATGAAATCTTGAGTTTAACTTTAAATTTTTATTATGGTATTTTAAAATTAAATTTTGGCTCTTTGAAATTAGATTTGAGTTCAGTTATTTGGAAGGATAACTTAGTTTGAAATTTTTGTGTGATGTGTTGAGATTTGTTTGAGTATTAAGAACTTATAAGAGTTTTTGTTATATTCAAATAAGGTTTTAAATTAAGTATTTGAAAAATTTGGAAGTGAAAGTTTTTTAGTAGATCTAATATTTGATTTATTTGTTGATTATTTTTTGGAAAAAAATCTAGTCGAGCCTTGCTTTTTAAACATTTTTAATAAAGTGCTACTTATTGTGATTAATGATTCACATGTTATACGAATCGTCATCATTTTTCTACTTTCTTTTTTTTTTTTGAACTTTTAAAAACAAAATTTTATTTCTTTTATTTTCTCTTGAATCTTTTCTTATTAAAACATCAACAACAACTTCTTAAACTACAACACTAAATGAAAAGTGAGATTAAAAAATTAATCATTTAAGCCCTTACCTCCTTGTGGATCGTCACTCTATACTCATTTACACATATACACTTGTGAAATTACTTAGAGGACTAAAAAATATTTTTGCTAAGATTGTGAATTGAAAAACAACACGATTTACACTTCTTACAAGTTGTTACTTAAAAGAGGATTTTTAGAAAATTATAAGGGCAAACTAATCATTTCAAAATATTTAAGCAAAGAATGGATGAAAAAGTATGTGTAGGGGGTTAAAAAAAATTCAATTGCATTTATAGTGTTTTTTTGAGGAAATCTAAAAAATGAGAGGTCTCTTTGATAATTTTCAGAAAAGTTAGGGGATTTTTGATAAATTTCCCTAAAATAAATATCAAACATGGGCTATTTTGGTCTTGTAACTGCACTTTGTAAAAAATAAGTTAAATGAGACTTTGAATGCAACTTTTGCATTTTTGGGCCAGAGGCTCTTTCTGATGTGTGTGTGCGAGCGAGCATATAGTTTTTGTTAAATGGGCCTAAAATTAGGTCGGACTTTCATAACAGGAGGATGAACCATCTATGATTCTATCTTTGATTTAATCTATTGTTGATCCGATTGTTGAGAAACGCAAGACACCGAGTTGGATGTTTCGCGCGAAACACCCTAGACGAACCCAGGTTGAAAGCCTCTCCAATTTATTCTTAAACAATCTCTCTTTGATTTGGTAATATATTTCAAATTCTTGTTATCCATATCTGAGTTGAAATGTCTTAGTGGTATGGATCTCAATAAGAATAGTATATGTATTGTGCTTTTCTTGTTATTTTTTTGGTGTTGATTTTTTGGAATTTTGGACTAGCTATTATTTTGCTATAGATGATTTGTGATTATTATATATTTAGGTTTAGATTCTAATTTTATTTCGTTATTTGGTAAACAATATTTTGTTTCAATAAAACAGGGCCTATATAAGTTTTTTCGTAAAAAAAAAAAGAGCATACTGAAGTTACTAAAATAAAATAGCTTATGATTTATAGTTTATTTTTAATACTCGGTACATCTCTTACCAAAAACTTTTACAACCACTAGGTCCACCGTAATAGAACATGCGACCGTGATCTGGAGTCTCTTCCAGAGCAGAGACAGTATAACATTTTTTATGTTGCATGGGAAACATATCGTCGGGAGAGGGAACATATTCTTTGTCATTTTTATCAATAAGAGTAATTTGTTTAAAATATGCTGATTTCTTTTCCCCTTCTTTGGCGAAATGTCCACTCCCCATTGGCGGACTCAGCTCGGTATAATTGTAGAAAACTGATCCCCTAAATTCAATAGCACTTGCAGTGTCGAAGGCGAAGAGAGTTTTCGACCACCAGCCAACCTTTGTTGTCTTGCCGAGAGATGTGCTATACAATGACCAATCTTTGGTTTGTTCATCCTACAAATTAGTGAAAATCGCAACTATATCAGAAAAAAGAACATCAAGTGTAAGAACACAGTCTATATTGTGCATTATAGACTACAATATTTAACTAACTAGATATTATAAATTATTAGCAAAGTGTCTTTAGATCTAGATAGTTAGTCGAATATATACTTTTAAGGGATTCAAAGAAGTTAGACTAACTTTTTTTATGGTAAGTGTGATTGAATAGTCATCTTTGTCATAAGTGGAGAGTGGAGGAGCCATAACTTGGCCTGGATGAATGGTAGCCCCATCTGCAACCACAAATCCAGGACATTCAGTATTATAGCAATCCGTTGATTGAGGGCCTTTCAACTGCATGAAATCAGAAACACGTGTAATAGGATAATGTTATTTCCTTTTCTGTTATCTAATAGGCTTTCTGAAGCCTAAGCCGCCTAATTAAGTTATTGTAATAGGGGCATAATCTGGTAATCTTTTCTTTTTTAATTTTATTAAATGAAAATACTCAGCAGGCAATCGCCTAGAGAGATTAAAAAAAAAACTGCATGAAATGAAAGTAAAATGGTAACTTTTACAGTATTACTTTTCATTATTTTTTGTTGTTTTCAGTTGATGTAGTATACTTACAACAGCCCAAAGTGTGAAAAAATGCAAGTCATTATCTTTGTAAAGACTCGGATATACCTGCATGTGGAGTAAACAAAAATGTTTATTAGTATAATTAGTATAATCTAAAATAAGAAAAGATTATTTTTAAAGCTTCAAATCTGGACAATAATCTTGTAATTTATGAAGGAAAAAGAGTATAATTTATAACAAATACTGAGACAAATTATTCAAAAAAAATATAACAAATACTGAGACATACATGAAATCCTGCCACAACGAAACCTTTGTCATTCCCCATGGCCATTGAATATTCGCTGGTAGAATTGGACTTCACATCTGGAATTGGCCATAGACCAATTTGTGCACGAGCTCCATGAAATTCACCTGGCTTTGTCTGCCAACCAGCTGCTTTCTGAAACCAAAAATAATAATTACACTGATAAATTACCTACATATGTTTATTATCTTAAAATTTATATTTTGTAGGTCAAATGAAATGGATTACCACGAAGTATTCGATAATACCGTCCGGAACTGGAGTTGCAAGGGGTCTTCCATTGATAGGTAGATGAAAAGATGCAAAAGATAATATGAAAGCCAAACATAAAGTGCTCATTTTGAGAGGAGCCATGACTAGATTGAGCTTATGGATTCTAATTTAAAGTTCTACAAAATCTAGCTAGAAAATATAGCCACCAAAGAGCATTAATAAAAGGAAGGTTCATAAATTTATTCTTGACAGACCAAATGGTTCAATGTATTTATTAAATTGATTCATTGTTTAATTTGATTAGCCAGAACCCAGAATGTGAAATCCAAAAGATGTCAATCAAATCTGTTGATTAATTGCTCTATTATAAAATTATAACTAATTGCTGTCATTTAATTTCAAAATTTAATTGCTCATTTATGTGCAGGTTGATTCATCAAAAAGGTTCAATCTATGTATAAATTGATTCTTAAAAAATATTCTGTGTGTATATATTGATTTTTAAAAAATTTGAAGAATTTGGGACTGTTTGCCCCCCTATTTCATTAATCAAGTTGTCACATTTTCTCATTGTTATATATACTGATAAAGAAATGAGAAATAAGGCTAGTTTAGATTAAAAAAAATATTTGAAGAAATTAAGAATTTAGATTTAAAACCTATTTGGAGAACTCAATCAAATCTCAAGCAGAATTTAAATATTTTTTTCTTATAAGTTATCACAATAAGTCCATTTTATGGATCAAATATTGTTCATGTAGTACAAAAAATAATTCAGTAAAATTAGCATTTACGGCTAACTTTTGATGGATTAAATTAGCATTTCTAAATTATCCTTTTATTCATTCAGATTCTCAGAATACCCACTTATGGGGACTATAGTAAATTAATTTACTCCAGTACGCTGTCTTTTGTGATACAGGCTTACAGCGCCCAAACATAATTCTGTAACAAACATTTTAATTTTTTGTAATGGAAATCTCAATAGGCTCGTTTACATGAGCTTCAAAAAAATAATTCACTACAATTCACTGCATTACATATCCCACTTATTCAACATTCAAAATCAAAACTCCAGTAAAACTTCCCTATTTGTCGGCACAACCACTAGGCCCACCATAATAGAAAAATCGACCGTCATGCTTCCCTTTTTCCCAATTGGATACATCGTAGCATTCTTCTTTATCCATGTAAGGAACAACATCTTTCGGATCCGGATCGTATCGGTTTCCATTTGAATCAAACGCAAGAATGTTTTTAAAATATGCCGATTTTCCTTCGCCCTCCACGGAGAAACTTCCACTGCCCATTGAAGGACTTTTTTCGTCATAATGGTATGAGACGGCTCCGCTCCATTGAATCTGAGTCGCCGTGTCTGATAAATGTTTGAATAGGTTTTTAGGCCACCATCCCAGCAATGTCATGCCGTCTATTGGCCCGCCCATATCTTCTCTGTAAAGTGACCAATCTCCCGTGTCTTCATCCTACAAATTTGTGTACACCATGTATATGTAAGTATTTATTCTATTAATGCCATAAAAAAATAGATACGTCACAAAATAAGATGATGTATCTTTAATCTGTACTTTCATTTTAGGACAACTCATGCATGCATTGTATTCATATGTGAATGATTTTTATGTATGCAAACTTTTATTGGACTATATGTGAATGTAATAACTTTTACAAAGTAAGATTGAATGTATTAATTATATTTATTTATTTATTTTGAAGAGAAATTGATATATTTATTATTTAGTATAAATTTATTGGGCTATATTTGAATGTATTAACTTTATTTATTTTCATGAAGGAAATAGACATATTTAGTATTTAGCATAAATGAGACCATGAGGGGTTAGCGGTCAAAGTATAACGAACTTTTTTTATCCGAATCATAGTGTAGTGTTCGTCTCCGCCGTATGTGGAAAATGGAGGAGCTAATGCTTGACCAGGAAGAAGATTGGCTCCGTCAGCAATTACGAAACCTGGGCAATTGTCGTTGTAGCAACCTGTTATCCTGCCATTTTCATTACTCTACAAAAGAAAATGATTAATATTGTTTTTATAAACTTGAGTCTTCTAAAATTACAGGAAATATTCTATTATAGTACTTACAGTCCAATATGTAAAGAAACGTACATCTGAATTCTTATATAGACTCGGATATACCTGCCATGATCGACAATGGAGTATTTGTAAGATTGTAGTATATAACATGTCTTTTCAAGTATTATATCAACAAAGGTGGGGATTCAAAATTGAATTGAGATCATGAATTTTGATTAATTCCTACATATATCTGTGGCAGATCATACCAATGCCAATCAGATATTTGACTTTTGATACTTTACTTATTTTTCTTTTGGTAATTATTGCTCATTTATAGTTTATTTAATCAAGGATCTACCATGTTATATTCCATCCAAAAAAATCAATTTTCAAGTCTAGTAACATACATGAATCCCTGCAGCAATCACTTCCCCACTTGCAACCTCATAGTTTGTAGCAGCGATAAAAGTTGAAGTATTTGACAAGGGTTGAACATCGTTTACTTTCCAGGCATTTATTTTTGCTCTTACTCCATGCCACTCGCCATTTGAGAAGTAAGCAGCAAACTAGAAAGAAAGAAAAAATATATATTTATTTGAAATTAATATGCCAGAGGACAAAGGAATATCAGAAAATCACTGATATTAGGGGCGATATAAGAATATTTTGGTTTTTTGGAATATATATACATGTGTAAAGTGGTCTATTGGTTTGACATAGAGAGGACCATAAGTTGCAGATGAGGTACTGGTACTGCTGCTCAAATGTCTGCCTTGGATCGAACCTTCTCTCTGTAATAAAAACAGATTTTTCAAATAGCTGTCATTAGTTTGATTTTGATAGTCTAAATAGAGTTAATTATTAGTTTTCCAAAACCCATTCGTATTGTGATTGTATACCATGTTTTACTTAATGGGAAAAAGATGAGGATAAAAGGAAAAATTTGATTAAAAAGAACCACGTGAATTTACCTTTATTGAAGCTTGTAATTCTACATGCTTGGCTAAATCTTTTCCTCTAATTGGTAGATTGCAAAAGGCAGAAAAAGTAACGCAAGCCAAAAATATGATGAATTTAAAATCCATGGTGGGAGTCTCTGAATTATGATATATTCTGAAAATGGCTTTCATAGGACATATTTATCTATTTCTGGAGGCGTCAAGAGCATGCACTTGTATTAAATTTGCATTAATTATTGTCTGCAATTAATTGTATCGAGTTTGGGTATAGAAACAAAATACATTTTATTTTAAAAAAAATGCATGGATGAATCATGAATACATATTGTATAGTACATGACGTTTTGGGCTGCAAGTTTAGTAGGCAACTCGCTCGTATTCATAATAATTCAATAACAACTCGCTCGAGCTCGACCGATTTGTAGCCCTAATGACGTTATAACTATGTGCAATGCTGATCAGATTCATGTGGAGAAGCCTAGAAGAATCTCAGTAGCAACAAATTGTAGCGTAGTGTAAGTTGATAGAAGGGACAGATTTATAAGGTCCCCTTTCTCTAAGGTTTTCGACATAATAATAATTTATTAGGTTTATTAGGGTTGTAGATGCGTCACATTATATTTTATTCGACTAGGTCAATTCTTCACCTTTAAAACCTGAAACTTTTAAACTACAATAGCAACTGTCTTTTAACTTTATTCTTTTCAGAGATGAGCTGGTACAAAAACCTCATGCATTTCTAGAGGAAAATACGACTTGGGACTTTTGTGGATATAGAAATGCACCTTACGAAAACATCTGACATTTAAATCCTAAACGGCTAGTCCATAATTTTCCCAATAGTCAATCATTATGGAAAATATATACTCGTCTTTTATTTCATTCTAGGATACAAAATTCTAGTTACTTTTTTAGTAGAAAACTAGACATTTTCCTCCACTATTTATCTGAACAACCACTAGGTCCACCATAGAAAAAATGGTAACCATCATGTTTACCGATGAACCAAGCGGACACATCATAACACTCAGGTTTATCAACATTACGAAAAGCAACATCCTCTCCGGGATTAAAGCGTTTTCCATCTGACGAAAAGGCAAGGTTATTTTGAAAAAATGCGGCTTTTCTTTCGTACTCTTTAGCATAATGCCCACTGCCCATCGAAGGACTTCTCTCATCAAAATGATACGAGACTTGTCCTTTCCATTCGATTCTAGATGCGTAATCAGATAAATCTCTGAAGAGGGTTTTTTGCCACCATCCTAGCAATGTCATGCCGCCTATAGGCCCTCCTCGATCTTCTCTGTATAGTGACCAATCACCTGTTTGTTCATCCTAAAGACGAAACATATATGATATACAACCATTTCTGATATATAATGTGGTAATTGGTAAATTAATTGATTACCATAACTAATCAATTGTAACAAACCTTCTTTATCCTAAGTGTTATGTATTTTTGCTCACCGCCGTACATAGATAATGGAGGAGCAAAGGGGTCTCCAGGATAAGTATTTGTGCCATTGGCGACTACGAAACCATTGCATTGAGTGTTGTAGCACATTGACACACCATCAGTCTGTAAAAAATATCAATAAAACAAAAAAAAAATATATCAATGCACCATCAGTCTGTAAAAAATATCAATAAGTATATATATATATATATATATATATATATATATATATATATATATATATATATATATCAATAAAATGATGTGTCATCCGAATTAGTAGTATTCAATTTTGTGAAAAATTCAGAACTTAAAAGATTATATTCCTGAGATGAAAGATGATGGTCAATGGACCATAGTTAAAGTGATAAAGTGCAATTAGAAGTTGTGGATTCAAATTTTATTGACATCATTTTTCTTTTTTTAAATAAGTATACAACAATTGTTGCCCTTCAAAAAAAGAAATGAAAGATGGTTATTTCATTAAGGAATGCACAAGACAAATTGGTTTCGAGTAGTATAAGATGAAAATTATGTGTACTTACCCAATATGTGAAAAAACGCAACTCGTTGTGCTTATACATATCAGGATATACCTGTTATATTTTTCATAAAAAAAGAAAAATGATCAGAACACTGTAATAGATATTTCCTTTAATGTGACAATTAAATTCGACATCGTGAAAAAGGGATAATATTCTAAGATTGGCATACATGAACTCCAGCCGCAATCATTTGGCCCTGATTCCTGGCTACTATATATGCAGCACTAAATGATTGGGGCTGAACATCTGATATGGTCCATACATTAATTTTTGCTCTGACACCATGCCATCGTCCATCTGCGTAGTAACCAGCCATCTACAAAGAAAGAAAATTAAACACACACACACAAATCATAAATTATAAGTAGATTTAGTAGAAAACTAGACATATTTTGTAATAACATACATGTTTATACCAATCAACTTTTTCGGCAAGGGATCTTACACTTGACGATGAATTTTCTCCCTGTATGAACAAAGTACTAAATTAGTCAAATTTTTTGAACCTGCAGAGGAGTCAATTTTAAAGTTCTTTTTTTCACCAAAACCTCGCCACCGTTGAGTTTATAGTAATAACTTGTAAAGAAAGCAATACCAAGTACTCATAATAAATATATTGTAGTGAAGATCAATTGAAAATCTTATCAGAAGATCAAAATCATTCATTCAAATTATCAAAAGAATATATATAAATAGGAAGAAGTATAACTGCATAAGATTTACATGAACCTTGGTTATTGTATCAGCTTGATTGGATAGATCTCTCCCACTAATTGTTACGTTGCATAAGGCGAGAAATAACAAGATTGCGAAGACAAAGACATTCTTGGAAACCATTTGATAAAGCTTACATAATATTTCCTGTTTCTTTTGAAATGAAAGGTTGCAATTATATACTGAGACATGTTTATATAGATGTAGATGTCAAACAATACTTTTGGAATTTTTTTTATAACTGTGTAATTTGCCAGCAAATTTGCAATTAGGCTGGACCAGATTCAGTGCACGGTATTAAACTTGACATAAATCTGTGAACATTTAAATAAATGAATCCACTCCATGCATATGCACATAATATAAGCATTAATGAACATTTAATTATCATCAATCATGAATATAATAAATTAGAGGTTATCTCTCTTCGAAATTACCTCATATAATTAATCAATATGAAGATAATTGACAGAAAAACAAAAATTGTAATTAATCAATTTTCAATAATCATGGATAATATATATGAAGTTCCTTTTTCATCTAGATAAAAATTATTGTTCTATTAACATACATGCACATGAGGAACAAAGAGGGGCAATTTATCTCACAAATCCTTTAGCTCACACTCTAATTTTGTGATGATCCAGTGTGTTGTTCCAGGAGGAAAGAATACATTTTTTTTATTGATTACATATCTGAACAACCACTAGGTCCACCGTAGAAAAAATGGAAACCGTTATGTTCACCGTTGTACCAAAAAGATGTATCATAACACTCAGGTTTATCGGTATTACGAGAAACAACATTATAGTCAGGATCAAAACGGTTTCCAGTTGATGAAAATGCAAGAATGTTTTGGAAAAATGCCGCTTTTCCTTCATATTCTTCAGCATGGTGCCCGCTGCCCATCGGAGGACTTTTCTCATCAAAGTGATACGAAACTTCTCCTTTCCATTCGATTCTAGTTGCGCTGTCAGATAATCCTTTGAAGAGAGTCTTTGGCCACCATCCTACCAATGTCATGCCGCCTACCGGCCCTCCTGTATCTTCTCTATACAGTGACCAGTCTCCTGTTTGTTCATCCTAAACATGCAACACATGACATACCATTTTTACACATAACAAAGCAATTGGTAAATTAATGAATTGTCATAAATCGATCTAACAAACCTTCTTTATCCTAAGGCCTATATATTTTTGTATGCCACCATATGTAGATAATGAAGGAGCCGCGGCTTGTCCAGGGTAAGTGTTTGAGCCTTCCGCCCAAACAAAACCATCGCATAGTGTGTTGTAGCAGCCTGTTCTTGACATACTATCATCAGACTGAAAAAAAATATCAATAAAATAGGATCAATACACCGTAAGTTAATGTTCATGTACTTTAATTTTCGCAATTTAGTCTATGTATTTCATTGATTTAAATTTTGTATCCTTATATTTAATGAAAACATGCACAAATAGTCCTGGAGTTGTAAAGAAAGCAATATGAAATAAGATTTATGTTTACTTACTATCCAATATGTGAAAAAACGCAGGTCGTTGTTCTTATACAAATCAGGATAAACCTGTCATATTACACAATAAAAGAAAATTGATCAGAACACATTGTAATAGATATTTCTTCTCATGTGACAACTAAATTTGATATGGTATAAATGAATAATTAATCTAAGATATTTGACATACATGAATTCCAGCCGCAATCATTTCTCCTTGATTCCTTGCTACTATATAAGCAGCACTATATGATTGGGGCTGAACATCTGGTATGGTCCATGCATTAATTCTTGCTCTGACACCATGCCAGTCGCCATCTGCGTAGTAACCAGCACTCTATATGCATATATAACTTTAGATATATATTTTTTTGATATCATGACCTAAGTAGAATACTAAATGTAGTCATTACTTACATGTGTGTGCCACTCAACTTCGGCGAGAGACGAATTTTCTCCCTGTGTAACAACAAAGCGTTAAATTCATTAATTTTTATTTCACAAAAGAATTCATGAATAATTTGATAATAGTTCAATTATAAAGTTTTTAACCAAAACAATGCAGTCGTCTCAAAGAAAAGGTAATTAACAGCTTGTAAAGAAAGCAAATAAAGTAATCACGAGAATTATTTTTAAATGAAAAGTAACTGAAAATATTATAAGATGATCAAGATAGTAATTTAATTTACTGAAGCAAAATACACGTATGGTGGAAAAACTAAGTATAAGGTTTACCTGAACATTGGTTAGTGTATCGGCTTGCTTGGCTAGATCTCTCCCCCTAATTGTTGTTACGTTGCAAAATGAGAGAAATAACAAGAATGGGAAAACAAAAACACTCTTGAAAGCCATTCGGTAAATTTCATATAACTATTTCTTTTTTTTTTAATGAAAGTTCTTTTTGGAAATGGAAGGCTATAAAAACGTATTAAGATTTAAGACATAATTATATAGCTAAAGATTTCAATCACTATTTTTGTATTTTTTTAAATGACTGTGATTTGCTAGTAATTTTGCAATAATTAGGCTTGACCAGATTCAATGCACAGTATTATTCGTGAGATAAATTAATAAATATTAAAATAAATGAATCAAATCAATTATGTAATACAGCATTAGTGAACATTTAATTACCTTGCATATAATAAAGGGAATATGATATCACGACGCATTCTAGCATGTCCAAATCACAACGGACTGTATATGTAATGTTTTTCGCTTTTCAATATACTATTTTTTTTATATATTCTTTTCACTGTTCTAGACATATTTTTATATATTATTTACTTTTGAAATTTGTATACACTAGTTTATCGCTTTTTAATATACTATTTTATTTTCTATATATTGTTTTCACTATTTACATATATAATGTTTACAAAAATAAATTATGTATATTATTTTTTCAATTTTATGCAATGTTTATTAGCTATATATATTATCATCGTAATTTGGTCGTGTTATAGTACGCCGTGATATATTAGGTTCCTATAAAAAATTAGATGCTACTATTACACCGTTTTGGGGTCATCTAACATAATTTAAAGTTTTATCTAATATAGTTGATCACTATGAAGATTATAATTGATATAAAATACCATATTATACCTACATACAAAGCTGAGTTTTTTGTAAGGATTTGTTTCCCGATCTCCAAATTGTATCCAATCTATTCAAGTTATTGCTTTCTGTTTCTATCTCCAAATTGTACACAATATATTTAGTACTCAATTTTTTACACAAAAATATTAAAAATTAAGAATGTTTCATTATATGAAATTTTGACCATTGTAAATTGCAAAATTTGAAAGCATAACAGATTTGAGCATTGCCCAAAACACAATGTTGTATATACTATTTTTCCATTCAATGATATACCATTTTTTATATATAATGTTTTCCTTGTTTTAAGTATTTATTGTTATCAAAATATGAAACCTACGGTAATCTAAATTAAGTCAAAAACATGATGGGTTTCTAATAACAAATTTAGTCATATGTCTTAAAATATAAAATATACGATACAATGATTTACAATTTATTATTATTAAAAAGTAAAAAAAATATTTATTACTATATATTTTAAAAATCTAATAACATAAATCATATTTTTAAGAATATTTATATATTAATTTTTTTGTTTTTAATAATACTTTTGAAAAGAACCTTTAAAAAATAACTTTAAAATATTATTATATATAACAAATGTTATTTAGAAAAATACTATTTTCTTGGAAATATTACAAAAATATATAGTAATATAATTTCTTAAGAAAATAAATTTGCATAAATAATGTTTCAATTGTTTTTTCAACATCTTTTTAAGTTTTATTTTTTTCCGGAATTGTACCTATTCCTAAATGTAAAGCTTAGTTTGTCTCAAATTTTGACATGTATCCACTAACAATATTTTTTGTGAATTAATTTTATAGCATTACACATGGTGAGTCATCAAATCCCCCTTTAAGAAACTCATTTCACCTTCTTACATCATTACAACACCTCTCTTTCAAAAGTATAAACATTATATGGAAATAGAAGATGTATATGCATCTTTATAATATTTTGTGTAGTGAGTCATAACCACGTTTATGAATGACTCATCTTTTGCTTTCTATACATCAAAATTTTCATACAAACCAACTTGTCAAAGATTTTAAATAAAGAATATGTGGTTCTCATTCATGATATAGAATGAAATTTAAACATAATTTTTATGAATTTGTCAATAACTCCATTAATTTTTCCCTTATAAAATGAATAATTATTTTACCATTTATTAAAATTAAACTGAACCTTCTAACAAGCATTTTTTTCTCATATTTATTTTTTTTCAACTAAAAATTATAGATAAATGGAGTGATATTTCATGACAAAAAAAATTTACGATACTTTAACGATATTTTCTGATATCACTTTATGATACATTAGTTTATATCAATATTTCCTTTCGATATAATGCTAATTTATCTTTAATTCTTATGTAAATAATATTTCTTTTAGATGATATTTTCATTTTTTTTATTTACTTGGATTATGATTAAAATTTCTAATATTTTCATTTATTTATATTTTACATAAGATGTGTTTTTTATTTATTATTCTAGGTTGACGGAATAAATTTTTAACAGAAAAATGATGATGTATTTTTTTAGTCAAAAAAAGTTTGGGTTGAAGAAAATAAATAAGAGGCAAATTATCAAAAAATAATAATTTATCATAAAATATTAATTATGTAATTTCTTTTTTCTTGAATTTTCTTATTATGTGAAGTTGATATTTTTCTCATATGGAAAATATTTTGATTATTTTAGATATTAAAAACAATTAGATATGAGTAAATAATCTAATAATATTAATAATGGATCAAGTAAGAATTTTTTTTATGAATATTTATCTTATTTTTGACATTAAAACACTAAAAAATTGCATAATTCACAAGAAAGAAAAATAAGAACTTCAACTATGATTTTAAAAAAAACAATAAAAAGACATAGAATTTACTATATATCCTTCCATTAATACATGAAAAAAAAATATGTATTGCAATTGATAAATAGAATCATGAATTATAATTTTATTTTTAACATACTTGAAAACAATTAAACTGTAATTAGCCGGAGCGAGGGTTAGGGGCGGCAACGGATCGGATCCGGTTCGGAATGTGCTCAAACCATATCCATATCCATATTTTTTTTCGGATCCGGATCCGGATACGGTTCCATCCGGATCCGAATACGGTTCGGATATTAAACGGATACTGATACGGTTCAGATATTATCGAATACGGATACGAATTCGGATTCTTTTCGGATAGTTAAACGGATATTCAGTATATAAAAAAAATTATGTAACTTAAGGGGATCACAAAAAAATGTTATTTATAAGAAATATAAATGTTTGTCAAATAACTCCCGAATATCATTAATGCATACAAAATATGGAGAATTTATACAACATACTACTACTTCCTAAAATATCTCCCGAATATCATTAATAAGTACAAATATCGAGAATTCGAATTTCTACTCCTTAATAACATACAAAATACGAATTTCTACTCCTTAATAACATCCAAATACATAGAGAGAGAGCACCGACTGGTGATCAACGTCGGGACGGCAACCAGCGATCCGCAACCGGCGACCGGTGACTGGACGGTGAGGGTTCAAAGAGAGAGGGGAAGTTTCTTGTGTTTCATTTGAAGTTTTTAAGAATAAGCTGCTTGGGGAAGGGGAAAGAAAAAAATACAATTTTTTTTTTTAAAAATTAGTAACGGTTTTTATGAAAGAACCGTTACAGAATTGTAACGGTTAATTCATAAAAACCGTTACTAATTAGACTATTAGTAACGATTTTTAAGAATTAACCGTTACAGTCGAACTCTGTAACGGTCAATTCATGAAAACCGTTACTAATTACACTATTAGTAACGGTTTTTACGCAAAAACCGTTACGAAATATATATTAGTAACGGTTTTTATTGAAGAACCGTTACAGAATTGGTTAAATAGTCCAAAATCTGTAACGGTTTATTTTAAACCTGCACTATTTCTATTTATGCAATTTGTAACGGTTCTTGCATGAAAACCGTTACAAAATAAAAAAAATGAGTCAGAAAGAACCGTTACAGAATGTATTTGTAACGGTTAATTCATAACAACCGTTACTAATTAGACTTATTAGTAACGGTTTTTTAGAATTAACCGTTACATATTTTCTTAACGGTTTATTATAAACCGTTACAGTCGAATTCTGTAACGGTTAATTCATGAAAACCGTTACTAATTGCACTATTAGTAACATTACTAATTGCACTATTAGTAACGGTTTTTATGGGAAAACCGTTACGAAATATATATTAGTAACGGTTTTTATGAAGAACCGTTACAGAATTGGTTAAATAGTCCAAAATCTGTAACGGTTTATTATAAACCATTACAGATTGTGCACTATTTCTATTTATGCAATTTGTAACGGTTCTTGCATAAAAACCGTTACTAATTAAAAAAAAAATGAGTCATATTGAAACCGGCTGGACTTAACAAATTTTATAAAACGGATATCCGTTTTAATGATTATTCGGATCCGGATATTACCCGGATCCGGATCCGGATCCGACTGTAATATTGAAACCTATATCCGGATCCGGATCCGAAAAAACGGATCCGGATCCAACCCGGATCCGAACGGATCTGGTTTTTCTTCATCGGATTCGGATATTCTCTCGGATACGGTTCGGGTCTGTTCGGATATAATCCGACCCGTTGCCACCGAAGGTGCTTGCTCGTATAATTACAATTATTTGGTATTTGGTATTTTTGAAGTTTATGAATGTAATTATGTTTCCTATAAAATGGAGGGAAAATAAGGTTTATTTTTTTTTTTTAGGAATTTTGGAGAAGGCTTAAATTATCTCCTTCCAAATTAATACTTTTTATAAAATTTTTGTTTTTTAATATTTACAAAAGAAGAAAAAAAAATTGAAAGAAGAAAAGAGAACAACTTCCAAGTTCTAGCAACATGCAGAAACTTGAACCATGCAAAATAAAAACCCGGCCCAAAAACTAAGATAAAAAAACCAAAAAAAGAAAAGAAAAATAAAATGAGAAGGATGAGGAGACCGCCGCTTGACCAGTCATCAGTCCACCTACTTCAACACAGGAATCGTCGAGCTCTCCTTCTCTCTGCTCAGTCCAGCGCATTGTTGCCTGGAACGCAATCCGGGTGCGTGGTTCGGTACGTAGTTCATTACCGGTACGCATGTGTAATGTGTATATATATATGTCCATGAATTTAATATAAAATTATTATGTTTAAGTATTTACTCCAATGTAAGTGTGTATATATATGAAAAATATAACAACTAAACAATATAAATTTACTCCACTAGTAGCATTGATTAGAACTAGACAATCTTTTAATCAGGTAAAACTGCAAAATTGATATCTAATTTTAGTCATTTTTGAAGTTATTTTGTGTTTTTCTTGTTGATTTTTCTTATATCTTGCCGGAACATTCGGTTCGCAATTTTCGGTGAACTGGTACGAGTACGAATAGCGTTTTGGAACGGAAGAACCGGAACGCGGTACATAGGGTGGGGTGATGAATCCGGTAACTATGGTCCATCGACAACTCCATTTTCACGCTGAGAACTCCGTCCAACTCTTCATCTCTTCTCACGGTCACGACTCACCTTCACTTGGCCACCACTTGAGTCGCCTCTATTCATGGCGTGCCAGAATCAGAACCACCAATCCACTCCGCCACCTCTTGAGCTCGCCTCTCTTCGTTAATCCCTAAGATCCGGCTCGCCCCGCTCCCTCAGTCCGTCTTTCTCCATATGAAGAACCAACCTAAATTCCTCCTCTAATTCTTCAATCAACCTCGAATCAGAACTCTTCTCCTTTGTAAAGACTCGATGGCATCGTTCTTGCCAAACAACAAAGATGAACACAGCCCGATTATTTGCCACATCCCTTTTTTCTCCCCCGGTTTGTACAGCCGATAAACGGCTTCTTGAGCTGAGCCTGCAAACTTGGTATCTACATTCATCACTCATTTCCACAAATACCAGTGCCGCTCTACAAAATCACACCCTCCCGAGAGATGGGTCATGGATTCGAGATCTTTGCAACAAAGGTAACACCGATTGACCATCATTCTTCCTCGTTTTTGCAAGTTGTCTGTCGCTAAGATCTTTCCTTGTCGTCTTATCCACACAAACATCCTTATTCGCAAGGGAAGCTTTATGCTCCACACATGCTTAAGGTCAGAATAGGTGCATGTGGTCATCTTCAAGAACTGGTAAGAACCTTTGGTTGAAAAATCTCCCTTTTCTGTCCACCTCCATTTTATCTTGTCATGATTTGGGGTCAAATTAATCTGACCTAGTAATTGCATCAGGTAGTGCAATTCTGCTTGAGGCTGGCGGGCAGTAATAAGCTTGAAGGCATCACTCAGTTCGTCCATTGCTTTGAAGTCAGCAACAGAACCTCCTATCAGGTCAGAATGTTAGTAGAGGGAAGTCAGCTCATTTTTCAAGATTCCGTCCCCCCAATTACACGACCACATATTCACGTAATCTCCTCTCTGTAACTCAAACTCTCTGGACATGTAAAAGAGGGGCAGAGATTTCAGGAGGTCCTTCCAAAAATAGGAATGAGGCTCAATTTTTTATTTTGTAGATATTTAAAATTATTCCATTTTGTTGTGGTGTAAATTTTTTTATATCCGTACGCACAATTAGAACAATACGCATTCTAAATGTATCAAATATCCATAGAATATATTGGGAGTAACCTGGAGAAGCCTGAGCTATGTGATGTGAGTTCTCGCTTTTCACTTTCCATTTGAAATTGTATCAAATAGATTTGAATCGTTTATTGTACTCAAATCTTGGCAAGATTTTTTTTTCTTGAGCACCTCCATTCAAAAAAATAGAATTTATTTTGATCATGCTTCAAAAATAGAATTTATTTTTTTTCTTGAGCACCTCCATTCAAAAAAATAGAATTTATTTTGATCATGCTTCACATATTACTTTGTTCGAGATCAGGTCTAACCACTATTTAAAATATAAGCATTAGTGAACATTTAATTACCATGCATATAATGTATTAGAGGTTACCCTCTTCTAAGCATTAGTTAACATTTAATTACCATGCATATAATAAATTAGAGGTTACCCTCTTCTAAATTACCTCGTATAATTGATCAATTTGAAGATAATTGAAAGAAAAAAATAAAGAATTTGTTTTGAAGAAAAAAACACAGCTACTCAATTTTTAATAATCATGGATAAATATATATTCATCTTTTCTACTTCATTCTAGATAAAATTATTATGTTAACATACATGCACATGAGGAACAAAGAGGGGCAATTTATTTCGCAATTCCTTTTGCTCAAATTCAGATCTTATGATTTAGTGTGTTTATTCCAAGAGGCAAGAATACCTTTTTTATTCATTGGTTATATCTGAACAACCACTAGGTCCGCCATAGAAAAAATGCATACCGTCATGTTTACCCTTGAACCAAGGAGATACATCATAACAGTAATATCTATCCACATCAGGAGAAACATCATGATTTTTTGGATCAAACCGGTGTCCGTTTGGTGAAAATGCAAGAATGTTTTGGAAAAATGCCGCTTTTCCTTCATATCCTTCCGCATGATGCCCGCTGCCCATTGGAGGACTTTTCTCATTGAAGTGATACGAAACTTCCCCTTTCCATTCGATTCTAGATGCGGACTCAGATAAACCTTTGAAGAGAGTCTTTGGCCACCATCCTAGCAATGTCATGCCACCTATCGGCCCTCCTTGATCTTCTCTATACAGTGACCAATCTCCTCTTTGTTCATCCTACATATTGAACACACAACATATAACCATTTTTATCAGAATGTCAAATTAACCCCAACCCCTTATTTTTCAAAAACTTTTGAACCTCCTCAAAATGCCACATCATCACTTTTATCTCCACCGTTAGATCAATTTTTTTGTCGAATCTTAGCCATTCATTTTCTTAAATATATTGATATTTTATGACAATATTTATGTGGTTATTAAAATATAAGCATATTATTGGTTGAATTAGTGTTTTGTGTTCCATACTTGATTTAGTGAGAATCATTGTGAGTTTGTTTGTGACCATCAGATTTTAATCAAATTGTTTCAATCAATCATGGTACAAAGTTATATTCAATTATTAATACCAATAAAGAATGAAAAGTTCACTCATTAAAATATAAAAAATTTACAAATCTTATTGAAATTTTTTATTTCTAATGTTAAAATCGTTAAATATAAATTTGTTGGAATTTTTTCTTTATTTTGAGTTCCATATTATTATGGTTTCAATTTTTTTCTTTTTTGCTAAAATATGTGAATATAGACTACTGTTTGTTTTCAGTTCATATGTTTGTATATATTGTTTTTAGTTTTTATATACTGTCGCTACAAAATCGCTATAGTAGGTCGTGATGTATCAACTCTCTTTTTTCTAAGAACTGTGTGATTTGCTAGGAAACTTGCATTTAGGCTGGACAGTGCACAGCATTAAATTTGAGATTAATTAGTGAATCAAATCCATGCATAAGTGATATAACATAAGCATTAATGAATATTTAACTACCACAGCTAACATATTTATCTAATATAATTGACCACCAAATGAGATATATTGATAGAACAATTAATTAATTTTCAAATTTATTTCTTAATTTCCTTAAAAAAAAAATAATTTCTAAGTTATAATTTCATGTTTTATGGGGATCATAAACATAAAATTATGTGTTAAAACAAAATATATATTGAAGACATTTTTACATTGCTGGGTTTTACATACCAATAATTTCATATTTTGTAGTGTTATATACATCAATTTCCATATTATGCTATATAACATGTCATGCGATTTTGTAAGGGGTCTTATAGAATTTCTAATCTTGTAAGAGTACATTATGATTTTTGCAGATTTAATAAGGGTGTATATGATTTTTTATTTTTTTTACTTCGAAGCCTAGGCGGTATATATATGAAACTGCTTATCTAGCAAAAAAATAGTGAGTGGGAAGCCTGATGGCTATGTGAGTTCCCTCTTCTCTTTGCATTTGAAATTGCTTATAGTAGATTTGAATTGTTTTTTTAAGACTCAAACCTATGATTATTGGGGTTTTTTTAGAGACTTATTAAATACTAGTTGTGTTAAATATACTTGTCGTGACTCGAAGTTGGATCTTCTCAAATTTCAAGTGGGGTCTTACCGTTTGAGCTAACAACATTTGATTAGTATATTTGAATTGTTTCTAATATTCATATATTCAAAAGATTTTTCTTAATTAAAAAGAAAATTAAGTCTAAACCAAACTTACCTGGTGGAAAAAATTTGAAACAAGCAATTAAAGAAGCTAAAATACTTGAAGGTCTTGAATTAGAATCCAAAAAGCCCACCACATTAAACGCTGAAATATGTAATTCTTTTCGAAAATTCTGTGGTATGGGCCCTGTTTTATCCTCACCTAACTTAAATCAGGCCCAAAATGAGGTCATTAAAGTGAATGAGAATAGAAACTTGGCTGTGGGATAGACTTCCAAAAACAGGCCAACGGGCCAGCAAGTTATAAGAAAGCAAAGCCCAGGAAAAGGCTTATTGGGTCATGCTCATTAAAAATTAATAACAATAAAGTTGACTCTAGTGATAATTCAACTAATATATGCGGTTTTCTCTCAACAGTTGATAATGAAGAATTTAGGGGTAAATTTGACTTCGAGGATGATGTCGACGAGGTCAATTATCGTGATGAAAACGACCACTATTAAGCTACTTGAAGTTAGCTAATTTAATACTAGTATAATTCTTTTTGTTATGTTTTAATGAATGTAAGACTTTTTAATTATATTTCTCTTGTATCTTGGAATGTGCGGGGGCTCGGAAATCCGAAGAAGTGCAATGTAGTAAAAGAGTCCATTCGGGGCTAAAATTGTAACTTGATATGTATTCAAGAAACAAAATGGGCATCTCCCACGTTTTTTGACATGAAAAGGGTTTGTCCAAACAAGTTTAACAATTTTGATTTCAAAGCTGCAACGGGCACCAAAGGAGGAATGCTAACGTCATGGTCCAATGATTTCTCTCTTGTCTCGACCATACAACATGATTTCTCATTAAGTGTTATTCTCTCCACCCCGACGGGTTTCAAATTCATTCTCTCTAATATCTATGGGCCCATTGATAAAAATTTGAAACCGGGGTTTCTTAATGACCTTCACTCCATTAATACGACACTTGATTTGCCTTGGATATTGGTCGGGGATTTTAACCTAATTAGAATGCCTAGTGAGTCAACAGGTGATGGCCACTCGCTAAATTCCATTTTAGAATTTAACCAGACAATCAATGTTATAGGCATTCTAGAAATTTCTCTCATTGGTAGAGAATTCACTTGGTCCAACGACCGGCCGAATCCCACCTTCACTAAGCTCGATAGAGTGTTCTATTCCCACCATTTTCTTTCTCTAAATGTCATGCCGGCCCTAGTAGACCTCCCCATCACTACCTCAGACCATGCGCCGCTAAAATTTACCTTAAAAATACAAGCTAACTCTACTAGAACTTGGAAACTAGAAAGATTTTGGCTTCGCTATGATGAGGCAAAAGCGATTTTGAACGACACCTGGCAAATGGTCATAAGCGACCCAAATGCGGCAAAGAACCTTCACATGAAAATGAAGGCCGCACATCGAGCTCTTAACTTGTGGGCTAAGGAGAAATTCAAAAATGATGATACCATACTTACCCGATCCAAATGCTTGGTACAAATCTTAGATAGCATAGAAGAGAAAAGAACTCTAAATGAAGAAGAAAGGAAGCTAAGGGTTGAGCCCAAGGAGCACATTCACATACTTGCAAACGGACTAGAGTCCAAGTGGCAACAACGAGCTGCCGTGACTTGGTTAAAGCTAGGGGACAACAATACAGGATATTTTCACGCGGTTGCGTCTGCTAGGAAAATAAGGAATATAATTTCGACCCTAACACATAATGGTACCTCCACCTCCGACCCAATCCAAATTAATGAGATATTTTTTAACTTCTACAAAGAAACAATGGGGACTCCAAGTAGCCAAACAGACTTGGCGTGCATGGACTCCCTAATTGATAACTTGGGTGTAGACTTATCTCATTTGGCCGTGCCATTCTCCGAGGATGAAGTCAAGAGAAACATCATGGCCATTCAAAAAGGAAAAACGTGTGGACCAGATGGGTTTCCTATTGAATATTTTCAAGAATTTTGGGATCTCATGAAGACCGACCTTATGAAGTGGCTCGTTGAGTTCTATGATAACTCGATTGACTTAAGCAAAATCAATCAAGCCACGATCACGCTTATTCCGAAGATAGATAAGCCGACGAAAGTCAAGGATTATAGGCCAATAAGCGTGATAGCTACACCCATTAAAATTATTTCTAAAATCCTTGCAACAAGATTGCAACCCCTAATGAACTCATTGATTCATGCCAATCAAGCGGCCTTTATTAAAAAGAGATCGATAACGGATACGTTTTTAGTGTCTCAGGAATTTCTTCATTTTTTCCACCAAAATAAAATCCCATCGGTCATGCTCAAAATCGACTTTGCTAAAGCTTTTGATTCCATCTCATGGAACTTTCTTCATGCATTACAAAGAAACATGGGCTTTCCCGAGAGATGGGTGTTATGGATTAAGAAACTTCTCTACTCTTCTTGCTCGTCAATTAGGACAAATGGCATGAACTTCGGGTTCTTTCGCCATCAAAAGGGAGTGCGACAAGGCGATCCTCTCTCTCCGCTCCTCTTTAATCTAGCGGTTAACATACTACAAGTTATCTTCCTTAAGTTAAGGCCTATGCTAACAAAGATCTCCCATATAGGATCTCAAGTGATCCAATATGCCGACGATACGATTCTATTCATAGAGGCAAGTGCGGAAAACCTACAACTTACCTCTTATGCGCTTGATATTTTTTTGGAACTAACGGGACTATCGATAAATTGGGATAAGAGTGCTTTCTTCCCCATCGCTATTCCTCCTCACTTACATCCAATTGTCTCTCAAATACTAAGATGCAATAAAATGACACTTCCTATTACATACTTAGGAATGCCATTATCCATCAAAAAGCCAAAGAAAGTGACATTCCTACCACTTATTAAAAAAGTAAAAAGTAGAATAAGTGCTTGGAAGGGCCGTTTCTTGTCAATGGGAGGGAGATTAACCTTGATAAAGGCAACAATAAGCACTATTCCCATATTCTTAATGCAAGCCTTAAAAATTCCCAAAGGGGTTTTCCAACAACTTGAGAGGCTAATGAGAGCCTTCTTATGGAAAGGAACCGATCAATGTAACCCCGGGAATTGTCTCGTGAATTGGAAAAAAGTATCTCTTCCCAAAGCTTATGGCGGATTGGGAATCTCTGAGCTGGAAACACAAAACGACGCACTTCTACTTAAGTGGTTGTGGAAAATAGATCGAGATAAAGACAGCCTATGGGCTAAGATGAACTCAGCGTAATAACCAACACCATAGTGCGATCACGCTTAATGAAGACTTCCTACAAAACTGGCAAAAAACACGAAGCCGGTTATCTAAACACACGAGAAAAACATGTGAACCACTATGGGCGGCTATTAATTGGAATGTTTGGAAGGAAAGGAATGATAGGATCTTCAATAACAAACGTTGTCCGCCATTAACGATTACAAGGCGAGCGATCGAAGAGGCTAGGACTTGGACTACACACGTTTAAGATAGTGCTTTATGGGGGACAACTTTGAGATGTATGAACGGATGTACTCTATATTCTACTTATTATAAATATATTTAAAAATGAATGGAACGCAACTTGCGTCCATTCCTTCAAAAAAAAAAAAAAAAAAAAATTTTTCTTATCATCTCCATTCAATCACAAAAAGATTTCTCTTGATCATGCTTCACATATCATATTAATTGATCAAGTCTACTTTTCACGTTTAACACTTTTAAACCACTATTCCTAAAGAAAATTATTTATTACTCGTTTAATCAGATGGAGCTCTTAGATGTACCCCTCATACAGAGCAAGCCCAGGAAAATACAGCTTGGGAAATAGGTGAACCATGTAGACATTCCAGAGTGGCAGGTCCATAATTTACTCAATATTTAATATTCATATATTATATACATTGATCATTTCTTTTCGAAAAAAAATATATTGATCTTTTTTATTTTATTCTGGAAAAATTCTAGTTATGTTGATAGATATGCATGCACATCAAATGAAGAACAAAGAGGGGCAATTTATTTTAATAGTCCTTTGGCTCACATTCAAATTTGGTTCACAATCAAATCCTACTATCTAGTCTCTGTCTGAACAACCACTAGGTCCGCCATAAAAAATGGTTTTGAAAAATGCCACTCTTCCTTCGTATTGTTCAGCGTTATGTCTGCTGCCCATTGAAGGGCTTTTCTCATCAAAGTGATAGAAGATTTCCCCTTTCCATTCGATTTGAGTTGGAAAGTCAGATAAACCTCCAAAGAGGGTTTTTGCCTTTTTGGCCACCATCCTAGCAATATCATGCCGCCTATTGGCCCATCTTGATCTTCTCTGTAAAGTGACCAATCTCCTGTTTCTTCATCCTATATATAAAACACAGACATATAACTATTTTTTATCAGAATGTCAAAGATATATAAAACATGGTAAATTGGTAATTAATGGATTGTGATAGATTGATAGTATAACAAATCTTCTTAATCCTAAGTGTTATGTATTTTTGCTCGCCTTGATAAGTAGAAAATGGAGGAGCCAAGGCTTGTCCGGGATAAGCATTTGTGCCCGGGGCGACTGCAAAACCCTTGCATTGAGCGTTGTAGCAACCCATCGGCTTACCATTAACAGTCTGTAAAAATTTAAGAACTTCTATTTATCCTAATGGAAAATATGTGTTACTTACTGCCCAATATGTGAAAAAGCGCGTCATTGTTTCTATATAGACTAGGATATACCTGTCATATTCAAGAATGAAAGAAAAATTATGATCAGAATAATATAGCACAAACACACATAGAGAAAAATATATGGGAGCATATTTTTTATATATGTAATAAAATAAATACTTTAATTGTTATAGCCTTACTGTAAATAACAAAATGAATAATTGATCTAAGATATTTGACATACATGAATTCCAGCCCCAACCATTTCTCCTTGATTCCTTTCTACTATATAAGCAGCACTGTATGATTTGGGTTGAACATCTGGTATGGTCCATACATTAATTTTCGCTCTGACACCATGCCATTGGCCATCTGCGAAATAACTAGCACTCTAGATAAACATGTATAACTCCATTAGATATCTATTAATCACCTTATTGGAAAAGTAGATATTGTTGTAATTATAACCTACATGTTTGTACTGATCAATTAGTTGAGCACTCAGGCTTGTAGATGAATTTTCTCCCTGTATAACAAAGTGTACAAAATTAGTCGATTCTTGTTTCACAGGAAAAAGATTTATTGATTATTTGATGATGGTTTAATTATGAAGACAAAGTATTTTGTACGTAACGTTTGCCACCATCTCAAGAAAATGCAGTTATGGGAAAAAAAACTCTCAAAGAAATATTTTTAACTAGAAGATCAATAATTTAATTTATTCAAGTAAATGTACACAAGGAAGAATCATTTGGTTGACCACCGTTTACCTGAGCCTTCTTTATTGTAAGGGCTTGCTTGGCTACATCTCTACTTCTAATTGGTACGTTGCAAAATGCGAGAAATAACAAGAATGCAAAAACAAAGGCACTCTTGAGAGCCATTTGGTAAAGCTTGTATAGAATATATCTCTGCTTTTTTGAAATGAAAGGTTGTTACTAATACTAAACTATATATTGAGACAAGTTTATTAGTTGTATATGTCAATATTACAAGATTCAGTGCACACAATTAAAGTTGAAATAAATTAGTGAATATTTATTTGACTGAATCCAGTCCAGCATATCTAATATAAGCATTAGTCAACAGCTTACCATGCAAATAAAAAGGAATTAATGTTACTAGGACATTACTGGCTAGGGAAAGAAGTGAAATTAAAAAAATGAGAAAAAATGCACATTCATGTTTTCCCAATATGGTTAATGGGTTTGGTTAATAGTCTCTTTTTCACGCAACACTTTTAAATCATTATTCAAAGAGATAGTTTTTATTACTAATCGATTTTTAACTTTATTTTCTTCGAATCAGAGGAGCTGGTGAAAGTACCCTCATGCCTTGAGGGAAAACTTCGCAAATTGAAGGTCTGAAATTTGCTCAACAGTCAATGATCAATGTATTTTTTTTTTTTTTTTTTGTACTTAACTCATGATAAAAATTTCCTGAATTATTTGATGGTTTAATTACGAAAACAAGTTAATTTTTAGATAAAAAAATTAGACCATCAACAAACTTAGAAAGAAGCAATGCGGAGTATTGATAAAATCCAGATTTTAAAAAAGAGAAATTATTCGGAGTGTCTAGAAACGTCCACCATACAGTTTTAACTGTATACATATATATTTGCACTTAGATATATCTTTTGTGTTTATAAATATATATTTTTGAAAATATATTTTTTTTATAATTTCACTATACCTTTTGTGTTTACAAAAATGCATTGTTGTAATTTCATCATACCTTTTGTAATCGTGCACTGCTGGGCGCTCTAAAATGCTGGCATTCTATATCTGAACCCTATGAGGGAGAATTACAGGCGATCTTGCTTCATTCTCTTTATGATGGAGTTATATGTTCTACCTAAATTTTAAATCAATCATGCTAAATACGAAATTCGAGAAGTAGATATCATATCACTAAATTATCCTAATAATAATAAAATACATATTTTTAAGTGAAGACTAACAGAAAATCTTATCAATAGAAGGTTAGTAATTTAATTTATTGAAGAAAAATATACATCATAGGTTCACCTGAGCCTTGGTAATTGTATCGGCCGCTTGGCTACAGCCTACTTCCCTTCCTCGAACTATTATGTTGCAAAATGCGAGAAATATGAAGAACGTGAAGACAAAGACATTCTAGGAAGCCATTTGGTAGGTGTAAATGTATCCTTACAAAATTTGAAATGAAAGGTTGTGCTGTATTGAGACAAGTATATTTATTAGCTTTAGATGTCACTTTTTCTTTTTTTGCTAACAAAATTGACAATTAGGATAGATTGGAGATGTGCATGGTATTTTTTGGATTGAAATTCAGTGCGTGGTATTAATCTTGAGACAAATTAGTGACAATATAATGACTTGAATCCAGTCCATGCATATCTGAAGTCCCTGAATTGAATACAGTCCAGCTAAATTGACTGGAGAGAGGAAACAGGCCGGCCTAGCTCTTTTGGGCCCAAATTGGTTTATCTTCATTTGTAAGAAGGAAAGAAAAATCATTTTTGTTATATGGTTTTTTTTTCCTCATGTAGGCGATGATTGCCTACTGAGCAGCTTGATTAATTTAATTAAAAAATAGTTGCTATATGTTTTTTATTTTGTTCTTGTTTTCAATTGAATAGTTTTAGATTCATCGATAGGCTTTGGAGTTTAATCTAATTGTAATTATTTTAGACTGATATTTCTTTATATATTAATATAATTCCTTTTGAAAGGGGGTATATTAGTCCTCTCAAAAATTCTCCAAAAAAATATCTGATGTACATTAGCAAACATTTAGTTACCACGCAAATATATAGGAATTAATGTTACTAGTACATTAAACTAAAGGAAACATAAAGAACTGAAATAAAAAATGAGAAAAACGCACATTCCAGAATCCAGATTGCATGATATTGATATGAAGTAAGGAAATATAACTAGATATTAACTAAGCTTTCCTCCATGATGTCCTTACTAATATCTCTCAATTCAAATTTACTTCAACATTATTATCTTTCACCACAATATTCACCAAGATATATTTTTCACTGATAAAGATAAATATTCGACATTTTAGTGACAGCGAGGCGGTCCGCCATAGTAGAAACCTGTTCCATCACCAATCGCGTATATAAACTTGGAAACTGTGTAACAATTTGGTCTATCAGTGTGTGGTTCAAGCTCATCAAGATCAGAATCGATCCCATCAGCACGAGGATCAAACGCCTGATATTTTAAGTTATAGAGTTTGACGTTCCTAAAATAAGCAGCCTTATTCCAACCTTCTTTCGCAAAATAACCGCTTCCCATTGAAGGAAGCCGATCAACCAGGCTCTTAGTAGCTCCTACAAATCCGGTCCATTGAACTCGAGTCGCGTAGTTGAAATTACTATTAAAGAGAGAATTCGGCCACCAACCGATCAAGGTTTTCGCGACATCATCATCTCTGTACACCATCCAATTTCCCGTTGTTTGATCCTGTGTGGTTAAGAAAAAAATGTGTTTATTTGTTAAAATAAGGAACTAAGCGATCTTAGTGAGAGTTTATAAATATGAAACTAGCTTTTTGGATGCTAATTGTGGCAGAGCAATCTGCTCCATTGTACTGTGAGAGTGGAGCTATTGGTTGTCCCGGCCGAAGCTCAGCATTCGGTGCAACAACAAAACCAGTACAACGCGTGTTATAACAACCCGTCTTCTTGAAGTAATCCTTCTAAAATGAAAAACAGGATATTTTCCGATGATTTTTTTTTGCTGTGTGAAAATGGAAAAAGAAGTTGAAGTTTTACGTGCTTACAGTCCAGTATGTAAAAAAGTGCATGCCAGTGTCCCCATTATATAACTTTGGAAATACCTGTAATTCGAAGTTTTTAAACATAATTAGCGTATTAATTTTTGGATACGTGTATTATTATCATATTATGATTTTATTTTGGTGTGTTGATGAATAATTAATATTACTTACATGAAATCCAGCTTCTATGATGATGTTTTGTCCGGACCAAACCACGATCTTTGCACCGCTCGTTGTGAAATATAATGCCTCATCATGGCCCCATAGGTTTATTCTCGCTTTGCATCCGTAATATTGACGACCGGTTTTTGTCTGATAACCAGCAAACTTGAAGAAAAAAAAAAAGAAATTCAAGGGACTTGTTAGAGGTTTTAAAATTGAAAAAAATGAATGCAAAACAAAACTATAATGGAAATTTTATATTTTTATGTCAGCAACCAAGTATATATTCGAGAAAAGTTATGTTAATTATATTCAAGTAGACTAGTAGTACATACATGAAAAACATATGGATTTGAAGCTCGATGAACCAAGACACTTGTTTTGTTGCGGAATGGAATTCCTCTCTGGAAAAAAAAAACAGAAAAAATGAAAGCTTTGAATATAGAATAAAAAAGAATTATGAAGATTTCGAATGACTTAAAAAGAATTATGAAGATTTTCAGTTAATTACTCTTGCTTGAACAGAAGAACTAGAGAAGATAGAATAGAACAAGAAAACCAAAGCTAAAATTCTCTTGTACGTCATTGTTAATAAGACTGTGGCACAATGTAATTCTGTCTCAAATTTGACTTATATAATCGATCAGGTGAGGTCAATTAATATTATTGCATAGTTGTAATTATTAAAAGAAAAGACGCGGATTTTAATATGTTTCCATGCAAATATTTATGACTTTTTATTTCTAGACAAAGATACATTGCCTTGTTCCCGTTTTAGTTTTTGGAGTAGCGTTCAAAGAATATGCAGTTGCACTTGGGTTCCCACTGCAGAAAAATTATAAGATGGCACTTAATGCATGAAACCGGCCAGTAAAATCATCAATTAGTGCATGAAATGAAACCCATTACAATATAAAGTCTAAAAAATGAAGGTACAATTACAAATACTGAAGATTTCTCTATTTCACAAAAATACTGAAGATTTCTCATGAAGTTATTAAACAAGTGTTATTTTTAATTTCTCATGGAGTAAACCCAGCCCAGATCGTGCTCGGCATAAGTTTTACTTCGGGTATTTATCTAGAACATATTATATATATGAATATTATTAATGCCACAAACTACCTAAAATATTATTATATTATTTATTCAGTATTTTATAATGAAATATTTTATTTTATAACAATTAAATTGTATATGAATATAATAAAAAAAAATTTATATATATATATATCCTAACTAGTGTGCAAGCAAAATTCACAATTAGGATAGTCTAGAGATTCAGTGCCCGGTATTAAAAGATAAATTTGTGTATATTTAATGACGGAATCCAGTCCATGCACATCTGAAATACTAACATTAGTTAACATTTATACCAGGGAAATAAAGGAATTAATGCTACTAAATGTTGGGCTCCCTCCTCAATTTGGGCCTACTAACTTATATATTTATTTGGGCCTCTAATTTAAATTTTGTAATAATGAAAACTTGAGGGGGCTTTTGTAAATGTGCTTTAGCTCTTTGAAATGAGTCCAAGACTCATTTTCATTCTCCCGTGTTTTGTGCGTGTGCTGTGTGTTTTGAACGAGACCAAAATACTAGAGAAAAGGAAGGAGAGAGTAGTGAGAGGAGAGCTAAGTGATCAGAACACGTATCTCCGGTCTTGGTCTTGTAGAGAGTACTCATATCACCTGTTTGTTGAAGTCTCTTAATCTTCTTCGTTGAGCAATCTTTTTCTTTATTTGGTAAACAATTTCACATGCTTGTAATCCATCTAGTTGATGATGAATGTCGTTGAGTAGCCTAGGATTTTTGTATAAACTTTAGAATAAGGTTTCTGTTTGTAATAGTGGAACGGTATGATACCGATAATAGTATAATAGAAAGAGTTTTTCCTTAAAGCCTTGTCTTTCTTGTTGTATTGAACTTGTTTATTGTTGTTGTGTTGACTGGGTGAGATTTGTGGTTTTAGTTTGATTGGTGGTATTAGCCATAAAGAGTGCATCCAAGGTGTTTGATAAAAGTCTCATAAGAAGATTTTGTTCGACATTTTACATGAGAAAACCGCACATGTTATTTTACATGACATGAATCATAAGGCTTTCCTAAATTCATGATCATGCCCGTACAAATATCTCTTGATCATTTCCAAAATAATTATTTTTCGCCAAATATATTTTTCAATTATAAACACAAAAATTCGGCATGTTAGTGATATTGACAACCGCGCGGTCCACCATAGTAAAAATGCCTTCCATCACTATTCGTATTTTTAAACTCAGACACTGTATAACAATCTGGTCTGTCAGTGTATGGTTCAACCAGATTATCACTAGGATCGAAGAGCTGATTTTTCGAGTCATACAGCTTGATGTTCTTGAAATAAGCAGCCTTAAACGCACCGGCTTTCGCAAAATGTCCGCTGCCCATTGAGGGAAGTAGCTGACCACTCGGAGCTCCAACAAATCCGCTCCAATAAACTCGTGTCGCGAAGGTGAAAAAATTATCAAAGAGAGAATTCGGCCACCAACCGATCAAGCTTTTCGCGACATTGTCATCTCTGTACACCATCCAATTCCCAGTTATTTGATCCTGTGTTGGAAAAGAAATTAGTATATTTATTTTAAAAAATAGAAGTATAAAAGGTGATCTACTGTATGAAGTAAAACTAACAATTTAAGAGTTACACCTAAATTAGATTCACAATCATTTCAGAAATTAAAATATTTTTACTTATTTTAATATTGTCTTCCTCATTTTTGTTTTAGGGATTAGCTTTGTAAAAAAATTATGAGTTTTAGCATTTTTTTGAAATAAAACTAACTTTTTGAATGCTAATTATGACATAGTTATCTCTTATATTGAATTGTGAAAGTGGAGATACTGTCTGTCCAGGCCGAAGCTCGGCATTCGGTGCAACAACAAAACCAGGACAAAGCATGTTATAACAACCGTTTGTGAATTGCCTCGACTGAAATAAGATGCGCAATGTTTCCCTATGTTAGTGTCATTTTATTATGTGAAAATGTAAAAAGAAGTTAAATTTTACGTGCTTACAGTCCAGGATGTAAAAAAATGTACGTCGTTGTTGCCATTGTATAACTCTGGATATACCTGTAATTCCAAGGTTTGAAATATAATTAGCATAGTATTTTTCGGATATGTGTATTAGTATATTATGATTGTTATTTTAGTGTTTTAATGAATGAATACTACTTACGTGAAATCCGGCTTCTATGATAAACTTAGGACCACCACGTACCACGATTTTTGCAGTGGTCATTGCATAATATGTTACGCTATTGCCCCATATGCCAATTCTCGCTTTGCCTCCGTAATATTTACCATCTTGTTTTATCCTATATTCTGCATACTTGAAATATAAATAAATTTAAGGGACTTGTCAGTTGTCAGAGGTTATAGAATTGAAAAAATGAATGGAAAACAAAACTATAACGGAGATTTTATATTTTTCATGTTAGCAACAAGGTATATATTTTGAAAAAAAAAAGTTGGGTGTTAATAATATTTATGTAGAGTAGTAGTACATACATGAAAAACATATGGATTTAATTTTGCAGCTCGGGGATCAACCACGAGACTTGAATTGTGGCGGAATGGAGTTCCACTCTGAAAAAAACAGAAAATTGAAAGATTTGAATAAATCTATAAGAGAGGAAAAATTAAATTCAATTGATTAGAAAAAAGAATTAAAGACGACTTTCAGTTAATTACCCTTGCTTGAACAGAAGAACTAGAGAAAATAGAATAGAACAAGAAAACCCAAGCGAATATTCTCTTGTAAGCCATTGTTAAGCCTATAGCATAATGCAATTCTGTCTCGAAATTAACACATTTAATCGATCAGGTGAGGTTAATCTTATCGCATAGTTGTAATTATTAAATTTTCAAAGAAAGGACGCGTATGTTAATTTGTTTCCATGCAAATATCTATATCTTTGAAATTCGAAGCTACATTACCTTATTCCGTTTTTTCGAGCTGAATTACTTCCAATGTTTCCCACTAGAAAAAATTATAAGATGGCACGGTTTCATGCACTAAATTTTCTTGCATTGATTTTATGTAAGCAACTGACTGATGTATATCAAGAAAATATTTGTATTAATAATGTTAGAGATATACAAAAAAAAAATCATATAAACAATTCTCAAAATGAAATAATGAAGATAGTATTTTATCATTTTAATTTGGGAAATTTACAAAAAACCCCCTATCTTTTCTGAATATTACAAATAACCCCCTGTATTTTCGTTTATTACAAATAACGCCCTATCAGAAATATTTTCTTTACAAATAATCCCCTCCATCCATTTTTCCATCCATTTAAAGTTTAATTTTTTAAAAATGACAAAAATACGCTCACCTAAAATAAATTAAATAAAAATAAAATAAATTAAATAAATAAATATAAAATAAATAAAAATATAACAAAATAATTATTTAAAAAATAAAATTAATTAAATAGAAATAAAATTAATTAAAATAAATAAAATTTAAAGAATAAAAATAAATAAATAAAGTTTAAAAAATAATTAAATAAAAATTAAAAAGTATTAAAAAGTATTCAATAAAAATTAATTAAAATAATAAATTAAACAAAATAAAATAATTAAAAGCAAGAAATAATTAAATATAAATATAAATAATTAAATAGAAACTAAAAAATAAATAATATTAAATAATAATTATTATTGACACATGAAACTCTTATTATCAGTGATGAAACTTTATAGAAACCGGGGGTGCATGAGGCACCACCCCCCTCCCCCAAATTTTTTTTTTTGCACTATTGATATATACTATTCTGTCAAAATCTTTGGGGGTGGGGGGGTGTGCCGCATGCACCCCCGGTTTCTATAAAATTCCACCACCGATAATGAGGATTTCATGTGTCAATAATAATAATAATTATTTAATATTATTTAATTTTTTATTTTTTACTTTCTATTTAATTATTTGTATTTTTATTTAATTATTTCTAGCTTTTTAATTATTTTATTTTGTTTAATTTATTGTTTTAATTAATTTTTATTGAATATTTTTTTAATAAATTTTTTTATTTTGTTTAATTATTTTTGTTTTTAAACTTTTTCTATTTATTTTTATTCTTTAAAATTTATTTATTTTAATTAATTTTATTTTTTAAATAATTATTTTGTTATATTTTTATTTATTTTATATTTATTTTATTTTTATTTAATTTCTTTTAGGTTAGGGTATTTTGGTCATTTTTAAAAAATTAAACTTTAAATGGATGGAAAAATGGATGGAGGGGGTTATTTGTAAAGAAAATATTTCTGACAGGGGGTTATTTGTAATAAACGAAAATACATGGGGTTATTTGTAATATTCGGAAAAGATAGGGGTTTTTTTTGTAAATTTCCCTTTTTAATTTTAAAGTTGATCTTATATTCAATTTCTGAATTTCTAAAAATGTTATATTCTTATTGAATTGAGAATATCCGTATATTTGCAAATACACAGTTAATCCAGACTCCAGAGATAATATATTTGCTTTTACTGCTGAATACATGAGAGCTCACATAAAATCTTCACAATAAATCATACATAGCTCACATTTATTTCTTGCTCGGCCCAACATATAATTTCCGGACCAAAAAAGTACAAAAAATGTATTAATCTTTTTTTTTTTTTTTTTGGTTTAAAAATGTATTCATTGTAAACCAGAAAAAATCATCATTTTTCTTTATCAAATATTTTATTCCATTGGAGATCATCAATTTTGTAATTTTGTTTATCAGATATTTTATTCCATTGAATTTGCACGATAAGATGAAAAAATATGAAAAAAATACTCTCATTTGTACAAATTAAAACAATAACAATTATTAGTTAATATCATACATACTTTCTCATTACATTTTTTTTCTTGTAAAAAACATATTGCAAGAATTTAAACTAGTTTGACTCGGGTTAGTCATGTCCGTGGTTGAATCATATCTGAACCCATACACTAAAGCGACACCAAGAGATTGCAAACATGTTGACTATTTTATTCTTGGCTTCTTCCTATTGTCTTATGTCTTACACCAAAGATGGTTATATTTTTCTTCCTCCTTTCTCTTTTCCTATCTAATCAATCTATCAATTTCGTTTTCTCTATGACAAGGTTTTCGCAAACTGTTAATAAACACATGGAAAAGAAAAATAATTCTTCACACACAATTTGTGTTCCTTTTTGTCAGTTAAAGATATTTTTTTGCATGGACATCATATGTATATGATTGATAGTTTACTTGACGAAGTAAATGGAAACAACAAAATGGTGACTGTACAACTTGCGTTTTCCACAATTTTTTCCGAAGTTATGAAGGTTCAAATGCTATAGATTTATGGACATGGGCCCCTGACAATTGGTTGTTTCAATAGGCCAAATCATATGAACTTTTGAACTATTATTACTATTTTAATATGAAACGCATGGAAGTTCTCTTAGAATTTGAGCCTTATCCTCAGGCCTTATAGGCCTTGGGCTGGGCGGGGCCTTGTCCCTCTTGAACAATGTAATATAAATTATGAATTATGATTACTGATTTCAATATCGTGTTTCTTTTTTTTTTTCCCTTTTTGACATGTTAGATCTTATGTGTAAACAAGTAATTAATTAGTTTGTTGTAACACTCATCCTAAAAATAAACCCACTAAAAATGGATCCCGCTTAATTCTCCCACACTCTCTCAAACCACCAATCAAGATTGGCCCAGTCGTCAATTATCTCTATAACAGGTTTTAATTATATTTTGGAGTTGATCTTTCGAATTGGGCTTTGACTTCTCTGTTTCCATTCAATCATTGGCATGAACCCTTCAAAATTTGTGGAATGCACACAAACATGCTGACTCAATATAATTATATTTTCTTGGTTAATTATTTAGAATACTTAATCTGAGTTGTATCAATAATAGGAAACTTTACATTCAATTCATCTCACGAACTCAAAACTGAATTTTCCAATCAAAACATGACCACGTTTGACAATAAATCTTAAGTTATTATAACAAGTGTTTACAATTTGACCAAATTCATCCATCATTCATTCAAATCAAACCTAAAAAAATTTGTATCAATAATGCCCCCGTATTCATTCATTCATTCCTTTTAAAGTAAGGTTGAATATAATAAGCCTATAAGAGAGGTAGATAGGAGGCCACGTCTCCTTTCACGTGAGGAAATTGTTCCTCTTCATTCATCTCCATTTTATCCCACATAGACATGCCAAGTAGTTTGTTATGTGATGATTTTTTCCTTAAGAGGATACTTTCAATAAAGGCCAATCAAATACCAATGAATTTTTGTTATAAGATGTAAATTTGGGATATTCACGTCTTTATGTATAAAAATATCAAGATGAGAAAAAAATTAAAGATTGTAATAAGATAATTGTTGTTCTTGATTGATGATGTTTAAAATTATTCCGTAATTACTAATTTTGTTTGAGTTTTATGTTTAAGATCATGAGTTTTCTCAAATTCGAGTTGACATGAAAAAATTCTATCTCAATCGGATTTGAAGTTGTCGAAGAGTTGCTTTGCTTTTTCTAGCTTTCAAGTTTTGCGTTCTTGTCGTTCCAGTTTTGAGTTATATTAGTTTATATTTAAGATAGTCTATTCTTGCAATAAACATACTTATTCGGTTGTTAACGGAATAAGCTGGGATTACTCCGTTGTCAATGGAATACACATATATCTAGCCGTTTGAGCATTTATTTGGCTAATTTTATTTCTTTTTTATATTCCGTTGTCAATGAAATAGATGCCTTGTCAGTTAAATAGCATGTTTTTTCATATTTGTGGACTGCTTCTTCCTTCTTTTAAATGGCTAGCTCCAATCCGAATTTTAGAACCAGATTTTCACAAGAAAAAACAAGAATTCTCTTTCTCTAGTATTGAATAATATTCACTCAATAGTTTTGTGAGATTAGGAAGAAATTAACGAGCGATTATTGTTTGTTGGTTGATCAAAAGAAACCGTTTGTAAGTTGATTGTTCCATCGGCCGTCAAGAGTTTGTTGTATGGCGACATTGAATCGTAATTTTGTAATCAAACACTATTTTAATTAGTGACTATCGGGTCCGCAAGGCAAATCCCGGAGAGTAGGCAACTCGTGAATGCGATAAGGACCGCTAGCGAGTAAATGAGTGGTTAATGCTAACGCAACCACCTGGCCAAAGATCTGGTGTTTGATATCGCATTTACTTTCAATTATTTATCTTACTTCTTGTTTATTTTAATTGTTTTATTAATTAGAATTTGTACACCATCATCTAAAAAGTCTAAGACTTAAATTGTAAAACCCTAAAAAGTTAAATTATTCATGCTTCCGTAATTTTATATCTTTTAAACCCTTTATAGGCCTCCAATAAATAACAGTAATAATGTAATGAGTAAAAATATATTATACCTACCAATAAAAAGGACATACTTTAATTTGATTTAATGATCAAAACATGAAAAGTTATACAAATCTAGGTAAAAAGGACATACTTTAAGTAGTTTCATTGAGCAAAATGTAAAAAGTTTTACAAATCTAGGTTAACTTTAGTTCTTCAAATCTATTTTCTATTTTTGTTTTTATTTAGAAGTCTGATTAATGATTGTAAATACAAACGCTTTATTTTCATAATATAAGTCACAATAGACGATCGCTTATTGCGTATTCTCAAAAAAAAAAAAAAATTAGTTATTCAAAGACCCTTGAATTGCATGTGTAGATATATTTTTGGAAGAACCCCACTTGGAGAGAATGGAGAGGATTACCTCAATGAAAGCGCGAGAGGAGATTAAAATACAAAACCTTAATTTAGAAATCATGTTGTACTTTTCAAAACTTAATTCCATAATTAAAAACATGAATTTAGTTATACAAGGTACTAAACTTTTGCATGTTGGCTGTCATGAAAGGAAAAGAATCAAAGGATTTTTAATAATGATTGTGCAAATTGCAATAGTCCATTCTTTTTGCCAAAAGAAAAAAGAAAAAAATTGTAATTTAGCTCCTGAGGTGTTCAATTATTCCGTCCATTTTTTTTTTATTTATCTGATGGAAGTTAGGAATAATTATTTTGATGGTACGTCTATGTCAACAAATATAATTTCCAACTTATATTTTGATCAATTTAATTGAAAAAGATGGCCCAGTCGGCAACAAAATCCGAACAGAATCAATGAGGTAATGCCCACTGTTTGTCTAAGATACTGAGATTTTCACAACCTCTCCTGCCAGGAAAACAATGCACATGTCCATTATCAAGAGTTCTTAGCAAGTTTCTTGGCATCTTATTTAGCACAAATGAATGCAAAATCTACTTTTAAATAAAAATGAATTTTATATTCAAAAATTTTTGTTAACTTGTCTTATCTACTTGAAATTGGAGCTTATATTTTCACTTTTCAATCTCCTATAGTTTGAGAGGAAATAAACAAATTTACAATTTTCTATAATTTAATCTTTTATATAGCAATATATTCAATTTTTTTTACATTGAAACCATGATCGTGGATTGATAGACATTATTAAATATAAGCTAAATAAAATTGTATTTATCAGGACTAGAACTTAATATTTCTTCTTAATTCTTAGAGTGTCTTACTGCTTGAAATATTAAGTTTTAGCTTAATATAACTTAATATTTTCTAATATAAGATATTAAGAAAATTTTACTTGCTCATATTTTATAACTTAATATTTTCTAATATAAGATATTAAGAAAATTTTACTTGCTCATATTTTATATATTATACTAATTCTAACAAATCTTATTAATATATATATATATATAATAATTAAATTATTCATATCAGATTCTGATACGACGAACTTGACAATTTTTTTGTATGTCATTAACGGTACTCAAGTGACAGCCCAAAATAACAGGCCCCTCTCTAGTTTACATATCAAACGGAGAAGATCTGATCTAACCAAGACAAGTTGGAAGTGGTGCCTAGGCTAGTCTAGTGTTCAAGCTTGACGCCAATTTAAGGAATAGTGTACCTTTTTAGCTCTTTTACAAACACCAACTTGCCACATGGATTTGACATGTTATATACTTATACCACCCAAAATTTTGATATCCTTTTAATTCTCACAATGCTCAACTTGCTTATCACAGATTCTATCAGCGGTCTATCTTGATCAAAATCATTGAAAACGTCATAATAAAAGATATACAAAAAATTCAGCAGAGAGCAGTATATATATATATATATATATATATATATATATATATATATATATATATATATATATTCTACCTTTATTACAAAATAAATTAGTATATTTTTATATACATATTATGAGTTGTGATCCATCCATTGGTCAATAATCAGTGGTAACAATTCGGTGGTCAAAGCGTTGGCTGCCTCCCAGTCCGTTAAAATCCATCACTGAACTTTATCTCAAATATTAACGAACCGAACTTAATGATCCAATTTAAGTTGAGCTCTGACTGGTTTGTTTCAAGCTGCTTCTTTCAGCTCGATTTGGTTTTTCAATTGGAATCAAATGAAATGTTTAATAAACAATCTTGACTCAAACTTGAAGGACACCAAATCACTAACAAAAGTAACACCTCTGTCTCATATGATATCCTTATGTTTGGTTTTGAAAACAGTGACAAATCTTGATCTAAAATTCAGAAACGTATAAAAAAATAAATTAAAATTTTTAGAAAGATGATGTAAACATAATTTTTAATTTCTATATAAAATATATTAGTTTTATCACATATATATATATATATACACTATAAATTCAAAATTTTAAAAAAATAGTTGCCCTTACGGTTTCTATTAAAATCGGCCTCCGCAGGGAAGTAAATGTTGACCTTTTCAATGGATGTTAAACTAGCATCAAATCCGACAACTGGAATGTAAAATCATGATTGCTGGTGGAGTTTATTATTTGGTCAAGTTATCATTAATTTGATGTAACTAACAGCTTTATGAGGGACAAAAAATGTCCCCACAAATACAAAATTTCTGTGGATTTGCCATTAGTCCATCCATCTTAAATTCATTCATTCATTCATACCCGGTGGGAAAATACACATTTAAGTTCAAAACCTACCTCTCTATCTAAATGACCTAAATTCTAGCTTCTCACGTTGGAAACATCAACAATCATCATACTGTGTGATTTTTGGTTGTTTCATGTCATTTCAAATCTCATGCTAAACTAATTAGCGCCCTATATCTTTTTTGGATATGTCACACAATATGATCTGTCATAAGTTAATATGAAAATAATAATAATGAAGTACATTTCTAACCCCAAAAAGAACGAGACAAGAATTTTTTTTTATAATAATACAAGACTGCATAAAACGAACAAACCATTCAAAAAGAAGAGGGCACAAAAAAGAGTCCAAATCTACCGACACAGTAATCTAGATAAAATTTTACATATTTGTTCCTAACAAATGTTGAAATCATGTGAGCCCAAAATCGATTAAAAAATATTATGTGAATTAGTATATGAAGATCATTTTAATGGATGAAAAATGTGTAAGATCACCGTTCATAAAAATGCATAAAATGAATATATATATGATTGTCCCAAAAAGAAGCTATACACGGGTACAAAATGAGCAAGTGACCAACATTTTCTTGACAAAAATAAGTGAGCAGCATTAGTACAGTTTAGTTTGACCACCACATAGGGAACGAAAAATCCAGTATAAGACATTTTCTTCCGTTGCAGATTTCTGTAAGTACTTTATTATTTAATATCAATAAAAATTTATAATTTGAACCATATCCGAGGATTTGGTTCTAAATTAATTTAAGTTTAACTTGTTATGAACTTATAAATTTACACCCTTTAAAATATTTTATTGCACAAAATATCAAGTGAAGGTCAATAATTCCACCTTGTGCCTTCCAAAAACATGCATCACAATTCTCAAATAGTATTATTATCCAAAGTATATAATACGAATTAGTTTGAGCTAGTTACGTCTAAATTTAGAAGTTGAATATATGTTAAATACTAAACAGAAAAATTTAACAAACTTTCATGGTTATAACATAATTATCAAATATACTTTGCATATCAAATATGTATTTTATAGTTTCATAGTCTATTACAAATCACATCTATATTCTTTTCAACTAATTATAGGACTACTCTGGAAATACTCCAATCAAATTATCTTAAATGTAGCTTTCAGTATTATTGTTATTGCTTTTATTTTAATATCACGAAAGTGCAAGGTCTTAATAGAAACTCAATTCAGAGGCACTCCGGAGCTCGTGATGCACATGAAAAGGAATTAACGAATATAAATCAAATAATTTGCCCTTGTTTACTAATTAATTAACCTTAAAACCTTGGACCTTTTTGCATTTACGTCACCCATGACGTCATCTTTTTAATAACACTTTTTTACTTCCCAAAAGTTAGTTACTATAATAAGAATTAATTGATAGTGGACATTATCACATTACTCTAATGCACAGAGGAATCATTTTGTATGAATTGGAAAAAAAATTCTCAAGACAGCAACATCCAAGGATAGCGCATAATTCAAACCGGAGAGTGACATGGCTCACTAAGATTTAGGGAGAAATTTTTTTTGGCCCTTTGTTAGTAAATTCAGTTAAACTTCATTCCTGACAACACCTATAAATTATTTAACATAATACTTTATTCATAATTATTCATAATTATTCATATTATTTACAAAACATAATTGACAATTATGTGTATTTAATGCAACAATTATTTGGATAAAATATTATTTTATTTATATAAATTAATCAATTATCTATACCTCATATGTTTGCCAAGATAAAATTGTCAACTTCAGATTTCATTCCATTATTTCATGTAGTGCTCAAACATAATCTCCTACAAGTGAGCATTAGAAAAATGAAACAAAGAAATTGGAAATTAGTAACTCCAAGTTGTTTTGAAATGTCAACTGAATAATTGCCTTGGACAACATTCTGTTTTAAAAAACAAAGTTTTATTATCAATGAAATCATTAGATTGCTACGAGAATAATTTGTATTTCAGCTTTACATTTCTCATATCAGAGTGAAAATAATTTTGTGTGTTTATCTCGTTATTTTTATTTCAGTCATCAATGAAACATGGTTAAAAAATAATAATCATGTAGTAATGATGATATTAATAACTATTAAATCTAATTTTTGAGATGCTGAGTAACAAAAGTTCAGAACTTTGAATTGTTCTTAATACAGAAAAAATGGCTTGAAAATAATAAATTTTACTATTTATGTTATATTTCGGAATCAAATAGTGAAAAGGACTAATTGATTAGTTTCACTATGAATAGTGAATGAAAATTAAAGTTGCTTAAATAAGCTAGTTCATTAACTACTAATATCAACCAAACATAAGTTTTTTTAGGATAATATGATGTTGATATGAAAGTTTGGATGTGTCAATTAATGTACTAGATTCTAACAAATAATTTTCAGGGTAAAATCATGAGGTACTATCGTGCGGTTTGAAACGTACCATACGGTTATGTCCAGAGAACATGAGAATTTTATATGTCTCAGTGGATATACATGTATGGGGTGAAGCTGTGCACGGATGTGTACTAGGACGAGGCTGGCACCATGTGCTAGTTCTGACGGGGACGTCAGAAATTTAAGTGAGAAAGTTTGTTACACTTCGGAATCAAATAGTGGAAGAGAGATAGTTGATTAGTCTCAACTTGAATAGTAAATAAAAATTGAAGTTAAATAGATTAGTACATTAATTACTAGCACCAATCAAATTTAAGTTTTTTTCAGAACATTATGGTGTGGGCCTGAACGTTGGACTATACAGTTAATGTACTGGACTCTAACAATTTATCGGTGAAATTTTTTATAAAGAAACTAAAAAAAATATCATCCTGACATGGCAATTTGTGGTTTAAAATTTGACTAATTCCTGACCTTTAATTAGATTGATACCAAGTTTCAAGTTTCAACCTCGTACTATTGCTGGTATGTATATTGTGAATTTGGTTCCTAGCTATATTACTTTGGATTTATTTACTTGATCACCTAAAGTAGTTGATTGGTCCGTGTTTCATCTTCTCTTCTCCAGTCTGAACATAGCATGATAATAGTCTCCTCAAGAAAAATATTCTTAGTATCATATTTGGAGAAATTATAATAAAGCATCTATTTCAAGTAAATAAATATATAAAATAGAACTAAAATAAGAAGATCAATGATTAATTATATAATTCTAAAATGCAACTATATACATAATACTCTTTCAGATATCAATTATAACAATTCCAAGATTTTCGCGTTGAATATTCTGAATTTATGGATCTTGGTTTTCTAACATATTATATTATAAGAAAACATTCTGTATTTAATATTTATAGTGAATAATTCAATTATTAGACCTAAAAAAAAGAAAATGGATATCTTCATTTTCTTGTTACTGGAGAGGATTTGATGGCTCCATCGTACTCCTAGTATCTTAAAAAATGAATGAGCTGGCCTGTTCTGAGTGGCTGGATCCACGGTGGACTCGTGCCACGCGTCGATTCTGCCTTTTATGGAAAAGGACCCAATTTCTATTTACGAAGGTGGGGTCTATGGTGGACCGGGGTTTACCAATATGAACTCTGATAATTACACATCTAGGTTAGCCTACGGGCAATTTAAAAAATATATAAATAAAATAAAATAAATAAATAAATTACACATCTAGGTTGGGAGCTTTTCATTTGTTTTTGTTTTTAACTTTTAAATGATTTAAGGTTTTTCGTGCAATCCCAAAAGTGTACACCGAAAGATATATACGGTGCTAAAACAAACATAAAAAATAGTAATTATAAGATTTGACCGTTAATTTTAACGGAAAAAATTGATGATTTTAAGTTTTTAGTAAATTTGATGGCAAATATGATATATTAAGTTTTTGTAATGGCAAAAATGATATTTAAGATTTGTAATGACATATGTGATATTTTTAAGTTTTTACAATGGCAAATATAATATTAAGTTTTTATAATGATAAATATGATATTTTGAGCTTTTGTAATGGCATATGTGAAATTATCCCTAACTATATTTGTCTCCCTATTGAGTCGAAATTTAACTTACTGGCAATTAGATTTTGATTTGCTGGTAATTGATAAGTGAAATGACAACACTGAAAAAATAAAAGGGCAGATTGCAAAACTTTGAATCATAAATGAATATCTTGTTTGGTGAAACTTTACAAAAAGTTTAGTTTCAGTATTTATATCATAGTAGCACAATAAGTTTTATAGTATTTATGATTACTTGTGAAAATGAAATAAGGATGAATTGTGAATATCTCATACTTGCTTCATATTGATGTCCATCTTCGATCAATTTTCTTATCCTTCTTTTGAATGATTTACATCTCTCTCTTCAGAGACGGACGCTGAATGATTTATGTAGAGTAAAGAGACGAGATTTGAATAAAATTTCTCTATTATTCTCTCAATAATATTACAATACACTTCACTACTCAATTACTAAACCTCCAAAATTATAACCCTACCACTTCTATATTATTAGACCTCCAACTAAACCACTACAACTCTCACGACACTCTTTATTAGAGAGAGAAATTTATTTTGTGGCTTGATGCAAATGGTGAGAATGAGACTCTTATTTATACTAGAGGATGGAGACGTCTAGACCCAAGATATTTTTGTAGAATTTTCTAGAGACTAATCTACCTACAACAAAGATATTTTAATAGATGATTCTATAGTCAAAATATTTTGCTAAACTTGACTTGATTCTGAATTCTTCATATTTTAGGGCTAAAATTGGATTGGGGCTTAGTGTTTACATATTTAACAATTTACATATGGTGACAAAATAATTCATTAATTGGTCAAACAGGGACTTGCTTGTATAATATGTTCAATTATAATATTTAGATTATTTAATGAAACTTTAATTATGATAAACTAATTTTCACATTTAACTAAGAAATGCAATATCTATATCTCTTGTCAATTGTCATATACCATAATTTAGCTATATCTCCTATATAATAAATGAATTCAACTTGTATCTTCTTACGGATAACCTCATATCAAAAATGTTTTCAAATCTAAATAAAAAAAAAGAAATGATTAAGTACAAATTTGGCGTTGAAATCTTTTTTTTTTCCGATTTAAAGCCCGTAAGCCGATTATAATTACAAAAAGAAAATATTACATCAAATATCGTAGAAGCTCCATTCAACTTTACATAACTTCTAATGTCTATTCACTAACCAATTGATAGCTTCAAGCTATCAACCGAACAAAACGATCTACAAAAATTTGGCAGCATATCCCCTAAAACCAAAAAAAAAATCAAGCAAAAACACCACAAACCCTAATACAAACTACCAACCAACAAAAATCATATCTAAGTGCATATTTTAAACTTTCATTACTTACTAATGATAAATTAATGATTGTAATTATTTTATCACATGAATTAGTGGGCATATATGTTTGATTACAATACAAACAAAGACTAGCTACATATTAATTCAAAATTTACAGAGTCGATAATATTATCACTGTAAATACAAATTTTCCACAGTTTCAAAATATAGAAAACATATAATTACTAATGTTTGGTCATATACACATTAGTATAATAAAGTACCTCCTCAAATTAAAAAAAAAGTAACGCAAATACACTAAACACACATTTCGACTCAAATTTCTTTTAACTTTGTCTAAATTATTCATTTGTATTTGATATAACAAAGTGAACAGTTTTCGAAATAATTAGAACATGTTTTGATTTTTGATTTTTTTTTGAAGTAGAACATGTTTTGAGTTGATGCACAAATAATAATATCACTAATTATCAGAAGCAAGAAATTTAGATAAAAGAAACTTATATTATATTTCTTTTTTGGACAATATAAATCCTCTGTTTCGTAAAAGACTACACCACCACTTAAATCAAGTGATCTAAGGATTTTAGGAGTTATTTTTTCCATGCAACTTGAGTTAAGGAGACATGAATATCCCTTTGCTTTATTTGCATAATTATTTCCTAGTACTCGAAATTATCAACATACATGTGACCCTTTCGCCCGTGACAACTTTTTATGTGTTCTTCTTTTCTTGCTTAATATATACTTGATTTTCTCGCGAGAAATGATTACCAAATCTATCAATATACTCTTTGAAACTTATTAAAAAAAGGAATGCGATGTATTTAACACATTAATGAAATTTTAGGAACTGTCTTTTTCTTGAATAAAGAAGTGAGAACACTATATTACTGTTTTGAAACGTTTCTTAATTGTGTAAACCTTAGACACTGTACATATTAATGATAAAATGTTATAGTCTTATAATTATTCAAACATCATAATTAGTTGAAAATACTTTTATGTTATAATTGCAGTAATCTCATTTTCTTACTAAGGTGAAGTGGAAGTATTCTATCATTTGTAAGCAATTTCACGCAACAAATAAATTAATGGTACATTTATATATTTTTAATTTTCACATAAATATGTAGATTTATTTTCATGTCACATAAGAACCAGAGTGGGGGGAGTAGGAAAAATGTGCAATTTTATTTTATTTCCAAAGTGGGAAATGTTTCGAGTTGGAAGGTAACTGTATCTTTCTCCTAGAGAAGCTTTTTACAAGTTATATGACGGGACGTAGGTTTTAAATGCATGTATGGTAATGGACCTAATGGTATATTTTCTACTATTTTTTTTTTGTGATCATAACATTTGTTACCCTTTATTTGTTCAGTTATTTATTGTTCATCATATTCATGTTTCTTTTAGGTGAAACTAGATATTATAGACTGCCCTAACTATCAAGACATTGTCATATCAATCCCTTAAAAATGCATATTTAATTTTTAGAGTATTTTGTTGTTTTTGTTGGGATATTCTTGCTACAACTTATTTTTCTTCATTTATTTGTTATTCATTATATAATGATTTGTTAGGTGGATCTAAAAAGCTAGAAGAGATTACCCTAAATAATTATCTAAAAATTAAGTTTTTGCATTCTAAAGATCGGAGACAATCCATTCAAGCTTTTATCTTGAGATAAACTAATGTAAATGTTCAATAAGATATCTATGAAAATAAAAATGTATATAGTCGTACACTTGTACTATCATAATTTTTTTGACGAAGTACATACATTAAGTTAATAAGTTAAACATAGAGGGAAATGAATGATAACACCCAGAATAGACTAATAGTAGTTACTAGTTAGTGTTTTATAAAATTTAACCAATAGTTGAATGCAGTATGTTTCATTCTAACTTTTTTTTTAATTATACGTATAAGTTTTTGTTTTTATTATACTATGATTATGTAATTCGACGGAACACAATAAGTATTTTTCTAATGTATTTCTTGACCAAATATTTTGCTATGATAGAGTATTATTATGTAATCGTTCAACATTTTCTTTCCTATTATTTTTACACTCAACTAAATGTACGAATAGTCAAAACTTATTAGTTCAAGCGGTAAGACAATCATGAGTTTTGGGAGAACTCCGAACTTTAAGTTACGATAAATACATTTAACACTATTGATATTTAGCACAAAATAAACACTGAATATACAAATGCGTGGGTTTCATTCTAACAATTCTTCACAAAATTATCCAAAAATTATTTCACAAGAGATTTCTCATTCTTTCTCCAAAAATTCACTAAAAAACAAAGTTGAACAATACTAACAGAAAATATATATGAACTTAAAGGTGGCAAAATCTGATCCGAACCGAAAACCCGACTCACTCGAATTCAAACCGACTTGACCCGAAAATATTAGCAAGTCAACAACCCGAAGACGACTCGATCCGAGACCTAAAATACCCAAGAATCCGAATGACCCAAAATCCAAAATACCCGAGACCTGAAGGATCCGAAACCCAGATGACCCTTGACCCGAGACGTGAATGACCTGAGATCCGAGCGGCCCGAAACCCAAGACCCGAGTGACCCGAATCTGAATGATCTGAACTTGTATATAATGAATGAATGGTCATACACATGTTGATTTCACTGTTATACTAGTATAATATATTACTTTATAATATCTTATTTTTTTTCTTATAATGTCAATATATTATTTTAGAAAATAATATATTAATTATATTGATTTCTAAGACATAAAATTCTATTTGAGATTTTTGAACTTATCGGGCTTTTTTTACAGCTTGCGCAAAATTAAATGCGTAACTAAAGCTGACAAAATCTAACTTGACCCGAAAACCCGACCGGAAAATGTTGATAAGTCAACGACCCGAACGACTCGTTCCGAACCCATACCGATCCGAGACCCGAATGACCCGATCCGAACCCGACCCGACCCATCCATTTGCCACCTCTAATAACTTGACCAGAGACAATCTTATACAACTTTATGCATTACAAAACCCATCTATCATTTTTCAAAAAAAGAAAAAAAAAACCAATATCGCACAAGCTTTCAAGCAACTGGGCTCTCCATTTCCTCAAAGATACTTCAGAGCAGAGAAACCCTCCATTTAAGGTTGCTTCCCCCATTTTATACACACACTTGTTCACCTTTTGCCCCCTTCTCAAGTTCTCATAATACCAACCAAAACCAATAACCTTTTCCTTTTCCTTTTCCTTTCTTTTCCATCACACACAACACAATCACTCTTTCTCCTTCCAAAAGCTCCAATCTCTCTCTCTCTCTCTCTCTCTCTCTCTCTCAATCCGACCCAAAACCCTAATAGCACCCACTGGCATGTGGGACCTCAACGGCTCACCGGACAACCCGCCGGCAAGCTCCAACGGTAACTCGCCGGAGACCTCCTTCTCAGGCGAAGGATCAGGAGAGAACTTGGTCACTAGGCAGTTCTTTCCGGCTGAGGAGGAGGTGGCAGCTCCGCCTCAAGCTCAGTGGTTGGGAGTCGAGCTCCGGGCACCAGCCCCGCCTCCGGCGCCACTGCAAGGCGGCGGAAGTGCAGCAGGCGGAGCTGTCGGAGGGAGGAAGAGTAGAAGAGGGCCGAGGTCTAGAAGTTCTCAGTACAGAGGGGTTACCTTCTACCGCCGTACCGGTCGTTGGGAATCACATATTTGGTACGGTCCCGTTTTTGGGTCTTCCTTTCGATTCTGTATTTCCTTTCCTTTCTTTTCTTTTCTTTTTTGTTATATATATAGATGAAATTTCTGGTCTTTTACAATGAAAATGGTGTTCTTTAACCTTTTTTTGTTATATTGAAACTTTTGATACTTGTTCGAAATTTTAGCTCTTTTCTAATATATGTTGTATAAATTATCAAATTGATGTATATAGTTCTAGTTACTTAAGATTGAACATTATATATATTTTGGAAATTCAATCTAAGTTGCAACTACCATCTATCTTAAAACCTTAGTTTAGTTGGAATTTGATTCTTGCTGACTTTTGGGCTTCTTCACAACTTTTCCTCTTTTTTGCTATGTTGCTTACAGTACGATGTGAATTTATTCCACTGTTTAAGAGAGAGAGAGAGAGAGAGAGAGAGAGAGGTGAGAAATTTGATTCTTCCTAATTTTTGGGCTTATTTGGATATTTATCTTTCTTTCTTTCTGTGTCGTTTATAACATCGTGTCAATTAATTCTTTCTCTTTTTACCATTTTCGTGTAGGGATTGTGGAAAGCAAGTCTATCTAGGTAACTCTTCATTTCATTTCTTTTCTTTATTTAGTATGACTTTTAATGCAAGAGAAATCCTATTTCTGGGGTTTTCTGTAAAAAAAGATTCCTTTTTCATTTTCTTATATCATTTTTTTTCTTTTTTGATTAATTTCAGGTGGATTTGACACTGCCCATGCTGCTGCTAGGTAAGCAAATAAAATCCTATTAAGATATTTATTTAAGAAATTTGAGTAAGTTTGGAGCTTGTTTCCAACTTTCATGAAAATACTATCTTCTTCTCTTACCCTATACTTTTTATTTTCATAAAAGGGCTTATGATAGAGCAGCAGTAAAGTTTAGGGGCGTAAATGCCGATATTAATTTCACTCTAGAAGATTATGAAGAGGATATGAAGCAGGTAATCATAAAACAATGAAAAAAATCTTTATTTACAAAAAAAGGAGTGAAATGTAATTTTGGATTTTTTTTTTGGGCAGATGAGCAATTTGACAAAGGAGGAGTTTGTACACGTGTTGAGAAGACAGAGCACAGGGTTCCCAAGAGGAAGCTCAAAATATCGAGGGGTCACTTTGCATAAATGCGGTAGATGGGAAGCTAGGATGGGCCAATTCTTAGGCAAAAAGTTTGTATTAATACATGCTCTATTTGATTATTTTGATACTTTCATTTCTTTTCGGTTTCCATAGCAACTCTCGTATTTATTTTAATGATATTTAATGTTGAAAATCAAAATGTAGGTATGTTTATTTGGGACTTTTTGACACGGAAGTAGAAGCTGCAAGGTTTTATTTATTTACTCTTTTCATTATTTAGTTTCTTCATTTTCATTTTCATGATATTATATAAGTTTTATACTTTCTGTTATTTATATATTTATTTTGGTAATTTCACAGAGCATATGATAAAGCTGCAATTAAATGCAATGGCAAAGATGCGGTTACTAATTTTGACCCTAGCATATATGCAGACGAACTAAATGAAACCAGTGCAGAACAAAGTAATATACATATAATACCTCATATAAAGTGAAATAATTACACTTGAAAATTTGCTACAATATTCCAAATCTGCAAATCATCATTTATAAAGTTTAGCGCTAGATGACAAAAGTTTCAAAAACGTCATAATTTGTAAAGTATATATTCTCTTGCTTTATTTCTATATATAACAAGTTTTTTGTGAAGTTATTGTAGGAGAGAATAATGAGCATAATTTAGACTTAAGCCTAGGCGGGTCGGGTTCTAAACGGGTCAGCACCGACCCATTAGGAGAAGAAATTGGCCCATCTGGTTCTGATCAACGGGTCCCACTCGCCTTTGAACTAGATGTGCAACCAAGCAATCGTACAATCAAACAAAAGGTACAAACATATAGATTATATATGTATACATGTGTGCACTAACTATATGTTCTTGATATTTCTCTTAAATAAAATGTGAACTAAATAAATGTGATTTAATTTTTGGGTAGTATGAAGGAAAATTCAAATTAATGGAGGATCAAAACGGGACGAAAATGGTGGTTGGTAATGGATCCATGGCGCCTCCACAATCGCCGAGTGAGATGCAGAAATATCACCAATTAATGCGAAATAGTAACGTTAATTCTCCGCCTTATACCCAAGTAAGTTTATTTTCAACCCCATTTGATATCGTCGTATTATTCTATTAATATTTCTACTATAACTATTAAAATAAAATGAAATAAAATATTACTACTAATATTTCTACTATAACTATTGGAAAGAAGCACTTTTGACGGATTGGCATATTATTCATTGTTAAATTTCGTTCTTTTGAGTTAAAAAATAAAAAGTTACTTCCCTTTGACAAGTGAAATTTAAATCTCTAAATCTTTCTTTAACTTTGCAGTTTCCAAATCTTTCTTTAACTATCGGCACCGAGGAGCGGCAGCAACAACAGCAGCAGCAGCAGCAGCAGAGACCACAGTGGGTACAGGGTAGTGGTGGGTCGGGGCCTGCCAACTGGTTTGCAACCAGACCAGTTGTCAGTGTGCCCCATTTTTTCTCCACGACCACGACAACAGCAGCGATGGCTTCAGCCGCAGCAGCATCATCAGGATTCCCCCGACAGACGATCAGACCTCCTCCCCCAACATGGCTGCACCAAAATGGTTTTCACACCTAAGATAAAAATATACAAGGCTCATGCTTCACCAAGTTTCAAGTTCATTGGGTTGAAATTGAGGCAATCCATTGAGAATTGAGATTAGGGTTGTGTTAGAAAATGTGGGAGAAAAGGAAGGTGTATTTTTACGAGTAAAAATTCATTGGATAGTTCGATGGATTGGCTTGGCTTTTCCTTGAAATTATTGTTTTTATTCTTTGCTTCATTTCTTTTCTTTTTATCTACTTTTGGGGGTTCTGTGCAAGTTTCAATGATGGTTGGTGTCACACCCAAAGCTTAATTTGTTTGGTCTCATGTTGCATCATTCAAGAGAGAGAAGTTGGGTTGGATTCCTTGTTTCTCTTTTAGGCATTGTAATAATTGAAGAGGGTGACCTAGATGTTCTTAGCTCCAAATCAAGAAACTTTGAAAATTATGCCATTCATTCATTCATCAAGGATTGATACACCTCTCCTAACTTGTACCCTTCCCACCTAAAACACCCAAAAGGGAAAAAAAAAATATTAATTATAATGTCTACAAATTCCCTTAATGAAAAATGCCAAGAATTTTTTGAAAGGAAAAAGTAGTTACTTTTTATATAAATAAATATATGAATATCCAATTCCAAACATAATTTATAAAGTAACTTGGTTGATTTATTAACTCAAATATCATGCTTAGTTAATAAGAAAGAAAAGTTAAAAAAAAAAATAAACATACTTTTAACAAGTAACAGTGCAACACTAAAAAATTATGCCTAGATTATGGTTCACCTTAATCGAACAATCCATTTATATTCCCATATACTAAATAGGGGTACAAAACGGGCATGGCAAACAACCATTCATACCAAAGATGGTACGAAGAGAAGGTGAATGAATGGGGAGTTTGTAGGGACCAAAAGCTATAAAGGGTAAAAGGGGAAGGGGAATCATGCAAAAGGGCCAAGGTGCCTTGGGAAACAACGTGAAGAGTACGGCCCTAAAATGGCTTGTCGCTATCTTTTCTGGAGTATGCTACTCACAGTCTCGTATATTTTAGGAACAGAGCCAAGCTAATTGACTGCTGGTAAAAAGGGTTTCTGTCCGTATAAAATGGCTTGTAGCTATCTTTTCTGGAGTGTGATATTCACAGCCACGTATTTGTTAGGGGCAGAGCGAAGTTAATTGCGTGTTGTGAGTGGAGGTTGCTGTGCGTATAAGATTCTACAACGTGTCTTTTCATTTCCTCTCCTCTCCCCCTCCGAGTCAGTTTATTGCAATTTCAATTGCTGTCAGTTCACTTGCTTCTTTATTTTTTGAGAGGGACTATTCATCACCGAATTTATTAACACCTAAACATAAATCTTGTATTTATTGACTCCAACTTTAATACTTTATCATGAATTCTGTTGGTGTATGACATGTACTGAGAATCAACTATTTTTGTAAACTTGAAATGAAATTTATTTTTTAAAATAAAGGTGGTTGCTAAAGATCTAAGTTGTTTGAAACATAAATATAAGTTGTTCCCGTATTTAACATTGGTGTAGAAACAACAACTAAAATGGAGATGAGTAATAATTTTTGGAGATATTTATTTCTTTCATTTTATTTTAGAAATGTGAGTTTGTTTTTTGAAAGGTGAAAATGTACACAAGTATAGAAAGTGGCATGTTATGTTTGGCATGGCATGGCATGGCATGGGGATGCATATTTATTGATCTCAGGCCCAGAAAACTAGGGATAGGGACTTTAGTGCTTATGCTAAAAACATAAGAATCCTAAATATAATAAATATATATTAATTAGTATAACCCTGTAAAATTTGTAGGTATATCATTCATCCTTTTACTTTCTGAAAGTTATCCAAAATAAATGCTTTTGTATTTTGTGCAAGTAGAAAAGCTTTTGTAGCTAGCCCCCATGACAACAAATATATAAAAAATGCACTTTACGTTGCTCTTCTAATCTTTCCCATTTCTCTGTGTGAATAAAAGATGATGGTCATAAAAAACCAGTTTAAAGATTTGTAAGGAATATTTCAAAAAGAAAAAGATTTGTAAGGCAAATTATCATATATTTTCCCCAGGGGTATGGCATAATAAATATTGAGAATTTGAAGGACATGCATGAATGAATTACAGTAAAAGTAAGAACAAAAAAATAGAGATATGGAAATGCTTTGTCGTTACTTGGTTTTTAGGTTTCACAAAGAAACTCATTTGCATTTGTTGTATTCTTCACTCTCCCTCTCAAGTTTTCTTCTCAAATTGGAGATGTTTATTTTACTATGATCTTAGAAACTTACTCTTCAAAAAATTGTCTTACATATTTTTTTACACATAAAACTTTTTCATTTTCTAACATATATAAGTGCAATTACTAAACACTAGTATATAATTATTAATCTTACAAAATCATCTCCTTGAAATTCAAATTTGTAATTGAGAGAACAAAAGATGGTGTATGTTTTTTTTTTTTGGCACTAGCAAACAAACTTACACTATTGATAATTTTCAGGTAAAGTTTCATGTTTGTATGGTCTTTGTTTTATAGTTTGCTTCTTCTACCGAGTTTACATTCATAGCTAATTTACAATATTTACTCATAATTTCAATTTGAACAGTTACTTCCCAAATATAATATTAATAAAGAATATAATTAGCATGCTTGGATAAGCACTAGATGTCCTATGTTGGTATTGTTTTTTGTGTTTTGTGAAGATGTACAATTTACATCATCTCACTAAAATTATTCCAAGAACAGCAATTAATCATGTTACTCATGTAGCCTTGTAAACAATTACCGTGAGCTCAATCAATCATAAAAAATTAAACAAAAGACAATTTGGGGATTTAAATTTCATAAAATAAGACAAATTGGGGGATATTCACCATTTCCACATCCATATATAGTGTCAAGTGGTTTTCTTGAAATGGAAAAATACCTTAGTCCCAGTCTCTGCATCAAAAGGGCTGTCGAAAGTCCCCATTAATAAAATGGTGGGCCTTATGAGCTTTGTTTTATATGTGGGCCAATGTAAATGGGAAAGTCACCCTTTTCTTTTTGGTCTTATGTTCCTCTGTAAAAGATGCCCATTACTACAAAAATGAAGAAGAAACGGTGTGCTTCGTAAAACAAAACCATTACTACAAAAATGAGAAAGAAAAGGTTTTGCCTAGTGCTTCTTAAAACAAAAAAAAAAAAAAAAAAAATCATTCTTTTAATTTTAGGACAGCGAATTGTGCTTAATATTTTAATTCAACAGAAATAAAAGAAAAAAAGTAATAAGTGTTAAAAATAAATAAATGTATTAGGTCTCATACATGCTGTCTACTGACACACTTAAAGATGTAAATAATATTAATTGATACAATGTATCTTATTGGGCTCATAACTTTACTGGTTTGGTGCATTGCATAATAAATCATATAATATGAATAATTAATTTTGTATGGATACTAAATAATGAGAAATAATTAAAGAAATTCTCATATTTTTAAGTTAACAAAAAAAAAAAAAAAAAAATTTGACTGCCCAAAAATCAATATCCCAAGTTTCAGCATGATCCAACAAAGAAATAGTTGGATCAATGGTACTACTACTATTTTGCATATAAGAAATGGCCCAACAATTTACTTTTGTCAGTTACTCGTGTAAACGGCCGAAACCCATTTAATTTTAAAGTTGGGCCGAACTTTCAAAAGAAATATTTGCCCTTGATGCCCATTGCAAGATATTAATCAATAACATATCATCTTAAGTTATTTTCATTTAAACTATATCTTTATTATCATCAAATGACAGTATTTTTTCACTGTTAATTTTTGCTCATATTCTTATAACATGCAACAATTAATATATACTGTAAGATTAGTAAAAGATACGCTATATAATGGCCATGCATGGTGAGAAAACCATGATTCATGACAATGCCATTTATTATCTTTATAAACAAAGGATCTGCAAAATAAATAGGGGTATATACGTATAGAGTATAGACAGAGTAGAATAGAATAGCTCAGATATGGTTCTCAATACAGTATTGGTAATTTATCATTTTCCCACGTGTGGAAGATCTAATGTAATAACTCACGTGCACATCCCGACAACCGTCCCCGCTTAACTCATCTCAATCCAACGGCCCTTATTAACCCATCGAATAAATCCAACGGTCTCGATTTCTTCTCTCGCTTGCAACGTTTAGGTTATCCGCTAGAATTCTTAACTGTACTCGAAAATTTAAATGCACGCAGAGTACAGAATTTTACCTCGCTATGTTCTCTGATCATGAAGGAATGATTATACACCGGGTTTATTTACTAATTTACCGTGAAGGGTCGCTTCAGACAGCCGCGATGAAATCATGACCGTTACCTCTAACCCAACCTCGCAAAATTTACGATTATTAACTACAAAGCTTCTGTGAAGTCGACATCGTAGAGCTAACCAGTAATAATACCCCACGTGGCGTAAGTAAGTTTTCGTATGACGGAGCGGTGACTACACGAGGCAGCACTTAGGGTTTCTTCCGGGACCTTCTTTTCCTTTTATTACATCATCATATTTTCGCTGCTCTCAGTGTTCATTAAATACGCGTCCGAAGGACATAGAACCCAAGTCCGCAATGCATATAATCGCACAGTCGACGTTACACCGAGTGCATTCACTAATTTCCTTCCCTGATCCCACAATAAAACATCACGCTCTATATTTCACCAAAACCCGGTCCACATTAAATAAACACTCCGCAGAAACATATTGCTCACTGACGTGCGGGCTCCGAACGGGAGATGAGGTAAACGGTGTTGGGATTTAACGGAAGAGTGGGCGGAGGGGAGGAATGAGAGGGGGGAATAAAAGGGGGAGAAGGGAGGAGAGAGAGAGCCGCGGTGCAGTTGCTGCCTTCACCCTAATCTCTCCTTTTTTACCCCTTTATTCTAAAAAAAAACCAAAAAAAATCTGAAAAATCAGAAAAATCCACAAAATTCTTACCCCAATTTTCAGAATAATCTTCCGGATCGATTCAATTATCTCTATTTTAGTAGTATTTTTCTTAGGGGGAGAAATAAAGGGAGATTTGTTGTTAGGAAAAAATCCCAAAAAAATTTGAAAAAGAAAAGAAAAATTTGATGGCGGCGCAAGTTCAGGCGGTTCCGAACGGCGTGCCGGCGGCGGCGGCGGGTCCGCAGCCGGCGGCGAACGGGAACGGGGCGCCGGCGGCCGGAGGGAACTTTGCGGCGACGTCGCTGTACGTGGGAGATCTGGATCTGAACGTGATGGATTCGCAGTTGTACGATTTGTTCAGCCAAGTTGGGTCTGTTGTGTCGGTTAGGGTTTGCCGTGATGTGAGCACCAGGAGGTCGCTTGGCTATGCGTATGTTAACTACAACAATCCCATTGATGGTAAGATGGGAGAGATATTTTTTTTTTTCTGTATTTTTTGATTTGGGTGAATTAAGTTTGGGTTGGTTTGATAGAAAGTTGTGTTTTTTCTGTCTTGTTAGGATAAGTTTAGGTAAACTTGTGTTTGTGAATATGTGGGTGGTTTGAGGTACAGTGGAAATAGTTTTTTTGTGGTAATGTATGTACAATTGAGGATAATATGGATAGTTGGTGGTAAGAGATAGTTTTGGTAATTCGTCATGGACAAAAGTGGGTTTCTTTTTATTTATTTTAGTGCTAATTGCTTATAAGGATATTTCTTAGTGAGGTTTGTATCTTTTCTGTATTGTAGTTTTGTCTGAACTATTACTAGGAAGTATTATCTTTGCGTAATATTTTTTAATGTTTAGCGATATGTGATTTCTTATTTTCCTTTGTATTATTTAATGTTACAGCCGCTCGTGCTTTAGAAATCCTGAACTTCGCCCTGGTGAACAACAAGCCGATCCGCGTGATGTACTCGAACCGCGACCCCAGCATCCGCCGCTCCGGCACAGCCAACATCTTCATCAAAGTAATCCTCTTTTTCCCACCTTCACATTACCTTAAATCCTTCTATCGTTTATTCTAACTCTCTCTCTCTCTCTCTAGAATCTTGACAAGGCGATAGACCACAAGGCGCTCCACGAAACCTTCTCGGTCTTCGGGACCATCCTCTCCTGCAAGGTTGCCCTCGACTCCTCCGGCCAATCAAAAGGCTACGGCTTCGTCCAATTCGAGACGCAAGAATCCGCGCAGTCCGCCATCGACAAGCTCAACGGCATGCTGGTCAACGACAAGCCCGTCTTCGTCGGCCCCTTTTTAAGAAAACAGGACCGCGAGAACTCCTCCGAGAAGACCAAGTTCAATAACGTGTTTGTGAAGAATCTTGGAGAGGGGGTGACCAAGGAGGAGCTGACCGAGGTGTTTGGGAAGTATGGCCCGATTACGAGCGCGGTGGTGATGTGTGATGAGGAGGGCAAGAGTAGGTGCTTCGGGTTTGTGAATTTTGAGAATGCGGAAGACGCCGCGGAGGCGGTCGAGGCGCTCAATGGGAAGAAGTTTGGGGACAAAGAATGGTGAGTTGATTATTTTGTTAACTTTTATTATTGTATTTTTGGTTGTTCATTATTTGTTACGTTTGGTTATTTATTAGATATTTATTATTTTATTAATTGTTTTTTTATTTATTTATTTGATTGTATATATTTGTATCAAATAAATAAATAATGAAATAATAAACCAATTAATAAAATTAATAATAAACAATTAAATATCTAATAAATATATATTTAATAAATAATAAGTAAAACAAATAATAAAAAGTAATAAATAAATAAGAAATGATTAAAAGTTTGATAATGTATAAATAAATATCTATTTATTTATTTGTCCCGATATTTATTAGTATTTTTTTTTTGGGTTTTGAAGGTTTGTGGGGAAGGCACAGAAGAAGTCAGAGAGGGAGATGGAGCTGAAGGAGAGGTTCGAGCAGGCCGTGAAGGAGACCGTCGACAAGAACCACGGCCTCAACCTCTACCTCAAGAATCTCGAAGACACCATCACCGATGAGAAGCTCAGGGAGATTTTCGCAGAGTACGGCACCATCACCTCATGCAAGATAATGAGGGATACGAATGGGATTAGCAAGGGATCTGGGTTCGTTGCTTTCTCCACCCCTGAAGAAGCTTCTAAAGCTGTAAGTTAATTCATCCTTGTATACCCTCTTAATATTTATTTTTTTCAAAATTAGATGCATGATATATGATTTTTTCAATTTTTATACAGCTTGCGGAGATGAATGGAAAGCTTATTTCTGGAAAACCGCTGTACGTTGCCATCGCGCAGAGGAAGGAAGAGCGCAGGGCCCGCTTGCAGGTTCCCTCTCTCTCTCCTCTCGTCTCTCTTATTATTATCATCACACCAACACATGACATATATTTTCTGTACTAGCAGGCGCAGTTCGCCCAAATGAGGCCGGTAGCAATGGGCCCCACGATGGCGCCACGCATGCCGATGTATCCGCCCGGCGCTCCAATGGGCCAGCAGATGTTCTACGGCCAGCCTCCTCCCTCCATGATCCCCCCTCAAGTACCAACCATTAATCCCTCCTTTTCGCCATTCAAATTATATAAAAAAAACACTTTTCAATCTTTTCTAATATGTTTTTATTTTTTGTTGTAGCCTGGGTTTGGGTTCCAGCAGCAGATGGTGCCGGGAATGAGGCCGGGTGGCGGGCCGATGCCCAACTTTGTGGTGCCCATGGTGCAGCAGGGACAACAGGCCCCTCGTCCAGCTGGCGGACGCAGAGGTGGCGCTGGCGGTGGGCCCGTCCAGCAGCCTCAGCAACCCATGCCTCTCGTCCGCAACCAAGTAAGCCCCAATATGTTTGATAGTTTATTTTTTATTAATAATCTTTTTATTAGTGAGCTATTATTTATTATTTATTGGTAATTTTTTATTATATATATTACCCATTATTTATGTATTAATAATCTTTTTATTTATTATATATTATCTATTTATTAATAACCTTGTATTTATCATTTGTTATCTATTTATTTATTGTTTCTTATTTCTATTGTTTATTATTTAGGGTTTATTATTTATTATTAGTATTAAGTATTATTATTTATTTATTTATTTATTATCTTTTCATCAGATGTTTCCGAGGGGGAGGATGTACCCGAGGTACCCAGCGGGAGGAAGGAACATGGGCGGGCCGGACGGGCCGATGGCAGGCGGGATGATGTCGCCGTACGAGATGGGAGCCCAGCCGACGGGCATCATCCGCGACATTCCAGCTAGCATGATGCAGCCCATCCCTATCGGCGCTCTCGCCTCCGCCCTCGCCAACGCCCCTCCCGAACAACAACGCACGGTAAATAATCAGATCGTGTAGCTTACCACCCTAACATGTTTCGTTTACTGCCTTGATACATCTTGCTTACCCCCTTTAACACATTTTGCTTACCACCGTAACACATTTTGCTTACACTTAACGACTGATATTTTCGCATGTTCCAAAAAGTTCCCCTTAAGTGGTGGCAAAGTGACATGCGTTGCGATGGTAAGCGGAACTTGTTATGCTGGTAGTAATTGGTTGAATATTTTTTGCTTACCACAACAACGCATTTCACTTACCACCTCTGCGGGGAAATGTATTGTGGTGGTAAGCAAAAAATATTCAACCAATTACCAATGAGCACAACACATTTCAGTTACCACCTCTAAAGGGGCACACAGTACACGAGAGTCTAATAACAATTAAATTATTTCTTTGTTAAAACAGATGTTGGGAGAGAGTTTGTACCCGCTGGTTGAGGCCCTGGAGCAGGAGCACGCGGCCAAGGTCACCGGAATGCTACTGGAGATGGACCAGACGGAAGTCCTGCACCTGTTAGAATCCCCCGACGCGCTCAAGTCCAAGGTCGCTGAGGCCATGGAGGTCCTGCGCAGCGTCTCCCAGCAGCAGGCTGCCGCCGCCGCCGCCAATTCCGCGCCTGCCGACCAGCTCGCCGGTTTATCCCTCGAGTAATTTGTTTGTTTCAGAAAATGATAAAAAGATGTGGGAGTTTGTTGTTTGAGAGTTGAGATTGTGTTTGTTCGATTGAGGTTGTATTTGTGTTGTTTGTTGTTGTATTTGTGTTGTTTGTTGTTGTATGTTTGTTAAGTTATTTGTTGTGTTGGGGTTGTGGGAACTTATTTATTGTATTGTGCGTGTGTTGGATTGTGGATTATTTGGTTTGATTATGTTATTTGTTGGACCTTAATAATTATTGTTGTGTTTAATTATGGCTTTTTGTTATCTTATTTTGTAAGCCATTTGATAGCTGATTTTGAGCTTTAATTTTTATGCTTCATTATGTAGGCTTGGGGATTCTCACCACAGGTTCACAGTTGACAACGAATGTGGAGGCAACGTGTCAATTTCATTCAACTTAATTTTCGCACAGTAAAATCCATTTATTTGGGTTTGACAAGTCATTTTTAACCAGAACGTTAGGTTTAGGTGAGTGGTTTAGTTATCCCTATAATAGTTGCATTGCAATTTGCATGGCAGGGCAATTAGGTTATACTGTGCTGCAAGATCATGAGGTATGTAGTTATTTCACCCAGTTTAGCTAGTTGCATTGCATTGCAATTTTTAAAGGGGCTAGGAGATTTTCGGCGTTCTGATGCGGTTTTTATCATTTTGATTGTTTAATAATTAATACATTAAATTTATCTTATGAATTAATAATCATAAAAAATCTATATAAATTATCTCAAGAAACAACTTATAACGAGAATAAATAATGAATAATTCATATTTTTGTTAGAAATTATCTCCGAATCAAATAAGATTTATACAAGTCATAATAAAAAATATATAATACTTGAAATAAAATTATAATTCAACAAATTTAAACTTTGTTTTATCGATGCGATAGTTAAAAAAATAAAGTACAAAAAAATATTTTTATAAATTAAAATTCCCTCATTATTTTCATAGCAATTAATTTGTATATTTCTCACAATTTATATCATATAAAACAATTTGGTTGTAAATCTCACACTTAGCCGTTAATCTCTTAGCTGAAAATTTCATTATGTACTTCTTATACAAACATTATTTGTATTTTGGTGTATCGTAACTGTAAGCACCTATAAGATTAAAAATAGATAAATCATGTTTTTATTACAGTTTTGAGTCATAATGTCATCTGATATGGTGATATTCAATCTAGTCGATTGAAAACACGAGATATTGAAAGTCGTTATGAGAAAACATAATGGTGCGTTCGAAAGTATAACAATTGAGATCTTGAATGAAAGATCTTATCATACTTGTTCTATTTTTCATTTTTTCACAAAAAATTGAGCTACTGAAAAATCATATTTTGAAAGAAAACGTTGGAAAAAAATTACCTGAGAGAGAGAGCGACACATGGAGTCCACATTTTTTTTTTTGGAAAATGATTTATTTATTTTCTTTTTTTAATTATTTGAGGGAGAGAGGAAGAGAGGGCCCACTTTTTTTTTGTGAAAATTAGTAATCTATTTTTTTTATTTGAGGGAGAGAGAAAGAGATTGACACGTGGGACTCAAATTTTTTATTTTATAAATCATTATTTTTATTTATTTATTTAGGAATGAGTCATAATGTCATCTAACATGATATTCAATCTAGTCGATTGAAGACATGAGATATTGAAAGTGATTATGAGAAAACATAATTGTGCGTTCGAAAATATAACAATTGAGATCTCATCATCCTTGTTCTATTTTTCATTTTTCACAAAAAAATGAGCTACTGAAAGATCATATTTCGAAAGAAAACGTTGGAAAAAAAATTACCTGAGAGAAAGAGACATATGGAGCCCACATTCTTTTTTTTAAATGATTTATTTATTTCTAGTTATTTGAGGGAGAGAGAAAGAGAGAGCCCACTTTTTTTTTTTGAAAATCATTAATCTATTTTTTTATTTATTTGAGGGAGAGAGAAGGAGAGTGACACGTGGGACCCAATTTTTTTTTGATAAATCATTATTTTTGTTATTTTTATTTAGGAATGAATTATGTGTTGCGAGTATTCAGTGATTATTGATATTATAACTCACAACACATAAGTTATACAGTAGTTTTCAAAATAATTAATTAATTTGATTTGACATTTCACACTAAATCAGAATAGAACATAGAACACCGAATTCAATCAATCGTATTCTTACATTATCTAACTATACAGAAACCGTCATCAAAAATCAGAAACTCTAAAAGATCGAACGGTGCATATCAAATCACGTCATTCCATCCAACGATTCCAAAATAAAGGTGACGTGGCCTCTTTTAAGTTTTCTCCACTTCCGAGGATGGAAGAATTGAGGGGGGGATTGTGAAAAGAAGGTAAAGATACGCTTTTATCTTATTCCATATGTATACAAATTTGGACCACACCCATTTAATATGATTAAGTACTGCCATTATTAAGTTAGATTAGGAAAAAGCAATTTCTGTAATTTAGATCTTCTGTCCCTTCGCCCTAACTGGCACTTCAGAGCAGGATACAAATTAGTTTGTATCTTTTACAAATTGAGACTTAAATAGGATGAAAATCATATTCCAAATAGCAGATTTCTTAGCAATTTTGTTACAAATTGCATTGCTTGTGCTGAATGATTTGATTACATTGATCGGAGCCGGGCATGAATCATATGGATTCTTTTATTTTGCTGAATGATATAATTTTTCAGAACTAAGTTCACTAATTCCTATCCTACTGAACCCGGTCTATTTTCCTTCTAATTATTTTTATCTTCGCATCTTCATCTTTCGTATTATTTCAATATGATACTGAAAAAAAAAGCTTCACAACTAAGTGTATATCTCATAAATTGGAGTTTTTATATTGGTTAGCAACATTCTAATATATAAATGGATTTTATTTTAAAGAGTTTTTTAATTACAAGAAATCTCAAGTACATTAGGCCGTAGAATAACTCAAATGCTTTGGGATTAGTAGTTGGGGAGCTGGTTCTTGGTGCCAATCACTTATCAACATGTCTTTCATGGTTTTTTCTAATACAAAGGCAGTAGGTATAAGTACCCCTCAGATAGCGTATTTCAATTTACATCTTTTTTATAAAATTGAAATAATTAATTTTCCTCAATTAGGATTGGTTTATAATTCCTTGAATTGTAGTTAAATTGAAAGGGATAAGGATTGATTTGATTGAATATACAAAGTACTTGAAGATCTCTTTTGGCATGGCATCGTATTCTTTGGATGCTGCCATAATAATGGCAAATCATTCCAAATGATAACACCTATGTTGCACCGATACGGATACGCGCGTCATATCCGATACGATACGGACACGGCGATACGGCAATTTCAAAAAATCTCTGGACACGATACGTCTAATATATATATTATTATATTATTAATTATATATCTAAAAATTTTAAAAATATAAAAAATAACTAAATATGATAAAGAAAATGACAAGAAAATAACGAGAGTGAGAATTAGAAAAAAATTATTTTTTTAAATAAAGAAGAGATATGATATCGTCTTTAATTATGCTTCTCATGAGTTAGTTTCATTAATAAAAAAAGAAAAAAAAATATTAAAAAAAATAGGCTTTAAAAAAGATCATTTTTAACAAAATAAATAAATAAAGAACCGAAAATGGAATTATAGAAAAACATAAAAATTAAATTGGGATTTAAAACATTGGGCCGTGTCCTCAGCCGTGTCCTGCCGTATCGGAGCCGTGTCCGAAAGTCAACATATATTAAAATATTCGGATACGCCACGTGGCGTGTCCGAAACGTATCGGTGCCGTATTGGTGCCGTATCCGTGTCCGATACGTATCCGATACGCGGACGGCTAATTTTTTGAAGTATCCGCGTAACATAGGATAACACATTCAGAGGACTGTATCATTTATACGACGTTTTTTTTTGAACCGGCCAAAAAAAAGTAATTAAGAAAATGACCATTTCGCCCGCCCACTGGACGAAACATCAATTTTCTCATTTTTCCTACTGAATTAAGTTAAAAAATACTGTTTCGCCACATTTTTTTCATTTTTTACCATTGAATTAGGCTGAAAACAATAAACTAGCAATTTTTTTCTCTAATTCGGTGAAAAAAATGAAAAAATATATGTTTCGCCCAGTCATGGGGCAAAACAGTATGGAACAATATTTTTTAGCTTAATTTAGTGGCAAAAATGAAAAATTGGCTGTTTGGCCCAGTAACCGAGCGAAATGACTATTTTCGTAAGTAATTTGAAAACTTAGACATTTTTTTAATTAATCTTTTTTTTTGGCCAGTTAAAAGAAAAATTCCATTTATACATACTGCTGATGAGACTGCCATTATGATGTGGATTTTACAATCTTTAAAATATAGTAAAATTGTAAATTCTACCAATTTGGCACATTTATACATATTTATATTATATTTCTTCTCATTACAAATTCTACCAATCTTTAAATTCTATAGCACTATATATATTTCTTCTCATTTATCACTACAATTTTTTTGTTGGGGGCATTTATATATCTAGAAATTCAAATATCTTCACATGTTTTTATCATGCGTCGTTGCACTTTTATCTAGCAATTAAAATTTACCGTCTAAATTGACCATTATATTTGTAATTAATTGATTTTTTTTCTAATAAAACCCAGTAATTAGTAAGGTACCAGTGCATTTATTGATAGTTGAAAACAAGGGCCGGAAGACCTGTAAAAACTAAAAATAATGAAATAATTGACTGTCCGGCACTAGACATTGTCCCTATGTTATCCCCAGTTAAATTATTACAATGCACATTATCTCTTTTACCTATTTTGGAGAAACCTCATTAAATTTTTGGGTTACAAATTGACCATGGTCCCAAAACTGTCAAAATTTTCTCTATATTTGGTCAACATTTATTTTTTTACATTATTTTGTGGATAATTTAGTTGTTCTTTTACTGTTTTAGAATGACAAATCATGCATTTATACTAGTACTAGTTTATTTTTCATTTGGTTTAAAAAAAATGCCCAAACGAAGCTTCTTTATTCATGAACAAATGAAGAAGAAATGAGTTTTTCTATTATGAAATGGAGAGATTTATTGGTGATATTCTTGTTTCATATTCATCATTATTCATTAGTGTTGTGGGGATTCATATACATCATACATGAATGAATATGTTGCTCCTTATATATACTTGATTTAATATAAATTAGCACGCATGAGTTTGACAAATAAAAAATAGGACCACTAAAATGAAGTCCATCTAAAATATTATGAAACCATATCATTGTTGGATATTCCCATACCGACAAAATATATGAACAGTGTATGACTCCTGCCAGATCGTGTTTGGCTTTTCTATGACTCATAACACTGAATGTTGTGTGCAATCTTTTAATTTCTTTTTCTAATGAAAATCAACCTTCTCTTACTGTAAGTAAAGGAAAAAAAAAAGTCTATTTTACTTCCACATTTACATTCTTTCAATATATAAAACATTGGTTCTCTTCAATTAAATTTACTTATATGGATGCTAATAAATCAGTGAGTACATATAATATACAGACCATATGTTCATATAAGATACAGAAGATTAGGGTTTCCTTAGATCTGGTTGTATCCATACATGATACATCGGTGGTGTTGTACCATAAAACATGTTTTCTTGACTCTTTGTTAAATTCCAGCCTTGTTTTTTGTAGCATCCAATGTCTTATATATTATCCTTCAATCAACCCTAAATTTGTGTGGAAATGGATTGATAAATTTGTTAGGTTGTACTAAAATAACAAAACATATATACTTCTTGAAACAAATTGGTATTGGAATTACAATATCGTTATTAGAAAAAAAGAAGAAAACTTTGCATCTTTATGCCGAAGCAACAGAGTTTGAAAATAGTTCAAGGACATATTAAATATTAAATAACTATTCATTGAGTGATGTTTTATTTCCAAATGAAGAGTTTGTCAATTTATGTAATACTTTTTAATTTTTTTTGTTTATACACATAATATCAAATTTTCTTTTGAAAGGCAACAAAAACTTTTGGTCTCTAAATACACAATACACCCGCTTGTAAGAAGTTATCAATTATCATTCAATATAAAAAATGAATCATGTTTGCAGAAGAAAAAAAAGTGAAAATATCTGATGCCCCAAAATAACATTTAAAGAGGGATTTGAAGAGGAACAAAATAATAATTTGGTCCTAATTAAGAATATAAAATCTCAAGTGTTGCTGTCAAGAAATAAATACCACACTACCTCAACAAAAAAAAAAATAAATAAAAATAAATAAATAAATAAATACCAGAAATGAAGTGGCACAACTTGCTTTGATTCCCATCTTCCACATTTTGCCTCTTTGACCCCACCAAATTTGGTGCATTTTGTGATTTGTATGTATTCCCAATTATTTGTTTAAGGATCAATTGGTTTGCCAACAAATGTTAAATTTCAAATGGTTAATAATTAATTATTTTATTGTTTACTACCTAAAAGAAAAAAAATTAATATATTCGACATAATATTTGAGTTTATGGAAAGTGGTTTTCACAGGAAATGTAGATTCATGAATCCGTACTTGTGGGAGAAAAACTGGAAAAGTAAATACTGCATTTCTGCAAGGCTGCAAAAGTAAGTGCCTTTTTTAGCTGAAGGCAGTAAAATCTGCTTCTATAAAGGAAAAATGTTTTGATTGTCCAGTTTGCACAAAAAAATGATGTGAAACTCACAAATCGTAATAAAAATTGTCACTCTAATGAAATAATTCATATGGTTTAAGTATATGATTTGTCGATAAAATATTAGAGTTTCAGATATGATACTAAATGTACTCAGCTAAACTAATTTCAAAGGTTTTGCATCCATGCATTGATCTCAACCGTTGGATCATATTTGATGCCTGAGATAATATTATGTTAATTAAAAATGTTATTTCGCTCATGACGTATAATTAAAGAAAAAAAATAGAATATGACTAGTTAAAATTAACCACACGCGTTTCTCCAATCCAAATATCATAATTCCTTTGGCCAACCTAATTGTTTCCCTAAACTAACATATTTATGTTGAATTTAGGCATACTGAAAATTACTAAATTTCCAAAGGGAATGAAAAATCACGATGAGATACTGTAGCAATAATATAGCGACGAATTGAAATTATATACTGTTTTATCGTGTTTCTATATACGCTATATATTATTTTCATTTTTTAAAATATATATCGTTTATCGAATGAATTTTTATATACTGTTTGTTTTTAATTTTTATGTTTTATATATTGTTTTCATTTTTTAAAATATATACTTTTTATCGAATGAAATTTGTTATATACTATTTATTTTCAATTTATACGTTTTTTTAGTTTTTATATACGGACGTTACATTATTAGCTCCCGTTTCAAAAATAACAGAGGATTTACATTTGTGCCACACGTAGGCTTCACCGACACTTTGCTCTCTTTCACTGCACCTTTTTCTTTTTACTTCGAAAAAACAAGGAAAAGGGGGAGAAAAAGTGTTCAGTTTTCCTTTAGAAAAGATAAAAAGAAAAGAAACGTTCCGTTTATTCCCAATATTTTCTCATTTAATTTCTTTTGTGTCGCCATAAGAATCCGTGCCACATCTTTAATTTCATCGCCTGCTTCCTCTCCAGTGAATCAAATTGCCGGAAGAAATGAAGAGTGCATGCAATGTTTAATTTAGAAATAATGTCTGTTTAATTCTGAACTTCATGGGTTAAATTCAAATAAAATTAACATGACAAGTGAAATATGAACTTAAATTGTCTCAATTATCTTTTTTTTTATCACTGACCTGAAGTCAAAATCATTTATAAAATACTATATTTGATTGAAATAATTAAAATAGATTAATTTTTTTTTGGGAAATTATATTAGATTAATTTAGTGAGAAGTAATTTACAAAGTATTATTTATTTAAAAAATAGGATTATCTGCAGAGATATTTGTCATATAAGAATTAGCTTAAAGAAAATACTTATAGATTTCTTAAACTATTGTACATATTAAATATTTTGGAGGACCACAACAAAGTTTGAAGAAAATGATTGAAAAGAATTGAATGGTGCAATACAACAATAACTAGTATTTATCTTAAGAATAATATTTTTTCAAAATATAAAGAGGAAAATATCAAAGAAATATATGAAGTTTTTGATCCATATAAGGTCTTAATCTAAATCTCAATGTCATATAAATGCAGTACGCCGAACTGGAGAGGAGATAAAACCGAGGTGTGTTGTGAGAGCCCACCAAAGGGCAAAATGCACGTCCCCACAAATGGCAGCAGAAAAATAGGGGATGATGAGAAACAAAAGACAGTATTAGCTCTGCTTTCTTCTCATCATTATTTCTCTTTTTCTTTTCAGCTCCTCTTTTCTCTCCTCTCTCTGTCTTCTCTATATGCAAGTTGCAACACATACAACCCTTCTCCGTTTTCATGTGAAGTGAAGCTGGAGAGAGAGAGAGAGAGAGAGGCTACAAGCTAAAACAGAGATAGGTGAGTGTTGCATTTTGTTCTTTCTTTTTATATTTGTTTCTTTGTTTCTTCTCTTGGTTTGAAAATAAATGTGTAAATTTTGTTCGTGCTTCGTAAACCTCTCAGTATTCTTGCAAAATATTTATCTTCTTTTTGGAGTTACACACGCACACACACACTACATATAAAACCAGGCGTCTTGTGCTTAAAAAGGTGACTGTAGCTTGCATTTAATTTATGCATTATTATTTTGAGTATTTTTTGTGTTTTTCTTGTTGTCATGATTTAAATGCTAGTAGAAGTAGGGTTTTGTTTGGTATTAGATTAACTTCCTTTCCTTCTTTTACTGGAGTTTTGTTCCTTCTTTGTTTTGACCCTTATCTTTCTCTGTATTTGTTTTCTTTGATGTGTGAAGACTTGAAACAGTAAAACACACCCCCACACACACTGAGAAATCTTTTCATTCACATCACGATGATATTTTTGTTTGTTATTTTTATTTTTTATTTTTTACGCATATGTTGTTTTTAGTACTTAATTATATTTTTTTGGGCAACAGAGCTCAAGTAAGGTTAATTATCTTTCTTATGTAAAAAAGTTCAAGTGGGTCCTTTTTTGTTTGCTTACTATTTTACTGTAGTATTTTTTGACTTTACAATGCATAAATGAACATAGACCATGTGAAGTAGGGCTCTGTTTTTAATTGCATGTAGTTTGACTTGCAGTCATTTGAGCTGTATATAAGTAAATTGCATGAATTTTATCTAGCATATAAATTGCATATATAAAGAGAGGGGGTCGAATAAACTCTGGTAATTAAATTTTGAGTAAATATTTTTTTTTGTTAAATTATGATCTTTCATAATTGAAGAATAAACTTGCATGGCACATATATTTTATTTTTATTTGCATGCAATTGGCTTGCTAAGTACAAATCGAGAATCGTTTTGGTTGCTTGTACAATAATCTATAATACCACAATTTAAATATAATATATAATATAAATAATATAGATAATATAAAAACATTTTTTGCAGAAAGTTATTGTTTCTACTTAATTAATTAAGGAGATATTTGTTAGTGGAAATTGACTTTTGCTTTATCATGAAACTGAGGGTGACTTGTTACCAACATAATTATTTTTAGGAATGTTTGGTATATATTCATCATCATATCACTAAGCTTTCGAAAAGTATTATATTAATTATTGCTAATTATAGTTAGTTCAAATGCTAGACTCTTGTCTCTTTGTTTGGATATATATGTTTTGATTAGGCACCTAAAAGGGGGTTGAATGAAGTAATTAAAGTAGATATAATATCTCTCTCTTATTAATTAGGAGTAGTTGGTTATAGATAAGTTCAATCTATTTTATACTATTAATAAATCATACTGTACCGATTGGAGTTAAAGATTTAAGAATTGCAACTAAACCCCAATTTAGATTCAGACAAATTGCAATCAAACTTTTATAACCATTTCATTTCTAACTAATTAACCAATTTTATTTCTTTATTTTATTTTCTTGCAGTAATTTAAAATAGAAAATGGACCAAAAGACTTGGGGTTGGAAGAGGAAACCTTCAGAGAAATCTCTAATTGTAAGTTCAAAAATACTTCAAAAAAGAAGAGAAAATACTAAAAGTAAAGGAAATATTAAAAATTTGGAGTCATTACCATTGATTCTTTTTATATAAAAGATGTATATATTTTTTATTTGTAGAAACAAAAGGCATTAGAACTAGAGAAATCAATAGAAGAATTACATGAAGAGCTGTCAAAGGAACGCACCAAGTCTTCTGAAAAAGATGTTCTCTTAGATAACAAAACAAAGTTGGCTGAACAAGCCATTGCAGGTTTATTTATTACTTATTTTTTTTATTTTCTACTACCAAATTTTTTGTACCAATCCTTTCATTTGATACCAACTTCAGTCTAGTATTGTAACTTTATTTTGATATTAAGGGTGAAAAAATGAATTATTGAGGAATGAGGATTAATTGACTGCAAAATAGATTCACTTTAGGCTTGATTCACAAATTTAAGATTTAATAGTCTAAATTAAGACAATTTAAGATTTGAGCAAACTAATACCATAAATATATGATATATGCTCATTTAATCTAAATTTTTTTCTAACTAGGATGGGAGAAAGCAGAGGCAGAAACACTTTCTTTCAAAGACCAATTAGACCATGCATTAAATGTGAACCAAACCCTAGAAGAAACCATTACAAAAAGGGACGAAACCATAAAAGAATACATGCAAAAGCTACAAGCAGCCAAAGAAGAACAAGAACTAACAATAATAGATTCGATGAGGAAAATAAACCTAGAACAAGACAAAATCCGCATTTTGGAAGAAACCCTAACCGAGAAAAATAACAAGATTGCCACTCTAGGCGCGGAAATAAACCACCTTTTGAAAACCCTAAAAGAGGTGCATGAGACAAGGCTCCAGCTCGAATCGAGTTTGAATCAAACCAAATTTAGGGTTGAACAAATGGAGAAAGCAAATTCTTCTCTGAAATACGAGCTTTGCATGCTTCAAAAGGAGGTTGAAATTCGGAGCCAAGAGAGAGAGTTTGATCATAAATCGGCCAATTTAGCTCAAAAACAAAACGTGGAAAATGTGAAGAAAATCGCGAAACTAGAAGCAGAGTGTCAGAGGCTCAGAGTGATGGTTCGCAAAAGGCTTCCAGGTCCTCAGGCCGTCGCGAAAATGAGAAATGAGGTTGAAATATTAGGGTTTGGTAATAATACTTCTAATAATAATCACATGAAAAGTAATAATAGTAAATATATTCTTGAGAAATTTAATGCAATGGAAGAAGAAAATAAAACTTTGAAGGAAACCCTAGTTAGGAAAAATAATGAATTGCAATCGGTACGAGCGATGAATTTCCGTAACGGTTCGAAAATAGAAGAGGATAATTTGAGTTGTATCGAATCGGGTTCTTGGACCTCTGCTTTAATTTCCGAACTTGATCATTTCAAGGCCCAAAAGCCCACTAACACGCCCACATACTCTTGTAAAAGTCCGACCGCTTTTTCGGATTTAAGTTTAATGGATGATTTTGCCGAAATGGAAAAATTAGCTTTAGAGGATAATAAATCGTGCGTTACAACTAAAGAAAATGAGTCCAAGGTTGAAAAGGAAATTTTGGAAAGACATGTTTCAAGAATTATTGAATTTGTCGAGGAGTTAGTTGAAAAATCGGCGGAAGGAAAGTACGTTGCCAGAGCTTTCTTGTGGGAGGGTAAAGGGCTTAAGAGTGTGTTACAAAATTTTGGACTTGTTTGTAATGATTTGATAATTGGAAGGACTAAAGTGGAGAATTTTGTGGGTGAGATTTGTGTTATTTTGGATTGGGTCGTGAATCATTGTTTCTCTCTCCAAGATGTTTCAGAGATGAGAGAGACGATTTTGAAGGATTTTGGGGAGAAAGAATCGAATTGTTGCAATGAGATTGAAGTTTTTCTAAATAGCCCTTGTAATAATATAAATATTACGAGGGGCTTGTGTGAAAATGGTTTGAAGCGTAAGAATGAGAAAGTTGAGAATGGGGGTGAAATTAGTGGAAATGCTTCTGAATTGCAAGAGAAAGTAGAAGGTGAATTGAAGGAATTGTTAGAGAAAGAGCGGAATTTGAATGGAGAAGAAAATGTAGAGGATTTTAATGGAGATGGTAATAAGAATGGAGGGGAAAATCGAATTAAAACTGAAAGTAACAATAGCAATGCCGCTTCAAAGGATGAAAATACTGCTAAATGGTACTAAATCTTTTAACATTTTTTAAATTTAGAGGTTTTGTTTTGAGTTGAGTATTAACCATTTCCTTTTATTAGCTCATGATTTATTCAATTTATGTTATTTATGTTTTTTTATTTACAGTGCGACTGCTGTTGAGGAAAATCCGAACGGTATTACTGGACAAGTAGAAAAGCAAGTTAAAATTGTGAGTTCATATTTTTTCTTAGAAAAATTGATTTATATTCCAATATGAATATTTCAAATCTAGATCATCTTAAGAACACATTGCTTGAATTAGACCAAAAAATAAAAATTGACTCCAAAATTTTTCCTCAAATTAAAGCTTAGTAAATGTATTTGCGCATGTAACACGACAATAATATTTATAAATTGATATTTCACTATCACAGGATTGTCAAGAGACAGTTTCAACTCTTGGAGAGCAATTGAAATCTGTTGCGTCTCCAAAAGAAGCCATCCTTTTTGACAAATTTGAAAATCCTGTATTTACCCCTACAAAAGATATAATTATCGCCGAACAAGAAAATCACACATCTACAACTCGCAGGTATAAGTTGTAAATAGTAATTCCAATATTTTTCTAAGAATAAGGACGATAAACCATTAATATGAAAATAATATTAGTTATATTTTAACAATTTAACACATGTTTTGGCAGGAGTTTGGAAGCAGAGTTTAATGCAACTGACGATTTCTCTAAGAAATCCACCGAGTCCGTACCAACAATATCTCTCGAACCTCGTAAAGATGCACCTAAATCACAATTACGTACGCTTGCATTGGTACCGAAAAGAGAACAAGAAGAAACTAATTTGCTTCGGAAGCTTCTCATGAGGAGAAAAAAGGAGAGTTATAAGAAGCTTACGTTGCCTATTGGGACTTGATTAATCAAATAATGAGTTTAATTCTAATGTTTGGAGAGGTTGATTTGAAAGTGTTTGTGTATAAGTTAAATAATTGGTAATAATGTGAGTGAGTATGTTTTTTTTTCCCTTTTTTTCTTTATTGTTTGAATTTCTCATTTCTTTTTAATTTTTTTTTCAGTTTTATGTTGAGTCTTTGAGAATTCAATGTGTTGTAGGTTAAATATTGCATTGTATATAAGCTATTTCAGAGTTTTCGTTTTTCTTTTCTTCTGTTTGAATTTGAATCGTCTTTTTATGTATAACATGCATTTACTGTATCTCCTTGACAATTCTTTTCCACAACCAATGGCGGATCATGAACAAAAACATAGGGAGGGCCGAAATCGAATATGAATCTCTGTGGTTTTGTGTTTAATAATAGATTTAAGGGTGTAATTATTAAGCAACTCATGTGCTAACTACTGTGATTGTTGTTTGTTATTTTGCCACTTGTGTGCTAACTATTGTGATTGTGCAATTTGTTTATTTTGCCAAATTATGATGAAGATCTGAGTATATGATCGAAATGTTGTGATTGTTTGTTGTTAAAAATAGTTTAATTATTTTCCGAATCGAGTTTCATGAATTTTGTGATACTTCATGAAGAAAATGCTCCACATAAAGTTATGAGCAAGTTCTAGCTCTTTTTAGGCAACCATTCTTCTATTTTTCATGTTAAGACACAAAATAGTTTGGACATCCTGAAATGCTAAATTTATGTATGTGAAACATGTAAATCTTGAGATGGATAAAAATATTTCCAAAATAATGCTAATTTATACACGTAATATATGTTTGATTTAAGTACCTTTCTATGTACAATCATGATTGTGAAATACTTAGTTTCTTCCTACATTTTTCTACTTTTCCTCCTGACATTTTAGAAGGACATTTGAAAGTTATAAATCAACCTCATATCCCCACAGTCATATGTAGACAAAAATTTCAAAAACCTTGGAATCAAGTTCATGCGCCAAGGTTCAAGGTTTCGAACCTCGGTCACCTGTATGTATGTCAGGCAACATTTCATACCAATGCACCAAGACTTGGATACAAAAAGGATGCCTTCTAAAATCATTAAATTTTTTTTTCTAGTATATAAAGTTTGTGTTTTGAGTATTTTTTTGACACGTGTAAATGTTTTTCCTTATTTTCTGTAGTATTTTCTATACAGATAAAGTGCGGTGTCTCACATTTTTTATTATCTTTGACTCGCTATATTGACACACAAAATTATCTTCCAACCTACAACATGATGAAGATTTTGGACCGTCTGATAGAAATCCAACGACACAAAATTAGGTTGCATCTTACAACCATGATGAAGATTTTGGACCGTCCGATAGAAATCCAACGGCCAAAAACATGTTCGGCTCAAGGAGTACGTACGTGGACCACTCCAAATTTAGCGGTCTACATCCGTACACCATACACCGAAGGATAATGGAGATCTCCCATTCCATTCTCCCACTTCTCTCCTCCGTGCAATTCAACTTTTGCTCTTTCTTTCTTCTCTCATTAATCATTTCTTTTGGTTATTTTTCCAATTTAGATCCTAAAAATTTCAAAATAACATTTATCACCTTTCATTCCTATAAACAGAAAAAATAATTTATACCCAACACATAATTTTATATCATGAGTATAATATTGTATTAAGTAAGTTTGTCATAATTTTGTTTTCTAAAAAAAAATAATGTATAAAAACCAAACTGGTACCTGCATAATAGTAAAATTAATGTTCTCTTTTCTATTATTATAGTTTCTCGAGAGAGAAACGAACCGTAATTGCTTGAAGTTGTTTGGAATTACAGCCAATACGAGGTTTATTGAGATTCTTGTTTGGATTTATAGCAATAAAGGGTTACAAATAGCTAAAACTTTATTAAAGAAAAAAAGAAAAAGAAAAACTAGAACAGAGAATCCTATCTAGCCTACTATTATTAGCACCATCTCTTCCATAGTGTAGTCTCCTCTAATGCTTTCTTGCAAACCGCCAGAAGCGGCTAAGACTTGTTGTGGAAGATCCTCGCATTCCTCTCAATCCAAATAGTCCAGCACATAGCGGTCGCTAGCGTACACCAATCTTTTGCTTGTTGTGAATCTCATTTTTGCCGATTTAGTTCCCACATGTTGGGTAGCGTTCCGTTGAGAGAGGCCTGTATGGGGCAGCGCGTGTAGTGTTCGGCGAGTTTCCAGGTAGTTCTTGTGAAGGCGCAGCTGACCAGCAAGTGGTCTCTGTCCTCTGTTGCTGCTCTGCATAGCACACACCATGGTGCTGCTTGAGTACCTTTCTTTTGCAGGAGATTCGCGGTGTTGATTCTGTTATGGAATGCTAACCATAGAAAGAAGCGCACTTTCATCGGTGCTTTCGTTTTCCAAAGGCTCTTCTGCCATACACAATATAGGCCCGGATTTCTCATGAAAGTGTATTATGATTTCGATGTATACACCTCATGGCTGGTCCATTTGAGTCGTCGGCGTAATGTTGGTCAATATCCTGTAGAACTTTAGTAAATTCGAGATGTCTCTTAGGAAGAATGAGGCACTTCCTTAGTTTTGCCCGCCCCTGATGTACTTAAGATTTTTAACAACTTTCTTTTCCTATTTAATCCATAAATATTACTTCCTTTTTGTTTCAGATAAAATATGGTATAGCTGGTGACGGGAAATGGGACACAACTGGCAAGGTATTTATATATATATATATATATATATATATATATATATATATATATATATATATCAACTCGAAAAAAACAATATTGTATTAATTACTTACCAATTCTTCAAGAAAATGCATTTAGCCATCATTTTAGTGTATTTCAAAAACAATATACCTTGCTAGTTGTCACCAACATTTGTACGCAAATCATATGGAATGCATAGGTAGTGACCAACATATGTATGTACATATCATGCACATATCAGCATGTGCATGAAAATTTGATAAATTTGCATGGTAATATACCACTGTTGAAAATCAATTTTCAATTATAGAAATTTTGTCTGATATAAGAGAACTAACTGAAATCCCTAGCAGTTTATAATGCGGTATTTGATTCTCGCCTTCATATATGTTGCGTGACACCATCCACGTAACAGCACGTACTGCAATTTACCATAAGATGCATATATTGGATAGGCAAACTGAAAATAAGATTAAATAAAAATACAAGTTATGATTACAAAATTGAGATGAATTTTTTCCAAAAAAATTGAGGTGTTAAAGATAAATCAAAAGACCCATACCAATTGATTATGCGCAGTTGCATCTGGCAATATATGTGTATCAAAAGGCATTTGACATCATCTCAATATCATCAGCAGAGAAATTGTTCTCACCATAAAGGACATTATAATGAGCGGCTCACAAGAGGTTGCAAGAAAAGACAATGAAAAAAGATTATATTTATAGCTTAAATGAAAAAAAAAGATTAGAATATTCTATGAAGAAAAAAAAAACATTACCAACGTGATAGAGTGACTACACAAGTCGAAGTAAAACATATGGATGACATATGTTCGTGTCAATGAATATATCTAAAATTAGTGAAAAATAAAATAAAATGAAAATTACTAATTATATTCAAGAAGGCCGGTTGAAAAGGAAAAATCCTATCATTCGAAGGACGCCTAACACTAATTAAATCCGTACTTCTATCTCTTGTTACCTATGAAATACAAGTCCTACTATTTCCAATGTGATTAATTAATGAGATCAATAGAATTGCGAGAGGCTTTCTTTGGAGAGGCGATAAAAAATGTTCCGGCGATCATTGCCTAGTGGCTTGGGACCATCTTTGCCTTCCAAAAGAAGGGGGGGTGGAAAATCTCCATTAGAAAACAAAACATCTCACTACTACTTAAATGGTTGTGGATGTGGAAGTCGGACCCAAGTGGTCCATAGGCTCAAACATTGCGTATTTTATATGGATTCGAAGATCCGAATGATCTCAAGGACTCCTCACAACCCATATCCTTCTTCCTCTCTCAATTGGCCGAATTGATGCGCATCTTCACACCCTCTATTTTCTACGAACTAGGTGAGGGTACCAACATCAATTTTTGGAACGGTATTTGGGTCTTCGAAGGTACTCTACGCTCATTCTTTCCGATGTTATACGCCATCATACGCAATGATGGTTTAACGGTGGCCCAAGTCCTCAATGGAGCCATCAATTTCCAAGAATTGCTTGCCTCCAATGACGAGAGAATCAAATGAGAGGCACAAGACATTTTCCTTGCAATCACACTAGCAAACCCGACCACTCAAAGAGATAAACCGAGATGGAGATGGAAGATCTCGGGTAAATTTTTCACTAAATCGGCATACAAGATGTTAAACGTGGCACATATAACCTCCAAGGAAAATCCGAGGTTATGGAAAATAAAGTGCCTGGAAAAAGTGCGATTCTTTGGGTGGTAAATTATATTAGGTCGGCTTATGAAACAAGACAATCTAATTAAAAGAAGTTGGCCCAATCAAGGAGAATGCGTGATGTGTATGCAACCCGTCATGGAAACGGCAAACCATCTCTTTTTACATTGCGACTTTGCTTCCCAAGTCTGGCTACACAAGGGGGTGGACACTGACTTGGCCGACAACATTTCCGATTTCTGGAGACAACAAATAGCATGCAAAGTGAATGATAGCCGACGCATATGGGAAACAGACTGGCTAAGCACGTGCTGAAGCATCTGAAAACGCGTAATCAACGTATCTTTCGACAAATAAGGTCACATCTTCTGACCGTTATAGCAGAAATTACAGTCCACATACTGTTAGAGCTTAGAATGATGTTTTCTCTTCCTTCTTTTAAGTTGTGTTGTAAATATCTCTTTTTTATATTTATTTTCTTTTATTTGTATGAACTTTTTATTTTATTTAATATAATCTCGGTGAGGCAATCGCTTCCAGAAGCTTCAAAAAAAAAAATTATATTCAAGAACAAATAATATCTATCATGCATTTATTGTGTATCTTCATCGATTTTCTTTGGTTATATAGAATTATGAAACATGCATGTCTAAGATTGAAAATCATATATAGTCCTTTTTAGATAAATTTATTTGAAGAAAAATAACATTTCGGTTGGTCAATTTCAAATGAACACACTACAAAACATATTCAACATAGAACATGTTACAAGATATACCAATTCCTTAGTTTCTAATATTACAATTGATTTCTATTAAATATATAATTTATATGTTAGCAAAAAGGTTAGATTTCGAAAAGAAATCAATTGTATGCATTGGAAAATAACTAAAACATATATAGCATTTGAAATGGAAATTGAAAAATTACTAAATCAATTGTATGCATCAAATTTTAATCCGTCGATTTAATCAAAAAAAAAAAAAAATTTAATCCGTCTCTTCCATAATAAGCACTCAATTTGGTTGATCATGTGTAGAAGTAAAAAAAAAATGCACATATATAGTTGAGTTTTTTCATGTATAAGAAAAAAAGAGATAAAAGAGACAATCAGGTGAGGTGCTAGCTATCTGAGCCATGTGAAAATGTGAGAAATAACGAGTACATGCAAGTGCATGTATTTCTTCTTTAATCAACATAGCCCACAGCTTATAATATATATATATATATATATATATTAAGCCCATAATACAATTATGTCTAACTAGTAGTTTGTAGATAATTCTAGTTAATAAAACTATTCAAATTATTAATTTAATAAACAACCAGAGACTAATTTATTCATTTTATTGAGACATACATATGGTAATGTACAATGTTTTAGGCAATAAGACATGGGTCGCATGGTAATGCACAACGTTTAATTAAGCAACATGATAGATATGGATATGGACAACATGTTCCAAGCTAGATAATTTATCAATTTATTATATTAAATTATGTTTTAAAAAATAAGAGCTCAAGTGTTTTCCATGCCCCAATGTTTGTTATAAAAGAAAAAATTCATTACAAAATCATCTTACAGTTTCCGGTGTTTCATGAATGGAGATGAGATGACCACACAAAACGAACTATAAATTCCTACCCCTATATTTCACTAATCACACACACATATACAGATACAGAGTATAAGAATGGCGAGAGGGCAACAGAGGTATAGAGGCGCGAGGCAGCGTCATTGGGGCTCATGGGTTTCCGAAATTCGCCACCCTCTCTTGTATGTCTCCCTAAGTAAATTCATTTAATCTAATTCTTTTATTAAACATGTTTATATTTCCAAATATCTGTATAGAAACGATCGAATGACATATTGATTCTATAATAATGAAAATAAACTAATACTTGTATCTTTCATTCAAATAGAAAAACAAGGATATGGCTCGGGACGTTTGAGACAGCAGAAGATGCAGCACGTGCATATGACGCGGCAGCATGGCTGGTGTGTGGGTCAAAAGCACGAACCAATTTTCCATTTGACCCTGCTTCTTATAACTCCTCCAAGTTTCTTTCTGATGCTCTGGTGGCTAAGTTGCACAGTTGTAACCTAGCCTGCCTGCAAACTAATCAGGTAGGGATGAACATTCGGTTCGGTCTATACATAGGTTCGACTTTTTATTTATAAGATTTGATTTGATTTGAAAAAGTGTTGACATTTGTTTCCGTTTTATCTGTTTGGTGTTCATTTTGATAAACTGAATCATACGAACTAAATCAAATGTTTTACTTCAATTCATAATTTTGTTACTCTATTTATTACATGACAGAAACAGAACCGATCAAATATTTTACTTCAATTCGTAATACCGATCAAATGTTTTACTTAAATTCGTAATTTTGTTACTCTATTTATTACTTGACAGAACCGTCCGTTGGAACACCCTCATGCACAAACATTGCAACCGAGAATAAAAGAAACTAACGAGAAAATATTTGAAGGGAGGAGAGTAGTTTGTGATTCAATTTTGCATGAAAATGAATTTCATGGATTTGAGTATCTACAGGAGCAACATGTGGAGCAAATGATAGAAGAACTGTTTGATTCCAATCTCTCTATGGAGCTCTCTTGCACACCTCTTTAAGTCTTCAATTTTTTTCTAATTTTTGCAATTAGTTTAATTTTTTTTTTGAGGAAATTTGGAGAGGGTTCAAAGTCTCCCTTCCAAACTTGAAACCCTTTTTTTCCATTTAACTATCTAAGAAATGTTATTTACAAATATTCACATTCTAACTATATATATATCCTATCTGATTTCTATCATTCAGATCCGTGCCCATAACCCTTATTATCTTTTCTTATTACACGGCCCAAAAAAGAAAGAAATACACAAAACAAAAAATAAAACAAAAACTTTTTCTCATGTCTCTCTATCCAGCTTGCACTAGCGCTGCCATTTGTTAGGTTATGTCTGTCTCACTCTCCGTTACATGTCCTCTTCTCCATTCTTCCTTCTCTAAAGCTTTGCTGATTTCAACATATTCCTCTAAAATTTCTTCTATAAACTCCGAAAGCTCTCTCTTCTGATCACTGAAGGCCCCGTCTACACCTCTCCCTCCATAATACAAAGAAAAAGAGAGATGTGATTTGTTTAGCCTTGTGCAATCCCTTCTCACTAAACAGTCCATTGATTGCCTCTTCAGTCGATAATTCAAGGTCTGCTTCCATATCATAGGCCGTTTTGATCAGTTGCCAATGCTGCCTTACAAAATCACATTCCACCATGAGATGCTGCACTGTTTCCTGATCTTGTCTACACATGTAACATCTGTTGGCGAATGAGTAGCCCCTCTTCTTCAAGTTATCAATGGTGAGAACCTTATTTTGCCTTATTTCCCATAAGAGGACTTTCATTCGTAACGGCAATTTTATTCTTCACATGAATTTCATTTCAGATTCTGGATAATTAGTTTAATTATTAGTGTATACTTGGAAATGTTTAATCACGCCAAAGTAGGTGCAAAAAAATTAGAAGTGCTCAATTATTTTGCAAGTAGTTGAATACTTTTTTTCATGCACAAGCCGAGTCACAGAACCAAATTTCAAAAATGTGCAACAACACCCATTAGCCCTGCACCATTGAGCAATTTTTCAGGTTATAAGGAGAAATTGCTTGATTTCTAAGCAAAAACAAACATGTAAGCAAAGACTAAAGTGTGGAAATTGAAATCCTTGATTTACTTAGCAATTTAGTTTAGAATCTAAATATACAAGTAAATTGCAAGCCGAAACAAAACTAATGCACGTGATCAATTGCCCCAGACATTCAATTTGAATTATTCATACTATTCAAATAGAGTTCACAAATAAATCAAAATTTAAACTTGCAATCCTTCGTGGGATATATTTAGTGAGAGACCTTTTAGTTCGTTGGATTCCACTGGCTGGGGGAGAAAGTTAAATTTTCGTTTTAGAGAGAGCTAGGGTTTCGGTTTCGCAGTTTATCTAAGAAAGGAAGCGAGTGTAAGCGGGAGAAAGGAGAATTGGACTTCGTTTTTATTGAACTGGGCTTACTTTTGATTTTCAATTCAATTATTTTGGAACTATATATACATGTATTTTTTTCTCTAGCCTTATATATTTGCGGCCCAAAAAAGATGAGGAGAAAAGGAAAATTTGATTAAAAACAACCGCATGAATTTACCTCTATTGAAGTTTGTAGATCTTCTTGTTTCGCTAAGTCTCTTCCTCTAATTAGTAGATAGCAAAAGGCAGAAAAAATAATGAAAGCCAAAAATATGATGAATTTTAGAATCAATGAAGGGAGTTTATGGATTAGTTGACATTCTCTAAACAGCTTTCATTGGCCAAGTTTGTCTATTTCTCGAGGCCATGCTCTTCTGTAAACGGCTTTCTTTTTTTTTTTAAAGCTTTCGGAGGCGAATTGTCTCATCGAGATTCTATTAAATAAAGAAAAATAAGTTCTTACAAAGTAGGGAAAAAAGCTGTAAACGGCTTTCATTGGCCAAAAATATTCCGTATGCATTGCAGAGGAAAATACGAATTTGGGACTTTAGCGATACAAAAAAAAAAAAAAAAAAAAAACTTAAGAAAGACCATTCCGAAGTGGCAGACCTTAAATTATTAAATGGTCAATAATCATGAATAACATATGCTCTTCTTCAAATTTATTCTAGTTCTAGTTCAGGATAAAATTCTAGTTATTTTAATACATTTCCCTTCTCTATTTATCTGAGCAACCACCAGGTCCACCGTAGAAAAAATGATATCCATTATGTTCGCCATTGAACCAAGATGACACATCATAACACCCAGGTTTATCCACATAGCTGACAGTATCATAGTCTTCAGGATCATAGCGTCTTCCATCTGCCCAAAAGCCAAGGATATTTTGGAAACATGCGGCTCGTCCTTCAAACTCATTAGGATAATGCCCACTGCCCATCGAAGGACTTCTCTCATTAAACTGATACGACACTTCTCCTCTCCATACGATATGAGTTGCAGCATCAGCTAAACCACCGAGAGAGGTTTTCGGCCACCATCCTAGCAATGTCATGCCACCTATAGGCCCTCCTTGATCTTCTCTGTATAGTGACCAATCTCCTGTTTGTTCATCCTACAGACGAAACATATGATATATAACAATTTCTGATATATAATATGGTAATTGGTAAATTAATGGATTGTCATAATTAATCAATTGTAACAAACCTTCTTTATCCTAAGTGTTAAAAATCTTTGTTCGCCACCGTAGGTAGACAATGGAAGAGCAAGGCCTTGTCCAGGATAAGTGTTTGTTGCACTGGCAACTTCAAAATTGCATTGAGTGTTGTAGCAATGTGACGAACCATTGCTCTGTAAAAAATATACCCATAAAATGACATATTATCCAATATATTAGTGTTATGTTTTATTTAATCAAAAACTTGGAACTTCAAAAAGTAGTAGTTTTGAAATGAAAGATGGTTATTTCATTAAGGAATGCAAAAGAGATATCAATTTCAATAAGTGGTATAAGATGACAATTGTGTGTGTACTTACCCAATATGTAAAGATATGCACGTTGTTGTCCTTATACAGATCGGGATATACCTGTTACATTTCAAAATAAACAAAATTTGATCATAACTTAACTGATATTTCCTTCAAAGATAAATTGTATAATGGTCTAAGATTGGCATACATGAACTCCAGTCGCAATCATTTGTCCTTGGTTCGTGGCTGCTATATAAGCAACACTAAGTGATTGGGGCTGAACATCTGGTATTGCCCATACATTAATTCTTGCTCTTACACCATGAAACCTTCCAGTTACGTAGTAACCAGCACCCTACAAAGAAATAAAATAAGGCAAATGATTCAGACTGGAATGAATTTGATGGGAGCAGGAAAACATAAATCATATTTACTTTTTTATCTTTTCATAAATATGATGAGTACCTTCTTTATATAATTTTGCTTTTTTAATTACACTAATTTCCAATATTCCCCTACTCTCCATCTATCTTTCTCTTTACTTGGCATTTTTATTTTATTAATTATTAGTTTAATACTTTAAGAAATTGTGAAAATAATTTATAAAAATCATGAATTTATAAGAATTTTAGCCGGAATCATGAATATAAAACTTAAAATTGAAAAATAACAACAAAAATTAAGAAAATATAAAGTGGAAAGAATTTATTTCATTTAGATAATAAAATAAAATAATTTTGACTTTTTAGTTTGAAAAAATGATAATTACATAAAAAAATTTCTATAATTTAGAAAAAAATAAGAAGATAATATTATATTAATTCATGGTATTACCATATTTTACCGTTATTAATTAATAGGACCAGCTAATCCATATCACTTATAAGGGGTAAAAGAGTAAATTCAATTTAGTATTTCCTGTTCTCATCAAAACTGTTCCTGTCCAAATCATCACCCTAAAATAATATCTGAATATACACACATGAATAATGAACTAATTAAGTAGATTCAGTTGAATATATATATATATATATATATATATATATATATATATATATATATATATATATATATAGTACTAACATACATGTTTATACCGCCCATCTCTTTCCTCAAGGGGTCTCACACTTGACGATGAATTTTTTCCCTACATGAACAAAGTATTAAATTAGTCAATTTTTATTTTACTGGGAAAATTTTTAATTAGAAAATTTATTTTTTACCAAAACTTTGTGACCGTTTAAGAAACTACAGTAAATAACTTGGAAAGAAAGCAAACCAAGTACTCATAAGAAATATTTTTTCAAGTGAAGATTAAGTAAAAAAAACTTATTAAGATGATCGATGATCGGAATCATTACTTCAAATTATCAAAAAAAAAAAAAAAAAAAAAAAAATATATATATATATATACACACACACACACACACACAAAAGAAGAATCATATAAGGTTTACTTGAACGTTGTGGGATTGCTTGGAGTTGGATAGATCTCTTCCTCTAACTGTTACGTAGCGTAAGGCGAGAAATAACAGGAACACGTAAAAAAAGACACTCTTGGAAATCATTTGATAAAACTTGCATATAATATTTCCTTTTTCTTTCTAAAATTAATGGAAGGTTGTAAATTATATACGAAGGAGACAAATTGTTTATTGAATTATGAGATTGAATAATACAATAACTAATGCTTCTTTTATATAGTAGAAGATGAATGTTGATCAAAAATATCTTTTGTCTGATTCAGAATTACAATATGGAAATAATATAGCCTAAAATACAATAAAAAATATAGTAATAATATCTTGCGACATCTTCTTCCATCATTATAACTATTTCCTAATTTATTGTTATTTAGCAGCCAAAAAATAGACATGTATTGTGGAAATAGAATCCAAATTGTCTCGAAATTCATTAGTATAATTTTATATTTAACTTCCATTGGTAAGCTAAGCATTAATTCACATTGAATTCCTTTTTTATTCCTATTAAATACGGCCGATTTGGACAATATTTGATGTGAACAGGAAATCATGAACGAAAATGATGTTTTTAGTTTTTACCCTTAGTGTTAGAAGAGGTCCTTAACAAGTATTTTTGAAAGCACATTTCTCTATTAAATGCATTCCCAAATTAATAAATTTAAATTTGGAACAAAACAATGTTTGAATTACTCGTTTTAGAAGAATTCATAGATCTATAGGGAAAGATTATATCTTACGTTTGTATTTTAAATTATTTCTTTATTTTCTTACTGATTTGAATGAATGGTACATTATTTTGACAAAATAATAAAATTTATACATAATTGCAATAATATTTATTAATAAATTTTGAATATCCAATAAATAAGAAACAACATGAAATAATATATAAATTAAACAGCATGAATAATATATTAGTAACATTCATGTACAACCCAAGTTATTCAATGGCAGGAGATGACCATCAGGCAGGAGATGACCATCAAACATGACAGCATACTGGGCAAGAAGGGAAGCGGAACACTGGCTGGACTTTTTTTTTGAAATGGACAAAAAAAAAAAAAATTAATTAAGTGAATGGCCAAGTTTTAAAAATATTTGCAAAAGTAGCCATTTCGCCCAGCTACCGGGCGAAACACAAGTAGTTTCGCCCAGCAACGGGGCGAAACAGAGCCAATCACGATCTGCTTAATTAACCCTGTTTCGCCCAGCCGTCGGGCGAAACACGTTTTAGTATCGGTTTTCCTAAATAACCGTTACAAAATATGGACTTTAGTATCAGTTTTATAAATTAACCGTTACAAAATAATGACATTTAGTATCGGTTTTTACAAATAACCGTTACAGAATAAAGACGTTTAATATCGGTGTTTACGAATTTTTAGTATCGGTTTTCCTAAATAACCGTTACAAAATGTGGATTTTAGTATCGGTTTTATAAAATAACCGTTACAGAATAATGACATTTAGTATCGGTTTTTACAGATAACCGTTACAGACTGAAGACTTTTAGTATCGGTTTTTTACAAATAACCGTTACAGAAGGCTCTTTCGCCAGCTCGCTGGGCGAAACATCTGTATAATTCCAACCCACTGCCTTTAGTTTCGAGTGTTTTTCAAAAAATTTCGAAACAGCAAAAAAAAGGGCGACGCAGAGGCGAAAAAAGAGGCGAAAAAAACAGGTATGTTGATTTCTTTGGCTTTAGATTTAGTTAATTTTGGTTATTTGATTAAAATTAGTTTCAAATTAGGTTTATTTGCTCAAAATTAGTTTCAAATTAGGTTTATTTGCTCAAAATTAGTTTCAAATTAGGTTTATTTGCTCAAAATTAGTTTCAAATTAGGTTTATTTGCTCAAAATTAGTTTTCCATTTGTGTGGTTGATTTGAAATTAGATTTATTATTTGGTTGATTTTGTTGATATTATTTGGTTGATTTGAAATATTATTTGTAATATTTTTTCTAGTTTAGGTACATATTTATTTTTGAAATTATTTATTTTTGAAATTAATTTTTGTAGTTTAGGTAATGTATATATTTATTTTATAAATTATTTTTCTTGTTTAGGATTATTATTTATATTTTTTTTGTTATAGATATATTTTTTAGTATATTATTTATAGTTTTATTTTTTAAAAGTTTAAAAAATCAAATTTATGCTATGCATTTATTTATTTATTTATGTATGTTTATTTATTTATTTATGTATGTTTATGTATGTTTATGTTTATGTATTTATTTATTTATTTATTATTAGTTTTTATTTATTTATGTTTTTAAAAATCAAATGTTTAAAAAATCAAATGTATGTTTATGTATGTATGTTTATTATTAGTTTTTATTAGTAGTTTTTATTTATTTATTAATATTATTTTATTTAATAATATTATTTTATTTATTTATTTATATTACTTTATTTTTTAAATAAAGATGTCATCTGACGCGGGACCTAGTCGGCCAAATTATGCGCTTCAGTCACAACAACACATGCATCGGGCGAACGAATTTGGCAACACTGAAGATGTAACTATCAAACCCATGCGTTACCGACAACATGAAGTTCCGGTAATTTTTTTTTAATATATTAATTAGAAATTTTTTTAGAAAGTAAAAAAAAATCATATGTATGTTATTTATTTATTTATTTTATTTATTTATGTTTCGCGGGTTCCATGGGACGATCGGTATGCCCCTTTTTTGAAGAAAGCAACCTTACTACAAACCGCCGGGATGGGTTGGGCGGATTACGACAAACGGACCGATAAGCGCTCTGCAGGAACATTGGAGACCGGAAACACACACGTTTCATCTGCCTGTTGGTGAGATGACCATAACGCTAGATGACGTTTCGTGTTTGTTGGGAATGCGGACGGACGGTGAGGCAATGTGTTTAAATAATAAAGATGTTGATTGGAAGGGAAAGGTCACGCAACTACTCGGGAAAGAAATCCCGGAATTGGAGTTTAAGGGAAAGGGGAGAAGCAAAATTTTATTGAAAAGAACATGGTTGAAAAATAATTTGGCCGACTAGGTATCTTCAAACTCTTTCGCCGGAGGATTACCGAAAGTTCCTACACTAACCATCTCACCCACTTCCGTATAATTGTTCATAACATCTATTTCTGGTTCGTCGCCTTCTTCCATTTCTGGCACTTCATCTTCATCATATTCGTCATCTTCAACATTTTCAAACTCATCTTGGTCGCCTTCTTCCATTTCTGGCACTTCATCTTCATCACGATTTATTACAGGTTCTAACCTCTCAAGCTCGTCATCATTAAAAGGTACATTTGATCTACTACTAGTTCCTACATAGGATTCTCTACTTTGGATGCGTTCAACGTATATTTCTAATTCAGGCCAACCGTGTTCACCATATTTGATGTACTGAGCAAAACTAGCTAACTGTGAATCATTCGAAATTTTGACTATCTTAAAATACAAACAATCATTCATACGGTAAGGAAACCTACCACTAATTTTAAGATCGTCACTATTAGGCCAACCGGTGGTAGCATGAATTTCTAAACACAATCTATAATAATTTCTATTTCTACTACGCGGGAGAAAAACACCTTCTTGTGGAGAGTAATTGTATCCGCTCGAATCTTCAACAATTTGACCATTGTAATATAGAAATATTTCAGAATTTTGTGGCATTTTCTTGATAAGGAGAAAGATATAAAGAGAAGAAGTTTGCAAGAGAGACTTATGAGATTTAATTTTTTGATGAATAAGAGGACTCTTTAAATAGAAATCTAAATCATATACCTAAAAATCCTAAGATTCCTCCTATATTCTAGCATGTTAAATCAATGTTACCCACTAAATAAAAAGCTAAATTGTCATTTCAATATGAAAAAGTAAATATTCTCTAGTACCCTATATCCCGAACCCTAAACACCTAAAAATCCTGAGATTCCTCCTATATTCTAGCATGTTAAATCAATGTTACCCACTAAATAAAAAGCTAAATTGTCATTTCAATATGAAAAAGTAAATATTCTCTAGTACCCTATATCTGAACCCTAAACACCTAAAAATCCTGAGATTCCTCCTATATTCTAGCATGTTAAATCAATGTTACCCACTAAATAAAAATCAATGTTACCCACTAAATAAAGATCTTTTATACAGATTTATTTTATTTATTTTTTCCATGTAAAAAAGCTAAAAAATCTGTTTTTAATTTTTTCCCTCAGCTGTTTCGCCCAGCGAACTGGCGAAACAGACTGTTTCGCCCAGCGAATTGGCGAAACAAAGCTGTTTCGCCCAACAACCTGGCGAAAGAACCTTCTGTAACGGTTATTTATAAAAACCGATACTAAAGGTTTTATTCTGTAACGGTTATTTGTAAAAACCGATACTAAAGGTCTTTATTCTGTAACGGTTATTTTTAAAAACCGATATTAAAGGTCTTTATTCTGTAACGGTTATTTGTAAAAACCGATACTAAAAGTCTTTATTCTGTAACGGTTATTTTAAAAAACCGTTACTAAAATCTATATTCTGTAACGGTTATTAATAAGAACCGATACCGAAAATGCAAACTGTTTTCGCCGACTTCTGTAACGGTTATTTGTAAAAAACCGATACTAAAAGTCTTCAGTCTGTAACGGTTATCTGTAAAAACCGATACTAAATGTCATTATTCTGTAACGGTTATTTTATAAAACCGATACTAAAATGCACATTTTGTAACGGTTATTTAGGAAAACCGATACTAAAAATTCGTAAACACCGATATTAAACGTCTTTATTCTGTAACGGTTATTTGTAAAAACCGATACTAAATGTCATTATTTTGTAACGGTTAATTTATAAAACTGATACTAAAGTCCATATTTTGTAACGGTTATTTAGGAAAACCGATACTAAAACGTGTTTCGCCCGACGGCTGGGCGAAACAGGGTTAATTAAGCAGATCGTGATTGGCTCTGTTTCGCCCCGTTGCTGAGCGAAACTACTTGTGTTTCGCCCGGTAGCTGGGCGAAATGGCTACTTTTGCAAATATTTTTAAAACTTGGTCATTCACTTAATTAATTTTTTTTTTTTTGTCCATTTCAAAAAAAAAGTCGGCTGGCTGGCGCTCCTTTAGATCATCGCATAAAATTAGTACTTTCTGATTGTTTTATTAAGTTGTTGTTTGTCTCATAAATGGTTACGACTTACGGCAAAATTTGTAACAATCTTTTTCTTTTAACTAAATGAAGCATCTCAGCTGGCGATCCAGCTGTAGACTCAAAAAAATATTAATTTTTTTATTATTACATTCATTTGCAAATATTTAGCCAAAATCAAATATCTTGATCAACCTTTATTTGGACAAGCATATTTATATAAATATATTTAAGGATTTCATTAACCAGAATAATTAATATTAAAAAGATAATAATATTTAACAAAAATTGAATTTTGATCCAATATAAAAATCAATTGCCTTTTATTATGAATAGTAATAAATCTGTACAGTTTTGGTAACAATTATGTTGGAAAATAAAAAATCAAAGTGATATATTTTTACCTTTCTTTTATTCAATTGTTTGACACATATAAAGAAAAGTAAAATAGTCATTTTGCTATAATTTTTCCTGCTTACATCAAATTCTTTTATGTCTATATCATTTATCCGTGAGCATTATTTCATGGAAATGAATCTTAATGTTTTTAAAAATGTCTCTAACTCGACTTATATTTTAATCAAGCTTTTTAGTATAATAAAATATAAGATGAAAAAAGTTAAGATTAATATTATTTCCTGATTCAAAAAACATGCAAATAACATCCTCTAATTCACTACCATGTTGCACATGATTATTAGTATCCTCTGTTTAATGAAAAAAATAATTAGTCCAATATAAAATATAATCCAAATAATGAAGAATAGCTTATGTTTAGTAATAAATGTGAAAATTTATATTACCCATGGATTAGCGGATTAAAGGGTCTATTCCAAAAGAACGTAAATGAAATATCTCAGAATAAAAGCATAGAATAGAGAAATTTCTCAATTTCATAATAGACATGAAATTACTATATTCCATAGAATAATTACTAACAAAAATACCTTTTCTCTATTTCAAATTCCATCACACGTGACAGTCACATCCTATTCTTTCCTTATTTTATTATCCTTCACTCCCTCTATATTTCTTTCCTTTTCTATAATTTGCCATCAAATTTGCAATTAGGCTGAACCGATTCAGTGCACGGTATTAAACTCGAGATACGATAGTGAACATTCAAGAAAATGTTCAGTGCACGGTTAAATTGAAATTAAGCATTAGTGAACATTTAATTACCATGCATATAATAAATTAGCGGTTATCGTCTTCAAAATTATCTCATATAATTGATCACTATGAAGATAATTGATAGAAAAAACAATTAACTTTTTAAATTTCTTATTTTGCAAATCAGATTATTAATAGACCGTTGACTTATTTTTCAAAATTGAAATATATTATTTTTAAATGAATGTAATACATCATTATGCCACATAAAATCAGAAGTAAAAAAAAAATCAACTCATTTTACATAATTATTATACTATTTATATATTATAAATCAATTGTTTTAAATATTATTGGAATTTGGAATCATTACTATTTCATGCATTTTTATATAAATAAACAATACACCTAAAATATTCGCAGCATCGTGACACACTATCAACCTAGTGAATATTATTTGAGAAGTATTTCTCTTTCAGCTCAATATAAGAAAAACAGCGCTTAGTACAACACCACTGATGGATTTATACGAAAAACAACGCTTAGTATAGCAACCCTCCTCGGTTCATAAGAAAACCACACAAACTACAAATCCCTACAATTACATCACCAAAACTCAAACCCCTCTTTCGCAATCGAACCACAACACAAGGACTCGAACAAATCCTATTTCCCGTCAAAGCAACCCCCTTCTTCTCTTATAATCCCCAACAGTCAAAGTCAACGCATGCCGTCTCCCATCCCCATCCTCCTCCACCTTCCTCCCCCACCTCCGCCTCGACCCTCTGCTTCGGCATCAGCAGCCCCAGAAACACCTTGTCGAGCCTGCCGCCCAGCCGCTGCATCACCGCCAGCGAGATGTCGATCTCAAAGTCATGCACCTGGTGCACGGAACTCCTCATGCAGAAGGAAATATTTGTGTGTCAAAAAAACAATACAAGGAAATATTTGATGAACGCATGCAGGGCGGGAGAAGTGTGGTGAGCCCTTACTGGGTTGGGCTTACTTTTTATTTCTAATTGAATTATGTCTAAACTATCTAAGGCCTTACATATTGTCAGCTTAATCATCATATCGGCCTGGTTAGTGGGTCAAGGACGAGCCTGTTCTCATATACACTAGTAGCTGCACGAGCGTTGCACGTGTTCAGTGCATGTGTGTTGATGTCTGCGTTGCATTTTTGTATTGTGAGACAACATTTTATTAATAATAATGTAAACAAGTAACAAACATAAACAAAGAGATTGAATAAGCTCAAATGCATGCATCAAATTAAAACAAACAAGTTAAGGGAACACAAATAATTTCTGCTTATCATCCTCAAGCAAATACAACCAAAGAAAATCACATTAAAACACTGAACTGAAAAAACTTTAACGCAAATCATAATATCCCTTTTAAATCTAATCAAGGTATTGAACAATATCGGCACGTCAAATCCTCAAAATCGTTCACACCGGAAGTGAACTGCACCAGTTTTTTGTCCTTGATCCCCTGTTTCTACCTCTCCTCGTCTTGTTGTAAATCCCTAAAATAATAAAGAAATGAATATAATAATAATAGTAGTAATAATAATAATTATATTTTGAGATACACAACAGTTGTCAAAACAAATGTATTGTAAACCATATTTGAAATTGCAATTTCTTTCCAAATAGAAACAATATTATTTCATGATAAAATAGTTTGAAATATCTCTGTTATCGTGCAATACTGGCAACTCATTTTTCGTATAAATTTCATGCTTACTAAGCTGATTAGGATTTGAGTTTGCTCTTTTTTCTATTAAGTTGGCTGAATGGTTGCTTGGGATAGGTGTGGTGGTATATTTTTAATTTCAAACATTTACAATCTTTCCAGTTTGATCTTTCGCTGCCTCATTTTAATTCTGTGACTGGCTTTGAAATTAGCTCATGTATTTGAATTCTATATGTTTAATTTATTTTTAGTTCACCTTTTTTTTTGAGGAATTTGATTGAATTATTATGATGTTGTATATTGTTTTAAAATACTTCAATTGTTGCTTCGATTCAAGTAAATAGAAAAAAAAAGGTAGGCATTCTAAGGACTGCAATAAATTTGCTGTAGTGTTTTCTTAAAATCTTAAAACCAATTCTCTACAATATTTTCTGAACTATTAATTGATAGTTATTGACTTAAAAAAATGTAGTTTATAGTAAGGGCAAAAATGGACCGATTAAGCTTCAATTGAACCAAACTGTCAGTTTTACTTCAACTTAACACAATTTGAAAGGTATTCTACTCCTTGCTATTAACAAATGAACATAATTTTAATTTCATTTTTTCGTAACTTAAATTCAATTTTGAGTGTTTCTTTTGAAGTAAAGTTGTTTTATAAATGTAGGTTTCAAATGAAACGTTTGGTTTATCAAATGACAATTCAATGTATTGAGTCGCAAAAACCGAATTCATGCCAACTGGCAAAGCATCGCACACAAATTCCCTCTCAATTTGTACTGAAGCGATTATTATATTCTTCAACCTTTCGTCACTTAACTTGTTGTTCAGTAACCAATGTAATAAGCATGCAAAATTACAATGAAGTTCCTCATCATGTGAAATCAATCCATTAGAGAAGGCACTTCTTCCATTTGCTTCATTCAACATGCTAAACATCTACTGGCAGAACCAATAAAAAAGTAGAAGATAACCCAGTCCTTGCTCTGTTGAGAGAGGACGGAGACATTGGATTGGATTTTGACGCCGACAAACCCAGTTCTTGCTCCGTTTGGGAGGCGTCGGAAGTGTCGGATTGCTTTGCGGCTGTAGATCGGTGTTTTTGTAGTATTTTGTTATCCGTTGAGGAAACGTGCAAGGGCTCATTTCTTCAAGTTATTTACACATTTCAAAAATAATCATTTTTTTTAGTCAATAAAATTTAATAACATTAGCATGATGAGACATTAACTGTTAAATTGTTATTTGTATAAAATAATCAATCATTTACCATGATGAGAATTATTATGTGCGAAACAAGTTCAGTTCTACACCAAAAAAATATACACAAAACATTACAAATGTCTTATAGTATAACATATATAATAAAATTAACAACCTATATTTCTTGCAAATTATCAAACTCTTAATTCACGAAAAATATCAGACTCTTATTTCATGAAAAATATATATATAACATTATAAATGTGTTACATTATTACGTATATAATAAAATTAATAATCTATATATTTTTTTCAAATTATTTGACTCTTATTTCATGAAATAAGTCCAGGAAACAAGGATAATTAAATTCACAAATATTTTGGTAAATTCAAATAAATATATACTCTCCCTGAATACTGACTGCAACTCGAGCTACATAAACTCACACATGATTTTTATAACCATATTGTATGGTACTGTATGGAATTTCATCCAGTTGAATTTTTATTTTATTTTATTGAATTTAGTAAAATTCAGGGGCCTCAAAAAAAATGCAAAACTAATATATTTTTTTCTTGCAACAATCCCGTAGGAAGAACTCATAGTTAATTCGTACTCACCAGGTTGAGATGAAGCTTTGAGAGTTCACATCCAAAGAATTAATTGTTCTTTTACAGCTGAAATATGCATTCTTATGAAATATTTTTAATGCATGATCTGACATGTGGGCTCAATAGTCAAGAGTACCGAATTGTAAACCCATGCTCCAACCAATCCGGAGATTGTATCTTCAAATGCGAATTGATTTTTTTATGCCAAATCAAGCAACAAAACTGTATATTCAAACCACGAAATTCAATTACTCTAATTTAATATGCATGGCCTCTAATTATGTCAAATCTCATTTAAGTCGGCATCTAATTACTTCAACCACTGAAATCATGCTCTTTTCATTATTTATTGGCCAAATTAAGTATTCGTGATTCATCCGGTCCAGATTCCCAACCCTAGAAATATTAGGTAATTCGTCCCTACTGACTCGATGAAAATACAACCATATTTAGTGTATATTATAAATCGGGGAATTGCTTTTTCCGTTACTATGAAAACAAGGAGATTGATGAGGAGGACGAGAAATCCGTCTCACTTTTGGAGAAGATTTGGTGCACAGTTTCCGTCCCGTTAGAAGATGTACAGGTAGAAAAGGATCCTGGTGGTGAATTATAAACAAACTTGAACTTCGAATTGTTCTGTTATCTAAAGAAACCCTGCTCAATTTTTTTTGACATAATATTGGACTTGACAAAACTTACTTTTAAGTTACTTTGCTAGTAATAATAACTGTCGCTATTTACATCCAGGCAGAATTGATAGCCCGTGTGAGGAGGTGGCGATGCTGCCCTAATTTTAGATTTTACATTCAGCGGATTGGACATGTTAATCGTATGACCAGCTACAATTATACGATCACCATTAAGCGGACCGGAGAGTTTAAATTTAATACGATCAAATGCAGGTAGAGATCGTTTTTTTCTTTTTTTTTCTTATCATTGTCGTACATATCATCTGAAACTTTACTAATTCTTTGATCCGCTGAAAAAATATGAAATTGTTTTTACAAACAATATGAATATGATGATTTGAGTTGTTTGGTGGTTTTGACACAGATGTGGGACAAAGTTTTGTTATGAGTGCGGAGATATACCGAGACAGGGTCGATGCATGTGCAATCGCTTTGATTGCCTGCAAATTTTTCCTGCCATCTGGAGCGAAATATATGGTGTATTTTACGGGCTGATGTGTGAAGGGTGTTTTAGGATTTGTGAAGATTAAATAATAATTTATTTGATTATGAGAGGAGCAGGACGTATGAGTGTTGTATTTGTAAGGTAATTTTTTCAAAAACCCAACTTTTTTGCATGTTATAAAAATAAAAACCCGTCTTTTTAGATTACTTCAAAAACTCCTTATTTTTTAGGCTTTCTCAAAAACCCCCTAAACTTTTTTGAACATTATAAAAAAAAACCCTCCCTTTTAGTTAGATATTTAGAAATGACCATTTTATCCATATTTTGTTATACTCTATTTTTTCTGAAGGGTTATCTTTGTATTACCAATATAATTTTTTTGTACAAATATGTACAAAAAAATAATTCGAAATATGTTTTTAGATTATATGTGTTGAAGGATTGTAGTTGTATTGTCATTTTACTCTAAATTATTATTTAAAAGATATTTCAAATAATTTTTTTTTTTCATTTTTTGGTACATATTTATAATGAAGAGGAATGCTATCTTGCATGTACATCTAATTGACCATTTAAAAGATTTTTCTCTCTACATCTAATCCAAAATCTGATAACACACTCATGCACCGCATGGGTTTTCATACCGAGCTTCTTACAAGAGGAGATGAAATGTGTGGCTCGTAACAAATTGTCTTGATGTTACGAAAATAGTGGTCTTCACTCAACAAACAAAATATTTTTCAATAAAAAAAACAAATAATTATTGTGATAAGGTGGTCTGGCCCCACAAAATCATTTCCACATTCCACACTAAGGGAGAGGTCTAAAAAGACCACGTGGAACACGCATGATTTACCTAACTGAACCCTAATCCCTATACATACACACACACTTAATAATTCTTACTCCAAGTCAAAAGCACACAAAACCAATTATTTTCCTACCTCAAACAAAGAAGAAAAACAACACAAATCCATTCTTTTTCAATCCAGAAAAACTCAAAATATGTTCGGACACAACTCCGCGAATTAAAGCCTGAGGCTTATTCACCACAATTCTTTGCTTTGGGTCCGTGCCATCACAGGCCTGAATTACGTGATATGGAGAGATATAAGATTAACGCTGCAAAAAGGGCTGAGAAATGTTTTAAGGAAATCAAATTCGATCACCTCACCGAGCTGTTTGTAAAGCTCGAAAGCATGATTCACGCACCATTCCCTAGGTATTCACACTTCTCACATTACGCGTTATAATATTTCCATTTTGTAGGTGTCCTTTCAGATGTACAAAAACTCAAAATATGTTCAATTACCTATCTAAAATTATCTTTTATTGTGCATATAGGTAATTTCTTCATTTCAATGAGCAGACTCTCGCATGGATGATGGCCATCGATGCATGCTTCTTGCTCGAATTCCTTGAAAATTACCAGAATGAAGAGGGTACTGGCATTGTACCGCCTCCGACAAACTGGATAGGCGGTATAGTGAAGGATATTGTAATGCTAGAAAACCAAATCCCTCTCTTTCTCGTCCGAAAAACTCTTGAATTGAAGCTCTCTTCACTCGAAGTTGCTGATAACACACTATCATCCATCTTTAACAAGTTTTTAACTGAGGTTTCACCTCTTAAGGTTACAATTAATGTCTCTAATTTGGAAAATTACTCTCACATACTAGAGCTTTGATACCTCCATGTCATTCCGAAATTGGAGGGTCAAATTGATCAAACTGAAATTAGCATTGGGGATGAGGAGGAAATTACACCGGAGGAGCTTGAAGATCTCGACAAGGTGAAAAAGGCGCTTGAGAAGGTGCCGAAACTAAACGTAGGTCTGATCCGTTTCATTAAAGACAACTTAATATCAAAACCCTCTGATGCTTTAACCAAACTACCGGAAATGCTTATGAAAAAACTTCCTGAATTCACGGTCTTCACTCCGTTTGTAGAATACTTCATGTCTCATTTAAAATTATCAAATACTCAATCCAGCATTAATAGTTTAAGCGTAAATAATATAATAAAATCACCTCTACTAGAAGAAATCACTATTCCATCTGTATCGAAGCTTTCCAAAGCCCGGAATAACATTTGTTCTGACAGAAGAAGGAATAGAGGGAATCTGTTTTGATGAACGAACTGCAACCTTGAATCTTCTGATCGTAACCCTAGATGCCAACAATGAAGTCACAATACGAAACCTAATTGCTTACGAAGCATCGGTTGTAAAAGGGGCATTGGTTTTCACTAGATATATAGAATTAATGAATGGAATTATTGACACGGAGCATGATGTGAAAATCCTCAGAAGAAGCGGAGTCATATTGAATCGAATGAAGAGCGATAAGGAAGTGGCAGATCTTTGGAACGGGATGAGCCGAGCGACCAAAATCACAAGAGTGCCAAAAATCGGTCGGACGATTGAAGATGCGAAGAATTAGGTCATTAAGTTCATGAAGAAGTATGTGTATGGGTCTTGGCCAGTTCTCACACTGTTGGAGACTATGATCTTGTTGTTGATGACCGGTTTGCAGACGTTTTGTTCGGTCTATACATGTTTGCGGTGGTTTGTAGACATTACTCCAAGACTTTCAGACTAATTGGTGATGTGTTATATATGATGTAATTAAGTATTATATCGAAATTGTAAAAGTACTTGCTATAATGTGAGGGTATTTGTTTTTTGGGACTTAATGGAGCACAACTGTTTACGACGGATTCCATAACAGTATATATAATTTATTTTCTAATAACAATATATACATAAAAAGTGAAAACAATATATAAAATGAGAACAACAGTATATAAAATGGAAACAACAGTATATAAAATGAGAAAACAGTATATAAAAGTAAAAAAAATACACAAAGAACAAACAACAATATTTAAAATGGCAAAACAATATATAAAAATAAGAAAATAGTATATAAAATGGAAAAACAGTATATCTACAGTCACGTCGTGTTTGCATATTTCCTTTTTTTTTGGTACTTTTTTGTATAATTGCTATCTCTTGGTCCCATATAAGCATATTGAGTTTTTTTTTATGAGAAAATATGTAGCATTTTCTTTGTTTGAAGGAATTGTATATGTAGCATTTTCACAAGGATCTAAAAGTCTTCATCTTTTGCACCTCAGTCCAAACAGACGAGAGTTATTCATTGTGAAGAAGACACTTGTGAAAGCAATGTATTCCATTGAATGGAGTAAGATTACATTATAATCCCACATTTATTATTTGATATATGATGTCAATCAATTATTTAAACTTCTAATCTCTTACATTTTATCAACGCTTCCAACACCAAGTGAAGGTTCATTGGCAATTCAACAATACATCTGATGACAATTTGACGACCAAATAAAAATTTAAATTGGAAAGAGAGATCCCAATTATACCCTAGAGTATGGAAAGGAAGAAGACAATGGCGGCAGGTATTCTAAGAAAATCAAAAGAATTGAATTTCAGGTTCACAAAGAACTCCGAATTAAATTCTTCGTTTTGCTATCAGCAACAAATTTATGTACCGACCACCCAAAAAGAAAATAACAAATTTATGTTCTGAATAAAAAATAACATACATATCATGGGCCTAGCCCAGCCCATATTCTCACATTCGAAGTCACTTTCGTTCAAAAATGAGGAACTTATTTTATTCAATTTAATGGGCCTTTTTATTATTATCAATTCGTGAATTTAGTTTCAGGGTTGCCTCCTCTAGAATCATATGATATTATCCAGTGGGACAATAATATCATGTTACTATTTCAACGTATTAGCAAAGGATATTTATGGTGTCCCTCAATTCCCCACAAAAATATCATATCATGACATCATAGGATATGTAAATACAAAATGATAATATTATAAGAGATATAATTACAAAAATTATGACATTATAGGGAATGTATATGACGTTTTTGTAAAACAATTGAGGGGCAAGTTATACTGTTCCTTAATTATTAAACCACGTTCTGCATGCATGGCCTAATCAAATTATTGGGTCAAGAATAAAGTAATTCTTTAATTGCTTTAATAATTTCTTTCCCCTTTCGAGAGTTTGAAACCAAAACCCTCATAATCAAAACACTCGATAATTTTTTGTAGAAGCAACATATAATTCACGATACTTCATTTTTTCTATGAGAAAACAAAATGCCATGACATGGGCTATATCTGGTCTGTCTTATCCTTCGGTTGTACCTATCAAATTAAATTGGCCTGCCTCAAACGCTTTATCTTTTATTTACATACATTCAAGTATATAATATCTTTTTGAGAAATTTGTAAACCAAACCCTCTGTTATAAAAAATAATAAAATAATAAAAAAAAAGAAGAAAGACTAACTTCTGTAAGTTCATATATGCAGGGGGGAAATTCGATAAGTTCAATTTAAACCAATTACCCATATATCATTTCATTTTCTTTTCTGATGTGACATAAAATTTTCTTTATTCAGCTAATCTCACCCTACAAGAAAAACAAATTATGATACTGTAACACCCCCATAAGTCCGTAATACAACTCGAGTAGACTTAAATATGCATGTGGTCCTCATCCAATATACCTAATACTTCCTGTGAAAAGAATGGTCAAACTCAAAAATAATTTCACACTAGATGACTAGCTAGAAGTGTTTTGTACATAATCATCATTAATCAAAATACAATTTAAAGAGCACCTTGAACATCTTTTCCTCCTCATAGTCCCTCCGTATTTATGGACTTCTAAGTTCTCTTACTCAACACTCAAAGGCCTCTCAAACATTAACCAGAAGAAAAGAAATAGAAATCCAACCTTTTCTACCCATGTAGAAAACCAACTCTACTACCAACAATGCAAACAACAACACTTCTCATTTTGACGAGAGCCGTTGGTTAGACCGGGTGCGCCGTAGTTTCTGCACCGAACTAGAAGAAGGGCTTGGGGTTGCGGATGTGGTGTTTGACGTGCCGAAACTTCTCCGTGCGATAAAGCCTGAAGCTTATGCACTGCAACATTTTGCCATAGGTCCGTATCACCAAAAAAGGCCCGAGTTACATGATATGGAAAGGTACAAGATTCACGCCGCAAAAAGGGCCGAAAGTTCGTTCAAAGAGTTTAAATTCGATCATCTTGTTGAACAATTCGTGAAGTTAGAAAACAAGATCCGGGCACCCTACCATAGGTATATTTTGATCAAATTTTATATATTCATTAGAATATTTGCTTATAACTTTTATCTTGAAGTTAATTATATTAAATTTTGGTTATAGGTTTCTTGATTTTAATGACGAGACTCTAGCTTGGATGATGGCCATTGACACTTGCTTCTTGCTAGAATTCCTTCAAAATTACCAAAACAAAGAAGGAGCAGGCCTCGTACTGCCTCCAATGAATTGGATAAGCGGTATTGTCCGGGACATTATGATGCTGGAATACCAAATCCCACTCTTTCTCCTCCGAAAGACTCTTGAAATGAAGCACTCTTCCATTGAACTAGCAGATGAAACTATGAAAAACATCTTTGAGAGGTTCATGAAAGAGGTTTCGCCTCTTAAGATCACGGTAAATATAGCAAATGTGGATACTTAGGTTCACATACTAGAATTTCTTTATCATACTCTTGTTCCAAAGATCGAGGATCAAATCTATCAAAGCGAGATTTTGATTCCGGACGAGGAAATGCTAGCGTTTCAACAGGATCTCAACAAGGTGAAAGAAGCATTTGATGAGGTGTCGAGTTTAAACATAGGGCCTATGCATTTTGTTAGAGATAACTTAATATCAAAACCCTTAAATGCTTTATCCAAACTGACTGGAAAAATCATGAGAAAAGGCCCTTTACTCTCTCTCTTCACTCCTCTAGTCGATTACTTTCTCTCTATGGTCAAAACCAACATTGAAGAATGAAACGTAAATAGCATCCTAAAATCACCCTTAACAGAACAAATTACCATTCCCTCTGTATCGCGAAGCTCTCCAAAGCGGGAATAAACTTTATTCCAACCGAAGAAGGAATAAACGGTATAAACTTTGATGAACAAACCGCGACATTTAATCTCCCCATTGTGACCCTAGATGCCAACACTGAAATAATCCTTAGAAATTTGGTTGCATATGAGGCCTCGGTAATAAAAAGTCCATTAGTTCTTGCTAGATATGCTGAGTTAATGAATGGAATTATAGACACGGTTGAGGATGTAAAAATTCTCAGAAAGAGCGGAATTATATTAAATTATATGAAGAGCGATAAGGAAGTGACGGATCTTTGGAATGGCATGTGCAGATAGATCAGACTCACCAGAGTGCCGAAAATCGACCAAGTCATTGACAATGTTAAGAATTTTAACAATAGACAATTGAAGGTTAAGGCGGATAAATTCTTGAAGAAATATGTGTTTAGGTCGTGGAGAATTCTGACGTTGTTAGCAACTCTGATCTTGTTTCTGATGACTGGATTGCAAACATTCTATTCGGTTTATAATTGTTCCAGATGGTTTGGTCCGATTAGTCCCAGAATTAAGGGCTAGTGTGGATTTTAATCGAATTTTACTATAGAGTATTAAAAAAGGGAGCTCATACGTACTACCGGCGAAATTCGGAGAAGGTATAACAAGATGTTTGAATTTCATGTAATGTGTTGATCAGATCATCCATTGTTTCATTTGTATTTCTTTTGATATGTGAAAATATGATTTTTTTTTTCTTTTTTATCCATAATTTGTTTGAATTTGCTTTGCTAATCTTTAAAAGTTGGATCTGAACAATAATTGGTAGACATAGATTTTGATTTTGTTACAAGTATACCTGCTTTTGATTTAATAAAGATAGCGATTTAGCACTTGTCACAACGTAGATGTAAAAAAGATAGATCCATTATGTTTTACAGTTTTACTTGTGATAAGTTTGAATGTTCAAACTTAGCTGTACGCATGATAGAAACAATATAAAATAATTATTCAAAAATAAATAAATAAATGAAGAAACAATATAGAATAAATCCTCCAGAGAAATAAACATTACTTACAGGTATGATGTTATTTTTTCATGTAAAATTGAAGTAATAAACATTTCCAACTTGCCATTGCTGATAAGATAAGCGTATATAGTAATTAATTAAGAACAACCGAACAAAGAGGCGAAGATATTATATTATATAATATAATGTATCTTAATCATGACGGGTCTCTACTATCAGAGTGCTCTTTAATTTCATCCGCAGGATCAAAATCCAACGGCCGTTATTTTACTTAGCTTTCTCCTCCTCTTTCTTTCTTTCCTTAAAGTTTCCGTGGCCCTCCGTTCTCACATTCTTCTCTCCATTCTCTATCTCCCTCTCTTTGCATCTGCTCTCTCACCTTCTCTCTTCATCTCTACCTCTCTCTCTCTCTCTCTCTCTCTCTCTCTCTCTCTGTGGCGCGACAACTCATTCAGCCTCTCTCTCGACAAGCTCTCACTCGCTGGACGAAGAGCCTCTATTCGCCTCTCTCTCTCGCGCGCGCGTGCGCGCTTGCTGTATCAATCGCGACAGACCACGGTGGCCGGGATTTCCCTTTTAGGTGCGAATTTACTGATTTTTGAACGAATTTTGACTCTTTTGCTATTTTTCTCTCAATTTACTGAATATTTATAAGTGAGGGTGATTTTGATGGACTGAATTGAATTAATTGGGGTTAATTATGTTTTAATACTGCTGAATTTGCTCCCCTTAGGGTTAATCAAGCTGAAATTTCTCAAAATTGAGCTGAAATTTTTTCAAAGTAGAGTTAACTAAGGTTCAGATGATCTGTAGTAAGTAGGGTTTTTCATTCTCTTCTTTTACTAACCATACTTGAATAGTTTTAATAAATGGTTTTTTAAAACAGTTATACCAAGGCCAATTGAATACCAAGATTTAAATCCTCTCCAGTAGATAATATTGTGTTGATTATATTATTCATTTTGATATAGAAAATATCAAATTGCAATTATGTAAAATCAACAATAAATTGAATTAGTTGACAATATATAAATGACATAATATAATTATGTAGGGAATGTGTTGACAACATAAAATAAACATAGTTTTTCACGGTCAAAATTTTAAGTCGAGTTTTTCCTTTTTTTATTATTTTTAATTAACTAATTTTCTTTCTTTTGTTTTGCTTAATAAGGACTGCATCGGATAAAGCTGAGGAGTCGAATAAAGATTCGACACGTATTAAGCAGCTGCTTCGCGACAATCTTACGCTTTGAGCCTCGCAATTAACTGATGAAGGTATTTTAGAATTATCATTTTAGTCCTTGCAAAAGTTTGTAATTTCGTTATAAATAAGATTGTGTACCTCATGATTTTGTAAAATCCTTTACTGTAGTGAAAAATGGTGCTGAAAAGTCTTTATTTAATTGTTTCTATTAATGACTTTGCCAAACCCTTAAATTGCAAAGAAAAACATACAGATGAAAAAAAACCTGATTCTTCTTATTAATGCATGCATGGTTTTCGACGAAATGTAAGAACTAATCAGAAAGAAAACTGAACGACATAGTTCTGAAATTCAATACCTCATAATCTACTTTTCAGTGCTCCATTATCAAAATTGACGTTAAACGAATCTAAGAACGCTTAGCTTGCTTTCTTCCTGTTCCTATTCTTCTGTTTAAAATTTTGTTTGAATGAGAAATGGATCTGAATTTTACTATATTTGTCTGTATTTCTTTTTGTTTGAATCAAAAAAAGCAGTGCAGGGTTCCCACTTAACTTGGAGGGGATCCTACCATTCTACAATTTCTATACAATCATCCCTAGAATTTACATGTTACAACTAATATGTAAAAAAATTAGGAACAAATAACAGAGCAAAAGAAAGGGAGCATAACAAGTAATTTACCAAAACGGAAGGCACTTAGTAATTGTATCGGCAAAGAAATATTTCACATACAGAAAATTGTAAAAACATGTAAACACTAAGCAGTGAGATAAGATCAGTCTATCTGTAACTTTCTCAGAACAAACAAAATGTAATTTTACATGTATATATCCATGGCCATTTAAAAATGTAATTTGGAATATATGACAGAAAAGGAGGGAAGAAATGGAGAGGCTAGAGAGAGAAAGACAGGCGGAAACGAGGAGCTACAAAGGGCTCATGGTGGCTGAGAAAATGACTTCCAACAAGCAAATTGCTTCGGAAAGCAAGTCCCTGCAAGAACTGGAAGATGATTTCATGTAAAACCAAATACGGCATTTCAAATTCCTTGATTTTTGCAATCGAGAAACCGAATCCTGTTGGTCCAATCACGGGTATTTGTATGAGCCATATGAGCCATTTATAAATTAATGCATTGTACATTATTGGACTTTCACTATTATTATTTTTGGATAATTTTTAATGGATTCAGATACTGGATGGGAGGCTTCTTGAAGCTATAAGTAAGTTGTGGGTTGTGACAATAAGAAGATTGAGGTAGGAAAGAAGGTTATGCATAAGACTACTTTATTAGATTCAATAATGCTAGATTTTGTGTATTGTAATAAAAATATTGTTATTCTTTTGTAGTAAAAAAGATTGATTTTTGTCATATAAGATACCTTGCAACTTCCGATTTATGATGTTTGAGATTGTTTATATTTTTCTAAATCAAGATATTTTGGATTTATTTTGTGTGGAATTTATTTGGATTTAGGTTTCCTTGATTTGAGTTTGATTGTATATTTGTATGCCATTATTTATGAACAGTTCATGCGAAGCGCGAGCATCCTCTAGTAATTATTAATTGTCTCACATATTAATTTATGCATGCATGCATCATTCATCCACATGAACAGTGCATTTTTTGTTTATCAATTGATATTGTAATATCGTGATTAATCCCAGCCGTTGACTATTCAACATTACATCTGATCTGTCTAACAGTAGATGATAGGATATTAATTTTAAGAAAAATACACATCTTAATTAAACTGATATGCTAGATTCTTAGGTAAATTGGCTAGTTAAATCAATTGTGATGAATAAGCAAATGCACGAGATTAATTGGGCGTGATGAGCACGATAGTATAATGGAGGCTTTTACGGATCTATCACATACGTATTGTACATATATTTATTATTTAATTATCAACTACCACAATTGATAAAACATTCCACACTAATACTCCAATTATGAAAAACATGCCCCGATGAATTCTATATTCATTAAAGAAAAGTAGTACAGGACAGGACAACGCTCCAAAAATTAATACAATAATCCTCTGAAAATTTCTAAACGATTTATATATAATAATTGCAACACTACACCCAATCATTTATATCTTTTTACCAACAAAAATGAAGTAAAAACAATAATGCGTAAATTTATTGTCTATGGTGAATTAATAGGATGGCTTTCAATTAGGTCAAATAATTGATCGTCTAGACCAAACCATAACATTCTAGCCATGAAAAGTCTTCAACTTAGGCTTTGGGTGATTTTGTTGCTTTAACCAATTATATACTATAAATGCCTTTTTTAGTACAAATAATTCCAATGCTTCCGGATTGAAAACTACGCCCATTCTCATGATTATCTACAAATTCGTGAAAAAATATAACCAAATTAGAAAATAGGTCATTATAATGTAACAATTAAAAAAAGAGAAAGAAAAAAATCTTTTGCCATGTTTTTTTTGCCCTTTAAACCTCCGTTTTTTTGGTAAGTTCAGTTGAGGAAAAATTGGGTTAAATTGAGACAACACAAATGAGGATTAATTGGGAATCCAAACTTTTGTTAAAATTTAAGTCATATTATAACAACCATAACTAAAAATAATGTAACATTATTTTTTTTTATATTTCTATGAATATTACCTGATGCGGTACAAGCATAGCAGCATATCAAGCCAGCTCTCCACTCCAACACAACTAAAAATCAATTATATTTTCCATTGTTATGCAAATAAATAAATTAATAACATTTACAAAAATATAAACAAAAAATATTGAAAATAACCTGGTAGCCAAGGGTAATACGCATCAAGTCTGACAAGCCAAAGTCTGATTTGGGGTATTTTTGACATTTCACATGTATGATATTCATCCTCTCTTGAGTAATTAATCGTGAATCCGACCATTTTTTCTAGAAGATTTCTCGCCTCCTCTGATATTTTACCATAAAATAAGTAAATAAATAAAGCAAAAAAAAGATACTAATTACCCATAACCTATGTTTTAGATGGTTTCATATGTTTCAGTTTTGTTATGGTAAATTTGACATATTTTAGAGTTTTTCATGTTCTGATAGCATGTATATTTTGTGGTTTACAGGGTTAATTTGATATTCTGATTTCTGAGTTTTTGGAAGGGTATATATATGAAATTTAGCTCAAAATGAAATAAGAGCACAGATAAACAAAAGTATATATTTTTTTTAATTTTGGTATTTAAACATAGAAATAAGAAATAACCTGGTGTGATTGAGCTTAAATCACCAATTGATTGAATTGGAGTTAAATCAAGACTTTCTATAATATCTTAGTTAATTACAATTTCGAGCCGCCCTTCAGTTGGTGGCAATGGTGGCACGACTTTTCGTTCATTTATATATAACATTTAAAATAAATAAATAAATAATCGAACTCGGAATAAATCAAGCAATAAAAGAGAAAAATATAAATTAATAAATGCAAAAAATTAGAAGGCGATGTACTTTAATCATCAGTGAGAGAGAGATCAAAATTTCCAGAAGGGTTGAAGGCGACTGAAACTGCCACGTCACCTCTGGCCTTCTCCTTCTCTTTCTCCAAAGACGCATTATAGGAGAAGCAACATTTTTTGGACAAAACGGGAGAATATATAGTAATGGGTTTGTTGCAGATTCTTGTGCGTCGCCATTACAGGCGGGGGAGAAGGAGAAGAAGCTTGGCGGGGAGGAAGAGAAAGGTGGTTTATCCGTTTGGAGAAAGAAATGGGCCAAAAATTAGTTTAATAAGTTAAACTACTATATTTGTATTCTTATCTTTAGCAAGGCCTAATATTTAACTGCCTTAGATTGGGTTTGGGTTCATTTATGTTATTTAGAATTTAATATTGTGCTCTTTGTGTTAATGTTCCAAATTATTTGGTAACGTAGTAACTGGGCTCATTTGTGTTGTATAAAATTTTATATTGGGCTCATTTTTGTTATTTTCCAAATTATTTACAGTAATATATTATTTGTATCATATCTCTTGTTTCTCTCATGACCAATCTCCAAAATGCCTCTCTGTCATAAAATGTTTACGACCAGGAGAAACATCTGCACAACCAAGAGCATATGAAGAATACGTTTACAAGGAGCTTTTTTTGAGACAAACGTTTACAAGGAGTTGCCGAAGAAGAAGAAGAAAATCATGTTTTTCTTAGAATGCAAAAACGGTGTCTGATCCATTAATTGCGACAGTGGTATCTTCTAATATCTTACAGAGAAAATGTAATAGGGAACTTATTTCCTTCTGTGGTAAACTCTTGATATAGCTAATGCGATCCAATGTAAAGAAATTTATATCTGAATGAACGTAACTGCCAAAGAGCATTTGTCTTTCAAAAAAAAAAAAAAAAAAATTGCAATGATTCCCAAGTCTCAAAGGTATTTTGAATTGGATAGTTCGAATGGGCATTTTGTATAGAAGCTCAAGAAAGATTTTATAATATGTTGGCGTATGGTTGGAGTGTTTTATATTATAAATAGATATAGAAGCATTAATTATCATTCACATTGTATGAAGGTTGAAGGATAATGAACACATCCAGTAGAAACCCACCATGCATTTGTTCACCCTCTAAAATCAATTCTATCTACATGCTATGATACATTTCTTTTGCATTTCTATTTTACATCTTTGTAGTTGTTTCATACTTTTCATGAGGAAATTTTGTATAGATTATTGGTATTAATATATTAATTGGGCTCATTTCTGTTATACGTATTATATATTGGGCTTATTTTCGTTATTTTTCTCTCTCTTTTTAGATAGAAGTTATTTTTCTTATCATCTGGAGTAATGTATTAATTGTGATAATTTGTGTCATTTAGAAATAAATATTGGGATATATGTCTTAATTTTCTAAATGATTTTGTAATATATTGATGCGGCTCATCTGTGCTGTATATAATTTATTGGGCTTTATTTTCCAAATTATTCGGAGCAATATATTAAGTGGGCTGTTGTGTTGTACAGAATTACTTATTGGGCTTATTTATCTTATTGTTCAAATCATTTGGAATGATATATTTATCGGCTTTATTTGTATTTTTTGTATTTTCTGGAATTCAGATCGGCTCATTTAATTTTTCAAATTATTGGATTAATATATTAATTGGGCTCATTTGTGTTATAGAATTTTATACTGGACTCATGATTATTTTTGAGATTGAAGTAACATTAATGTTTTCTAAAATACCTGAATAAAATCAAATTCGGACGTGTCACAGACTCACACAGATCTTTCTGGTTTGGGCTGTATATTCCGTTTGCCATTATTTCAATATGAAATTTTTAATTGGAAACTTTGTCCACATTCCCAAAACCTGACTTATGTCAACATTTTTCATTTGAGAATCTATAGCTCACTCATATTAAAAGGAGAACATTCCAACTGAATAGCAAATCACAAATCAACATTTGTACAGTAAAATATTTCATAGATCTGGTTTATAGAAACTGTATGCAAACATGGACCGATTCACACGGTCCACGGTCCATGCCTCACCTCTTAAAAACCGCCTCTCTCTCTCTCTCTGCGCTGCGCTTCTCCTTCGTTACGACGAGGAAACTGATAGACTAGATCGACACATCTCTGCAAGGGGCAACAGCGGACCGGAGCCTGATAGAACTACCCACACCGCAGAAAGAAACCCTAGAGAAAGTAATACTCCAATCTACTTGATTTGGGTTTCTTTTTTCCAAATTATTTCTCAATTTTGATCCGATCAGGGGAAAAATTGAATTTCAGAAATTAATGGAATAATAAAGGCGGTGATTGCTCCTTAGTCTTCCTCAAGCTATTTCTCGATCTCTTTGACGAGCTTGAACAAAGAAAAATCTGCAGTCGACACAGCCGCTCCTAACGATCGATTCCTCTAGGCGCCGAAGGATGTTGAAAAAGAGAAAAATGGGGGCTCGATTAATCGATGTTTTATTAGGGCAAAATAGGGTATGCTGCACTACTGCATCTTTCTAGGTAGGCCTATTCCATCTCTGCTTTTCTTTCATTTTCAACCTTTGCAATTCTTATTGTTCTTGTTAATTTATTTGATTTAATTTTGTTGTAACTGGACTTTGTGAATAATGGCGGCTCGATTTTGTTAGGTAGGCATATTTCATCTCTTTTTGGGTGTAAATATATATCATTTAATAATAAGTATTACTTATTGATTCAGGACTTGACTAATTTAATGTTAATTTAATAACTGAAGCACAAGTGGTCTTAATTGCATGAATAACCCTAATTAAGGCCCTATAATTATGAAAAAAAACTATATTTACTCTCGATTGCGCAACTAAACACAAAGCAAGCCAGTAAAAAACTGAAAAATATTTAATAATGTAAAATATTTATTTAGGGTTTTGTGTGAGAAGGCCTGGGTTTTATTTGTGGACTGATATGGAAAGGATGAAAAGCAAATTTATTTATGATCAATTCAGAGGAAAATCTTGTCATCAGTGCAGGTAAATTTTAACAATTTACCCCTAAATTTTGACAAATAAATTAATACATATTTTCTTTCCCTTTTTATATTTATTTATTTATTTGTTATTTTTTATTACAGGCAAAACACAATGGGTCTTTCTATAAATGCCACCTCCTGTAGGGCCAATTTTGCGGTGACTGTCTTTCGAGATAATTCAAAAGAGTCAGATCTGTTAAATCTGTGCTTGTAATTTTGTGTTCAAATTAGATCTAATTACGGTGTTAACTAAATGAGTTTGAATAAAAGTCTTTGATTTCAATAATTATTTGTTCTCAAGAAGTTCATTTTCCAATGTTCCTTGGCACAACACATTTACTAATGGGGTGGCGGTTGTGTAAACTTAGCCCCCAAGTATAACGGCAGCTACATGAGCTTAGTCAACAAGTTTCTAAATTTAGAAATTAAATATCTACATGTATAAACTTGACCACCAAGTTTACATATTTGCATATTATACAGTGTTTAGTCTTGGTTCAAGTTTAGATTTTTTGACAGGTATGCACAAAATAATGTTTATGTCAGAAATTATTTTCCCTCCTTTTTTATCTCATCAGTTATAAGGCATGATCAAATGAGAGGTGAGAACAAAACACGAAAATACAAGTGTAAATAAATGTCTCATAAATTTCCTATGTTTGGTATAAATTGCTATAGAATTGGTATGTCAAACATTGTGATAATTCTGCGGTACTGAAGTAGGTATTGGTTTTGATGGAGTTACTTGACCCTCAATTATCATGGCATTAGATGAGAATGGAGTTGCTTGACTCTCCAAGTATCATTGCATGAGTTGAACATGTATCGATTGAAGAGCCTTCTTGTCCTGTACCGGCTTGGTTTTGCTGAGAGGAGAGAACCTCGGCTCGTAAATCCTCAAGAAGAGCTTCTAGAAATGTCGGGTTGATCGATGACTCTCTTTCCGAATCTCTGTTATTACTTCTTGCGGGCCTGAGCCGGACTCGCGACCCTCTTCATTGGTCATCTGCGGTAGAGACGCTTCAGTTACTCGTTGCATTCCGCTAGCTGGACCCGGTCCGCCAGCTGGCAGTCTCCTGATAGACTCATCAGGCCTTCCACACTTCGGAGAGATTCACCAATTGTAGCCCCACTCTCGTTGCCCGCCTGGCTTATCGCCTCCCCGTCCTCGGTCCCGGTTCGACGCCACATCAGATCTCTCATACTGCATATCTGTCGCCTGCTCACTCGCATTTGAAGCGTCGCCTTCCTCAGATGGTGCCCTCTCGCTAGGGTTTTGATCCTCTTCAGTTGTTTCTCTCACTTGAGTTTCATCTCTCGCGCCGGTTTCAGACTCTCGTAATGTCCCGTCAGACCGGTCAACTCAAGTCGTTTGACCGTCTCTTGAGGGCTGTTGTTCTTGAGAAGGCCGTCTCAAACGAGAGACGATCAGATCCTCTATGCCTTGAGGGACAGCTGGCGCGGCCGAGCCGCCGCCACATAGCATGTTCTCGTCAAGCCAGATGTTGAATCGGTTGCCTTGCCGGTTGGAATGTAAGGTACGGAATATCGCGTTGAGACGGGTCGACATGCTTTCCTGGCTTCTGTCTGAAGGTGCCAACTTAACCGCATTGTCTGAAAAAAAAACTGAAATGAATTATTATTTAAAGAAAATAAATTAAGGAAAGAAATAAAATAAATAATAGGAATAAATGCACTGTTAGTCCTTGTACTTTAATCAGATTGCACTGTTAGTCCCTGTATTATTATTTTGACATGCTTGATCCCTGTACTATGAAAATACACAAGATTAGTCAGGGACTAACCATCCAGGATTCTTGAAAGTACAGGAACCAAGCATCTCAAATCAATAGTACAGGGACTAAAGTGCTGTCCTATTAAAGTAAAGGGACTAACGGTGCATTTATCCCTACAAAAATTCAACTGAAACTTTTGTAGATTCCTGTAGACAACCTTAAAAAATATACATATAAAATAACTCCAAAAAATATACATATAAAATAAATATAAACAAATAAAGTGAGAGAGAGAGAGAGAGAGAGAGAGAGATTTTATCATTTGACTACCTGACTGTCTCTGAGCAAGTAGCCTAACTGCAGAAGGCTCCTCTAACAACGGATGCTCACTTCTCCCCGCCTGACTCTCCCCCCTCTCCCACCCCCCAACAAATTATAAGTACTCGCGGTCGTCCATCCTCATCGTCGTCTTCATCTTCTTCTTCCGAACCGTCGTTGTCTTGATCCTCATCGTCGTCTTCATCTTCTTCTTCCGAACCGCCGTTGTCTTCATCCTCATCGTCGTCTTCGTCTTCTTCTTCCGAACCATCGTTGTCTTCATCCTCATCGTCGTCTTCGTCTTCTTCTTCCGAACCGCCGTTGTCTTCATCCTCATCGTCGTCTTCATCTTCTTCTTCCGAACCGCCGTTGTCTTCATCCTCATCGTCGTCTTCGTCTTCTTCTTCCGAACCATCGTTGTCTTCATCCTCATCGTCGTCTTCGTCTTCTTCTTCCGAACCGTCGTTGTCTTCATCCTCATCGTCGTCTTCATCTTCTTCTTCCGAACCGTCGTTGTCTTCATCCTCATCCTCATCGTCATCTTCATCTTCTTCTTCTGAACCGTCGTTGTCTTCATCCTCATCGTCGTCTTCGTCTTCATTGTCGACATCATCGCCAACATCATCGTCACCTAACATGTCATCATCATTATCATCATCGTCCACGCCATCATCGACCATGCCGACCTCTTCTGTCATCGACCATTGACACTCGAGATGCGATTATTATCCCCCGGATGATCTTCGGCGATGACATCATGCACGGAGTCATCCTCGCCGTCATAATCATGTTCCATATCGTCCGTAACAGAATCAGTCGCCCGCACGGATCGGCTCTGTCGGCGGTTTCTCTGTTCAGGAACGCTCACTCAGCCCTTCTAGAAGGGTCCGCTTGATTCTGCTCTGATGCATTTTTCGTCCCCTTCTTGTCTGACGTGTTGACGTGCTCTTTCGTGACCGGTTCGAGAGGCTTCACGATTCCAGTCACGACCTTTGTTGACTCAGCGTGGTCAAGGTCCAACACTTCCAATCCGCGAGTCAAAACTTGGACCAGTCCAACATCGATGAAAGTCGCTGAAGCTTCCGGAGAAATATAAGATCCGGTCGAGGATCCGGGCCCAAGAATCTCATTAAGCAAAACAACAAAAGCATTCATGCTCGGATCAGGAGCTTTATACCCATTGTTACATGAATCCACAAGCTCAGAAAAAACATTGTGAATTTCTGAAAAGATTCCCTTTCAAGCCTCAGATGAACGAATTGAAGATGCGACAAGAAACTGGTTGGAACGGGAAACTAATTTATAGCACCAATCACCTCCAGATTTTTTATCCTTTTTGGGTTTTGTAGGACAGCAAGGCAAGAACATGTGGAGTATGTGGCTAAACACCCCACTTGCACGTATTGGTCCACGTGACGCCAGCTCAGCGTCCCGTCTGAGAAGCACATTAATCGAGGAAGCGTAGGTCAAAAGAACGTCGGTTAGAAGCTTGAGTATAAACGCCATCTTTGCAAGAGATGCATTGGCTTCCTGTGATAAATCAGGTAATTTAGGATCCACTTGTAGCATCTGATGGATCGAAAGGAAGCAAGAAGTAACCCATTTTGGAACTGTAACATTCTCACCACCTTTTACTGACGATTCCACGTCCCAACTAGACAAAAGATCCAGCGAGATTTTAGCTAATCCAGCTTTCGACGCGTTTCCCGTGCCGCCATGTCATCATGCAAAATCAACGCTATCACATGAAAAAGCGCAGAAATTTCCGTCTCTCCAGTGTCTCCAGTCCCAGTACAAATCTCTCTCACTCTTATCAATAATAAACTCAAGCACTTTCGTCCTGTACAGCCTCTCATTCTGCGAGCAAATCGTGACGAGCATGTCTCTCACAGGAAACGCCAAAGATTCTTTCACTTGCATCAGTCTGACGCATGATATCAGCGTTTCATCGACAGGTGGCAGCTCCACAGTCTCCTCCTGTACTTCACTCTCAACCTTTACCTCCTCTTCTGTTTCATCAGAATTATTATTGCCCAATGACATGGCGAGAGCTCTTGCCAGGTCATCATCTTCTTCCTGCGGCTCTTCAGGATGAGAGAACAGCCAATCGGTCGCGCTCTCAACACTGTTACCGCTCATCTCAAAGCTTCTTCGGCTCTGGCCCTTGAAAATCCCATCTCAACAATCATGGCTATCGAATTCTCGTCAGGAGGCGGGACCGCCAAATGGGACCCGCTCGATCCGGTACCGCCAGCTGTACTTTTCACTTCAACTCCTGAGTAAATGTGCCTCATTATAAAGGTCATTGAACTCACGAACTGCAAGTTGCACTCAGCGAAACGAGGGTGGGTCCAGATCGGTAAAACAGCTTTTAATACTTTGGATTGGAGAAGTTTGATGGGAACTGGAGGCCTCCAGTTCGGATCGGCTGCTCGAGTAATTGCCATGACGGACTGGAGAGGATCAGCGATGATGTCACCAAGTGGTCCATTACAGAACTGTAACTCGCGCGCAGGCCGTAAATCCACGCGTTTTCCAAATCCTCTGTTTTCAAAATATTATTATTATCCTCTGTTTCCATAGGGGAATTTGGTGGTAATCGGCTCATAAGAGTAAAAAGCACCTGGCTAGTCGCTTCAAAAGTGGTTAAGATAGATTGAATCACGCCTTTTGAGTAAAAAAAGTTTTCAGATAACAGGATTCAACGACTCTGGCCGGTCCAACAAAATCATATCGATATGATCAACCTTGCCTAAATACCGGCATTTTCTGCTGACCGGTAACTCACTCTCGTTGGGCCCCACATGGCCTGAAAAATCCAAATGTTCTGACGGGATATTGGCCACCGTACCGGCCACTGATATGAGACAGCTGGCAAGAGATTGACCGGATTATTTGCCCGGCGAGATGATGTCAGCATCACCTTGCCGAGCTCCATGAAAAGGTGGTCTATATGGTACGATAGTGATGTCAGCGTGTTTTCCCGCCAGCCGTACCGGTACGGTATTAGGGTTTGAAGTGGAGCGATACGAAGAGATTCCGCATCCGGAACGTTCCAGGGAGGACAGGAACTGGTCGGCACGGGAACCAGTACACCGGTAACTCAACCAATATCACGGTAAATATTAATCAAATCCGACATTTGAGACTCGATATTTCCTGTGGGCCCACCCTGTATTCTCCAATACATCTTTCCCCGCCTCAGAAAACTCCGCCAGCAAGGCATTTATCCACCTGTTATCTTTCGAGGCGGCCAAAAACAGCAAAAACTCCACCGCAAAAAGGGAAGGAATAGAATTACTCTCAGAAGCGGGGTCGAGAGTCAACTCTATAAGAGCCTTGGTCAAATGCTCGCGTAAAGAAGACGAAAACACCCTTGCTAGTGGAGTGGAATGGTGTTGAGTAAACCCTTTGAAAATGACAGTACTATGTAAAGCGAACGGCATTCCTTCTGACGACGGAGTTGAACTCGGTCTCAACAATAATTTGAGTAAAATGTCGATTCCGCCCTTTCGACGAAAAGTCTGCAACTTTCTGTGCCCTCCATACGTGAAACACGCATAAATGTACCACAAAATTCCTATCACACCTATAAACACCATAGATTAATTCAATAATAAGAATTTATATGTATAATTTTCATTACATTAATTTTCAGAAAGTAAATTATTTTTTTTCCCACCATGCAGGTGTTCTTTTTTAGCTTATTGCCTTTTTCATTTTAGATATTAGATTTAGACTAGGGTCAAATATCATGCATATTATTTGATTGAATAGCATATTACAAAATGGGGAAAGTAGATTTGTGATGAAAGTTTTTATGTTTATTTCTGATTTTCTTTCAACCTCCAAAGTAACTCCAACCAAAAGAGCAATATCATGCAATTCTTTCAACCGAAACAGAAATACCATGCAATTTTTCAGATAACCAACATTTTGTCTCATCAATTAACTCACCTAAACTAAGATCTTGCCTTATCTACTAAAATTGCAAAGAAAAACCAATCTAACAAAACTAACCCATTCAGTTACTTGCAATATTAGAACCCAAATATCGACAAATACTGACATTGCAGCAGAAAGATCGTGAGCCTGTTGGATTTTTCGTGAGCTTGCTTCCCCGACGCTGGAGGGCGACAATGAGATCTCAATAAAAATCTCATAATCTCGTCTCTCTCCTCTTCCGTTTACTCCATTGGAGCCGGTGGGTGGAAGAACAAAGGAAACGAGAGAGAGAGAGAGAGAGAGAGAGAGAGAGAGAGAGAGAGAGAGAGTTGTGTTGTGTGTGCGTGGAGAGCCTGAGGAGTGAGCACGTTCTCTAGTCTAGCGCAGTTTTGTAAAGAGAAATGAAAATAAATTAATAAAAAAATCAACATATAGTCATTTCATAGTTGCAATAAAGTAATTAATAATAATAAATGTTATTTGATGACATATTTTAACAAAATATTGATGATAAGGATATTATTGACACTTAAAGAATTTTTGTAGGGTATTCATGATAATTAATAATAATAGATATTATTTGACTGACATGTTTTTGACGGAAATTAATGACAAGAGTATTATTAATACTCTAAGAATTTTTGTAAGGTATTCATGATATATGTATGATTTTGTAGGGACATTCACAATATATGAATGATTCTATAGGGATATTAATAATATTTTAAGTTATGTAAGGATATACGTGAAATTATGAGGTTTTTGGAATGGTAGATATGAAATTTGGCCTAAATTGATTAGTGTTTTTTTTTTTGAAATTGAGTTATTGGTCATTAAATATTGATAAAGTTTGTGAAACTCCGTGTACTAGAGTTGATAATTAAATTAAAAAAATTGAACCATCATAATTTACCTAGAACTCCATCCAAACCATGCATTCTATCCTAGTCTAAACCAAAAGCTTCCTAATGATCCAAACAAGCCCTAAACCCACAAATTCCTAACCATCCAAAAAAGCCCAACAAGCCTACGCCCTAAACATAGGAAAATGCCGTGTATATACGGGATTCCAACAATGGAAAAACGGAATCAAATGCCTCCCTGCCAAAACTGCCTCTAAGCCACGCTTGCCAATAATAGGCGGCTCGGCTCGGCTCGGGTATTTCTTTCCGCCTTTCGAGTCTTTCCATCTCATCTCATTCCCCCCATCAATTAGATCCATATCAATTGGCTCTCCAGAATGCCTCATTCTTTACCACCAGGACAAAGAAGTGCATATGAAAAATACCTTTGCAAGGAGTTGCGAAAAGAAGAAGAAGAAGAAAACCATGTTCTTCTTCACAATGCAAAAGAGGAGTCTGATCCATCAATAGTGACAGTAGAGACGGCCAGGCTGGAGTGCACCCGGTGCGGCAAGGAAAAAAAGCTTTCCGAATTCATGCGAAATAAGCTCTTCTGTGTGCAGATCTGCGAGGATTGCTTTTTCCGTTACTATAAAAATAAGGAGATCGATGAGGAGGACGAGAAATCCCTCTCAATTTTGGAGAAGATTTGGTGCGCAGTTTCCGTTCCGTTAGAAGATTTACAGGTAGAAAAGGATCTTTTTGGTGATTCATTTTTTTCTTAACCTCAAGTAGTCAACAGCTTTCTGAGCAGCTTATTTAAAATTAACTGAATAAAGAGCGTTCATTTACAAGAGGGACATTCAAAAGAAAGGAATGAATTAACAGCTAGCCTAATGAGATTAAACTACTAATATGACATATGAATAGCTAAAGCTGGCTTAAATCTAAAGTAGAGTCGACCGATCAGCTCGCCAGTCTTGCGTATGAGATTGCATTGTTGTTGAAGACCTTGTTGTTGTTGGAAAAACGGTGGTGTTTTGCCCAACTTTCTTCACCTGGGATTTTTGTCGAACACCGTGTGTGTGACTTTTATGGTTAAACAAGCAATTAAACACCACAAATACAACCGATACAACCGATTCAACGCAATATGCAAGGGAATAAACAACAAACCAAGATACCCACGTCTAAGGAAAACTTTTTCGTATTAATTAACCTCGGTACCAACTGCACCGCTACAAACAATACAAGAATAAAACCCACTTCTAGAGTTTCTAACAATTCAAACCCTAGGCTAAACACATCACCAATACGGTAGATTACACACCCGAAGGATTCCAAAAGAACAAAAAAAAGGCTAACAAGCACCAAATAGAGAGGCTTCCACCGTGTACCAACCGGCGATTGAGAGAGCTAACAAGGACCAAATATAGAGGCTTACTTCTCTCTCTCTCTCTCTCTCTCTCTCTCTCTCCCTTTTCCCTTTTCCTTGTACTGTTTCATTATCCTCTGAGTTGCATAGAGCACATGATGTTATCGACGTCCAACCCATTTTTCGCAAGTTTTCTTGAGTAGGAAGACAATTGAGAGGGAGTAGCCAAAGGAAAAATTTATTTTAGAAGGAACTTTTATCTTCCATAGCTTAGACATTTCCTTGTTAGGAATTATAGTTGAGAAGAAGAAATTATAGCATGATTTAGTGGAGAATTGGTCGGAGCTCATCCATCTCCAGATGGGCTTGTCCTCACCTTCAGTTAGTACTACAGTGCTTAATACATTTTGGAAAGGATGCTATTTCGGTGAATTATAAACATGCTTAAACTTCTAATTGTTTTGTTATCTAAAGACTTGCTGCAATTTAGACATGATATATATCGGGGTTTGCCCGAATTTCTTTTTAAAATGTTAGTGTGCTAGTAATAATTAATGTCACTCTTTACATCCAGGTAGAATTGATTGCGCGTGTGAAGAGGTGGCGACGCTGCCCCAATTGTAGGTTTTACATCCAGCGGATTGGACATGTTAATCGTATGGGAAACTACCTTTGTACGGTCACCATTGTGCGGACTGGACGTGATAAATTTAATACGATCAGATGCAGGTAGAGATCATTTTTTTTTTAACATTGTCGCAGATATCATATGAAACTTTACTAATTCTTTGGTCCGCGGAAAAAAAATATGAAAATTATTTTGACAAACAATATCAATATAATTATTTGCGTTGTTTGGTGGTTTTGGCACAGGTGTGGAACAAAGTTTTGTTATGACTGCGGAGAAATACCGAGACAAGGTAAATGCAGTTGTAATCGCTTTGATTGCCTGCAAATATTTCCTGTCATATGGAGCGAGGTGTGTAGTGTATTTTACGGGCTGATGTGTGATGGGTGTTTTAGGATTTGTGAAGATTAATTAATAATCTATTTGATTGTGAGAGGAGCATGATATACGTGTTTATTTATAATGTTGTAAACTAAGTTATATTTGGCATGATACTTTTATTTAATTACTTTATGTACTAGTTATAATTATAAATTATTTTTTTATGAAAATAGTGTTACATAATAGATAATCGTGATCCCGTGCTTAATAATTAGACCATTAATGTTTTAATTTGTTCTGTTGAGCACTTTATCTCCCAATTTTGTTCTACGTCCATTTGTCCAATAGAAAATGTCATGGTATAAGTAGTACATATAATGGTACCATTTTCAACAATTTGCGCTCATTGCATCTAATTTTACTCAAATACATAACCCTAATTATGTTTTGAAAGTGTGAATTTCAATTTCACAACCCTAATTTGATACATGTACGACATTCTAATGCTGGCCAAATCACTTAATACAAAATGAACATTCATGTACAAATATCATTACATCCTGCATCCATTACTCAGTATTTTTGATGTTTTTTAAACATAGCTACAGCCTTGAACACAAGCAAAATGGTTATATTAGAAATAAATTTGCATTGTTACCGAATGATGATATTTGTGTGCACATCGAGCTGTCAGAGTATCATTTCTCAAAAATAGTAATTACTAAAAAAATAACTTAAAATTAGAAAGAAAAAAAAGTATAAATAAATAGTATATAAATAAGTAAATTAATTGAAAAAAATGCAATTACTTACTCATTGCTTGTAGTATAAATAAATAGTAATTACTTGCTCATAAGCTTCTTTCGCCAAAGAATCCCCAGTCGAATTTTCAAAAATTTTAAATTTGGAATATCTTACTTTCTTGCATCGCCTTAACACAACAAAGCCTGATTGCACCCTTGTTTGTTGGTCTTGGTCCTTGCTGCACCACACAGAGCCAGTTCAAAATTATAAACCATAAATAAAAGCATATTTTTTTAATTTATTTTAACAATAAATTGAAATAGATAAATAAAAATGTTAAAACCTTGACACGAGAACCAGGAGGGAAAATAGACGCGCATTACTAAATCAAAGGTAATTTCTAATCTAAGAGTCCATTACCAAAATCAAGTTAAAAGTTCCCAAATTTTCACTCATATTTCATTATTTTAAATGAGAAAAACACTAATATACAATAATTTATTTAACTTACTTCAAGAAGCTGTTGCTCAACAGTTGATCATCTAGTGAAGCCCTATCACCAACATAGGTCAAATATTGCATAATGAGTATGTCTTTCTGCACCACATTCTCCACTCTTAAAATTGATTGACTCATCACAGTCCTACAGCAAAATACAACACATTTTACTTCTCTACAATGTTAGAAATTATTTAAATTTGATTGGATCTAAGACTTATAGTCACTTTGAAGAATAAGACGAGTAAGCTACACCAAATACATGAGGGCTCAAATCGCATTATTGAGGGACTGATTTGAAGAATAGTTTATGAGGGATAAGAACTTGTAAATATTGGGACAAGAGCTGTAAATGAGGGATAAGAGTTTATGAGCTCTTTCTAGTATATGCACAACTGATCTGCCATAACCAGCATATTTCCTGAATATAAAAGAAATCACAGATCTTTAGAGCAACAAAAATGCTCTAACATGAGGAGACGCCAATTTTGTGAAGTCCCTTCTTCACTAAATTTTTTTTTCGTCATTAAGAACTAATTTTGCCCACTGCCCATCGAAGGACTTCTCTCGTCAAAGTGATACATACGAGACTTCTCCTCTCCATCCGATTCTTGGTGCGCCGTAGTCAGATAAAGCTCCGAAAGAGGTTTTGGGCCACCATCCTAGCAATGCCATGCCGTCCATAGGCCCTCCTTGATCTTCTCTGTATAGTGACCAATCTCCTGTTTGCATATCCTACATACGAAACATATGATGTATAAAAATTTCTGATATGGTAATTGGTAAATTAATCAATTGTAACAAACCTTCTTTATCCTAAGTGTTATATATTCTTGTTCACCACCGTACGTAGACAATGGAGGAGCTAAGGCTTGTCCAGGATAAGTGTTTGTTCCATTAGCGACTAAAAAACCTGAGCGTTCTAGCAAGTTGACACACCATCACTCTGTAAAAAAATATCCATAAAATATGAGAATAATCAAAATATTAGTGTTCTGTTTTATTAAAAAAAAATTTAGACCTTCAAAAAATTGTAGTTTTGAAATGAGAGATGGTTATCTCATTAAGGGATGCAAAAGGCAAATCAGTTTCAGTAAGCAGTATAAGATGAAAATTATGTGCACTTACCCAATATGTGAAGAAGCGCAAGTCTTTGTTCTTATAAAGATCAGGATATACCTGTTACATTACAGAAAAAACGAAAATTGATCAGAACATAACTGATAAAATGTATAATATTCTAATATTGGCATACGTGAACTCCAGTCGCAATCATTTGTCCCTGGTTCGTGACTGCTTTATAAGCAGCACTATATGATTGGGGTTGAACGTCTGGTATGGTCCAAACATTAATTCTTGCTCTAACACCATGAAAATGTCCATCTGAATAGTAACCAGCATCCTTCAAAGAATGAAAATAATATCTGTATATATATACACACACATGAATAATGAACTAATAAGTAGATTTACCAGATAACTAGATATATATTGTAATAACATACATGTTTATACCACCCAACTCTTTCCTCAAGGGATATCACACTTGACGATGAATTTTCTCCCTACATGAACAAGTATTAAATTAGTCAATTTTTGTTTTACCAGAAAATTTCTTGCATAATTTGATGATAATTTATTATAAATTTCTTTTTACCAAAACTTTGCGACCATTATAACTTTTGGAAGAAAGCAATATCAAGTACTCATAAGAAATATTTTCAAGTGAAGATTAATTAAAAATCTTATCAGAGAAGAAATTAGCAATATCAAGTACTCATAAGAAATATTTTCAAATGAAGATCAATTAAAAATCTTATCATATGATCGAAATCATTAATTCAAATTATCAAAATATATATATATACACAAAGGAAGAAGCATAAGGTTTACTTGAACCTTGGTTATTGTATGGGCTTGCTTGGAGCTGGATAGATCTCTTCCTCTAACTGTTACATTTCATAAGGCGAGAAAATACAAGAACGCGAAAACAAATACACTCTTGGGAACCATTTGATAAAGCTTGTATATAATATTTCCTTTATCTTTTTGAAATATAGGCAGGTTGTAATTTGAGACATGTTTATATAGATGCAGATGTCAATCAATAATTTCGGAATTTTTAGGACTGCAATTTTGCCAGCAAATTTGCAATTAGGCTGAACCAGATTCAGTGCACGGATTAAACTTGAGATACAGAAATGAACATTCAAGGAAATGTTCAGTGAACCATATTCAAGGCACGGTATTAAACTTGAGGTACATCAGTGAGCATTCAAGAAAATGTTCAGTACACAGTATTGAAAGTTGAAACTAAGAGCATTAGTGAACATTTAATTACCATGCATATGATATATTAGAGGGCGTCCGAAATTCTCATATAATTAATCACTAAGATGATAATTGACAGGAAAAACAATTTATTAATTAATCCCACCCCTACTTTATTTTCAAGTTGCATATGACATAACACGCAACATACAACAAAATTAGAGAAGAAACATGCATATGATATATAACAACTCGCATCAATGATTATGTGCATATCAGGTGTTTAGCAGTAACCTCTTTCACTTTTTACTTTCGTCTTGTCCATATATGATGGATGTCATTCAATTTTCAATCTGCATATATATATTTTAGAAAAAATAACGATCTTTCTCTCTCCGCTGAATACAAGAAAAATAACACACAAAATCCCAACACCCATGGTTTTATAAGAAAAACATAGAACAACAAAACCTTGCAATTACATTACTAAAACCCAAAAGCCCTCTTTTCTTTCACAACCCAGCCACACCAAACCCTAATTTACATCAAAGCAAGCCTCGTCTCCTCTTATAATCCCCGACGGTCAACGTCAACGCGTGCCTTCTCCCATCCCCGTCCTCCTCCACCTTGGCCCCCATCTCCGCCTCGACTCTCTGCTTGCGCATCAACAACCCTAAAAACACGCCGTCGGGCCCGCCGCCCAGCCGCTGCAGCCCCGCCAACGAGATGTCGATCTCGAAGTCGTGCAGCTGGTGCGATTCCGTTCCGCCGTCAATCGGCGCGTTCGTGTCGGTTAGCTTTCCGGCCCCCGCGGCGGCTTGCTGGGCGGCTGAGAGAGAGTCCTTGTCCTCGATGTTTGCTCCGTCGACTGTGTTAAAGTTAGAAGGGGAAAGTTTTCAGAAACACCGAGTTCTATGAACGTTTTAGAACGAATCCTTACTTTTTAGAGTCCTCTCGAGATAAAAACATGTTCTATGAATGTTTTAGCTCCCTATGATGTTACTTTTATTTTTAATTTTGTTAAATTTATTATTAAATAAAAAGCAATACCTTTCGAGTTCTCATTGGCCGTTCCACCCTCAGGTTTGCTCGCGTAATAATTCCTGGAGCGGGTCCACCTTCTAGAAAACGGGTCATAACCCGCTTCGCCCTCCTTCAGATTCATCTGCTTCACCTCCGACGCGTTCTTAAAATTCTCCTGCCGATTTTTTCTATTCATCTCCGCCAGCTTGGCGGCCTTAGAATCCACCTGCTTGCCCTTACTCGCCAGCTGTTCCAGCTGCCTCAGGCGGGTCAGGATCCGACCCGCCTCGCCGTCGTCGCGCCGCTGCCTGGCTTTTTCAAGTTCTTTGCGTAATCTATCTTTTTCTGCTGCCACGTTGGCGGGCCGTAACGAGGCGGATTTTTTCTCTTGGAGCATTTGTTTTACGGTCGCTGCAGAGTAGACGAAATTTAGTGCTTTTTGTATTGCTTCTTTTTTCTCAAGCACTTCCTGACGCGTCGGGATCCTCATGTCATTGTTCTGCGCCGCCTGTTGTCCAAGTTAGTTAATTAATTAAAGGGGATTTTCGTATTTGCCCTTTCGGAACTTCAAAATGTCATGTTTACCCTTCCAAAATCTAAAGGGGATGGTTAAACTTGACATATCTTCTATTCGGATGGGTAAATCCGATATTTGCTCTTTTAGGGTGGTAAACAAGACAATTTGAAGTTTTGAAAGAGTAAATCCAAACTATCAATCAATTTACACGAATTAACTATTTACACCGACCTTAAGCCAGTCCTGAAACTCGTGCTCCAACGGCGCCGCATCTGAAACCAGCGTCATCTTCCACCTAGCAGCATTCCCATCATCATCCCACACCAGATTCAAATACTTGCACGTCGTATAATGCTCGAGCTGATACGTCTTATCCGGCTCGGTCGCATCCACATTCTTCACCGTGCACAACCTATACTTCGCCTGGCCCGACCTCAGCTTCCCGATGCCCACCCTCACAAAACAACCGGGTATTAAATCCTCGAAAAACGGGTCCATGAACCACTTGACGAGGCGGGACCGGCGGATGGTTATTTCCTTGATGTCCTCGAATTTGAGGGACTCGAGGCGCGGGGAGAGGTCTTCTTCTAGAAGGTCCTCGGGGGCGGGACGGCGGTCGGAGTCGGAGTCGTTCGCGCCGTCGCTTGGCGGGGAACCGGCACGGCGGCGCGAGGACGGAGGCGGTGGCGACCTGGACGGGAAGTTAATTACGCCCGGAGTTTAGTTCTTGAGAGGAATTTGATGTTTTAATGGTGAGTTTATGTTTCGCCTACTGGCTTTGTTCTTTCAACAGTAACGTGTGGTAAGCGAAACGTGTGGAGGTGGTATGCGGAACATGTACAGGTGCTAAAACTTTTCGTAAATTACTACTTGTACATATCTCGCTTACCGCCTATGCATGTTTTGCTTCTTGCTCTACCGAATAAACAAATGAAACTTGTGTAGGTGGTAAGGAAAGAAAAACATGTATAAGTGTGCTAAAGTTTTTTTTTCTAATTACCACCTTTGCATATTTCGCTTACTACCCACGCATGTTTTGCTTATTGCTCTAGCGCATAAAAAAGAAAAATTGCGGTTGCTGCACCGACAACTGGTAAGCAAGACTTGCATATGTGGTAAGTGAAACATGTGCAGGTGGTAGACGAAACATGTATAAACATTCTAAAAGCTTCTTCGACAAATGAACAAAGGGAAATTGCAGTCGCTGCACTGACAGGTGGTAAGCAGAACTTGCATAGGTGGTAAGCGAAACACATATAACCATGCCAAAAGCATCTTTAACAGTCCCTTTATCGTACCTGTCGCGATTGGCGGAGCTGTCGCCGGCCAGACTCTTGAGCCTGTTCCTGTAGCCTTCGGGATCCTGCTGGCGCATCCTGCGCGCCTTGAGCTCGTCGAGGGCGCTGCGTGCCGCGTTGGACTTTTCCGTTCCCCGGCCGGACGCGCGCGTCATCGGAGTGTGCGACGGCGGACTCTCCCGCTTGCTCTTCTTCTCCCCTCCTCCTTTCGTAGGTGTCGCTGCGCTGCCTGTTATTGGGAAATTTCTGCCCTTGTTAGCGGCAAATTTGTTGAAAAACGCTGAGATTATTTATCACTGGATTGCGGAAATGCACCTGTGTTATGCCTGAATTGTGAAAATACCCCTAAGGTATGCCTGAATTGCAAAAAAGTACCTCCTGCGTTATAACTAAATTGCGAAAACGTCTATATATTAAGACTTTTTTTTTGCAATTTAGGCATACTGCAGAGCTCTCTGACTTTTTACTGCAATTTAGGCATAATGCAGGGACTTTTTTTTTTTGTAAATTTTCCTTTGTTAATTAATCACTCATTTATTTTCGTTGACAGAAAGCGTACCACTCTGAAAATTACAAGGACAGACAGGTCGAAATAAAAAAATAACCCCAAAAATTAGAGTATGTTTAACATTAAATATTTCATCGATTTACTGACCTGAAGCTCTGGCCATGGCCATCTTCTTCAACCGATAATCATCTCTCCTCGTGCTCCTCTCGGCCAGAATCATCTCCCTGTCCAGCTCCGACATCTTCTCCAGCTGCTCCTTATCATCCTCATCCTTGTACAAATCCGAGCCGAACGAATCCTCCCGCTCCGAGCCCCCATCCTCATCCGAGGAATATTCCTTCTGCCGTTTCTTCAAGGGGATGTGGGAGTTTTTTTTGTTGGGTTGTGGGTCGGAGTCGGAGGAGTCGGAGGAGTAGTGAGAAGGGCGGGTTGTGGAGCGGTTGTTGGGGTTTGAGGTCCTGCCGGCGGCTTGCAGGAGGAGGTTTTCGAGGTCTGACATTGCTGGCGAAGAGAAAGAAGATGAGTTGGGGAATGTTTAGTATCAATTGGAAAAATTAAGGAAAGGAAAGGAAGGGAAAAAAAAGGATGGAATTTGGGATCGAGTAGTGGGATGGATACTTTAAGGTATTAATCCTTGATTTAGTTGGGGAATTTAGTTTAATAAGCTAAAAATTTAAGAAATTGTGAGCTTAAATAAGATTAAAATGTAGGATAAATTGGTTCAGACTGTCAATTTTAATGATTCATGCTGTAAAAATAAAAACCACCAATAAATCAAAACTGAAGTTGACAATCTTTTGTAAAAAGAGGAGATGAGAAGCTAGACCTTTCAGTTAGTTAGATCGTACAAGCTGCGGGAGAAAGCTCAAGTTTTCTTCTCGAGAGAGGAAGCTAGAGTTTCTGTTCTGAATCGCGATTGATGAGAGTGTAGACGGTAGCGGGAGATTGGAGAGGTGAGAAATGTTACAGAATGTCCCTATGGTGTAGTATATTTATTTTTATCTAATTGTGAATTTTTTGTAATTGATTTCATAATCAGATAGAAATAAAGATACTATACCATAGGGACATTCCGTAACATTTCCCACCTCTCCAATCTCCCGCTACCGCCTACACTCTCATCAATCGCGATTCAGAACAGAAACCCTAGCTTCCTCTCTCGAGAAGGAAACTTGAGCTTTCTCTCGCAGCTTGTACGATCTAACTAACTGAAAGGTCTAGCTTCTCAACTCCTCTTTTTACGAAAGATTGCCAACTTCAGTTTTGATTTATTGGTGGTTTTTATTTTTACAGTATGAATCATTAAAATTGACAGTCTGAACCAATTTATCCTGCATTTTAATCTTGTTTAAGCTCACAATTTCTTAAACATTTAGCTTATTAAACTAAATTCCCCAACTAAATCAAGGATTAATACCTTAAAGTATCCATCCCACACTTTACTCTTTACTTACTACTCGATCCCAAATTCCATCCTTTTTTTCCTTAATTTTTCCAACTGATACTAAAGATTCCTCAACTCTCATTCTAACTCATCTTCCTTCTCTTCACCAACAAATGTCAGACCTGGAAAACCTCCTCCTGCAAGCCGCCGGCCGGACCTCAAATCCCAGCAACCGCTCCACAACCCGCCCTTCTCACTACTCCTCGGACTCCTCCGACTCCGACCCACAACCCAACAAAAAAAACTCTCAAATCCCCTTGCATTAAATAAACAATTGTTACATAAATTATTTACAATCTTTTCTCTCGGATTTTAACGAGTTCCCAAAATAAGTCTAAAAATGTCTACACTCTAATTGGCCTAGACTAATTGGCCGAGAACCAAGTCTCCGATCTGGCCTGGGGCTCCTTGACGGGTTTGCGTCTTGTCCACTATTTCCATCCACTCTTCTACATTCTCTTTGATGGGAGAGAATACTTGATCTTCCGTACTCTGTCTATTGTGGAAAACTCTGGAGTTGCGCTCCATATACTTTTCCAGCAATATTTGTTTTTAATTGGTTTCTTATGAGAAATAATAAATAAATTTTAGTCTATTTTGAGACGGATTTCTTCATGTGATTTAGTAGTTAGGAATTTAAAATAATATTGTGTGAGAAGTAATATAGGTTTGTTATGAGAAATAATAAATAAATTTTAGTCTATTTTGAGACGGATTTCTTCATGTGATTTAGTAGTTAGGAATTTAAAATAATATTGTGTGAGAAGTAATATAAGTTTAATATAATTTTTTTATTTATTTAAGTAACTAAGTCTATATATCAATATCTATTATTGAATTTAATTATTTGTAATGTGTCTTAGTTTTCTAGCTATATATAACAACTATTTTGAAGTTGGAAATAACAAACGAATCATATAACATGAACAACAATCACAAAATACTAAATTATAATTTTACGAACACAATAACCAAATTATAAATTATCAAATATAGAAACTTCCAAACAGAACTTTCGTGTGTAAACTGATTAGGAAATTGCCGACTTATATTCATTAACATTATATTTCATTAAAACACCAGCAAAAATTTCCAATTTATTTTTTGTAACCATCTTTTTTTAATTAACGAAATATCATATCTTTTCTACAAAAGTTTCCCAATAATTAAAGCATCAAAAATAGTAACAAAGGGCCCAAAATAAAGTTGCCAAAAGCCCAAGGACCAAAAAGGAAACATCCCCTTCCACAAAAGGAAACAAGCCAAAGCCCGAGTCTTTTACGGAAAGCTTCTCTCTTTCTCTTCACGCCACCATTAGCACCAAGGCCGAGCTTCTCTCTCGAATCAAGGCGAGAGCCAACCAAGGAGAGAAGAAGGCGAGAGTCGATTCGGATTCGGATCTCGTATCGGTCAGAGATGAGGCGCGCTTACAGCAAGAAATCCAGCTCCGCCTCCACCGCCGGTATATTCCTTTTTTTATCCCACTGGACACATCCAGTTATTATAGAAGAACTGTGTGTTTTTTAACCCTTGTTGGATAAAAGTAAAACCTAGATTTTTACATAAAAGATGAGTGCAGGAACAATCATGAGTTTGTAAGTTTAAATTAGGAAATATAAAATATGATTAAATTGACTATGTATTTTGGTTTGATGAATATTTAAGTACTGAATTTTGATTTGCAGCTAGTGCAAAAGCTTTGACGAAAGAGATGGAAAAGATCGACCAGCTGTTTAATTTATATGCAGAAATATCATCTGGCATGATTGAGTAAGTTTTGATATTAATACGAACTAATAATTTACACTTTATAAGATTATTATATATAATTATTGATTAACTTTTTTGTAAATATTTAGGCCTGAGGGAATAATGAAACTCTGTTCGCATTTGGAGGTTGACCATACTGACGTCAGAATACTTATGCTCGCTTGGTCTCTCTCTCCTCCCTCTCTCTCTCCTGTTTTTTATTTTATTTTATTAGGATTGATTTTATTTATTTATTTATTTTATTTTTAGGAAAATGAGAGCTGAAAAGCAAGGGTTCTTCACTCTAGTAACCATTCTCTCTCATTTTCTCATTTTATTTCATTTTTTTCATATTATTGACGTAGTTCTTATTTATTATTTTTTACACATTTGATGTTAGTTTTTTAAACTTTTTCATATAATTAATTTAACAGGAAGAATGGAGAAATGGGTTAAAGGCTTTGAGAGTCGATACAATAGTTAAACTAAAGAAGGCCTTGCCAGAACTGGTCAAAGAAGTTAGTTTTTTTATTTTATTTTTTTTTGGAAAATTACTTATATGCTCTTATAAAACATCAAAATATCTGGTGTACCCATTTATAAGTTTAAATTAGAAATTCTCATGTATCCATTATTTTTTACAAAAATGCACAATTGTAAAATACTGCCTTCTATTAAAAATTTTGAGTGCATGCATCTTTAATATCATTATTTTATGATTACTGTTACTATTATTTATTTATTATTATTTCTTTTTAAATGAGCAGGTAACAAGGCCGACAAATTTCCTTGATTTCTACTCCTACGCATTTAAATATTGCCTTACTGGTACTTTATTTTCCTCATTTTGATTACCTATCATATTTCTCATATAATCTCTCATACATACTTTGATTATTTATTTATTTATTTATTTTTTAAATAAATTTAGAGGAAAAGCAGAAATGTGTAGACATTGAAAACGCGTGTGTATTGCTGGATCTGGTTTTAGGGTTTCAATTCAAGCCTCAAGTCGACAAACTCATCGAATATCTTAAGGTATAGAAATAAATAATATTCATCAAAATAAAATTAATTAATAAGAAATATTTATTTTATTTTATTTTTGTGCAGAGCCAGAATGATTATAAGGTGATTAATTTGGACCAATGGATGGGCTTCCATCGATTCTGCAATGAGGTAAAAATTCTACAATATTAGAATTATATATTTATGTATATATTTAATAATAATTTTTTCATGGTGGTAAGTGAAACATAATATGATGGTAAGCGAAACATAATTTTACTGGTCCATAACTATCTCTGTTTAACATGGGAACATAATATACTGCTTAATTAAATATCTCTATCATTATATGACAATAATATATGTTTTATTTATGATGTGTAGATAAACTTTCCGTCTTTGGAAAATTACGATCCTGACCTTGCGTGGCCTCTCATTTTGGATAATTTTGTGGAATGGTTGCGCGAAATGCAATCTTAATATATTTTAATAATTGTTTTCTCTCTACATGCATTTCTTATGTTTTGGCTTCTCAAATTATCTTATTTTTGGAGGTTAGATATCCAATTCTCATTTTTTGTTAAATAATTGTTTGTAACCATATTACCTCTTGATTTTGGTAATTGATCATTATTATTTTTTATTTATTGTTAGGAAATGCAAAGCCTTTTGGGAAGATCAAGTTGAATTGGTTTGGAAAATTGCTGTTTGGGTTGAAACTACAATTAAAATTGTTTAAATTCAAATTTTAATCATGTTTTTTTGACCTTCTTTCTTTATTGTTTTGTGGGAATGATGGACTTTATATTAAATTTATATTAATAGTATATCTATGATCATCTGTTTGTGATAATCTTCAGGTTTTGTTTTTTGAAGTTTTAAAAAAGCAAAACTGTTGTGTTGTGCCACTTATCATAAAAATCATTGAGACAAAAGCAAAAAAGAAAAAAAAAACATTGATTCATAATTTGGATATATTTTGGAAACAAATAAAGAGGAAGGGTTTAATATTCCATAGATTATTTTTATGACAACAATGATGATAACCTAATATATTTGGGAGGTATTAATCGTCATTGCACTTTATCTATTTTAACATGTTAATCACTATGGTTGATTATGATCAGGAGTCAGCTTATTAGTCGTGCATAAATATATCAACAAAAAAGGGAGAAATATACTTTATAGATATATTTTATAAAGGTATCACACATTAATGTTTTTTTCACAATTATTAGCAACACAAAGGGAGAGAGAAAACGGAGAGCAACACAAAGGGAGAGAGAAAACGGAGAGAGCTTGTTATCACGATGAATATATCACACATTTTGTTAATTTTCATAATAAGAGAAATAAATCAACAATTTAATAGCTTCCATGATGAATAATCAAGTAACAAGTTTGTCATATCAAAAAAAGAGAATAAATTAATTAAGAAAGCGAGTTTTAATTAATGAGTGATGGTGGTTGGAACAAAGAGACATAGCAACAGCCAGTTCATATCTAGTTGATCATATGATAACTAAAACTACAATATGAATATATCATGAACAATAATATATGGACATTATCCATATAAATAATGTCATGCATCAATACATCTGTAGCTAGCTAGATATATGGACATGATATATATATGAAAAATGCATACATCTTGTGCTGTGTCCATGCATGGATTTGGAATCCTTTGCACATGGCCTGCTTAGCTAGCTACCCTCTTTTTTCTCAACTTTCTTCATGCCATTATGTCTTTATTGAAATTTTGGACCTTTATGTGTTCTTTTTATTTTTATTAAGAGTAGTTCATATGTCTGTTTGGACTATTAGTTTTGACTGCTTAGTGCCTTAGTCTTCTGAAAAATCTAATGTTGGCATTATATCAAGAGTATAAGGGGGGCAATTATTGAGGCATATATATAGCATACTATAAGATTAATGTATGAATATTTATACTTTTGAAGGAATACTTAGTGAATATTTAATATAAAAAAAATATATTTCTTGGTGTTTGAATTTAGATTGCCTCTATATGTGTGTGGCATAATAAAGTTCTATAAGTTTCAATAGTGTTTTCGAGTATTAACTGTATCTTTTTGAGTGGCAATTAAGAAGTCATTATACAATATTAACTTGTTATTGAAATGCTAATACAATTTGTTTTAATGATAATAAATAAATGGACCATACTTTTGACGGTCTTGTGAATATGATGGTTTGTTTGGGCTCAATGAGCCCCTCATGCCACTCCAAAGAGCCTAATGGGTCCTTTATTGCCCTTAAAAGAAGGGACAATCAGAAAATTAATGGAACCAATCTTTTATGGATGCTTTTGAATGGGATATATAGGGATCAAGTGGATTGAAAATTGGTCCATTTTTTCTTAGAAAATAATGAAAAATATATAAATTTGTAATCCATGTGGTGATTGTAGGGAGGGGGATAGAGACTAGAGAATAGTAATGCTGGGCGTAAATATTTTCTCCAGTTCATAATGAATGAAGAGGTCCATTACCCTTTGAAGAGTGTTTTTCTCTTGTAAGGCAGTTAAATATTAGGGAAATTTTCAAAAAAGCCCCTCCATTATGCCTTAATTGCAAAAAAGCCCCTGCCTTCTTGGAAATTGCAAAAAACCCCTACATTATTGCTTAAATTGCAAAAAAATCTCTACCGTTATGTTTAACACCGTTAGTTTCAGTTGTTTAATCATTTCAAAATTATTTTTTTTAAATATTAATTAACATTTTATCTAAAAATTAAATTTCTTAAAAAATATTTTTAAATCTATTTTTATGAAAAAATTCGAAAAAAATTTTGTTATTGAAAAAAAATTTGTTTCAGAAAAACTTTTATTTCGGGAACATAAATTTTTAATAAAACAATTTACTGAAAAATAATATTTATTTATTAAATATTAAAAAAATACTTTTTCATAATTATTTTTAAAATACTTTTTTACAAGAATGTTAATTATCATTTAAAAAATAATTTTGAAGTGATTAAATTACTGAAACTAACGGCGTTAGTTTCAATATAAAGGTAGGGGCTTTCTTGCAATTTTAGCAATAATGCAGGGGCTTTATTGCAATTTCCAATAAGGCAGGGGCTTTTTGCAATTAAGGCATAACGTAGGGGCTTCTTTGCAAATTTCCCTAAATATTATTACGTACTAAATATGATATTTTTTATGTAATTATGTATCATTTCAATGAATAATTTAATGATATTTTATATTGCAGATTCTTTACGAAAAGTTGGAGCAGACCGACTTCAGAGTTCCCAAAGAAAATAAAATCTATTTTTTTATTTTATTTTTTTCTTCCAGAAAAGAAGTGCAAAGATGAGTAAATCAAAGCATGTCCATATCCATGTCAACATTATTTGACTTAGTCTCATTTTATTTCTCCCAACATTCATTTTCATTTATTGACCCTTGCACATTTTTCACAGATATTCCCTTTTTCATAACAGAAGGTCAAAAACTGCACCAAAAATTTGACCCGTTAATCACATTTTCTTCTTGCCATTTTATCCACTCATTTCCACCCAAAAATTGAAAAAAGAATCTTATCCAATTATTACATTTTTATGTCTTAATGTAAAGACTGTCTACAATATTAATTTCGTATAATAATTAACACCTATAAGCTTTTAACAAAATTTTATCCCATACTTTGAAATGCGGATTTTTGGTATTTTGTGCAGTTCTTCCATGAATTTAGAATGCAGAAGGGCTTGAGCTTGAATTATAGTTTTGCTACTAAACATATATCAAATTTCTGTCATGTACATTATTTGGGTATTAGTATCCTTTTACTTCTCTTTCTCTCTCAGGCACATCATTTGGATCTGAATAGTTTATGAGATTAGTATACTTGTCTCTTCATATACATCTTATAATTGCCTCAATTATAGCTAAATGATTGGATCTGTATAAAGAAAATGATGGTGTATAGCTGGAATTGTTGAATACATAAATGCCCCAAAACCTATAAATAGATTTATATGTACTATTTACGCAACTTATATTTATTAGCCATAAATAAAACTCCGGTATTGTCTTGTTACTGATGTCCCTTTGAAGTTCTGAAATGGCAAATGAACATATCCTTGGTTTTTATATTATTAAGAAAATATATCAATATAATGAAATAGACTTTATTTTTTCTTCTTGAACTAACTATCGTGCTTAAGAAATTGTTTGTAAATAAAAAACTTAAAGAAGGTACTATCAGTTTCACTATTGTTTTCGAGTATTGTATCTTAAAAAAAAAATGAAAGGTTATTTTCCATAGGAAAGAAGGTACTATCAGTTAACATAAAAAATATGTCCTTAATCGAGGGTTTTATAAGCAAAGTAGTACAATTTTAAACTTAATAAATAATATATATCTTTAACTATTGTTTCCAGAACTAATCTTCCATTTTACGACTTTTCCTCTTGGGAAGGGCACATATGAACTTCTTGTTACCAACAACTGTTCCACAAATAATATGAAAAACTACAATTTCTAAATTTCACATGTAGATTATTTATGCACATAATATATTTTGTTTTATGGAAGAAAACTTAAATATATATACATCTAAGTGTAAAATGGAGTTGATAGCATTTACTTTAAATTTTCATTCCAAATATAATTTGCTATGATTATAAACTTTATTCCATCATATGTAATCAGCTACATAACAATACAAAAAAATCTGTGTTATGTCAATTATGCTTAATAAAAAAAAACTACTGTTATGTTATGTTATGTGACAATTAACTGTCTAATGCAGAATCCTTCAAATAATAGACCGTGTCCATTCAAATATCATCACAGACTTCAAATGCCCACCCATGAACCTGGTCTATACATACAATGTTCATGGGTCCCACACGTCAGTGTTATGCTCGGTCTACCATTTTATTATTTAACAAAGCCTTCTTTCTCTTCTTCTTCTTCTTCTTCTGCTTCTGCTTCGGCTTTTCTTCACTTCTCTCTTCTCTTCTGTTGAAACTTCTCCGAAAGTCTCTTTCTCTCTTTCTCCACGAAGAAACAAAGATCTAGTTCTAGTTGTTCTTCATGCCGGACGCAAAGCCAGGGCGCCGGCACGGCGGTGGAGCAGCTTCCGCGGGCGGACCGAGCTTGATGACCTCCGTTTACGACACCCGGTTAGGCCCAGCCGCGCTCTCATGGTCTCGCACTCTCTTCGGCATTTCTCTCCGCTTCATTCTTCGACTCGACGCCGTTAATGGTTTAGAAGAAGAGACACCTCTGAGCTTTCGCATAAGGCCTTGGCTTTTCTGGAGACGGCGAGGGTCGAAACGGATCCAGTTGGATACAACCCATTGCGCACACGTGTCGTGGGACCTTAGTCATGCCCGTTTCGGTCTTGGGCCCGAACCCATTAGTGGGTTTTTCGTTGCGGTGTCCGTAAACGGAGAATTGGCTCTTGTTTCAGGAGATTTGGTTGATGAGGCGTATAAGGCGACTAAATCGCAGAAACCCATTTGTATCAGTGGGTTGAAACCTTCTATTTTGATTTCTAGAAGAGAGCATGTGGAAATGGGGGAGAATTACAAGTCCAAGGTGAGAGTTTGGGGGAAGGAAAGGGAGATTTCCATTAATTTGGTTGGAAGGGAGAGAGGGGAGCTCGGTTTGTGGATCGGAATGGACGGAAAGAGAGTTTTACAAGTCAAAAGACTCAAATGGAAATTTAGGGGAAGCGAAAAGGTTCAAATCGATGAAAATAATGGCGATAAAGTTCAAATTTCGTGGGATTTACATAATTGGATCTTCCCGATTCGCGAACCGGGTAACGGGTTGAATGAATCGGACTCCGATGCGGTTTTCGTTTTCAAATTTGAGAAGGAATTAGGGTTTGAGGAAGAACGGGTGAGTTTGGGCGGTTTAATGGGAGGGCAATTCGGTAATTGTGGAGTGAATTGGAGCAATTGGAGTGAGAGCGGTAGTAGTAAAGGGAGAAAGAAGGGTAAAAAGGGAAATTTGCGCAAAACCGGGTCGGGTTCAAGTTCAACTTCTTCAAACGGGTCGTGGGCTAGCGGGTCAACCGTAATGGATTGGGCAAGTGTTGAAGAATTTGAGTTGAGAAAAACAGAGGGTTTTTCTCTTTTAGTTCATGCGTGGAAAAGGTAGATTTTCAGTTTGGATTTTGTTGAACTTTTTGGAGTGTTTTTTTGTTAATTTTGTTATTATTTTTGGATTTGGGAGGGGTTTGATGCTTTCCAAATGGGTAGTATGTTGTGGATATGAATATGACTATATGTATGTATGTATGTATTCAAGTGTTGAGCGGACTAAATTTTGTTCATGAAAAGAGGAATAAATTGTGAGGAAAATGAGGAAATGTGAATATTGTTTGCTTATTAGATTCTAAATGTCTTAAATTTTGGATTTGATTTAGTGTGATTTTATGTAGAATGCTGAGGTTTTTAGTTTGTGTACATGAATAGGAATATTCTGATTAGAGTTAATATTCACTAGTTTCTTTTAATTTTTGGATGTGATTTTTGTTTGGTTGACAGTTGAAGTTACATTTTTATTCATGGGAAAAAAAAGGCTTAGTAATGTACAATTAATTTATGCACTTATAGCCTAGAACATAAATTTCAAATCATGCTTTATTCTTCAAATATATTTCTCTTTCTAATGAAAAGGCCCTTTCAGATCATATCTTATCCTGTATAGCTCAAAGAGGTGATTTATTATTTTGGTTAGGACATATCATTAATTAATGTTCTTTGGTTTCATTTCAGTTTATGCAAAATATTTGGTGTTTTGCTGAAAGTAAGAGTCATCCATAGATGATACTTTGTTCATTAATAGTTGTATTTTAAAATGGAACTAATTATGAATAGCTAACTATAATTTAGTTTTGCTTATATTATAATTAGTAAACAATCTTTTTAATATAACGATGATGGTTCATAACTAAGGAACATTTTAGATTTCATCATTAATGATGAAGTAGAAGATTTTAATTGTAAATTTTCCATGCTCCTAAAATCATGCAATGATTTTTGATATCACCAAAGCCTCTCTTTTGCTAGCCTAAAATTTTGGAGGTATCTGTTTGTTGAAATTAGGTACCAAATTATGGAATTAGTCCAAATTTTTAATCTAATCTAACCTCTCCCTAATTATTTGGTTGTTAGGCTTTGTCTGGATCCATTTACACTTTAAAAAAGAACGATTCCTTACAACAAAATGGTGCCTATATTTATAATTTATATTTCCAATTTTCTTTTTACAAATTAGTATAATTTGAATGAATAAACAGTTGTACAAAATGGGCATCAATGATTGGAATTGGAATATATATGGCCATCATTATTTTATCATTCAATTTATTTTCATTTTCAAGTTTTTAAGTTTTTTTTTTTTTCACTTTTGCAAAGGGGAAAAGCATTGCATGTGAAAAGAAAATCTAGATCTTGCATAGTAAATTCACTTTTTGGTAAAATCGGCTTTTGTCAAAGAAAAAGGAGCAACCTTTTTACCCCACATAAATACAATCAAAGTTGATTTCTCTAATTATGTTCAAATTATGAATTTTCTTTCTTTATTTTATTTTTATGTGAGGTGGGTATTTTGTAGCATAATATATGACCACACACAAGTTCAATACGAATACATCATTCTTCACATGTTATACCTTTTACATCCTGTACCTATATGTAATATAAGACAAATAATGCAACAAATAAAAGGAGATATGTTACAACTATTAATGAATTATAAAATGTTGCAAATATTCAAATAATGCAACAAAAAATAAGATATGTCAGCTTTTATTTTCTTTTTCTTTTTATTGTTTGAAGAAAGATCTGTCAGCTCTTTTGTAGAGCATTTATGCTGCCAATCTAGCAGAATTCAGATCCATTAAAAGTTTCTATGATTGACATCTGGGTCTTATTAGTTGTAAATCAATCCTTAAATTGCTCCTTTTTCAACATTTTTCTTTTCTTTTTTGCAACAAACACCTTTATTCAACCTAGCATCACTATCATTGGTTTTGTGTTAATTAAATTTCTTAATCTAATCAAGTTATTATTTCATATATAACACTCGAATTGTCATCTCAAATCAGTGAATTTATTGGAAACATCCTTGCTTTTTGTTGAAACTGAGTGAAACATGACAAGTGACAAGTCAAATTCAAATTCAAATTCAAATTCAAATTCAACTACACGGTTTTTGAATTCATAGCAGGAATACTCATGAAATGAGACTTGTGTGTGTGCAAAAATCAAAGCAAGTCTATGAAGGCCCTTTTAGAATTGCCTTCATACGAGTCAAAAATCTGGTCTTGCATCTGCTTGTCTTTGATTCAATTCAAAGTCTACTCTTTTCAAAAGGGCATTTTTTTTTTGTATTCAATTATCATAATTTGAGGCCTGAAATAAGTTAAATACATGGATTAACTATAATCATTTATATTATAGGGACATGAGCAAGGCCGGTCCCACCCTTAGGCTAGTGAGACTCAGGTCTAAGGTCCAAAATATATTTTATTTTTTATGTAAATGTATATGTGTTAAAAAAATAAAAAATAGCCCAACGTTTGATAAACCAAAATTTCGAGAGGTCCAAAATATACTTTATTTTCTATATAAATATAATATGAGACTTGATATATCATGATGGTAAATATCCGTCGTTGCAGCACGGCAGTATATAAAAACTGAAAAAATATATAAACTGAAAACAAACAGTATATAAAAATTCATTCGTTAAAACAATATATATTTTCAAATTTTAAAAACATTATATAGCGTAATAGAAACGCGAGAAAAATAATATACCGTCGCTACGGCGTCGTTACCGCCCCCGTCGTGATTTCTGATTTTCCATATAATATATATGTTAAAAGAATATAAAATAGCTCAACACTTGGTATGTCCAGCAAATACAACCCCCTCAATTTCATCTTTCGCCAAACAAAAGTCACTTTTCCCAAATCGTAAGAAAAACTGAGAAAAATGAAGTAACTCGCTGCTCCACGTCGACCGTTGGCCTGCGTACGATGTTGTCTTGACCGTTCAATCACCAGTCATATCTCGCCTCTTTCCTTCTCCTCAAATTCGGTTAATTTGGAGGTGTTGATTCAAAAAATTCAAGTGGTATTTTACTATCTTCTAATTGAAAATATTTTTATTTTTTACATATAAAATTAAGTTGTCAATTGATTATTGAAAATTAGTGGAAAATGATATTATGTTGGTTACTATGGTTAATTGATTTGAGTTAATTATTAGAAATTCGTATTATTGGAGAATTAGACTTATTTGAATTACTTGGGTTGATTATTAGTAAAATTAGAAAGTTAGATATTTGAAATTTATAATCAAAATATAATATGAAAAATTTTATATTATATTTTTTTTATAGTAAAATGATATATATATATATATATATATATATATATATATATATATATATATATATATATATATTTAATTTTTTTATTTGAATATTTAATTTTTTTTTAATTTTGGGGGTCTTTTTTCTAAATAGGTCTAGGGCTCTTGAAAACCCGGGGCCGAAGACTTTGGACATGAGAGAGTACGCCGGGCGACGTCAGTGGCCTTAATCACGCCGGTTCTCGGTGATCATCTCTTTTCGTCGTGCAAAGACTTCCGTCACACCCATAACAATATATATATCATTACTTAAACAATACTATAATATAATAATAATAGTATATAGATATAATATGACAAAGATACAATTCGACAACATGGTATATATATATAACATTATGTAACTCACATATTAAACAATATATATATATCGGTATACATATATGATATAACAATTTATACACGTGATATATATATATATATATATATATATATATATATATATATATATATATATATATATATATATATATATGATATAATACGATATATAATTCAAACAAAATAATATATATAACACTACATAATTCACATATAAAACAAGTATATATATCGGTATACGAGATATGATATAACATTATATACACGTGATATATATATAATTCGAGACAAAAACAATATATATATCACGTGTATATAATGTTATATTATATCTGTATACTGATATATATACTGTTTTATATGTGAATTATGTAGTGTTATATATATTGTTTTGTCTGAATTATATACTGTTATATCATATATATATATATATATATATATATATATATATATATATATAATATGATAATATATTGATGTGACAGTATATAGATCTGATCTAACGGTATAAATCATGTGAATGTGGGCTTTTTAATAGCCCAACTTTTCTCCTTTAAACCCTGAACTACATCAAAATCACAAATTATCATATAGGCTTTAATTATTTTATTTTATTTTTATTTTTTTTGAAAAATTGGAGGGGGCTTTGTTTATCCCCTTCCCAATATTTTTATATCACCTTTTTTCTAATATTTACAATGTTTTCTGTACAGAATATAGAAAAAAGCAACCTAAGCTACATTACATAATTCCTTCTAGTTTTGCAAGAAAAAGAAAAAAGAGAAAGGAAAACTCGGCCCGTGAAACAAATTCTTGAGATGATGCCACTTACCCCTTATCTCAACACGACAGACATACAACCACCTCCACTAACCTATCTCTTCGGTCTGTCTCCTGTTCTGTCCCTCAAACACGCCGCCAAACTCTAAAAGACTTTCGTTTTTCTGCACCATATAGGCTTTAATTATTGACAAGCCCACAACCCAACTTTTCTTTCTTAAGCCCTGAACTAAATCAAAAGTACAAACTATCATCATAAACCCTTCTTCCAATTCTCCCTTTTCTTCTTCTTCTTCTTCTTCTTCTCAGCAATGGCGGGCGTGGCTTGTCGGAGCCTTCTCAGACGGATGCAAACCCAAAACCCATTTACTTTTCCTTCTCGCTCGCTCATAACCTCTCGTTCAGCCGCCATTAAAGAGACCCTTCTTCGTGCTCTCCGTGCAGAAATCTCATACGCTTCGGATCATCGCCCTCCTTCTCAAGTAAACTTTCCATCCTCATTTCCTCCTTATTTCTTTCCTTTTGCTTTTAGTTTGTTATTTTAATTGTTGTTAACTAATCTGGTTGCTTGCACATAAACTGTTCGATGAAATGCTCTGTTTCAGATCGAGTCATCCTTCCAATCCTTCTCAATCGACCCGAATCCAGGAGAGAAATGGGTCCGGTTGACCAAATCCAACGCTTCAGAACAGATCAAGATTGACGCAAGTTTAATCGACGGATTCGCTCCGTCGACTCGATCTGGTGATGTCTCGAACCCTCAAGACGTGAGGCTCCACATCAGCCTGGCCATTGAGGTGGCGCGACCTGATTCGTCGAACGGAATCATCATGCAGTTCCTCTGCTCGGCCTGGCCTGACGCGTTGGATATAGAGAGGGTTTTTGCCGCCCCGAGTGGGCTTCTTGCGATTAAACCCTACGTGGGGCCTCGTTTCAAGTGAGTATTTAGGGTTTTAGGTTTGATTTTTATGAATATCCTTAAAAAAATTGTTTGTTGGTTTGTTTGGTTAGGGATTTGGAAGAAGAGATGCAGAATGCGGCGAGGGAATACTTGGAGGAGAGAGGAGTGAATGATGAGCTTGCGGAATTTCTGCATAAATATGCGGCTACTAAAGATCGAACCGAACATATTAGATGGTTGAGGAATATCGAGTCTTATGTGAAGAAATAAATCTTGAAAAGAATAAATATGTTTTGTCGTAATATTAATTGGATTTGATTTATTAGGGCTAACCAATTTTGAATAATACAAGTAATTGTTAGTTTGCTTCTAAGCTATGTGATGTGGTTGGTAGTTGTTACTATAGTGAGAAGTGAACTTATTCTTGATAGATATATTCATATTCTATTTCTACGTTATTAGGAACTCTTTTCAAAGATCTTAGTGATAATATAAAAGGGTGTATTAGCAATCCCACCTTTGTTTTATTATTAAACTGTAGATATTACACGAAAAAAAAATTAGGGGCAAAAACTGACCAAAAAGAATGAGTCAAGGGACAAGTGATCAATAAAACAAAGAATCATTTTTTCTGTTACATTGCAAGTTATTCTTTCAAAACAATTGCACTACTGATCCCCTCTTCAACAACTTTTTCCTCTCCATATCTAGGACCAGTAACACATGGTTCATCATCTCCTTTTGTTGCATCAACCAATTTAACAGCATATGTATCAGATTGCCATTATGATTATCATGTCCCAAGAAGGCTTTCACGATTTTTTGAGACGGCACTGACACGGCTCGCTCCCAAACCTCCTCTTCCTCCTCAACACTAAGAGATCTCTTGAGTTTTTTTATGAAAAACTTTGATTGGTCGACCCGCATCATGTGGTGGCCACATACTACGCTCAACCGTCTTATCTTTTCGTCCTGCTTGCTGGCTAGTTTGCATGTATTAGCTTTCACATTATCCAATGCCATCTTAAGTAACATCTCTAGATCTTTGTTGTCAAACCCTGCCAACTCACCCCTAAAATACATGTCTAACTCAGGCACTCCTATAGCGCGCCCAACTCCTATGCCATAATTATGATTCTCTGAGTCAAAAACCGATCTTGCCTCATCAAGTAACCCTTCTTGCACCATTTTGTCAACTCGGTCTGACAAGAAACGATTTAGAACATTTGAGTCCACATCAAGCCAAATGAAACACGGTTCATGGCTTTCGCAAAATTTAGGGTCCTCCAAAAGAGCCTCGACAAAAGAGAGAGAGCCTCCTGCAATAATGGGGAGATTATTGCGAGAGACAATGGAGTCTATGGACTCTAGTGCGGCACGAGTAAAATCGGTCGATGAGAAATCGACATGTGGCGGTATGCAAGCGAGTAAATGGTGAGGAGCTGTTGAGAGTTCCACTTTGGAGACACGGTTTGTTATGACAGGAAGAGCGTCGTAAACTTGGATTTTGTCAGAGTTGATAATCTCGCCGGAAAAACATGTGGCGAGCGAGATCGCGAGCTTCGATTTGCCGGTGCCGGTCGCACCAAGAATGAAAACAACTTTGGTTTTAGATTTGTTGAAAGCCATGGCTTTGAAGTAGAGGAAGATATGCAGAAATAATATCAAAATATTATACAATACTTTCAATTTCAAGTGACACCAAGATGGCAAATAAATACTCAAAACGTTTGGAAATTTTGGAAACAATTTTTGCTTCCATTTTTTCATGTGGAAACAATTATATATCTAGATTTTTGTTTATTTTTTACTAAAAACAATTGAATTGTATTTGGTTAGTAGAGAGATTGTTTCCAATTTTTTCACGTTCAAATAGAAGTAAATCGAGATTCTCAAGACGTGAATGTGTTGTTTCCTCTTGTGCGTTTTCAATTCTTTTCATGCGTTTTGCTCATTTGTTGCCTGTGTTCTTTGATACATGTTGCCTATTTGTTTTTTTTTAATAGTCATGTTGCCTTGTTAAGGAAACAATATGAGCACAGATTAATTGTCAGTCACCCATATTAGTTTACATAATATTTGTATATCATAATTTGTTCAATTAAGTCTTGTAAACTAATGTTCAATCGAGTTTCTAAAGTCTTATATGAGCCAAAACTTGCCAACTCAAATGATAAGACACCCCGTTAGATTTAAAAGAAAATCAAGCGAGTCATGGCGAATATCTAATAACCCATAAATCTTGGATTGTCTAAAAAAATATTTGATATACAAAAAAATTGGTAAAAAATGAACAAAATATCCTTTTCATTCTTGCCCTGTTTTGAGTTTGAAAATTTTGTTTCATTTTAAATAATTCTGCACAGTATATTAAAAAAAAAATCTTTACAGTAATTATGCTGTAATTTGACCTAAACCAACTTCATGTACATGACCGAGTCTTAAAATTGTCTTTTATCAATTAAGTAGCTTAGAAACTACTCTTTCTATGATTAAATTGAAAAAAAAAACAATAAAAAAGAACATAAACCTCGTCTCACTCTTATCACTTATCACCAATAAAAACTTCTCAAAATACCCAGATCATTTTTACAAAAATAAAATAAATAAATAAATAAATGTTTATCGGGTATGAAACAATGAAATGAAACCCGTATCCAATAACCCGTTATTACCCTCCTCCAATTCCATCCATGTCAAACTTTTGTTTTGTTTGCTGATTGACCCGCACCAATACAATACAATACCAACAACGCTTCTTTCTCTTTCTCTCTCTCTCTTTTTCTCTTTCTTCTTCTCTCGTGCTCATTTCTGGTCGCACCACACCAACAACAAATCGAAAGAAACAAAGATCTCATCTCCGTACCGGATCGGTACCGATGGAGTCCTCTTCTTGGGACGCCCTTCGCAAACAGGTACTCAAATCGATCCGTTCTTTCTTTCTAAGTTGTCTCTTAATTCAATAATTAAACCCCTATTAAGCTAAAAACCGTATTAAACTGATTAATTGGGATTATTTTTGTCAGGCGAGGAAGCTGGAGGCGCAATTAGACGACCAGATGAATTCCTATAGGAAATTGGTTTCGATGAAATCGGACGGGTCAGAGAGCGAGATAGAATCCAACGTAGAACGGCTCTTGAAGCACTTACAGCAGGTCAATTCCCAAATGCAGACGTGGGTCAATTCAGGCGGGTCCGAGGTTCTCTCTCACACTCTGACTCGGCATCAAGAGATTCTTCAAGACCTCACTCAGGTATTTTATTGACATAATAATTTGATTGGATTGGAAAAGATGCTAACTTTATGATAAATTGACCTCAAATTTTGTCTGATTCTACTTCATTTAGCTCTCAATTGAACCCAGTTATACTTAATTTAATCAACAGCCTAAAATTTGAGGTCAAATTTCAGAAAAATCAACGAAAGTGGTAAACCCACTCAAATAAGCCCAATTTTCCCTTAATTTTTCCTTTGAAATCCAAATTATGCCTCAATTGGGCGTCAATTTGGCCTAATTATGCTTCAATTGATGTGCCCATTGGTTAATTGGGTGCAGGAATTCTACAGACTGAGATCTAGCTTGCGAGCCAAGAAAGAGCACAATTCATTGCTCGATTTTAGGGATTTTGACCGGTCGAACTTCGATTTGGAAGCGGGCTCGGATTCAGATCATGTCGCTCTGCTCAAAGAACAGGCTGCTATTGGTCGAAACACTGGCCAGGTTTTGTTTATTTATTTTAATTTACCTTAATTTAAGATTATTTAATCCTCAGTTTAGCCCAATCTTCCCTTAATTAATCGCACGTGTACGATACGCCTCCATTTAACCTAATTTGCTTCAACTAGCCCCAAATTTGATTTATTTTGCTTCAATTAACATCAATTGACCCTTATATGAACATCACGATCAATTCAACCCTCTTTTCCTATAATGACCCTCATTTCAATTTCATTAATCATGCCTCAGTTAAAAAGGGAAAAATAATCTATTATTTATTTTATTTATTTATATTTGACTAGATGGATAATGTGATATTACAAGCGCAATCGACATTAGGGTCGCTTGTGACGCAGCGTTCCACTTTCGGCGGAATCGGCTCCAAAATCACAAACGTCAGCAGCCGCCTGCCCACGGTACTTTTTCAATTATTTATTTTTAAAATATTATTTTTAAGTAGTTTAATTGGGTTGCAGTTTAGTCATTGTAATATTTATATGAACGGTTTGGTCCCTGTACTTTATAGAATTATACAAGGTCGGTCTCTGTGCTTTGATTGGTTTGCAGTTTCGTCATTATAATATTGATTTGAAGTTTTGAACCTCTTGATCCTTGTATTTTATGAAAAAGTTCAAAATAGTAGTGTAATGACTAAATGGCAATCCAATTTTAGTATAAGGGCTAACGCTACATTTATCCCTATTGTTTATTATTTTTTAGAAAAAAAATATGAATTAAACATGATATGAAACCTTAGACCAAAATGAAGCGCAATCATACCTCCTTATATGACTCGATTAACTCTTAATTGATCCATCATTGGTGCAATTTAGAGTTATATAACCTTTAATTGTCCTCTATTTTAATTTTATTTCATTTTAATTTAAATTAGGTGAATAATATATTGTCAGCAATAAAGAGGAAGAAATCAATGGATACGATAATTCTTTCAATGGTTGCGTCAGTCTGTACTTTTCTTATTTTCATTTACTGGCTCTCAAAGTAAATTTTAAATAAAAGTAAAAAGACGTATTATATTATAGGTTCGTATTATACAGTATATTGTATTTTGTATTGTGCAAACATTGTTTTGGTATTGTTTTGTTAGTGTTTATGATTGCATTTTCTTGTACATTTATTTTGTGATAGTATCAAGTTTTATTTTTCTTTTAGTTATTATTATATTGAGTGTAGTGGGCACCTTTTTGGATTTACTTATGTTTTAGATCAAATAAGCATCTCTCTATATACTTTTGCATGTGATTATTATTATTTATGAAACTCCAATTTATCAATTAACATCTAGTGCATCGCATACAAAATGTATAATAATACACATGAATGATATTAAACAATTTAAACTTTATTAATTCTCATGTTGAAATATATTAGTGTATGTATGTACGATTTTATATTTGTTTTATATTCAAATATACTTAGAAACTAAAAGTTTATTAAATGAAAAAAAATATATCATTATGTTCTGGTTTTGGAGTGTTGATTAGACCTAGTGCAACTTATTAATCTTTTTCTCTTCTTTTGGTGCTGATGTTGATCTCAAATATATAATCTTTTGTATATTCAATTCTTGATGTTCATTAACTAACAAACAGCCGTAGAATATTTTTCTCTACTATGTATAAGACGTTTATAAAACAAAAAATGAAATCCGGAAGTGAATTGTTTTGCATTTTATTCCATGTCATCATAATAATGTTGATTTGATTTGAGTGCTCCTTAATTCCATCCTTTTCTTCTCTTTTGGGAAATATGTTAGATCCCTTTAAAATATATCTTTTGTCTATTCATTCATTAATGTTCATTACACAACAAGTATACGCCTAAAAATGTTTCTTGTAATTCGTATTAGATGCTTAGAAAACATAGAAAACATAATCCAACAATAAACCATGTAACATTTTGTTTCGAGTGTTATATAATGCTCGATATTTTATAATTTCTTTTCTTTAAATAACATTATAGTTATGTAACATTGATTTGACCTCAGTGCACCTTAATTAATTTTATACTTCATTTTTCTCTTCTTTTGGGAATGAAATATAGTTGGTAGTTGTATCCAACATATCTCCACTTTAATTTGTCTTTTCACATTTCAAGTCTAAACACCCTACAAAATCTTCCATTATAAGCATTGGCCCCAAAAGCTTTGGTAAAGATCAAAGAGGGAAAAACGAATCTTCTCCAATTTACCAGATATCATTGAATTTTGAGCCTAACTGGTATGGAATTTTTGTATTTTTTTTTATCATGACATTTTAGAGGTCCATTTGCATAATAATAGTACTCAATTAACAATTCAAAATATTAAAGTTGGTGATATTCTTTAATAAATATAAACTATCTTACTTTTCATCTCAATGAATATTGAATAATTCAAATCAAAGAGTACTAAAGTTGCATGTACAGTACGTATAAAGAATAGATAAATGGCAATTCATGCTTTATATAACATGGCAAAGTTCAAGATAATGGACTTAATTGATTTTTAAGTTGTGAGATAATGTCCTTCAAATTGTTTATTTAATCTCTAATGAATAATAGTTAATACTTGCATCTGACAAGGAAGATGCAGCTAGTTAACTGTATCATTCTAAAAATAGAAATTCAATTTAAAATCACTAGATCAATTTGCAGTAATTTTGTGGATTCAATCAAAAGAAATTATTAGGGAAAAGAACAAAAAAAATTACATGGGAATACAAAATAATTTAATGACAGAGGTGCTACATTTCAAAAAGTTTATGGTCAACCCCCTCATAATATGGTCATTTAAATATTTTTTTTATTTTTAATAATCATCTAATATTTTAGAATAACTACATATAATTAAAATTTTAATAATCATTAATTTATAATAATCACTTATTTGGATGACCACCTCTCATTAAAAAAATGAATAGCAATATTCATTCTCGGTTGAAAAATAAGGGGTTACTTATATTTTCTCTATAAAAAATGGAGGTTTTTTTTAAATATTTAGAAAATATACTGCGGATTATTTACAAAACTTGCCATATATATTATGCATTTTGGGGATTGCTAGAACCTTTTCAATTAAATTAGCCCTAGCTAGCCATATAGCCACTTAACAAACCTAGCCCTAGCTAATATCACTTGATATTAAACTAATGCTACAATATCAATCATGAATCTGGAAACAAAGAGAAGTGGAACCCTAAATGCCCTAAAATAAAAATTCCTCCTGTCAAATCATGCATGTATTAATAAACTTATACACCTATATATGGCCACAGTAATTTATGAAATTTGAAGAAATTGGTCGGTTGCACTGGAAATTATTGTGATAAAATATAATAAAATAGTTTTTTCTTTCTTTCTTTTGAACATTCAGCAATTTGAGAGAGATAATATCTTAAATTGTCTTATACACATAAATTATACATTTAGAAACTTTGACAGAAGAGAACTAATTAGTCCAATATGTTTTTGATTAAAATAATTAGTCCAATATGTATATAGATCGAACCATGATCTCGCGCCACACATGGAGAGGCAAACAAAAGTGAAACCCTAAAAAGCATTAAAATAATCTTCCGATGCAATCAAATCATGCCTTAAAATACTCGACCTTCATCACTTTCAAAATACAGCACATAAATCTCTCCTCAAAAACTATTCTTTCCATTATCATTCCATCACAAACACAACACATAAACACACACATCCACATGCCAACCAAAATGGATGAGAACCTGAAGCAATCAGAGGTAACAATAACCAAAACCATAAATGTACAACCAAGAAACCCTAACCCTAATTCTCCAACACTTGAGCTCTCAAACCTAGACAGAAAATGCCGTCTCCTAATGTACTTGCTCTTCTTTTACAAATCAAACCCTGCACCATCCCACCATGAAATGCCTTCCTTTTTCACCTCATTAAGAGATGGGTTAGAGGAGACCTTGTGTGACTGGTACACAGCGGCCGGTCGGCTTTGTTTTAACGCGAAAAACAATAAAAAGCTTGATTTGAGTTGTACTGACACTGGTACCACTTTAGTCGAAGCAGAAACATGTGTTGAGATTGAACAACTAGAGAATTTGTGTGAGTATAAACCCTTCTATGAAAAGCTTGTTTATAAGCCTCCCACATCTTTAGACCTCTCTAATATGCCTCTTGTTGTTGCTCAGGTATTGTATCATCTAATATCTACTGTATAATTATTGCATATAATATATCAATGGTAAATATGCACAATATGACATGTTTTATCCTCTCTATTCAATCAAAAAAAAAAATATGACATGTTTTATACATTTATATTTACAAATTGTAATCGATACATAATTCTTTGTTTTCCTTTTCACTCCTTCTGAAGGTTACTAAGTTTAGTTGTGGAGGATATGCATTAGGTGTAGGAACAAACCATGCTTTATTTGATGGCTTTGCAAATTACAACTTCATAAGAACATGGGCTCACAGAACAATTGGAAGAAAAGGTGATGAGATAGAATTCATTCAACCAATTCATGAGAGAGATAGGTTGTTGATAAATCCCAAGAATAGTGGAAAAGGAGACAATAATCGCGAAATGAATATTTCGAGGGTTTTATCATTAGATCACCTTTACAATCTTATATGTCAAGCTTATGGAAACAAGGATGAAATGGTAATTGATCGAGGAAAATTTGTTTTTAAGACCTATTTTGTGAATAGTGAAATGGTTGGAACTCTTAAAACAATCACGAATGAAGGTTTGAGCGGTGTTTCGTGTTCTTCATTCGAGGCAATTGCTGCCCATCTTTGGAAGGTATGTATGGTATATAACAAAACAGATAACCAAATTGAGAGGTAAGGAAAGAGTGATAAAAGCAAATTCATGAAAAGAAAGAAAGAAAGAATTTTGATCATTTAATTAGAATCCCCAAAAGTAATGAAAAACTGTGAGGAACTTCTAAAAAAGATTTAGAGGTGTTTTTTAAGAGACATCTACTTTTCCAAATTACCACTTTTTTGAAAGAGCTACTGTTGTTTATAATGGAGCCTTTAAGGATAATTTAAGATCGATTAGTTCATTTGTCTCCCCCTTTGTACATAAGATTGTAAATGAGCACTTGATCGAAGTTCATTATAGTCAAAATTAGTTTTAGTATATTGGTCCAATATGTTAGCATATATAGATGAAATAAATAACTTACATATGTTTTATTTGTATTTGTGTTTCTTTTGCAAAAGAATGTACTTAATGAAGGAAGTTGTTGAATGTATCCTAATTTGATTCTTGTAACTTTCTACTAAGTAAATACAACAGCAAAATAAGCAAACATAAACTACTAATTAATGCTTTGTACAAGAATAGATAGTTTTCTCTGATCAAAACATATCAAACAGATTTCCCATATTAGCATTTATAATCTCCTCCACATTATCAACCAAATTAACATCTCAAATGTCAATAGTTTGCGTATAAAATAAATTATATGTACACAACTTTTATAAGCAAAAAATGAATACATATTTTGTTACAGTAAACTAGAACAAATTCAGATATAAATTATAATGATTACTTTATGTATCTTCTTATTCTCAACTTTTAATATACAGGCAAGGACGAAAGCCCTAGAGATACCGAAAGAAAGAACAGTTTGTCTCCAATTCGCGGTCGATACAAGAACAAGACTCCAAAACCCTCCATTACCAAAACAATTTGCTGGGAACGCATACGTTCTCTCCTCCATTTCATCCACAACTGGAGATCTCCAACAAAAAACCCTCGCAACTATTGTTCAAGAGATAAAAATGGCCAAACAAGCCATAAATGATGATTATGTTGAAGAATACTTAAACGCACTTGAAGGAAATTTAGAGGTTTCTTTACCACCAATTCGCGAGTTGATAATTGTTTCAGATTGGACAAGAACTTCGTACCATGAAATAGACTTTGGGATTGGAAAGGCGGCTTATGTTTCGCCGTTGGTGCCGCCGGTACAAGAGGCGGTGTTTTTCATGCAAAACCCTAGTGAGAAAGGAGGGATTGATGTGAGAATTGGATTGCATGAGAGTTATGCGAATAGTTTCTCTAAGTACTTCCTAGAGTCACTTTAGCTTTGTTGGTTTGTGTTAAAATAAGAGAAAACATAATATAAGTTAACTATGTTCTCATAATTTATCTAAGATATTTTGTAACTTTTAATAAGATAATGTATGTTTAAATATATTACACATATCTACGCTTGCTTGACATGGTAAAATAAGGAGTTCAATTTTTGTTAGGCAAGATGAAAAATTAAGTGGTTTATATAATTAGATTGATCTATTATCAACTGGGAATAGTTATATGAGGACACTGTGCTACTGCCTTATGGTAGTAAATAAGGGTGTGTATCCTATGAAGAAACAACTTGTGTTTTTTACAATATTTCCCATAAATTATCCCTCTAGTAAGGAACTTGTGTCATGATCTTTAGGAAAGGAGGGTTTAACTTTTGAATTGTTTTTATTTTTGTATGATATAGATTAGCCTTGCATATAGGATACATTAGGAATAAAAAGTATTAGTAGAATTATTCAGTTTGTCTCTCTACAAGTTAAGTAAAGATTAAGATAGCTCATTAGCTCAATTAATTATCCATCCATTGTTCATTAACAACGTAATATAATATACAGTGATCGATTTTAACAGAGACTATATACAATCACCTCCCTTAGATTTGCAAGAAGCAATATACATATATAGTTATATAGTACCATATTTTATGAAAAAATTAGAAGCTATATACCGTTCCCCTTAGATATTTAATATATTTTCTATTATGCCTCCCTAATAATTTTGATCAAGATCCCAACTTGTAATATAAATATAATCATCTCGAATATAAAGTTTATAAAGAAATATGGTGGATAAAAAAGCACATTAAGAATATGTCATTGGCCTGCCACGTTGTTCTTTTCATGTGTCTGGCTAGCTTCTACATATCATTTATTTAGACTCATGTGGTATATTTTGCCACAAAAATACATACTCATTTATTAAAGATAAATTATGACTTGAAATATATTTTGAAGATATATTAACTCAAGCACTGAACTCAAATTCCCTGTATACAATTCTTTAATTTTTCCCCAAATGACAACATATTTTTCAGCCAAAGTTTGCTAGCTCATCCGATAAAGACATCACTTCACCAATCAAAAGGTTATGAATTCGATACTCGTCAAAAATAATTTTTTTCAAAAAAGAATGACGTATTTTTCAATGCTTTTTGTGACATTGATTTTACGTAGCTTATATGAAACGGGTCATTTCATTGTTATTTGATACCCACTATAAATTTTGACACCAAAAATAGTTTTGCTAATAAGTATGGACCCTATTGATGCATTAAAATGTTATGGACAATATTTATGTTATCTATTATAACGAATTATCATATAACTATATAATGATCCATTATATTGATAGCATCCCAAGTGGTATGTCAAAAAACTTTAAAAGTTGGGCCACTAATGAAATAAAAAAGAAGAGCTCCTACTTACATATACTTACATATTGCATCTAATGTAATAAGTCATTTATTTAGTATATATATGACCCATTATACCTTCCAAACATAATATTTATAATATCCAACGGAGAAAAATTAAGGCTATTTTTTAAACGTGGGGCCCACTGAGTGATTTTGCTGTCTCCATTCTTTCCCAACGTTCTTGCCTTTTTTCAATAAAACCCATACAAAACTCAAAATTACAAGTATAATATTTAGAGGAAAAAAATGTAAATAACCCAAAATAATCAAGCAACTAAATATTGCTTCAAAATAACTCTAAAAATGATAAAATAAATATATGCATAAAATATATTGAAACCAAAAAATAAAATTATGAAAAAATAATATATTATAAATTGTGATAATTTGAATCGCGTAACTTTCAAATTCCAAATATGTTTGTGCGGCTCTTTCTCATTGATTTTTCTTTAACTTATTATTATTATTATTATTATTATTATTATTGTTGTTGTTGTTGTTGTTGTTGTTGTTGTTATTGTTTTATTTTTTATGTGTGCATGCCTAGAAAATACGTGATACTTATAAACTAGAAATATCATGCTATTTCTTATATGTAATTTGTATCCTGAATGATATAAAATATCACGTAAGTGCATATAAATTTAAAAACTTTATTAGTGTCCTTCAAAAAATTAAAAACACCATCCATGTCACTTAAAATGGAAAACATAACTCAATTTTGCCTCTTTGTTTTGAGCAACTTCATGTATACCCTAATTACACATTGTCAAAATAGCATGTACCGCTTGCAAAATCTCAAAATATGATACATCTATTTCCAGCCATACTATGCAAAGTCATACAAATCATTGTCGTACAAATCACTTATACCACTATTAAGTCAAAAATATACATATTAGAATTATCATGATTATTCCTAAAATTTGAAATATCAAATTTTGCATAAAAGTAAATATATCAATTTTTTTTCTTAAGTTGGAATTTAAACTTCTTAAACTCTTTCTAAAAACTAAATATTTAAAACATAAAAGTTGCAAAGTAATATTAAAAAATCAAATTGTGACAAAATAAAATGAGGAAACCACAAAATAAGAAAAAAATGAGGAAACCATAAAATTATAGGTCTAAAAAAATTTAGAAATCTAACCACTATCTACAAAATCAAAAACAAAATTATAAGTAAATTTGAACAGTAAATAATGTAATCTACAAATTTTGTACATAACAAATAATATAAATATTATTATATTATAGATGTAAGGCTATCTTAGGATAAAATTAAAATTATATAGTAACTCTAAAAAAATTCAAAAAGATAAGGTGCGTAAAATTAAATATATAAAAATAAAATAATTCCCTGAATACTTATATATTAGAAATAAAATTCCACAAAAATATTAAGTTAAGAATTTGTTGTTTTATATAAAAATCTATCTCTTGAAAATTAAAAATTAATAACTAATACTTCAAAAGAAAATTCTACTCAACAATCCCTACAAAAAACTATAAAATATCTTCAATCAAAATTTAAAAAATATATATATGAAATAACTAATCCGAAGCAGAGTGTCGTAAATATAATTTTCTAACTCAAAATCACTTACATATACATTACAATACCTAATTAAAAGGCTTTAATGGGCCTAATCAAGTTTAGGCCCAATTCTATTCTCCCCCAGCCCATCAAAAACGTCTGGTCTATAATCCACCACGTCACGGCTTCCCCTGCCATCTTTATCCTCTTCATTTTCAACATTAAACCCTTCCATTCCAAAAGCTCTCAAATCTTCCTCACCTTCTTCTCCGAGCAAACAACCACTTTCCCCGAAAACCATGACAGACCAACAAGTCACAGCGGTACGAGGCCTCGACGTGAACCGGTACATGGGCCGTTGGTACGAAATCGCGAGCTTCCCGTCCCAGTTCCAGCCCAAAACCGGTACCAACACTCGGGCCACGTACACCCTGAATCCTGACGGCACCATTAAGGTGTTAAACGAGACGTTTACGGATGGTAAACGTGGGTTCATACAGGGCACGGCGTATAAGGTTGATGAGAGCAGCGACGAGGCGAAATTGAAGGTTAAATTCTACGTGCCGCCGTTTCTCCCGATTTTTCCGATCACTGGAGATTATTGGGTGCTTCATCTTGGAGATGATTATCAGTATGCTGTTGTGGGCCAGCCCTCGAGGAAATATCTGTGGGTATGAAATGATTTATTTTTTGTTTAACTAATAATTTAACATTTTAGTTGGGCCTGTTTTTGAGCATTTCTTTTCTTTATTTCATTTATATTCATATAGGCTGGGCTGGTTTTAGGGTAAAATAGAGATATAGCATTAGATGGTTTCTTTTTTATTAGCATTAGATGGTTTATTTTTTATGAATGTAAATTAATAGTTAGATAGAATGTACATACTCAAAATTTATAAAAAAAAAATACTTTTCATTTGGAAGGGTTTTCAGCCCTCTCCAAATTTTCTCAAAAAAAAAAATTAACATTTTGATTATAGAATGATTAATCTTGCTTGCATCCTCTCCAGTTGAAATTTGCAATGTAGAGGAACACTAGAATGTTCTGGTAAGATTATAAATTTATAACATATAATATAATCAACTTTAAACTAATAAAACCCAAGTAAAATACAAAGAAAAGTCATAAAAAATATATAAAACCTAGGTAAATGGAAGGAAAAATCATACGATGCAGAATATTTTTGTATGCTGATATTTTTTAATTATTAAAAAAATGATTTTTCTATGTTCAGATTTTGAGCAGGACACCGATAATGGAAGATGAAGTGTATAATGAATTGTTAGAGAAGGCGAAAGAGCAAGGGTATGATGTCAGCAAACTGAAAAAGACGCCTCAGTCTGAGACAGCGCCGCCTGAAGAAGAAGTGCCGGACGATAAGGGCATTTGGTGGCTCAAATCTCTCTTTGGCAAGTAAAGGATGTATTTTGATATGTATGTGTGTAATATCTGATCTGACATGATGTTTTCTTATGAGTGTTATGTTAGGAATTATGTTTGTGTTGTTTGTTCTTTTGGTTAGAAAGTTTGTTTGGTTTTTTTGAATTTTTGTAATGAGTTTGTTAAGTTGGTTTTTAGTACTTTTTACTTGTGTTAGTTAAAAATGGATATTTTATATTATTAGAATGGTTTTTTAGTATATTTTATGATATAATTAATTGGATTGATGTATGGATGCAAATGGTTTTGCTTGAAATGTGTGTTTAGAAAAAAATCTCAAATGAATATCAAACCTTGAAAGTCCGGAAATTGAAGCTCCAAAACTTGATTGATACGAAGCATCAATTGAATCGATTTGGATCCTAAATGACCCAAAACGAATAGGACTGATTGCAGCATCTCAAGGATTCATATGTGCTTGTTTCACAAGAAAGGATTTCAGGATGAGCAACCTCACATGCCAAGTTGTAGCATGGAGCCAAACTAACAATTCAAAAAAAATATAAAAAAGTATATAAACATTTAGGAAATAATAGGGTCAAAGATTAGGAGTCTATATTTTATGATCAATTTGTTTTTTGGAGTGATGTCATTACTTAGATAAGTCGACATACCAACTGATCCTATGCAGATCAAGATTAAGTCAATGGTGAAATAACAAGTTTTATATTGTTTTGTTTTACTTAATTTTAATTTTTTTCAATTTCAATGAAACGTCTGAAAAAGTTATATTAGCAAGAAAATAAAGTAGGTAGGTATTCGACAAAGATAGAAGAGGGTATATTTTTATTTAATATTTATGAAAAATAAATTTCTTGTGTGCTGCATGGATGGCCACACAAGGTATTGATATAAAGATGAAAAATCTTGGTTGGAGGTGAAATGTTCTAGTTGGATACTTATTAGCAAGTATTTTAATCCCATTAGAATTTTTCTGAGTATTTGGTATAAACAAATGAATGACTGTTTGATTAAGATAATCGTTTTTTGTAATCTTAATGAAGAGGAAAGATTCTCAATCGCCACAACCAAGTTTCCACATAAATTTCTACAATCTGTTGTATTGTAGTAGTAAAACAAAATAATTTTAGAATTCAAGGTCAAACGAATATACACATGACAGTTTGTATTAAGGCATACATCAATATATAATTTAACATAAAACAAGAGAAAATGTACATCATTTTACTGGAAACTACTTTTTGTCTTTTTCATTATTTCAAAAACTCTCTCATTTTCCTAAAAATGAATATTCACAACAATAATAATAGCCAATGGATTTTGACTATTGAAGGAAAATATAAAAAAGATATCTTTAGATAAAAGAAAAGGCCAAAGGGCTTCTGCTCCCCTCCTTCTCATCCACCAAAACCTCACCTCACCCAATGGCCACCACCACCCTTCTCTACCCAATTCTCCCTTCTCTTTCCCCTAGCATACGCCCCCTTTGCCGCCCGTCAGTATCCTTCGCCTCCAATTCAGCGCTTCCTATCAAATTCGTTCGCTTTCGGACAGTGGAATTACGACAAAAATCGCGCTCAGCCGGGAGACTCAACGTGAGATGTGGTGCCGCAAAGTTTATTGTGCAAAGCGATTTCGGGAGAGAAGTGTTGGAGTCAGACGTGCCGGTTCTGGTTGATTTTGTTGCGGGTTGGTGCGGTCCTTGCAAGTTGATTGCTCCAACCATTGATTGGGCTTCGAAGGAATATGAGGGGAGAATAAAAGTTGTGAAGATAGACCACGATGAGAATCCTCAGGTGATAGAAAAATATAAGGTGTATGGATTGCCGACTCTAATACTGTTCAAAGACGGGAAGGAAGTGCCGGAGAGCAGAAGAGAAGGTGCGATAACTAAAGCTAAGTTGAAAGAGTACTTGGACTCCTTGCTTGATTCTCTTAGTGTTGCTTAATCTAATGTTTGTTGAGAGCTTGGCTTCAGATGACATGCAAAATGATTTAATTTTGTTAGTATAATATTGTTTATTTTTGTTCCTTTTTATTGTATTGATGAGGGAAATACATGGTAACTGTACATCAGCGAAATGAATTGCTATTTTACATTAAAATGCTGGCTGAATGAGTTTTTTTTTCTCAATAGGCATTTTATTAAGAACTTGTCTATAATATTCCACCTTAAAAAAATTTATTTTGATAAACGGTCCAGATAGATCTGAAAATTGAGTATTATAAACGTTTTTTTTATATAAAATAAATGACAAAAGAATAAAATTGTAATTTTGGGTCTAATTATTTTTTCTGCTTGTGTGACTAAAAATGATAGGTTAATGAGAAACATCACTGTATATCATCTCTCAAAATCCTCAACCAAATATGTAAAAATCAAGTTGTATGGTAGCTAAAGAAACATTAGTGTTTAAAAAAATTATTCAAACTGCAATTTGAAAACATAAAAGAAGATATATTCAAGAAGTATGCACACTCCCAATTTTAATAATATAAAAGAAAAAAACTATAGGATAACAATATACATAATAACATAAGATTATAAGATTAAGAAAAATTGTATATGAATATTTTTGTCTTTATATATTTGTCATTTGCTAGTATGGAAATATTTCAATTTGTTGAAGAGACCACCAATAATTTGTTTGTACCAAAATTAATTCTTTATTTAATGGTGCGCAAGATTTGTACTTCCATAATTATAATTTTACCTTTCCGTCTATCAGAATTAATTACATATCTAATCCAAGGGCTAATATTGTACTGTTTCTTAGAGAGATCTTCTTTCATTGATTGAAATGGATGACATAATAAAATGGAAAGAAATTTAAGAATGAATTTATGTAATTAATATTACATATACCGAAAATACTCTTCTAATTTTAACAGTCCTAATTAAATTTATCATTAAGTTAAAAAAGAATGAAGTATTAGTAACAGGCTGAATGAGTTGCTATTTTACCTGAATGTGATGAGTTTGCTTCGGGAGGGCTTTCATTCTCAAAGATAAAAGAAAAGGGCAAGCTACTACTTTGATAGAAAAATAATACCGGCCTTTTCATTTTCACCAAACCCCACGAATGGAGACCTCCAATTCCTACAAGTGGGATCGTGTTTTTTAATTATGTGCGTGAAAGATACAATGAACACGGACACATTTCACAATGGATCCACTGCTTATGATATACTCGGTCTTCTTTCTTTTGTTTTCTTCTTTGTAGTGGGTCATAGAGAGAACCGGAACAAATGTGATGAGAATAGCTCATATAATACTCATAAATTGGAGATTGAATTCGTAAACTAAATTCGTATATTGTAAATAATCATTAGTTAAACAACCTATTAACTTGTCATAAATTTGATATTTCATTTTATTCTGTCTAACAAATTATGATGAATTAAACTGAGACTATATATGACAGATTAATAACAGATTATCAAATGTAAAAAGAAGAAACAACTCATAATGTTAAATGCAGTACTTCATATCGTGAAAAAATGGGGACCAATAGAAATTAAGTAATTATTGTTGAAATTGCAGGCATGAAAACAGAAGAGAACAGACTTCTCTTAAATTTGAGATTGTCTTATAAAAAGACAGATCTGGACAATATTTGTACACAACGGGAAAAAAATTGATATAAAGTATGAAAAAATATATAAACAAATTGCCAAAACAATAATATCGTGGCAACGACCTCTAAATTGACTATTACATATTAAAATTTATTGGGTGCACATGAGATTTACAACAAGTCATGGCGAAATTATCTGTAATAATAAATGATCAATGATTATTGCATATGCTAGACTCATTCGTTGTCAAAAAAAACTATCGATCCATGTAGAGGTGAAAGCTCTTTCATATGATTTATATTTAGCTTATAATTTGAGGTTACGATCATTACTAATTGAGAGTGACTGTAAAAATCTGATAGATATTATTTTCGATTTTCCACATGAAGAAAATATTCAAGGAGCTTGCTAGATAGAATATTGAGTAAATTAAATTATATTCGTCTACGTAAAATTCAAAATGAATATAGAGAAGCTAACAAAGTTGCAGATTTTTTGTGCATGCATGCGCGCTAGAAAAGAATTAACTTCGAAATATGAATGACTTCCCGCTTACATAGAAATGCAAGTTAAAACCGACAAAGAAGGAGCACGTACAAACACGACAAAATATAGATGTTTTAAGAGTTTTATTCATCTCATGTTTTGATTCAACGTCTAATCAAACAATTTAATTAATTGGATTTTGTGTATGTGCGGTGAAATTTCTTTACAGCATTTCATTTATTTATGTTATAAGTTCATTGTATAATATAATAATGCATATATCTATTATATATACAAATTAGTTACTATTAATTCACTTAATCAAAATCATTGTACTTCTAATTCTAACAAACCTTAAATTTCCATTCATTGTATCAACTATTCAAGAACAAATTCAATTAGCATCATATATAATTTCCAATGCTATTTCACTTTAATTCAGAAATAAAACTCTGTAGGGTATATATATAACATATAACAGGTTACATAAAGCACAGCCAACATGACACAAAATAAAAGTTGTACTACAACCGCTACAGCAATATCATATCGACACAGAAGCACAACAGAAAAGTCCCTTTTAGTTTTAGTTACCCCTCGGCAGTAGAAAAGATCCTCTATAAATAAAAACTCCAGCAGTTCCACTACTCCACTCCCATTTCCTCACTAAACCCTCTCTAATGGCGGCTAGCACATCCCAATCCCATCTCCTCCGCCCCACTCTCCCTTCCCTCCGCCGCACCAACCTCCCCTCCGTCTCCCTCCGCCCCACCTCCCTCCCATACATCTCTCTCCGCACTGTTGGCACCCCCGGGGTTGATAGTTGTACTAATACAGGGCGGATCTCGGTGGTGGCCAGAGCGCAGGCGAAGCCGACGGTTTTGGTGGCCGAGAAGCTCGGCGCCGCGGGGCTCGAGCTGTTGAAGGAGTTTGCGAATGTCGACTGCTCGTATAACTTGACGCATGAGGAGCTCTGTGCGAAGATCGCGCTCTGCGATGCTCTGATTGTGCGTAGTGGTACCAAGGTATGAGCTTTTGTTGTCTTTTTCGTGGTTTTTGAATTGGATCTGTGATTTAAGCTGGTACCAACTTCTTATGTTGGTGATACTTAATCTGATTCCTCATTGACAAATACTCATACGACCTTAAATAAGAAGAAATGTCACATCCTTCATTTGCTAATTATTTTCTCAGCAATTTCATACTTAAAGAATCAATCTTTTTCTTCTCCACAAACAATCAAGCTCTGAAAACTTCCAACCAAACTCCTTACGTCCAATTTTTTACCAACTTTCCTAACGAAGATTAATAATAAACTAATCTCAATCTTATTCAATTCGTTTCAGGTGAACAGGACGGTGTTTGAGGCGTCGTCAGGCCGGCTGCGCGTGGTAGGCCGTGCGGGGGTGGGCATAGACAACGTCGACCTGGCGGCCGCGACCGAGCATGGATGCCTTGTGGTCAACGCACCTACGGCCAACACTGTGGCCGCTGCAGAGCATGGGATTGCCTTGCTGGCTGCCATGGCCAGGAATGTCGCTCAGGCCGATTCCGCTCTTAAAGCTGGTGAGTTTATTGCGATCCGCTCTCTCTCTCTCTCTCTGTCATATTTATCTATCTACATGAGAAGTGAACTGTGTTATGGTGGCAAGAGAAATGTGTTATGGGGGGTAAGTGAACTTTGCTGTTGGGGGTCAGAGAAATGTGTTATGGTGGTAAGTGAAATTCGCTCACAGTACACTCCACCTACCACCATAAAACATTTCGCTTACCATCATAACACATTTCAATTACCACCATGACACATTTCACTTACCGCCATAAGACATTTCACTTACGAGCTGTCAGCGAGAGAAAAGAAAGGAATGGAGTGGGCGTGCTATCATTTCATATCGTGAACTTTTATACACAATATGTTCATTAAACTAAAGACCACCTTTTAGATTGTAGTCATGACCTTAACATAAACTACTAACAAGCAAAACAGAATATTGTCTTTGAAAACAGTATATCAGCTCACCAATCACCACCCTCACTATTTCGACAGGCAAATGGCAGAGGAACAAGTACGTAGGCGTATCGCTCGTCTCCAAAACCCTGGCCATCCTGGGGTTCGGCAAGGTCGGCTCGGAGGTCGCCCGCAGAGCCAAAGGCCTGGGCATGCACGTGATCGCGCACGACCCGTACGCCTCCGCCGACCGCGCGCGGGCCATCGGCGTCGATCTCGTCTCCTTCGACGAGGCCATCTCCCAGGCGGATTTTATCTCCCTGCACATGCCGCTGACGCCCAGCACGAATAAGATTTTGAATGATGATGTGTTTGGGAGGATGAAGAAGGGAGTCAGGATTGTTAATGTGGCCAGGGGAGGGGTCATCGATGAGGACGCGCTTGTTAGGGCGCTGGAGAGCGGGATCGTCGCTCAGGTAATTTAGAAGACCGGTGATTGTAACAAAACGCGGTAACTACTGATTATGTTAGACTGTGTAAGCCAAGTTATAGTAATATCTGGCTAGCGCTAGTATAGGTGTATTATTAGTAGTTTGAACCTTTACTCTATATTTATTAACTTTGTGAAAACCTAGGGTATAATGATTTGAAAATGTAAATGTAATTTCAGGCTGCGCTTGATGTATTTACGGTGGAGCCTCCACCTACGGATAGTAAACTCGTTTTGCATGAGAACGTTACAGTGACGCCTCATCTCGGTGCCAGCACGGTCGAAGCACAGGTAAATATGAACATTAAATCTCATTCTTAGTTAAATCTAAACAGACGGTATAATATTTTGTTATTAACAGGAAGGAGTTGCGATCGAAATAGCGGAAGCAGTAGTGGGAGCCCTGAAAGGAGAGCTCGCGGCGACCGCAGTCAACGCTCCCATGGTCCCCGCCGAGGTGTTTAACATTAAAACTCATTTTTGCGTATAGAATATTCATCACCTAACCTTATTCACATTTTATTCAGGTTTTGACTGAGCTGGCGCCGTACTTCGTCCTGGCGGAAAAACTCGGCAGATTAGCTGTACAACTCGTTGCAGGTGGCGGAGGAGTGAAATCGGTGAAGGTGACGTACGCATCGGGCCGGGCCCCGGACGATTTGGACACTAGGGTTTTGCGGGCCATGATTGTTAAGGGTTTGATTGAGCCGATTTCCAGCGTTTTTATTAACTTGGTTAATGCGGATTTTACCGCAAAGCAACGCGGGGTGCGGATCAGCGAGGAGCGGGTCCAGCTGGACGGCACTCTCGAAAGCCCTATTGAATCTATTCAGGTATTTTAGGGAGTGATATACTGGTCCAATACAATTTAGGGTTACTCATTTGATATCGCCTCTGTATAAAGGTACAAATAGCGAATGTGGAGTCGAAATTCGCGAGCGCGGCGGATGAGAACGGGTTCATAACCGTGGAAGGCCGCGTGAAGGACGGGATCCCACATTTAACCAAGGTAATAAACTAATAATACTTACATTCATAAGAGATGCCAAATTGAATTGTGATGATGTAGAATGATTGTATACTATGTAGGTGGGGTCGTTCCCAGTGGATGTTTCGTTGGAGGGGAGCCTGATCCTGTGCAGGCAGGTGGACCAGCCGGGGATGATAGGGGCGATAGGGACGATCCTGGCGGAGCAGAACGTGAACGTGAGCTTCATGAGCGTGGGCCGCTACGCCCCCAGGACGCGCGCCGTCATGGCCATCGGAGTCGACGAGGCCCCCACCAAGGACACCCTCACCAAGATCGGCCAGATCCCCGCCATCGAGGAGTTCGTCTTCCTCAAACTTTAGATTTGGTTTCTTGTTGTTTTGGTACGAGGGTTATGCTATGTATGAGGTTCTGTGTTTGATTTTGAATGACTTTTGGTGGTCGCGACAAGGGGTGTTTTTATATTCTTTTTTAGGGAATAAAGAGGTGACTGGTTCGAAAAAGTGAAGTATACTAGTACCCGTACGGTTTATTTTTGTTAGGTTGCTACGAGTCTAGTTATTGTTTGGTATTGATGTTATTTGTTATTTCTATTTGAGATAAATGGTCTCGGTGGCACAGTTTGTAGAAGTGAAAATGCTACTGAGTCAAGTGAGTTGATTTTTTTTTTTTTTGAATGAGTGTGTTTCTTAGGATTTAATTGATGTGGGATTGGAATAAGAATTCTAAGGTTTGTTTTGAATGATTTTCTTTTTCCATTTGTTCTGATAATAAACTCTAGATTGTTACAAGATAAAGACGCTAAACTCTGAGATACTATAGCAATATTGTTACCAGTACCAAACTTGTTAAGTACCAATATATGTTTTCGGCCTAAATACTTTGTTTTCTTGTCTTCTCTTGGTCAAAAAATGTTTGTTTTTTTTTTTTTTCAAATTGGCTGTAGGCAAAGATTGAAAGCAACTTTGAATTTAGCAAGTTAGGCATTGCTCATGAAGTGAAAATGGGGCCATTTAAGTTGATGGGTCCCAAATAAAGGAGACAAGTTATTGATTTCAATTCAGATTAATGACCCTCGTAGCCATGTGGGAGACATCTTTTAAGGGAAAAACAGTATGCACTGAAAAAAGTATATTAATAATTTAAAGCATAGATTACCGTTAATAATTCATGTCTTCTTACAATAATACATATTAAGCAGCCGCCGACGATCAGTTGGGAGCCAAAAGGAGTTCTGATTGTCTTCAAATAAGATGTATCACTAAGCTTTCTCCTTCTCTTCTGGCTTTTTCTTGAATAACCATTTGTAAATATCCAATTTGGCCCCTAAATTTCATTAGATCTAATGACTTTGGAAACCAAGGCGTAAAATGCAAATTATATCAACATACAAGGGCCAATGCTGCAATGTGATGATGAAAAACCCTTTTCACTTTGGCTTTATATCTACTTTCTAACTAATTATTTAAACCCCTCTTAATTTCCATCAACCAACCTAGTGCGCACCTCAAAGGAAACCCTACCTTTTGTCTTTGTCCTCACTCCTCACTCAAAGTTTCATCCAGCTCATACTCATTTTTTGCACCAGAATTAACAAATAAATCATTGCCACCATAAACCCCACTAATCACTCTCACCATTGACCTCCAAAACCCTCACACACACACACACACTCACAAACAATGGAAACCTTTCATCATCTCCTTCTATCACTCTCATTACTCCACTCTCTCTCCCCCTTCATCCTCACAAGCTCTCTCACTCTCTCCTCCGATTCCTCGGCTCTCCTCTCATTCAAATCCGCCATTGCTCCGGGCTCCATCCCTCCTTTCTCCTGTCTCGCCACGTGGAACTTCTCCGTCGATCCATGTCAATTCACATGCGGTATATCTTGCATTCAAGTCCAACAAAATTCCAGAATTTCCACAATTACCCTTGACCCGGCTGGTTACTCCGGCCGGCTCTCGAATTCTTTGTCAAACCTCACTTTTCTTTCTCATTTGCACCTAGCAAATAATGCATTTTACGGAACGATCCCTGCATCGCTTTTCTCACTTCCATCCTTGAAAAGTCTCGTAATTTCATCCAACTACTTATCTGGTTGGATTCCTTCTTTGGTTACCAATTCTTCCTCCCTTCAAAAACTTGATTTATCACATAATTCACTTATTGGATCTATCCCACTTTCTTTAAATTCTCTCTCTAATCTCCAAACCCTAGACTTGAGCTATAATCAATTAAATGGTCAAATGCCGGATTCTTTACCACCAAATTTGATTGAATTGGCTTTACGAGGGAACTCCATTAATGCTTCTTTGAAGAAATCCTCATTCGTGCCACTCAAATCAATCGAAGTATTAGAACTCGCCCAAAATCAATTAGAAGGAAAAATTGAAGAATGGCTATTACTTCTTCCTTCAGTACAACAAGTTGATTTATCCAATAATACATTTACAGGATTAGTGGTACAATCACCACAAGTGAGTGGTACCAGCCAGCTCGTAGCTCTAGACCTAGGTTTCAATCAAATTGAAGGTACCGTACCAGTTCAATTGGCAATGTTTGAATCTTTAACTTCAGTTTCTTTGAGGTATAATAAGCTTAAAGGGGCGATACCGAAAGAATTTTACGATGCGAAAAAAGGAGTGAGCTTTAGAAGATTGTTTCTTGATGGAAATTTTTTGAGCGGTAAGGTTCCAGGGGCCTTTTTGCAAATGAAAGATTTTGCAGGGAGTTTTGGGGATAATTGCTTGAAAGATTGCCCTGTTTCAATGGCGGTTTGCTCGCCCGCTCAGAAACCTGATTCTGTTTGTAAGAAGAATAGAACTCGTTAGTGTTTTGTTTGTATTAATTTTGTATATTTTTTTTGTAATTGAAATTCTACATTAATCCATTTGGAAAGTAAGGTTATGTTCATTGGTACCAAGTTATTAATGGAAGATTCAGGTATAGAGTATGAAAAATACCCACTAAAACACAAAGTATAACAAAAATTAGATATTACTAGAAATACAGGTACAAAAAAGAAAAAGAAAAACTAGTAGAGACTTACAAACCAAAAATGAAGAAAAGTACCCAACTAAAAGTATTAAAAAAAATGAAAAAAGAAATTAACAGAAATGAGAACAAAAGGCACATAGTAAAAGGGCAATCTTTTATAATCAAATTTTAGTTGAGTGTTTGTTTCTACTCTTCTAAAGAATTTCAAGATTCATGATTTTAATTAATTATAAGCACATCAAAATATATAAAATACCAATTCCATTATCAACTAAAACTCTACACCAATATTTATTTCCAACAATCCTTGCCAATTTTATTACTAATATCCAATAATTTACCAAACCATCAAACAACCCAAAAATCACACATCTAAATAATTAATCAATCAACGGTCATCACGCGATAACCCTTATTCCAAAAATCACCCACCCACTTAAACACTCACTCCCAAATCGCAACTTCCATATACCCATCCTCGGTCGCCATGCCTCTAAACATCCCGTTTGAATTAAACTTACACGCCACCTCCCCGTCTTTTCCAACCGCGATCAAGCCCGCAAATCCTTCATCCAACCTCTCATTAATAACAAAATCCACAGCATTTTGCAAATCAACCCCTTTGTATTCCATAACCGCGGCCACGTCCCTGGCCAGCGTGGATCTGATGATCGCTTCGCCTTCCCCAGTGCAGGAAACTGCACAGAGGGAACATGCATAGGTTCCCGCCCCAATCAAGGGCGAGTCCCCAATGCGGCCTGATTTCTTGTTCATCAGGCCGCCTGTTGAGGTGGCGGACGCGCAGTTGCCGTTTGAGTCGACCACTGCGCATCCGACCGTCTCTGGTGAGTAAATGCTAATTGGTAAGCCGTTCATGGAGAGAACCGGGTCTGTGACTACTGAGCCTGCGCTGACACTGCAACTGTCGATTCCTGTTAGGGGTACCCTATAGTCGAACTGCGTAAAAAATGTTATGTATCAGTAATTATTTAGATAATATGTTTTTCTTTATTTGAAATGAGTTAAAAATATGATAAATGAAGAATTACCATGATGCTGTTAGCTTCCTTGGCCAACTTTAACATGCCGATATTTTCCTCTGTTATGAAATAATCATTATCCACAGTTTCTACACCCTGCAATAAAATTATTTTGTAATTAGTAATAATTTCTGTAATATACTATTTTTACAATTTTTTTCTTTGCATAACCACAAAGAATAAACAATTCTGCAACTTTCGCTTTCTATTAAACATTGCTATCAATGGCTGAATCTGAATCTAAGGACTAGTGACCATAAATTCTGAATTGGGATAGTGACGTATCACTCGTCCACATGTGAAAAATTTGGGCCATGGGTTCAAGATTCGATCCTTTAAAATTCTTAATTTGGATTTATTCATGCAAGTCTTAATCAAGTTGAGGTCCATATAATATGTTTACCACACGAGTTTTAGTCACCTTTTTTTAATTGCATAATATTTTATATAATATTGATTTTTATTGTAATATTTATTTTATTTTCGTAGTAAAGCAGTCACTATAGTTAATAAAATATTGAGTTTTTGAAAGACCAACTAAAGTTAACAAGACTTGTCAAAAATATAAATTTAACAATCTTACTAAACTAGTTAGGGATGTGGGCTTTTATATGAAATAATCAGACTAGTGGGCCAATTTCTAAGATGAGTAAACAAGATGGTCATCTTTATTAATTCAAATTTATAAATCGTGTAGTTACACTAGTTGTAGCTACAATACAAACCATCCCACTGATTTACTTCAATATTATATATCTTTGTATAGTTCACTTCTGTTTAATTTTATTTATTTATTATTTTTCTGAGAGACCCGTGTTACTTCTACTCGGAGCTACCTAAGATTTAATTTGTCAAGAAAAAAATATTAAATTCGTGAAAAGAACGAAGTGAAAACCAAATTGGATACATGGTTGGCATGATTAACTGCACCAATAAAACAGAAAGAAAAAAGACATCCATTTTTTGAACAAACGTGGAAAATGAAATTAAGTATGTGTCATTTATATTTTCACATGAAAAATCATGATTATAAAAAAGTTTTAACAAAAAGGCTGCTCTTTGAAAAGATACCGACAACTTGGGATCTCCATGGCAGAGGGATCTTTGTCACTTTCTTCTGCACAAACAGCATGGGAATCGTTTTAGACCCCCCTATGATTTTGTGGTCCTTCCGAACCGAATTTTAATATTCTCTATTTTCCATTTTCAAATAAACATTTATTTTCAATTTTTTTGTTGACTCTGTCTATATATATATATATATATGTACTAAAAATCGTATATACAACCAAACTCATTCACTCCATGACCATCTCAAATCACCTTTCAATTTTCAATCAATTATCCTCACTGACTAACACCACCACGTATAAATCCAGTCACATGCACATCAAAACCAACGGCTCAGATTCACCCAACCAGTCATATGCTAATCATAGCCAACGGCTCAGATTAACCCAATCAGTCTAAACCCAGCCAGCCCATAACAAACCATAACAAACGTGGCAAAATCAGGGCCGTCAAAAACCATACCTGTTCTCTGGCGAACTCTTCGGCGCCGTCGAAAGCGAGGTAAGAATGGGGCGATCGGTCCATCACCAACCGGGCTAACGATACCGGGTTCTTGACGGTTGTCAGGCCCGAAACCGCGCCGCACCGCCTGGCTCTGCCGTCCATTATGCTCGCCTCCATCTCCACCGTGCCCTTGGCCGTCAGCGCGGATCCCCGCCCCGAGTTGAATATCGGGTCCGTTTCGAGCTCGCGTACGACCAGTTCTACGACCTCGATTGCCGATAGATTGTTTTTTAACGCCTCAACGCCTGAATAATGAGAAATTGGAATCAGATTAAAAAATAAATGGCATGATTAAAGGTCTTGCATGTGTGAAATTTGTTGTGATTATGGCTCATTTTGAGAGAAACGATTGTGTTTATAGGCTGGAAATCTATTGAAATTACGATGATTAATTATCAACTTTGTAGTATAATATTCATGACTAAAACAGAGTGAATTATGATGATTAAGTTTTTGTTTAAGAACCTAAATGAAGGCATCTAGCGAGGACTCGTTTGGCCTCTTCCTGACGATACTCAGGCAAGTTAGGATCCACACCAGCCCCGCCGTGAATCGCAATCGCCCATTTCCCCATGTTCAATAAGAATACTAGAAGATTAAAATGGTATATTGGATGTATTAATTAGAATATTAGAAGATTGGAGATGTGTTGGTTGAGAGGTGTGAAGAGAGAAGAAGGGTTGCACCGAGGTTTTATAGAGGGCGTGAGTGAGCGGGCGTGAGGGGAGTTGGTTAAATGGGGTTGAGAAGGGTTTCGAGTCCGGGGGCGCCCGCCCCCATAGTCTGGGAGGAGACGCTCTAATGGAATCCATTTGTACAATGTTTTTTTCATTCAATTTTACATGCACTTGGGTTTCTTCTAAATATATATAAATGATATATATTGGGAGATGCTAAAAAACATAACTATGTTTTTGGAGTGGCAAATATCAAAATTTTAAATTTTAACCGTACGTATGGAATATATATGTTTTGAATATATTATAAATTAATTTTCATAACAATCATACTATTATATTATTGCTAACATATATCATCAAAAATCATTTATATTCATCTTATGTTTTATTTTAATGTATTAAATAGCGTACTGGATATGTTAAATTTTATTTAACAATTATATCTTTTCAAACAAAAAAAAGATTCGCAATATCATTTCAATTTTTTTTATTTAATCTTTCATTTTGATATCATAAAAGAATTCTCCAGTACTTGTCTTTCAAAAAAAAAAAAAACCATACAATACTTAAGTGTCTTTACTGGTGCAGAAACTGAATCGTACACCGGGACCACGTAAAAAACCCAATAACAACTCGTGCTTCTTCTGAGCACTTTCGTTGAAGAGTCATGTTCTCTATCTCGTGATTTTGTAATTATTAATGTGGCAGGTCAAATAGAATATTGAACGGACCCGCAACACGGATTTGTATAGAGAAGTGAAAGAGTCACGAGGGAAGAATCTGGTGGATTACGTTACCCGAGGAGATGTCGTCAGGGGAAAGATTCTCTTGTCAAATGACTGTTGTGCCCCTCTGGATTCATTGGTCGGCTTTGTGTTATTTTATTTTATTCATGTTTGCTAATGAATATATTAGAAATGAATTTCAGTTGGTTAAAATGTGTTTAGTAGAAAACTGACGAATCAAAAAATTGTAAGTTATAGCACAAAAAAAGTTGACAAACAGATAAGTGGAGATTTTTATGGGAAAAAGGTGAATTATAAAAATTAGATTTATCTTTTTAGCTACAGAATCGTAAGGTGAATTATTATCATCTCATAACAACCTTTTCAAAATGTGGATAAAATTTTGTCCCAAGAGTTAGATTTATATCTTTTATTTATGAATGATAATAAATATGAGTACAAGTTAATTCTCTCTCCCACAAGGAATCTTTGAGTAAGGTGTATAAGGAAGGTCAATTTGGTCAATTCGTCACTGGAGGAGTGCATCTTCTCTGTCAAATTCAGTGTTCCTTAGTTGGCTATGACTCATTCGACATATTTTTGTTTCTTTATTGTAATAAATCCAAAATGTAATTACAAATTATTAAAATTTTCAAAGTTGGATACGAGTCCAAACTTTCATGCAAAATACACCAGTGAGGCAGTGATATCAAATAACTCAGAACTCGGAATAATTTGAGTTATAATTGAACGACTAGTGAAATTAATTACTATAATTGTGATAAAAACTTCGTTTATTTCCTTCACATTAATTCTCTGTAGTTTATAACAATGATATGAGATGTGACTTATGTAATCTAACACATATGCTAATAATTTTTTTATGGAATAAAGAGAACTCTTTTGTTCAACTTATATTTTCAATACTTACGAGTATAAATCCACAACATACAATCTATGTTCTTTGCACCCCCAATCATATACTATAGACACATTTACAAAATAATATTTTTATGAGTATTTACAAAATAATACTTATTTGAAAATTATTTGATAAGATGGTAAAAAATGTAACATCAATTCTCTTGTAATTATTTGACAAAATGATAAAAAAGATTGGCATATCATTTTTTAGGTGGAATCATATTCACTCATATCGTTTTCAGATTAATTTATGGGGAGAATGAGATCATTTTAATTCGACTAGTCATTGATCTGGATAATTACACGTCTGGTTACAATTAATTCATGTCACCTTAGATTTTTAATCAGTTCTAATCAAACCTCAAAAGTTGGATCATGAAGGGTTTGTCATATTGGGATCTGAATTATTTAGAGCTCGTGTCAAAATTAGGTTAATGAAATTCTTGATGTCATTTTTGATGTTTTGATGAAATCAAGTTATATGTTTATGGACATGAGAGTAAGAGAAAAAACTAAGGTGCTATAGGATACCTCTTTGTCAATTATTATTAATTTGTTTTGGAAAAGAACATTACAAGCAGTAACATTAGAATTAGAATTAGAATTAGTTCTTAAATATTAAGGATAGGCGGCATATATGCTTTCATCTTTGGACACATCCAATTATAGCCATAGGACATGGTTATGAGTTTTACCACTCTATTTTTCTTGTCCTTTCCATTTTGAGGCAAATTCATGTAAAGGCTGATATCTATTCATTTGGCGACTATATAATAATAAAATTTGAAATTTGTTCTGTTCGAAAAAATGGGGAAATTTTGGAACAGTGTATTATTTCTTATGCGAGATATGATAGTGAAATAGAGCAGAATAAATTCTTTCTCTCTCTCTTTTGTTTCCTATTAAAAATATTAATTTTTCTCTGTATTCCACTATTTTACTAATTTAATTTGCCCAACACTCTTATAATAAAATGAAATAACATACTATTTTCTATTCCAATTGTTACGGAAGTCCTCTGTTTTATAGCTTGAACCCAAATTAATTAAAAATGGAAGATGGAGATGAATTTGATTGTATAAATGGAGAAGATATATTACAAACATAATTCATGGTTGTTGCTACATGAGTCATTAGTGTACTAAAATAAAAGTAACTTGGAATCAAGGAAAGTCAACATCAAACGGAATCACAATCCTCAATAATGGAATCAATAAGGTGTGTTTCATTTTCAAATGGAAAAAAAATGACACTACTATAAAATAGTGGCGGATCTTGACTGAAATTTCTAAAAAAAACAAAAAAAATTATCTCTACAGATTAATACTACATAAGATTTTTTTTGAAAAGAATAAAACAAATGCATAAAAATATATGTATTTCAAAACAAAAAAAAATCACTAAATTAGTATTAACATATACTACGTTGTTGAAATCCTTTTCTTTCTGGGGGGCCGGGGGGCTCATGACCCATCTCTGGTCTCTATATTACACCCCGAAACTAAATAGTGGAACAAGGGGACTAGTTGATTAGTCTCACCTTAAGTAGTGAATGAAAATTGGAATTACTTAAATAGACTAGTGCATTAACTACTAGCACCAACCAAGCTTAAGCCTTTTTCAGGACAATATGGTGTGGGCCTGAAGGTTGGGCTGGGCCAGTTAATGTACTAGGCTCTAACACTCTATAAAGTTCCGCGACTGCTATAGAGTTAGATTGAGATGTTTTAATTTGTGTGTGTTGAGAGATTTTAAACATGTGATAATACTTAAAATCTCTTTGTATTTAACATTCAAATATTTTATACTTAACACGATTTTGTATATATAATAAATTATCGTAACTATTTAATTTCACTTAACGATCAATTAAATTTAGCTTAGAAATATACTAAAAGTTTCTAAAATAAATTTGAGAGGTTCTAACAATAAAAAGTAACTAAAGCTTACTAGCTCAAACCGTTAGATATTCTTATATTTTGGGGATAGTTCATAAACTTGAATCTTAGCAAATGTATTTTGTTTTATTACGTCTTTCGAACCATTAATGATGAGTTTGAATCTATACAAAAATAATAAAAGCTAAACTGGAATTACTGAAGTTTAAAATCGAGATTTCACTTTACTATATGATTTCCATTTCAATTGGGGCCCTTAATAATAGTGGCGTTTGAGGGATTGAAAAGACGAGATTCCGACAACGATTCCTTCACAAACGGAATTTGTGTTGACAATTTTTTTTCCTTAGCTTCAATTTGGGCCCAATTTTGTAATGTGGTTAGCACACTTGCATCATGCATACATGGTCCACTGTACAATTAATACTTTCGTAGATTACAAAACATCTATTCATCCTATAAAACATTATGTTTTGATACTGAAATGATATAAATGTATGGAATAATAATAATAATATGTTAAGTATGTTGTGATGAGTATATTGCAGGACAACACCATATGCAAAGTTTTGCCATGGCAATTGGTAGTTTTGACATGTCAAAGAAGAAAACTATCAAAACAGCAGAGTAAACTAATATACGGAGATGAGATAATTAAGAGATTGATGGATATGCATATGAGATGGTATAAAGCGTGGACATTTATCCAAATATCGATGATAAACTAAACTACTAAATTTTTTATTTTTCAAACAGTGCTGGTTATATTTATAAGCCATATCTTAAACAACTTCAGCACTATACAAAGGAGTCAAAAGTCAAAGACTGATCTTCAATGCGTTTAAACCATGAGAATATACAGAAGTTGCAAACTTTTAATGTTGTATATTCAAAAATAAAACACGGGTTCTTTGAAAATATTTGTGAGATAAGAGTTGCAAAAATAGGATGCTAATCCCAATCAGCCAATGAGCGATAAGATTGGAATTTGGATAGAGACCCCAACACAGACTTGCATAATTGCATGGCATCACCCTTTTAATTTGACTTAATATACACTTTATTGTTTACTAACAAATAAGTTAATTAGTATTATTCAAATTCATAGTTATTTATGCCTATACTTATCTAAGGAGGATCTATGTATTTACAAACACATGATTTATGACTCTGTTTATAAATATACTTGTCAGATTTCTAAAAAATTTCTTGTCAAAATTAGGACTGCAATACATATATGCCTTCCATTAATTTCGTCTAATCATTTCTTATACGTAATATTAATAACCATGCACATTATTATAATATCTTAAGATAAACATGGAGAGATGAAATGAATTTGGTAGTTAAGTGGATCAATATAAGGATGACAACTCATGATTTGGGAGGCGACGTAAGCTGCTAAGCAAGGACTCATCTCTTTTGTACAATTCGTTATTGATTTTATTTATTTTTCCTCTCCCAGGAACTACAAGAATATATAAAGTTGACATGTTAATTCTTTGTAGATGTGCTCAAGAAAGTGTCAGGCGATAAAATGGTTGAACGTGTCAATCTTTGCTTCATGTGCATGTACATTTTTCTGGAAGTATCAAAACATACTCTTTGATTTCTTGAAGAATTGAGAGAGCAGTTATTTTATGATTGTTTTTTGGGTTTAAATGGATCTTCTTTGGGTTGAAAAGCCTACATATCAAAGCTATTTCATTATCAAATTAGAAAATTCATTTACATTTCGGCCTATAGGCCCAACTATTCCGGATAATACAAACTACAAATATCGTATATAACATATCTATGTGATAAAACTATGTTAATTTTGAACTATGAATAACTTTTTAAATCTAAAAAATTTATATAACTTTCTCAGCTTTTTCATGCTGCTTTCTCAACTTTTTCATGCTGTATCAAATAGTGGATGTATTATCGCAAAGATATGACATCAATGCAGTTAACAGGGGATATATATATATATATATATATATATATATATATATATATATATATCTCCTGTTAACTGCATTGATTATATATATATATATAGAGGATGACTAAATAACTTGTACAAGTAAAGTTCAAATTTTGCTTGTGACCAAAATTCATAAAAAATTCAAATTTCAACCGTACGGGTGGAATATATATGTTTTGAATATGATGTAGATTAAATTTAACAACAATCGGAATATTATATCATTGTCATCATGTATCATCAAAATTCATCAAAAAATATATAATATGTATTATATATATTTTGATGAATTTTGATAATATATGATGGTAATGATACAATATTCCGATTGTTGTGAAAATTAATCTACAATATATTCAAAACATATATATTTTATCCGTACGGTTGAAATTTGAATTTTGATGATATATGTAGTATTTTGGTCACAAGCAAAATCCGAATTTTGCCTGTATAAGTTATTTAGTCATCCTCATATATATATATATATATATCATAATTGCAAATAGTGCGCTATAGCTTTGGTATAACACAAAACGTTACGAGGACAAAACGCCGCACACTATGAGTTTTTTTGACGCTATATCTTTTTAACTCTCAATATTATTTTTTGGGCTATAAAAATAAGATATTTGAACTTAAGAACTTATTTAATGAAAAAAATAGTATAATCATGATATTTTTTAATTAAAAATAAGTCAAATTATCACTATTTTTTTTAACAAAAGAACATATTTCCTTTAAAAGATAATTAATGATATTATCCGCTACATATTATAACATCCGCTATATCGTACGCTGTAGCATTCGCTAAGCGCTATACGCTACAAAAATGACCTCAACCTGCAAACCGCTAAACGCTATTTACAACCTTGATATATATATATATATTTTTTTTTAATTTTTTTGTGAAACATAATACATGTTATATTTTAGAATTGTACAGTGTTACAAATGAAACTATCCGCCGTCTTCTTTCCTAAAACCCTAATTCCTCTTTCTTCTCCTCCTCCTCTAAACCCAAAAACCAAACTGTAACAAAAAAAAACGAGTGAGAAACTGAAGCCAGGCCTCCATTTGGGAATTTCTCCATTCAATCGAAATGGGCAAGCCAAAGCTCGCCACTGCTGATAAAGAGGTGAAAATTTAATTTTACTCAATCGCACAACAAATTTGCATATCGAGTTTGTGAATTAGGAGCTAATTTTTCTGTTAATCGCTTCAGATTCTTGTGGAAATCGTGAGGCTGACTCAGAAACTGAAGCTGAACGGATCGGAAGGAGGTTGGAAGGATTTTTTGGTAAGAAATGATAGGAAACTGGGAACCAGTGTGAGTGATCCAGCGAGAAGGACCAAGGAGATTTTAATGGCTTTTCTCAACACTTTTCCTTCTGAAACTCAAAAGGTAGGTTTAATTAGTTGGAAAATTGTTTGTAGTTTCAGTAATTAGCTATGTTTTTTGTGATTTTTATTGGGTTTTTTGTGTAGTATTTTGATAATATGTTGAGGAGAATTGCTGAGAGGAAAGGATTGGATCTGCATTTGAGGAAATTTCCAGAATCTGAGTCTCCTGAGCTGGTATCACTTTAAAGTCCAATTCTTTTTCATAATCTTCAAAAATTTATTATTTTTAGAAAATACAATTAACTTTTGTTAAAAATGTAGAAATTGGTCCGCATGACAGCAGAGCACTCAGAATACTCCAGAAATTTTTCCTTCCAATCCTACAACAACGTCTCTCTCTCTCTCTCTAGATTTAAACATATACGCACAATGTTTTTATAATTTTAAACATTTTTTATTAATATTTTTTGATTAATTAATGTTTGTAGGATTGGAAAGTGATGCCAATAGGAAAAGCTTCTAAAGTAATAAACTCAAAATCTCTGATCGCAATAGATTGTGAAATGGTGTCTTGTAAAGACGGTACGGAAGCGCTGGTACGAGTTTGTGCTGTCAACCGAAACTTAGAGGTACTTTCTCTCTCTAACTCGCTCGCCCTAATTAGGGTGGAATTACCCTCAATTAGGTCAAAGAATCAAAATTTAGAGGTGATTCCATCCTCTCTGTCTCTCTAGCTTACTTTCTCTCTCTTAACTTTTTTGAACTAATTGGGGCAAAAAATACACGAATTAGGTCAAAATAAGGTTTGATTCGGTCAAAGACTCAAACTTTGTCGAGTTAGGGCAAGAGTTGAGTCGATTAGGTTAAAATTACTGAATTAGGTCAAATTTAGTCTAAGCTTTTCTAAGAAGACCAATTTAGCTCTGTTGTTCAATTAAATATTATTTAAGTGCTTGCTATTGTCCGTGCAGTTATACTTCAATTTTAAATCTTCAGTGAAAACCTTACTTAATATGGGATATAATTTTATTTTGGTGTAGGTAAAATTAGATACGCTTGTAAACCCTAATAAGCCAATCGATGATTATAGAACAAATATAACTGATATTTCTGCTGAAGATTTGGAAGAAGTTACCGTCTCTTTATCGGATGTACAGGTACGTAATAATATCATTATAATAGAAATAATTTGATGTTTTTGTATGGCTATAAATGATATTTTTCGGGCTTGCTGGGTTTTTTCATGATATTTTTTTGTTGTTTTTTTTTGTTGGGCAGAAAACGTTGAAAAAGATTTTGAAGAAGGGCACAATCGTAATTGGCCACAGTCTTCATTTTGATTTACTAGGTAATAAATAAATAAATTAATTAATTAATAATATTCATGCAGAAAGAATTGAATTATTTCACACTTGACCTATGAAACATGAATATATCGTAGTTACCCTGCAAGATTAAAATATTATTTGAAGGATATAATAAATAATTCCATTTTTTATATCTAATTATCGTAATTATATATATATTTTATTATTTATGTAGCGTTAAAAATAGATTATCCGTTGGTAATCGACACGACAAACATATTCAAATATTCCGATTTGCCTCTCGGAGCTTCACCCTCATTAAATAACTTATGCAAGGTATTTTATTTTATTTTTCCGCTCTTTCAAGGACCTTTTATATCACCATTTATTATCCTTATTACTACTACTACTACTACTACTATATTATTATTTATTTATTTATTTATTTTGTTATTATAGACGATTTTGGGAAAAGCGGTAAGAGAGGACAGAGAGCCGCACAATTGCTTGAATGACGCAAAAGCTGCAATGCAAATTGTTTTACAAAAACTTGAAAAAGGTTACAATGAGCCCCTTCAAGTTTCCTCTATTTACGTAAGTACCCCTCGTAGTTTTAGATCATGAAAATCCGCCACAAAATCCCCCCAAAAAAAGAAAAGAAAAGTAGCAATAAAATTATTTAATTTACAGAAAAAACTAGAAAATACATGAAAAACAATTATGTTATTTAAATACATGAAAAACATTATCTAATTATGATATTTAAAATACATGGGATTTAAAGTTAAGATGTTTTTAACTCTCACATGAAATTATACCTAATATTTTGATTTCATATCTGAACTTTGTATTTAAAATATATATTTTCTTTATTATTCAGGTATCTGAGTCTGATTTGGCGAAATTACTGGTACACAGGGTTCCTCTTTGCGTACCGCATCAAAATTTGCGCAACTTTTTCCCTGGAAACCCTAAAATCGATGTAATTCTTTCTCTTACTAAATAAAATAAATAATATATTTTTCTTTTGTTGATATTTGTATTTTTATGGTTTTGACAGACTAATATAAGGATGAAAGGCAGATTTTATTCTACATATGTAGAATTCAGAAATTGTAGAGAAGCTGACGAGGCGTTTCAAGCTTTAGATGGAGTAGAAGAAGAGGTATTAATTATTATATTTGTGCCTATTGAAAGTCAATCCTTAATATTTTTTAATTTAATTTATTTTATATGTTACAGGGTTTATGAAATATTTACATAATAACCCAAACATATAACAATTATAATAAGAAATATTCAAATGTAACTTTAATTTCTTTATTTTGTTTCCCATTATATTGATGTTTTATTTAGTAATTTTTTATTTATTTTGATCTTAAGAGAGTTTTTGTTTTTGTAATTTTTAAAATAGGATAAGATTGGGCGACCTCAAAAGCTAGTAGTATGCAAGAACGACAACAAACCAGTCGGAATAATTTGCGTACGCAAAATGGTACGCGAATCGTCCAACAAACGCCAGCTGTCACTTGAAAACGAAACTCAGAATGAAGAAACAATAAACACGTACGAAAGTTCGCATAAGAAGCTTAAAATGTGTTGCGAGCATGAGAGAGAAGTTGAGAGATTGAAGAGAGAGCTTAGAGAGAGAGAGGACGAGATATTTAGACTGCAGAAGGAGTTGGATAGCGCGCCTAAGTTGAGTGGTATAATGAAGAATTTTAGGGCTATAAATAGTATTTCACATTAATTTGCCTGGATTTTGAGGGTGTTTGTTTTGTTGTAGGCAATGTTTTTTAGTGTGTAATTTTATTACTTTATTATGGGGGATTTTTTGGTCCCAAATTCATTTATTTTGTTATTATGTTGAATTGCCATGTTTGTATAATTTTGAGGATAAATTATGAATTTTGATATTGGGAAGAGTAATTTGCTAGAAGTTTAAATTGATGACGCATTTGCGTATACTTTTTTTGTTGGTTTGTTGTTCGGCCAATATGTGGTCCATATTTCATACAATTATTCTGTGGAATGTTTAGGCCTTGTGGACCATATATTTTGTACTAAATTTTCAGACAATGAATGAGAAAGAGTCGGCAATGGTGGTTTGCTAACTGAAAAATAAAAAATATTCATTATGTGGTGAAATTTCAATAATTTTTAAATAGTATGCGGTGAGTCTAAATATTCACAATCTTATAACTCAACCAAGAAAATTTCAATTAACAACATCAAGAGTTCCTTTCGTTAATTAATTTGCATGAAACCTAAGCAACGTAAAAAATAATCACAATAATGTATTTATGTATGAAAGCTAAGAAATGAAATAACGATTGATAGTCATTGACCATATTTCATTTTCAACCTTTTTATTCGGTCAATAAATTAATTTGCCAGCTATTTTTCAGAGAGTTTATACAAACTACGCGTAGCACCGACACTTGATTCTACTCTCTTCAACAACCTCTCCATTTATTTCATACTGGATGCCTTCATCATCATTCTTTATATAATGTTGTTCCACATGTGGAAATTAATTAATATGCTATTATGCTACTATTTGATTCAACTAAATGACCTTTTTAAATATGATGTCTGTCCACCAAATGTTTTTCGCTTTTTGAAAAGAAAATGATTGTTGATTAGGATTTCAACATCACATTTGCATAATTGAATCACCTTTTTAATCATAGCCTCATAGGGTTGGTTAACTCTCACTTCACTTAAATCAAAAGAGATGACTAAACTAATTAAAATCATGCCTTTATTGTTTTTCTAAAAAGCATCATGAATTCCATCTACGTTGTTTATTAATAGCTGTTTGAATAACATGATGATAATAGTCATGAATTCCATCTTTAAACCACATATTAACTAGAGACCTAATATTCCAAAGTTATATTAATAGTTGTATTAAGAACAACTTTTAATATAGACAAAGCAAAACAAACATAGCGAAAAACCGCTTGCATGAAATGGGAATTTGAGAATTTCCACACAATTCCTCCTCAAATTATGCATGGAATCAGGGAATAATCAGTAGATTTTAGTAATATTTTATGAAGAAACAGTATATTGAGGGGAATTATTTATCTCCTTTTTTTCCGACCGAGTTTGACTTTATCTTATTGGCTCCTAATCATTCTATGTATAATTATCAATCCCTAATTTAGTAAATAAATTAATTTAAAGATTTCAAACACGTAAACTTGGCCTTTACATCAGTAAATAAATAATGTCATGTGTTTTATTTCCTTTTTTAATGCTTATAAAATTTACTCAAAGATGTTATAATAAATGGCCCCAAATTTAGTTCATTGCAGAAAATAAACATGTTATTAGCTATAGTACATCAAATAGCGAAAGCTTGTTTTATTATATAATAAAATTTGACTTACATTTACTAGCTAATAAACTATTATTTGTTGGTCCTAACCTAACTCTCCAAAGAACTTTGTACAAAACATGTTATGAATGTAATGTATAAACTATTAACCATTTAATTAAGCAAAGACACACAGAATACTCACTACTCACCCTGTCTAGTTGTCTTCTCATCTCCATTAATTTCCAACCATCATTCTCTCCTTTTCTTCTCCCTCACCAAAACTCAACCCCACCATTGATTTCCTTCATTTCCACACCTCCTCTCCAGTCTCCAGTACCACCAACCTCTCTCTTTTCTCTAGAGATCTGTCTCTCTCTCTAACCAACCAACCAAAGCTCTGATGTCCCACCCTTTGTTCTGTCTTCATCTCCTCTGAGAAACTACTACAAGAGAGAGAAGAGGAGAGGAGAGGAGAGACAGAAGAGAGAGACCTTTTCTTTTCCTTTAGCTTTTGGGTTAGTATAATAGTATATCTCTTTCTTTCTTTGCTGCTCTTTCTATCTGGTTTGGTTTGGTTTACAAATTACAGCCAGCTTCAAGCCAACTCCACCTCATCTCCTCTCACCTGCTTTCTTGTCCTTCTCTCCCCCTCTTTCTTGTTCTCATCAAAACCAACATACCTGCAAGAGAGAGAATAGAGTGAGAGAGAGGCTTCATTTCATCTCCTCCAATTAATCTAACCCACAATCCTCCAACAATAGCCATTACAATTACAGTCAAGAGGAGAAGAAGAGAGGCTCAAACCAACCAACCAGTTGTTAGTATCATGAAGCTCCCTCTCCTACTGCAACAAATGCAGAACTCGACCTCGAATTTCAAGCCCCCAATTTCCCCCTTCTGGATCTTAATCCACTTCCTGTGCTGCCTTGTAAGCACCGTTTTGGGCTTCCGTTTCTCTCGCCTCCTCTTCTTCCTCTTCTTCTCCACTTCGCCTCTCTTCAATTCATTAAGCACCACCATTACTACCACGACAACTACAACCATCACCACCATTACTACCACCACAGAGACTCTCTCGCTCTCCGTTCATTCCAACTCCACGTCCTCTCCAGCTCTTCCCTTCTCCTCCAACGAGACTACATCTCATCCAGTTGTGGGTCGCCATGGAATCAGAGTACGTCCATGGCCGTACCCTGATCCAAAAGAAGTTTTGCGAGCTCACAACATAATCAAACAAGTCCAAATGGAGCAAAGAAAGTTCTTTTCGATTAAAAATCCGAGACCCATCATTGCGATTACTCCCACTTTCGCAAGAGCCACACAGGCCATGCATCTGGCTTCGCTCGCTCATACTTTGCGACTCGTGCCGTATGAAGTTACGTGGATTGTGGTTGAGGCGGGCCGTACCAGTAACGGTACCAGCTCCTTGCTTGAGAAATCTAGGGTTCCGTTTGTGCATCTAGGGTTTGATGAATCCATGCCTGAAGATTTGATCGAAAGAAGGAATTTTGAAGCCAAGATGCGAATTCATGCTCTAAGGTATAATTAATATTGTTAGCATTTCATCAAACACTTTGTAGGTATTATTTTGTTGAAAAGATTTTCCTCCCAATTTAATTACTCAAACTTGTCATAATACTTCTCCTCAATTTTATTCAACAAATTACATATGAATTGCAGAATAATAAAGGAGCAAAAAATGGAGGGAATAATTCTCTTCACAGACGAGAGTAATATTCATGACTTGAAACTTTTCGACGAGGCGCAAAAAGTCAAATCAATCGGAGCGGTCCACCTCAGCTTTCTCTCTCCTCCCAATCAGCAAAATGACGTTTTTGCCCCTAAGGCCCAAGGCCCGATTTGCGACTCGTCAGGAAAAATAACCGGTTTCAAAACTTGGGAATTTGAAAATGACGGTTTTGCCCCTAAAGGGAGGACCGAGTGGGCCGGGTTTGCAATTGATGCAAATTTTATTTTTGAGAAGGACTTGGATGTAATTAATGAGGATATAATGGGTTTGGTTGGTAACGGGTCGGGAATGGACCCGCTTCACGATTGTCAAGAGAGTGTGTTGGTTTGGTGGATCCGAGCTGAAACCCGACCTGATAGTATTTTCCCTCGAAAGTGAGTTCTTTACTTTATTTTTGTTCTTTTTACGATACGTCACACTTACATTGTGTTACTTTTTATTTGAGCATACTTTTTCCATTTTATTTGGGACTTTTCTTTTAGATTAATTACAAAATATCGTTGAATTAGATTTAGTTAGGCCTCTAATCATTGTTGACTTGTATTATTTCTTTTATACAGTACTTAATGAAATGTTTGATTTTAATTAAAGTCCACCAAGTTAGGCCACATGCAAAGATTCTTTGTCGTAAATAATATTTGGCAATAATTTATTGTTAGGTGATATAATAACATGGCCTTTTAATAGGCGTCCAATTTAATTGAAAAAGAAAAAAAAAGGTGGTGGATTTGGTGGAACTAATATGATTGTTACATTGCTTAATACAATTAATTTTGGTAGGTATATGTTTAGGTTGCTTTGTAGCTTTCTATCATATTACATGATATTAATTTCTAACTATTTTTATTAAATTTTTTTAAATGCAGTTGGATTATTGAAAATGGCGGTCCTTCAACTAATACAAGAAGATAAAGCATTCAATAAAAAAAATCAGCGCAAAAATGTAAAAAAAGGTATATTATATCAACAAAGTTTAAAATAGGTGATAATGTAATTTTTTTGTTAAATGCGTGTTTTTGATATATATTTTTTTTGTTTTTTCAGGGCTAATTATGTGATTTGGCACTTCTTGGTATCCTATTGGTTAGAGGCATTGAAATATACATATATCTTACATCAGTGCTAATAAAAGAGAAAAACATAATTTTGGTAAATTTAGAAGTGTTGATGTGAGAAGTTACTTATATATTTGTAATTTTACTACATTTTTTGAGAATTAAGTATATTTTTTGTAGTTTTTTTTGGCAATGATGCCTTTCATGTATAATTGTAATATGTTTTTCCCCCTAATTTGTACTTTAGAATATAGCAATAAAAATTTGTAATATTTATGGTTCCATGATTTCTGTTGTGCTCCCAATTTAAATGGGAATATAGTCTCACCTTTACTATTTTTTTTTTTATTAAATGGGAATAGTGTGCACTTTACTATGTCATTTAGATTGTTTTGTGAATCAATGGTTGTGTCCCATCTACGTTGAATTACTTTTGTGGTACAGTCATCAGCGCTGCCGATTAGAAAAGTTCTCACAAATTCACAATACTCTAAATCATGCTCATGCATTAGACCGAGCTTGAGGCATCATAAAAGTTGGCTATAAGAAAGATATCAATAAACCGAGGTTGAGGCATCGTAAAAGTTGACTATTAGAAAGATATCAATAAGCCAAGCTTGAGGCATCAATAAACCGAGGTTTGAGGCATCGTAAAAGTTGGTTATAAGAAAGATACAAACTAAACAATCATACATGAAAAAAGTAACCCTTCAGTAATTTCAATCGAAATGGTAGCCTGTCGATTGGTCGGACCGAAGAGCAACGATGTAATAGAATTTGACAATTTTTACATAGAAGTTCTTTGTATTGCATATAATGATAGATCAAGTGACCCTGGTTTGATATGATTTTCCTTTTTGATATTTGATGGAAATAATGAATTAACTGATTCAAAAGGACATTTCTTTGCTGATGGCCCATACTTTCGGCCACATTGGGCCCAATATGTGTTTACAAATTGCAATTGCAACATGCATTAACTAAAAAAAGGCCCTATTTTATCAAACATTTTCACAAACTAATTTAATAATTATCTCTCTATTTTTAGGTTCTATTACTATACAAATTATGTGAAACCCTAAAATAATAGTTAATGAGTTAATTTGCGAATTTTTTAGTCGTTTGCATTATTGTTTATCAATATGTGAAAATGTCTTATGTTCTTAAGAAGACTGTTTGTATGCGATAATTTAAATACCCACGAAGAATTATATCGAGAATAAAGTTTTGACGGAAAATTAATCCCAATGCACAAAACAAACCTCAATTACATTCAGATGAAAGTTTTATTTGACGCTCCTAATAAAATGCAAAGCTACAAATGGACGTCTCTTTCCATGAACTTAAAGTCATTGTTAGTAACTTGTATTGTTAGTTATGATAATGACACCATACAAACAACCATTTATTTTGTTCACTAAAATTCGAGATATTTTTCAACATTTTGTTGGCTTAATTACCGTACAACTGGTGATAGAAACGACTAAAGTAAAATATATAACAAAGTACTTACTAATAATTCCATAATTAAACAATCTGACGATAATATATATCTCCACGTATATTTCTGGACCAACGATACTGTGTCATGTTTGCGATACAGTGTCATGTTTAGATATAGTAATACCTAAATATATAATAATTGGCCATGTTTATCATGTTCAATTTATACTAATCAAACCAAGTCATTATTTGGATTTTTGTGGAAAATAGTCTCTGATGCCGACCACTTGTATGAGATAAAATCATAAAATTACGTAGTATATGTTGAAATAAGAATGGATTATTTGTACTCTATGACAAATAGCAGCACACATGGAGCGAATCGGACAAGGGACAAAGGCAAAATGTTAAACAAATTAAGAGTATATATTTCTTTATCAAAATATCTATTCAATTTCAATTATCAATAATAAGGAACTATTATCCTAGTTAAAAATAGTAAGGATTAAGAAATCAATCAGCTAAAACGAGGCATATCAAATAATACTTCCGATAAATTATTATTTCAAAAATAATACTTCAGATAAGTTATAATATTTTTGTTACACCCCAAATTCATTATCGGATTTGGAGGGCAACCTTACAAATATCATTACAAAATAGCACACAGAATATAAATAAAAAAATATTTATACACTTAATTTTTAATTAAAATTCAATTCGTCTACGATGTTGTTCGAAGTCCCAACCTTGGATCTCTAAACCTGGACAAAATAAAACATAAGGATGAGTACTGACTCGGTAAGGTATAAAAAGAAATACCCAGTCGAATACACACAAAATGCAAGTTTATTAGAAAATGAAATAATGATAATAATATAAATATCTATTCATATAAAAATACTTTTTCTTTGGGATAATAACTTATTTCATATTTCCGCACACACAACACACACTAGATCATACTTCATGGCATCGAGTACACCATAGATACAAGTATTTTCAAGCTCATTATTGAGTGATTGACGGTCCCAAATTCTACCTACTAAGTACGACCTCTCACCTATCACAACCGCGGTATTAACTTCTACCTACCAAGTACGACTATATTCATTTTACTATCACTTTTTCACGCATCTCACTATATCACATATCTTATTCTCAAAATATCTTAAATCATCTTCTTCAAAATACACAAGTTACTAAAAATACTTATTCGAGTTACATAAGCTCTACTTTAGATAAAACCTTTTTATTCTTATTACTTATATTATATAATTATAATATGTATATTATTATATGGAAGAACAAGATATAGTAAGAGGGAAAGCATATGCGAGTAAAATTTTACCTTAAAAGACTCATGACTTGACTAAATGAGGCTTCAAAACTCCAATACATCATGTTTGTCGAAAAATAGTTACTTTATTTTGAAAAAAAAATAATTTGTAGTTTTATTATAATATGAAGAACAATTTTACCTTAAAAGACTCATGACTTGACTAAATGAGGCTTCAAAACTCCGATACATCATGTTTGTCGAAAAATAGTTACTTTATTTTGAAAAAAAAATAATTTGTAGTTTTATTATAATATGAAGAACTAAAGATAAATAGAAGAATAAATTTCTTGATTCAAAAAATTACGAATATTAATAGAGACAAAACCTTGTATCTCATAAAATCAGAGAAAATGTATGAGATTAATAAATTCATGCATTTGACTAGACAAAACTTCCTTTTAATATAAATATGAAATGAATTAGAAATAAATATGGATCCACATCAGTAACGGATCCACCCCCCCCCATTTTTGAAATAACATTAAATCTATATGATTATTCTATTGTATTTTGTATAGAATCAGAAGTTATATGTAATCCCCCCCCCCGAAAAAAAAATTTGGTATATTTTGCACTGCACCCCCATCCCAATGATTCGGTTCAAGATCCGCCACTGATCCACACATACATTTAATCACTCTTAATCAATGAACACTAATTAATCATGAACCTAGATGTTAATAACCCACATTGATTCAAACGAATATGCAATTTTTTTAAATATAATAATAATTATTATTATTAATTTAAAAATCATGAAGTTTCAGATTATTAAAACATATAAAATGTACTTTTCATAAAATATTGAATTTTGTAATTGTGACATGAAATTTTTAAAAATATTCAAATTTCTAAAAATACCCCAAGATTAATTATTTATAAAAATACGGGTTATAACAATTTTAATCCAAATGTGAATAATTTGTCTCAATATAACATATTATATGTGAATAGTAGTTTAAGTTTCAGATAATAAGAGCATAGAAGTCATTACATCGCAGAAGAACCAGAGCAGTAGAAAGAGAGTTGTAATCGTACAAACAAAGAGCACTGAACTAAATAGTTTGAACACGTGGTCGCTATGCACATCACTAAAGTCCTTTTTCATATCCATCAATCCATGTGAATTCCATTTTCACTTAAAAAATCATGAGAATGAGTTGTGATTCCATTTGTCATCCTAATAAAAACTTGTTATTTCTTTTCTTTTACCACCAACTGGTTTGTTTAGCTTCATGAAAATGGTTTGTAGTCTTTGGAGTAAACAATTCAGAGTTAAAGTTCTGAGAAAGCCATGTAATATTTTGTGTGATTCTTTTTTGGAATTATAGAGATTTGTCTTTTCTAATTTACACACATATATGTATATATAGCAATTTGCCTACTTAATTTATATATATTTTTGCAGAATGGAATTAATTATATAGAATTCTAACACTTACACTACCCCAATCTGATGGGGAAAAAAACTTCATTAAAATGTGGATCTCGATAGTTCTTGTCACTCAATTAATTATTTGCAATAACTATTAATTAGAGGGTTGTGGGAAAATAATATTCAATAATACACTGGCAAGAAACAAGATAGCGAGAGTTACTGCTGACTGGATTTCTCTGCCAATAATCTATTGTTAGATAGTTCTTGTCACTCGAATAAATTATTTGCAATCACTATTAATTAGAGGGTTGTGGGAAAATAACCCAATTCAATAATACACTGGGGAAGAAACAAGAGTTACTGCTGACTGGATTTCTCTGCCAATAATCTATTTAGATTTTTTGGATGGACCAATAAGAAGGAGCCACGTAGTCGTGATGAGTTCCGTCAGAATTGATAACTTTATTCGGACTAAAATCTGAGGCTAAAAATATTGACTTGCACTTGGTTCATAATATAATGCATGCTCGTAATATCTCTTTTAGGGATTCAATATTACTCGTAATATCATAGAATTAGAAGCCCCTACAATATAAAAATTCCAAAAAATAAAAACAATTTTTTTCCTCCAAATATTTGTTTTGCTTGCTCTCTCATTAGCAAAAAGTTGTTGCCCCTCATCTCACTTCTTCAACATTGAAAGATGATTTAAATAGTTAGTATGCCAGTTTTGATGAAATGACCAAATAAAAATTAATTAACAACCAATGCACGGCATTTATTTTTGAATAATAATACACAACTATTATATTTTTTTGAGATAAGGATTTGATTTTTTGTATATAACTATATATATCTGAAATATTATTTGCAGATCTAACCACATTATTTATTCGAAGAATCAGTGTTAGGTACATAATAAATGGTTTTTGATTGGTTGAGTTCTTTCCATGTCCCTTCTCCTCTCATCCACTCTGATTTTCCCTCCATTTGTGTCTGATTCACATCCTGTCCATTTATTGGTGTGAGAAGTATAAAACTATCAAAATTAACGATGATATGAGTCATATAGCTGAAATATGTCATTTTTGTCCATCTTAATCATTCAAAATTTGGAAAAAAAATTAAATTTTTTTTATAAAATATATCATTGGTCACTTGGTCTTTATATAATTCACTTTTCTTAAACTCAAGTATATGCTCATGTTGGGTTCAACCTTTTCATTTTTTAGTACAAATTATAATCCTAGAAAAATGTCTGAATCGATTATCATTTGATTTAGCAAATATAATAAAAGAGTTCATATTACAACAAACAATCCAAGTGGACCAAAAATATATTAATCAAGAAACAAAATTATCTTTTAACAAACTCCAAGTTTACATTTGCAATAACTAAAGAAAGCAAAACCTACAAACAACTTTTACTATTGTATTCTTGAAAAAGTATATCATTGTTAATAATTTATATAGTAACTTTTTATTTTTTTTAATGAATGTCTAATTCGATCTATTGGACTACATTTAAAAAAATTGTAGAAACTGGACTCCTCCAATTTTGTGTAAATGGAGAGAACCCAACCTCTCATCTTCATGGTGGAATTTTATTTTTGCTAGCTAAATAACTAAGATAATAACAAGAGTAATCTTCCATGAACAATAAAATCAAGCCTTGCTAAATAATTTAAACAGCAAAATCATTGTTTTAATTTTGCTAAATAAACAATTATCAGAACAAGAGTCCAACCTAATTACCTATGTCTTGATTTTATATTTAGTGTGAACGAAGAAACTTTAAATTAATTTTGAAAGAAATCTGAGAGTATGCAGTGTATCTTGAGAGTATGGAGTGTATCTTCTCTCCCAATAATGAGGTTTTGTTTTAAGATTCCCACTACATCTTTGTAGTAAAAATTAATCAAACAACTTGGTCTACAATAATATATATACACTTGAACATATTTCAAATTAATACTTCAAAATAAGATAATTTTGAATAAAAACAATAAAATTGTATACCATTTCAGTTCTTTATACAGTCCTTATATTTATATTTATCAATGGAAAAATATTTTATTTAAAATAATAGTTCATTATCTTTATATTTTACAATCATTTCGATACTTATTAAACATAAATAACAAAGACAAAAAAAAAAGCAAATAGACTCATAACCTATTGATTGAGTACCAACACATATATTGACCCGTTCGGCAAGATGAAATAAGAGTGGAAGAATTTGAAAGAAGTAAATTTATTCCGCTGAATAAGATGAAAGAATATGAAATAAATGAGTGAAAAAATTGTTTAACTTTATTCCATAGGGTTGGAAGAGTGGAAGATAGATGAAATAAGAAAATTTCTCTTACTTCTCTCTCCTCTTTCCAAAAAAAAAATATTATATTAATTGCTTATTCTACTTTTTCACTCGTTTATTGTGCCGAACAATATTAGAATAAAATGGAATAACATTCTTACAATCTTATACTCTTCCACAGTTTCATTTGTTGCCGAACACCACCTGTCATGAGTTCAATAATCATTTGTATTAAATAATGAATGTGGAGCAAAGAGTTTTTTTTCCATTATGGTCTGTTTGATTTGAGAGAAACAATGGAAAGAAAGCCAATTCTTAGAAATGATCTTCTCTCATCTACTATTCCTAAGAATTATGATTCATTTTCCTTTGTTTGATGTTATAATAAAATTGAATTCCATCAACAACAGTGATAGTTGGCATAAGATATTTTTATTAACAAATATGAATGTGAAAATAAAAAATTTACTAATCTTTAGTTAAGAAATTAATTAAATAATTACTTAACTATTTATTTAAAAGAAAATTCTTTATTTAAAAAAAATAAAATTATTTATAATATAATATAATACAATACGATATAATATAATACGATACGATACGATGCGATGCGATACGATATGATACGATACCATACCATACCATACCATACCTTACCATACGATACGATACAATACAATATAATATAATATAATATAATATAATATAATATAATATAATATAATATAATATAATATAATATAATATAATATAATATAATATCATATAATATCATATGATATAATATAATATAATATAATATAATATAATATAATATAATATAATATAATATAATATAATATAATATAATATAATATAATATAATATAATATAATATAATATCATATCATATCATATGATATCATATGATATAATATAATATAATATAATCTAATATAATATAATATAATATAATATAATATAATATAATATAATATAATATAATATAATATAATATAACATAACATAATATAATATAATAAAATAAAATATAATATAGTATAATATAACACAATATAATATAACATAATATAACGTAATATAACACAATATAATATAACATAACATAACATAACATAACATAAATAGGGCTGCTATTTTTGTTCGTCGTTCGATGTTCATTCGCATTCTGTTCATATTCGTTCGCTAAACGGTTCGTTAAATTTTTCGTTCGAAATAAATGAAAGAACCATGTTCGTTCGAATAATTAATGAACCAAACATGAACATACCCATGTTCATTCGATTGTTCGATAATATGTTCAAATATATACTTAGTAATCCAAAATATATATAGTTATACTAATTATATATCGAATACTTTTTTTCTCATTCCAACCTAGTGATCCATTAAAATCAGGACCGACCCAAGAATTAGGATATATAATATTTTTATATTTATAAAATTTTGTTAGTCCAAAACGTAAAAAGAACTTCTATTTTGCTCACCCCTAAATTTTAATTACCTTGACCCAACCTTTACGACTCTCTTCCCTTCTCTCCGAGTCTCTATTTTGCTCACCTCTAAATTTTAATTATCTCTGACCCAACCTTTACGACTCTCTTCCCTTTTCTCTGAGTCTCTGATCAACTAATCATAATTCCTATTTATAATTGCATCTTTCTTATTCACGATTATTTTCTCTCTCACGGTCTTACCCATAAATTTAAATTATGTTGGTTTGATATATATTTATATTTTTATAGAATTTACCCAAAAAATAGTTAAAATTAAATATTTAAACTCATAATGAATAAAAATTAAAACTTTTATTTTGTTCGTGTTGTTCAAGAGTTCGTTATTTAAATTGTTCGTTCGATAAATGGTTCGTTCGATTTTATGTTCGAAATAAATGAACCAAACAACGTTCGTTCGAATAATTAACGAACCGAACACGAACATGGCTGCGTTCGGTTCAGTTCGGTTCGTTAACAGTCCTAAACATAATATAATATAATATAATATAATATAATATAATATTGGATGTAAGATGTGGAAATTTGTTTTCTCTCCATTTGGTTGGAAACAAATTGAACTAGAAGTATACACATTTGAAAATGAGTTTCCTAACAAAAATTCAATTTTTAGATAATATTATGCAGTCAAGCACATTTCTAGGTAAGACTTTTCTTTTCCAATATCTTCTCACATCAAACAAGCCCTCTATAAAAAAAACTCACCTACAGAAGAATAGAACAAGAGTTCAAAAATTAACATAGACCAAGTCTATGTCCAAACTAATCTTCTCACATTCATCATCCACCCAATGAACCACGAGAAAAAAAAATCTTATCTCACACCGTCTTATTTTTCTATAAAAAGAAGAGCTCTTACTTGTCAAAAGAAAACCAAACCACAAACTCTCTTCTCTTCTTCCCCTCTCATCTCCATTGAATCGATTGAGAAAATGGCTTCTTCGCCATGGCTGGCTGTTTGCCTCCTCCTCTCTGTTACGGTGGCTTCTCTAGCTGATATGTCGATTGTCAGCTATGGAGAGAGGAGTGAAGAGGAGGTTAGGAGCATGTATGAAGCATGGAAAGCCGAGCACCGCAAGTCGAGCAACGCTTTGGGGGCAGAAGATGATCAGAGGTAGACCCATTTTTCCATTTTTTCTGAACTTTCCGATTTCCGAAAACAAGAAGAGAAAAATGTTTCCTGCCACTCTCTAATGAATCATCTTTTTGTATATTTTAAACAGATACGAGATATTTAAGGACAACTTGAAGTACATAGACCAGCACAACGCTCAGGCCGACGCTGGTCTTCACTCATTCAGACTCGGTTTAAACAAGTTCGCCGATCTGACAAACGAGGAGTACCGCTCGACTTACCTCGGTAAGAGACCAGTCGGCTCGCACAAGAGAGGAAAGTTGTCGGGCCGGTACAAGGTGAAGGATGGAGAGAGCTTGCCGGACTCCATTGACTGGAGAGAGAAAGGCGCTGTCACTGAAGTGAAGGATCAAGGCAGCTGTGGTAATTTTTACTAATTTTTTTTAACTATTGTTAGAAAAAAGAAAAAAGAAATTTGGGTTTAGGTGGTTTTGTAGTTTCAATTAAACTTTAAAGTAGTGGGTTGGTTGAATTTGAAGGAAAAAAAGGGAAAAAATTGTATTCTGGCCGAACCTCCTAGCTAGATTTTTGGGTTATTAAGACTGATATTTGATTTTAGGAAGGAATCAAGCCTTATTTAGCACTGAATTAAATTTGATCTTAGATCCTTAAATTAGGGAAAGATTTACAAATTTCTCAAAAATATAAAAGATTTCCTTTTATTTATATAAGCCCTTTTTAATCCTGTGTGGCCTATGTGATGGCCATTATATGATGTTAGTGGAAGAATGAATCAACCATCTAGAAAAAGTTTGTATCTTTTAGTGGAATCAATTTCAAAATAATTTAACAAAAAGATATATGTGTCCAACTTGGGGTCCACATACAACTAATGAGTACATTTTTACAAATAACTCACATATTAAATATTACATTTTTGTTTGAATACAGGAAGTTGTTGGGCATTTTCAACTATTGCCTCAGTGGAGGGCGTAAATGCCATCGTGACAGGGGACCTGATATCTTTATCAGAACAGGAGCTGGTCGACTGTGATACGTCCTACAATCAGGGTTGCAATGGTGGTCTCATGGACTATGCCTTTGAGTTCATCATTAAAAACGGTGGAATCGATTCTGAAGAGGATTACCCTTACAAGGGTTATGATGCTCGTTGCGATAGCACTAGGGTAAAATTTTGAATTTATTTATTAAAAAAATAATTATAATTTATTCAGGAACGTAAGGTTCATGATTTTTAATATTGTTCATCAATTTAGAAATTTCCTCTCGTATATAATTGTTTTAAGTGAGAGCCAATATTTTAGTGTATTCATAACATTGTGATTATTTTTTGGTAGAAAAATGCGCATGTCGTTACGATTGATGACTATGAGGATGTTCCTTTATATAGTGAATCAGCTCTGCAGAAGGCTGTTGCGAACCAGCCCATTGCCGTCGCCATTGAAGCTGGTGGAAGCACATTCCAATTTTATACTTCAGTAAGTCTTGTTTTATATTCAACATGTTATCTATATAGGCCCAATTATATGTTAATCAACTAATCATTTAATAGTTACTTTATTATTTATATGCATGTGTTTATATCTATACACTTACTTTTACTTACACTTATAGTGCATTTAGATGTTTTTTGGCCTATCCCAAAAGATATTTATCAAATTATTCATGAATTTATTATGAGTATTTCCATATCTGAGAGGATCAGTACAAGAGTCACATATCCACATCCTTTTTTGACTTTTGCTTTTGCAATCAAGTGCATACTTGATTTATTTAATATATGGGTTGAAGAAAAAACCCATCATTTTCATGCATTAGTGTTTAGTCAAATTATACATGTATTTTTTTCAAATATGTGTTCTTTGTTTCGTGACCAAAAATACTTGCCATTTTGTCGTTAACCCAAGTGGATTCTCAAAAACAAAAAAATATATCCATAACACAGCACAAATATTTTAAATATTAATGTACCAGATATTATAAAACTAATCTAGTATTTATTAAAAAAGTAATATACTGTTTTGTAAATTAAAACATAGAGAGCGTATAATTTGCAATTATATAAATCCCACAATTTGACATTCCACCATATAAAAGCGACACCAAAATATCCACAAAACATCCTATTTTTTAATTTATAATAGTTGCCTTGGCAATAAGATTCCAACTTTTCAAAAGAGGGACAATGACAAGTAGTAAATTATCAACACATGGGCACTCACACATGTAATATGATTACAATTATTGAAAATACATTATGATAGAGATACCATCGGTCATACTTGTTGTTTGATTCTCACCCACTATTATAAACTACAAGATATTTATTAATTACCAAGATATTCAAATCTCACCTACTCTTTTTACTTCATTTTATAACTATCCATGGTAAAAACATGTCTTACTTTCTAATGTCATTTAATATAATACCAATCATACTACATCACACTAACTTTCTCATTAAGTAAAAAAGGCTCAAAATTTCATTGAACTTTTTATCACCAATATATCTAAACTTTCTACCTCTTCCATCTAATCCAGCATTAACAAATATTAATATTTTTTTCCTTTCAGGGTATCTACACGGGAAAATGCGGGACAGACCTAGACCACGGGGTGACTGCAGTCGGATACGGATCCGAAAACGGCAAGGACTACTGGATCGTCAAAAACTCGTGGGGCTCGTACTGGGGCGAGTCAGGCTACATTCGCATGGAGCGCAACATAGAAGACACATCAGGCAAATGTGGGATCACAATGGAGGCGTCTTACCCCGTCAAAACAGGCGAAAATCCCCCCAACCCTGGTCCCTCACCTCCTTCTCCTGTCGCCCCGCCCAGTGTCTGTGACAACTATTATTCCTGCGAAGAAAGCACGACCTGCTGTTGCATTTATCAGTTCGGACAGTACTGTTTCGCCTGGGGTTGTTGCCCGCTCGAGGCCGCGACTTGCTGTGATGACCATTATAGTTGTTGCCCCCATGATTACCCGATTTGCGATGTTAAAGACGGATTGTGCCTCATGGTAAGTACTAGGAGTTAAATGATTCATTTTTAAAGTGGATAATAAATTGTTTTTTCATGATTTATAACGATTATCTTTTTTTATAAAACAGAGCAAGAATAGTCCGCTTAGTGTGAAGGCGATGAAACGTACCCCTGCAAAGCCGTTCTGGGCTATCCCTAGTGGACCCGGTCAGGAGAAGATTAGCAGTGCTTAATCAATGTTTAGTGATCCAATCAGTGCGAGGGCTCGGTTCATCATTTAATGCAAGACACCAATGGATGCGTGTTAGTATTACACGGTGTAATGAACTTAGTTCTTGTTCGTATTTAATTATTTCAGACAGTTGTATATATTCCTAAATTTGTCCTCATTAATTTGGGGGACAATACTTGGACAAATTTGCTTTCACAAACCGTTAATTTATATATATTAGCGTAGCTTTGCTTCCGCACAGGTGATGTATTATATCTTGTATTTTTCCATCCTATATGTTCATGAACATACAGTAACTTTGTTGTTTGTTTCTTCATTGTCAAATTAGGGTTCATGTTTCTCTTTTCAATAATCATGACGAAGTTTACAAAAATCTCTTGTTGACCTGTTACCCTTACTCTAATCATATGTGAACATACTTTTGTACTATATATATACAACTTACGACCATCAACATTTGAGTTCTCAAATTTTAACACAGTTATGAAATCAATATCAATTACAATCATATGAAAAACAAGTAGCAACCAATATACACTGATGTGTCAGCAGCTTACCAAATGGAAAAGATCAGGTGATTCATTAAATCCAAAACAAATGGGCCTGGCCAAATTGTGAATGGCCCACCACGTGATCTACACGGATCTGATCAGATGTGTATTAGGTAATATTATACAGTTTTAATGGGATTATGATATGTCAAGTATTGAGAGGAAGTTTGAAGTTTGAACTACTTGTTTTGTTGCCATAATTAATGTGGTTGAACTTGGGTATTCTTATTAATGAAAAGAATATTACATGAAAACATGATGGACGACAATGATAAGGTGGGGTTTTCAATGCCTTGAATGTTGTTTCGTTTTCAGTTCAGCTAAGTTGAGGCCGATGATTATGATTATGATAAGATGGGGCTGTTGATTCCTCGAATGTTGTTTCATTTTCAATTCAGCTAAGTTGAGACGGATCTAAATCATAGTAAGTCATTAAAGATGAAGATTAAGCCCAAATAAAGAAAATCAAGCCCAAAATAGAGGAAAAAAAATACCTAAATGAGATTATTATAGACAGTGGAATCTTAATTATTATAAAAAGTTTACACGGTTAAATAGGTTTATTATCATTACACTGGCCCAGTATGTCACATGAGTCGTAATAAACTTTTACTATCCTCAATTTAAACAGGTCGCAAATTTCCTCTTTTAAAATTTTGTTTCTCGTTTTCTTTTCTCATAAAGCCTAGAACAATTTCGCCAAATGCAATGGCAGTGGATCCAATGCAAAAGATGGATTCTCCTCAGTCGATTGTGCGTTTCCTGCCTTTAACAGTCGAAAAAACATAATTGTCGGCATTATTACTTTACATGAACTCGTCTCGTCCTGATTAAAGACTCTCAATTTCTTCCTTGCTATATTCATTCCTTAGTTGATTGATTTTACGTAACACAATTGTTTTTTTTTTCTATTTTTCATATTCAATATTTTGTACTATTTAGTAACATGAACAAGCATGTAATTAAGTGAGTTGATATGATAAATACATAAAAATAGAGCAAATGAGAAATTTTGATTTATCAAGAAAGCAGGATTAGTTATAATTTATAACCAATCAAAGAAAGAATCTTTTTGCAAAAGCTTGGGACCAAACTTCACCAAATTTGGTGCAAAATCACTCCAACCCTTTATAATTAATATAATTGCTATTATATCCTTAATTATATGCACCTTTCAGGTACCAATCAACCAAAAAATATAAATAAAGGTCGAATGGCCCATTGAACAAGATACTTTCTATTTCTAAGATATTATTTAAGTTAGATATTGTGATTTAATATATATGTTAGATATGATGATATTTAATATTTAAGTTAGGTATGGTGATTTTATATTTGTGTTGTAGCCTTTGGGGAAAATTAATAACAAGTAACTTTTGTGTTACGGTGTTAGTATGAGTGATGTACCTATCTAATATAATTATTCAGATTATTTAAGATTTAGTTTAACGACTTATAATATTTAAATCTATTTGCATTTATAGTATATTAATAACATATAACCTTATCAGAAATACCAGATGTTGGAAATTTTTGGAAGGGACATATCCAGTGAGAATAGAGATGAAATAAATAAGCATGTTCCATTTTCACTGTTAGTTTTGACAACCTAGGCCATAATTTACCCACAGACATTCATCTAGGCTTGTTATTTTAAATTCACATTGATCCCCATTATTAAGATGTCATGATAGTCTTAACATAATCCCAAGAAAAAGAGAATCTGTTGTTTCAAGTTTAATCCATGCTCTATCAATGCAAGGTCAAAGCTCTATCTTCTCCATTTGATTGATTAATTCGTAATCTCCATTTGTTGTTGATAACAGAGATATTTTCTTATAGCTAAAATATCATCACATATGTTTTAACATGACTACACAATATATAAATGAATTTTGATAAAATTGTTCCATCTGTACATCCATCACTAACAAATTATTCAATTATCAGCAAAAAGATGAATCATTTGAATCAAAATATGGTAGGGATAAATATGAGATATTCAGCAAAAATATTTAATAATGATATTATATCAATAAAAGCAAAATCAAGAACGATTTACTTTTTCATTTGAACATGATAATAGCAAGACTCGAGATCATTAACTGGAGGCTCCATTATTTGTACCAAGGGAGAGTATGACTCAAAATTTCAAAATCAAACTAAAGAAGAGAATAGCTCATACGCATCAACAATCTAAAAGACTATTAATCAAATATTTATTGCAAAATAATAGTATAAGAAAGAAAATAAAAAAACGCACTATACAGCTCCGTCGTGCATGAAATAAAAAAGATTTTTTGTGCGGAAATACCATAAAAGAAAAGTTGTACTTGTACATGTACATTACATCGTGTTTAAATAAAATAATCTGCCTAACATTAAAGAAAAACTATCTCATGTATGCCAGCTATAAAGATTGAACAAAAATGTCCCACACCACTTTGAAACATGTGGATCCCACGTTTAAAAGAGATATTGACTTTTTAACCACCTTCTCTTTTGGCCCCCATAACCATATATTATCACCATTCTTAATTTCAACAACAGACCAACTAATTTTTTTACGTAAAACCCCCAAAAAATAAAAATACCCTATTTACCTTAATAAAATATCTTAACATCTACTATAACCCTGTAAACCGAGAAATATTTTATATAAATCTAGAATGGAAAAGCATTATACATCAACTATCTTTTTCTTTTTTGAGAAGAAATTGAAGAAAAGAATGATGTCGGCTGATAATTTTGATGATGCTTTGTAATAGTATGCAAAATATTTCTCGATGCAGGGATATACAACATATTTTGTGATTTATGTACTTCCATGCTAATCGAAAAATAAAGAACTGAGAAAAAAAAATCTAAAATTTTCCTTTAAGTGATAAGAGGAGTAGCTCTATGCGTATTGGTCTTAGACTTTTGGGACTCAGACTCATTCAAACAAAATGCGTCACGGGGCCCACCACTCTGTACAGTATAATGTCCGAGAGATTTTGTGCTAGTTTCACTATTATAATTTTCTTCACAGAGAAATTCATTACAACACGTTTGTTCCAGCCCGAACTGATAATCATGCACTAAGATATCCGTTTTGCCACCATCTCGTCTCGACCTATGAAAAAAATCAAACTAATTTAGTTCATATCTTCATGCATTAAGTATTTCAAGGACCACTTTGCAAAATTAAAATCTTGATGTGTCAATATCTATTTAGGTTTGGAGGACCATCATGTTAGATTTATACATCTTTTTTTAATCTTAGTTTTTTTTTTCTCCAAAAACTCGTAGGTTCAAAAGTAAAGAGGACTTTAGTACAAAAATGCACATGGATTTTGTACTATTAAATACAAAATAAAAATACAAAATACACATGACAAAATTTTGACGTCAGTAATGCCTAAAAACACATGGATGTTAAAAACAAAGCATGTGCGCCCTGATGAAATAAACCTAATCTGACAATAACGGATCTAAATTTAGTTAGTCATTCAAATTTTGCCATAGCACAAAGATAAAATAGTAAAATTTTCAAAACACACTCTATTATCTTTTTAATATTTAGTGTTTTGAAGAAAATACTATTCATAGAAATAAATGTTAGATTAATGTTTTAGTACATTTGTCACACCATTTTGGAGTACTTTGTACCATTAGTTGTGTAAGAACTCCCAAATTACTCAATGAAGCCCCCACATTGTATTGTCGAAACACTAATGTCAAGGCATCATTTTGTCCTCATTTCATTTTTTTTCCACAAACATTAAACCACCGTTTTGTATCATACACAACTTCATTAAATTTTCCACACAAGTGGTTGAGATAAATGCATAATAGATATTTTAGTTAGCTCACCTATTTTTGCCATCATTCTAAAGCATTCAATCAAACAAAAATAGTACTAAACAAACTATAATTGACTTATAACCAAACTACACTTTTCCGATAAATAATTTTTTGTATGTAAACGGATAATTCTGATACCTGGCCATGACGGCTGCAGAGAAAATGGACGCAGTGCGACCCGGCGAGGTCTGTTGCCAGCCGCTCGGGCCGTCGATTAAAATGACATCCCAATCTACGTCATATAAATGGTTCGGCAGATCATTCACTGCAAGTCGGCATTCAGAAAACAACAGATGTTGAATCGGTCGACAGTCCGTCGCTCGTGTGGAACGAGCCGTCGCTAATAAGTCCTACAACAAAAAATATTACATATTTTCATATTGATAATTCATAAATCAAAATGTGGAATATCGTTATATTTGGTTGCCAACTTTGAAAAATTAAATCTCACACCCTTTTTTATATTTTGATCTTCCAAAAAGTATCATAATAATTTCAAAATATGGCTAATGTACCCATGTTTTCCTTCAAAAAGTAATAACTTGAAATTATTATCATACTTCATGGATGATCAAAATATCAAAGACAAAAAGAATACAGAGCAACATTTCATATTTCAAATTATACCAAAATCAGAGCAATTTTTCGTAATTACCAGTTAATTATAATCTATAGTCACCTGTAAATCGCGAACATGAGTAGTATACGACACATCATACGCCTCCATGCCAGGATGACGTGGCTCAAGATACGAGATATAATACTGATTTTCATCCAAAAACACGGTTCTTCCGCCAGAATTCAGAGCGATCCACAGCGGAGTCTCGACCGACAAACCGAAAACCAAGAAATTACACGGACCACGTGTACCCAAAACATGGGCAATTGCTCTCATATCCGCCTCTGGCATGTGAAGAGTAGAGTTGATGTTCACAGCATAATGAATGAGGGCATCGATTACCGGTAAAGTAAGAGCGCTTGCAGGTTTGTTAATGACGGATTGAGCGTTGTTGACGATATTGAATTGGGTTGTTGTAGTGGATTGAGGAGAATTTGGGTAGTAAGTGGAGTAGAAGAGTGTGAGGAGAGACGCAAAGGTGAAGCACGAGACGAAGAGAAGCAGTAAGACGCGCTGGTGAGATATGAGGTAAGAGAAGATGCCGCCCGAAGAGGAGTTGGCTTTGTTGTTAGCCTGTTGGAAGAGGATCAACTTGGTGGTGTTGCCTTTCATGCTAGCTTCTCTTGGCTATGATTGAGTGAATTTGAATAATTTGGGGTGAATGATGAGTGTTTGTAGAATGCTTGACAGAGAGATGGATGTTGAGTGGTTCTTTGTTTGAAGTTTTCAATGGCAATTGTGAGAAGAGGTGGAGAGGTGGAGAAGTAGAGAGGAAGGAGAAGAAGAGGCAATTGGGTCCATATTTCTTTGTGACTCATGTTTAGGGTTGATTGTGTAATGGATCATTGAGTAATTTTGTGTGTTGTGGGCATTGTATATTCATTTTGTTTGACTTCTACAACGCACGTTATTATATTTTGACTTGGTATATCGGAAAATTCAAAATGGAATTAAGTCTTAGCATCAGCGTTGAATATAATTATATAAAAAGTAATTATGAGCTGGAATTAAATTATATTTTTTTATTAATTCAAAATTATGATTTTATAGATTTACCAATAATATATATATATATATATATATATATATATATATACACACACACACACTCATATTGGGATATTATATTGAAACAAAATAGTAAGTTTACATTTATAATTTAATTATTTTAACCTTCAAATTTTTTTTTTTTTTAGCGTGATTATAAAATTATTCAAAAGTACTATGCAGTAAAATCCTGAATTGAAACTTTATATATATGTGATACTTGATAGTATGAACTTTTATCATCCTCATTCACATTCTACAAATTTATATGTAATATTTTATCTTATGTAACAGATCTTTAGATATACAATTAAAGCCTACGCAGATCGATTCATCGAAGAGATACAAAGAATCTAAAATGAACAAACAGGGGAACTGAGGAACCATTGGTTCTTTTGAACCTAACAATCTCCATTTCTTAATCACTGTAAATATCCATTAGTTCAACTCCTATGATTGCGATTGGAACCTATTTTACTGTAAAAAAACTCACATCTCCAGTTATATAAAAATGGATTAGGAAAAGCATGCAGAAGAAAGGAAGTCTACGCACGACTGCGACCTTTTTATTAAATTTTTACTCGGTTTGAGTTTTTTGTATATTTTTATTTTTCTCCATTGGAGTTTGTTTGTTTGGTCAGAATGTCAGACTCAGAACACAGAATCCATTTTTTTTTCTCATATAAAAATAAATTTTAGCATGAGAATCTCCTTTATCACATAGTTCAGAAAAAAGAGAGAGTTACAAATAGAAAAGCAGATTAAACATATTAATTTTACTTTACAGCTCAGTAGATGATAAAGTGAAGATAATTTTTTTATATAAATATCATATAGAAAAGCTGATTAACTTTTTACCTGAAATACTACAACTGAAATTGTCCATATATAATAAAATGGTCAGAATAAATTTTTTTTCCTATTAAGGAGTTGAAGGTTGAAGCATTGATGAAAAAGAGTGGTGGTTTCTTTTAGGTACATTTTAAAGTAAAATATGACAAGTGATGATAAATCAAACTTTATAAGGTACTAATCAATCAGTTGGTGCAAATTAGCAATAGTGAATATGGATCATTACATACCCTTTTTGTTGTGAAATTAATGCAAAAGAATTGTTTTAGGTGCAACTTTAATAAAACAGGACAAGTGATAATAATGAAATGATTCCTCTGTAGCTACATATCTAAAATAAAATGTATAACAAATCAATATGTAACCAAAACTTATATTACATGATTATGTGATAACTTGTAATTTATAACTCGCTATATTTTTTATGATAAACAAATAGTTAGATTTGAGACTAAAAAATTTAGAACGTGGAGTGCAATTTAGGGTTGATTGTAACAGGTCATCAGTCAAAAAACTTAGAATTTAAGACATGATTCTAAAGAGAATTAGACCCAAATTTTAAAAATGGAAATCAACAAACAATGGAAAAAGAACCATTATAAAATTAATTTTGGTCGAAACAAACCAAATCATTTTGTCTTTATGAATATCTCATATTGCTGATCAATATTCTATTTTACCAGAAATGATTTGCCTTTTATCTAGAAGAATTATATTTTTACCAAATCTTTTTTTTCACATGCCGCATTTTTTTTGTTTTAATTTTAAACTATCCCCGTTTGGTAAATATCAGGGAGTTCATGGGTCGCACGACATATTTAATTTGATAAGCTCTTTTATGTTATAAATAATATATTAATATTGTAGAATTGACATATAATTAAGTTCCAAGTTTATAATTTCTTGGTTTTTATAATTTCAAATGCACCACCGAGTTTTGTTGTTTGTATAAAATTAATTGCCATTTCGTTTAAGTGTTTAAATACATTGTTAGATGCGCCACTTCAAAGACCGATGGAATATAACTACATTTTTTTTATAGAATGAAAAAGATTTTCCATCTCAATTTCATATTTCTGCCACAAGTTAGTTGATGTATTTTAATGAATCACTTGAGTGTGAGATCACCCACTTCAAACTTACATTAAAAAAAAATAATAATAAAAAATAAAAATAAGTTACTTGATGTTATTGTCAATACAAAATCATCTGCCCTCTCTCACTCTCATGAATTACAGATCTCAAAATAACTTGAAATCCAAAAATGAAAGAAAATATTTGAGTTTTGCAATATGGAGTTGCTATAACTTTTGGGATTTTTTTATAGACAACCTCTAATCTCCAAATATGCTTGGGGAATTTTCTATATTTTTTTGGAAGTTCTCTTCCATTGAATGTATTTTTGTACAAAATCAAATAATTTTAGTTAACAAAATAAATATATGGGTATAAATAATTCAAAAAGAGGAATAAACAATGGAGGGCATGTTAAAAATTCTCCTTGAATCATTTTTGGAAGTGAAAAATAAGGTTTTGTTTCGTAGGGCATGAACAGCCCAATGCATAAATTCTCATTTGGGCCTAGATTGAACCCAATATAATAATTTATCAGCATTAAATTGTATAAATTCTCATTTAGGCCTAAATTCAGACTTTTTTTTTTTATATCATTATTTCCCAAAATAAATCAATACTTGCCGCTGTTTTGAAAATAATGTGGTAATTACCATTTCCGCCACTATTAGTGGCGGAACAACTTTTGTTCCGCCACTAGTAGTGGCGGAACAGATAAATTTTCAGTTCTGCCAAAAACGGTCCATTTGACGCACTAAACGTGGTTAATTAGTATTAAAAATCTTGTTCCGCCACTACTAGTGGCGGAACATGTTAAAATATTTTTTTACCACCCACTTAAAGATTAAAATGGCTCATGAATGGGCAATTAGCGTAAAAATTGAAGAATTACTATGTTCCGCGATATTTCAGCCACTATGTTCCGCCAAAAATAACCCATTTTTGTAACGGTTCTTTCCTATAAACCGTTACTAATGACATTATTAGTAACGGTTTTTGTAAAGAACCGTTACAGAATTGTAAAAAAAATTTATTCATGCATATTTGTAACGGTTCTTTAATAAAACCGTTACTAATTACATATTAGTAACGGTTTTTTCTAAAGAACCGTTACAGAATTGTAAAAAAAAAAAAATCTATATGCATATTTGTAACAGTTTTTTAATAAAAACCGTTACTAATTACATATTAGTAACGGTTTTTCCTAACGCTAAACAATCTGTAACGGTTGTTTACCGAAAACCGTTACTAATATGTAATTAGTAACGGTTTTTATTAAAGAACCGTTACAAATATGCATAAATAGATTTTTTTTTTACATTTCTGTAACGGCTCTTTACCGAAAACCGTTACTAATAATGTAATTAGTAACGGTTTTTAGGAAAGAACCGTTACAAAAATGGGTTATTTTTAGCGGAACATAGTGGCTGAAATATCCACCTGTTCCGCCACTAATAGTGGCGGAACATAGTAATTCTTCAATTTTTACGCTAATTGCCCATTCATGAGCCATGTTAATCTTTAAGTGGGGGGTAAAGAAATATTTTAACATGTTCCGCCACTAGTAGTGGCGGAACAAGATTTTTAATACTAATTAACCACGTTTAGTGTGTCAAATGGACCGTTTTTGGCAGAACTGAAAATTTATCTGTTCCGCCACTACTAGTGGCGGAATAAAAGTTGTTCCGCCACTAATAGTGGCGGAAATGGTAATTACCACATTATTTTCAAAACAGTGACAAGTATTGATTTATTTTGGGAAATAATGGTATAAAAAAAAATAGTCCTAAATTCAACTCAATATAGGTAATGTCGGTATTAAAAAGTATAAATCTTATTTCGGCCTAAATTAAACCCAATATAATGATTTTGTATAATGAGATTATCCTATGAGTTGAAACTAAATTTAAATTAATCTATTTTGTTTTCACCTTGAGTTAATCACTAGTATATCGTTTAAACTATGAGTCAACGTTAACAAATATAAAATTTCTGTAGTTAATTACATAATTAAAGTTACCACACAGTGGACAAACAGCTCAGAAATGGACAGAGAAAAGTGGATTCAACTCAGAGAGACAAACCTTATTTCAAATTTTGAAATTTGAATCCTAGCGACAAGTGTTGCTTCTGAAAAAAAGAACAAAAAATAAAGAAAGACAAGTGGACAACTTACCCTACATGCATTTCAGTGCATTTATAGCTAAGATATTTCAAATTAAGAATTAGATCAAATAATTCGTGTAATTTTGTTCTATTAGTAAAATAAAATTAGTTCTTTCGCTTACTAGTTACTACTAGAGGCCGGAGGGACAACAAAATTAATATCGGAAAATAGAAAATCACGACGGGTAGTGTACTGATTCTGTAACGACGGGTTGAAATTATATACTGCTTTATCGTGTTTCTATATACGTTATATATTATTTTCATTTTTTTAAATATATACTGTTTACCGAATGAATTTTTTTTATATACTGTTTGTTTTTAGTTTGTATGTTTTTATATATTATTTTTATTTTTTAAAAGATATACTATTTTATCTAATGAATTTTTTATATACTGTTTGTTTTCAGTTTATATATTTTTTTAGTTTTTATATACCGTCGCTATAAGATCCCTACAATATCACCGCACAGTATCAACTCCTAATTATATCTATGCCGTCAACTAGTTAGTATGTACAAAATGGAATTTATTCAATTTATTGGATTAAATGAAATTTTAGTCGATCACAGTTTGCCTTAACCATACTATTAAAAAAACACTATCTGATTAGTTTAGAGTTATATTATATGAGCTTCATCAAGCATAAATTATGAAATTAGGTTATTATTTTCGAACAAAAAATACGTACAAGTTGAACAATAAAACCATTTTTTTACATTAAAAATAAAAACAACATTCGTGTAATGTTGTAATCCCTTTGTCCTAGGTGAGAGGGAATCTCACCTCTGTTTGGACCACGTTCTTGTTTTGACAAAAACAATGTTATAATAAAACTTCTGAGCCATCAAACTTGAACTACTTAGATTCATAGTATATTTTTTTCTGAATGAAATGAGAAGAACTGGCAGCATATTTATTTTTTAAAATTATATAATTAAACCATGTTACTATTATAGTGATACTTCTCTTTTCAGCATTTTTCTTTTTTTGAGCATTTATCTACTGATTAATGATTAAATTGCATGTTTTTTATTCTTAAAATATGCTTAACTGAGAGCACGTACTTCTGAGAAATTGGACTATTTCGAAGTCCAACATTTGTTTATTCACATGTTATGTCTATTGTCATAATTACTCTCTTTATTAAAAAGTGGGTTACTAATTAATTATATACTATTCTTTCTCTGTTCATCAGTAAAAGATATATATTGTGAATAATTTAAAGTTGTCCCACAAATATTCAAGAGTTAGAACAAAAATCAGAGGATATAATAAGATGCCTCACCTGTTCTGTACCGCTTTCACGTGACGCGAGGTGACTCTTCTCTCTTCTTTTCAAATATGTCCAATCCTCTCTGCTTCCACAAATATACATAATATACAACCGAGTCAGTAATTAATTAATTAAGAAACAAATTACCCCAATGAGATAAAAATAAATTGAATTTCAGTTACTCGTTATGCAGACTATACAGAGTATGAAGTTATGAAGAAGTTAACTGATTTTGAAAGCAACGAGTGGTACCGTATCACATTGTGGCCTCCGCTACTTTGTCCTTTTTATTTCTCTCCTTTTATCTCTCACATCTCCATTTTTATTATCTCTAGTTGTATGTAAGGACCATTAGTAGTACTGTATAACAATAAATAAAGAATCCTTAATTATTACGACTTATATTTAAGACTCATTATTTATTTATAAAATATATTTTATCATATAATGAAATAATACATTACCCACAGTTCAAAAGAAAGCATCTTATTTGTCACAGACAGAGCATGAAGCCATGAATTATAAATTTATAATGGACACCAACACTAAAACCTTAAATATTTTTTAATTATAACTCACGACAAAAATAAAAAAATGAAATCTAAATAGTATTATTCCATTAACCTTAGGTCCCCTCCATTGAGCAGTAAACTTGAGAATATCAAAACCCTACACCCTTCTGTGACTCACTCACTCACTCTACTACTAGCTTTGTACATTCAAATCTCAAACCTTCATTTACCATTATCGTTACGTTCTCCATGCAATAATGCGTCGTTACTACACGCTCTTCTCTCTCATTCTCCTCTCTTCCCTCACCCCGACAATCCTCTCCAAAACCACCGCCATTCCTCCTCCTTCCCCCGACGCCGGCGCGCTGCTCGCCTTCAAATCCGCCGCCGACCCATCAGACCAGCTCCTCTTCTCTCCCGCCTCACCAACTCCGTGCAAATGGGCAGGCGTCTCCTGCTCTACCACTGGTGCAAGAATCACTCGTTTGGTGCTCGAATCTCTCAACTTAAACGGTACATTTGCTGAATCCACTCTTGGTAAGCTCGACCAGTTACGCATTCTGAGCCTCAAGTTCAACTTTCTGACCGGTACGGTACCGGACTTGTCCAACCTCATTAATCTCAAAGCGCTCTTCCTAGACCACAATCTATTTTCCGGCCCATTTCCGGTTTCAATCCTCTCGCTTCACAGATTGCGCACGCTCGATTTGTCGCACAATGCATTTGCTGGGTCGGTACCGGCCGGTTTGACGGGTCTTGACCGGCTCGCCGCACTGAATCTCGACTCGAACGGCTTCACCGGTACCGTACCGCCATTGAACCAATCGTCGCTAAAATCGTTCAACGTCTCAAACAACAATCTCACCGGTCCTGTACCAGCCACTCCAGTACTTTCCTCTTTCGGTACCAAAGTTTTTCTCAACAATCCAGGCTTATGTGGCGAAGCGGTACGGAGAGAATGCAAATCCCGCCTCATATTCTTCCCTAACGGCAGTACCAACGGTACCGCCGTACCGGCGCCAGCTGTACCGCCTTCCACGAAAGAAGGATTCCTCTTATCAGAATCCTCACCCACATCGAAATCCGTGCACAAGAAAATAGTTCTTGCGATTGTTCTCGCGTCAAGCGCGATATTAATCCTAGTAATTTTCACGCTTCTAATAATTGTAAGAAAGAATAGGAGAGACAAAATCACGGCTCATGAGAAAATTGTCACGCCAGAAAAAAGCACAAGCAGTACCGACCAAATTGTATTAAATCATTCGATCTCTCAACAAGAAACCGTGCCAATTATGACCGAAGAAATATTCACAGAAGAAAAGGCGAAAACTTTAGGAAAAAGCGGCTGTCTAACATTCTTCGCCGGCGAAATGCCAGGGTATTGTTCGTTATATTTAAAATTAATCAAAATGTTAAATAACATTATTTATGAGAAATTTGCAAAACACCCCTACACTATCCCGAAATTGCAAAGAAGTCCCTGCATTATTGGCAATTGCAAAAAATCCCCTATATTCTTGCCAAAATTGCAAAAAGCCCCCACCATTAATTAAGAATCAACACTTAGTTTGTATACCTTAAATACCTAAAATAGCATTTTAAATACTATTCTACATTTCTCTCTCTCTCTCTCTATCTCTCTCTCTAATAAGATTTTTCTCTTAATTAACTCAATCAACAACTCCTAATTTGTGAATACCATTATTCATTCATTCATTTACAAAAAACAAATTCAACAACAGGTACAACTTGGAGCAACTAATGAAAGCTTCAGCGGAGATGCTAGGCAGAGGCAACGTGGGCGCGACGTACAAAGCCGTGTTGGAAGGTAAAACGGTGGTGTGTGTGAAGAGGCTGGACGGGTACAAGATCGGGGGGTTCGGGAGAGAGGTTTTCGAAAGGCACATGGAGGCCGTGGGAAGGTTGAGGCATGTGAATTTGGTGAGCTTGAGGGCGTATTTTCATGCCAAGGAGGAACGGTTGCTTGTGTTTGATTATATGCCGAATGGGAGCTTGCTTTCGCTTATACACGGTATGAAAATGCTTTTTTGTCTTTTTTGGGTGGGGTTTTTGAGTTTTTTGTTGTGTTTTAGTGGGGTTTGATTGGGCGGATTGAATTGAAGCTTGATTGAGGTAATTGAGGGTTCGTGGGGTTTTAGTTCGGAGTTAATTGGCGCAAATTGAGGGTTGCTTGAGGATTAGTTGCGTGATTGGGTTATTCTTGACTTACATTCATTTAATTATTATGATTTTTTAATTTCGAATATATGCCTAATGGAAGCTTGCTTTCTCTTATACACAGTATGGGTTTGTACTCTTTGCTGTGTTTTTTATGTTTTTGAGGAAATTGAAGGTTAGTGGGGTTTAATTGAGACTTGACTGGCCACAATTGAAGCTTGATTTATGATTAATGGCATAATCAAGTTATTCTATTATAATTTGTTTAAATTTTAGGTTCGAAATCGTCTAGGGCGAAGCCGCTGCACTGGACGTCGTGTCTCAAAATCGCGGAGGACGTGATGCGAGGGCTCTCGTACATCCACCAAGCGTCGCGGTTGGTGCACGGGAACATCAAATCGTCCAACGTTTTGCTCGGCGCGGATTTCGAGGCGTGCCTCACCGACAACTGCCTCTCGTTCCTCCTCGACGAGCAGTATTTCGAACAGGACGGCGAGGTCAACTCGTATCGGGCTCCCGAAGCCAAAACGTCCTTCAAGAATCTGACTCCAAGGTAAAACACATGCTCAAATTACAATATTGGATAAGAAACCTAGAATGTCAAATGATTAAAGGGAAATTTGCAAAGAAGCCCCTCCGTTATGCCTAAATTGCTAAAAAGCCCATGCGTTGTTGGAAATTGCGAAAAGCCCCTACATAAAATATTTCCCTTAAAACATTTTGTAATTTAGGCACAATGTAAGGGCTTTTTTGCAAATACCCCCAAGTTATAATGATAGTAAAAAGATAATAGACAATATGATTGGTAATTGATAGGTCGGATATATATGCATTTGGAGTTCTGCTGCTTGAACTGCTAAGTGGAAAGCCGCCGCTAGATCACCAAGAGTTAGTATCAAAAGACCTGCCCGGGTGGGTTCGGGCAGTTCGGGCGGAAGGCGAAGGGGCGGATGATGAGCGTCTGATGATGATCGCTGATATAGCGGCGTCGTGCGTGAGATCCGCTCCGGATAGCCGACCGACAGCCTGGCAAGTTTTGAAGATGATTCAGGAAGTTAAGGATGCGGAGACGATGGAGGATGAGGAAGAGGAGGATGGTAGTGGGTTGAGTAATGGAGATTCTTGAGGGTTTTTTTTGGGGGAGATTTTTGAGTTTGTGTGTTCTTTTTGTTGGGTCCATATCTAATGGGCCGTTGTTCAAAATGTGGTAGTTAATGGAGCTTGTATTTTGTTTAGGGTTTCTGAGTAGATAAAACTTAGCTAAAAGAACTTGTTATTGCAATTCGGCCCTCCAGCCTCTACACAGACATTAAAATAGCTATGACGCATTCAAGATAAAAGGCATGTATATTGTATTGATTCATGACTGTTAGATAAAATGCTGTGAACGGCTTGATTTGAAGTCATAATATTTTCCTGAAAATTGTGTGAAAGACTAAAGTACAAGTACACACTATAAATGCCTGAGCTGCATCTATTTCGTTGAACATAATGAAGCATGAAGCCCAAAGTCCAAATACTTATTTATTTTCTCCGGTCCATAATGAGGACCCAACAAATTATTCATTAGTTAATTTTGGGGAAAAAACAAACTGGTGCCAAATAGAAGTTAACCAATTAGTTATGACAAAGCTATGAAATAACCAACACTTGTAACATATAATTGGTGTGACAGTGACTACTACTACTGCAAATAATGTAGTATATATATTATGCACTAGCCATACTGCAAAGAGTGGGACAATAGTATTATTATGTACAAACTAACGATTCAATTTGTTCCTTTTGCTCTTATCTTGAAATATTAGAGGAAACCATGGATTAATACCTACAAGTTTAGTTTACAAAATTAAAATTAATAGATTGATGTCTACAATTTTGGTTTACAAAATCAAACCATGGATTAATGCTTACAAGAGCAGAAGTTGTAATGCTAGATGTTTCTCAAAAATATATTTAGCCATTCGGGGAGGATCCAAAACTTCTCCGCAAATTAAGTTGCATAATAAAAAAAGAAGGTGAGATAAAGATCTAAAACATGTCTTCATACACATAATGGCATACCCAAACAAACATCTTGACAATATCCTACAAAATTTATGTTTTATGCTGAAAAATGTCTTCGTACACATCCAAAAACAAGGGCTCAGCCTCAATTATTTAAACTAATAATACATTATCCTATCCAAATATTTTTTATTTTTTAAATAGAAACATTAAATTAATTATCATATCCAATATCCAAATGTTTGGTCTTAGAATGAATGAATGGATAAGGCCACTTTTGCTTATTTTTATTTTATTTTATTTCATTTTATTTTGCAACATCCTGTAGTAAAAAAATTCTATTTGACAAAGGCTAGCTAGTCTAGTCTAATTTGAAGAAAAGGCATAAATGGTAATAATGAAGAAATAGCCAGCTTTAATTTTGATGCTGAATTGCTGATGCAATAAAGCAGATCAAAATGAGTCATGGAATGAGAATGATTAAGCATACAAAATGTAAATATCATGCACTCTTGACTCTTTGCTGCTCCCCTTCGCTTTTCTGTTCTAGCTCAAATCTTTTGTGGCATTTAGGCTGCATGGTCTATCTGTCTAGAGCAGCAAGTAATCGGTGAAGAACTAAATGCACAATTTATACAGAGTTTTTGAATATCCGTGAAGTAAATACACCGTTCGTAGAAGTTAAATTTCATGAGTTGTGTAAAATCTATAAGGCATAGTTCTTTTTTTTTGAATGAATTGGGGATGTAAGGCATAATTTTCCGTATATGTATAGATTATATAATGTTTACATTGCAGTTATGAGATAATCTTTCATTATGCTAACTATCTAAATTATCATTTTCCGAAAATGTACTGGTGGGAGATGAATGTATGAAGTTAACGGATACAAAATTATATAGGCAAACTCTCCTTCAAAAAAATAAATAAATAAAATTAGAAAGGCAAACTCGGTATAAAAGAAAAGAATTTCTGTAATCATGACTGAAATTTTTCCACCGAATTATTATTGCATATATTTCAACGCATGTTGATTAAAGAAGTGTAAAGCAGGGTCCCTTTTGAATAGTTCCAAGTGCTGAGAAAAAGAATAGTTTTATAGCAAAAACGTTTTGGGGCCTCTTAGGACAAAGAAGATCAAACTTTTTACTTAGGGTAAATATACTTTATTTTATGTGTTTGCATGTATTTTTAGTGTCTATGCAAATGCAATTTTCTAGTCTCGAATATTTTTTTGTTAATATACAAACACACCCACAGGTTGAAGGTTAATAATGGAAGTTGCACAAATTATAAATGATTATCTGAATTAAATACCATTTTTCTCAGAAAACGATGATTTTATCTTCTCTCTGAACAAATTATGATTTCAACTTCTAAGCTCAAAATACAACCACACTAGAAAAAGCATAACACAGAGAGCAGTAAATCATTTTCTCAGAGCGCAGAACTAACTAAAAAACGAAATACGTAATGAACTTAATAATTAGATCTTTATGTATGCTTAGGTTCAGGGTGCAAGGGGAAGAGCTCTAATGTTCCATCTTCAATTCCATCTTCTTCATTTCCATTGCTACTCCAACTCCTACACCTTCTCTTATTTCCTGCCGCCATGTTGCTTTCTTTCTCCTTTTCCTACCATTACATGGTTTAACCAATTATTATATTATTGTCATGCTATATAAGGCAATGTGCTTGCATTCTTTGGTTTCCTTTTAATCTCATTTATTTCATTTGTATTATCCAGAGTTGAACTAGCATGTGATATATCAATACATATATGATCATGCAGAAATATTAACATATTGCAGATGTTATAAATTACCATATATTCCTTAGTGTGAGATACATCCTTCATCTCATTATCATTATTATCACCATATAATGAGAGAATTGCAGAGCGCTTCTGCTTCTGGCGCTCCCTCGCCTTATGGTTCTGGAACCAGTAAAAGACGTTTTTGCCTTCAATTCTCCCGTACCGGCTGAGCTCAACAGTGATACGTTCAATCTGGTTGGAATTTGGAGTTCGCATACCGTTTTTGTATAACGCCTCGAGTATTCTTATTTGATCTGGCGATGGATTCCATCGTGTCCCTCCTGATTGTGTCTCCACCTACATCACGAAATATACAAAGATAAATCACGGTATCTCTTACTAACTAAATGTATCTCTTATAATATATTTTTTTATTAAAAAACAATCTCTTATAATATGTATGGAATAAGTAATACAAGAGAAGTGAGGTAGAGGATATGATACCACGCAAGAACTCAGCTTGCTAGATCGGCACGATGGCCGACTTGCAAAATTTTTGAAGAAAAATGAGTCAGGCAAGAGCTTCGGTGAAAGAGAAAGATGCCATGGATTGTTACGCAAGATTTCGTGGTGAGAAGAAGAGGAAGTTGATGAAAAAGAGTGGTCATTGTGTGGTAAGTCTGAAGCGTGTATTAAGAAATGGTGAAGCTTCATGTTTTGAGAATAAAAATGAAATGGTGGAGAGATTAAGAATTGACTCTAGTACTTTATATGGTGAGAAAAGTTTTGAAGAGTGCAAAAGGAGGCCCCCCTGAAAACACTAAACCCTCAACCCTAAAAACGGTGATTTTAACTTTTGTGCATAAAATATATGAAGTTTTTTTTTAATGCGAGCTTGAGATAAAATATATGAAGTTAACCCTAAAAAAGTAAGTTGTGCCAAGAAATGATAATATATTTTATATACATCACTCAAAGGGGAAAAATGTTTTATATACAAAATAACGAACTCACATATAAGGTTTTCCCTTTTTCAATATTCTATAAAAAATTCATATTTCGACATTTCATTGTAAAATAAGAATTATATAATCATCCCAAGATGCCTTCTTGAAGGGAAATATTTTATTATCGAATATTATTGTCAATATTCCAAAATTTTATCAAAAATGTTCCAGTTTCAAATTTTCACCGAACGTTCTATTTTTATTACCAGTGTATATTATCTAATTCATAGAATAGTCTATATTTAGATCAACATTTTAGTATTTTTCTGATACTAAATACGACCGGGCAAAGATATAATATATTTAATTAGAAAAGGGAATATTCATGATTAGAGCTGAAACTTGGTCCATATTTCACCTCTAGCTTGACTGGCCAACCCTTAGCCAAAAGGTGTGTATTATCATTATTAGAAAAAAAAAATCTGGAGATGGCTCACTAATTATAAAATAATTTCATGTAAAATAGAATATAATTAGTAAAAATATAATATCCTCAGAAAAAATTATGATCAGTACAATATTTCGCAATATAAATTACGATCTTAAAAGCATGTGTGATGCAAATGCTGGATCGTTTCAGGAATTGAAGCAGTTTGTTTTTTAATTATTGAACTTGATCCTCTAATTTTGGTGGTTTCTAAATAATACAATTCTATTTTTTTTAAGTTTAACATGTCACATCTGGTCAAAGATAGAAAAAAAGTTGATTAGGGTCTATATCATGTCATAGTTAGACCATCGATCTCATCTGTGCATGTTGCATGCAATGTTGGCATCATGTCAGACATGCCATGTACAAATTCAATCACCTACTTTAAAATTTGGGTCCGGTTGTCTAAAATTGATACATTTATTCAATCAAAATAATTGATACATAGCTTACTCTTTAAAGAAAAAATTGCTCAAAAGAAAAACCATCTACATTATGTTCAAATTATGTAAGAAGTCCTTTAATGTTTTCAAGATATTATGAAAATTCTCTTGATCAATAATATATTATATATATTACATTATCTCTTGGGAATGGAAATTAATAAAAAAGTAATTATATGAAGCTAAAACATTTATAATAATATTAAAAAAAATGGTGCAATAAAAGATGAAATTGATCAATACTAATCCTATACAAATGATGGGCCTACTTTGTGGGCTTGTATTCATTGAGGTCCTAAAAACTAGGAGATATGGAATTTGTGGGGTTTCTTTGTTGGATTGAGCATGCAAAGTGAGGGTATGACCAAATCATTTTATGAGGTTGACTTGCTAAAAAGGGTCTTTTTTATTCTAAATCTGGATCTTCTGTGGCTTTTTCAATTTACTTTTGTGGCTTTTAATGTTTATTTTATAAAAGAGAACATTAGTTTATCTTTCTTCTGAAATTAGTTTACCTTTTATTTATTTATTCTAGAGTGCATATTATTATTATTATTATTATTATTATTATTATTATTATTATTACTTAGTTTAAATATTATAGAAGATCATGTACATGTATAAGTTTGAATAGACTGAGCATATTATATTATGAGATTGAAAATATTCCTCTCTAAATTTCAAAAAAAAAAAGAAAATATTCCTCTCTAACTTTGGATTAATTTCTCCGCCGAAATGATGAGAATTCTCCCTTGCTTTTAGTTGAAGAAGAGAATGAGAAAAAGAGATTCCTCAAATCCCCATAAAGTGAAACCTAAAGCTGAGGAAAAAGAGGAAGAAAAGCCGAAACAAAGGCAAATCCACAGTGAAACGAGTTTTTTATACATTTTTCAAAAAAAAAAAAAAAAACACTCTATGATGTGAGACATTTTGACACAACAATTTGCACAGTAAATAACTAATCTGCTTGAGTTAGTCATGAACAATACATGTATTACCCATGCTGTCATGCTCATGCCTTTAGTTCCCAAAGAAAATTAGTGACCGAATCGATTTTCGAGACACTTGGACCCTTATTTTGGCGTTCATGGTCAGATTGTATTTGGGCTTAGTTATTTTGATCAAATCTTAGATTAGAAGCACAGAAAAATCTCTCTGGTGTTAGGATGAGTTAAATTAGATTTGTTATTCTAAGATACCAAAATTGTAAAAATATTCTTCTAAAATATTCAGATTATCCTAATCGCCTAATCGGACACGATATTAAATGAGAAAAAAATTAAATTACAAAATTAATTGATAACAAAAATAATAGAAATCCGATTTCTTATCTTTCTAACAAACAATTTATTCACGCATCCAGAAAAGAAATTGTAAAACGATATTTATGGAGAAAAACCTTTACGTCGGAATTCAGAGGTTAAAGCAAATTATTACTGAGGTTAATGGTTATTGCCTTATTTGTTCCTGATTACCTTCGAATGTCATCTCTTTATACAATTTAATAATTTTCTTTTAATTTATTAATTTGTTTATCTGTTAATATTTATTGGTTAAAATTATTTTTTACTTTCATTGTGAAAGCCTAGCCTACCTGATGATATATATTAAGAAAAAGTTGCATTTAGACAATTACAATAATATATTAATCGTCGAAACTGATGTAAAGATCATTGTAGTTCTTTCCGGTGGGTTGTTTTGGCTGATAGATTTATAAAGGTTATTTTTGAAAATTTTAAAACCGAGAAGTAATTTTCTATATTGATTTTAATAATAAACATTATTGAATCTTTCTTACTTTTTAATCAATTTCTCTCTCTACAAATATCTATTAATTCTCAAAAAATCAATTTAAACATTTTAATTGATTTTTTTTTAAAGTTTTTCAACCCTTCCGTTCTTAGCTCATATGTCAAGACTCAAGACACAAGATTGAGAATCTTAAAAAAAAAAAAAAGACACAAGATTGAGAAATCTCTTTTCCATTAAACTACAACCTGTGATAAATACTGGATAGAATTGATGCTTGTACTCATTTAGGAGGGGCAAGGTCGATGGGTACTATAATTTTATGAACTATGTCCATGGAAGTTTGCCTTTCAGCCAATTGAGCTCTTTTTACTCAAGGAAGTATTAAAAAAAAAATTGAGCTATTTTTACATAGAATTGGTGCATATATGCTAGGCTTCCACATTCGGGGTTCTATTACACCAAATCATTCATGCACGTCATAATGCAACCAATAATGAGGAAGACCAATGAAAGTGGACCCTGCAAGATACATCAAAATATAAATTACTGAAATAAATTGTTATAAATGAGCAAGACGTACACAAAAAATGAGAGCTAAGCACTCAAAAGTCAAATCACCAAAATCATACAGAATTTATTTGTGAAAATCCTACAAAATTCACATAAACTTGATCAAGAGACATATGTGAAAGAAAATTAGTGGCAGGAAAGAACGAATCATCCATTACGGTTCTTCAAGATGGTTAAAAAGTGAGGTTGGGAAGTAAAATAAATAAATTTTAATTAGAAAAAAAAGTTAAAGAATCATTACTGTTTCTCAAAAATACATACAAAGCCCTCCCTTGTTTTAGGCTTATTGTTCGGAGAACTCCCCCAATTTGTTCTTGCTTTATTTTCGTTACCTTTTCTCTTTATTTTGATTTTCTCTAATATCTCATGAACTAAAAATTTCAAAAGCAAACATAAAGAAAATAAAATATAAGAACTTTATTCTTCCTATGATGATTTATGTGGTTGAAATGAACTATTTAAGCTCGTCACAAAACATCATCATGATTATTATGTGGGAAAATTATAACTTCCCCCTCATAGAACCCTATTATGTGCACTCGCTACCATGACTTGCAAAGAAGTTATAAATAATAACCATATTGGTCATGCCTTTTTTTTAGGGAGAGATATTGGTCATGCCTTTAGTCCCAGCGAAGAATTAGGTTAAAATTATCTTTTTTATGTTCAGCAATTTAGTTCTGTTTTTCTGTTGGGTCATATTAATCATATTAGCCTTCAGTTCCAACAAAGAATTAGGTTAGATTTATTTTTTTATGTTAAGCAATTAAATTCTGTTGTGTCATAAAATACTTGTCAAGGTTGAATTAGTTTTTGGATTAAACCAAGTTTTGAGTGATCGATTCTATTATCAAACTGAGCCCAAAACGGCCCAAGATAATCAATCTCTCTCCTCTCCTTTTGGACAAAAAAGGACAGAGAAAACAAAATACTGAACTTTAGATTAACTGAACTGGAGTGAGCTTGAGAGAGATGGATAGAGGCGATTATCTCTCCACGGATCCAATGACAAAGGAGGCACGTATGTAATATTTTAAGTTTTGAAAATTTTCAACTGATTAAAGTTATTTCCCTTATTCTAAACAACAAAGAAATGATTCTCATAACATGAAAAGAAGTTAAAGAACCAAATAATACAGCAACTAAGTTCAGACCCAGCCAAGTTGAGTACCACTGCATCCCACATCATTTCTATAGAAAAAGGACTGAAAATAGAAAAAGGTCATATTAGATAATCGTAGCAGAGAAAAATCATAATTTTAACTAAACTTGGCAATGGCTATCTAAAAAATTAGGGTGAAATTGTTTAACATATCATTACTTATTTAATATATAATTGAGTTTTAGTAGGGGAAAAAAATGAATAGTGATTGCATTACGGTTGGCGAAGGATTGTACAATTGCTTGATGTTTTTAAGACTTTTAGCTCATCTTCCTTGGACTTATGTCTTATGAATTGATTTCCTTCAATATACCATTAAATTATCAATTTATAGTACGATATATACAAAAATAAAATATAAGAACTCTATTTTCCATAGACTGGTTTTTATATGTTCGACTATTTATAGATCTAGTCACAAAATTATTACTTAATAGCATGATTATTATGTGAATGATCCACTAATCAGTTTGAATCGACATGAATAATGTATGTACTGGTCATGTCATTTGTACTAAGGCTAAAATATGAACCATATTCGTCATGCCTTTTAATTCCAATTATGAGAAATTTAGACTAGCATTAAATTATAGGCTTTTAGCTGCCACTATTTGAAGAAAATACATTTTATGAACTATATAAAAAAATTATTTCATATAATTGTATCAATGTATTATTGACACCATGTCAATTATCAACAACCGACTTCCTCATTCATTGGACATACTAATTATCTAAACTAATTATAGCTTATATAAGCTGAAATATACCAATACATAATATATTTTACCTTACAATTAAAAAAAAAACATAATATATTTTACCTAGGACAAAACTTAAAATTAAATAAATAAACCTTAAAAAAATTAAATAATACTTTGAAATCAAGGCCCGTAAAGCCCAATATACTTTCAAGGCCCGAAAAAGCCCGATATACTTCCTGCTCTCAATGAAAAAGCCAGCCGCCATTGATGGAATAAATAATACTTCACTTCTCAGCGCGTGCTTTGGAGTAGATTGAGAGTTGAGAGAGATGAATAGAGACGATTATCACTGGACGGATCCGATGCTTGAAGAGGTAATTTAAAGAAATATTCAATATACCATTTTAGTATAGAGACAGTTAGGCATTGGTTTGTCTGTAATTTAGTTGAACTGAATGCACATTTTTTTTGTTTAATGCATAATTTTTAGTATATAATCTAAAAATGTATTGATTTTAGTAGTGTATAAAAGGTAAATAGTCGTAGAATAGTGCGTATTAATTTCCAATTTGGGAAATTAAACATAGTTTACTTTCGTTAATGGCGATTTGGATTTGGGAAAAATTGAATGCAAATAGGAATATTTTGATGCTTATTCAGTGTAATTGCAGTTTAATTGCTTACAATATAGAGTAAATTTGATATTTCCAGTGTTTAAGAAGGGTACATTTGAAAGATTTCAATAATTAAAAAGGAATATTTGATATTTTAAATTCTTTAAGGTTATATTACATGGAACTTTCTCTAATTCTGACATATTTTATTCAAAATTATGCAGGCTTGTAATTATAATAAGAACAAAAGGAAGTCTTTCGAACAAGATAGAAATGAGAAGAATAAAGAAGTTGATTTATTAATGGAGAATAATTTTGATTCAAACCTCCCAAAAGAGTTTAAATCGGGTCCCAAATTCATTGATTGTTCTGAGGAAAATGAATCAGAAATATTAAAAAATGATGATATAAGATCAAGCAGTATTGAAGATAATTTCGATAGTGACGCAGAAACAGATGGTAGAGTTTAAATTTTGAAACTTTTTCAGTTTTTTTCTTGATTTATTTATTTGTATTTAATTGGTGAAATTAACTTTTTTATTTTTTTTTTAACTTTATTTGATCAAGAAATGGCCATGTCTCAGCTTTTCGAAATATGTGCTTCTAAGAAATGGAACCCTCCTTTGTATGAGAAATTGGGGCCTACAAATCAGGAAATGTAAGCTTTATATCTGATTTAATTTTAAAATTTGTCAATTTTTTTGAAGTGTTGATCTTTAACTCTAGAGTCCTTTCTTGAGCTGGCTAAAATTTTGAATAATTTATATAGTTAAAGTAACCCTAAAGGACCCAATTCTTCCATAAACTATTTATTTATTTAATATTTATTATCTTATTTTTTTTCTTTATTTGTTGTTTGAATAGGTTTAGATACAAAGTGACAATAAAAGTGGACACGATAACTACAACAATGGTAGAATGTTTCGGCGAGTCAAATTATCAAAAAGAAGAGGCAAAAGAGCAAGCTGCGAAAGGCGCATTGTGGTTCCTCAATAAGTTAGGCCATTGCTCTAACTAAATAATTTATAACTAAATAAGTTGGCCCTTGTTTAATTTATATGTTGTTTTGTTGTATAAAGTATGAATTTGTAGGAACTCCAAGCCCTGATTTTGTTGTTTTGTTTTCAAAATGTAGTTTCTTGCGGTTGCGGTTTCCTGCAAATGAGTGATTTATTTATTTGGGGTTTAATAAACTCGCCAAGTTGAATTTTGTAAATGTACTAATAAATTATTTGTTTTTTATTATATCAATGGCTAGTACTTTGCATATGTATATAGTTAGCGTCTTGAATGTATGCTTTTTTGAATCCCACTATTAAGTGTTTTTTTCATAAATTATCTTTTTTTAATTAGGTATCGAACGCATTTTTTATTAGATAGATGTCAGATAATTATGAATAATCAAGCAATGGAAAACTCACATGTTGAATAAAATCTTTTACTTACGAAACAAATAATAAACTCTTATACAAGTCAGAACAAAACTTAATAACATAAATATAAACAACAATATTCCCCCATAAAAAAGCATCTCAATTCTATATATTAATTCATTTCAAGGAGACGAGACTAATAAAAAAACATCCCATTTTTGCTCCATCTCTTCCAAACATGAATTCTCAGTAAATTACATGGTATAATTCTGATTCATTGTGTCGATATCGAGACCCTTTCTCTTAACAATCGATTCCAGCTGCCCTTTCGTTGTGTGAAGCTCCCTCAGCCTATAAATAAAACATAATACTATTAATCTAAGACCTTAAAAACATTATCTAAAACGGTATATTGATAATAAAACGGTATATTACCTGGCAACTTCAGCGCGTCTCCTGGCTTGTTCGGCAATCTCAGAGAGTTCACCATAGGTGGCACCTTCACTCAAAATAGCATCGGCAGCATTGGACGGCAGGCCGTGACGAGTCCTTTGATCCACTGCCCATTGAGCCTCTCTCTCACCCTTTCCATAGTCATTCTTGTTTGTGAAGGCAATCTACATTTCATTTTCACATCAATTTAGTGATCAAATAAGGTTTTGAGAGATGATTATGAAAAAGTAATAACGATACATACTCTGTTGTCAATAAGTTTGCCCCAGGCTTTGCCGCTGAGAGCATAACGGATAATGAACTTGAGAATATCGAGAGGAATGTAAGTGATGAGACTGTACAACCAGATGATTCCTGCCCATCCCCAGCCGACTCCTTGAATCTTAGCAAATCCCCATTGAGCGTAAACGGCAATTATAGTTGCGATCTGAAAAATTAAAAGAAAGTTGTTTAGACTTATGTTTATGACTTGAGGTGAAACTATAAGTTGATGTAAATAAAAGAAAATAAGAGTTTGATTTACCAGTTGAGCGATAAGGAAGGCACCAACGAGAAGGAGACCTGGGCGTTCCACGTAGGACCAGCTCCTTGAGCGAGTCACAAAAATGAGAGCCTGGCTGATAATACTGACTTGGAGATAGATGGCCGCCATGAGTTCATCTTCATGCTCTCTAATGGACCTCACACCGAATTTCTCCTATATATTCATAAAGTAATCACTTGTTAGAAGATTATACACGAAATAACAATATAGCAAAATTAGATTGTTAATATATTTGTATCCACTCACCGGGAAGAAATCAGTGTCGTGTACGGCCCAGAAGAAAATGACAGTCATGACTGCCATGTAGGCTCCAAGCACGACACCAGTTGCAAAGATCTCCTTAAGCTTCCATGAGTCAGGCAACGGTGATGGCTTGACACGATCCTTAGAGATAGTCATGATAGTACCGTCGTTCAAGATGGCAATGATGAGGACCATGAAGGGTGAGAAGTCGAACTTCCAGATCAAGGCGAGAAGAAGGAAACCCAACACGATACGGATCGTGATAGACACAGCGTAAATCGTATAATTCTTCATACGTTGGAAGATGGCACGGCTGGTGAGCACCGCACTGACAATCACGCTAAGACCAGGCTCGGTCAACACGATGTCAGATGCTGACCTGGCAGCATCAGTTGCATCAGCCACTGCAATACCAATGTCGGCCTTCTTTAGGGCCGGAGCGTCATTCACACCATCACCGGTCATACCGCAAATGTGTTTCCTCTCTTGGAGCTTCCTCACAATCTCATACTTGTGCTCTGCATTTATTTTGAATTTGTTTTAGAAGATGTTTAAGAAGTATATAATTTATATCATTTTGTTAATTAATATATTTAGAGGAAGATTTTTACCTGGAAACACCCCGGCAAATCCGTCAGCCTTCTCGATGAGCTCATCAATAGGCAAACCGGCAACCTCACTAGAATTATCTCCAAGAAGAGTAGAAGAAGGATACATATTGGTACCCATTCCGAGTCTTCTTCCGGTCTCCTTAGCAATGGCGAGTTGATCTCCAGTGATCATCTTAACATTCACACCGAGGTGTAGCGCCCTCTTGATGGTCTCAGCACTGTCATGTCTTGGTGGGTCAAAGAGGGGCAAAAGACCCATGAATCGCCACGGAGCGCCGGCTGATTCTTTGGAAGCTTCTGGAACCTCCTGTCTGGCAACACCCAAGGAGCGGAGACCACGCTCGGCGAATTTGTCGATCATGGTGTGGACACGCTTCCTTGCGTCTTCTTTTAGGTTACATAAGTCAATGATCTGCTCAGGTGCACCCTTGCTGGCTCTGTGCCATTTTCCGTCATCATCAATGTAGGTGATGGCAGTACGCTTATCGACCGGATTGAAGGGAAGGAAGTGAACCTCTCTGATCCCGGCACGGGCCTCCTTAGGGTCAGCAAGCATGTTCACAATAGAAGCATCAATGGCGTCTTGGTTTTCAACCCTAGAAGCCCTAGCCGCAAAGAGAACAACGGTGTCTTTATCAGTATCCTTCTCAAACAACTCGATGAGGTTCTTATCGACGGTTAACTTGTTAAGAGTGAGTGTTCCGGTCTTGTCACTACACAACACATCCATACCGGCCATCTCCTCAATGGCGGTCATCCTCTTAGTAATGGCTCCTTGCTCGGACAAGCGGTGAGAGCCGATGGCCATTGTCACGGAAAGAACAGTTGGCATGGCAATGGGGATACCTCCGATGAGCAAGACCAACAAGTTGTCAATACCATCACGGTAAGCACGGTGTTGCACGGGGTACATGATGACAAGTTCAACAACGATACCGACCGCAATGGAGCAGATACAGAAGTTTCCGATTGCAGTGAGAACCTTCTGGAAGTGCCCAACGTTGTTGGTCGAGTCGACCAAATGAGCGGCTTTGCCAAAGAAGGTGTGAACTCCAGTTGCAATAACTACAGCTTCAATCTCTCCTTGTTTGCAAGTGGAGCCTGAGAAGACCTGATCGCCTGGGTTCTTGGTAACGGGGAGAGACTCACCAGTCAAAGCAGACTGGTCGATCTTTAAAGGATCGCCTTCCAAAAGACGGGCGTCGGCCGGGATGATGTCACCAAGCTTGACGCTGATGATGTCACCAGGTACCAGGAATGCAGCGTCCATTTCCATCCATTTCGCGTCACGTAAAACCTTGGTCTTAGGAGCGAGGCCGGCCATGAGAGCCGCGGCAGCGTTGCCCGCATTGTTCTCCTCGATGAAACTGATGGTGGAGTTGATGATGAGGAGAACGACGATACCGACGAAGTCTTGCCAGTCCGGAGGCTTGCCCTGTTATAATCACTTGAAGTTAGATTTATAATATAAAGTATTGTAAAATTTATTTTTTGTGGAATTGGTATATTGTAGTAATTTAAAAGGATTTATTTTACGCACCCCGCCGTTAGCCAAAACAATCGCCATGATGGCGGCCATCTCCATTACCCATGACAGAGGGTTCCACATGAACCCTAAGAACTTCAGAAGCTTGCTCTCCTGTAATATGAACAAAATATTCAAGTTAATGTTGTAAATTATATATCTTATATATTTTCTCATTTGTGTTGAATGATTCTTTGAACTGAGGACTAAAAATCTCTCTACTAGCCCTCCCCTCAAATATAATGTCGATCATAACAAACCCTGATTTTGTTCATTATTGTTTTGATTATACCTTCTTCTCCTCGAGCTTGTTGGGGCCAAACATTTGGAGCCGTTGCTCGCCTTCTGTTGAGGTCAGCCCTTCCTTCGTGCATTTTAGATGCACAAACACTTCTTCGACGGGAATTATCTCCTAAAATATCCCAAAAAATAAATCATCAAATTTATGCCTCTAAAATCATCAAATTTATGCCTCTAAAATTATCTTATATGAAATCTTGTCCATTTATCTTACGAGATCGACGGTCTCATTCTTTATGTCGTCCAACGGAAGGGAAGCCATTGTTGTCTCTTGCCTTGGTTCCTCTCTCTCTCTCTCTCTCTCTCTCTCTCTCTCTCTCTTCTTTTTCTCTCTCCTTATTATCTTGCTGAAGCGATGAAAAAGAAGAGAAGCTTAATACCTAAATGTCTATGAGTTAGAGGAAAACCGTGAGGGTGATCTTAATGCCTATAACCCTCCTCCTTTTATAGATTGTTGGCAAAAACTGTGTGAGGCCTACATTTTTCTAACCAAAAATGGCAAAAACATAAGAAAAATTGAAGTCTACGGTTCACATTACAAATCAGGAGTCAAACAGTTAGGGTTCGGCTGCGATGAGTTGTTTTTCTCAGTGTGGGACGGTTTGAAATTTAGGAAAAAATGTTTTTACGCGTTGCTATGCTTTTATTTGGATAAGTATGACATGATTAATACCGTTATGACTAATATTGGAGCATGGTTTATGTTGTGTTAATTTTGTTTTGTAGGATTACATAATTATGAATTATGACATGATTACTTGTTTTTTTTAATGCAAGCTTGTGTGACATGATTACTTGTTAATTTGTGCATCTTTTTAATGCTTAATTTAGATTCTCTAATTTTGTTTGTGGTGCGTTTATCAGCAATATTATAAATTTGGAAAAAAATTACAGCACACCAAATTAGTATGATCAACAAGATCATAAAATAGGCAAAATTATTGCTCGGAAAATAATTACTCAATAGTAGGGCAGAAAGACTTCATGTGACATAAAAACAATATATATACCAATATTGTACACCAGAAGATAAACAATTCAGAAGTTATTCAGTTTAAAGTTTGATAGGATCTCACAAAATGACAAATCACAAAGATATCAACTTACTAATTTTAAATCACAACATACATTTCAACAATATATTTTGGCAAGTCATACAATTAATAAAACCTAATTAATCGATATATATTCCTTCATCTTTTTGAACTAAACCCATGATAATACCTGACCTTTTGAAGTTCCTCCCACAATGATTCGTGACTATAGATCATACCGTATTTATTCAAGACAAGCATCTTTCATGTAATGGTGGCTCGCTGCAAAATCTAGGGTTTCCATTACATTTTCTAGGGTTATTCTCTCAATTAACTTCTCACAAACCATCCCCAACCTCGTACTGCCTAATATAATTAATCATGAAAGTAAAATACTTCAAAATATCTAGAATATATAGAAACTAGTATAATAGTAAAACTGTCAAGTATTGCATCACAAAGCTACTTTAATAACGTCCTGTAACTTGCTAGTGAATATATAAATGAATGTTAACTCAGAGACATTTCCTAACAAGTGTCTGAATAAACATGCGATTTCACGATCTTTTTGTGCGCATATATACACCCAACTTTATTTATGTACGAATTTACAACATCACCAAAGAAAGTCAAATAGTTAAAAAAAATGACAGTTTCAAATAGAGCCCCCAATTAAATAACCATTACAATAACAATCAAACTTTGAATATACACGAAACAAATGGCCCCAAAATTTATGAATAATAAATCATTTTTATCATAAAGATAATGCTGACTCAGGTTTCAATCGATTCAATCTCACAGTCCCAAGAATATACTCCGGCAATTCTCTCTCTTCCCTCCCCTGCAAAATTAAAGAAAAAATCATTATAATTTTAGAAAGTAATTTAATAAATATAGTATTGAGAAAATAAATGATTAAATAAATACCTCAATGAGAATCGCAAGGTCGACAACAATTCCAGTTACATATCCAAGAACCAAACCGATTATACTTTTCGCGACAGATGATGATCCAATATCAACATCAATCTGAAAAATATATATGTACAGTGATAAAAAAAATATTTCACATGAATAATTAATTTTATGCCATGTTACATGAATACTCAATAATATATATATATCAGTTTTTGTGTATAGTATAGTGCATCATTTTACCACTTTTATAATGCCTTGAAAATAAGGTGGTATGTTTATAAATTAAATAATGATTTTTTTTTCAAAAAAATATTATTTGAAGTAAAATAATTAAAAATAAATAAATAAAATGAGTTACCTCTAAGAAATTATCTTGGCGAAGATAGTTGCAAGTAACCGCTTTTCCTAAAAGACAAGCTTTTGTACCCACTGCTCTTTTAACCATCCAGTAACCCTAATTTTTTTATTATTATTATTATTAATTATTATAAATTTATACTGATTCATAACCGCATAAATGCATAAGCACCATAATAAACGGAATTCTTCAAGGTAAAAATTCAATATTCTTTTTTCTTTCTTTCTTTTTGGGTCAATTTCACGTACAAAAATTACGTTAAAAGTTAAAACATCAAAAATTTATTTTTAAAAAAAAATACCTCAACAATACTGGGAATAAGTTTGAATCTGGAGTCTCTAAAAACATCATTTCCATCAACAAACCGGCCTAACAAAGATTCTTTATTTATTTCCCTTTCTGAGCCGAAATACGCGACCAAACTATAGTTTGGCTTCGCTGGAATCTGAATTAAATAAATAAATAATTTATTAAAAAAAAAGAAATTTACATTTATGAATTTCGAACTTTTTGGGGGTATATGTGTATATATGAACCTGTAAGTTGACGACAAAGATGAAAGGGACCTTCTTTCCTGCTTCGCTCTGTGGAAAGAAAAGGAAATAAAATTGTAAGATGTTAGTTAAGCGATTAATTAAAAAAAAAATCTAGAGAGAGAGAGAGAGGAGAGAGAGAGAGAGAGAGAGCATATGAATGAGTTTTACTTGAACGAGAGATATAGGGTTTAGGGAGACATTATCCATTCGATTATCGGATTTTAACCAATCGACTCCAATCAGCTTCAAAAGAGGATCACCTCCAGGAATCTTTTAAAAAAAATTAAAATAAATAAATAAATAATGTGTAACTAAGTCTCAAAGGAATCCAAATTTGGGTCAAATAACAATCAATTTCAGCGCTACTCATCAATTAAGACTCAAAATTCATCCTCGTTTATAATAACTCAACCCAAATTAATCCAAAAAAATAAAAAAAATAACCAATAACCCTCATCAATAAAAACAAAAGCAGACACTAAAAAATAAAATTAGGTATATGTTTTTAGGTAGGTTATTTATTTACCTTAGAGTGATCAGTTAAGTAGGTTTGGCCTCGAATCATGAAACCGTTCCCATTTGGACTCGACCAACAATTCGAATCATGTTCATTTTTGGCTAGTTTTAATGAACCTTTAAATTGACTCGGATCGATTAATACTGGAGCCGAACTTGCGTTCAGTTCATTCCTCTCCAAAGTAGCTACATAATAAAATAACACACAGAAAATAAATAATACATAGAATAAATACAGGATAATAAAATTAAGAGGTTTTTAATTGTTCTTTTTTTGTTTTAATTTTTATTGGGGATCTTTTATTTGTTTTTAACGGAGAAGCATAAATATAGGGTCATATGATTTGAGTATGAGATCAAATGCTATTTAATTATTTAAACGACATGTGAAAATGAATAAATTAAAAATAAAAGGAGAAATTGAGATCACCTTTACTTCTCTTGAGAGCCAAGCCTGCGATTGCCCATGACACGTTCTTCAGCTTCACTTTCCCATCCTACCAAAATAAAACAAAACATTAATAACTTAAATATAATAAATATAAATTCATAGTAAATAATAATGATTTGAACCTTGGAAAGAGCAGCATCTTGAAAATCATTATCATCATCACTATCGTCATCACTGTCACATTCATCATCATCGCCAAAAGCGACAGCATCATAAAACTCCTCATTATTGTTATTATTATTATTATTAATATTATTATTAATATTATTATTATCTTCTGTTTCAGCAGAGCTGACAGAAGAATGAGCTTGGAATCTCGCCCGCACGGTTTCCGATGCAGAATCCGACGTCAGAGATGGGTTCGATTCGAAATACTCTCTCAAACCTATAAGTACACATTAAGAACCCAAAGTATTATATTTACCGTTCAAAAACTTAAAGTATCATATTTACCCCTCCAAAACTCTAAAATATCATTTTTTTTTTATAAAGTCTAAAATATCATATTTACCCTTACAAAAACCTAAATATGATGTATTCGATTGTTGGAAGGGTAAATATGATATTTTAGAGTTTTGGAAGTATAATGTTTTGGGTTCTTGGAGGGGTAAAATGAAGTGTACCAAATTCGCCCTTAGATATAAACTCTAAGATGTTATTACATTCATGCATTTAGTACAATTATATGTTTAAAATTATCTATAAGGAAGAAGAAAGCATGTGCTGATTTGATTCTAGTCTTTCAACATCTAGGGTTCAATTTAATATATGAGAATTATCTATTTTATTTATAATCTATATAAAAAGTGAATAAAAATATGTATTATTATAATATTACCTGCAACTTGGCAGAGTAAAGAAAAAGGGATCGATTTTTCGAAATTTGAAGAACCATTTTTCTTCCATTTTTCCCAAAAACTTATTTGAACTTCCACCATTTGAGTCACGAGACATTTCGAATCGCCGAAATTCGAATTCAGCCTCCTTATTTCCCAAATCGAAGCTGAAATTTATAAAATAAATAAATAAATTAATTAATTAATTAATGGAGTATTGTTGGATAAATTTAGTTAAGACTTACGATTGATATTTATGTGGTTATAGCCGGATTTTTTAGGTTTTTTCTTGTGCTCATGAGGGAACTGCAAAATAGCTTTAATTCGAACCAACAAAACCCTTGTTAGATTTTACTTTTAGTAATAAATAAATAATTAAATACATAGAAATGTAATATTTTTTATGAAACATATTAATTGATTACTATATGTTCCGTCTTGTCCATGGAACCACTGTCTAGAAAAGACAAAATCCTTCTTTGAATTCCACCTAAATATACAAATAATACACATATATAATAAACACAGATGCATTTTGTAAGAATATTTTTATGAAAGAAAAACATGCGAAATATAAATAAAATTTTGTAAACAAACCAAGTTAGGTATTTTGGATCGTATTTCGCATAAACAATATCGATATGCCCATCTATTGATTCCACTAGCTCCAAATCACTTGTCAATACATCCCATCTGTAAATAAAAATAATATTAAAATTAAATTAAATTAAATTAAAAATTAATAATATTCTGTTAGTTTCATGTGTAACAATCATCTACAAAACGGAAAACATCACATATAGTTTAGGCAAACTTTAGATTAGGAAAGAAGGGCATATATGGAATTTTCCAAGTTTCGAATGGCCATGCATGATTTTTTTTATTTTTCCACTTTAGAAGGGTATATATGAAATTTTGTAAGGGGTATATATGTTACTTTACTTACTCATATCTTTTCTTTGGTTCGAGACTAAAAATAACGTCAAAAACCGCATCAATATTTGCATTTACAACCCCGACCGATTTGAGAAGAACTCCCTTCCCGCCCTACAAATTTCACAAAAAAATTATTATTATAATTTCCTTCAAAATATTGTTATTATAAATACCAATTTAGAGACAAATAGAAATAAATATATGCCTTGGAATTAGCAGCATCTTCAAAGATTCTAATACCTACACGCAAGTCAAAAGAAAAACATTCAAGTCATAAATTGAATAATACAAATAAACATATATAACTAATAAATAAATTTATTTATTTATTTATTACCGTTGACGGTGCGAACACATCTCCAATCGTGAGCTTCAACAGCGTCTCCAATTTCATCTCCAGTTTCATTCATCTGTTTAGCTTTAATATCAGACGCCTGTCTTAACAGCATTTCTGGCCCTGTTAATAATAATTAAATTCAAAAAAATAAGTAATTATTTGATATAAAAATAAAAGATGATACTGATTATAATAGCTACATGAATATTTAATTAATACCTTTTCCGATTTTTATGAGTTTTCCTAGTCCGTGTTGAGCGTACTTTCTGACCCTACGTCTGTGCCCTTCAAGATTTATCCTGAAAGTATTAAATAAATAAAAGGGACGGTTTCACGATATACTTAAGTACGAATATATTTGGATAAATTTGATATTTTTGAAGAATTTTTATTCTTTTTTTGGAAATGAAAAAAACGTACTCATCTTCAGTGTTTAATCTTCTGTGTTTGCCGCTGCCCATCAACAAGTCAAACTCAGCCCGCTCAAATAAAGAGTTTAATTACTCAATATTGTATTTGTATTTTATATTTAATAAAATTTAAAAAAATCATCTTTACAATGGTAAAAATGCTTACTTGTTGCTTAGCTTGTTCAAATGCCTCAAACCATTTACGTAACTCGCCAGGTGTCGCACATGCAATCTAATTAAAACATAAAAAATATCAACAATAAGAAATTAATAACACCAAATTGAAATTAATAATACTTAATTTAAGTTTAAAAAGAAAAAAAGAAGTTGAAGTACCTCTCCTTTCTTTGATTTGTCGAGCCGGTTGTAAAATTTCAGAACATACAAATCCTAAAACAAAACTAAGAAATTAGCAAATTAGAACAAAAAAGATAAGGAAATAATTAATTTTTATACAAACCCCATTATTGACTTTTCTTCTTCCAAGCTCTTCTACTACAAGACTGTGACTCACAACTCCTTTCCTTATCGGTTTCTGCAATTAAATCAAAAATATAACAAAAATAAGAAATTAGTTTCATAGTTTCATCTTTATTAGCTGAAATTAGTAATTACTGCTCACTAATCAATTTTTAACAAAACGATTTTCAAATCAGCTCAGCTCAGTTCAAATCAATAAATCTCAAGTGAGGAAGGAATGAACAAACGAAAACTCACGATTCCAGGATCTTCTTGCGGATCTCGCTTATACATAAAAACCTTACTCCCTCTCAGAACGAGGTACCTCAGATGGCAATACTGCCGCCCGATTTTGTTCACGCCCAAGTGATAGATCCATCCGGCGTACTCCGCCACTCTCCCGCTTCCTCCTCCATTCTCCGGCGATGAAAGCTTCTCGACGGCGACGGAGTTCTCCGGCGAGTCGATCGCTACATCAGCCATCAATGATCGATCGTGTTTTTACCAAATGAGGAAAGAATTGGAGGACAAGGAACTGAGTATTTGACTATTTGTCAGTGAGCGGTTCTTTCTATAATTCCATTGTTTTGTTTACGACCTGGCTGTAATAAACATGTAATTTTACTTTATCAACCCTGCCACATGTCAGTGCATCATATGTAAAATGTGAAGATCTTTAATGCCTTTTAAATGATGACCACTCATACTTTACATTATCATATATATTATTTTTCTATGATATATAATTCAAAATATAAATATAGTATTTTTATAATAAACGCAAAATAGATAATGTGTGCAAATAATATGCTGGATAGAAAAAATATTATGTAATGATTTCATAGTTGAAAATTATACAATATTAATTATCTTTATGATGTATATTTTTTTATAAAATATGAACAGTATCAATAATTTTTTTTCTAATTTAGTTTGAAAGATAATTTATCATTATTTTCTACTTTTGTATATACACTGTGGTCAGAAAGATTTGAGAAAATGACACTCCAATATTATATACAAGAAGAAAATCACATAACAGTATCTCTAACTTTCAAAGGGTACATCTGAAATTATCTTCCATTAATCCAATGAAAGCAAGCTGAGCTGACTAGATTGCGAAAAGAGAAGGCAGCCGTTAGGTACAAAACTTTTAATTCATCATATGAACTCGGTTCACAAGACCGACTAATTTCAAATCCCCACTCGAGCGAACAGTTTTGCTTCTGTACTGGTAAACCGAGTGCGTTTAGAAATGGATTGGTTGGTGACCCTTGCCATGCTGTTTTCTTTACAACTGTGGGACCGGTGAAAAGAGACGTTAGGTGTTACTAATCCTCTCCATTTTTTATTAAATGGAGATATACTGACTTAGTTTGTTTTTAACTTTTGAACAACTGTTAAAACATGACTGGTTCTACGCGTCCAATCAGGTGACGAAGGGAACTTGAGATGTCTTATCCTCTCCTATTCTAAAAGAATTATCTCTTTCTTCATGAGCATGGTTAGATCCGTACTACGCATCACATGTAGTTTTCGAAATTCGTTGTGCATATGCAAAATCATACATTCATAATGCATGTAATTGTAGTGTCGACTTTAATTCCTCAGATAATTGCATTATCATGTTTCATTATTTTGTGAGCTTTGATTTAATTTAATTATATACAAAGCAAAAATGATTCTTCAGTCTTCACTCTTCAGACATGCATGTAGCTTTCAGTCGGTAACCATCCTTCTACAAAACAACACCGTAGACCCGTTCTTCGAACACCAAGAACATATAAACCCAATGTTCGTTTCAGACCGGGTCCAGGCAATTTCAAAAGGATGCACCTAGGAAACCGTCTGGTCGGCCAGCCGTCCGTACCAGCTTCACTTGCCACGTCATTCCTTTGCCCTCTAATTCAAACCTCCTCATTAATACATTAATTTATGTAGCGAGTCATTTACAGAACAAACTAACCCTCTATACAAATATATATAGAAATACAAAAGAGACGCGTTCAGCTTCGATTGCCACGTCATTCCTTTATCCTCCAATTCGAACCGCCTCATTTTTAACTTACTTTACGTAGAGAGTCATTTGAAACAGAAAATAACCCGCTATACAATTTATAAAGATATACAAAATGGACGCGTTCAGAGGTCTATCAGGTCCACGCTCCAACTCGATTCCTTCTTGGCTGCTTCCTAATTAATCATCACCCTTATATTCTAACATTATTACGTTACTGCCATTATTTTTTCTCTGATAAAGACCATTTGGTACTGAGTGGCACTGACGGTAATTTAGTGAATGTTTATGGGTGTTGTTCTGGTCAATACTGGCGTGTATGAGTGGCTCAAGTGGGCACGTATTAAATAAATAAATAAAAATAAAGAGGGAGCATGAGGTGAAATATTAAATGAGTTTATTTGTAAACGAACGCCACCATATAAAATTATATGCGTATTATAGGATTTTACTTTAACGGGTCGGATGTTGTTTGGATCCGATCTTGTCTGGTTGGAGGATCCGGTTTGTGATTTTGGTTAATAATTGAAGGAAATCATTCAACAAATCCTCACCAAATTGATTCTCATAATAATTATGTTCTATGAATGTATACGTTTGGCATCAGAAAGCATATTTAAAAGCATTCCAACTCATGCTATCGATTAGATATATATACTTATTTAATATAAATTATATTTTTTATGCATACATGTATATTATTTTATTGGTTTAATTTAATAAAATAGTACTTAAATAATATTTAAATATTGTAACACATAAATATAGATAATGAAAGAATATAATAATTAGTATCTTATATAAATGATTAATAACATCTAATATATATTAAAGTAATAAATAAGAAGTATTAAATAGTCCCATATGAGGTAGGTAGTTAATTCAGTATTGACTCAACAAATGATCAAAGGGCGATTAGGTCCGTTGCGATTTAAAAAAATTTCGTTCTTATAATATGAATATAAAGATGTCAAACTATTCAAAGTCAAATTAGTTTTAACTGTTGATTATCCATTGACCGAGTATTTTCAATATATTCCGAACTTAATTGATACTGGAAAAAAAATGAGATTATTTTCATCAAAAAGGAAAATATCACCTATAATTTTATATAAAAATTTCATCGCTAATTAAAAAAAAATCGATATAGTCATTACCACGTAAGCATCAAGGGAATCAATTATCAAATTCAAAATCAACTCTTCAACTAAACAAAGCCAATTACTTAAATATCACATCTCAATTAAAATTAAAATGTTAATTAATTTACAATCTCATATTTAACAAATATAAATTGAAAAAAAAAAACAAGATATAGTTGGATCCAAACAAGCAAAATAATGCGATAAACCACGAATAGAAAACGCGTACTTTCTCTATTCAGAATAAAATAAACTAATAACAAAAAAAAACCATGCCAACATTAAACATTTATTTATATTTCCTTAAATAACCCATTACATATTCCTAATGTCCAAAAAAACATTATATCTTCGTAAACTAAACTTATAAAACAGAAACGAAATACCAACAAACAAATTTCTCCGTTACAATAAAAGGTCCGTTATATGGTTCCGGATCCATCTCTATTCGCTTCAATCACATCCTACCAAACCCTAACCGACTCTTTCTTTATAAAACACGGCTCTCTTCCTCCTCTTTCCTTCACCATTATCATTACCATTACCATTACCATTTTCATTCGTTTCTTCTACAGACCTCTCTCCTCTCTTCTCTCTTTCGGCCTGAATGGGCACCGAAGTTCTTACTCCGAGAGATTTCCTCAGCGCCCACAGCGCCGCGTTTTATTCCCCCAGGCCGACTCACAACCGGCGCAAAAACGCCGCGCAGAACCGGCCGGTTAGGCGGACTCCGTCTCCGAAGAATAAGAAGGTTGGCAGGAAGGCTTCTCCGCCGCCTTCTAGTAACTCTCCTTTAGCCGAGGGGTTCAGGCTTCTCAAAAGAGGCGAAGCGTTAGATCGGAAGAGTCCTGAGCCGGTCACGCCGGTTCAGACCAAGACGCGTCGGTTCGGGTCAGATCCGGGCGTTTCTGGCGAAAAGAACTCCATTCTCGGCCGGTTCAAGGCTGAAACTAGGCCGGCTGAGACCAAAACCGTCCGGTTTGTACCGGATCCGGTGGTTTCCGTGACCAAGCCGGGTTTAGTCAAGCCTGAGCAGCAATTAGTTACTCCTCCTCCTAAGCCGGCTGCCGGGCGGCGCCCATCCGGTGCGATTTACGCCGGTCCGGCGTTTACTGCGGCCTCGCCGGAGCCGAGTTCACTGCCGGTTCCCAGTTTCTTACAAAAGTCGAGCAGCACTGGCTCGAGTGAAGATGAAGCATCTAAGGCGTTAAGATGCCTTCTCAAACTGAATATATTGTAGTTGTAAATCCTTCTTCTTTTTTCATTTTCTGTTGTTTCTCTCTGATTCAGGGCTGATTTCCCCTCTGATATTTTTTCCAAAGAGGGGGAAAAGGGTGGGTGTCTGAGAGAATTAAGCGAAAATTGGATCAATTGGTGGATGGTTGGGGAATTGAAGGTTGATTTAGGGTTTGGTAAGTTTGATCTGACGATAAAAATTTAGGGTTTGGTTGGTAATTAGTAGTGTGTGTGTTGTTGGTTTTTGTTGGTTGTGTGTGTTCTTGGAAGTAATTGTAAATTAGGCCCTGGTGGTTGGTAATTAGGGTTTAGTTTGTGATTAGATTAGTGTGGTGTTTTTAACATAGTTTTAGTTTGGTATAATGGTATAATAATATATAATCAGTGTTGGTTTTAGGTGGTTTTTAGGTATAAAATTGTCAGGCTTTAAATTATGTGTTGGTGTCAGTTTGTAGTGGTTGTAATGTATTAGTAAGTTGTAAGAGTTTCAAGTTATAATAAAAAGTTTGTTTTGTGTTTTTGGTTAAAAGGTATTTCTGTATTAGTAAGTTGTAAGAGTTTCAAGTTTTAATAAAAAGTTTGTTTTGTGTTTTTGGTTAAAAGGTAATTCTGAATTGTTTCTTTCTTTTTTTGCTGTTTTGAAATCTTGTTCTTACTGTCTGAAGACTGATTACCATTAGCAAATTAAGATGTAGAAACTTCAGAATTGCTAATCAATAAAAGTTCATTTCCATTTGACTTTTTTATATTTCTGGAAAGATAATGATGGACTTTTTGTATTTTTTTCTTCTTCTATTTTTGTTGAATTCTAATGAACTGAATGTTGCAGGCATGTTATGCTACTTGATAAATAATTTAAAAAATTATTAAAATGAAGTGTTATGTTATTTTAGCATTCTATTTGATAATATATTTATTTTATGATGGTAATATATTATTGTTGCATTCATATACATTTTTTTGACTTTGAAAAGTTTTTTCTTGGTGCCAGACTGTCAATTTATCATTTTGGTCAATTATATACAGCTCAAGTGCTTAACATATCAATTATATAAATAACACAGCTATCATGCGTATCATTGTGCAAGAATTTAATTATTTTATTCGAAGTAAACCATTTTAATATTGATATAACTTAATATATATTCTTTACATAATAATATATATTTATCATCTTTAATTAGTAAATATATTTGAATGCCAAAATGTCTCTCATCTTTGCAAAATACATGTATTTTGAATACTTCTGAACAGTTTTATTGTCAACATGTATTCTGAATCATTACTAAAAAATATACTTCCTTTTGAATCGTATATAATAGTATAATACAAAACTGTCAAAACCCTAAATTTCTTACAAAATGATAAAGCTTTAATAAAATAAGTTTACTTATTATTTTATATACTTCTGTAATAATGGGACTGTCAATATTCCCTAAATCGCTTAAAAAACGGAAAATATTATACAAAATAATTTCAATTATTATTTTAATATATTTAAGTAATAATGGGGGAAAATAATATTGAGCCACAAAAACTAATGTATATTGACATTTGTTATTAAACGGTGGAAGGATTACGGGCCCAGGCCCAGTATGACTCGGGAAACTGCTATAATCGGACAGTCACCTTTTTAGTTTTGGGCTATAAAAAAATTAGTTTATTTAGGCCGGATAAATATATTTAAAGTGCTTATTGGGTTGTTCATAAAATGCATCTCATTCTCGTCAGCATAATTGCTAATTTCAAATACTTACTGCATCTCAATGATTAACACTACAGATTGTAATTCCAGATATTTTATTAATACATCTCAGAGATTAATAAACAGTAATTTCAGATATAATAATCTTTAATTTCAAGTAATCAGTCAAACAAAATAAAATATATTTCTGACATATATTAATATTAAATAAATAAAAGTAAGATAAATAAGTAAGTTCAATTGAATATATTTTTGACATATAATTTTAGAACATAATTGGTATTATAAAAAAAAGAAATAATATATTACAAATTATTTTTGTTGTATTTTTATTTTTTTAACAAACTAAAATCTCAAATTCATTTATTATTTCTTGGAAGTCTGCAGTAAGCAATTTTTTTGAACCTAGTTTTCGTTTTCATACGAGGAGAAGAGAGATTAATAGTAACACATGTTAATTTTTATCCTTTTGTAATTAATTTGTGAATTTTTATTTTTTTGGGAACAAGATTGAAAAAAATGCAAAAAGAAAAATTGCTCAAAAGAGAAAGAGGGGAAAACAAGTATATATAAACATATAAATTGAAAACAAACAGTATATAAAAATTCATTCGATAAAACATTATATATTTAAAAAAATGAAAACAATATATATACACAAGCATATAAACTGAAAATAAACAGTATATAAAAATTCATTCGGTAAACAATATATATTTAAAAAAATGAAAATAATATATAGCTTATATAGAAATGTAAGAAAACAGTATATAATTTTAATATGTTACTGTAGAATTGCCTGAATAACAAATAGGAGATTCCAGTCTACCACAATCGTTGTGGATCGCTTCAATATTGAAATAAATTGACTGGTCTATAGAATGGATACTATACACCTAAAACATACCTGCCCATCTATCCATATAATCCAACGGTTATATTTGAATATGGATGTCTTCACTCCATGCAATGGAATACACCTCTTCATTTCAAAAAACTTGCACGTTGCACGGTCTAGTCTAATTCATCCTCACTCTCACTCTCTCTCTCTTTCTCATTCGTAAAACCTCCATTCCTAACTCTCCCTCCGTGAAAACATTTCAATTCTCAAGTCTCTCTACTTTTCCTTCAGAAGAACATCATCATTTTCAAGAGTGAATTTCTTCTTCTTATTTGTTTGTTGAGTATATTACCTGTCTTTATTGATTCCGAATTTTTATAAGTTTGCAATTTTTGAGGAATTTAGATTCGGTAATTTGCGAGATTTGATTGGCGAGAATTGTATACGAGGCTGACTAGCATCACTTGTTCTTTCACGAAATACTACGATAGGCAATCGTAAAAGGGTACTTACTTTTTTGGTTCAGTTATAGTCTTTTGAGTTTTGAGTGCATAAAGTAGTGTTCATACCATGAGAAAAGTCAAAAAACAATTCAACTTTGAAATACATACTCTGTTTTGACCTCTGGTGATTTCTTTTATTTATTTTTACAAAGAATAAAAATAATCAATGAACACTAGAGCAAAACCTGAGAGAGAATTGTTCTTTTTGATTGAAAAACCTGACAGAGAATTGTTAATCATCCACTTAACTAGGTTTATATATATATATCTTCAAATGGATCCACCACAAGATAATTGGCTCAGTCGCAAAAATGGCAACGACACGTTCCACACTGACTCATTTTCCTCTCTAAGATCAAGAGAAATCCGTCTCAAAATTAACGTGACCAACAGCTTAGTTGAAATGGATTCCTCGAGTCGAACCCCCTCTCCTAAACTCAAATCATACGACTGCAAAACATCTACACCTCCTAGCCCGTCCTCGCATTTAGAAATCACTTTCAGCCCTTTGAAAAGAGGCGGACCTTTTAGTCCAAGATCGAAGTGGGCTGGACGGACCGGTGAAGAACCGCTCTCGCCGGTTCAGATTCGACTGAGCCGGTTCGCATCAGATCAGACCAGTTCTGAACCGACGACACCGGTCCAGACCTTACCATTTCGACCACGTAGGCTTGGTTCAGATCCCGGTCCTTCTAGCGATAATGAATCCAGCCTCGACACCTTCGACTCTCCTTCAAAAGTTGGTCTCAGCCCTCTCAAAAGGGGCGGACCATTTACTCCTAGAGCTAAGTGGGCTCATCAGGCCAGCCAAGAACCTGTCACGCCGGTTCCGTTCCGACCGTCCCGACTGGGGCTAGATCGTATGCGTTCCGAACCGACGACGCCGGTTAAGATCACGCAAGTTACGATCCATAAATCGGGTCAAGCTGTTGAATGGGATCAAGGAGTAATTAGTTCACCAAGAGAGATTTCGGTCGGACGGGACCGGTTCGGTGAGGCTTACGCCGGACCAAGCTTCATAGATGCCTCACCGAAACCTAGCTCTCTTCCGTTTCCGATTTTTGTAGTAGTATCTCTGGAACCGATCGCGCTTCCATTTCCGACTTTTGTAGCGACTTCTCCGGAACCGAGCTCCGTTCCGGTTCCAAGGTTTTTGTTACGGTCGAGTGGGACCGGTTTGTCCGGCTTTAGAAATAAAGATTTAAAATAGTTTATGGTTAATTAATGTATAGTTTGTGGGTTAGGGTTTAGTGTGTTGTGGTGTAAGAACTTCACAAGTAATGTGTGTATTAGGGTATAGTTTGCTGTTAATTAGGATATAGTTTGTGATTTAGGGTTTAGTATGTTGTTGTAAAAGGTTCATATGTAATGAAGATTTCTTTATTATTGCATTTCAATATGGTGAACTTGAAAATTACAGCAGCAATTGGGTAGAAGAAATTATCCATTAAGGTCCCTGGAAATTCTGGAATCATCAAATAAACAATAGTCATTTCAGGATTTCATTAACATTTGGCAGACTGGCTGTTGTATCAGTTGCATGAGAGCATGTAGATATGCATTATGTTCTTTGGATAATCCCAATACTTCAAAAGTTCAAGGGGTGATGGTGAAATTATTTGAAAATACCCCCTTCAAAAAAGATTATTTGGAAGTTGAGGGGGTTATCTGTAATTTGTCAATATTGTGTTGCTACTCTGCTTTGCCATGAAAGTCTGGAATCTGCTATGTTCTCTATTTATTGTTTTTGTTGGTACCGATACACAGAAAAATCAGAAAAAAAAAAAGGGAAATAGATTATCTTTTTTTGATCAAGGGGAAATAGATTATTGGTGTAAGAAAATTGTAAGTATGAGGTCTGAACTGCAAAATTGCTACGAGTTGAAGATGACAAAGAAATTGTAAATCAAGAGGTCACAAAATTTCAATTCTGAACAGGGGATATGAGGCTGAAGTTTCAACTCAGAATTTTTTAACCCTGTAGAAGTAATTACCGAAATAACCTTACAGAGGAATCATAATTATGTACATCTTTAGAATAAAAAGTATTTATTAATTTAGTAATTAAGTTCAATTTTCAAACAATAACTATCTGTGTCTGTCTATCTTCTGTCATCATTTTTTACTTATACATGCATGATGGAGAAAGATGATATAGTTTACACTTTATACAATCTTAACAAAACAGGGAGGGGTACAAATGTCACTTTCCATGTTCTTAGTGCATACATAATATTTTCCTTTTTGCAGGGATATGGCATTTGTACCCTCTTTCAACACATCATATTCAATCAAACTTTAACTAACTAAAACATTTGTACCTTCTTTGAAACTTTAACTAACTAAAACATTCCTTCTTCAAATCATATTCAATCAAACTTTAACTAACTAAAACATTCATTCTTTAATACATTAAGAGGCACATACATTCCCTTTTTCAACACATCTCATAATCATCTAATCCTTCAATCCGTTACCGTTCTGCGAACTCTCCACGTCCAAAACTTCATCCGGCATGACACGTTTCCAAAACCAATGCTTCCTCCAAAGAAGGACCATCTCCTCAATCGGCACGCCCTTCGTCTCCGGCACGAAAAAGTACACGAAAACCGTCATGATCACAATCCACCCCGCGAAAAACAAGAATATTCCAAATTTGAACGAGCAGAGCAGCGCTAAAAAAGCCTGTGCTATCACGAATGTGAAGAATAAGTTAACTGTGACTGTTATGCTTTGGCCAGATGAACGAGTTTCCAAAGCAAATATTTCGCTGGGAACCGTCCAGCCAAGCGGGCCCCATGACCAGCCGAAGGCCAGGACGAACAGACAAACAACTAAGACCACTGCGATTGAGAAGCCCTTTGAGAGCTCCTTGTCCGTGCCGAATTTGGTTCCGAGTATTATGGCGACTATCACCTGTTGATAATATCAGAATCCTAGGTTATACTTTTTTGTTTATTTATTTCTTGTAAACATGAAAAGAAAAATATCTACATTCCAATAAAAAAATATTTTTGTTTCTGTAAGTGGCATATTAACAGTAAAAGTACTATATTTGTCTATTTATAGTATAGACTGTATTGTTACCACAAAAGCCATTTTTTTCTAGGTACCTTTGTGTTTTTCAAATACTTATATTAACACTGAGAAAATATGCATATTATATCATACACAAATAGTCTGTTAGAAAAACATTTTCTCAACAACATATAAAAGCCAAAACTTTCAGAAAAAAACATAAAATCCCAAAAATGAAAATTAAATAAAATCATATAAAAAAAAGCAGAAGAAAGTATTAAGAGCTATTATACCTGGCATATAATCATCTGTATACCGCCACTGATAAGCAACTTCCTCCTCCCCAAGTTATCGACTGTTGCAATTGAGATCAAAGTCGAACCGCACAAAACGGCTCCTGTTAAAACAGACGAATAAAGAGAAGCACTTCCACCGAATCCCATGCTTTGGAACAAAATCGGAGCGTAAAACAATATGGAGTTTATTCCGCCGAGAATTTGAAAAGCCGGCATGAATATCGCCATCGCGAGTTGCGGCAAGTTCCTCCTCTCACAAATATTCCTAATACATAAATAAATAAAAAATGATCAGACGAGTAGTATTTGATCATGGATATATAGATATAATTCAATTTTGGATGGAGATCTTACCTGAAAGGGTGTTTGATCGAATTAGCCAACTCACTAGCTTCAACCATATCTTGAAATTCGGCTTCAACGTCTGAGGTACCTCGGATTTTCTCTAAAATTCTCCTTCCCTCCTCTATTTTCCCTCGTTCAATCAAACTATTAGGAGTCTCTGGCAAGAAGGACCCACCGATTGTCATTAATAGGGCCGGTATAATTGCTAGGCCGAGAGACAGACGCCAACCCCAAGGGTGGTGTTGTGTACCTGTTATAAATTGGTTTAAGTATTTTGAGCTGATTGTTCGAGCTTAATTAGTTATAGACTATAATAGACTAGTTTAGAGAAATAAGATACCATAGTTTATCATGTTGGCTATGAAAATGCCGAGTGTCGTAGCTAGTTGGAACATCATGTTTAGAGCGCCTCGCAAGTGTGCAGGTGCCATTTCAGATAAGTATAGCGGCACAGCCTGAACAAAAAGATATCATACAAATAAACTATCATGTTGTTCATATATTTTGTTATAAAATATGTATCAAGATTCGTATTATATGTCAGGTAAAATTACCTGGTTTCCGAAACCAATTCCTACTCCAAGCATGATACGGCCCAACAAAAGCATGGCCAAATTTTGCGCAGCCGCATTCAGCGTTGCTCCAACAAGAAAGCTGATGCCTCCACACACAATGCTCACTTTTCGCCCGTAGTTTTTCGTCACAGGAGAGGCGGCAAGAGATGCAACCAGACCGGCGATATACAATGAGGATGTGAAGGCAGCCAAGCCTTGATTGTCATACTTGCAATAGTTGTTTTGCGAGCTTGAGTTCTTCTTGTGATATACTGCAGGAAAGAACTTTTCGAGAAATGGATCCATTGATGTGACCCCACCTAAAAAATGAAGTGTTTTTACTTTTTAGGCATGATTTTACAAAAAATGTAGGACTTTCTCAGAAAAGAAAAGAAAAAATTGGAAGCCACACATTTCAACAGATCGAACGGGCCACATAAAATACCAAAGTCATTAAATGGCCCAAGTAAAGTCTCTATTTGATTGGATCATATAAGCATAAATATAAGGAAAAGTATATATGTCCTTCGTTCATTGTCCCTCAACTCATCGTTTATCACTGATAAACGGGGCCCACTTATATTCAAAATAAATGGGTCCCGTTTATCAGTGATAAACGATGGGTTGGGGGATGATGGGGAGATGTGTATATAAATCCTATAAATATATTCATAATCCACCTACTGGCACAACTGTACACACTACACTACTTTCTCCAAAGATAACTAAAAAAATAAGAAGGACGGTAATTTTGGTCAAAGAAAATGGCAGTCGTATAAATTTGTTAATTAAATTGTTAGAAAGTAGCTTTATCTCATCTTATATAATTTATTATTTTATATTTATTAATCTTCCTGTATATGGAATGCAGGATTGGATATTGATGTATAGTTTTATAGAGCATGCAATACCAATGCAACATATTATATTCATAAACAAAATAATATATTCAATGACATGATAACAAGAAAACAGGTATATTATTAGTTTAATCAGCCAAGTACTTTATGTTATCCGCCCTTGATAAAAGAGCAAGCAATCATAATGGAATTGGAAGCAAGCACCAACGTGGACAATTCGAATATCCGGTTTAGGATCTTTATGACTGTATATCTCAAGTTTGGTCAAAGATTCATATTAATTCAGGATATGTAAAGATATTCAGGATAAGTAAGATATTGGATAGAAGAAAGTTCTTTTGTTTAACTAACATGTGTTATTAATGCTTACCTTTCAAAACTAACATCTGTTATTTAATGCTAATTAAACTTTGAATATATGGCCTCTTAATTTACATGGATTATTGACTCGTCATGGTTTTTAATTTTGTTGGAGGTTTTTTCCAGGCTAATGGATTCAGGTTCAAATGTATAATTTTCTTTTTCAATAAAGGAACAAATATATTTGGGTTGGTAGATGAAATGAAAGAAGGAGAAAAATATTTCCACAGAGAGCACAAAAAGTCAGAAAAAAGTAGGAAGAGAAAAAGAAAAAACAGAGGAAAAAAAAAGACAGCAGCCAAGATCTGCTATCTTGTACCAGTACTACCATCTTTTCAAAACATTCCCGTAATTTGTTTTTGACAATAACATTCCCCTAATTTTGGATATCAATTCTCATGTGAACCAATATAATTGGGCGAATTATTACATATACCCCTACAAAGTTATGAATTACCCGCATCCCTATATATATATATATATAAAACAAATAAAATATCACCTACAACAATCGTATTAATGATTCCTAAAAATTTGTTCACGTACACCAATCGTATTAATGATTTGTATTGATCAATTATTATACAAAAACTTTTATTTTATAAAAATATCTAAATATGATTACATTTATTCTATTTTTCATTATTTAATACCAGAGCGACATTTTCAAAAAATCAATATATTTTTATAATCATCTATAGATATCATCACAATATTAGCTTCACAACCAGAAATAATTAACTCCAAATAATTCAAGAACTAAACCTCCAAATCAACCCGAGGAAAGTAAAATTAAATCCAAATGGCACCAAATTCGACATTTCAACAATAATTGAAAGCAAAAATTAAAATAAATCTCTTACGGAATTAAAATCATACCTGAAATTCCGATATCATATCCGAAAATGGATCCTCCAACGGCCGCTATAACACAAGCCATGATGACATATGGAGTGACTCGCCCTTTGTATTGCGCCGCTCTCTCCTTCTTCACTCCTAACGGTGCAACTCCTCCTCCTGCCATCTCTCTCTCTGTTTGTGTGTGTGCTCTTGTTGGCTTGTTTCTGCTCTGAATCTTACCCTTTTTATGCAAGTACTGAAGTAGATACTGCTCTAGAAATTGCAATTGGAATTAAATAAATTCCTGTTGACTTAGCCAGCCTGCCCCCTCTCTCTCACCTCTGTGTCTATCTGTATATATATTTATATATGAGTTCACAATTACACTATTTTATATAAATATTTTTGGTTGAGTTTTTTTGAAGGTATGTACGCTACACGAGTTAGTTTTGGAGAGGACAAACTTCAAATACAGAGCAAGTTGGAATTGAATTGCCACTATTAATCCTCTCCAGTATTGATGAAACAGGAGACGTACCTTTTTCTTATGAAGAATAAGATGACTGATTTACATTTCAATTCAAATGATCTTTCATAAACTCTCTACTTATCGCTTATGATCTTGAAACCCTTCTTCATTGTATAGACTCAGTGATTAATTTTTTATTTGGCTCGCTCAGAGCATTAGAAATTCATTTGTCTGTCAAAGTTTATGTATAACGATGTTATATTAGTTTTTTTCGGTTTAGTAGTTTTTCTTCTTCTAATATTAGTTAGAATAATGTGTGGTCTTCTTGTTTTTTTACCGTTTTCGTTGTTTGACTTGGTAACTAATTTTGTTATTTCTTTTAACGCATAAAATCTACGAGTTAAAAAAAGAATAAATTTCTTGAAACAATTCTTTTATAATTTATTTATTTGTTAATTTGAACGATTTATATGCTCCAAATGTTAATAAGAATACTTGTAATAAATATATGGTTAGATTTAAATTGTATTATTATAATTCGACTACATTAATATCTAGTCAACTAGTTAGTTCATTGTAGAAACTAAAAACAAAGTGATTGCTATCTTGTACTCCTATTAATACAAATTAAAAAAGAATACGCAAAATTTGAATTGGAAATATTATGAATAATTTTTTTTTTACGAAAACTGATTCAAATGAAAATTAATTCAGATTATATCAGCAATTTAAAATCAAATTGGCGGTGAACAATCTGGACGTGTTATATCTCCCTCTCCAGTTTTTTTTGTACAAAACGGAGAGATGATTTCTCTACTTTTATCTAAAACCCCTTCAAAGATAGTACGACACATTTGCATACCCATTTGCCAAACCACCAACAGTAATTCATGATTTATCCTTTCAATTAATATCTCTTTTCGTTTGAATCTTGTTATTTACTGTTATTATTAATCCCAATCCTCTTGTTATTTACTGTTGTTATTAACCCCAATCCCTTAGTTTTCACCTCCTTTTGAGTCTTTTCAATGAGCCATATCATCATTTTTTATCTGGATCGTTCGATCAAATATTTTGTCAAATCTTAACATTTTATTTTCTCAAATTTATTAATATTTTATGGCAATATGCGTGTAGTTACTAAAATATGATCATATAATTAGTTGGATTGGTGTTTTATGTTCTATCTCCGATTTAGTGAGAACCGTTGTGAATTTGTTTCTAATCATCAGATCTTAATCAAATGGTTTAAATAAATCATGATACAAAATAATATTAATGCAAATAGAATATGAATAGTTTACTTATTAAAATATAAAAAAATCTTTAAAAATAATAATTTCTTAATGAAATGTTTTATTTCATGTTAAAATTATTAAATATAAATTTATTGTAATTTTCTCTTTATTTTGAATTTCATATTGTTATGGTTCCAATTTAACTTATTTTTCTTGCTAAAATATATGAATATAAATTATATAAGAGAACATGCAAAAAAATAATACGTCCATTAACTCTTATCTTATTTTTCACCTCTCTTTTAACGTTCTCAAGAGGTCGGTCTATCATTAATTTTCTCTCGGCCGTCGGATAAAAAAAGGTCTCAAATCTTTAGCTTTTATGTAAATAATTATCACAATATCACATAATCATTTAGATTAATATTTCATATTATATCTCCAATTACGTGAGAACTATCATACAAAAAAATTTAGAGTATTGAGAACAATATTATATTATTTAATGTATTATATGTTTCAAAAAAAATATATATGATCAATTTATACATAATCCATATTATTTTAATAACTAAAAAAATAAGGAAAAAATGTGGTGATAATTTTTTAAGAAAATGAGTCATGTTATATTTTTTCTATGTATAGTATACTTATTTTTCCTATATATATACTGTGATATTTCCTTTTTAAACATCATATTAAATATAATGATTATTTTTTTTAAGTTGATCATTTATAATTAAATCACATGTAGTTTAAGTTAAAATCTATGAAATAAATTATCTTGCATTTTATTTTTATTTTTATCTCCTTCATCTTAGCCTAATTAACATCTGATTTTTTTTCTAATATAATATGTCAAGAGATAAAAAAAATTAGTATAAATGTTCATATTAGATGATTATTAAATATTAGATGGTTATTAAAAATGAAAAAAATAAAAAGAATTAGTATAAATTGTTCATATTAGGGTGATTGACCATTTTGACTGTAAAATTGGTGGAGGATTATGGGGTTGTTTATATAAGCCCATTGAGTGCTGCCACTTGAGATATAATATTGATATTAAAACTATGATGTACATGTTGCTGGCCTGAAATTTAGGCAGCAAATAGAAAAGTGACTTTTTATACATTGTACAGAGGGCCAAATGCATTGGCCGTCTGTCAACTTCGCATTTTTTCCTTAAACCAATTAAGTGTTGGATCAAACTATCTTTTTCCGCCATTAAATGAGGGGATTGTTATAATAATAGCTAGATAATAATGAGTAATAACCCAAAGAAGCTAGATTTCCTTAAAAAAAATAACCCAAAGAAGCTGGATTTTCTTATAATAAAAGGTATAATGCATACACTATGTAAAGAAAAAATAATTGATGTCACTAATCCACATTTTTAGGATCTCTAGCTTTCTAAAACATTATACGAGTTCAAAACTATCCTAAGATAGGTGGATTATTTTTTGATTATTTATTCTTTAAGGAATTTCTTGGTGTGAAATAATCCATAAAATATTAGGAAAAAATATTTGACAATCAAAATTTTGATCAAGCAAACGTTTAAACTATTTTGAATTGGTAAATAAATATGTTGTTATATTAGTTTATATTTCGGTTTACAGCGATTTAAGCCAGTTGCATGATACTCTCCATTGTTTGTACAACCAGGAGAGAAGTAGGTACCTTAATTAAAACTATCCAATTTCTATCCGAAGTTATTTTATTTATTATGATGAAAAGTAATTATTAATTTTATCCATCACAGTTAACGTTTAGACCATTATTAATAAAAAAATTCATATTTCTTTCATGTGCATCTTGCTTACGTTAGAAATACCTATTGATTATGTCCATTAGGTTTTTTTCCCCATATATTAAATCTAGTCCATCAAATCATTTTTTGGGTGGCCATTTTTAATTCAGTAAGAAAAATCAAGTTGAAGGCGGACTTTTATACTTCCTACAAAGAAACATAATTGCACATCTCTATCAAGTAGGCATTTTTTCCTGAACTAATTATGAAGTGTTGAAGCATACTTTTCCCAATTAATTGAGTGTTGCGAATTACTTAACGAAAAATTAAATATAAGGAGTGAAGGAACAATTCAGAATCTGTGGCCATATAAAATTAGTGGATAATGTACATTCCAACAAATACTTGTTGGATTTTATCATGTGGACAGCTTAATTGCTCCAATGTCAAGTCAACACTTTAGTTGAAAATACTTCATTCTTCTTTCTTAGGTCTTTCTACCATTATTTTCTCTCATCTCTGGCATCTTTTAAGTCAACACTTTGTATTTATTGGGAAAAAGTTATTCATCATTTTCCCCTCAATTTATCATTCCTTCATTTTCAATCAATTTCATTAATCGTTTTGTAATCTATTGTGGGTAGAAAAAATAAACAAAAACAAGTAATGCAGGTCAAATTTCATATGTGCCCTTACAAAAATTCAAACAAATAAATAAATAATGTGTATTTGTAGTCCAATCAAATTTAATATCTTGGTAACATATTTTTTTTTGAAGAGTAGTATCTTGATAACATTGCATTGGAGGATATATAGCTTAAGAAGAGAGGCCTTAATTGTCTACAACCAAGTGTACTGACTTTGAAAAAAGTATATTTGTTACTGATTTTTTTTTGGAAAGTATATATATATATATATATATATATATATATATATATATATATATATATATATATATATATATACACTAAAAAAATTACATTAAATCAGGGATATTGGCCCAATCATGAAAATTATAATCCATTGGGATTATGGTGTTCCAAAGTCCAAAGTCCAAACTCCAGTATCTAGGCCTATTAGCGACCTTTATGTGAGGATTAACATTCTAGTTACATGATTATACGAGGGATAGCTGATTATACGAGGGATAGGTCGTCGCTTGCGTGATATTTTTTTAATTTTTAATTAAGGTGATAAATGATACTATTTTGTTATGTAATGATCTACATAGTACTCTATAATTGTATGTGCTTCTTTTGTAGAAGTCTCTATAGTAATATTTTTTATATTATACACAAATATGAAATTACTTTTTTTTTATAAAATTTTAGCACTATATAAAAACAAAGCCCATCCTATTTATATAAATACGAGAATTTGTGATTTTTTAATTGCTTATCAAGGTTGCAAATAGCGTTTAGCGGTTTGCAGCGTTGGGGTCATTTTTATAGCGTATAGCGCTTAGCGACCGCTACAGCGTACGATATAGCGGATGTTATAGTTTGTAGCGGATGATATCATTAAGAATCATTTAGAGAAAATACATTCTTTTGTAAAAGAAGAGTGATAATTTGGCTTATTTTTATCCAAAAATATCGTAATTATACTATTTCTTCATTAAATGAGTTCCTAAATTCAAATATCTAATTTTTATAGCCCAAAAGAAATTATTTATAGTTAAAAAAATATAGCATAAAAAAACTCACAGCGTGCAATGTTTTGCCATTGACTCGTAACGTTTCGCTATAGCGCACTATTTGCAACTATGTTGCTTATACAAATGTATATGTTCTTATTAACATTACAAAGTTTTTTTTTACGATCAGTTCATCTCTATGTATATTATTGAAACTCATTGCCTTGTTATTTTTTTTTCTTTGAGACAAATATCTTGCATGATATTGAAAACTATAATATGTGTACGCTGTAAATTGTAAATACCTGCACAATAAAATGAATGAAAATATCTAAATTTTTAGAGATAAATGATTAATTGATGACAAATGAATTTTATGATATGTTCAAATGTGTACTTAGTTATAAAAGAATTGATATTTTTTTTAATGATTCAGTATGTACAGAGATAATGAAATTCCAATAAAACATAATAATGGTTGGATGGGAATAGTTGATTTTAAAATCCAATGATCAGTAAGAAAGCACTAATGTAGAATAAGAATAGAAAAGTATTATAGTTATATAATATAATATAATATAATATTCAAGCAGATAACTTGCATCTTGTGCGAGCGCTCTATATATTTTGTGACTCATTATTCATAAAATTTTTTAATTCATTTTGGCTATTTTTTTTTTGTGTTAAATTTGTTTTCAATATATCGATTAATTAACGTAACATGTTACTTAAAAAGCATGACTAGATCCGAAGACAACTGCTTCATAACAAATAAAAAATAAATCAATGCAATTACACTTCTAGTGAGAGTTATTTTTTTTTCCGCAATTTTATCAATATTAAATTTAGGCCTTTGGCCAGCTTAAAATATTTTAACATTTGTCATGATGTTAATAATATAAAAATAATTATATATATATATATATATATATATATATATATATATATATATATATATATATATATATATATATATATATATATATATATGTTTGAAATATTTTGGCAATTGTAAATTATAAATTAATCTATTATATGAGTGCTGATATTTATAAACAATGAAAACAAACATAATAAAAATACATGAAGTATCATCAAAAAGTTAAAACATACTTCTCAATTTGTTAAATAAAAATTGTGAGTTTTGAGAGCCATCTCAATCATATTTTGATTTTTTTAATCAAATTTTTAATTTTTTGTTCTCGACTATTGCTATATTGAAAAAGTATCTAAATTAACTGCCACGTCTTAAATTGAGCAGTACAATTTTTAGCAAAAAAAATATTTTTACTTAACTTTAGAGTAGAAACATATATTTGTTATAAAATAAAGAACAAGAACAATAGAAAAAAGAGAATTGGAGGCGACGAATTATTTATTCAAATGTGGGATCTGGAATACAATAACCATTGTCCCCTTTATAAGGTAAATGGTGAGTGGTGGCCAAGAAAACTTTTGCCTTATTTAGAATTATAATAAAGAAAATAATCTAACCTAAATACAATAGAATATATAGTAATAAATATCCTGTCATAACTTCTTCGTATTTCCTAATTTATCTTTGCTTAGGTGCCAAGTATTGGACATCCACATTAATTATATTCATAACAATATTATATATTTATAAAGATGTAGAATAAAAAGGGGAGAATTGTGGTAGAGTTATATTGGCCCATCAAAAGCCTTATAATTGATGAGTTATATAAGACCTTAGATCAATATCTAAGGGTTGAAAATTAAAGAACTTATATGGCAAATTATGGTGCAAGTACTGTGGAAAGACTTGCAAAATTATATATATATATATATATATATATATATGGAGAATATTTTGGTTAGATATTTTAAGAATGAATCAACAAATATTTCTAACATTTGAAATATTATTTTGTTTACATAAATAATAAAACAGTTGTTAGACCAAAGTTATTTTTTGATTTGTCAGAATGCAAAATAAAATGCTTTGATGACAGTAATAGATCTTAATAGTGATTAGGGGAGAAAGTCGTCCCTCATAAATTTTAAAATTTTAGTATATATATATATATGATTTATATTACTATATTTTTTGATAAATATATAAATAGTCAGGGTGCATGTTGAAAAAGGCTGGACTGATTGCATGTATACCCTCCTCTCTCCTCTTCAAAGTTTTTGATGTATTTTTCATTACGCCCCCTCAACAATTATGATCAAGATCCATCATTGTTTGTGGTTTGGTAACATAGTTATACTCATATAAACTAGTTCTAGTTGGGAGTATAAAGAGGGGAACTGTATATTCATTATTGTGCTAATAGGTTGGTAGTGCCGATTAGTACAGATGTAATAGGTGTTTGGATATTTATTTCTCCGTAAATAAGGGGGGGGATGATTGTAATCAAGTCTTTAAGCAATGAAAATACGGGCTTAAGTCTGATTAGAAAATATTGGTTTCAACGCCACATAAAAGTATTGGGAAGACAAGGCATAATATAACATGTTTGGAGAAGTCCTAAAGTTTTGAAACATGAAATAAAAATTAAGATACACATCTACAAAATAATCTGAAAAAACTTGAACAAATTGTACTATGCTAGTAACCATTTTAAGTTATTTGCACTTACCACTATAGTACTATTTGTTTACCTCCTATCAGTGATGCATATTCGTCAGCATTGTGGTAATAAGCTATTCCCAGGAAAATTTTAGCTTGCCCCTTAAAATATCATCATTTTGCTTGTGTTTATGAGGAAGTGTTAAATAAGATCTTGTTTAACATTTGTCTTGAGGCAACGGCAAAATAGAGATATTTTTTTGTGGGTGCATTGTATGGATCTCTGATCAAAATATTTAATTGGTAGATTTTTCAACTTAAAAAAGAACGACGAAAAACAATAACAAAAATGGAAATGCACCCCACAAACATCATGGAACAGCTTTCCCTTGTCATTGGCCCATAGAATTCAAACACAAAAAAGGAAAAAAAGGAAAAAAAAAACAAAAATAATCACGAAATGCTCGACACAAACTCCGAAATTCAAAACTTGTACTGCACAACAAAAGCTTGGAATGAGACGAAAAAGATATGGAGAATTGCGGTGCCAGTGAGTTCTTCCAGTTCTCGCTAGGGTTTGTCACCATCGCATTTGCAGGCCGCCTCGGCGACGTACAGCTGTCGGCCGCCACGATTATTGAAGATGTGACAGCTGTTTATGGTTATGCCATTGTGGTATTTATTTTGTTGGTTATATGATTAAAATGATCATGGAAGAGTTTAATTGTTTGTTTTGTTTTGTTGAATTGAATTGACTGCTTGGAGTTCTACTTTCTTCAGTTTCTTTTTTGTTTTGTTAGATTATTTTCTTGTTTTGGTTAGATTTTTCATCTTCCAAGTGCTTAACACTCATCAATGTAGGTAGCATTGCAACAAGAAAATAAAATGTTGGTCAACTCCATAATATGTTAAGATTATACTTGAAATAAACTTTAACCCCATTTGTAAGCATCTTAATTATTCTAAGTTAAAAACCTAATTAATTTCTTTAACTCTCATTAAAAGTGGGGCATGTCAGGAGCTTTGGAGACGGTTTGCGGTCAAGTTGTTGGAGCCGGCGAAATCAACACATTAGGAATATACTTACAAAGATCATGGATTATTTGTCTATCAACCGCTGTTATTCTCATGCCAATATACCTTTTCACGTCTCCAATTCTAAATCTTTTCCGTCAATCAAAGGATATCTCTCGAACCGCCGGAAGCTACGTGAGGTACGCTAGAAATGTGTTTCTGAAATTTTATATATGTTGAAATATATAATCATTTTTATTAATGAAAGGAAATAATTTGGAATATATTTTTCATTTCTTTTGTTAAGGTGGGCCACACCTCAATTATTTGCCTATGCGCTCAACTTCCCGTTGCAAAAATTCTATCAGTCTCAAAGCAAGTTGTGGGTAATTACAGCTATTTCCGGTGCCGCACTTGGCATACATGTACTGTTAAATTGGATTTTTGTTATACGGCTCGACAAAGGCCTGTTTGGTGCAGCGATGGCCGGTAATAAGATAACCTATCACTCCAATAATTTATTATCTGATATTTTATTTATTAAAAAAAATTTATTTTATATTTTATAAAATAAAAAAAATTATCTGATATTTTATAAAATAAAAAAAAATTATCTGATATTTTATATATCTTTTATTGGATTATTGTCTCGATGTGAATTTTTTTTATGAATTAGGTTTATTTACTATTTCTAACAGGTAAAGTATCATGGTGGCTTATTAATTTCGCGCAATTTGCGCATCTTTTTTCTGGATGCATGGGAGAATCGTGGGGAGGGTTTTCTTGGCTTGCTTTCAAGAACCTTCTACCATTTTTGAAGCTGTCTATCATGTCAGGAATCATGCTTTGGTTGGTCAATTTTCTTATTATGTATAAATATTATTTGAATTATAGTGATTTTATGTGCATAATTGTACTAAAATATGCAACTCGCGCTGCAGTATTGTTTTGTCAGTAAAAAATTTAACTCAATCCGTTTGATGGTAGCTAGTTTGGAGCTTTGGTACTACACTGTGGTTCCAATGCTGGTTGGTCGCTTGGAAAATCCTGAGATTTTAGTCGGAGCTGTTTCAATATGGTAAGTATTTCTCACTTTGATGAAACTTTTGTTAACATGCTAAATGATATATTACAAACAGAGGATACATAGTGATAGCGATGAAATATAATTTTTCTGATAATAATTTTGCTTAATTTGTTCAGCATGAATTATGAGCTCTGGGTTTATATACTTGCCCTAGGCTTCTATGCTGCAGTTAGGTATGCAGTCACCTCATTCTAACACAACAAAAATACATTTTATATTAAGTTATTTTTTTATAATTTTATCTTTATATATAGTACTAATTACAAATTTCAATTTGCTTATTTTTCAGTGTGCGTGTATCGAATGAACTAGGAGCAAAAAATGTAGAAGCCCCCAAACTTTCGATCATGATTGCTCTCGCGACTTCTGCTTCTATCGGACTCGTATTTGCAGCGATTTTTCTCTTTGGTCGCAATGAATTACCGAAGTTTTTCACCGATAAACCTGACGTGATACACGAAAGTAGTAAATTAGGGCATCTTTTAGCCGCTTCGATATTTCTTAACAGTATTGAGGCTGTACTGGCAGGTATTTTCTTATGATTTATGGTATATATTTAATACATTTGAATATTATAGTGATAAATTGATTTAATAAAATTATTGTAGGTCATTTGTCTACTATAAAAATGGTAAATCTAATATACTTTTATTTTGAAAATGACATATTTGATATTTTCAATATTTGATATTTATAGTTATGAAAGGGCAATTTCAATATTTTCTTGAAGAGGTATATAGAAATTTGGCTCATTTTTTAATAAAATAGTTTTATATTTTATAATACAGGGGTAGCAGTTGGAGCAGGATGGCAATATTTGGTTCTAATGATAAATGTAGTTTCCTTCTATTTTGTGGGTCTACCTCTAGGGGCAGTTTTGGGATTCAAGTTAAAGATGAATACTCGAGTAAGGAATTACTTAATTATAACTAAATATACTATTTGATTAAATAAACAATTTGTAGTTATTTAGTTCTTATATTACGTAAATTTCCATAACAATGAAGGGAATTTGGCTAGGGATGCTCACTGGTGTGATATTACAAACCAGTAGTTTAGCAATACTTGTCTTGCGAACTAGTTGGAGAAAAGAGGTGAAACTATACAATATTTTATATTTTATATAATAATAATATATATAATAATGATTTGAAACTAATATGTTAAGTATCAATGCAGGCCTTGTCAGCGGAAAAACGAATGAGAGATTGTGGAGGGCACCAAAATTAACAGAGAAATTAATTTGGAATTTTTTATAGGGTTCTGTTTGTATTTAATTAATTTTCTTATTCATTAAATTTTTTTATAAACAAAATATATATCATACATGAGGAATATATTAGGAGAAAAACAGATATAATTCTTTGAGAAATTAAGTATTGTAAACTGTACACAAATAAGGATCTGACATGAATAAAGAGGAAACAAAAGGAATGACCATACATTTTCCTTTGATATGGGTTGAAAATTTAAACATTCTAAATTTTTTTTTTGGGTCAAAATTTGAAAACTTATCAAAGAAAATTGACAAGCCACATGAGATTAAACCATTAACCATATTGTCCATATCTTTATGCGGGCCTAAAAAGATCAAGTTTCCTACAATAGCTAATAAACCATTAATATGGGCGTTAACAAGCTAATATAAAATTATATGGGCCTTAATTGGGCATATCCAAGTAGAATTTCTACTGTTTTACTACAATGAAATCTCACTTGTAAGAACGAAACTTCTCAGTAAGACTAATTCTGATATCTTAAACCAAAATCTCTTGCAAACAACATATAACAGCTCATGCTAAAACCATATTTTAAATCGCTACACTAAATTTACATAATATTTTTCACAGGAATTTCTCGAGCTGGAGAGTTGACCCGTTCTTGTTTGGGGTCTCAAGTTCCGCCGATTTTATTTCACCAGTTTAATTCAGCGATCGCAAGAAGAGATTTTCCGGATTAATTCATCTGTTTTTGCGATTAATTCATCTGTTTTTCGGATTAATTCATCTTCTTTTGCTCAGTTCTTGGTTCGATTTCTTAATTTGGAGCGCAAATCTGTGGTACGATATCTCACTCTGTGTGTGTGTGTGTGTGTGTATTCTGCTTTTAATTTCTGATAAATCATGCTAATTTAGTTATTGAATCACTCAAAAAATCGAAAGAAATGTGCGAGTTTCATTATTTTGTTTTCGTTTTTCTTTCTTTTTGATTGGTATTATAGTCAATTGAAAGACCAAGTGAAATTATGTTTTTTAGGATTTAATCAAGAGAAAATAGATACTGTAAAAGTCCAGTTTAGGTATTACTGGAATGAATTTAAGCAAGGATTCATGTACCTGCTAGTTCATGCTGGTACAATAAGGCCCGCCCGTACCAGAATTATCTCACATTTTATTTAATCATCTTCATTTTTGATTTTTTGTTTTTTTTTTTGCGTTTTGTTTTGATTGACAGGAAGTTTATTTCCATGGTGCTTCACATTCCATTCTCTCTTTCCTTCAGTCACTAATTAAAACTTTTTGCAATTTGCATCACAAATCCATCAATGTTTGATTGCAGCGGTTTCAGATCCGAATCCATCAACGGACAGCGAGAACGATTCGCAAGGTCATAATAAATCCATCATATACATATTAACCCAAATTAATGAACTAAATAAATAATTAATGATAGATTTATTTATTTGCGTTACAGATTTGAAGAATCAAGCCCCAGATCCGTCGCCTCAGATTATTCAAGAAATAAATGGCGACCCGTTAACCCGTTAATGACTCTCCTCCACAAGATCCAAACCCGGTCCAATTACCTCCGCTCCATCTCCCTCTCTCTCCCCTTCCTCTCCCCAAACCCTAACCCTAACCCTAGAAATCCCAAAACCCAAACCCTAAAAATCATCGCCCCCCAAAACAAACTCCTGCTCCGCCTCAACCGGTTCTTCGTCACCCTCTGCATTATATCTGTCCTGATCGACCCGTTAGTCTTTTACCTACCCGTTATAAACCCTACTTTGACTTGTCTTGGGATCGACGGAGGGCTGGCGGTGGGGTCCACGATCGTGAGGACGGTTATTGACTTGTTGTATTTGCCGAGGGTGTTTTTGCAATTTCGCACAGGGTTTAGCGCCAGCTCGCGGATCGGGTACGGGGAGCTGGTGCGGGATCCGGTGAGGATTGCGAAGCGGTATTTGATGAGTTATTTTGTCTTGGATTTTCTCGCCTTGCTTCCCCTCCCTCAGGTAAATAAATAATAATATAATAATAAAATAAATGATAATAATAATAAGAATTTATCTGATTAAAAAATAATATCGGAATTTTCTAATTAAAATTATTTTTATCTGATAAAAAATAATATCGAAATTTTCTAAGTAAAATTATATTTATTTGATTAAAATAATAATAATAATAATTATCATAAAAACATAGAATTAGTTATACCGGATCCATGTCATTTCTGATTTTTCTAATTCTAATTATTTTTATCTGATTAAAAATATTAAATTAAAAAAAAAACTCTCTTTCACGTACCTGTAACTTACCATTTCTCCAATTTAAATCACTATTTTTTTTCTTTATTTTTCTAATTTGTCAGATAATAATATGGAGGTACTTGCACAACAGCTCGGACGGCTCGCGAGTCCTCGCCACGAAAAACGCGCTGCTATCCATCGTGCTGATCCAATTCTTCCCACGGTTTTTACGGTTATACCCTTTGACCACCGATTTAAAACGGTCAACCGGCGTCTTTATTGAAACGGCTTGGGCCGGCGCGGCTTACTACCTTCTTTGGTTCATGCTCGCCGGCCACGTAAGATGGGAAATTTACATATATACCCTTGTCAAAATTTGAGATTTGAAATTTGAGTTTTTTTTTTAAAACCTTGTGTGAGTTTAAATGGTTGGTTGTATCATGTTTATGATTTAACTTCTCTCAAATTTGGAGAAAGTTTAGGAATTGCCTATTTTGTAGGGGAATGATTTTTAAATGGGAAATTTGCAAAAAGACCCTGTATTATTGGAAATTGCAAAAAAACCTGTGCGTTGTTGGGCATTGCGAAAGAAGCCCCTGCAAATTGGAAATTCCAAAAAGCAATTTCAGCATAATGCAGTGGCTCTTTTTGTAATTTTGCCAATAATGCATTTTTTTCTGCAATTTCCAATAATGCAGGGGCTCTTTTTGCAATTTCATCATAATGCAGGGTCTTTTGCAATTATCCCTTCTCAAACTATTTCACTAACCAACTAACTAACCAACCGACCAAGAATATTTCTTCTACACATAAAAAACTGATATTTCTACCATCATAAAATTGCAAATTTTCTAAATTTTCACCAACGTAATTAATTAATTATTTGTTTTATTTATTTTTACAATTTCGCCAATAATGCAGGGGCTTTTTTTTGCAATTTCGTCACAACACAGGATCCTTTCGCAAATTCCCTTTTTTATTATATGTTACTAACCAACCAAATAACTATATATATATATATATATATATATATATATATATATTTGAAAATTTATTTAATGAATGAATGAATCATTGATTAATTTGCAGAACGTGGGCACGTTTTGGTACTTACTCTCAATAGAACGGCAGGACGCGTGCTGGCGCTCCACCTGCTCCTCCACCGCCGTCCCACCCTGCCGCCCCGACTTCCTCTACTGCGGGAATCATAACCTACCAGGTCGCGACACCTGGCACAATATGACTGGCCGGGACCTCTCCATGCGGTGCAACAGCACTTATTTCAGTTACGGTATTTACGCGCACGCCATCGATACGGAAATCGTGGCGTCCCGGGATTTCGTCACCAAGGGGAGCTTTTGCTTCTGGTGGGGCCTCCAGAATTTAGGGTGGGTTGTATTTTAGAATATAAATGCGTAATTTTATGGATGATTTTGTGATATTTATTTATTTATTTATTGTTGACAGGACGTTGGGGCAAGGGTTGATAACGAGTACGTATACAGGAGAGGTGATATTTTCCATAGTGATTTGCGTGCTCGGTTTGATCCTCTTCGCCTTGCTCATCGGCAACATGCAGGTATGGTTACATACATAATAACTCATCTAAATATATATCCTATAAATAATAAAAATAGTATTGATGCGCATGTTTCTATGTATCAGACGTATTTGCAATCGGTTACGTTGAGATTGGAGGAAATGAGAGTGAAGAAACGAGACGCGGAGCAGTGGATGCATCACCGGTTACTGCCTCCTCCTCTCAGAGAACGCGTCAGACGCTACGAACAATACCGGTATTGAAACTATTGTTAATTTATGCATAAATATGCCCCCTACAAAACATAAAAATGACGTAAATACCCTTGGATCAGGTGGCTGGAGACGCACGGTGTGGATGAGGAAGGCCTGGTCCAACACTTACCGAAAGATCTAAGACGCGACATCAAACGGCACCTCACTCTAAACCTCGTCAAAAGAGTAAGTGCCCGACCACTTTTCCGTCAATCACAACAAACTAACTTCTCCTGTTTCCGACCAGGTGCCTCTGTTCGCTGACATGGACGAGCGGCTACTCGACGCCTTATGCGAAAGGCTGAAGCCGAGTCTGTACACCGAGAAAACTTACATTTTAAAAGAAGGCGAGCCGGTGGATGAAATGTTGTTTATTATTCGGGGGACTTTAGAAAGCATAACGACGGACGGGGGCCGGACCGGGTTTTTTAATAGAGGCTTGTTGCAGGAGGGGGATTTCTGCGGGGAGGAGCTTCTCACTTGGGCCCTCGATCCCAAATCTGGTAAACAAAAATATTAATTGATTATTTAATCAATTAATTTTATTAATTTTATTTATTTATGACTTATTATTTATTATTTTATTTGTTATTTATTTAATTAGTTGGTTGGTTAATTGACTAGTTATTTATTTGTTTATGGGAATAGGTTCGAATTTTCCGGCGTCGACGAGGACGGTGAAGTCGTTGAATGAGATAGAGGCGTTTGCTTTGGGAGCAGAAGAGTTGAAATTCGTCGCGAGTCAATTCAGACGACTTCATTCTCGCCAAGTATTCTTCATTCATTCATTTCATTTCATTAATAATTTATTTATTTCTTCATTTATTCATTCACTTATTTTATTTATATATTCCTTAATTTATTTAGCCATCAACTTCTTTATTTATTTATTATTATGATGATTTATTTATTTATTATTTACTTAATAGATTGTTTATTTATTTATTTACTTATTAATTTTTTAATTTATTTTCTTATTAACATATTATTTATTTATTAACTTATTTATTTATTAACTTATTATTTATTTATTATTTCTTGATTAGGTGCAACACACGTTCAAGTACCACTCGCAGCACTGGCGAACCTGGTCGGCCTGCTTCATCCAGGCGGCCTGGCGCCGCTACTGGCGCCGCAAGATGGCCGGAATCCGCCGCAAGGAGATCGCCGGAGCCCGCACCGGCCGGCCGAGTCTGGGCGCCACCATTTACGCCTCCCGTTTCGCGGCCAACGCGATGCGAGGGATCCATAATTTCAGGATCAGAAACGCTAATATCAGAGCGGAATCTGATGGTGGGACAGCTGGCGATGATGATGTGGCCGTTGGAGTGGGGATTGGGATTGGGATTGGGATTGTCAGGGTGCAGAAGCCGCCTGAGCCTGATTTTAGTGGCGATTCTGATAAATGATTTGTCAATGTGCGAATTGATCTGTGATATGTGGTGAAACTCGTTGTATATGTATAATGTATCTAACTATCTATTATTGTGAGGTTATTGTTGGTGGTGGTGTTGTCAGTTTTTTTGTTGATGGTTGGATTTTATAATTTTGGTTTTAAGGTTTTAATATAGGTGTTGTAAGGAAATTTTTGGTGTGTATGTAAGAAATGGATGAAGTGATTGACTAGGAGTTATAAGTTTTGTTTTTAAATAGTGCGTAGTATGTTTTGCCCAATTGTTTTCTAAGCGCTTTATGTATTTATTTATTTTTGGCAAGCAATTTACATTTCTGTCATATGATAAGCGAAATGCAGTGTATTGGTAAGTAATACTTGTTGCGAAGTTGAATGATCTTGACCATTTCTGCTTGCCATTATAATTCGTTTCACTTACCAGCGCAATGTATATCACTTACCACATGGCGGTGGAAGAGGGAAACATAGGCAACTGTAGGGGCTTTGAGATCTGAACCAATTTCTACAATATGTGTGTTTTCAGTTATGTTAAATTTCTTTAATTTATGATTTCTCTAATATGATTGCTTAAATAAAGTACAAAAAATAAATCTATATAGGAATTTTCTGAATCCATTGCTAGAGCATCATATTCTCTACCGGCTGCACAAAATTTCGTGCAACTGAAGATGTAGAGGATCCTGTTCATTACAACTAAATCCAGTATACTTGGTTTACAATTTTTTCTCAGAAGTAAGATTAAAGAAAAAGGAAATTCTTCTTGTGGGGAAATATCCTATTATTTTTTCTGTTTATTTTTATTCATTTTGACCAGCATGTGGCCCTTATTAGACATTATTAAACACGTCCAATTGATGGTTTAAAATAATTAAAAGCAGTCTTTTTGAGCAAGCCAATATAGAACATTCCACAACCAACTGTCAAAGAGTATCAAGTGTCATATATAAAATAACTTACGGAGAAGAAGTATATTTAACAAAAGAGAAGAACATAATCGAATGTGGAAGATGTTATGAATAACCAATTTCGCCCCCTTCGAGTAAGCATGGCTTGTTGATGGCATTAGTTTAGTTTTTAAATATGGCTCGTTAAACATCAAGTGTTTTTTTTTTGGCCTCAAAGCCACAATCAGTGGATTAAATTTTTTGCTAAATATCGAATGTGCTAAGCATGTTTGCTGTGACGCGAACTTAAGATATCTTCTAAAGTTCAAGGAGTGTCTATCCTCATGGTTCACAAAAACATCCGATTCCGATCCGATTCAATCGATTAGAGTCGGAATAATTAGCAAGGATCGCTCCGATTAATATATGATTCTCACGGTTATATAATTTTTTTAATTTTTTATAATAGTTGGTCCAATTTACCATCTGATTCAGAAGATTTCGATATCATTCATCCATAATCGAAATTCTAATGGACTGACTCTGATTCTCATTCCGATTTTTTTTTGAACCTTGCCTACCGCTTAGCTAGCAAACTTTGGCTAAACATCAAGTTCTTAAAGCATTTTCAACTAGTAACTGCTAGAATACGCCATTTTTCATAATTGGGTAGCTTTTGGGGCTCTTGTAATAGCCCCCAAAACATACAAATTAATGCAACCTTCAAACATTCAATATTTGACTAATTATTAAACATGCCCCCACGTAGGGAAGATCACCAATTTCACAGTTGTTTCTACGCGCTTTCTCTTCCTCTTTTCAGCCCCCTCTCTTCTCTCCTCTCTTCACAGTTCGCAATTTACATCTCTCACTAATCGATAATTAAGTCCTTATTCCTTCTCTCTCTGATTATGGCAGCACTTCAAGCAGCAATGCCATCATCAAATATAGATTACTTCATGCAAGATGATTCCCCTTCTTCACCCACCATTCTTCATCAAACCTGCTTCGGATTTGTTTCAACTAGATCTTCACGCCGATATCATGTTTTAACAAACAAAGAATGTCTGAAGAACGAGAGGTCGTATGAAAAAGCGAAATTGAATATTAGTAGGGGTGTGGATGTAAATTGTCTTCCTGGAAGTAGATGGAGGGCTCTATTGAGTGGTAGCAGTTTTAAGACCAGAAGTAATAGCAATAAATTTCATAAGCGTGTTTTTTCTTATGATTTGAGGAGTTATGCTTTGAATTTTGATCAAGGGGAGCTTTAATATATGAGAATACTACACAATTATGTCACATTCTTTATTTTTTTTAAGTAATTGTAGGTTTGTTTTTTTCGAAATGATTTGTTTTTCACATATTGTTTAATAAACTGAGATTTTGTGAATAGGAGCACAGATACATTTTTTGTTGTAATTAAGTGTTGATCGATGATGAGCCTTGTTTACTAGACATTATTTATCTTCGTTTATTACAATATAAAGGTTCTAAATGCAACTAACGGATCAAGTCAAGTTCAGTGTGGCCCATATTTGGATAATGCCAATTTCAAGTCAATTTCAAGTTGGTTGGGCTTACTTTTCATTGGGTGAAATTCCTAATCTTTTCAATAAAAATATCTTAATTCGTTGTCAATGATATTGAGTACATGATGACTATCCAATTTTAGACTGAACTAGGTCTAGGCTAGGTATATGTTAACATCAAGTTAAATTTTCCTATTTACAAAAGAAAGACACCCTTTTGATATATTATATAGTACTCGATAATCTGTTCATCATGATAAGCACTAATTTCATGATTTTTCTTTTTTCTTTTAATTTTCCACAAAAGGCAAACCACAGTCCCATGCTTTGCATGCTGCCTTCTTCGACTGTTTTTCTGTGTACATATAATTATGTGATACGTGTTGACACATTGATATACATTGTAACATAGACAGATCGTATATAGGCTGGATACGCAATATACGCACGCACTGTCCATTTTGTATCCGACTAAATAGTCTGTGTTGAGCAGCTCATAACTTTTGCATTTATATATTGCATTTTTTTTCATATTCAGGTGGAAATGAAGAAGCTTGAAATAAAATATCATTTTTAAAATAAATATTTGATCCATGCGATAATATAACCTCCTTTGAGGATTTATCACTCATACACAAAACAGTAATCATAAATAGTTCTAACAAGTTAGAATGTTATAAATCATAATACTCTGCTTAAGGCAATAATGATCTCATAGTCTAATAATTAAGTGCAAAGTATTATAAATTATAAGTTGTGGGTTCAATTTTCATTGGCATCAAAAATAAAATTGGGATAAAGAGCCCTCTCTATTCAATAAAAAAAAATAATTCTCGGCATAAAAGGGTGTTTCTTCACTACAAAAGATCTCCAAGTACTTGCTATACAAACTATATGTACAACATGTGTTTGTATATATGTCATAGAAGATTCATGTGCCATTATCTCCTCTTTGAATTTAGGGAGCTGATACTGCGCGACATGTATTGTAGTGACTCTGTAGTGACGGTATATAAAAATTGAAAAAAAACATATAAACTGAAAACAAACAGTATATAGAAAATTCATTTGATAAAACAGTATATATTTTAAAAAATGAAAACAGTATATAAAAACATATAAACTGAAAACAAGCCGTATATAAAAATTCATTCGGTAAACAATATATATTTAAAAAAATGAAAACAATATATAGCGTATATAGAAACGCAAGAAAATAATATATAATTTTAATTCGTCGCTATCACTAGAGTACTTTCGTCGTGATTTTTCATTTCCCTTGAATTTAATTACTGAATTCATAAAGGTGTGATCCACAAAGTATAACCAGAAGCACCTATCTCAGCTTCAAGTCACCTGAATACCTATACACCACTAATAAAAGCTGGCTACCCTATGTGGCATCTATTTGCCCCTCGTGAATCTACGTTATAACAACTATCAACTATGTATGATCTCATGTTGTACTTGTCCTGTTGCAATGTATGTATTTAGTCATGACTAACTATATTTTGGAGACTGCAGAAGTTATTTCTGCATTGAAACAAATTATGACACCACTGCCAAATTAGTTTTAAGTTACAAACAATACATGCTTATGAATTTTGTATAAAAGCAAATAATATATAACAATATATGCATTAAAACTTTCAACCCCTCAAGCTTGCATTAAAAAAAAAAAAACTTTCAACCCAAAAAAAATTAATTTCCACTTTTGAGTTGCATGTTAGATGATAAATCAGAAAATCAAGCTATCCAAGTTCAACTTCTTCAGCCACTAATGAGCCAGTGTCACATGTAATTCTTGAAATATCAAAGCTGAGAACTTGACATCAACCTCATATCTCCCTCTCAAAGGATCTTCCCTATAAATAAATGAGCTCTGATTCTCTCCAACCTAATTACTTTTGTTTCACCAAAAAAAGAAAAAAATAAACGAAAGAACCCCACATATTCATCCAAAATAACAAAGAAAACAAAACCCTAAAAATGGCAGCAAGAAAAAACTCAAGGAGACTCTCCCTCGACCTATTTCTCCACCGCGCAACCTCTGACCTGTCAACAGAAACCTCCATTTTCAAATACATGGATTTGCGTTTACCAAACGAGACCTTAACCGAGATGAACTGTGATTGCTGTGGATTATCAGAGGAATGCACAAGATCTTACGCGGCACGTGTGAAGAGCTTGTTTTGTGGTCGTTGGGTGTGTGGTTTATGTTCTGAAGCGATAAAAGAGGAGCTTATTAAGTTAGGGCTCGGGCCGCATGTTGTGAGAGAAGAGGCGGTTAGTGCTCATTTGGAGGTTTGTAAGAGTTTTAGCAAGAGTGTTAAAAATCCTGCCATGTCTCTTGCTGGTGCCCTAGTTGAGATTTTGAAGAGGAAGAAGAATGTTAAGAGGGGTGGTGGAGCTAGGGTTGAAAGGAGCTATAGTGATGTTCCTTTTTATCATGTTTGAGAATTGAGAAGCTGAGTGTGACTATATATTTTTCATGCATACATAATTACATATATGCTAGGGACGTAAAATATGTTGTTATTGTCGCTTAAGTATGTTATTTTTTCCGAGTTCAGGACTTCTAGTCTGTCTCAGTTTATTAAAAGTATGTTAGGGGAGCAGGACTTGAGTCTATCTCTGTTATTTTTCATTGCTATCTCATACCTACTTTTATTCTTTTTAAATTAAGCTGAAAATTTATTCATTTCCTTCAATTTTCTTTCAGCACACAGGAAAAAAAGTGCAAATTTCACGAAGCATTTCTCAACACACAAGCTTTCCAAGTAATATTCCACTGAACAGTATAGCTCCAAACCATTGGTTTGAAACAAACCTGTAATGTGTAAAAGAAAATCAAGATTAGCTCACTATAGAATCATGAAAAGAAGAAAGAAAGAACTGACAATTCGCAGCCTCTAAGTTCTGAATTCTTGAATGAACATGTGGTACTTATGTAGATTGTAGATATCATTTCATATGCCAATAAATTGTTGAGCAATGATAATCAAGAAACGGTACGAACACATGCTTTTTTTCTTTTTCTATTAAACTTAATTTTGGATTATTTTGAACATTTTCTTGATGATTCAATATCAAATTGGGTCTACACTTACTTTTTACCACAGTCCTCTGGGTTGGATAAATCAACTGTAAAAATTTGCCATGCTAAGTGACTTGTCGCGACGACCAAAAATGCATAGTAAGGCCAGCCTAATTAATTTACAAAAAAATTTCATTAACATACAAAAAAATTTCATTAACATTTTTGTTGAGTTTATTTATTTATTTACTTTTTTGAGAAAATTCGGAGAGGGCTTGGAATATCCCTATCCAAATGTAAGATTTTTTTTTTGTTTTTTATAAAAAAAGAGTTACAAAGTCTATATTATATACAAAATCTATATTTTTGTTGAGTTTATTATTACTTATATATTTTTTGTGTTTTAATGGACATAATATAAGTACCGAGATGTGCATTATAGCCTGTAACTGCAAGTCCAACAACACAAGCAAGTCCAAATCCAGAAGTCCAGTACTTGGTTGAACGGTCGAATAACAACGCTGTGGATTTAACTCCAATTTTTGCGTCATCATCTTTATCCTATTTTCGTAGAAATAAACCCAACATTAAATTTCATAAATTCCATTACTACTGAGTGTTGATTTGAGGATATTTGGTCATTATTTATACATGGTTAATTCCCAAATCAAACTGACACAAAAGGCAACTAGAAAATACTAAGAAAAGAAATAGAGATAAAATCAAGGTCAAACCATTTATTTTATAAAAAAAAACCTGATAAAGCACGATGATACTGTAGCACGATTATTCACGACGGATCCAATAACAGTATATATAATTTATTTTCTAATAACAGTAAAAACATACAGTATATATAATTTATTTTCTAATAACAGTATATACATAAAATAGGAAAAACAGTATATAAAATGGGAAAAACAGTATATAAAAGTAAAAAAATAAAAAATACACAAATAATAAATAACAGTATATAAAATGACAAAATAATATATAAAATGAGAAAATAATATATAAAATAGAAAAATAGGATATCTACAGTGCTGTCGTGTTTGTACATTCCCCAGAAGAAAAAAGTCAAACCAATACCCAACTAATAATATATTTTGGAACCAATATGATCCAAGTGTCAAGTAAATATACGATATCGAAGTTTGATATGCTAATCTTTAAAACATACCTGATGCGCATATATGGTATCATACACAAGTGTCCAGAAAATACCAGAAGTGTATAGAGGGAGTATAATGTTGGAATAATCCATTAAGCTTCCTTTAATGGCAAACCATCCAAGCAAAGCCCCCCAATTGAATGTGAAACCAAGAAAGGCCTGAGGCTGTTCCAAAATATATGCAATTAGATCTTCTGACTAATCACATTTAATTACGAGAAATAAAGTTTACGTGGAATCATTTCAACCATGAAATCTTTCTATTGTTCTTTTTTTTTTGGTTTTAAGATTTTGCAACTTGATTTTGTTTATATTGGGTGTGAGTTGTAATTAATACAAATAGTCTTCAAACCAGTTCTTTAATGATTTTCCAGTATGGTGCCATGAAAACATTACACCATTTTTATTATAAAAAGAGAAAGGTTACGTATAAGAAAATGCATATACCCAATATGTAATTCTCTTCATGAGAGGATAAGCTAAGAACATTCCTAGTTGTGCAATTCCTAAAAAATGGCTACATGGACAAGTAAATTTGATACCAAATCAAGAAAAGAAAACAGTAAGTTTGTAAGTTCGGACAAGAATTAATTGAAAGGAAATATGCACACACATATATATATATATATATATATATATATATATATATATATATATATATTTATACTTATAATGATCAAGCAGTAAAAGAAGTCTTAAACAGACTAGCGTTTGGAAGGCTAAAAAACACCATCCTTGAGACAAGCTCACTGCACTTGATGCTAATGGTCGATTTTTTGTCCGTTTCACCTGTACAAAAGAAGGAACCGTTTTTACATTTTTTAGGCTTTTTTTGGTAATGTGATTTCTGAATGTAGTCTATTGGTTTTGGTCAATAAAGAAACGGCTAGAAAAGCGTACTTTCATTAATTTACTTGAACTACTTTTTTGTAGATAAACAGGTCAATAAAGATAATCATTAGTGTCGTATAATGATTAGTATAATGATTATGTTGCTAGCTCTACTTTTTATAGGTGAGGGGATCGAATCCCGCGCTCGGCAAAATTTTAGTGAGATTTTAAAGAGATTTTCAGATAGAATTAGTTGTGGTTTTTCAGTGTGTGAGTTTGTGTGCGTGTGTTATATATGTTTACGAGCTATTGTTTAAAAAAAATAATAAATAAATAAAGATACACACCTGAGCATCAAGATCTCGGTCGAAAATATCATTAATGGTACAAGCAGCACCTCTTAGGAAAATTGATGCGATCCCAAATAATGCCATGGTTTTCAAATCTGGCAATTGTTCCGAATTTGCCCCTAACGTGATTGACCTGCACGGTTTATTAACTTATATAGCTATAGTTCCTTTCGTAATTATGGTATATAATTCAGTATTTTTAGCAGATGAATGAGAGAAGTCCACGGTCAGTAAATTATCAATCTGCCACTGTGTGCAGTAGCGGTTGATTTGGCTGTTTATTAGAAAGGATGAAACTGTTGGGGAAATCCACAATCAGAATGGCTGCCTCTCCAACTGTTTTATGCCAAGTGGTACAAACTACAAAGATGACACAAGTAACGGATTGTTTTTTTTCATGCTATGAACTATCAACTATGTACACCCTATCTAAACCGCCACCGATAAAAATGTCACCAAATTATGAAAAACAAATGTAATATACCAGAAGGCTGGCCAAGCATAGAGCCAAGTCCCGATGGGCTTATCCAACCTAGCAAGACGTGCATACGGCCTCACAGCTTCAGGTAATTTATCAATCCAACCCGACGCGTTACATGAAGCCTTAGTTGGAAAAACCTGAGTTTTACGACTAGTAATTCTCATATTCACTTTTGATATTGATATGACTTGATATTGTCGTAGAGACTGAGCGACAAATGGTTGAGCCGGAGAAGAAAATCTTTGTAACATTGGCATTTCTTACAATTGAGGAAGAGGAGAAAATGTTATTGAGGAAGAGGAGAAAATGTTTGTAGTTAATTGGACCTTCCAATTTCCCTCCTAGCTTTATAGCTGTTAATTAGTGATTGGGAAATGTGATATCACAACGTACTGTAGCACGTCTAAATCATGATAGACTGTACTGTTTTTTCACTTTTTAATATATTGTTTTCACTGTTTTAGACATATTTTTATTTTTTATGTATTATTTATTTTTGAAATTTGTATATATTGTTTTATCTTTTTTAATATACTATTTTGTTGTTTATATACTATTTTACTATTTATATATATACTGTTATTCAAAAATAAATTATATATACTATTTTTTTCAATTTTATATTGTTTATTAGCTATATTTATTGTTATCGTGATTTGAGTGTGTTACAATACTCCGTGATATATGAGATTCCTTGGTAATTATAATTTTGGAGAAGATAATCCTAACAAAGGCCGGTCTATGGTTTAATATTAATATCACTCTATATTAAAGATGGCATAATTTCTCTTTCTTTCCGGAAACATCATTTTTTGTAAGGATATACACGATTTTCAAGATTTTGCTAGGGTTATACATGAAATTGCAGCAATATAGATCTATTTATTGAAAATTTGAAACCATAAAAAGTTTGAATCTAAGGGAGTTGTTGAATCCTAAGTACTTTTTCAAAAAAAAAAATTAATTAAATTTCAACTATGAATGAAATCTATGAGAATATATAATTCAAATAACTGTACTATTTTTTTAGAATCTGACTGTACTATCTGTTGACATTTCTCAAGTTACTTATGCAACCATTGTGGAAAGAAAAAAATAACTTTTGGGAAATTATTGGCACCTCCCTCTTGAACACTTCCTAAAAACCGCCCGCTTAAACACTTCTTAAAAACCACCGGTCAATCGATAAGTTTGACCATTTAATCTTATTTTCTCTCAAACACCTCTTAAATATCGCCCACTTAACACCTTCTAAATATCGCCCACTTTTTCAAAATATGCTTATGTACACGGTTCTCTTTGCACGGGGATAAAACCATGTATATGGGAATGTTGGAGATAATTTTTGATCGTTCATATACACACTTTTGAAACCGTGTTTATGGTAATGTTAGATGGCATCTTATATTAATACAGTTAGTTCATAAACTGTTCAAATGATACTCAATATCACGGTTTATCACAAAATCGGGATATCAAAATCCAAATTAGGATAAGAATGACCCATCCCACCATTCTTTCATTCTGCTCTCTCTCTCTTCGACAAACTCTTTCAGCTCTTTCTCACCACCACCAACGATGCCGCCATGATCGCCGGAGAGGATAGTGGCCGCCGTTGTCCACCTGGAGGCGGCGATCTCCGGAAGATCCATCTCCGCCGCGTCATGCCGAAGAAGGACATCGGGGCCGATCGGTTCTTGGAGATGAATTCGCAGTTCGACGGGCGCGGAGTTCTCGTCGCCATTTTCGATACGACTGTTTAAGTGATGATGAGATGATCAGTAGTAGGATTGATTGTTTATTCAGTGGTTTAAATTAAAGGATTTTTTGGTGTTTGTTTGCTTATTGATGATGGAGAGCTTTGCTTTTGGTTTAGTTTTGCGGAAATATTACTCGATTTTGATAATTATGCAATGTTTAAGTAAGATTTTGTGCGATTGATTGTTTTGATTGATGCTTAGCTGCTCGTTAGTAGTCTGATTGTTTATTCAAGATTTTTTCATTAAATTATAGTTTTTACTTTGCTTTAATTTTGCGGTAATATCAACAATTTTCATAAATTCTTCCAATTTTTTTGCAGATTCTGGAGTTGAGCCAGCAGAAGCTGGCTTGCAAGAAACACGAAACGGAAAGTCGAAAGTTCTTGATGTAATTGATTGGTATGTTGAATCAAATGAATATTTAAGCAAGTAAATTTCTATGTTATTTAATCTTAATTTGATATTTTTTTTTGTATTTTTTTTTGGTGTAGCACTGGTAGTGGTGATGTTGATACATCTAAAGTTGTAAAGGCTGATGATGGTGGCTTCATTGGTGGCTCATAAGGTATAATAATTTATATATAATATAATTATAAGCATAAGTATAAATAGATAAATTCGCAAACAAGCCCCTGTCTCAGCAAAAAGTCCCTCCATTATTTGAAATTGCAAAGGAAAAAAACCCTGCAAAATCCTACATTTGTTAAGAGCTAGTACAGTTACTTAATCCATCTTAAAGTTTGTAATTTCTTTTTTTTTAATGGATTTTTTTTTTTGCAATTTAAGCATAATGTAGGGGCATTTCTGTAAATTTTTCATATCTATAAATATCTAATGTATAAATTTTTATATTTAAGGAGCAAAACTGACACTAAATTCATCATGGAAGAATCCTTCACAAGAGTGGCGCATTTACTGCAAGTTAGTTTATGAACTCTTCACTGGAACCCTAATTTTGAGACTGAAGTTAGAATAGAATTTAGATCTAAGTGGAATGAGAATTTCAAATCACTTTTTTGATCTAGCATTCTAACTTAATTTCATAAATTTGATAAACATAAACCAGACATAGCGGCTCTGCAAGAATTTCTCAAGCCTTTGAATGATGTGCTGACAGTCTCTCAGCTCTCGCTTGGATTGCTTTTTTAGAAAAAGACTTAGGTTAGTTTAATCAAGCAGTGAATATATTTTCATTAATCCACCATTTCATTCAATCAACCAATTAATTTACTTATTTGAAAATTAATTAATTAGGTCAATGTAACTCATCAGTCCTTAAGGTCACCTCTTTACTCTAGGGCCGGTAAATTGAGCAGGTAATTTTTTTTTTAATTTGAAACTATATAATTGAGAAGTTATGTGATAATTCCCAATCTTAAATTTTAATATTCTTAAAACTGAAAATAATTAAAAAAAATTTAGAATTATGTGATAATCCATGGATGCCGCGCTTCTCATCCATAGATGCAGAAATTTAGGTGAGAATCTTAATGGTTGATTTTACTAAATCAATTTGTAATTATGTTAATTAGGAGCTCTGATGTTATTTTTGTCTATATTTTCCTTAATTTTGTTAATTAGGAGCTGGTTTAACAATTTTAATTTTTGAAACTAATTTTTCTATTTACTAAGTATCTAATTAACTGTTAGAACTATAAAGATTGTAATTCTTTTTCAATTTCATGATAAATTGTAGATCCGGGTTATTATGAAGAGGGTGACTTTCAAGCAAATTTGAAGAATACTTTAGCGCTAATTTTAGAAAAGTTGGTGTACGAAATGTTAGATATTTTGATTTTGTATGGTACATTTTATATTTTGGAATGTGCATCTCATTGTATGGAACATGTGATTTAATATAATATATTTGCCTCAAATATTGTTTTATTATGTTTTATTTAATTATTGGAATGTTTGTAGAATGAAAATATAGATTTGATTATAATATATAAATTTTAAATATAAAATAAGCATAATCACGGGTCTAACCGTGTTAAGAAATGTGATATTAAACTATATGTAATCATGGTTTTAACCGTATTAATTTTCTCGCGGTTAAAACTGAACCGTGTTAAGTGCTCGTGCGTACGCATGGTTTTGAACGTGTTTAAAAACCCATAGTAGACTTACCAGCGCAATCGAAACCGTGAATATAATCGCTTACCATGGATGGAGATGCCACGGTTCTACCATGGTCTCAAAATCGTGTGAAGATGTGTCTTTCCACAATTTACACCATGTATATGAGCAAAGAAAACTGTGGTTAGGAGTGATTCTTGTTGTAGTGACCAATCAATAAACAAGTTGAGCTATTTGATTAATATATATGCGATTTAAAATAATAACCGCCAACAGGCCCCGTTCAATTGACAAGTACTTTGATCATCTATTGCTAATCACTATCTAAAATATATTATCATGTAGTATGCTGATTTTTTTTATAATAGCAATATTCTTTTTATATTTTTAATATAACTTTTCTTTTCTCAATATAACTTTTTCAATAATAGCATTCACCTTGGGCGCCGCCACCATGGAAAATAAAAAGTCCTCTAAAGATCCGTTTCTTTGGTTGGTTGTCAGCACACAATAGAATTCTTACCCAACAAAACCTTATGAAGAGAGGATGGCCCCATTCCCTTTCCTGTGTCTTATGCTCTCTTCCAATCATAGAATGTATAGATCACTTATTCCTTGATTGTCAATTCACTAAGGAAATTTGGCGACGACTGCAAGTTCGCACCCAAAATGCGGACTCAGATCAATCTTTGGTCGCTTAGACGGTTCACTCTCTCAAAGGAACAAAAGAAAGGTTGGGGCGCCAAATGGCTAGCTACGTGTTGGGCGATCTGGAAAACGAGGAATATGAAAATCTTCCAAAACGTTACCCTTGACATTTCTAGTTCGATCAGAAACTGTAGACTAGGTTGCTGCATCGTTGGTGCGGAGTGGCTGTTGTGTTTGGGCATAATTTATTATAAATGTCTTTGGGCATAATTTATTGTAAATAATTTGTATTTCGAACATTTTACTTTTTTAATGGTATCTCAATAAGGCAAATCGCCTACTGAAGCTTCAAAAAAAAAAAAATAATAGCATTCAAAAAACAAAATTCAATAATAATATATCTTTTCACCTGTGAAATATGATTATGTCTTTATAAATAAATATCCAATATATGTTTTCTAAATATTGATATAGTCTTTCTAATATATCTTTTACTTGCCCAATATATTTTTAAATAATATATTTATCACCTATTGAATGTAATTTATATATTAAAATATACATTTTTAAATACTAATATATTTTTGTAACTATTCAATATGCCTTTTATAAGTATATCATTACATCTTCTACGTGCTGAAATTATCTTTTTACGTGCTAAGTTTGCCTCCTTATAATTATTATAAATTATACTTTTTATATGGTCAATTTACCTTATTATGTATCAAATATATCTTCTTTACATATTGTTGAATCTTTTTACATCTCTATATCTTTTTTTTACATATCTATTATTCCGTTTTGAATACCAATATACCATTTTACATATTCATTACATTTTTTATTTGTTAAATAATTTTTTTTACAGGGAATGTTCTTTTCTGGGATTTTTTTTTCTTCAAAGTAGCACTTTTTTGAACAATAATCAATCAGATGTCACTATTTTTGCAAATAATTGCGGTATCTAGCACTTCCGCCAGATCTTCTGGCGGAACTGAAGTAGTTCCGCCAGAGGGTCTGGCGGAACTAGTGATTTTTTTTTGTTGATCCCAGCCATTTGACACCCATAAACACACTTAATTAAGGAAAAAAGCCAGTTCCGCCATAGGGTATGGCGGAACTAGGTAAAATTTATTTTTTCAGGTTAAACTCTTAATTTAGAAGGCCAATTAGCTCAAAAAATTACGAATTCAGCAGTTCCGCCAGACCTTATGGCGGAACCTCCTATTTCATATATTTTTTTTTGCCTCTAAAGAGCCATGAAAATGTAGCAAAAAAAATAAAAATAAAATCACTGTTCATAATTCCGCCAGAGGATATGGCGGAACTATGAACAGTAAATTTTTTTTTTTGCTAAATTTTCATGGCTGGTTAGAGGGAAAAAAATATAAAATGGAGGTTCCGCCAGAGGGTCTGGCGGAACTGATAAATTCATAATTTTTTGAGCTAATTGGCCTTCTAAATTACGAGTTTAACCTGAAAAAAGTAAAATTTACCTAATTCCGCCAGACCCTGTGGCGGAACTGGCTTTTTTCCGTAATTAAGCGTGTTTACGGATTCCAAATGGCTGGGATCAACAAAAATAAAAAAATCACTAGTTCCGCCAGAGGTTATGACAGAACTACTTCAGTTCCGCCAGACCCTCTGGCGGAAGTGCTAGATACTCAATTATTTGCAAAATAGTGTCATCTAATTAATTATTCTTAAAAAAAATGCTATTATGCAAAATAATTCCTTTTCCGGGCTAAAGAATTTGCTATGTAAAAATGTTTACTGCATAAATAAGGATGTATATTGTTATTAAAAATATATATTGAACATGTAAAAAAACATATTGATATTCAAAATAGGTATATTGATATTCGAAAAGAAATAATAATACTCAATGAAAGAAAATATAGCTGATATTTAAAATGATATATTCTTTATAGAAAAAGTATATTATTATTCAAAAGAGATATAGTGTACAAGTATAAGATATAATCAATGAGGGGTGCATATAAGTCGGAGGTGTATATCCAGCCCCCTAACTTTTTCATATCTATGTCCTCAAAAAAAAAAAAAACTTTTTCATATCTATGTGAATGTGATTATAGTACAGCATTTATTACCTTAACTTTATAATACAATGCTAGTTAATTATATTATGTACCGAAGTCTGAGATCTAAAATTTCTTCTATCAAAGTCATTAAAAGTTGTCTAGTTCTTTTAGCATCAATTTTTTGAGTTCAAATCTCTACCATATTTTTGCTTTTAAAATCTCTACCATCTTGAAGAGCGTTAGGGTGACTGTTTCGCGCGAAGCAGGATGATAGAAATATACAACGCGACTATATAATCATGTAAATAAGAGCATACATATATAGAGCTCTAATATTTGATACGCAAATTAGATCAAATGTAGCATCATGATGAAAATATTTTGAAAGTACTCTGGTTAATTTAACATGAATTTGTCTGATGTGGTATTGATTCCTTTTATGCATGTTAGGTACAGCATCAAAGCCGGAATTAGATTTTTTTCTTCCAAGTCATTGGTCTTGGTACTGTATAATGTTTAGTTATCCATTTTCGAATTCAAGATCAATTTATGATATCATTTGATCATTAATCATTAAGTGGTTATGTTTACATCACAAGTTGATTGATTGTGGCCATCTGAACATGGACTACTCAGAGTCAGAGAACTATCCAAAAAACCTGGTTGACCCAAATTCTAATATGTAATGTGAAGGGTACCGCTCAGAAAGAAAAGACTTCCATTCGGCTTGCGAGAAAGAAAACTCTCTCTCTCTCTCTCTCTCTCTCTCTCTCTCTCTCTCTCTATTTTAAGGGAAAAAGGTACTTCATTGTTCCATTTCATTTTGCACCAGAAGATCCCTGAAAAGAAATCTTGTATTTGTGTCAATCTCCTTCAAAGTTTTGGAATTCCATGCTAACTTAGTCGAAGATAGTTTTCTTTTGATGATTCACCCCTCCCTTGTACAAGATAGTTGTACATGATCCATTTTCGTTAAGTAATGTTGTATTTAAGCCACGATCAGTTGAAATTGGCCAAAGCTGCGCCTTATCTTGTAGCTTTCAGTAAATGGAAAGAGATTAAGGAACAAACATTTTATTCTATAATTTTTGTTAATTTCTTAGCAGAATTCACTAATTTGTACACTAAATCACAAGCATGCAAGGTGCACGCATCGTTCTGAAGGGATGGCAACAGGCGGCTGTTGCAGTGGGCTCCTCCATAGGTGCAGTAATGGATCCAAGAAGGGCCGATTTAGTCGCCGCCCTTGGAGAAACGACTGGAGAAAAAGCATTCCAACGAGTCCTCGCCCGAATGAAAAATAACCCAGAAGGAAGGGTAGAAAACTAGAAATTAATATATTGGTTCTTTTTGCCTTTATTATTTGAAATAAAATTAAGAAAAATCTAATATCATGACTGCATTATAGTACGTCCAATCACGATGGACTATATATATATCATTTTTTTTTAATATTTTTACTATATATTGTTTTCATTTTTAGATATACTTTTATTCTTTGTGCATTATTTTTTTTGTCTCCTTTATGCATTATTTACTTTTGAAATTTGTATATACTTAATATACTATTTTGTATATACTGTTATAAAAATGAAATATGTATACTGTTATTTTAATATTGATTAGTTATATATATTATTATTGTGATTTCGATGTGCTACAATATGTTGTGACATGTCATGTTCTTAAAATTAAATCACGTTGCTTTTAAATCATCTTAATCTCGTAGCAAATTCTTTTGGATCGCCCACGTATCATATCATCGCAAGTCTCTCACGCTTGGGGAATGCCTGAAAACACATTCGGAGGAGGATACGCAAAATTCATGAGTTCTAGAAACTTCTCTCCAGATGACCGGACGCCAGTCAGGTTCATCGAGTTTGACGAGATTGCCTATGTGGCAATGCGAGCTCGCGAGGTGCATGACATTTGGCACACTTTGTTCGGTCTCCACACAAATTTGATTGGTGAACTCGCACTTAAAGTAATAGAGTTTCAACAAATGATGCTTCCGATGTGCGTTGTGGCCGTAGTTGGAGGGTCTACTAGGCTTAGTGAAAAAGAGAGAGTTCTGTTTTTGAAGCATTATTTACCGCGGGCCCTATGCGCGGGGATGAAGTGCGATGATTTAATGTGTATTTATTATGAGAAATATTTTGGGGAGGATTTGGAGGAAATGAGAAGGAAGTGGGGTGTTGACGTTTGCCCTGACCCCGAAAAGATGAACTTGTAGATTAGCGTTTGTGTTTGAACTTTGAAGTAGAATTTTCAGGATTATTGTGTTGTTACTTGTTACAGTTCAATAATTAAAATTTTATCGTTTCTATTTAGTTCACGGAGTTGAATGTGTGATTAGTGAAACTAATTAATGAAAGCTTTTATCTTTTTGTAAATTTATAATAATTGAACTTGATATGGAATGACGAATTTTCTGCTTATTTAGATTGGTATCTTTTGATGCTTATTTACATTTGTCATTTTTGAATTTTGATGCTTATTCAGTGAAAAATAGACCTAGCAGATTGATCTCTTTTTAGTGGGTGTTGAGGTTTGCCCTGACTCCAAAAATGATGAATTTTCTGCTTATTTAGATTGGAATCTTCATGGTCTCTGTTGATGCTTTATATTGTCTCTTCCAAATTTTTTTTATTAAATAGAGTTATTTTATCTCACTTTTTTATTTTTGATATCAACGAAATTAGAACCCACAATTTTGTTTATTATACTTAGCACTCAACCAATTGCGCTATAAGGTCATTGGCCGGTCTCATTGAACTTTTTAAAAATTTACTCTTTCCTTTATAGATGATGTAAATATCAGCTCAATTCGCAAATACAGACTGCAATTTTATGTTATTCCTTTTTTATTTTCATCATCTTCAATTGACATAATTATTTTTAAGGATTATATAGACAACCCCTAGTTTCTCCACCCTAGTTTGTGGTCAAAATTGTCAACCCCCATATTGTGGTCATTTTTATTTTTATTTTTTTTACTTTTATTTTTAATAACCATCTAATATTTTGAAAAAAACCACATATAATTAAAATTTCAATAACTACTAATTTAAAATAATCACTTATTTGAATGACCAATTATAATTAACAAATGAATAGCAACACTCAAACTAGATGGAGAAACTGGGGGTTAATATTATTGGAAAGCATCAAAAAAATATTATTGGAAAGCATATTCAGAAGAAGGATGAGATGAGGGATTGTGCATGAGCTCAAATTTATTGTGCTGCACTCAAATTTACTGTGCTGGAGAAACGAGGGTAGGCCGGTAGGGAGAAGAGAATATGTTTACAAGATATGAAATCATTTATACACTTAATTTTCCCGTATAATTATTAGAAAATCATTTATGCAGGTGGATGTGTGCCTCTTCGGAGACAGTATTGAAAAATATAAATATAAAAATGATAAAATTAGAAAATTAATTATTTATGTGAGTTGTTCCTTCGTTTAGTGGTTGAACATTTTGATTAAGATGCTCCTGATTAGAATTGAAGTATTTTTTTTACAAAATATTCCTCACTTAAAAGAGTCAAAGACTTTAAACAGTAATCATTTATACGCTTAATTTCCCCATATATTTACTATGCCGTTTTTTTTAGAAAAAACTACGAGCGTCCGCTCATTTTGTTTTACATTAATTATAAAATAAAAGAGGTTACAAAATTTTTGCTAGGTGCAAACCAATACATGTGCGAGAACTCCCTACTGCCTATTAACTTCCTAGTACATAACTCAGGTAATTACATTGATGTCCAGAGCATGTCATTGTAATGGAATTGCAATCAGCAATTCTTGAGCCAATCTTCAGCTAGGAGTTTGATTTCGTTGACCAAAAGGAGATGTGGTTTTTGCATTTGTTCATGAATATTCGACGATTGCATTTTCGCCACAAAGGCCAACACGTTGCTGCCCACATAGAACTCCATCTCATCCGGCTTGTGGTAGAAAGGCTTCGAGAAATGGATTGCCAGATATGAAAGAAATGAAGATGTACATCTGTGACATCCCATTGCGCGAGGATTGTTTGTCCAGACGCCGGTTGGGTAAACACACGAGGATAGTAGGTGAGGCCCATTTCCCCTGGTGAGGCGACACATCTCGCAAACTGGATTGGAAGGCCAGCCGCGTTTTTGTAGGTTATCCGCAGTGAGAATTGTCTCCTTAATTGCTAACCATTGGAATAATTTCACTTTGGCTGGAGCTTTTATTTTCCAGAGAGCTTTTTGCAAGGAGATCTTGATTCCCGGGTCTCTGATGTAGGAGTATGTAGCTTGAGATGTGTAGGTGGATAAGGTTCCCCAACGCCATGTTACTCCATCTGGGATTCTTGTTGTTGCTGAGTTATAAATAGGCAAAAGAGTTAATAGGTCTTTAATGAAAAAAGAGGGATAAGTCGGGTTGATAATTGATAGTTGCTTTGTGCTTTGACATTCATAAAGGGAGAACGTAAGATGGCGCCATTGTGAGATTGTTGGATCATCAATGCGTCAAAGCCATCTCAGTAAGATAGAGATATTTTGAGTTCTGGTATCTAGAATGCCTAAGCCTCCATTTGGTTTTGGTAAACAACACTTTTTCCATTGTACAAGACAATGTCCTCCTGCCCATATTTACTATGCCGTAAATCTAGATCTTTTGCTAAAAGAAAAACAGGGCCAGCTGCCCAGCACGTCATGCGGCCATCTAGAGACTTCATCATAGAAATTTAAAATATTTACGGAGTAGATTCTCTGTGGTTAACTTTGTTGTTAATATTTAACATAATTTCAACAAAGAACCATTCACATTTTCAACAAGGAGGATGTTAATAAATATCATAATATATCAACACATCTCATTATAATATATATGCAGGTATTTCACATCATAATTTGTATCATGTATCTAATTACTCTATATTTTGCATCATATGCAGAGATGATAAATACAAATCTATCTCAACAAAAAATTTCCCAGTTGCAGAAGATCAAAACCCTACGACTAAGCACTTGCCTCCGAACCACAACTCCTTCCATAGGTGGCCAATTAAAGTCTCCTTGAAATAGTTGTTTTGACTTGTCGGCTTCTAAACAATTTCTCACCTTGTTTTCCTTCTCTTCTTCTTGATATCAATCCATTCCATCTATTATTATATATACATAGCTAGCTAACCTTCTCTCCACAGTATCAATAACCATAAATCACATAAACTCAACACAACAATAGAAAGAGGAAATTAGAATCTAAGATGCATAAGCCACCTCCTCCTGGTGCGCCACATGGCGGCCCACATCCTCCTCCGCCCGGCCCTCATGGACCTCATCCTCACCCGCCTGGCCCCCATGCACCGCCTCCACCTGGTCCACACGCACCCCATCTAGGGCCTCATGTTCCACATCATCCGCCTCCGCCTGGTCCACACGCACCGCATCTAGGGCCTCATGTTCCACATCATCCGCCTCCGCCTGGTCCACACGCACCGCCTCCTGGCCCGCATGTTCCGCATCATCCGCCGCATGGACCGCCGCACCATAGATAAGGTTGTTATGTATGGATGACATGTATATATATGTATGTGCAAGTAAGTATTGTGTTGAGTAGATGATGTGGAGAAATATGATTTATGGACATTTACTTTTTTCAATAAGCTATATTATGTATGTAGCTATATGTAGTTCTGGATATGTTTTTTTTTTTTTTTAAATTTATGTTGTTCTGGATATGTATGAATGAATAAGCTTGCACATCTAATTAATTGGATTTTTATCTTATTTTTTCCCTTCAAAATTTCAATATTTTTGCATTTGTATAATATTTTTCTTTTTCTATTTATTTTTTGTTACATGCTTCTAGAAACAAGATTTTTATTAGGAAGAAAAGTCAGTATGGATAAAGAGACTTGAAATTGTAACATGTGTTTTACATCCACCGACATCTATGTGTGATTGATGGAGACAATTAAGCCAAATAAATAATTGTTACATTATAATAAATAGGTTTAAGAGCTTAAAAATTTTCAATACTCGCATTAAGCCACGTGAGCCCAAAAATTGATCACCCTTTAATTTGAATCCAAAGGCTAAAATAAACTTCTTTCTTTTCATATCCATGGCTCCCACATGGCATTGATATGCTGACTTTTTTTTAATAATTATCTCAAGATTCAATTAAATAAGTTCACATTAAATTAAAATGTATTTTTTATATGTAATATGATTTTTTTCATTTTCTATATTTGCATTTGACAGAATAAATATGAAAATTTTGGGTCAGCCATTATTATAAATTATTAATATGCTATATTTATAAAAAAATTCTCTCATCTCATTAAACCACATAGACATTTGATATTTGATATTGACTATTAGACGTGATCATCTAAATATTAAGATTTTGATATTTAATATTGACTATTAGACTTGATCATCTAAATATTAAGATTTACCATGTGTTATACGTCAAGATTTTCTTAAAAAAAAATTCAAGATTCAACCCAGCACATGTAAGGGTGTAAACTGACAAGATATTATCCGGCCAATCCCTATCTGTATCCGCAAAAAAAAATGTATCTCAATCAGTTATCTATATCTGGCATGATACAGATTTTGTTATCGGTTCGAATCCCGGATATATATAATTTATTATTCAGATAGTACCAATTTTCAGATATTTCACTCCATATAGAATACATATATTTATACAGATAAATGTATGGATATCTTGATTTTTTTTATCATATTCGGGTATAGATATTATCCATATCCATGTTAATATTTTGTACATGTAAGGGTGTAAACGGGAAGAATATTATCCAACTGACCCGTATCCATATCCGCAAAAAAATTATATTCAAATCAAAATTATCTATATCTGGCCTGATACAGATACACATTGGGATGATTTATTCAGTTATGGATTTGGTTATCTATTTGGCTCTCGGATAATGATACAAATAATATCTGTATCCGGACAATTTATTATTCGTATAATATCCATTATTTCACTCTATATAGATATAAGTATGAATATTTATATGGATATTTTTGGTTTTTTATCATATCTAGATACGGATATTATCCATAGAATACCCGTATCAATATTAATATTTTATTGCTAATTCTTTTAAATTTTTCTTAAAAGTTATTATAATTTATTAACTTTGTCGTCACATATAGTTAAGAGTTTAGAAAAATAATAGGATATATATGTATCCATTTAAATATGCAAAATAAATCTGTATTTGTTTTCGTATCCAAAAATATCCAAAGTGTGTTTGTATATGTATAAATATCTGAACTAAATTCGTATGTGAAGTTATCTCCGCATTCATATCTGCATTGTTAATATTTTGAATTTTTGTCGAGAATGTACTTTTGACTTTACTAAAAATAATTAGTCGATAAATGAAGATTCAAAAAATAATTAGTCAATAAAGGAAAAGATTCAAAAGATGCCACCTCGTCGTAGTCGCAGTCCAGGAAAACATCGCTGTAAATCAAAGAGTCCATGCCATTCACGTTCGCCTCCCCGCAGTCCGCCACCTCCTCCTCCTGGTGGCGCACCAAGGCGGACCACCACTACTGCCTCCTGATCCAAATGCACTACTTCCACCTCCTCCCGATCCAAATGCACCTCCTCCACCGCCTCATGGTCCACATTCGCCACCTCATAGTCCGCGTCACCGGAAAAAGAGTCCGAAGAAACGTGGTTCGAAGTCGCCGCCTCATAGTCCGAAGAAACATGGTTCAAATTAAAGTCGCCACCTCATAGTCCGAAGAAACATGGGAAGAGTCCAAAGCGCCGTTAATGCAAATGTGTGTTAAATATTTGAAGTATATGTGTGCAAATGTTTTATTACATAAATAATGATGTGTTAAGTATCATGTGTGTGTGATTATTTATGTGTGTTTGTACTTTTTGGTCAATATAATGTAGACATTGTTGTTTTGTGGGTATTCTGAATATGAGCAAGGGAATGAAAATAACAGAATAAGTTGCTTGTAGCGATCTTTACTTGTTTTCTCTTGTTCCTGTTCTTAATTTTTTTGTCACTTAATTATGAATTTATGATAAATATATGCATGCGTGGATATTTATAAACTGTAATCGAACATTTGTAAGTTTTTTAGTTGCACATTTCTGATTTATTTTTCTTTCTTGTGTTTGTAAACATTAATTTTAATCTAGTTGTTTACACTAACGACCAATTTCATTCTTAGAAAAAAGAGAGGATTAATAATGACCAGTCCTTTATGGGCCTGACCAGTCCAGTTTAACAAACTAATTTCGGCCAGAACTATTTATCGGCCTGACCAGGGCTCTAATCTACGTGGACTCTGTGAATTAATAGCACCTTTCCTTTTTGTGGTGGTACATTTCTAATTCATTTTTCTTGTGTTTGTAATCACTAATTTTAATCTAGTTCGTTACACCAACCGACCAAACCATTTTTGACTAGTCCAGTTTAACATAATAATTTGGGCCAGAAGTCTGTATGGGCCTGACCGATTCCCTAATCTATTTGGACTCAGATATAATAATAGCACCTTTCCATTTTCCTCCTATATATATAGTGATGGTGCGATAAGCAACATGCCTAACTCTATATTAAAACAACAATTTTATTATTTTATATCATCTATATAAACCGTAATAAATGGAAATATCATGGAATAAAACTTGATAAAAGTTCATTTATAAACCTAATTTCTTGAAAAATACTCTGTTTTTCTTGTTAAAAAAAGGTGATATTGAAATAAGACAATACATTTGGAATTTTCTTTCAATCAATTTGGGGAAATGATGGGTATAAAATATGCATGATTCTTTTTTTTTTTATATGTTTTCTATTCATATAAGCGAAGTTTCTTGTTTTATGTATGGTGATCAATGACCTTCTTTTCCATTATCTGTAATTGTAACAAAACTATATTATAAATCAATGGAATGAACCACCACTAGATTAGCCTAGAGGTAATGGTATCAACCCCGTTTTTTCATAAATGAGTGTTCAAATATTGTGAGGCCAAACCGACCAAGCGTAACGGCGGAGAAAGCTCAGCAGACGGATAATTGGAAGTCGTATTGTTAGAGTTTTAGTTTACTAGTATTGTATTATAGTTATGTTTTCTCTTGGGACGGTATATATTTCTTTTTCTTTGTAACTTCGAACACATTTTTCATTTTTATTTTTAAATGGAATCTCAGCGAGGCTATCGCCTCCTGAAGAAAATTTGCGTCTAGCATGATTTGTTTAAAAATGTAGATTAAGATATATGAGTCAATCCTAAAAAGAAAGAAGCAAACGACCGTTTGTAATTCTTTCTTAAAATAAAATCAATGGAATGAGCGCATAGGATTTCCCACCGCAGTTGCTAAAAAAAAGAATCGAATTGGGTCAATGTACCAGTGCCACTCTTATTTTTTTTTGACAATGTTTCCACTAATATTGTTAATCCTTTCTTTTTTATTATTTAAGTAATAGCTTATTGAGATTCCATTAAATTAAAGCAAAAATATTACTAATCCTTATTCTCGCCTGTAAAATATATAATTGAATGCGATAAAATGACTACAAGTACAAATCTCATTAAATACAAATAATACAAAAATGACGATTTTTTTTTAAATACAACAATTTTAAAAAATAAATCAATAACTACCATCCCTTTAAAAATAATTAAGAAACTACCATTTCCACCACTATGAGTGGCAGAACAGATTCTGTTCCGCCACTTATACTGGCAGAACATGGTATATTTTTAATTTTTCTTAAAAAATCTTAATTAGGCTAAAAAATATTGTTCCGCCACTAGTAGTGGCGGAACAGGTTAAATTTTTAATTTTTCGTGATCCTTAAACGGATTCTGCAAAAAAAAATATATATATATATATATTGTTCACTGTTCCGCCACTGACAGTAAATTAAAATTTTTTTTTTTTGATAAATTTTCAGAGTGTTTTTAGGGGCAAAAAAAATAAAATAGGTTGTTCCGCCAAACTTTTTGCCGGAACAAGATTTTTTTTTTTATTTTTTGACTAATTTCTTTTCTAAATTTGTAGTTAACGCTAAAAATTAAAAAATTAATCTGTTCCACTAAGGGTTCTGGCGAAACACGTCCGGGCCATTTAGCAGCCTTAAATAATCCTAATTAGGAGAAAAAAAATAACCCCTATGTAAATAACAATGATAATATATTTCATGTTGGGATAGAAAAAAAGAAAAAAAATATATTTATGTGATGATTAAATTACCTGCCAATCGAGAAATCGGCAATTGTAAAACAATCTATCAGCTGTGACTCGAATTACAATTGCTTGTCAAGAACCCTAAATTTTATCAAATATAAAGTTCATGTCATTTAGAAATCACTACAAAAATGAAAGACTCTAGGGTTTATTTTTTCTCCTAATTAGGATTATTTAAGGCTGCTAAATGGCCCAGGCGTGTTCCGCCAGAACCCTTAGTGGAACAGATTAATTTTTTAATTTTTAGCGTTAACTACAAATTTAGAAAAGAAATTAGTCAAAAAATAAAAAAATTCTTGTTCCGGCAAAAATCTTGGCGGAACAACCTATTTTTATTTATTTTTTTTTTTTGCCCCTAAAAACACTCTGAAAATTTATCAAAAAAAAAATTAAAAAAAAAACTGTTCCGCCACTCTCAGTGGCGGAACAGTGAACAATTTTTTTTTTTTTTTTTTTTGCAGAATCCGTTTAAGGATCATGGAAAATTAAAAATTTCACCTTTTCCACCACTACTAGTGGCGGAACAGTGTTTTTTTGCGGAATTAAGATTTTTTAAGAAAAATTAAAAATATACCATGTTCCGCCAGTATGAGTGGCGGAACAGAATCTGTTCCACCACTCATAGTGGCGGAAATAGTAGTTTTTTAATTATTTTCAAAGAGAGGGTAGTTATTGATTTATTTTCTTAAATCGTTGTATTTAAAAAAAAATCGAAAATGACCTTGTTCATAAAAAAAGAACTGAAAAGGACATGAAAACAAAGAAGAACGGGCCAGCGGCCTAAAGAGAGACAAGGCCCATGGCCAGTCGGCTAGTTGATGATACAATTTGGTTACGTGGTTACATCCATGCATGCATTTACGTGGCACGTTTTTAAACGTTACTCTCAAAGGTCTACAAAAAAAGTTGTAACCAACAAATTAGTTTGGTTTTGTAGGGTTTTGACTTAGACCGCTGTGCATCTCTCCTTGACAAGATCATGTGAAATTGATCAACATTTGTGTAGTGGAACAAAGTTTAGTCCTAATTACATACCAACTTAACAAATTATTAGTTGTCTTTTTGTTGTTTTTTGAATAGGGACCTTCTAAAGATCATGTGAAATTGATTCGTCCATTAGAAGTTAACCTCAGCTAATTAACACTTTTACACAAAAAGACGAGGTTTGCAATTTAGCTCATGAGACAAGGTCTCTCTCAAGCTAGAACGGTTATTAGGAAAATAATTGGTCTATAATTAATGATTTGCTCTTCATTTAAGAAGGCACCAACAACCATTAATTTTGACTCGCTCGTGATGATTATTGACTTGTTCTTAATTAAGCGTTGTAGGGTTTTGAAATGGATGGTATTTCATATTGAAGGCGTGAAGACCACAAATTCAATGTCAATTTCATATATAGCTTGCAAAATTGGCTTATTCTAATCTGATTTGGTCAGTTTGGATAGGAATTTTGCCATGACAGTTCCGATTTTTAACAGATTCTACTGACTATGGAAAATATAATTCTTAATAGAAATGATTCAGTTGATTTCAATCTGACTCCGTCGATTTCCGAACTGATTTTCATGGTAAATCGTATTTGGCCATATCAGGTGTGTTTTCATTTCTGGTCACGACTAGTTTCCTATTCAGTGAGTTCAGTTCAGATGTAGATGAATCGATTTTTAATGTGACTTAGTTAGGTCAATATTATTGAGTTAACTACCAATCGAACCAAGTCATTTCAGATTTTGAATCAATCGAATTTAGGGATATTTCATACATTACGGTATCCTTTAATGGATCCTTATGCGCATGAAAGGGTCTTTTGGTCATTTTGGGGAGACTGTGAAGCGTGGGATGGTCAAGACCTTGAGCCCAGTGGTACAGTGATCCTAATGTCTCAATCAGCTCATTATTAATTACAAGGACGAGTTATATTGAGACTTGTGTGGGTGTGAAGTGCTCAAAATTGTGAAAAGATTGCTATAACTTAGCTCTTGTCCACACAAAACTCAGCCCATGCATGAAAAGTGCACTTTGTAACATGGAGTAAAAATAGAAAAACTCAGAAGGTTTCAAAATTTTGAATTGAATTATTGATATATTTTGTAAGCAATATTTTTCTCCTTTAGTATTACCCGGCTTATTTGTTCGAAATATTATATATGTAAGTATAAATAGATGGGTAAAACTACTGTGTTCATGTAATTTTGTTTGATCCTTGGTCAAAGATCTTTTTTGAGAACCACACACCTTGGTACTTCGGCCCCCCAATTTCCAAATTTCAAAGTTTAAATGGGCCAATTACTTGACAAACAAGTTCCAACGAACCCAAACTCCCATGCATGCAACGTATAAAGTGAGCTAACTTTCACACAGATCCAAATCCAATTATTTGGGGGTAACTAGTCTTGGGTTTCGTTCATAGTTATCTCTAATTAATTAACATTAATTAATAAACTCACAGTTTTATATTATTAATATATATCTAGGCCTATATAGATGCTTCCTAAATATGTACTATCTGTACCAGCGCCTTAATTATGTAGGCCTTTTCGTTGGGTAAAATAACAATCCAGTACACATTCTATTTTATACGGGATACAGGGATTATTGTCATTGTTTGAATATGCTCAACATTTTACATATTATATTTTTATGGTCCACTACAATAAAGATGGTGGCCGAGTTTGAAGATAATTTGCGTATTAAAGGTTACTAGAGTGACCTACATATTTTGTTTCTTTGCAAAAGATTAAACATGAAATGTTGTTTATTATGTTGCTACTACAAGTAATAAATTGATTTGAATATTTGAGCATTTTGGTTTAGCTGCAAAATAGTTATGATTGCTTTTTATCCAACACATAAAAAGCAGAAGACCTTTAAAAACAGAGAAAGTAGAACAGTTGACTGGAAGATATGAATATATTAAGAGGTGATTTCTTTTGACAGCGGTCTTATTTGAACAACGATAATAACATTAGTTATAAAAAATGAATTTTCAAATTTCAACTGTACGGATGAAATATATATATTTTGAATAGGTTATGAATTAATTTTCATAAGAATCGAAAAATTATATAATTATTATCATATATCATTAAAATATGTGTATATATTTGTAACATGCTTCTATAAATATAAGTACATATTTTGAAGATACATGATGGTTAAAATAAAAAGCTCCGATTACTTAAAAAATTTAACTACAACATGCATAATATATATATATATATATATATATATATATATATATATATATATATTTCATCCGTATGGTTAAAATTTAGTTGACACTTTAAATTTTAATATATAACTAATGTTGTTATCTAATTATTGAAAATATAAGAAAGGTAGCTCACCTTCTGAAGCATAAAAAAAAACTAATATTGTTATCATTGTCCAAATAAATTTATTGTAAAAAAAACTCACCTTATATATATTAATTCTTTGGTTCCACCAAATTCACAGTGCATTCGTTGTATATATTTGGTTCCTTGACATGTTGGCTTTGTTCACATGGGCAATTTGGTAGTTATCCCAAATTATCCAAAGAAAACTCCAGGGAACATCCTTCCTTAAAAGAGTGCATTTTGAACTATGGTCTCTCTTCGAATTTATTAAAATATTCAGTAAGGAGCCACTCATTAGATTTCCTCTCTTTTCATGAACTTTAATTAAATAATGAAGCAATAACTTTTCTTTTAAGATCAAAATATCATATATAGCTCGAGTATGGAAAATTGTAGTTCAACTATTGAATTAGAAGTTGAATTTATCTCAAAATAATGTGGTATTCTTATATTAAATATTTGAAGAAGGGGAATCGATGAAAGTAAAATAATTTTTAATATTCTTTTTCTTTGGAATTTGGAAGGAAATATGCAATAGAACATTTACGGAAAATGACTCCAATCATTGAGAGCTAGCGACGCTGATTCTATAAACCCAAAGAGAATTTATTGAAACCTTTACTTAATTTTCTTTCTTCTTTTTTTCTTCTTTGTTATTTTTTTTCTCTTTTGGTAGTTTTTGGTTATCTTTGTATAGTTTTTCTTTTCTCATTTTTTTTGAAGTTTCAGCAGGCGAAATGCCTTGCAGAGGTATCATTAATTAAAAAAAAAACGTACAATTCATATTTACAAACTCAAAAGAAAAAAGAAGAAGAAAAAGCAAAGCGACACACACACGACGTAAGTCCGTGGAATCAACTACTAATCTAATTCGATTCTCACTCTGTTGTTCTAAAAATACGTCAACCAATTTGTTGTTTGAACTGCACTCTCTACTAGGACGGTCGCTGTAGATGACCTCATTTGGCGGAAGATTTTGAGATTTCGTTTCTTCCAGATGCATCAACAGGTACTGAGCCAATCTGTGTCCCACATAATCCGGCCATACTTGTCCTTGCCTAATCCATTAGCAATCCAAAAGCTTGTGAGATCTGATGCTGAGTCGGAATCAAGTCCTTTGTGCATCCACACCCGTTTAGCAAACTCGCAGTGAAGGAACAAGTGAATGGCGGTTTCCATTTCATGTTGCCGGCACATCGTGCATTCCCTTTGATTGGGTCATCCTCTCTTAATGAGGTTGTACGTCATAAGACGTCCGAGAAGTATTTGCCATCCGAAGAAACGAACATTCTCGGGGAATTTAATTTTCCACAACCTCGGATTTTCTTCCGATGTGGTGTGAGCCATGTAAAGCACTTTGTAGGCTGATTTGGTAGAGAATTCTCCCGATACCAACCACCTCCATCTTGGTTTGTCTCTTTAGTCGGCGCGGGGGGGGGGGTTCTTTTCTCATTTTGTAAATATTTTTGTAAACAATTTTTTGGTTTAATAAAAATTGGATCGTTTTGTAAATATTTTTGTAAACAATTTTTTGGTAAAATAAAAATTGGATGCATGACTTATGAGCCTGCTCCAAATATTCAAAAAAAAAATTATATATATGTTGGGTTTCAGACGTGCATAACGTAGCGAAAAACAAAAATTTCGTCCAAAACCAATCCGAGGATCCGTGCGTATCGGTTAAATCAAAGAAGTAAATCTTAAAGATACCTTTCAGATTACGCTTAATCCGTGACACTCAAACCATGCGTCTCTAAACCGATTACTGTCCTAACCGATTTTACGTTCGTCTAGGCCGTCTAGGTCGGATCGTGCGGAAGTCATCTACCGCACACATAATCGGTCTCCACCAAAACTCTCAACAAACCGTTCTCATCTTCTTAGGCGGAATAGATCACAAGCGCCGAAAGTACGAACGCCTCTACCGGTGTCTACACGAACAAACTTCTTAAAACGGAAAGAAGAACAATACATATGTTAGTAGCTTGTTCTCCTCTTGCATAAGAAAACTCTTCTTATTTTATCTCACAAAAGATGTATATAATTCTCTCATATAATCACACTCTTTCATTTTGTCATACAAAAAGAAAGCACCATTTCATAATTTTGTCATACAAATTAGAAAGTGTATTTTCTCTCTTTTGTCTCACAAAAGAGAATGAAAAATAATAAGAGAGAGAATGATGTGTTGTGATCTGAATTTGGAGCCCTCTATGTCTTTATATAGAGGTGAAGAGTCATGTCTCTTCACACTAAAAGATGTGTATGACATCACTTATTATTATCCATATGTCATCATCTAGACTCTTCTAGATTATATATATCACATCTTATCACATAAGATGACAATATATTTTGTGACATTCTTATGCAACTCTTCATATAAGTCGCTAGGATTTTCTGCGCCCGTTTCAGTTTGTTCTTTGTGTGTGACCCTGTAGGTTCACTTAATATTAGCAATAGACTTAACAGTCTATAAATCATGAGCGGACTCTAGCAAGCCATCATGACTACCAAATTTAAGTGAATATCGGTGTTGCAATCAAAACGGAATTTGTTCCTCTCATAAATGAGAGAGATATCTTTAGGCCTCTTAATGAATTGATCTGAAGAAATGTATGGTCATACTCAAATAAATTAATAAGAGTTATTAATGTCATTTGTTCTTGTTCAGTTTAATTCGGGGTCAAGAAATATTAATCGATTAATATAAGGATGGCATCTTACATGTCTTATGATCGATATAGATATCGCGTGACAAAGGAACTAAATACGTGATTGTTGATTGGGTAAATCTTTTCATAATTTCTTCTTTTACAACTCATTAGTTTGCTTATTCACAATAAGATATGATAATGGTTTTCAATATATCTTACAACTCTCTTTATCTTGTTGCTGCTTCAAGAGCAAGATAAAAGGTAAGGAATATCTTTATTTAATATATATATTCTTCATCTTTTCTTGAATTATTATTTGAGAGTTGATCTTCGAGATTTAGACAATATTTCTGATTTATATTCTTGCAACTCCTGGTGCTATATTTTGCAACTTCTGGTGCATAAAATAAATTTTGTAGCTTGTGTGTAAAGAAAAAAAAAACTATTGCAACTACAGGTGCATAAATAAAAATAAATTTGCATAAAAATAAAAGTGCGTAAAATAAATGTACATAAAAGTAAATGTGCATAAAAGTAAATGTGCATAAAATAAATGTACATAGAATAAAGATAAATATACTTACAACTTCTGGCGCATAAATATACTTACAACTTCTGGTGCATAAATAAAAATAAACATGCAACTTCTGGTTGCGTAAATACAATTAAACAAGCAGCTTCTTGGTGCGTAAATAAAAATAAACACGCAACTTCTGGTTGCAAAATAAAAATAATTAAACAAGCAACTTCTGGTGCATTGATCTATAAAGAGAATCTGCAACTTCTGGTGCAGAGATATGTTACTTAAAAAAAAACTCGTAAAATAACGAATTTCAATAAAAGAAAAAAAATCGAATAAAAGAAATCCAAAATAAATAATATAATGAAATATTAATAATTTGAAATTGTACCTTCTGAAGCAGAGTTTCAGTTATGTTATTTAGAACTTCAAATGCTTATTGTAGAGTCGTGCTGATAACGTGTTATAAAATAAAGAACAAAAAAATAATAAAAGAGAGAATTGGAAGGAGAGAATTATGTATTGAATTGTGGATTAAGAATACAATAGCCACTGCCCTCTTTATATAGTAGAGGGTGAGTGCGGCCAAGAAATCTCTTGCCTGATTTAGAATTACAGTAAAGGAAATAATCTAACCTAAATACAATAGAATATACAGTAATAAATATCCTGCCATGACTCCTTCCATTCTTATAAGCATTTTCTAATTTATCTTTGCTTAGGGGCCAAGTAATGGACATCCATATTAATTATATTCATAATAGATCTAAGTTTTTTTTCCCACCAAATATTATCAGGAACGGTTATTATTTTGAAGTAACGATACCGTTACTGAAATTGGTCATCAGTAACAGTTTTGTTTTTATCAGCAACGGTTTTGAAAAACCGTTACTGATAAATTTATCAGTAACGGGGCCGTTACTGAAAAAAAAACACCCTTACTGAAAAACGATTTTCTAGTAGTGTGACCACCCGGTTAAAGGCAGTATTAGATTATATTAAAGTATAAAATTACTCATGTTGGGAACCAAGACAATCTCAGGTCAAAAGACTATAAATACTTTATGTTACAAGAATAGCTAATGACGTAAAACATGTAGCATTCTTATGGCGGGTCAGTCCAGTATATGGTCTCTAACATATACCTATGTTAATGACTTGATAACTATTTATCCATGATCAGTAAAACATGATCATCAGTCAACTAATATACGGTGTACATTTATAGCTTGTATATAAATATATATTTATATGTATCTGCAAGTATATTTGCCTCAACAAATATCCTATAAATGACCAGGGACGATTTTGAATATCATTCATAACCCTTTATAGTTTTACTATCAAAGTCACGCACTTTGATAACATAAAGCTGAATTACATATTCATGGTCTATTTTAATTATATTAAAATAACCTATACGCACATATTATATGAAATATCTTAGAATAAATATTATGTTTGTTATTACAATCCATCATTTAGGTCACAAAGACTTTGTCCTAGGGCATAACACCATCGATATACACTACCCATCTAAAATGATCAATACTGCACATTAACATAATTTAAGAAATTATGAAACATAATGCCTCTGTTGTGCGGACACTTCAAAAACCCGGCCGTGTCCGTGTCGGAAACTGTGTCGGACACGACGCTCCTCGGACACGTGTCGGACACACCATGTCAGGACACTTCTCGGACACTTCTCAGGACACTTCTCAGACACGTGCATTGAGCTTGTTAGCGCAATTATTGCACTATTTCATCATTCTCGTATTTTAGAGATTAGTTCATCTTACTTTTCTGTTCTAGTAATTGTGGGACTACACATTTGAAGTGAATTTTGATTATTTAATTTCACGTTTCCATACACAAATATGTAAAACATCAAATATCTTGTATGCACGTATAAAAGTACAACTTCAAATATTATATATATTGTAACAATTATAAAATATTACGTATAATTTTATAATTATATGGTAAAAATATTATGTATAATCCTTTAAAATAAAATAAAATTGGCATAAATAATATATACAATAATTAAATTATATATTTTATTTATAAAAATAATATAATAATATATATATATATATATATATATATATATATATATATATATATATATATATATATAACGTGTCGTGTCCTGATGAATTTTGAGATTCGTCGTGTCCGTGTCTTGTCGGACACGACATCCGTGTCTGTGTTCGTGCAACATAGCATAATGCACTATAAATCATTAATATTATAAGTTAAAATTTAATTAGCATCAACTAATGAAAGTGACAAAAATTTATAAATAATAAACTCTGTAAGCATTTCTATTGCATTTTCTTTTTATAGTTGACACACAAATCTAACTAATGTTTGAAACACTTCCTCTAGGTAATTTGGTTCCATTATGAATGTTAATTAATTAACTAAACAAAATATATAGTCAAGATATGAGATATACATTGGGACTTCGACATCTCATTAGAATGGGCCAGTTTAGGGGTTCAAATGCCTCTAGCTAGTATAAATTAATAGGGCCAGAAGCTCTAGGTACACTATTCTCTAGCCACACTCTCTCCTTATTTGGGTATAAAAGGAGAAAGCCACCATCTCATTTGTTAACTTAGTAAGCAGAAGCATATAAATCAACCCATATACCACCTTATAAATTTTATTTCTTTTTTGCTCATTGTCCCAATACAAGAAGCAAAAATGAGGCCTCTCCTTGTGTTGACTCCTCTTCTCTTCATATTTCTTCTTGCCACCCCTATTAATGGTAAATCTTATGCTTTTCCTTTTCCTTCTATTTATTTATTTTTAATTTTTTTTAAATTGAACTAATCAAGCTTAATTGTGTTCTCCCTTTAACATTCTAGTTATTTAATGAGTGTTTTTTCTATTTCTGTAGGTATAAGGGTGGAAAGAGGTTACTATCCTGCCATACAAAACAAATTAAATGTAAGCATATAGATTTGAATTATATACACGAATAAAAAAGAAACATATTGTTTTCTTTTTCTTATTGAGTTATAAGTATAAATTAGTTGAGTACTCATGGAAGTTTTCTCTGTTGATTCCAGGAAATCCATATAATGAATGAAGGAGAAAATGTTCTTATAAATGCAGGGATGGCAAGGAAATTACTCACCAAACCTCCCATTGTCTCAAACAAGGTTAGAAACTAAACACATTTCCATAAATCACCTAAAAAAAATCACCTTAGTATATGTATTTCACATATTAATATATTATCATCTCTTATATAATTTCATTTCCATATGCAGGAAAAGAATAAAAAAGAAGAATCAAGTACAAGCCAGGATGACGATATATTAGACATCAACGGAATGGACTACTCGCCGGCTAAGAGAAAGCCCCCAATTCATAATTGATTCATCAACTCCACTTAGATTCAACTAAGTAGACTTCAATAGAATAGTTGAGACAAAACTTAGACAGCATTGCATAAAATGCTGCAGTTTTCAAGGGCAAATGTTGCACCCCCTCTCTCTTCTTTTTTGATGTAGATAAATTATAATTTTCTAGTTCCAATCATTCTTCAATTTGTTATATCAAATTTTATTAGCATTTTACTTCTTAATTTGCATGAGACAAGGATGGAGAAAGACTTTTGTCTCTTGTGGGTGTCCTTTTGAGATTAACCATGATTTTCATTGGAGGTGAAACTTGAGTAGGTTACGAACTTATGAGTTGTAGTAGGTGTATCATTTTCTGGAGGTAGACTTTTTTATGTGCTTGGTTTAGTATTTAATATTTAGATTAGTCAATGAATATTCTTCATGACTGAGATTCTGATGTCCCTATCAACTAGTTTATTTTTCATATTTGATTCCATAAGACAATTGTTAATCAGTTAAATTGGAGGTACATAAGGTGATAGATTAGAAGCACATACACGAAATTTTATTGTGGAAATATTTTAGGGAGCTAATACTGCGCGACCAGTATTGTAACAATTTTTTAGCGATGATATATAAAAACTGAAAACTAACAGTATATAAAAAATTCATTCGGTAAAACAATATATATTTAAAAAAATGAAAATAGTATATAAAATCATATAAATTGAAAATAAACAGTATATAAAAATTCATTCGGTAAACAGTATATATTTTAAAAAATGAAAATATTATATAGTGTATATAGAAACGCGAGAAAATAATATATAATTTCAATACGTCGCTACAGGATCGCTACAGTACTCCGTGATGATTTTCCATTTCCCAATATTTTATGGCGGCTTATTATTTTTTAATAGCTTGCCATGTTTTAAGAATCCTACATACATATTTGTCTCTCACAATTTTTTTAATTTATAATATGGCAAAATAGAAATTGGTTCTGAATTTAATATGTAAACCGGGTCCAAGGAATATTCCATTACGGGATGTCTGGGGTTTGCCGTTTATACAGAATATGTTATATAGTTCTTCATACTTTATATTTCAAAAGAAACAACTAGTTTCTTAAATAAATATTCAATCATTGTTTTTAACTGACCTATCATCAATTAAAAAAAATATCATTTAGAAGATACAAGAAAATATAGATATATATCCCATTGATATCATATAATAAATGTGAGAGAGATATTGTATCAATGTATGGCAATGAATTAAGTTCATATGGTATGTGTGGGCTCATCATGTCTATAGATAGAGATGGGACCATATATGACATGTTGAAACAGAAGGCTACAAAACTTAGAATGGTAGACCCATGCATGCACACAAATACATGAGCATGCAGCCAAACACTTGTTGGATTCGTAAATGGAATTGTATACGGTAGGTGTGTTTGTTTCGTAATGAAGTTATGCATTTAAGATTGTTGACAAGTTGCTCTAGTGAAAAATAATTCACATAGTTATTTTTGTTAAGAAAATGGAACATGATCACGAAGGATTCTTGGTTAAAAAGTGAAATGTTTTCTTAAAACATGCTAGCTTAAGTGATTAGGTACTCATGAATTTTGAGTAGAACTCTCAAGTTTGAATTTTAGGAAACTCATTTAATATTATTTAGTAAGTTTTTCAATCTATTAATCATGTGTTTGAATCTAAAAAAAATTGGAATGTTTTTTTAATTTATACCAGAAATAGTATATTTATGAAGCAAAACAATACATAACGAATCAGTGCAAAATGCAAGAATCACGACTCCCTCTCTCCTATCATGGCACGCTACCAGCTCGCTATATACTGTTTACCATATGCACACATCTATTATTTATCTTTTTTGGAAGCTTCAAGAGCCGGAATGTCTCTCTGAAATTTTATTAAATAAAATAAAAGTTTGTATAGACTGTCATTGATCGACTATTTATTATTTATACAATCATCTACTATTTATCTTATAAAATAAAAAAATAATAAACACTTATTTATATACTTTTTTCTTGCCCCAAAATCCTTTCTGAGCGCAACAATATATATTATGTCTTTTTTTTAAAATAATACTAAGTTTAATAAAAATCATATCCAGTTTAGAAACAATATCCGAAAAAACTTAAACTAATTATTATAGGTAGTATAGTATTTTTGTTATATCTCATAGTAAGAAAACCTAAGAAAAGGATAGTGGCATATAAAAAAAAAGAACAATGCTTTTGCAAATAAAAATATATTGTGAACTATATAAATCATCAATAAGGAGAGATGTCCTTGTGTAGTTGTAAGGCAAACAGGAAACGCCTCTTACAAAACCCAACACTAGTCAACGCCAAACAAAATTTTGCTACAACCTAAAGTGAATACAAATCTAGCGACTGTAATACTGACAAGTCTCCAAGACCAAGTCCAACCATGTGAGGAAATAGCTGCTAGATTTCGAAAGCCTACCAGTTTTTTTTTTTCTTTTTCTTTCCATTAGAGAGTCACTTTGGGAGTCCTTGTTTCTTCATATTATACCTCCAAAATCAACTACCAAAAACAAAGTCCTTCATATATCATTACATATTGCATCTCAAAAAGATAATCTGCTATGCGAATAGTGATTTATAATAAAAGAATCATTATCTTACTAACAAAGAAAAATGCATTTACATTAAATGTCTAGCTAATTCCATGACAAATAACATCATTAGACACAATCGACTAATGCAAGATGTGGATAGCCATGTGTAGTGGTTGTCTAAAAAAAGTAACTGTCTTTCTCATGATAAAACCTAATGAGACAAGTAACCTTTGAGTGTTTTTTTCTTATCAATTCTAATTAAACGGGTATTTCCTTCTATATTGATTGTTTCAATGATGGAAGACAAAGTATTGGTTGATTGATAGTAACATTTTTTGGCTCCAACTTACTATTTCCTAGCTTTTCATAGTTGTGTTGTGTACTCAAAAATTGTACACGTATGGCTTAATTCAGTTTTATATCACTAATGAGGCAATTTCTTACCTATGGCCTATGGGCTATGATTAGATGAGAAAATAAACTTGATCTTAGTAATAAGATAAATTATTTGATAGTTTGTACATGTAGTATGTGAACTGATGACACTAGCACTTATGTTAACTAATGATTGTGTAGTATTATATATGTTTTTAATGAATAGATCAAGTTTTTTTTTCTTTTTTGAGGAAGAATAGATCAAGGTTTGAACTCCAATTTCTAGTATTTTCTTCTTTCTGTTAATTTGACCGAAACATAGCCTATGGGCAAGTTGAGACGCAAAAAAGAAAAGAAAAAAAAAAAAGAAATGGACTGAAACATAACTTCATAAATCATAGTGAATTGATTTCAATTAAATTAATAGTAATTCCTTAGTGGACAAAGTTAATAATGTCTCACAAGTTTTCTTTTTATTAATATACTAAGCCCAATCCATATAACCTAACAGCTCGAATCTTATTTTGCAAGACCAAATCAGGCTTTTCTGGGCCACATTTAGTAGTCTTTATTTCTAAAACGAATTCTAAACTTCAAATGTCTTCATGGAAACAAACCAGTTCGGCATGATTAATAATAATCCCACCGATTTTTATTCTGGAATTATAAACAAAGTAATAAACGTTAGAGAAATAGAAGCCACAGCCGATGTGGAAACACAGAGGCATTGAATGTATGGCAAATACATTAAGCAATACTAATTCAATCAAATTCAATCGCAACGGTTCTGATTCGTGTACGATATGTGCACTTCGCTTTTTGTATAATATTTTTTCATAGGCTACATAAATATTGCCCAAGTCAAATTTAACATAATATTTTTTCATAGGCTACATAAATATTGCCCAAGTCAAAATGTCATGTTCGCTATTTCTTAATCATTGTAACATTTATTAATAATTTATTTTGCATTTCATGGACTTGATTTCGTAATATAACGTGTCCCCTTTGGGGATAGAGCTGTTACGCATCTGCGTCTCTCTATAAAAAAAAATATTATGAATCATAACCAAATATTTATTCTTTACAAGTCCATAAATTGTATCTACAAAAATAATAGAGTGTATAACATGACAAACATGTGTTGCAATAATTGTAAGGAAATATTTTTGTTAGGAAATAATTCCGAATGAACCAAAATATTTTCCTGTTTACAGTGCATACATGGCAAACATGCACTAAGAACTGGAATTGTAAGTTTATTCAGTCCTTTTTTTGGAAATTTTTTTTTTTTTTTTTGAAAACAACTTTTTTGGAAACCTTTGGTTAGTACGCTAAACCCTAATGAACCTACTTATTTGTTTCATATTTTGCTATATTTCAAAATAATTAGGTTTTGTTAAGCATTTACATAATATTACTTTTTTCTTGTGTATAATATACATGGCTTTCAAATCTGAATTTGCCAGTGTTTCTCTTTATAGACCAAGTTTTTGCAGCCAACCTCCCCTTAACTCTTATGGTCTAAACCCTAGGACCCTAGATGGTACAAAACAATAGAGCTCAGAACACTTGTTCATGGTTTATATAATCTAAACCCAAAATACTAGAACTCATCATTCCATGGTTTTTATAAATATTTTTCCAGTAATTAAACTTAATTATTCTTATATTATTTTTTAATCTTGGCTTAAATATGTGATCTTCTACAAATTTCAGAAACCTCTTGCTACGATAAGCTAAATACCAACGATGGAGATCAAAGAAATTGCAAGAAGTTCATATCAGCACAAAATCAATTATGCTCAAACCCAAGATATATTGGTTCGAAATTGCATCAGCTCTCTCCCTGTCAACGTGGTGGGCGGTCACAAACGGTCCATAATCTATTATCCAAAAGGTTGTGATAATGCTGATAAGGGTAAATGGATATCATTCTTTCTTGTGCTTGTAAGTGATAATTCAGTCAATGTAAAAGCAGCTTCAGTTAAATCCTTTTAAAACCAATTAAGCTAAACAAGTCTACGGGAGAAAAATCGCAATTATTTCTGTCAGCTGGCAGTAAACAAGGTTTTAGAAGGTTCATCAAAGCGAAAGAGCTAGACGACTCGGAAGATGATGTTTTAGAGCTTGAATGCAAAATCACAGTCTCAGATGACTCAATCCTCGATGAGTCGGCAGTGTGTTCTGTCGGTGTTTCTCCCTTTGATTTACATGAAACATATCGGTGAGCTGTGGAAAAGAAGAGAGAATATTGATGTCTCTTTTGACGTAAATGGAGTGATTTTTCATGCTCATAGCCTTATACTCTCAGCCAGATCTCCTGTATTTAGGGAAGAACTCTCCGGATCGATGGTTGAAGCAAATGCAAACTTAAAGTGCATTACGATCAAGGAAATAGAAGCATCGGGTTGAAGCATTCCTTCATTTTATATATACCGATATGTTTCCTCTGACGACGAACAACTCTGATGGAGATGAAGAATCCAAGGAGGCATCTCGTCCCTCGGTTATAAGTTTATTTATCGCTGCTGATCGATATGATATACAAGGATTGAGAATACTGTGTGAAAATAAGTTATATGAGAATATCACACTAGACAATGTTATGGAAACCTTAGATTTTGCAGAGAGTTATCATTGTTTGAGAATTAAGCAAGCTTGTCTTGAATGCATCGCCTTACCTGAAAATTTCACAGAGCTGGCGGTTACGGATGCATATTTCACTGTGATTCCGAGCCATCCATCTTTGCTGAAGGAACTCCAAAGGGTCAGGAAACAACAAAAGATCAATTAGCAAGTAATCATGGCATGAAAGATTTTTTTTTGTGAAATGTATGTTGTTTTGTAATGTTTCTATTATGTGTTTGCTAATTTCCCATAAAATTATGGGGTTAGGGTTGTTTTGATTTAATTTTCATCTTTTATCCTTTTATTTAAATTTATGGCTTAGTCAAATATTATATTTTTTCTGCTAAATTGTTTATATAGAAATGCAGTAAATCATTTGGAACTTTTTCTTTGTTTTGTGCTACATGATTGTATGGTTCCGGCTAATTAGTTTTTCTCAGTTGAATATATGAAGAATTTATGCTAAAAGTGACTATAGGAGAGAATGTATTTACATATATTTTTTTTAAGAATACGCAATATATGATGCCTATTGTTGCTTATATTAAATAAAACGTTCGTATTTACATCATGCCACAAAATCAAGAAAAAAATATTTATATTTACCACCATTATGACGACCTAGTGATATGATATTACCTCGTCATTTCATAAGTGAGGGGTTCGAATCATACGTCTAGCATTATTGATTTAAAATTTAGAGATGGCATATGAGTCATTCTAAAGAGAAAAAAATCATGTGATCGCATTAATTCTCGCTAAAAAAAATCAAGAAAAAGAAAAGAACCAAAGTTAATACAATTTCCCCAACTATCCTACCCACTCAAAATTTAGATTTACATATAATTAGACTTATGGAATACACTTGATTAACTTTATCTTGTACTAACAATAAATTTCAAAGATTAACTTTATCTTGTACTAACAATAAATTTTAAAGAAAAAAATCTCTCCATCCAACCACATTTCAGTAGAATTAATCATCCAACACCTACTGCAAAAAATTTGAACTGAATATATAATTAATCTTCTGAATATTTTAATGATTAATTTTTATCTTTTACTGACAATGTTATATAAAAAAATGGTAAATTTTACTGTAGGTCACTCAACTTTCATAAAATGACCAAATATATCACCCAACTTTTAATTGTCCCTAATATGTCACTCAACTTTTGAGTTGTCCAAATTAGATCACCCGGATAATTTTCCATTCATTTATTGACGGAATTGAGACTTGTATGACACGTTATTGCTGATTTAAGTCGAGTGGCCTATTGAAAGTTGAGTGGCTTATTTAGTCATTTTACGAAAGTTAATTGATATACAGTGAAATTTACCCATAAAAAAATGTTATGTCCAACCATTGGATAGAGTAGAACAATCATCCAACACAGTTAATCCATCTTCAATGGTCTTCCGCACCGATCTGCACTCAGTGTAACGGATCGTATTGAACCATGTCCACCTTGTAACCGATCATTCTACACGAATGGAAGGGCGGTTCCTAATTGTTCTGAGGTGCCTTCATGTTCCCACTTTGGCAATCTTTACCTCTTCTTTTGGGTTTATTAATAGGTGTTTTAAGGTTAGAATAATTAAGGTGGTATTCTTTTATGATGTTGTTTTGTTATGAATGATGCTCTATTGATCCGGATTAATTAAGGTCGGTTTTTTTAATATTATGTTAAAAAGAATATCAAATCAAATGCACCCTTCCAAAACTGCATCTAATTAAAATTTTAAAATTCCATTCTGGCAATATATTTCAAAACGGCAACATTAGATTTATTTCCATCTTTACTTTCCCTCATCAATCAAATAAAATCTACAATATTTCCCCTGGTAATTATAACAGTATGCATATATGGGTATTATAATGTCTTAATATCTCCATAGTCCGTACTATTTTATAACATATAAATAATAATATCTACATTTTTGGAGAAAAATAAGAAGAGAAGCTATGATCAGGACATACAATATATACAATGCACTTGATACATGCAGTATAAATTTTCTATGTCCAACCACTCGGTACAACGAATCTTCCAACACCTAGGAAATTAGGTTCAAGGCCATAATTTGTCCTGCTAGAATATTTATCCATAAATACGTTTAAATTTTCATTTTGTTCTGTGTTGCTATTATATATTTGGGTTCCGACTTGAAAAGAAAATGCTCAAAAAAGACAACTTTATATAATATTTTATAATCATATATATTTAATGTGCTACCTTCAATATAAAAGAACTTATATATTTATTGTTATTAAAGAACATTAGTACAACTAATTGCAAAATATATGTAAAAAAGTTTATGTTCAAACCAATGTTGTGTGTAGAACCAATCATCCAACAACATCAATATAACTAATAGCAAAAAATATATAAGAAGGCTTACGTCCAAATCATTGTTGTGTAGAACCAATCATCCAACAACTATGAATCTGATTTTAAGTCCCACGCATTCGGAGCAAAGCACAGTCGCATCATGCCCCATCAAAATTTTAGTAAAGGAGATCTCCGTTTACATGATCAGATGGAAAAAGTAAATTAAATATATAGATATTTATAATGTAATTGACCTCATTTTGTACTATATGCACATTAATGCGAAATGTGATTATATGTATCATTTGTACTGTAACTTTTATGTTGTATGTTATAACAAAGTTATTATATCATATTTTTGTATAATGACTCAAAAACAAATTGAATGGTTCTATAGTTTTATTTGCTAAAATAAATCTTTAATTCTTTAACATCATACTTTATTTACGCTAAATAGAAAGTCATAAAAAATGGACATTAGCAATCCCTCAAAAAAAATGAAGTATAAGGTTTTATTCAAAAGAAGTGCAAATTAGTGTGCATGTAGAATATAATAGTTAAAATTAATTATTGAAAAAAATTGCACTATTATTTGATTTTACTATTAATTTTTACGAACTTGTGTAAACTACCTTAAAATTCAAAAGAAGTAACAAAAATATGTGAATTTTTGTTCTTCGATTTTTATTTTTAACATATTTTAATAGAACAACAAGACATCATTTATACTTTAGGCTTGGACAACCGAAACATTAGGGCCGGCCCTGATCGCATACTACCTCCCCGCAAGTGGAACAGCGAACGGTCCAGAGACCATAACATCTTCCTACACCGAGTCTTGTTAATTCTGTGATGCCGCCATGTTTCCTCTTCAGCAATTGTTTTCTCTTCTATTGGATTCATCAGTAGAAGAGTTAAGGTTTGAATAATTCAGGGTGGGAATAAATTATGTTGTTTTGATGCTCTTTAATTCTATTCCGGATTAAGAGGGGAAGATCAAATGCATGCACCACATACAAATACAACATCGGATAACCCAAAGTAAATACATATAAAAAAAAAAGATTATGGCCAACCATTGTGTAGAACCAATCATCCAACACAGTGAATCTGGTTCTTTCCGTGGGGCCATCCGATCTTTTCTTCCTGCACTTGGTGTAACAGACCGTTATAAACCAGACACACCTTAAGTGTAACCGATCATTCTACAACAATGGTTCATATTGATTCCGTGATGCCTTCATGTTTCCACTTCGGCAATTTAGGGTTTATCAACAGAAGGGTTAAGGTTGGAGTTCTTCAGGTGGGATTATTTTTTATATATGCTGTTGTGATGCTCTATATATTCCGGATTAGGTTGATTTATTAATATTATATTCCAAAAAATGAATGTGCACCATATATAATAAGGCGGCAGCATTGGATAACCAATTGACCATTCCGGCTTTTAGCAAGGACTTAATAATATATCCCACCTTCTTTAGTTTAACGACTAATCTCCTGTCAATAAGTTCGAGTGAATTGGATCAAAGCGCCGACGTGGCGAGATTAACCACTGAGGCACCGGGTTGTGTGTATGTCATATGCTCACTTTGCAATATACAAATTCATAAAAAGATAACGTGAATTCCCAAACGTGCATGATATGTGCTCGCAGCTTCTTTTTTTTTTCATACGTTTATTTTATTTTATTTTAAATTATGTTGAAAAAATTGCTTACAGCACAAACAATATTCATGCTCTGACAACTAATGGTCAGCCAAAGAAAAAAAAATCATGCTCTGACAATAAATGATCAGCCAAAGAATCATTTTCTCAATAAATGATTTTCCAATATTTGCTATATTCTCAGTTGATTTCAATAAATTTTGTTATAAATGACAAGGGTTCTAAGAAACAATTCGTCCATTAACTTGCATGCGGAAGCTAACCCAAGATATTTTAGATGTTAATGATACAACAAGCTTCACCCAATCTCAACGAAAACAATAAGAGAATAGCAAAAAAAGATCAAACAAACACACAAAGCACACAATCTTTTTACGTGGTTCGGTTTTACGCTACTCCACGGACGGAAATGTCGGCTCAACAAATCCACTATCACAAGACTTACAAGAGTTTGATTACAAGATTAGAATGATTCCGTCCACTCTCACAAAATAAATCTTAGTGAAAACACTATCTCACAATCTCTCAAACTCACTCTCAGACTCTAGGAGAAAACCTCATGCCCTAGCTCTTGCTTCTCAAGAAAGCCTCTCTTTTTCTCACTCTTGCTTTTTTCCCGTAAGCCCTCTTTAAACCCACTTAAATATCATTTTAGTACATATTTCAAACCCATTTATTCTTCAAAATGGGCTCATACTGGGCCAAGTATTAAAGCTACAAAAGGAAGCTACAATGGTCCAATATATAACAAATTAAAATAACAAAAAAAACTTGATTTCAATAGATTAGACCTTTTTTTACAAACCAAACTTTTCATACCATGGAAATGAATCAATTTCTCCATACATTAGGAATAATAATTTACATGACATTCTTTTCAATGTTATCTATTCTCATTAGATTTCTAAAAATAAAAATGAACCAAAAAAAAAAAACTCTTAACTGCTACATATTAAGGAAACTCATAAACTTGAGTCTCAAAAAACAAAACAAAAAAACTGGTAAACTTTGTTAAGAAAATTTACTCTTTTCAATGTTATCTATACAATGGAAGAAATTTCTGAAACATGTCGAAGATCGGGCGAGCCATAGCTAACGGTTTGCTGTGTTTGCACACTTGGAGCAATTATGAGTACGCATATACGCGGCACAACTATAGCAAAAACGATATCCACACCTTCAGAAACAAAAATTAGAATATAATCAATATAAACACATATTATATATTCGTAATTAAATTCATATATATAAAAAACAAATAAAGAAAAAAAAATAGAATTAATTACCTGCATTTAATTAACTTGCAACCATCAATCCTTTCTACAAAGATTTTGCATTTAGGACATTTTTGCCACCTCTTCTGAGCCGCTAATTGTTCCAACAATTTTACGTCCTCCACACCTTTACTTGACTTTCTATAGTTTTGATATTCGTCACATAGCATATTTGCGTGCCATGGAACCTGCACACCAAAATACAATAAAATTGTATTATATTCTAACAAAATCTTATGTTTCTTAATGGAAAAAATATTTTTCATTTTCTAACCCTCATAATTTTCTGAATACTTAACTAACCTGATTTTTAGCTTATATCTCTAACTAAGCCAGTTCGAAGTTCTAATCACAAAAATGAGATTTTAATTCTGCCTCATGCTTTATTATGAGGTATATTTTAATGTTTTTAACATGCTAATATATACTGAAACGGAATTGAGTTTTTTTTTTCATTTGAGGCGTGATTTACTCTGAATTGATCATTTAATCGATTTGCTCTAAAACGAAATTAATGTTTTCTTATGCGATTTACGTTGAATTGTAAACTATTTAAAAAAAACTTTTTTAAGTTTGCAGAAAATTAAGACTATTATATAAATTTATCAAAAAGAAGAAAAAAAAATGAACCTTGCACTGTGCACAGAAAAGCCTATAGCATTTGGGACACTCAGAGCGAGTTACCCTGACAGCTCCCGCCCCACCATCATCACCATCATTCATAAGAAGCATCGAGCAATCTCTAAACGGGCAATAAAACTTTTTCATGCCAAGAGTCAGTTCACAAAGCGCGAGTCCCCACCGATCGAATAACTCATCAGGAATGAGTCCTTTACACTCCTCAGGATCCAAAAACTCGTTGCAATTTACGTCCGGACATTTAATTTTGAGGATGTTGTCATAAACTTTTGAAGCGATGTAGTTACGCATGCAGCTGAAGCAAAAGGCGTGCCAACATGGATCGATTGTGAAGAGACGCGAAAGAGGAACTGGTTCCGTGCAGATCGTGCATTCATACGTGTTAGAAGGTATGTTTGTATCGGGTTTTAACTCTTCTTTAATCTCAGGTTTTTCCTCAAGCTCGAGCTCTACTATCATGAAAAAACGGAGAAAAAGGGGAAAAAATTGTAAAATAATAAAATTGTTTTTTGTATTCTTTTTGTAATATATATTTTTTTATTGATGAATACAATATGGATGTAGGACCATTTGAGCAACTACATTTTGCTAAAAAAAAAAAATTTACTAAGTTGTTATAAATAAGAATATAGATTTTTAATTGAAGGTGTTCTATAGACTAGGCTAATTGATAGGTAAGAAAAATTAAAGAAATTTTTCCTCAAAAAAAAAAAAAAAAAAAAGAAAAATCAAAGAAATTGATAAACTAGCCATTTAGAGCTTAAAAATGAAGCCACTTCAAAAGAAAAAAACCGTAAAATTAGGGAAAAGATTGAAAGAAAAAAAAAATAACAAACCTGTGTCATAATCGTCGTCCTTGTTTCGTTTTTCCAAGATTTGAGATAGGATACAAGGGAGTGCAACTACAATCGTAAGGCCGACAACTAAACGGGTTAAGTAAATGTCGTAAATGCAAAAATCCCAAAAAGAATTGATCAAATTGAAGGTATTGAGAAGCAATGTCGCCATGTTTGATCTTCCTCTCTTCACTATAGCATCGGAAAATGCCGTGATGTTTTTCTCCATTAATTAATTTAGAGGTTTGGGGATTTGATTTTCCTATATTATCTTCTTAAGATAGGATGATACGCCAAAGAAAAAGTCCTTTCTTTGTTCTTTGAATCTTTCTTCTACAATCTAATGGAAACCAGGTGGAAAGAGAGTCGAATTGTTTAATTAGGGGTTAAGAAAAAAAAGAAAACTGGAGGTGATTCCTCTCCATTTGTTGAAAAAGGTGAGGTCCTTAATTACTTGGATTTTCAAAAGAATGGAGATCTTCCGTTTATAAGAAAACTGAGATCTGTTTCCGTGTCTATTTCATTTAGCTGAGTCAGAATTAGCGATTGAGATTGTCTGAACTGATTTGATTATTTTCTCATTTGGATTTAATGATCAATTTTTTTTTTCTTTTTATAGAGTATAGAAAGGAATAATTAGATATATACCACCTCATCACTTAATTGTTATACGTCTAATTCAAGAGAAAAAAACAAACCAGTAACCAACTATCTATTCTCTTTTATTTTGTCCTTGTTTAGGCAGTAGAGGCATTAGTGACTTGTGGCACGCTGGGTTATTTTTCCCCCGTTATTGGCTTCATGTAATTTGAACTTTGTATTTTTTTTTCTGTAATTAATTAAGTATCTTAGGTAGGCAATCCCTGTTATATCCCAAAAAAAATTATTTTTATTTTTAAGGGTATTTTCGTAATTTCCTAAAATATTAATTTTTGCAGATTTAAAAATTTAGTATTTTATAAAATTATGTATTTTGAATCATGAATTTAGAAACTAGAATCACATTTTGGATTTGCGAAACATAAGCTATTGATTTTTTTGAATTTTTAGTACTAATTATATAATTTTGTTATGTTTTAGTATTCAAGGACTAAACTGAATATAATCCATATGAGCTTTTACACTTTTGTTTTCCTTAAACCGTAATTAATGCAGAAGTATTCAAAATTTTAATAATTAGAAAAGTTATTCCATTACATTAAAAATCTAGCATTTATTCTTTTCGGGTACTTAACTTTGGTGGCCTCTAAGGTGTTGATATTTCATGACAATTAAGATCATGCAAAAGCCGAAATTAAATGTACCAATTTCATGACCATTAAGATCATGCATGAGAATATCATGCATGAGAAACTCTCACATTTTCTAACTTGACATACAAGTTTCTTCACTCTATAAATATCCAACCATCTAATCAATCAGATTCATGCTCTCAATAATAGTCACGCATCCTCATATTAATCAAGCTCTAATGTTATTTTGTTAATAAAATATCCTTCATTTTATGTCCAAATTGGGTCTTGATGGATTGAATAATTGGAAGCATCATTTATTCGAGTTAAAAGTCATCATTCAAGTGATTTTGCTTTCATATACGTTTCGCGTTTTAATTATTATTATATTATAAAATAATATTTTAAAATGATTAGAGCATATGTAGCTCATTCGAAATGTTTTATTATTTATGAAAATAAAATACTACAATATATTTTGAGAAGAAAATATTTTTATAGGATATGAAGTGAGATGTGAAAAGTAAAAATAGTTACAGTAAATATAGTCGTACTTTGAAGGATAAAATCTATATATGGTGAAATCCAAGGCCGATAGTTAAATTTAGGTGTGAGGTCGTACTTAGAAGAGTAAGTCTGTATGTGGTGGAATCCAAGGCCGCCGAACACCCAGAAATGAGCTCGAAAAGACTTGTATCTTTGTGCGTACTCGATGTCACGGATCATGATCTAATGTGTATGCGTGAAAGTGGAATGATAAATCAATATCCTGATATAAAAGAATTTTATATATATTTGCATTTATTACGATTTGACCAAATATTTATTTATTAAACTTAATATTATTTTAATGTATGCAAGTCATACGCTTACTGAGTTTTATATGCATCCTCCCTTTTTCCTTTCTTTCTGATTTCAGATTCAGTTATTCGAGGCATCGGGCTGAGTATCGTCAAACAAATACTGAGAAAATATTAAATATAAGAATAAATGTAATAAAATCTGTAGATACTTGATTTTCTATTTATTCTGAGTTATTCTTCCGCCGCTTTATTATATTTTTTGTGTCATATATCATTAAGGATATACGATCGTTGCATCTCGGATCGAAAATGGTCCGGGATGTAACAATCCCCTTCTTAAACTTCAAAAAATATTTTTCTCCCTAACTAATTATTTTTAAATTAGTAATTAATTATTGTTTATTCATAAGAAAACTAATAAACTATTCTCTATTTACTTTCCTATTACTATCAGCCTATTTTATATACAATAAATACCCTGTTATTAACCATTATAATAATGTATCCATGTACCTACCACACCTTCAATACCCTATAATTAGATTAGAGCTAAAAGTATAAATATTCTTCAAGTTTTAACAACAAAATAGAATTTCCATGTGCCTACCACAGCTTCAATAGCCTATAATTAGATTAGAGCTAAAAATATAATTTAACCTCAAGTTTTAACAACAAAAATTAACTCAACATTATTTTCTCACCCTTTCTTACACTACTTTTAAACTTGCCATAAAAACCAAATTCAATCCTCCAAAATTAAACAAAATACCCATTTATTATTTTTCTTTTTCACAAAAAAGAAGCCATTAATCATCATGTCTTGCCCAATCTGCACAAATGAGATTCGACCTCTTAATCTCTTCATTGTCAAACCTTGTTTCCATTCCTTCTGCAATGATTGTATCTCTCACTACGTCAAGGCCAGGCTTTACGATAATATCCTCACCGTCCAATGCCCTCACCCTAATTGCATATTAGGGTTTTTGGATCCAGATTCATGCAAAAAGATCATCCCTCCTTACCTGTTTGATAGGCAATCTGATATTTTTTTTTCTTTAATGCATTTAAAATACAAAACTACTCTTTCTTCTCTTCTATTTGTTTCTTCGATGGTAAAGGAAACATGTTATTGGTAGTTATTGAAACAAAGTAAGATATATAGTATGTTAAACTACTCTTTTTTCTCTTCTATTTGATCATTGGCATATTTATGTATGTATAATAGATGGGGGGTGGCACTTTGTGAGGCCACACTCGGAAAGAAGAAATTCTATTGTCCGTATAATGACTGCTCTGCGCTTTTGTTGGATGAAAAAGGCAAGAGAAATGCACACGGCAAAAAACCGGGCATAAGTTGGTTGTTTTGCATGGCCATCAAGCCGACCAAGACTACACGTTCGCAATGCCCGGCTTGTAATCGGAATTTTTGCACACAGTGCAGGTAATCCTCACAGACATAATGTTCTATTTCAGAGAAACAAATCATTAAATATTTTTTAATACAAAGAAAGCAAGAAGATACACCACCATTTGTTAAGTTTGTGATGATTTATTTATGTATATTGATATGAGTTTAGGGTGCCATGGCACGTGTCGATGAGATGTGATCAATATCAAACGCATAAGTCGAGCATAAAGAGAAAAGAAGAGGAGGATCAAGAGAAACTGCGACAGATGGCAGCTGAAGAGAAGTGGCAGAAGTGTCCGAGTTGCAATATTTACGTTGAGAGGACTGACGGTTGCAAGTTCATAGAATGCAGGTACGTATGATCGAAATCATTTATAATAAACATAGAGTATATCAATACATAAAAAAAAGTTTCGAGGTTTTCTACGTAGAATTTATTCTAATTATGCATGGTTTGGTTTTGTTGAAATGAAGGTGTGGATATTGCTTTTGCTATATTTGTGCGACTGAAATGTCGAAGAGAACCCATTATTGTACCAAGTGCAAGAGCTAGAGCCAGATTAATTGCCACAAGAAGACTACATCGGATCCGGATTTCGTTTGAGAATATTCGATGGATTTTTTATATAGATCTTTTTAAATGAGATAATATTAATTTGGTATTCCTTTATATGTACTTTTGAATTATTTTGCTAGATTGGATTGGAACTCCACTGTATTGACTTTAGTATGGTGAGGTTGTTATGGTCGGCGGTTAATTCTCTAATTATTTGGTCTCATATTTCTTTGGATTTATATAATTTGATTCAAGTAATAAATTATTTTTTTGCTATTTTATTATCTTCTATTACATATTAATGCTATTCTAAGTAATTGACCGTATACTAATGTATTTAATTGCAATTTGTTGTTGTCAAAGAAAGAAGTTAATAGCAACTTTTGTTTGTGATTCAAGTACATAGCATAATCATTTTCATAAAAGCGGCTTAAAATAAAACACCAAATGACTTAAAAATACCAATAATAATATCAATATTAATTTCCCTCCATATTTTGCTAACAAATGACTTCCTAATTACTAAGGTGTTCAAGGGCTTCTACAAGAACATGCCTAAATCTTGTTATATTGAGCCTTACACTTTGTTTATCCAGATAAATCTCTGCCATCTCAAACCACCCTCTCTTTTGTATTGAAGGAATGTCATTAAACACCGGATCATCTCTCGGATACTGATCTATCAACGTGCTCTCTTCTACATTTATATTATATTGAAAGTACTTTAAATTCATATCAATTGCCGGTACACCAAATTCGTGCCAACACATCTCCTCAATCCCTCCAAATGGAACAATCTGTATCACCACCGCATTTATCGGAAGAAAAACAAGATTCGTCAATCCGGCTCCATGGACGCCCATCAACACATCGCAAGTGTTAACAAGATCTACAAAAGGGGCAATTGGGGCGAAAGGAGGTTCTTTTGTTAGGACTTGAAAACCTAAATTGGTTGCGGTATGAACAATTTCATCCGTATTGACAAGCTTTCTAGTATGATTCCTCGTTATGATTAAAAGTCTCGGCTTCTTTTCAGAGTTCTTGTCAAACTTTGTACGGGAGCTACTTTTGAGGGAGTACGCGGCTCTCAATAGTTTTGCGAAATCAAGCATAGAAGAGCCATTCGGGGATCGTGATGGATCTATGCTTAGTTCTTTGTGACAATGAAGACCCACGATTACACGTGGGTAACAATGGACTTTTTCATCATTGTCAAAATCTATAACTTCGTAGCGAGATAGTAATTTGATTATTTCTTGGTATTTAAAAATCCACCACCATTGTATGTTAGTAATTGCAAATTGGACTTCACCGTTAAATTGGCTAGAAGTTATGAATAATGGGACCATCAAATCGGTGAAATCATGGAAAAAGTTGCCATTATATCCCCCAAGAGCGTATACAACTAATGGGATGCTATGATTTACTTCGCACGCACGTGCTTTCGAACGACCATTCAAGGACCGTATAGTTACTTCTTTCATGTTTTTCAATATTACATCATGCCATTTACGCGTGTAAGGTCTAACTCGCCATGTTTGGGTTTCATTTAACATGTCGTGCTGGCCCGATGAAACAAGTGAGACGGAAGCAGATTTCCCATGCACACGTATGTCACCTTTCATTTCGCAAAAATCGGTTCTTGGATCTTCAAAGTTGCATTCAATGGTGCTCTTTTGCTTCTTGTTGATTACAAGCTCTTTGCCTATTTAAGGATGAAAAGTACAGTTTAGATGAAAATTTATTATCACATAAAAGCTCTCTGCGCAATCAATGTTATATTATGAGTCAGAAAAGAATATATCTTAATGAAAGGTTAGTGTCAGCCAACTGGTTGATACTAAAATCTCATATTTTGCTGTCACATGTAGACCAAAAAAGAGAGATTTCATCTTCAGAAAAGGAAATATTTATACATTAATTCCAAAAGCGGCACGGAGTGTGGATTTGCATGGCGGATTTGAATTTTAAAAAAGAAAATTAAATGAAAAAAGAAAGGAAAGAAGGGTGAAGAAATCCTACTAGCAGGTGCTGTGTTTTTATCTTCTCCATTTTCTTTCAATTGATCAGTGCTCTCTTGATGTGATAATGTCTCTTTACCATTGACTTCTCTCACTGGTTCAACAGAACTAGAGCTCACAAATGGTTGTGCTACCATATCATCAACTACAAAATAATATATGGAAAAAATAATGTAAGATTGTAGCAACTTTTACGCCTCAGCAAATGAGCAAAATGAATACTATAACGATATGTCACTTGAGTGTATTCCAACAACAAAAAAACTATTACTCGTTTTTTTAATGAATGGAGGCGCTTGTTGGGCGATGCTCTTCTTTTCATTCGGCGCAATAATCAGAGAATGAACATATGCTGATGGATTTTTAGATAGACGTAGAACTGCAATTTACACAGATCTAAACATTAAGCATGATCATTTATTGAGCAACTATATTAAGGTACTTATGCATAATAACACTTATGTTGATTTAGTATTCTCAAAAAAAAAAAAATTGTTGATTTAGATGGTTGTATATTGTCATATATGTTCCTTCTTCATGCCCATGAGAGCATATTTTGAAGTAATGGTACTGACAATTTAGCAAATATTTTTGTATTTTTTTGCACCATTTTCAGCCATCAACCATAGTAATTCAGCTCAGCACTTACACGATCTGTTGAATTAAAAATATTGTTTATAGATGATCAAAGAGTTTTACTTACTCGTACTATGTGCTCCATCAAGGTAATAAAGCACGACGGCGTCAACCAAAACAAAAACACACACAGCTAAAACGACCAAAATTCTCCCTATAATTAACCTATTTGAATTCTTAGTGTCCTTCATCCTCACTGTCTCTCTATCTCTCTAGAACTGTATTGTGTACTTAACAATGAAGACGGGGTTAACGGTATATTAATGATGACAAGCGAACTATTTCCGCAAATATATTCATGAAAATGGAGAGGGGGGAATGGTATATTTATTGTTTTTATTCTGGCTAAAAGAATGATAATAGTTCTTTAAAAAAAATTCGGACTCTTCCTATACATGACAAAAAGGAACTGTATAACTTTTAAACTTGGAGATGATATATGTCTCCATAAAACGTTCCTTTCGCATCAGCTACCGACAACTTGTATTTTACAAAGTTTTTACAAAAAATGTTTGTACGCAATATATTCTATAGATAGATACATAATAGTTAAAAAATATCTCATTATCCCATTTTTCTTTTTTATTATTTAATTATTTGTTGATATATGAAAGTTTTATTATGGCTTAATGAAATTCCAATAGTTCCTCTATTGTCTCTTTAAAAAGATTTTCAGATTGATATTTAACAATTCTCAAACGTTAGAAATATATTGAGATTCTCAAATTCAAAACTGCATTTAAGTTATCAGTTCACAACATTTAATTATTCAACATTGTGATGAGTTGAAGTAATTTAACAACTTGAAAACTCAAAACCAAGTTAAAAGATTGTCAATCTAACAAATAATGACAAATAGCGAATGAGTGTATACAAGATAATTAAGTTATTAATTATCCCAATAAAAGATCATTCTCAAAAAAGAACTATCAAAAAGAATATAAATTAAGTTATTAATTTTGAATTTTTGATTGTAAACAAAGATGAGAAGATATGGACCGGAGATGTTTATCATTTTTTTTGTTGGAGTCTACATCTTTCTTCTAAATTCAGCTACAGTCTGATGGAGTTGTTAATCTATTTTAAATTGAAAAATGTTGACATGAGTAAAGTTTGTGGAATGTGGACAAATTTTCCCATTAAAATATTCGTATTAAAATATTTGCAAGTGGACAAAATCTAGCCCAAACCAGAAACATCGGTGTGAGTTTTTGACACGTCAGAATTTGATTTTATTCCAAGTATTGATACTAATGAGTCCAGCCCAATTAATAAATTACTTGAAGTAATTTACAAATAACAAAAATGGGTCCAATATAAAGTTCTAAAGAACACAAATTTTTTTCCCCAATTTATGTTGTAAATAATTTGAAAAATACTACAAATGAGCCCGATCTAAATTTCGAAAAAATAAATAAGCCCAGTTAATTCTATACGACAAATAACACAAATGAGCCCAATATGAAATTTTGTACGACACAATAGCCCAATTAATATATTACTCCAAGTAATTTGAAAATGACAAAATTGACCCAATATAAAATTCTATACAACAAAGGAGCCCAATTACTATGTTACCAAATAATTTGAAAAATTAACACAGAGAGGCCAATATTAAATTATAAATAACACAAATGAGCCCAATATATTATTCCAATTTATTGAAAAATAACACAAATAACCCAACATAAATTCGAAACAACACAAATGAACCCATTTAATATATGACTCCTAATAATTTAGAAAATTAACATAAAGCCCAATTAATATATCACTCAAATAATGAGGAATAGCACAAATGAGCCCATTAATATCACTCCAAATATTCGAGCGTAATCCATACAATCAAAAAAATATATATCACTCCAAATAATGAAAAATACCACAAATGAGCCCATTATAAAATTCTAAATAACAGAATAATCCCAATCTAAAGCTCTAAATAATATAAATCTCAAATAACCCAATTAAACTATGGGCCTTCTTTTCCAAAGAGTGGAATTTATGATAACATTTTCCGGCCAATTTACTTCTCCAAACGGATAAACCAACCATTTCATTCCTCTTCCTCCCCGCCAAGCTTCTTCTTCTCCTTCCCCTCTGCTTCTAATGGCGCTCGCTTCTTCTTCCCATCTCTCATCTCCTCTCATTCGCACGAGAATCCGCAACAAACCCATTTTCATTTCTTCTCCCTTTCTGTCTAAAAAATGTTGCTTCTCCTTTAATGGGTCTTTGGAGAAGGAGAAGGCGAGAGGTGACGTGGCGGTTTCAGTTGCCTTCAACCCTTCTGGAAATTTTGATCTCTCTCTCACTGATGATGAAAGTACGTTCGCCTTCTAAATTTTTACCTTTAATAATTTCTATTTTTCTCTTTTATCGGTTTGATTTATTCTGAATTTATTTTTTGAATATAGATGAGCGAAGAGTCGCACCACCATTGCCACCAACTGAAGGGCGACTTGAAATTGAAATAAATGAAGATATTATAAGAAGTCTTGATTTAAGTCCAGTTCAATCAATTGGTGACTTAAGCTCAATCACTCCAGGTTATTTCTATGTTTAATTTTGTTTAAATATCAAAATTAAAAAAATTATACTTTTGTTTATCTATTCTCTAATTTCATTTTGAGCTAAATTTCAGATATATACCCTTCCAAAAATTCAGAATAACAAATTTACCCTGTCCACAAAATATACATGCTATCACAAAGAAAACTCTAAAATATGTCAAATTTACCCTTACAAAACTGAAACATATGAAACCATCTAAAATATAGGTTATGGATAATTACAAATTAGCATCTGTGTTTTTTGTTTTATTTTGTTTTAATTATTTTATGGTAAAATTTCAGAGGAGGCGAGAAATCTTCTAGAAAAAACGGTTGGATTCACGATAAACTACTCAAGAGAGGATGAATATGATATACGTGAAATGTCAGAAATACCCCAAATCCGACTTTGGTTTGTCAGACTTGATGCATATTACCCTTGGCTACCAGGTTATTTCCAATATTTTTTTTGTTTATATTTTTGTAAATGTTATTAATTTATTTATGTGCGAGAATTTAATTGATTGATTGATAGTTGTGCTTGATTGGAGAGCAGGCGAGCTGGCTCGATATGCCGCTATGCTTGTACCACATCAGGTGAATTAAATTGATAAAAATATAAAAACAAATAATGTTGCTTATTTTTGACAAAAGTTCGATTTCCCCAATTAACCTTGACTGGTGTTGCCTCAATTTAACCCAGTTTTTCCTCAACTGAACTTTACCAAAAAACTGAGGTTTAAAGGGCAAACAAACATGCATGCCAAACATTTTTATTCTTTCTTTTTCTCATTTTTTAATTGTTACATTATAACTTATTTTTTCTAATTTGTTTGTATATATTGACGGATTTTGTAGATAAGCATGAGAATGGGCGTAGTTTTTAATCCGGAAGGGCTCGAATTATTTGTGTTAAAAAAGGCATTTATAGTATATAATTGGTTAAAGCAACAAAATCACCCAAAGCCTAAGTTGAAGACTTGTGACATGGCTAGAATGTTAGGGTTTGGTTTAGACGATCAATTATTTGACCTAATTGAAAACCATCCTATTAATGCACCATAGACAATAAATTTACGCATTATCATTGTTACTTCATTTTTGTTGGTAAAAAGATATAAATTATTGGGTGTAATGTTGCAAATACTATATACAAATCGTTTAGGAATTTTTAGTTGATTATTGTATTAATGTTTGGAACGTTACTGTAATATAATGAATATAGAATTCATTGTGGCATGATTTTCATGGTTGGGGAATTAGTGTGAAATGTTTATATAATTGTGGTAGATAATTAAACAATAAATATGTGCATAATACGTATGTGATAGATCCGTATAAGCCTCCATCATACTATCGTGCTCATCACGCCCAATTATTATCATGCATTACTTATTCAGCACAATTAATTTAACTAGCCAATTTACTTGAGAATCTAGCCAATTTACTTCAGAATCTCAAATGCAATGTTGAATAGCCAACGGCTAGCATTAGTCATGTTTATAGTTGTAAATAACGTGTTATAGCACGAAACGTCATGGGTCAACTACAAAACACTGCACGCTGTAATTATTTTTTTTACGCTATATCTTTTTAACTCTAAATATTATCTTTTGGACTATAAAAATAAGATATTTGAATTTAAGAACATATTTAATGAAGAAATAATATAATTACGATATTTCTTTGATTAAAAATGAGCTAAACTATCACTCTTTTTTTACAAAATAATACATTTCCTCTAAATGATACTTAATGATATCATCCACTATATCGTATGTTTTAGCGTTTCGTTAAACGTTATGCGCTACGACCATGACCTCAATACTGCAAATCGCTAAATGTTATTCACAACCTTAGTCACGGTACATTACAATATGATAAAAGGAAATGCACTGTTCATGTGGATGCATGATGCATGATGCATGGATGAATAAATTAATACGTGACACAATTTTTAATTATATATTCACTTTTCTTCTATCTTCACGTCTTTGTTCAGTTGTTCTTAATTATCTACCATATTCTCTTATCAGCAATGGCAAGTGGGAAATGTTTACTACAATTTTAAGTAAAAAATTAACATCATGCCTATAAGTAATGTTTATTTCTGTGGAGGATTTATTCTATATTGTTTCTTCTTTTTTTTTAATAATTATATATTTTTTCTATCATGCATACAGCTAAGTTTGAACAGTCAAACTTATTACCACAAAACATCTACCTTGTAAGTGTTTTTTTAGATAATCTATTGGGCTCTTAGATTTTTGTTAAATATTGTGCTAAATGTGTTCGACGTAATTTGAACTTGGGTTTCTCCCAACGTTAGCAGGGTATCTTACTACTTAAGCTAGGTTTTTAACGTTATAAGTATTAAATCAAATGCTATCTTTATTAATCAAAATCTATGCATTTCTATTATTGTTCAAATCCAGTTTTCAAAGACTAACAAGATAAAACCAAATTCAATCGAATGAAAAAAGAAAACAAAGAAAATCATTTTTTTCTATCAAAAGCAGTACAAACGAAAGAAATGGATAATTGATCAACATTATATTTAAATATTCTTTTCCTCATTTGGAAGAGGGACAAGGACAACATAGCCCTCTCCAATTTTTCTAAAAAAATATATATTAAATATTCTTACAATATTATCAACACTCATTGTAAAATTGAGAAGTTCAAACTAACCCGAAATTCCGACACTAATCGGACCAAACCAACGGGAACAATTATAAACTGAACAGAACGTTTGCAATCCAGTCATCACCAACAAGATCAGAGTCGCCAACAACGTCAGAATCCTCCATGACCTAAACACATATTTCTTCAAGAATTTATCCGCCTTAACCTTTAATTTTCTGTTGTTAAAATTCTTTACATTGTCAATGACTTGGTCGATTTTCGGCACTCTGGTGAGTCTGATCGATCTGCTCATCCCGTTCCAAAGATCCGCCACTTCCCTATCGCTCTTCATATGATTTAATATAATTCCGCTCTTTCTGAGGATTTTTACATCCTCAACTGTGTCTATAATTCCGTTCATTAATTCAGTGTATCTAGCAAGAACTAATGGACCTTTTGCAACCGAGGCCTCATATGCAACCAAATTTCTAAGGATTATTTCAGTGTTGGCATCGAGGATTACAATGGGGAGATTAAATGTTGCAGTTTGTTCATCGAAGTTTATACCGTTTATTCCCTCCTCAGTTGGAATAAAGTTTATTCCCGCTTTGGAGAGTTTCGATACAGAGGGAATGGTAATTTGTTCTAGTAAGGGTGATTTTAGGATGCTATTTACGCTTAATTCTTCGATGTTGGTTTTGACATTTGGTTGAGAGAGAATGTAATCCACTAATGGAGTGAAGAGAGAGAGTAAAGGGACTTTTTTCATGATTTTTCCAGGCAGTTTGGATAAAGCATTTAAGGGTTTTGATATTAAGTTATCTTTAACGAAACGGATAGGCCCTATATTTAAACTCGACACCTCATCAAATGCTTCTTTCACCTTGTTGAGATCCTGTTCAAACGCTAACATTTCCTCGTCCGGAATTAAAATCTCGCTCTGATCGATTTGATCCTCGATCTTTGGAACAAGAGTATGATACAAAAGTTCTAATATGTGAACGTAATTTTCCACATTTTCTATATTTACCGTGATTTTAAGAGGAGAAACCTCTTTCATGAATCTCTCAAAGATGTTTTTCATAGTTTCATCTGCTAGTTCAACGGAAGAGTGCTTCATTTCAAGAGTCTTTCGGATGAGAAAGAGTGGGATTTGGTTTTCCAGCATCATAATATCCCGCTCAATACCGTTCATCCAATTCGTTGGAGGTGGTATGAGGCCCGTTCCTTCTTCAATTTGGTATTTTTGAAGGAATTCTAGCAAGAAACAAGTATCAATGGCCATCATCCAAGCTAGAGTCTCCTCATTAAAATCAAGAAACCTATAACCAAAATTGAATATAATAATTAACTTCAAGATAAAATCTATAAGCAAAAATTCTAATCAATATATTAAATATGATCAAAATATACCTATGGTAGGGTGCGCGAATCTTGTTGTCTAACTCCAAGAATTGCTCAACAAGATGGTCAAATTTGAAGTCCTTAAATGAACTTTCTGCTTTTTTTGCAGCCTGAATCTTGTACCGTTCCATATCACGTAACTCGGGCCTTTTTTGATGATATGGACCGATAGCGAAATGTTGCGGTACATATGCTTCAGGCTTTATCACGCGGAGAAGTTTCGGCACGTCAAACACCGCAACCGAAACCCCTAGCCCTTCTTCTAGTTCAGTGCAGAAACTACGGCGCACCCGGTCTAACCAACGGTTCTCGTCAAAGTGAGAACTGTTGTTGCTGGCCGTGTTGGTAGTAGGGTTGGCTTTCTCCATGGTTATAAAAGGTTGGATTTCTTTTTCTTTTCTTCTTTTTCTGGTTAATTTGTGTTCGAGAGGCTTTTGAGTAGAGTAAGAGAACTTAGAAGTCTATATATGGAGGGACTATATGGAAAAGATGTTCCACGTGCTCTTTAAATTGCATCTTAATTAATAATGATTATGTACAAAACATCTCTAGTGTGAAATAAAAATAAAAATAAAAATAATTCTATTGTGAAATTATTTTTATTTTTGTCCATTCTTTTCAAGAACTATTAGGTATTTCGGATGACCACATGCATATTTAAGTCTTCTCTCTCTGATATGGAGATTTATGGAGGTTTTTTTTTTTGAAGCTGCAGTAGGCGAAAAGCCTCACTGAGATTCTATTAATTTCTTTTTTTTTAAATTTGGAGGTTACCAGAAGCAAAGCTTCAGAGGAAAAAAAAAATTAAAAAAAATTAAAAAATTAAAAAAAATAATTACAATCCCTATCTCACGGGATAAAAAGAAAAAAAAAGAACTCATCAAATGTAAAATCAGTTTCTAGCAGAAAGTCCTCCAGTTAAGTCCCAAATGCATAAATAGTGCTCCACTAATATTGGTTAATAATTTGTTTTCTTGAAGAGGAGAGATTAGCTGAATATAGAAGATATAATATCACATCAGAAAGAAAATTAGAATATATAATGTTTAATTGATTTAAATTGAACTTAGAGAAGTGTTTTCCCGCAAGAACGAACTTAGAAAGGAGTTGATTATTTTTTGTCACAACAAAGGGTCTATTTTACAAATTTCTCAAAAACATATCATATACTTTTTTTGCTTGAATGTATGTAAATAAAAGATGAAGCGTAAGGCTTAAGGCAGGTCAACTTAATTAGGTAGGTACAACGGAAGGATAAGGCCATATATAATAGCTAGCCCATATAATGACATTTTGTTTTCTCATAGAAAGAAAATAAGTATCGTGAATTATCGAGTGTTTTGACTGAGTGTTCTGGTTTCAAACTTTCAAAAGTGGAAAGAAATTATTAAAGCAATTAGAATTACTTTATTCTTGGACCAATAATTAGATTAGACCATGCATGCAGAACGTGGTTTAATAATCAAATAGGCCTTCTTTGCTAATATGTTCAAACAGTAACATGATATTATTCTCCCACTACATAATATTACTAGCAAACACTTGGCGCGATTTTTTTATAATGTTAATCAAATAGTAATTTGATTACAATTTAGACTATATTAATGGCCCATCCATATGTTTAAAACAAATAGTATGCCATATATTTAAATTATAGTTATTATTTTCACATGGTAATTATGATATTGGTGCAGACAAATTGTATGTGATGATGGTTATAAAATATTGGTTCGACCAAAATACAATAACTTGGATTAAAGTCTAATCAAATCCAACAGCAAAAAATAAACAAATGAAAAATAGGTTAAAAAAGAACAAAAATACTAATACTATTTCCTACATTGATGACCTATACATATGATAATTATCACTCTTATTCTGTTTAAATTTGCTTTAAGTCTATTCTTGGTTGTAATTGACTCGAAAAGAAAACACAAAAATAGTACATATGAACAAACAATAGTATATTTTTCCATGCCCATGCACCATATCTCTACACCAAAAAATCTGCAGGGAAGTATTAAAACAAAAGAATATTACGAAAATAATAAAGATAATATAATCACAATAACAATAACAAATAGGACATGCTCTTTTGGCCAAACTATGACAAAAAGGAGGTGCTACATAGAATCAAGCTTGTCTATATTTCATGGAAAAATAAAAAATCAATTTTGAAAGTACATAGTAAACTTCAAAAGATAATTGGAATGGAGAAATTTTATGAAGATAACGTTTGAAGCTTTGTAGTAGGATAGAGCATAAATTCAACTTACCAATGGTTCTAACATATATTCAACTTATCTGTAACCGATAAAAACATACATCAACAACAACAACAACAACAACAACAATAATAATAATAATAATAATAATAATAATAATAATAATAATAATAATAATAATAATAATAATAATAATAATTGTTAATGCTCGTACTGATAAAAATATACATTAACATTACAACATCAACAATAACAAAGATTTATTAATGCTTGTTCTGAAGTGCTTTCACTAAATCATCAATTTATATTACCAATAATAATATTATAGCCATCATAATAATTTAATATAATTAATGTAAATTTTCAAATCCACCTATAAAATTCGTAAATATAGCAATACGCCTCGTTTTGTAAGTTTTTATGTTTTAAAGGGGTATTTTATATTTCTCAATTTTTCAGGGTTATAGATGAAATGTTACAGAGGTTTAAAAATAGTTAATTAGAGGAGAATATAATAACATACGACTGAGATAGAAATAACCCTTCCAGAAATTCGGTGTTGAGAAACATTAACAAAGCAATAATTAGAGCCTCCGACATGGCGAATATGTGGGAACACCCCTCTTTCTAATACTTATCACAAATTCTTCATTCTAAAAAATATAGAAAGAAAATTAGGATTTGAGAAATGAATTGCAAATATACCCATCTTAAAGTTTTAGACAACAAAATCAAAATTTGATTAAGTTAGCATAAGAATTTAGTCTAGACCTTGTAGATTATATGAAAGGACTTTTTATATCTTAAAGAATTAAGGGGTGTTTTTGCAATTTGACAAATGTAGGGGCAAAATTTATCAAGAAAAAGGATCTCATAAGTAAAAACGAGTTGACGGTACAAATCTTGAATTGTGACTCAAGCTGTCATTTCTATATAAACTGTTGATTGCATCCCTCTACTCTAAATATTTTTTAAATATAATATAATAGATTAATTTCTGTTAAATAAATAGAAATGCTGATATTTATTTTCATATTCAATGCAGACCTTGACAATTGAAAAACAAAAGAAGGAATCGGCTGGACTACTTACGGACGAACAAACTCTCACACTGCTCAAAGCACACCTGAACAAGGGTTCAAGGATCCTGCTTCCAGCGAAGTAGGATACTTTATGTCTCTCTATTTATTACCGTTTGATTAATGGGCTGTGATATAGCCCAATAAATATTAATAATTCTATTTAACGGTGGATGGGCTCCGTTAACAGCTTATTTTGGAAGTAAACCTAATCAAAGATCTTACCTGATCTAAATAGATACATTACGAAATAAATTTATATTTTGTAATTCTTTTGAACGGAACATTTTAAACTTCTTTTTTACTCTAAATCTTTTCAAAACAAAAACATTGAATTATTATTTTCTCATGGAAGCAATGGAAGAGAGCATCCAATTATCTCATACTTCATCTGAGGTTTATTTTGTTTTCTAATTGTTAAACTATTGAAGTAGCTTTTCTCCCTACATAAATACTTTGTTATAGATATATATTCATGTTTGATCCATATGAAGAACTGCGTAATCTAAGAAAACAAAGTTGTTTTTCATTTTGTTTTTCATTTACTGTTTTGAAAATTAAATTGATATTCAACAAATGGATAGAGCAAAGGTGACATTATATTTGACACCTGACATAATGATATTCAAGTATCTCATATTCAACAAATGTGTTGAAATTAATAATTATTTTGTCTTATTTGCTTATTTGTTTTGTCTAGCAATCTGAGGATTCATCTTCCGAAAGCTCGCAAGAAGAAAATTTCAACACTTCCATTACACCAGAATTAGATATGGAATTCCCGTCTGAAGAAGCCGCTTACGAGTTCTATAATATGTATGCATTCCATGTTGGATTTAGCATACGGAAAAATGGATTTCGAAAAAATTATGCCGGTGATACCCTTATTTTTCGAAGTTTTTGTTGTAATAAGGAGGGTTTTCGTGCAAAAAGACCGGAAAATGCAAATCCTCCAAAATATCAAAAAATGGATACACGTACCGGTTGTGAGGCACACATGGCAATTAAGTTGTGTGACAAAGGCGTTTATAAGATAACTTCTTTTGATCCTAACCACAACCATGGTTTAGCAACACCAAAAAACCGGAACCTCTTGAAATCACATAGAAACATGAGTGGGGCCCAAAAATCGTTGGCGGATATTGCAAAGGCGGTTGGTTTGAAACCGAAACAAGCGTACGATTTTATGGCTAAACAAGTTGGGGGACGACAGTTCCTTAGTTTTCTCCCATCGGATCACATAACCTATCTCAAATCCAAGCATACAATGGCACAAGGAGATGCCGGAGCAGTGATGAAATATCTCAATAAACGAGTTCGAGAAGATCCACTGTTCTATTTTGATATAGATATGGATGAAGAAAATGATATTACTAATATTTTTTGGGCTGATGGTCGCTCTTTGTTAGATTTTGAGATATTTGGGGATGTTATTTGTTTTGATACAACATATAAAACAAACGGATACGGCCGGCCTTTCGCGCCCTTTGTTGGTGTTAATCACCATAAAGAAACTATAATTTTTGGAGGTGGTCTTCTTTATGATGAGAAAATCACATCATTTACTTGGCTATTTGAAACTTTTACCAAAGCGGTTAAGGGAAAAACACCAAAAGTAATATTAACAGATCAAGATGCTGCAATGAGCGCGGCAATAAAAAAAGTGTGGCCAAATACAACTCACCGCTTATGTGTCTGGGAGACAAGTGTTTTGTGCTGATATGAAGAGCACGCAAAGAAGTGAGAGTATCAATAGTGTAATCAAGAGGTATTTGGATTCGAAAAAGAATTTGTTAGATTTTTTTGAGCACTTTGATAGGCTTCTTGAAGAACGGCGTCACACTGAACTGGTTTCAGATTTTAATGCAAGTCAGGGCAATGTTGTGACATCATTTCAAGGTTTACTGAAGCAAGCAGCTAACATTTACACTCCTAAAGTGTATAAAGTTTTTGAAAAGGAATATGATTTGTTTCTAAGCTGCAAGGCATTTTATTGTGGTGAAAATGGGATAGCTAGCTGTTTTAAAGTGATAGCGGGGTATCAAAATAATAGAAGGGAGAAAACAGTTGAGTACGATGCATCTCGTGAAAGCATTAGGTGTAGTTGTTTGAAATTTGAATTCATGGGTATTCAGTGCTGTCACGTTTTAAAGGTCCTTGACTATATGAATATAAAAGAACTCCCCGATAAGTATTATCTAAAAAGATGGCGTAAAGATGCTAAAGCCGGTTTTGAATTGAGTTCGCAAGAGACGATCTCATTGAGCTCAGAAGTGATTGTAGGAAATCGGTACAGTTCGTTAATTAGAACATACACTCCCATTCTTTCTAAAGCTTCATTATCTGATTCGGCATTCGAGCATGCACACAAACAAGCAAAAGAGTTCGAGGCCGATATTGATGCACTAAACGACCAGATGAACGAAGGAGCTACATCCAATACCTCTGAAGCAACGCCAGAAGATGAGGTTGTTACAGAATCCTCTATAAAACCTCAAGGAATAAAAAAGAGAGATGGAGGCCGCGGATTCCGTCGTTTTCGAAGTTCACTAGAGCGATCTAGAAGTGGAAAAGGTTTGACACGCACAATAAGTAATATATACATTATTAATTGACTTGTAATATTAATCTATGATTTACCTATATGATTGATTTTTAGGAAAGAATATGGAATTCCAATTTTTTATTTTAATGTAGGAATCGTCTGTGTTTGGATCTGCTTCACAGCTTCTCAATGCCATGAATTCTTTAGGACCAGCATCATTTTATGGTGGAAAGCAACATTAGGTTGAAATTATAATAGCGCGAGGAGAAATTAAAAATAATGTTTTAAAATTTATGACTTTCAGTATTTAAATTTTTTGTCAAGTAGTGGTTGAATACTTTATGATTTGAGTTCTGGTCTGTAACTTTATGATAATTGTGACTTAGTTTGAATTATTAGAGCATGGAGTTATTTAATAGTTTTTGTCAAGTAGAGTTGGAATTTTTTTATGACTTGGTATTTTGTTATGGTCTGTAACTTCATGATAATTGTGACTTGGTTTTAAATTATTAGAGCATGGAGTTATTTAATATTTTTGTTAAACAGTTATATTTTGTGTATTTTATTTTATATACTACAATATCATTTTTTTTCTAAACAATCACATAAACGTAATATCATATAAGAGATCAAATGACAGAAAATAATGTAGTATACAAGATATATAATGATTAAAATAATTTTGCCCTGACCGCCTGATTTTTTTTGTTAACAAAAGTAAGAAAATGACATGCTAAGATTTGATGTTGTCTAGTACCAAAAAATTATTACACTTATATCCGGTAAGATCCTTGATCAGGTTTACTTCCAAAATAAACTGTTAACGGAACCCATCCACCGTTAAATAGAGTTATTAATACTTATTGGACTATATCACTGCCCATTAATCCAATGGTAATAAATAGAGAGACATGAAGTATCTTGCTTCTAGCGAAGCAGGATCCTTGAACCCCCTGAACAAAGCGCTTACCATTGAAAATGAGAAACAATAAAAAGGATATTATACTATACTTACAATTATTACCATATGTATTAAAAGAAGGTGAAACTAACTGTAATATCTGAATAAGCTGTATCTGATTATCTTTGTTCTATCAGGCAATGAAATTTTTTTTTTTTTTTTTTTGAGGGGGTTGCTTACCGCATTTTCATTAAACAAATAAAAATCCATTATAACCTTCAGGAAAAAAAAATAAAAGAAAAATAAAATTAACCCAATTTCCGCCATTGCCAACTTTGCCAATGCCGCACCAACAAGAAAAAAAAGATGATCATTATTGCTTGCCGTCTCGTCCAAAGAGAACCACCAAGATAGCACTCGGCCGTCGCCACAAAGGCGGTGCCACCCAAAGGGGGGGCGGGGGGGGAGGGGGGACCGATATGCCACTACGCAAGAGAAATTGCCGTGAATAGAGAATCGGCACCACACACAATCATCGACGAAAACAACCACCACAAGGGACTGGTTCCCACGACAGTGGCACAGAGAGAGGCCAAAACAAGAGAGGAGTTGTTGTTCTAGGGTTTCAAACCGGTATGAGACAGAGAGGAGACGCCGCTATCGGGTTTCGGCACAAAGAGATGTAACCTAGGTTAGGGAAGCGCCAAACACACAAATTTTTCAAAATTAATAAATAAATAAATAAATAAAATATATTTTGTTATAATTGTATAACCATGACAATATTTGATAATTCCATAAGAATGAATCCATTTTGTAATTTCTGCACCAAACCCTAAAAATAATCTTAATCTTAATATTGGTTTTTCAAGGGGCATTGAAAATATTGATTTGTTTTAATTAAAGAACATTAACAAACCTGCATCAGATTTTGAATCCATTATAATCTTTCAAGGAGAATTCTTAAAAGTATGATGGGTTAATTGTAAAATTGAGCCATCCGAAAACTTTGTCTCCAACATAGCTTCATTACTTCTCCAACCACATATAGCACTGCATAATTCATTTCAATTAAATAATTAAAAGTTATATAATAATAATAATTATTATCATCATCATCATCATCATCATCATCATCATTATTATTATTATTATTATTATTATTATTATTATTATTATTATTATTATTATTATTATTTCTTTTTTTTTTGAAGGAAAACTACGAGCGTTCGCTCGTTTCGCTTTCATTGAAAATAAAAGTTTGTTACATAATGCTTGAGAGGTTCAAGCTTAGAACTAGGAGGGAAAATAAAAATTACATCATATGATTGCATGAAGAGAAAAAAGCGATAAGATTCGTAGTGTTGAATGAGAAGAGTGGTTCCATTTAGCAGTGTCGGAGCCATGATAAGATTCGTAGTGTTGAATGAGAAGAGTGGTTCCATTTAGCAGTGTCGGAGCCATGTATCGGTTAGGTGCCTGGTCTCGCCTACGAGTATGTGGTGAGCGCGTCTCTTCTGTTGGAAAATCCGTCCACATGCCTAAGTTGTATCCCACTTGGCCCGAGTTGATGTGGGCAATTGCTGTCTGATTTGTTGCCATCGGTTGAAAAAAATGTGTGTCTGTCCATGACGAGGTATAATCTGATAGGATATGGGCCCATACCCCTATAGCAAAAACAAAATTTGATTGGCTGTTAAACAAAATTTGTTCATCACCCCCTATGGAAAAATAATAACTAATAAATAAATGACCTGATATGAACGGAAATTTGCGAGGGAAGAACGACGGACCGGCACCCTTTTGAATCTTCCAATCGACCAGACTTATACTGGACGTCTCCAGTTTTAACAGCACCTCCTCTTTTTTTTGGTTAAGCAATCAGATCCTCCAAATGCATTTAAGAAATTATATTTACAGTATTAGAAAATATATTTGGTGTTGGGGCTGGCTTCGAAAGAGAGGATGAGCATTATGAGGAAATTCATCAAAGAGTTGGTGTGCACTATGCATAGTAATGTGACTTCAAATATGGGAATATGGGCCGAGCTAGGCCCATATGTATGCAATATATATATATTTTTTTATTCAGTATATAAATTTGGTGTTGATAGCAAATCGATCAAAGAATTTAATTTGCAGTTCTTTGCGAACCCAAAATTCAGTTTCTCTGATTTTCTTAGAAAACCTGTCGCCACTGTGTTCTTCCTGTCCCAATTCTAGAGAAGTGGGATCTCTCTTTCCAATTTATATTTTTATTAGATCATCAATTGTTATCTGATGAACTGTGGCATTGAAAAAATGTAGGAGATTAGAGTTTTTTTTTTAAGGAAACAAGATTCTCCTTCGGAGATTACAATGTAATCTTTCGCCATTCAATGGAACACATTGCTTTCACAAGTGTCTTTTTCACAATGGATAACTCTTCCCTTTGGACTGACGTGCCAAAGATGAATTTCCTCAAAGATTTGATATAATACATTGCTTTCACAAGTGTCTTTTTCGCCATTCAATGGAATAATCTTTCGCCATTCAATGGAATACATTGCTTTCTCAAGTGTCTTTTTCACAATGAAGACCTTTAGATGCTTGTGAAAATGCTGGAGCAAATATTAAAACTCAAAATTTATAAATATTTTAATTAATAAAATATGTATTTTATTTGACCAAGTCATATCCTTAACACATTTTGTAACCTTTGGTTTAAACCGTTTAATGGCTTAGGTTACTAAACCTCTACAAATATAATAATTATCATTAATACCAATTGAGAGAACCGTCAAAGATTTATACACCTAATTACTACTAATCGGTTAGGTATTGATTCCTATATATACGTGTATACCCTGGTGCATTGGAGATAGACACATAAAGAAAAAAAGGAGAGACTAGAATATATACTAAGAAATAAATATAGTATGCTCAATCAATTCCCCACAATATCTCTATAATATATAATGTATATAAAATATTATATTTTATATAAACAAAACTATATTTTGAGTTGGATGTTGAAGAGGAATATCATCAGTCACTTTCATACTCATGCGCTAAGAAATGACGCTTACCCAGAAATACGCTTTTGGATAGAGCTTTCTCGATCCGGGTAAAAGAGTTTTAATTATTTATTTTATTTTACATATAAAAATTATATTTGTAAAATGTATTTCAGTTTATTTAATAAATAAAATATTTTATTCTTTACTAAAATCTGAATATCCAAATATTTTGTACCAACAATCTAAAGCGTAGTTCCGAATTCAGATATTGATAAAGAATGAAATAAAAACATAAGTTATATTTTATTATTTGCACATAAAGAACAATGCAAATATTTTTTATTAGATCTTGATTTCTTATTAGTGCTTAGACCTTAATATTATTTGCAATTAAAAACAAAATTGAATTTTGATACGATAATATTTCTCTATTGGTATTATTAGTATCGTGTCTACTTCGAGTTGTATTTTGTTGCAGGAAATGTGCAATTAAAAGTAAAAGAGAATCAATCCATATGCCTGATTGGACAAGACCCTTAATGGTGATCAAGCGGAATTTCAACATATGGATCTTAAATAAAGCTGCGACGATATAAATTCCCAGGCTTGTTTTTTAAATAAATTTTATTATAATACATATCAAGTTATAGAATTAGTTTGGATAACTAAACTTAGATAAATTCTATTTTCTGTATTACCAAATGTTATGCAAATCTAAATAATCATGAAAAATAAACTTTAATACACGGAAAATAAAACATGCCATAGTTGAAAATAAACTTAGTAAATAAACCAAACTTGTTATAAAGTACGGTATTTGAAACCAACCGGTCCAATGTTATTTAGACTAAAAATATTTGTTTGTTTGTATAGAATAAATATGAGTAAACAAAATCTCTGTCTCGTTTTTCAAGTCAAATGTTCAAAGAAATTAAATTGAGTCGTTATGATTATACAACACACCAACAGGCCATTTATTAGTATAACGTAATTTAAACACATAATAAATATGACCAAACGATATTAGTAAAGAACACATATTTACCCGACACTAGTGTATATTAACCATATCTATACACTTAAAATAATTAAACAAATTGTGGGGGCATACTTAATAACAGCTTGTATAAAATAATTGGTCAGAATAATAATAATAATAATAATAATAATAATAATAATAATAATAATAATAATAATAATAATAATAATAATAATAATAATAATAATAATAATAATAAATACTGAATAAAGAGGCCAGATCATGCACCAGCAAATCGATAATTACATATAATGTATTAGCATTAATGCTTCATTTACTAAAAAAAAAACAGAACTTGTATTACTAGTAAAACTATATTTAAATATTGTATAAAGTTTCTATGCTATTCTGATCTTGTTTTGCCGAGGTAGAGTAATATATATTTTCAGGTTATATATAATACAAAATGAAGATGCAAAATTATGATTCTCATTCCATCAAGAAATAGGAGGATGAAGGAAGTTTGATTGAAAACTATATCATTGTGACGGCTGGCTTGGCTCATTTGTTGCTTCAACATGAAAGATAAGTTTAACTTACAATCATTATTTCTTCATAGTCTATTAAAAATATATATTTTATATCTTGTAAAAGAAAAATATATGCTCAAATCAACTTTTGATAGGTCAAGTAACCGATTAATTAACTATATGATCAGACAGCAATTACATAGCCGAACAAATATCAATTTTTGTCAAGTCATTCTATCTTTGACATCGATCATCAATTAATTTCAACTAAAGATGATATAGTATATGCTATAGTAATTCTGGATGTAAAATAATAATTAGGACGTTGAGTTTAGGAAAATTAAATGTCTGAATCTATAACACCATTATGTCTATCATTAACTCATTGTGTTAAGCCATGTGATTATAATAAGCCAAAATAACAGATAAAAAATTAACCACTGAATATACTGTTAATAATGCAGGATCATATTAAAGTATGCAATTCCACATGCATGAATCCATGGTGACCTCAGGTCGTAGGAACAAGCACACTATTCATATGAGAATCACTAATGACATATATCATGTATATTCTCATAGTGTGGTCAGTCCAGCACGTGTTCTCTAACACGAACCTATATTCTAGACTTGACATCCCTATTGTTAGTAGTATTCCCTAGGCCAATATATTTGAGACCTAGATGTATGGATTGTGTTAAACAAACATTATGTTTATTTAGAGATATTTTATATAATAAATGCGTATTGGTTATTTTATTCTTATTACTAAAATGAATCTTGAATATGATATTCAGCTTTATATCATCAAAGTATGTGACTTTGATAGTAAAACTATAAAATATTATGAATGATATTCTAAACCGTCCATGATCATTCATAGGATGTTTGTGAGACAAACATACTTTATGATAAGCTATAAATGGACATCAGTATGTTAGTTGACTGATGGTCATGTTTTACTGATCATGAATAAGCGTTATTAAGTCATTAACGTAAGTATATGTTAGAGACCATATACTGGATTGATCCACCGTGAGAATACTACATGGTTCGTGTCATTAGTTATTCTCAGTAAAGAATGTACCTGTAATCCTTAGACTTGAGATTATCTCAGTTTCCTACATGAGAAATTTTATACTTTAATATAATCTAACATCGTCTTTAACCGGGCGGGCATAAAGATTATAATTAGGTATATAATGAATTATGCGGAGGAAAGAGTTTAATTAAGATAGGATTTGTTCCTCTCATAAATTGAGAGAGATATCTTTAGGCCTCTTAATGATTTGATTGAAGAAACGCGCGGCCGTGCTCGATTGAATTAATAAGGAGTTATTAATGTCATTTCATGTTCAATCAAATTCGGTGTCAAGAAATATTTATCGACCAACATAAGGTTGACACATACCATGCCTTATGGACGATATAGATATCGGGTAACAAAGGGATACAATGCATGACATAAATTAGGTTTGATCGAATCATCTATATTTGCTTAATTTGGGTAATCATGATGTCTTGCTAGAGGCCGCTCATGATTTATAATCCGTTGTGATTATTGCCAACATTAAGTAAACCTACAGGGTCACACACAAAGAACAACTATTGAGACGTACACAGAAAAATCATAACTTATGTGATAAGTTGTATGGAGAGCTACATAGTCAAGTGACACATCCAATCCTACATCTTATATGATAAGGTGTGTTGCATATATGGTTACATAGTTATTAAGGAGTTATTAATGTCATTTCATGTTCAATCAAATTCGGTGTCAAGAAATATTTATCGACCAATGTAAGGTTGACACATACCATGCCTTATGGACGATATAGATATCGTGTAACAAAGGGATACAATGCATGAACATAAATTAGGTTTGATCGAATCATCCATACTTGCTTAATTTGGGTAATCATGATGTCTTGCTAGAGGCCTCTCATGATTTATAATCCGTTGTGATTATTGCCAACATTAAGTAAACTTACAGGATCACACACAAAGAACAACTATTGAGACATACATAGAAAAATCATAACTTATGTGATAAGTTGTATGAAGAGCTACATAGTCAAGTGACATATCTAATCCTACATCTTATATGATAAGGTGTGTTGCATATATGGTTACATAGTTACCATGCACATAGGATATGAAACTTATGGACTATATAGGCACAAGAGACACCCCAAAATTATAGAGGAAGGCATATTATTTTCGTCCAACTTTTGTGAGACAAAAGGAGAGAAAAAAGTCCGAAAATTATTCTCTTGTTATTTCTGTGAGAAAAATGAAGAACGAATACTAGCATATATCGTTCTTTATCCGTTCAAAGGGGTTGTTCGTGTGGATACCGGTAGAGGACGAAGCGAAGTGCGGCGTCTTTGTGATTCGGGTTGAAACCGTGGTTTGTTTGGAGAATCGGTTTGCTTGGAGAATCGGTTCGTTTGGAGATCGGTTTGTGAGACCGGTTAGGCGAAACATACAAAGGATCGGTTTGGAAACCGGTTTGGAATCGGGCAAAGAAAAGCGTCAACCAAATTCGCTTTTGATCATCACGGATTAAGCGTAATCCGAAGGTACAAAGTTATGAACTTTTCTTTGATTTAATTGTAATTTACGGATCCTTCTTTTGGGTTTCGAATTCGATTTTGTTTCGTTTTTATTTTTCGGCTGCGTTATGAACGGTAGAAACCCAACAGTGGTATCAGAGCCAAGTGAATTCCAATTAAATTAAGACGGATAAACCATTTTCGAAATATTTCTTTTGATTTTGAGGCGTTATTTTTCAATTGTTGAATTTTCGTGATGAACGGTTGCAATTTCATGAAAGGGTGCGACTTCATGAAATGGTGCATGTGATGTATCTTGATCATGAACGGTTGTAATTTCATGAAAGGATGCGACTTCATGAAAGGGTGCATGTGATGTATCTTGATCATGAACGGTTGTGATTTTATGAAAAGATGCGACTTCATGAAATGGTGCATGTGATGTATCTTGATCATGAACGGTTGCGATTTCATGAAAAGATGCGACTTCATGAAAGGGTGCATGTGATGTATCTTGATCATGAAAGGTTGCGACTTGATTGAAAGGATGCGACTTCATGAAATGGTGCATGTGATATATCTTGATCATGAAAGAGTACGACTTGATTGAAAGGGTGCCTTGGTTATGTCATGAAGGGATGCATGTGATGTATCATAACTTTCGAATGAGTGTCTAAATTTTATAAAAATGTACGAAACTACGTATATGATACACTAAATAAATTTTGAAAAGATGTATTCAACACATCAAGTTTTTAAAGAAATTTTGAGTTTCGGCACTATATAAAATAAAATTTCGGGAGCCCCGTTTTTCGGGACCGCGCCCCGAACCCCGCACTCACGCATAGATTAATTGTAAACTCCAAATTTAATATTCATAACGCCTTATACATATCGCAAAATGGTTTAAAGTACAACATAATGCATATAACATGGCCTATTAGATATGTGATGAATGGTTGTGATTTGTGTGTGATGATGTGATATATGTATGTATGTAATAACGGGCATGGTTCCGTTCTTGGTTGATGTGATGTAATTTATTTTGATGGTTAATTGTGACGGGCATGATTCCGTTCATTTTATATATAATATAACTACCACGATCATACGCATCTTGGAGATGAAAGATTTCATCGTCCACCTCATACACATCATGGAGATGAAGGAGTTCACTGTCCACCTCATACACATCATGGAGATGAAGGAGTTCATCAATGCCTTGTGGTTGAATGTATCTTAGGAAATGATCTTAATGATTGGCTCATTTAAATCATCAAGGCCATGTTATATAATATCATATTTATTTTATCTGTCCATGTGATGTTCTGTGATGAAATACATGATAAAATAAAACAATTAAAAAAAAAAAGGATAAACATAATAATCCCTCATATAATATTGAATCATAGAAATGTCTCCCATGTATCTATACTTATCATCCCTTCGATCAAGCAAAATTTGGGTATGCCAAAGCATAGTGGATTAGCATAATCTTAGGGTGATAAGAAGCAAGAAATGGTGATTCTCGATACTTAGACATGGTTAGATTCAACTGAACTATCAAGTCAGACTTGGGTTCGGGGCATAGGATAGTATGCATACGCCGAGCATATGATGCTCATCCTATGGATTAATCAAGAGTTGTATGAGATACAATTGGAAAATGTTCCTACCTAAATAATTAGGTTCTAGGCGATGAGCCAAAGCTCACTTGGAACTTGATGAAATATGGATCTTGACTCACTATGAAATTTAAATTTAAAATTTCCGAATCAATACATTGGAGGGTTATTTATTTGAATAAAATAGTGGGAGTTAAAATTATATTAAAATATCTCAAATCACATATTAATATAAACCTGCATTTAATTCTGTGTATAAAATGGCAACAAACAACACATCAACTTTAACATTGCGATCCGTCCTTGAGAAGGACAAGCTCAATGAGAAAAACTTCCTTGACTGGCATCGAAATTTGAGAATTGTTCTCAAACAAGAAAGGAAGAACTATGTCCTTGAAAGGCTTATTCCTAACCAGCCCGCTAATGATGCTGATCAGGAAGTAATAGAAACTTATGCCAAGCATACAAGCGACTCTAATGATGTGACATGTCTCATGTTAGCCACCATGGATGCCGATCTTCAAAAGCAATTTGAAAACTTTGAGGCATTTCCAATGTTGGCACAGCTCAAGAAAATGTTCCAAGAGCAAGCTAGAAATGAGAGATATAATGCACATTGTGCATTAGCAAGTTGTAAGATGGTTCCTAACTCCTCGGTGAGTGCTCATATTCTGAAAATGAAGGGGTATCTTGATCAACTTGAGAAACTAGGGACAAAGATTGGCAATGAGATGGGACCAAGAGATAACATTTCTACAAAAAATACTACATATTTCTTTACCAAAATCCGAATATCCAAATATTTTTGTACCAACAGAAAATGCTACGTATTTCCTTCAAAACAAAGAAAGTGCTAAATAATTTTCCATTAAAAAAAACTCAATATGGGACCAAGAGATAACATTTCTACAAAAAAGGTAGAACAAAAATAAAAAAAATACACGGCCTCATATTATAACAAGTTCTCTTACAGCTTTGATATATTACATAATTACATCATAATACAATGGCCATTAGTCTGAACTTACTGGAGTAATGTCTACAAACCACCGCGAACAAGTATAGACCGAACAAAACGTCTGCAAACCGGTCATCAACAACAAGGTCATAGTCGCCAACAGTGTGAGAATTGGCCACGCCCTGTACACATACTTCTTCATGAACTTATTGACCTTGTTCTTACAATTTCTGCTACTAAAATTTTTCACATCTTTAATCGTCAGGTCGATTTTCGGCACTCTTGTGATTTTGGTTGCTCGACTCATCCCATTCCAAAGATCTGCCACTTCCTTATCGCTCTTCATTCGATTCAATATAACCCCACTTCTTCTGAGGATTTTCACATCATGCTCCGTGTCAATAATCCCATTCATTAATTCTACATATCTAGCGAAAACCAACACCCCTTTTACAACCGATGCTTCGTAAGCAATTAGGTTTCGTATTGTGACTTCAGTATTGGCATCTAGGGTTACGATCGGAAGATTCAAGATTGCGGTTCGTTCATCAAAACAGATTCCGTCTATTCCTTCTTTTGTCGGAACAAATGTTATTCCGGCTTTGGAAAGCTTCGATACAGATGGAATAGTGATTTCTTCTAGTAGAGGTGATTTTATTATATTATTTACGCTTAAATCATTAATGCTGGATTGGGTATTTGATAGTTTTGATTTAGACATGAAATATTCTACAAACGGAGTGAAGATCGCGAATACCGGAAATTTTTTCATAATCGTTTCGGGTAGTTTGGTTAAAGCATCAAAGGGTTTTGATATTAAGTTGTCTTTAATGAAACGGATTGGACCTATGTTTAGCTTCGAAACCACCTCAACCGCTTCTGTCAGCGTGTCGACATCCTCAAGCTCCTCCGGTGCACTTTCCTCCTCATCCCCAATGCTAATTTCAGTTTGATCTATTTGACCCTCCAATTTCGGAATGATGTTGTGGTATAAAAGCTCTAGTATGTGAGAGTAATTTTCCAAATTAGAGACATTAATTGTAACCTTAAGAGGTGAAACGTCAGTTAAAAACTTGTTAAAGATGGATAGTGTGTTATCAGCAACTTCGAGTGAAGAGCTCTTAAATTCAAGAGTTTTTAGGACGACAAAGAGAGGGATTTGGTTTTCTAGCATTACAATATCCTTCACTATACCGCCTATCCAGTTTGTCGGAGGCGGTACAATGCCAGTACCCTCTTTCTTCTGGTAATTTTCAAGGAATTCGAGCAAGAAGCATGCATCGATGGCCATCATCCATGCGAGAGTCTGCTCATTGAAATTAAGAAACCTATATGCACAATAAAAGATAATTTTAGATAGATAATTGAACATATTTTGAGTTTTTGAACATATGAAAGGACCCTACAAAATGGAAAATTTCTAACGTGTAATGTGAGAAGTGTGAATACCTATGGTATGGTGAGCGAATCTTGCTTTCGTTCTTTACAAACAGCTTGGTGAGGTGATCGAAATTGATTTCCCTAAAACATTTCTCGGCCCTTTTTGCGGCGTTAATCTTATATCTCTCCATGTCACGTAATTCAGGCCTATGTTGATGGTACGGACCCAGAGCAAAGAATTGCGGTGAATAAGCCTCAGGTTTTAACTCGCGGAGTTGTTTCGGCACATCAAACACAGAAACTGGAACTCCAACACTTTCTTCTAGTTTGGCGCTGAACGTCCGGCGCACGCGCTCTAGCCAACGCTCCTCGTCAAATTGGGTATACGTGTTGTCGGTAGCGAGGGTCTTCTCCATGGATTGAAAAAGAATGGACTTGTGTTGTTTTTCTTCTTTGTTTGAGGATGGAAAATTATTGGTTTTGTGTGCTTTTGACTTGGAGTAAGAATTATTAAGTGTGTGTGTATATATAGGGATTAGGGTTTAGTAAGGTAAATCATGCGTGTTCCACATGGTCTATTTAGACATCTCACTTAGTGTAGACTGTGGAAATGATTTTATTTTGTGGGACCACACCACCTTATCACAATAATTATTTGGTTTTTTTATTGAAAAATATTTTGTTTGTTGAGTGAAGACCACTATTTTCGAAACATCAAGACAATTTTGTTACGATACGACACACGTTTCATCTCCCCTTGTAGAAGCTCCGTATGAAAAACCATGCGGTACGTGCATGAGTGTGTTATCAGATTTTGGATTAGATGTAGAGATTTTGGATAGAAAGAAAAATCAACGTCGTCTGAATTGCAAAAGGCCCTTGTACATGTTTTGAAAATGGTTGAATATATATAACTTTTCTTTCTTAAATTACAAAAGTTATCACTGTTAATGTTATTATTCCCGCACTATATATAGTGGAGTTAACTGTAAAAATTTGCTTTTGTAGTTAAGAGTAACTGGCATGTACGCTATATATATATATATATATATATATATATATATATAATAAAAATAAAAATTTCAACTATACGGATGTAATATATATGTTATGAATATATATATATATATATATAAAATAAAAATAAAAATAAAAATTTCAACCATACGGATGTAATATATATGTTATGAATATGTTGTGGATTAATTTTCACAGGAATCAGAATAATATATCATTACCATCATGTATCATCAAACTATTATTCCGATATATGTTTTCAATAGTGCTGCATATTTTGATGATACATGATGGCAATGATATATTATTCTGATTTCTGTGAAAATTAATCCACAATATATTCATAACATATATATTACATCCGTACGGTTGAAATTTTTATTTTTCTTTATATATATGTATACGGGGTGTGGCTAAAAAACGTATGTTATGCATACGTATGTTTTTTAGCCACACCATATATATATATATATATATATATATATATATATATATATATATATATAGGGTGTGTGTGTACACATGTATATATATATATATATATACATATAATAAGCCCGTTGTCAAAAAAATACTCCAATATATATAAATATATAGCAACATGATAGTAATATGATGGGATTAAAAATAAAATTATCAAACATAAGTATAAGTGTATAAGTCTACTCATGTCATGCAATATAATGCTTTCATTATTTTCATATTAGTTCTTTTCTCATATACTGTATTTTAGATTTCTATACAATTTTTATGAAACCCAACAAATAACGCCTATATAGCACAGCACATATAGCCCCAAAACTTTTGTGGTTGCGTGTGGAGAAAGATTAGGGGTAAAGCTCCAAAGTACAACGACAACCAATATGATCCATTATAACATGTCGTTTTCTAATTGAAAATGTTATATTACTGTATCACACAAGCTTTTAAAAATATGCCACAAGTGTTCAAATCGGAAGATTCTTGATCGCCATCGATTGGTTGAGTTTTGCTTTCAAATGAGGACAACAATTCAAGTAATTTTAAATCTATAGTGGATGAAATTCCAAGCTTCTCGTGAAGCCTATTATAGAGGATAAAATTCCAAGCTTCTGGTGAAGCCTATTATAGAGGATAAACCAGATTAAATACATACAAAAATTTCCTCTAGTAATTTACAAATGGAGAAGTCCATTATACATGAAATTTAGAAAAACAACTTTATATTATCCCGATTTTACAAAGAGCTCCCTGTAATGTTGAAAATTACAAAAAACATATATAAAGCATAAATTACAAAAAAGCCCATGCATTATTTAGAACAACCTTATATTATCCCGATTTTACAAAGAGGTCCCTATAATGTTGAAAATTACAAAAAACCTATATAAAGCATAAATTATAAAAAAGCCCTTACATTATTGTAAATTACAAAAAGTGAAAATATTTATGAAAATTTACAAATAAAACTCTATATTATCTCGAAATTGATATCCATTTTCTTAATAAAGTTAAAAAAAATTATTTCAATAAGATTTTTAAAGTTAATTAATATTAATTAAACTCAATTCTAAAATATTAATTAAATTATTTAAGTTTAAGAAAGTTAATTAACTTTAGAAAAAACTCATGAGAGAGAAAAATATTAACCAATATTTAAAATATGTTTTTAAGATCTTAATAAGTGTGTACCAAAAAAAGTTATCCGTATTCATCAAATTTACAAAAGTTACAACAAAAATTTCTATATGTATATGAGCATATATAGTTATAAAAGACTATGCATAATTTTTATTTGTAAATTGATATTTTTTATTAAATAATATGTTAATAACATCAAGAAAGATTATTTTTATTATCTGTTTTAATAATATTTTTTTACCCGCAGTAATGCGCGGGTGTCAGTCTAGTTTTCAATTATTGGATCAATAATTAGACCGTGCATTAGGTGGAGGCTGATTGATGATGTAGATATTATAGAAAACATTGTATTTTCACTTTTCTTTTAATAGAAAAATTTATTTGGATGGGGGACATTTCCTAGCCCTCTCCAAAATAAAAATGTTCAAAACGTGGTTAAGAATCAATTTGGGTTCATATATTTCCTCCACATCATGGTATTTTTTTCAGAATTGGGCTTTCTTCCAACATGGTTTTTATACAAATGGCTTATATTTGTTTCAACTTATTGTAGTTCATTTTGTATTAATGTAAGGGGCTTGCTACAATGATAAAAATTTGCCCCCCACTTATCTTTATATGGAGCTCACTTAACATTTTTATTCACTGCACGTCAGTCCCACTTACCACTAAAATCAATTTTTTGTTGTTGTGGGCCTCACTTACTACTACAGTCCAAAATTGCTGACTGCATCATGATAAGTGGGGACAAATATGTGTCAAGTTAGAATTTTTCTTAATGTAATATAAATTATGCTAAAGTAATTAAAAAAAATAAAATAATTAATTATTTGTAGTCATAAATGTATCATACATATAATTAGTTTAGCATAATTTATAAATAAAACAATTGAAATTATTTGTAGTCATAAATGTATCATACATTTTTTGTGACGAGCCACTTAAGCAAAAAATAATAAATAGTAGAAAAATTGAAATTATTGCATTATGAACACATCAAAGAGAGTGATCTGGAGTGAATCGACCTCCATTATCACTAGAATCCAAGCATTCTACAATTTTGGCCTCATTTTAGCCGTTTTTGTTGAAATCGTACTAGCATGAGACGATCTGGACGAATTTTGGCTCTCGAAGCTCGATATGTTACAGTTTTTTAGCTGATGTAGTTGGTACGACTGATTTGGCTGGTACGTTTTTGTGGTACGGGACAACTTTGGGGCTGGTAGGAGTGATTTGGGGCGGTTTTAGGGCTGGTACAGTGGCTCGTACGCAACTGGTACGGAGCTGACTAGGTGTCGATTACATGACTGGTATATGATTATTAAAGCACAAATTTACTAATTATTTGATTCTTTAGCAATTAGTGAGCAATTAGTCAAAAGCTTAAACCCATGTTACTAGCAAGAATTTTTTAGCACAAATCCAGAGGTTTAAACCTTGATCTAATGCATGTTGATTTAATGTTTGTTGCCGAATCTTTACAAACATTGAAAATAAATATTTGAAGATCATTGGTGAAAGCACACAACCGATACAAACTTGGAAAAAGACGGCGGATGAAATTTGAAAAGACAAAAATCGACAAACAAACATGCGGGCAAGACGTAGATTAGCTTTTTCTGATTTATATTTTTTAGTTCCATAATGAAAGGTTAGTGGAATTAGACTTCCAAGTTCTTATTTAAGGGATGGTGATTATAAACAATCTATGTAGTCTCTTTTTTTAATTTTAATGAAAATTTTTAGTAGCCTAGTTGGCTACATTCAAAAAAAAAAAAAAAAAGACAATGAAGTCCCTCCCACTATAATATGATGTGATTTTGTGCCATCATATTGAAATTTTCTTTTTTGCAAGGACTCCGTTTCATAGGCTGATATCACTATGATCAATGATTATGAATGCTAAATTTAGATAATGACTCAAATTAAATATATACGTACATATGAACGGTTGGCCTGATCCGGCCTATATTGAAAAAGGATTATATTATATTTTATTACAACTCTGGCGTGGCCTATATTTTCCCCTAAACCCTTAAATCTTAATCCTACATATATCTGACACAACAGACAATCCACGAAAGACCTGCCAAAAAGAAGAAAAAAATAGTTTTTGTGCATAATAGATGGAGTGGGATCCGTCAATAATGACGATGGAGAAGGCAACGTTGGAGTGTCGTTGGTGCCCCGAGGAAAGATCTGTCCGCTCATTCCGTGAATGCCTCCTCGGCAGATTTGGTGCGGCTTTCTGGTCTGCCAGCAGACTTTGAGGTAGAAATTTGAAATAATCTCAAAGTTTCATTTTTGTAATATTTGAGACCAATTGCCCCTGTATACAATTTTTCAATTTTGCTACATAACTGACATGTGTGTTTTTTGAATGTTATTTATGAATTTTATTTACAACCTCATGTGTAACAAATCATTTAATACGTGAGTAAGTGCAACCCATTAGATAATTGACAATAGATAATAATTTTGCTCAAAGACTGCAGCCCCACTAATAAGATTTTTTTGTAATATTTTATGTGACCATTTGATATATAGATCAAGTTATTTAATAAAGATATATTATTTCATGATGTAGAAGATCCTATGGTTTAACTTTTTCTTCTAATAAAGGGCTCATTAATATATATTTGTTTACCCGTTATTGTTCATTGTGTGAGAAATATTAGATGGAACCGGTTCATATATAAGTTTGTAATCTATTTGAAGATATCCCTATTAATATGAGTCTTAGTGTCTTACCAATTACTCTCTATTTATTGGTTGAATCCGTCCATTAAATATATGGATCATTTTCATCTACATATTTAATTTTGTCAATGCCATTATTGCCTGTTTCAATTTGGAAAAGTAATTATTACAAGAACATCCTTCAATAAAAATATATTATTATCTAAATAATTTTATAATCTAAATACTTTCAGTCATATAATTATTAGCTTTCATAATTCATTTTTACTAACAACTTTCTAATACAAATATTTATCATGTAAAATATTTTTAAAGTAACTTCGATTTTTTTATTTTGTAAAATTGTTTGTTAGTATTTGTATGATTTATGTTGTATATAGAATACAAATATTTTTGAAATCTATCAAGTATATTAATTTTATAAAATAAAAGATTAACAAAATCTAAATCATATATACATTGCATAACTATGATATATATTACAGTTCAGTTTTATCAAATGGTGATCAATGTATCAATTATTTTATTTAAATTTTTTTGCTAGAAAGGGCCGTAAGATTTATTTAATTTAAATATTAGCTAATTTATAGTCAATTATTTTAAACACAATTTTAATCTAATCATTTTATTTTGACACTATTGCAGTTCCATGATAAGTTTATTTATAATCACCATTGAACAAATATATCAAAAATAATAACATAATTTGTACCTAAAATATGATTTTAAATATATACAATTTTTGTTAACATAGATAATATTCGAGTTAAAATTTTGTAAGCATACAAAAGTGAAGTGAATTTATCTTTTCCTTTGGGAAGTTAAACTGCAAATTATGACACCATTCAACAGGTGAAATTTTATTCTTAATGAATTGGAATTCAATTAATTTAGATTATAAACGGGTCAGTTGGAGTTCAAATTGTAAATTATAATTATATAAACTATTAATCTCCAAACGAACATGTTATTCAAAATTATATATTAATTTATAAAAACTGTAAATCATATAGGAACTCTTAAAGAACTTAAAACATTACATACTAATCAATTGCAAATTTCAATGTTAAGAAAATTTAAAATTTGTTAATCAGAATAATAAATTAATTTATTCGAAGCAGAGCGAGGGTTACCACTCCTTAGTGTGATTTTTTTACATCATTTGAAATGGAGGCCTTGCCGTCTACAAAATTAATTAACTTGTTTTAATATGAACTAAATTCAGGTAAGAATGTTGGCGTGTGTGAATAATTGAAACGTTGTCCGAATTGAAACGTTAATATTTATCACTTCCCATCTCCCACTAATTACATACAACTAATAACATTAAAAATTTCAGCATGCACATAGTTACATCAACCAATTAATTCACAACACAACAAATAGAATTGGTGGTTACTACAATTGCTAGAAAATAAATAGGAAATAATAATAAATATGAATAATTAGTATAAGTTATTTAATTAACAACACCGATAAAATATCGACTATACATAAAATAACACCAAATGACAATTCATTCATTGCTTGATAAAAAAATTCATATAATTATATTCAAAACAAAATTTATACAATTTATTTCCACAAACACATTCTTCATGAAATAAAATTCCCACACATCCAATTTTTCATGAGTTAATTTATGCAAACATCCAAATCTTCTCCTTGTATTAATTCCCGAAAATCAAATAATTTATATAAAAATCTAATAACTATTGGAAAAAAATATTTTAATAAACAAATTTTAAATAATATTAATAAAAAAGAATATAGAGAAAAAAAAGAAAGCAATAAACAATAAAAAGAAGAAAAATATAAAAATATATAAAACTAAAAGATATAAAAATAATAACAACACTAAAAATAGAAAAAAAAGTTGCTAGATCTATTTAAATTACCACTAATAATTGATGGCAGAAGACATAAAAAAGAAGAAAAATTATATAAATAATGCAAGAAAACAAGAAAATAAAACATAAAAAGGAAATAAAATAACTAGAAATATATAGGAAAATTCTTGACCATGTTAAGAAAATCTTGATAAACTTACAAAGAATTTGAAGAAAATATCAACAAATTATCAAGAAAGAAAGAAAAACTATAAAATGAGCATCAAATTTAAGAAGCTCAAATTTGAATTCCTTCTTAGAGAATTTATCCCACGGGTCCGACAATGCTTTGTAGGGAAAATTAACAAATATTGGTGGTAACTTTACCTTTTTTGTGTTCGAAAGCATTCGGAAGTGTACTCGTCTCCTTCGCAACGTGCGTTATAATATTGTTTGCATTGAAATTCAGTGGCACCGGATCCTCCATTTGGACGTAGGCACTTCTTTCATACTCTATTTTCTTCTGCCTTGTCTCCTCAGTTGGGCTTGCAAAAACCCTAGCAACCGCTTTCTCCCTTTTTTGTGCATACAATTTTTTTTTTAAATGAATCAATCAAAAAATACATCGTGGCCAATATAACTGCTTATTCTGATTACCACTAGCAACTTCTTCAACTAGTGTGAATTTATTCAAGTGATAAGTGGAAAGTAAAAATAGTCATTTTCTCAATGCCAACTGAAACATTGGGCCTGGGTGTTTATATAGAATGTTCTCATCAGGATTTTGTTCACTATGTTACTAATTTTCCTCCCAAATTTTTTCAAACTCCAATCTATAATTGAAGCACAATCCTGCCATTTAATGATGATTAGACATAATTCTACAAAGACTTAACAAGAATGTACCTTGTTACAGTAATTACTGCTTCAATTTTTAAATGCTTCTGACAATCACCAATATCTATTGGACATTTTTTTGCACTGTACCTGAAATGTCAAAAAAAAATCATCATCTATTACCACCATATTTCAAGCTGATGTCACGATCACAAAAATGTGACATTCTAAGGACTAAATAGATAGACTCTATCTAATTTATCATTACATCACATTGTATATCATATAATAATACGCATCTATATGTCATCACACCATATGACATCACATAGAAAAAGTAGCATGCTGGATTGGATTTATGCTTCGTAGTTTAATCCTTTTTATTATTCTGCACCTTAGTCTAAATAGAAGATTCATTGAGAAAATGACACTTTATGAAAAGCATATTTATTGAATTGAGAAAGGATGCATTATATATTATCTATTACAATGTCACAATTATTTTAATGTCAATAATTTTTTTGAGAAATTAATGTCAGTAAAATTTAAACCTTCAATGTCTTATATTTCATCAATTCCAACAAATAAGGAACATTGGCATTGGCAACTTAACAAATCAACAATGCATCAGGTGCGAATTGCTGATCAAATAAAAATACAAATTGGAAAGAGAAATCCGACTTCTCTAGAGTTCGAAAAGGAAGAACAGTTGCCACTCGCGACAGGTTTTGTAAGAAGCTCGGAATAATTGAATTTTAGGTATGCAAAGAGAACTCCGCAATTATATTCTTGGTTTTGTTATCAAATTAGTTCGGTACCAAATTTATATGCTGAATTCAAATAAATATTACATACATATCATAGGCCTAGCCCGGCCCATATTGTAAACTCTAAAGCACTTTTCCTTGACTTTTTTTTTTTTTAAATACCACTATTTTGGAAAATAATTCAACAAATATCATCATTTTGAAAATAACTAAAAAACTATCATTTCCGTCAACCATTTAGCAGCCTTAAATAATCCTAATTAGGAGAAAAAAATGTTGGTCCTACAGCCTATTTGGCGGAACAGGTTATTTTTTTTTATTTTTAGCGTTAACATCAAATTTAGAAAGAAAATTAGTCAAAAAATATAAAAAAATTTGTTCCGCCAACAAGCTTGGTGGAGCAACCTATTTTATATATTTTTTGCCCCTAAAAAGGATCTGAAAATTTATCAAAACAAAAAAATTAAAAAAATATTGTTTCGTCACACTCTTTGGTGGAACAGTAAACAGTGATTATTATTTTATTTTTTTTTTGTAAAATTTCCTTACTGATCACTGAAAATTAAAATTTTAACTTGTTCCGCCAAAGAGCTTGGCAGAACAGTATTTTTTAGCCTAATTAAGATTTTTTAAGGAAAATTAAAAAATATACCATGTTCCGCCAGAACCCTTGATGGAACAGATTCTGTTCCACCAAAATGACCGGTGGAAATGGTCGTTTCTTAATTATTTTCAAAAGAATGGCATTTGTTGAATTATTTTTCAAAATAGTGATATTAAAAAAAAAGTCATTTTCGTTATGAGCTGATGAGCTTATTTCATTTTATTGTATTTAGTGGGCCTTTTTATTATACTAGGTTCTAGTACGTGCTTTGCACATGTCAGTTATTACTATTGCATATTGAAATTAATTATTATAAAATTATTATGAGCTAATTAAAATTCAATTATATAGTTTTATTTTATTTTTCAATTATTGTATTGTTGATAGTAAATACTATTATAGTCAGACTTCTGAAATAGAATGTAGAATGAAAAGAAATAAAATAAACTTGGCAAGAGATCTATAATTTTGAGTTCTTCTGAGAACTAATTGGGTTTTCTTGACATTTTATTTTATACGTGTGTATTCAAATTCTGAAATTAGAGTTTTACTTGTATGTGTTTGTTTGATTAGTCATTTGGCAAGGTTGTGCACGGTGAATATGATAATTCATGTTTATTTAAAATGTATAGTAAAAAAATTGTGCATGATTAATTTGCTAGTATATTAAATGAATAATGAATTCTTCAGACTTTTCATTTGGTCATTTGGTACCATTTTGTTTATCGTTTGTAGACAAGATAGAAGAAAATACATACTTCCATTTTGTATCGTTTTATAGAATTTGAAACACCCCATTTGATCAACAAAAAAAATGTTGCCATCATTAATTAAAATAATAGCAATTCAAATACTTAACAATTCAAAATATAACAAAAAATTAAATAAGAGAGTAATACTAAATAATATCATTCATAATACTAAATGTTTTAATTAAGCCACTCGTGCCAACTAAAACCATTTTAATTATCAAATAATCCAAATAAATTACTCATACTAAATAATATCATTCATACAACCCATAAATTCCCAATAGAAATTATTTTCTTTCTATACTAAACACACCATTTTATTTCCACCATAAACACACCGTACACAATTATTTATTCCTTTTTATTCACTCAATATTTTAACAAAATGTCAAGATGAAATTTGCATTCTTACACATAAATCTAAATAGAAGGAATATAATACCAATATCATAATTAATCATGAACCACCAAACTACAAATAACTGACGACTAAGAAATCAACTTAGCTTTTATTTCGGGCTTTCAAGTCTATTTCTATTACTGTAGTTATTTTTTTGGCAATTTACTTCTCAATTTTAATTTCATTTATGATGTTCAAAAGAAGCAACGTCATTTAGTCGAAGTTCTCTATACTCTATATCACCTTCACAACATAGGATAAAATACATGAGACTGCAAAAAGAATTTCAAACCATATTCAAAAATTTATAATAGAAATGAATATATTTGAAAAAAGCACATACAATTATTCAGAGATAATTAGAGTTAGATATGCACAATATCACCGGCTCTGGTTACATTATTAATATGTCATCTTTGGTACCTCTCGGTAGGTAATGAACTTGAGTTCTTCCATTGTGCCTCCTACTATATTATATCTACCTACAAAATATAACAAAAAATAACTAAATAAAAATTAAATTTATTATTTCTTAATTCAAACGTAGAATATAGAAAATAAATTCCATTCAATTTACCTAAAAAAATAGGTACGAAACATGATATTGTGATTCACTTTTATCTTGGATTCGTTCGATTCAGTTTTGATATGATAAAATAGAGATGCCGTTTCCCGGTTTTTTTTTATTCTACTACTATGTCAACGCAACTGTGCTCTCATGTACACATTTATGCATTATTAGTTTATAATACCGGATTCAGATTTTTTTTTATATGTTTTGGATCAATTCAAAAATTATTAACATCGTTTATCCTAATAAGAAAGCAAAATATGACCCCTAAGATGACATAAAACATATGCGTATTGCACACCATCTGATATTTCTAAATGGTTCGTGTGAAACAAGTGTGACCAACAGACTAATTAGTTCAATGAAAACATGCAACGACTTATCACTTTGATGATGAAATAACATGTCAGTTTTTATTGTTAGTAGGAAATATTCATTTATGTCAGTAAATTGACCTTCATATCTTTTATTGTTATTAGAAATTGAGTTTAATAGAGACTGGATGGGGTTATGCCCCTCTCAAAATTTTGATGGAGTAGTATATATCTGTAGTGGTTTAGCGATTTTTTTTTTTTGAAATATATGTATTTTTATGCATTTGGCTCCCAAAATTTTTTGTATAGTATTAATCAACAAAAATAATTTTTTTTTGGCCTCCTACCGGTAAATTCAATAAAGCTCCGTTCTTGATTGTTATTCATCCCTTTCTACATGTGCTTAATTTATGTAGTTATTTATGTTTCTTAATCAACTTAAGTAAAGGATAACCCTGAGATTATTATTTTTTAAACGTATCTTTTTTTTTTTTCAAGTCTATAATTTATAAATGTTGATAATTGTTTTGTTTAATACTATTTAATTTGTTAGATCATTTTCAATGCATATAAAAATTTATCTGTGTCTAACACCAAAAAACTAATGCTTAAAATAATCAAAATACTTGATTTATATGATTTTAATCTCATTAAATACTTCTTATTACTTGATTGTCTATCAATTTGAACCGAGTTCATTTAAGCCATGGTTAAAGGTGAAGTTTGGTGCACATCAACCAAGTTTACATAAAATCATAGTGATGGATTGAGTTATCAGTTATCAGATGGTTTGTTTACTCTAGAGTATTTAGAAATGAAATAGGTCCGTGTGAACCACAAATAAAAAAGACTTTTGGTGTACATAAACCAGTCGCATGCACAAATAAACCAGGTTTGTAGATCCATGTATAGATACGGACCATATAGACCATTACTTTAAAAGAGTCATGGTGTATCTAAGCCAACTTTATATATACAAAAGCAATGGAAAAAATGTGTTCACATCTGCTCCGCGTTTATTATTGTTTATTACTTTTCATATGCACTTGGTTCATGTAAACTACTCTTGTAAGACCTTAAGGTGTATGTGAACCAGTTATACATTTAACAACCAAATATTAAATGGAGCTGTAAATTAGTCATTGGATGTTGATTGGAGCCCACATAGGTGTCAAGCTCTAATTGGCTTTGGGAAGAAAAAGTGCATCTAAGCAATTCCCTTTTTTTATATATGTATAATAGATTAACTCGAGATTGTAATACCAAGGTTTATATAAACTAGTTTTAGCCATCCAAACAGGCCCAAAATATCCCAAACAAGCCCTTAGCCCTTGTATTATTTCGAAGTGGCCCGTAGATATGCCCTTAGCCCTACAAACATAGGAAAATGCAGCCTGTAATGGGAAAAAACGTTCATTCCAAAATTGTAAAAACGGAATCAAAAACTCCCTTCCAAAACTGCCTCTAAGCTGTGCTGCCGCTCGGCTCGGGCTTTTTTTTTCCCCCTTCTCTAGTATTTCAAATCCATCTCGTTTTCGCCATCAATTGGATCTCCAGAATGCCTCTCATCCTAAAATGTTTGGGACCAGGGGAAACATCTGAACAACGAAAAGCATATGAATAATACATTTATAAGGAGTTGCGGAAAGAGGAAGAAGAAAACCGTGTTCTTTTTGAGAATGCAAAAGAGGAGTCTGATCCATCAATAGCGGCAGTAGAGACGGCCACGCTGGGTTGCACCCAGTGCGGCAAGGAAAAAAAACTGTCTGAATTCATGAGCAGAATGCTCTTCGGTCAGCAGATTTGCGACGATTGCTATTTCCGTTACTATAGAAACAGGGAGATCGACGAGGAGAACGAAAAGTCCCTCTCAATTTGGGAGAAGATTTGGTGCGCAGCTTCCGTTCCGTTACAAGATTTACAGGTTGTAATTTTGACATTATTTGTCAGGCCATCATCTTTCGAATTTTTTTTTTTTACATAATTTGAGGGTTTTCAGTTTTTAAAATATTATGGTCATAATAATTGGTTAAGTATTATTAATGTTTTTCTTTTTTTAATTGTATTATCAATGTTTATATCCAGGTAGAATTGATGGCGCGTGTTAAGAGGTGGCGACGCTGCCCCAGTTGTAGGTTCTACATTCAGCAGATTGGAAATGTTAATCGCATCTCTAGCTACAATTGTACGGTCAGGGTCATTGTGCTGTTTGGAGAATCTAAATATAATTACATCCGATGCATGTAGCTAGAGATCATTCTTTCTTTTCTTTTCTTTTCTTAACGTTGTTGCAGATATCATTTGAATTGGTTGGTGGTTTTGACATAGGTGTGCGACAAAATTTTGCTATGAGTGCGGAGATGTACCGAGACAAGGTAGATGCAAATGTAATCGCCTTGCTTGTCTGCAAATCTTTCCTGCCATATGGAACGAAATATACGAAGTATTTTATGGGCTGTTTTGTGAAGGCTGTTTTAGGATTTGTGAAGAGTAACTAATAATCCATTTGATTATGAGAGGAGCATGATGTGTGAGATTTATTTATAATGTTGTTGTAAACTAAATAATATTTGGCATGATGTTTTTTTTATTTAATTATGTTATGTACTAATTACAATTATAAATTAATATTTTATGAAAATTAGTGTTACATGATGGGTAATAATGAACCCTTATCTCTTGTTTCATGTTCAATTAGAGTTTTTATGCTTTAATTTGCTTAAATGACCTCTCTACCTCTCAGTTTTGTTCTCAAGTCTCTGCCCAATAAAAAAATGACATGATACAAGTAGTACATAGGTGGTACCATATGATGTTGGCAGCAGTGAGCGTGAGTCAAGGCCTGCACTGGACAGAGACACAAAATTTCGGGCGGAAGATCTTCACCTCCATTTCAGACAATTACTGCCCTGGTTTCGACACAGAAACCCGAAATGGAATTACGTTGGTTTGATTATTGATTTTTTAGTGAGGTTCGGCCAGCTGACACCTCCATTACAAGATAAGTCTTCCTTGATTGTTGAAGAATAGTTTCTAGCTTTTCTTTCAAGGAATAGTTTTCTGTTGCCGATAATTGATTTACTATTTTTTGTTAGAGCGGGAATTATGATCTCTTTGAACAACCTACTACTTGGCTCTATATGGGATAAATTTAATCATCTTACAAACTAAATGATAATTGTCATGACACATGTTTTCCATTCAACATTATTATGTCGTGTTCAATATTATTATATTTAATATGATTGTGTAATCTATACACCCTTAATATTTTGGAGTTATTCCGACCGACTCTGTGAGGCCACGTCAGCGTTTTTATTTCTAACCGTCAGATTTCAGATGGACGTTTCAGATCATTTCGTGGTTCATGAGGAGGTCCATAGACCAAGCTCAAACTGCGTACGTGTCGATTTTTTAATAGTTGATGTACGGAATACGGCCATAGACCAAAACCTCTGACGCCTCCGCTGTTCCCGCCGCCTCTGACGCATCTGCCAGCTCTGCCGTTGCTGCGAAAAAAGAACCTTGTTGACGTAAGAGGTGAGAAGCTCAACGCAACAATTTTGACACTAATCATTGGTTCCAATGAATCGTTCATCCCTATTAGGCACCAGCGGCAACTTGAACCTAATTTTACCTCAACTTAACTCTAAGCCTTTATTATCTCGATTTTGCGGGAATTAACCCTCAACTGACCTAATTGGACTTCCGCCAACAAAATTAGTTCTTATTGATGGGAAAAAAAATTTAGTGAAGAAGGGACTTCACAAAATTGGCGTCTCATCATGTTAGAGCATTTTGTTGCTCTAAAGATCTGTGATTTCTTTTATAGTCAAGAAATATGCTGGTTATGGCAGATCAGTTGTGCATATACTAGAAAGAGCTCATAAACTCTTATCCCTCATTTACAGCTCGTCCCAATATTTACAAGTTCTTATCCCTCATAAACTATTCTTCAAATCAGTCCCTCAATAATGCGATTTAAGCCCTCATGTATTTGGTGTAGCTTACTCTTCTTATTCTTCAAAGTGAGTACATGTCTTAGATCCAATCAAATTTAAATAATTTCTAACATTGTAGAGAAGTAAAATGTGCTGTATTTTGCTGTAGGACTGTGATGAGTCGATCAATTTTAAGAGTGGAGAATGTGGTGCAGAAAGACATACTCATTATGCAATATTTGACCTATGTTGGTGATAGGGCTTCACTAGATGATCAACTGTTGAGCAACCGCTTCTTGAAGTAAGTTAAATAAATTATTGTATATTAGTGTTTTTCTCATTTAAAATAATGAAATATGAGTGAAAATTTGGGAACTTTTAACTTGATTTTGGTAATGGACTCTTGGACTAGAAATTACCTTTGATTTAGTAATGCGCGTCTATTTTCCCTCCTGGTTGTCGTGTCAAGGTTTTAACATTTTTATTTATCAATTTCAATTTATTGTTAAAATAAATTAAAAATATATACTTTTATTTATGGTTTATAATTTTGAATTGGCTCTGCGTGGTGCAGCAGGGACCAAGACCAACAAACAAGGGTGCAATCAGGCTTTGTTGTGTTAAAGCCATGCAAGAAAGTAAGATATTCCAAATTTAGCAATAACTATTTTTCGCCGAAAATTAGTTTATTCCAAATTTATTATAAATGGGCCAAAAATTAGTTTAACTCAGTATATCTAGCAAGAACTAATGGACCTTTTATCACCGAGGCCTCATATGCAACCAAATTTCTAAGGATTATTTCAGTGTTGGCATCTAGGGTCACAATGGGGAGATTAAATGTCGCGGTTTGTTCATCAAAGTTTATACCGTTTATTCCTTCTTCGGTTGGAATAAAGTTTATTCCCGCTTTGGAGAGCTTCGATATAGAGGGAATGGTAATTTGTTCTGGTAAGGGTGATTTTAGGATGCTATTTACGTTTAATTCTTCAATGTTGGTTTTGACATTTGGTTGAGAGAGAAAGTAATCGACTAGAGGAGTGAAGAGAGAGAGTAAAGGGCCTTTTCTCATGATTTTTCCAGGCAGTTTGGATAAAGCATTTAAGGGTTTTGATATTAAGTTATCTCTAACAAAATGCATAGGCCCTATGTTTAAACTCGACACCTCATCAAATGCTTCTTTCACCTTGTTGAGATCCTGTTGAAACGCCAGCATTTCCTCGTCCGGAATCAAAATCTCGCTTTGATAGATTTGATCCTCGATCTTTGGAACAAGAGTATGATAAAGAAATTCTAGTATGTGAACCTAAGTATCCACATTTGCTATATTTACCGTGATCTTAAGAGGCGAAACCTCTTTCATGAACCTCTCAAAGATGTTTTTCATAGTTTCATCTGCTAGTTCAATGGAAGAGTGCTTCATTTCAAGAGTCTTTCGGAGGAGAAAGAGTGGGATTTGGTATTCCAGCATCATAATGTCCAGGACAATACCGCTCATCCAATTTATTGGAGGCAGTACGAGGCCTGCTCCTTCTTTGTTTTGGTAATTTTGAAGGAATTCTAGCAAGAAGCAAGTGTCAATGGCTATCATCCAAGCTAGAGTCTCGTCATTAAAATCAAGAAACCTATAACCAAAATTTAATATAATTAATTTCAAGATAAAAGCTATAAGCAAAAATTCTAATGAATATATAAAATTTGATCAAAACATACCTATGGTAGGGTGCCCGGATCTTGTTTTCTAACTTCACGAATTGTTCAACAAGATGATCGAATTTAAACTCTTTGAACGAACTTTCGGCCCTTTTTGCGGCGTGAATCTTGTACCTTTCCATATCACGTCACGTAACTCGGGCCTTTTTTGGTGATACAGACCTATGGCAAAATGTTGCAGTGCATAAGCTTCAGGCTTTATCGCACGGAGAAGTTTCGACACGTCAAACACCACATCCGCAACCCCAAGCCCTTCTTCTAGTTTGGTGCAGAAACTAAGGCGCACCCGGTCTAACCAATGGCTCTCGTCAAAATGAGAAGTGTTGTTGTTGGCCGTGTTGGTAGTAGAGTTGGTTTTCTACATGGATAGAAAAGGTTGGATTTCTATTTCTTTTCTTCTGGTTAATGTTTGAGAGGCTTTTGAGTGTTGAGTAAGAGAACTTAGAAGTCCATAAATATGGAGGGACTATGAGTAGGAAAAGATGTTCAAGGTGCTCTAAATATGGAGGGACTATGAGGAGGAAAAGATGTTCAAGGTGCTCTTTAAATTATATTTTGATTAATGATGATTATGTACAAAACACTTCTAAGTAGTCATCTAGTGTGAAATTATTTTTGAGTTTGACCATTCTTTTCACAGGAAGTATTAGGTATATTGGATGAGGACCACATGCATATTTAAGTCTACTCGAGTTGTATTACGGACTTATAGGGGTGTTATAGTACCATAATTTGTTTCTTGTAGGGTTGAGATTAGCTGAATAAAGAAAATTTAATGTCACATCAGAAAAGAAAATGAAATGATATATGGGTAATTGGTTTAAATTGAACTTATCGAATTTTCCCCCTGCATATATGAACTTACAGAAGTTAGTCTTTCTTCTTCTTTTTTTATTATTTTTTTATTTTTTATAACAGAGGGTCTGGTTTACAAATTTCTCAAAAACATATTATATACTTGAATGTATGTAAATAAAAGATAAAGCGTAACGCTTGAGGCAGACCAATTTAATTTGGTAGGTACAACCGAAGGATAAAGTAGGCCATATATAGCTCATGTCATGGCATTTTGTTTTCTCATAGAAAAAAATGAAGTATCGCGAATCATATGCTGCTTCTACAAAAAATTATCGAGTGTTTGACTATGAAGGTTTTGGTTTCAAACCCTCAAAAGGGGAAAGAAATTATTAAAGCAATTAAAGAATTACTTTATTCTTGAACCAATAATTTGATTAGGTCATGCATGCAGAACGTGATTTAATAATTAAGGAAAAGTATAACTTATCCCTCAATTCTTTCATAAAAACGTCATATACATTATCATTGAATCTATAATGTCATAATTTTTTTATTTATACTCTCCTACCCCTATGATATCATAATTTTTGTACTTATACTTCTTATGATATCATCATTTTGTATTTACATATCCTATAATGTCATGATATAATATTTTTGTGGGGAATTGAGGGCACCATAAATATCCTGGCCATCTTTGCTAATACGTTCAAATAGTAACATGATATTATTGTCCCACTAGATAATATCATATGATTATAGAGGAGGCAACCTTGAAACTAAATTCTCAAATTGATAATAATAAAAAGGCCCATTAAATTGAATAAAATAAGTTCCTCATTTTTGAACGAAAGTGACTTTAAATGTGAGTGACTTTTAAGTTGTCTTTAATGAAACGGATCAGACCTACGTTTAGTTTCGGCACCTTCTCAAGCGCTTCTTTCACCTTGTCGAGATCTTCAAGCTCCTCCGGTGTAATTTCCTCCTCATCCCCAATGCTAATTTCAGTTTGATCAATTTGACCCTCCAATTTCGGAATGACATGGAGGTATAAAAGCTCTAGTATGTGAGAGTAATTTTCCAAATTAGAGACATTAATTGTAACCTTAAGAGGTGAAACCTCAGTTAAAAACTTGTTAAAGATGGATGATAGTGTGTTATCAGCAACTTCGAGTGAAGAGAGCTTCAATTCAAGAGTTTTTCGGACGAGAAAGAGAGGGATTTGGTTTTCTAGCATTACGATATCCTTCACTATACCGCCTATCCAGTTTGTCGGAGGCGGTACAATGCCAGTACCCTCTTCATTCTGGTAATTTTCAAGGAATTCGAGCAAGACGCATGCATCGATGGCCATCAACCATGCGAGAGTCTGCTCATTGAAATGAAAAAATTACCTATATGCACAATAAAAGATAATTTTAGATGGGTAATTGAACATATTTTGGGTTTTTGTACATATGAAAGGACACCTACAAAATGGAAAAATTATAAGGCGTAATGTGAGAAGTGTGAATACCTAGGGAATGGTGCGCGAATCATGCTTTCGAATCAGTTAGGTAAATCATGCGTGTTCCACATGGTCTTTTTAGACCTCTCACTTAGTGTGGAATGTGGAAATGATTTTGTGGGGCCAGACCACCTTATCACAATAATTATTTGTTTTTTTTTTATTGAAATTTTTTTTGTTTGTTGAGTGAAGACCACTATTTTCGCTACATCAAGAGAACTTGTTACGAGCCACACATTTCATCCCCTCTTGTAGAAGCTCGGTATAAAAACCCATGCGGTGCATGAGTGTATCAGATTTTGGATTAGATTAGAGAGAAAAATCTTTTAAATGGTCTATTACATGTACATGCAAGATAGCATTCCTCTTCATTATAAATATGTACCAAAAAATGACACAAAGAATTATTTAGAATATCTTTTAAATAATAATTTGGAGTAAAATGGGCAACACAACTACAACCCTTCGACACATATAATGTAAAAACATATTTCGAATTATTTTTTTGTACATATTTGTACAAAAAAATTATATTAGTAATACAAAGATAACCTTTGAGAAAAAAATAGAGTATAACAAAATATGGATAAAATGGTCATTTATAAATATCTAACTAAAAGGGAGGTTTTTTTTTATAATGTTCAAAAAAGTTTAGGGGGTTTTTGAGAAAGCCTAAAAAATAAGGGGTTTTTAAGGAATCTAAAAAGACGGGTTTTTATTTTTATAACATGCAGAAAAGTTGGGTTTTTGAAAAAATTAGCTTACAAATACAACACTCATACATCCTGCTCCTCTCATAATCAAATAAATTATTATTTAATCTTCACAAATCCTAAAACACCCTTCACACATCAGCCCATAAAATACACCATATACTTCGCTCCAGATGGCAGGAAAAATTTGCAGGCAATCAAAGCGATTGCACCTGCATCGACCCTGTCTCGGTATATCTCCGCACTCATAACAAAACTTTGTCCCACATCTGTGTCAAAACCACCAAACAACTCAAATCATCATATTCAAATTGTTTGTAAAAACAATTTCATATTTTTTCAGCGGATCAAAGAATTAGTAAAGTTTCAGGTGATATATACGACAATGATAAGAAAAAAAAAAAAGAAAAAATGATCTCTACCTGCATCTGATCGTATTAAATTTACCGGTCCGCTTAATGGTGATCGTATAATTGTAGCCGGTCATACGATTGACATGTCCAATCCGCTGAATGTAAAACCTACAATTAGGGCAGCGTCGCCACCTCTTCACACGGGCTATCAATTTTGCCTGGATGTAAATAGCGACAGTTATTATTACTAGCAAAGTAACTTAAAAGTAAGTTTTGTCAAGTCCAATATTATGTCAAAAAAATTTGAGCAGGGTTTCTTTAGATAACAGAACAATTCGAAGTTTAAGTTTGTTTATAATTCACCACAACAAGATCCTTTTCTACCTGTACATCTTCTAACGGGACGGAAACTGCACACCAAATCTTCTCCAAAATTGAGACGGATTTCTCGTCCTCCTCATCGATCTCCTTGTTTTCACGGTAACGGAAAAAGCAATCCTTGCAGATCTGCTCACGGAAGAGCATATAATCCATGAATTCAGACAATTTTTTTCCCTTGCCGCACCGGGTACAATCCAGCCTGGCCGCCTCTACTGTCGCTATTGATGGATCAGACTCCTCTTTTGCATTGTGAAGAAGAACATGGTTTTCTTCTTCTTCTTCTTTTCGCAACTCCTTGCAAAGGTATTTTTCATATGCACTTCTTTGTCCTGGTGGTAAAGAAGGAGGCATTCTGGGGAGCCAATTCATTTGGATCTAATTGATGGGGGGAATGAGATGAGATGGAAAGACTCGAAAGGCCGAAAGAAATACCCGAGCCGATCCGCGTATTATTGGCAAGCGTGGCTTAGAGGCAGTTTTGACAGGGAGGCATTTGATTCCGTTTTTCCATTGTTGGAATCCCGTATATACACGGCATTTTCCTATGTTTAGGGCGTAGGCTTGTTGGGCTTTTTTGGATGGTTAGGAATTTGTATGTGGGTTTAGGGCTTGTTTGGATCATTAGGAAGCTTAGGATAGAATGTATGGTTTGGATGGAGTTCTAAGTAAATTATGATGATTCAAATTTTTTAATTTAATAATTATCAACTCTTGTACACTGAGTTTCACAAACTTTATCAATATTTAATGACCAATAACTCAATTTAAAACAAAAAACACTAATCAATTTAGGCCAAATTTCATAGGTAACATTCCAAAACCTCATAATTTCATGTATACCCTTACATAACTTAAAATATTACCAATATCCTTATAGAATCATTCATATATTGTGAATGCCCCTACAAAATCATACATATATCACGAATACCCTACGAAAATTCTTAAAGTATCAATAATACTCTTGTCGTTAATTTCCGTCCAAAACATGTCAGTCAAATAACATCTATTATTATTAATTATCATGAATATCCTACAAAAATTCTTAAAGTGTCAATAATATCCTTATCATCAATATTTTGTTAAAATATGACAAATAAATAATATTTATTATTATTAATTACTTTATTATAACTATAAAATGACTATCATATGTTGATTTTTTTATTAACTTATTTTAGAAAATTATAAGTTTTTTTTTCCCAGACATATTCATCTTGAGCCTACCATATATGCATATATAAACTAAAAAAACATAAAATAAGTCAATATAAATCCATGTTGTATATATGTAGAGAAAAAGCTGAAAAATAAAAAAATAATGTTAATCTTAACATTAAATGCAAATGGAGATGGCCCATAATATAGGTGGTAAAAATATTTGCATGTATATTAAGAGATTATTGGTTTAAGTCTCAGCAAACACAGTAATATAGCATATTCAATAAAATCTCTCAACCCAAACGGGTTGATCCTAAGAAATCTTAACATCAAATACATGAGTTGATTTTGTAGGAGTATTGGTGAAATTTCACTTTTATATATGGATAATATTCTTAGTTGATTCAAATATAGATTTTGGATAAGTGTTTTGCTGTGCGTGTAAATGAACTTAGAGATCAATTTAGGCATAAACAAAGGGGCTAGGCTGTTTTACAAATATCTAAAAAACGTAGCACATAGTGGAATATATGTAAAGAAAAAGATGAAATTTACTTTTTGTAGGGGTATACGTGAAATTTGTATGTTTTGTAGGGGTACATATGAAATTTGGCCTAAAATAAATGAAAATATATTTTGATTTTTTGTAAATGCAGTTTTTGATCCTTCCAGAAGTAGTGATGATAAATGGGGATCAAGAGGCAGAAGGAAGTGAAAAACCTGAAGGACCAGAAGAGAAACCTCTCCACAAACGGGACAGCCTGTACTCTGAGTCCTTCAAGCCCTAAGTTCTCTTCGTCTCAACTCTCCAAGACAAAAAAGACAGAGAAAAGGATAATATAACAACACTGACGCTTTATCCCAAATGTCTGCAATAAACTCTTCATTGGATTCTTTCTGGTTGGAGTTAAGTAATCGTATAAGCAAAATCGAAAGCTCGGCAGATTACCCGTCAGACCAGCTCTCCTCTCCGACCGATATCGTCGCGACACTTGGCTGATCCAGCTCGTCCCCTCCCTTGCCAGCTGGCACTCGGAACATACTCCCCTACAAAGAGTCCTTCTTCATGGTTTGTGAAAAGCTGAAACCGAGCCAATCGTCAGAAACCCTAATTTTAGACTCGGTCTCAACAACCTCAGATACAGATAAATACAACACCACCACAACGCCAACCAACAAACAAAACGCCTTAGTAAAATTCTCAGAAAAACCCTAGTTTACGACGGTTGGGAACGAGGCGACTTTTCAGCCGAATCCGAATTCGATTTATCAGGCTGAGCATTTGTCTTACTTCAAGTTCGGTTGTTTTTTTGGGGATTTGAAGGTTGGAAAGGCGTTGTTTGATAGTCAGCTTTTGGATGTGCATTTTACGAGGTCGTTTTATAAGCATATACTTGGTGTGAAGGTGACTTATCATGATATCGAGGCGATCGATCCTGGTTAATACCGGGCGGGCGAAACATTAGGGTTACGGAAGAAAATCTGATGGATAAATTAATTATGTACTAATTATAATTATAAATCAATATTTATGAAAATTAGTGTTCCATGATGGATAAATGAACCCTTATCTCTTGTTTCATGTTCAATCAGACTTTTTATGCTTTAATTTGCTCAAATGACCTCTCTACCTCTCAATTTTGTTCTCAAATCTCTGCCCAATAAAAAATGACATGATACAAGTAGTACACAGGTGGTGCCATATGATGTTGGCAGCAGTGTGCGTGAGTCAAGGCCTGAACTGGACAGAGCCACAAAATTTCGGGCGGAAGATCTTCACCTCCATTTCAGACAATTACTACCCTGGTTTCGACAGAAACCCGAAATGGCTTTTCGTATCATTGTTTTTTTAGTGAGGTTCAGCCAGCCGACCCTTCCATTACAAGATAACTCTTCCTTGATTGTTGAAGAATAGTTTCAAGATTTTCTTTCAAGGAATAGTTTTCTGTTGCCGATAATTGATTTACTATTTTTTGTTAGAGCGGGAATTATGATCTCTTTGAACAACCTACTACTTGGCTCTATATGGGATAAATTTAATCATCTTAGAAACTAAATGATAATTGTCATGATACATGTTTTCCATTCAACAATATTATGTCGTGTTCAATATTATTATATTTAATATGATTGTGTAATTTACTAATTATGATTGGATATTAATTTTTTATGAAAATTAGAACCACATAAACATACTACAACGTTTTAAAGTTGCTAGATTCAAATGGGCCAGCCGTTGTTGTTTTAGGTACCCTATATGGTTGGGCCGGATTTGCACCAGAATGAATTTAACAACCTTGATCGTATTTTTTGAACAACGTTGGATTTTAAATAAATTTTTACCTACTGTTGCAATATGATACTTTTCTTTTTCATTACTTAAACAAAAATATGATCCTTTTAGCCATTCCATTTCGGCCTCTCTTCATTCAGCCCAATCAAATTATTTTTTCTCCATAGGAATATATTCAAATAATTAAATTATAGGATAATGAAGAGAGGATGAGAGGCCGAGAACCGCATTACTTGTCGGTGAGGAGATATTAATACAAGATTTCCAATCACCAGAATAAAAAATATAAAAAAAATAAGACAACATTATAAGATTTCATTTTCTATCATTGTCATTTGGTACTATGGACCTCTCAATATCACTCACATTCTCACCCAATCAAGCTGATCTCAGATATGTATTAATATCATCACAATTTTACAATAACTCCGAAATATTATCAGATAACAGGAGGTCTCAAATTGTAAATCAAAGCAGAATCAGGTCATGTGGGTTATGAATGAAAGCAAACTATGACTCGCTACACAAAAGGTTCCGTAAAATTGCAACGAAAGATCAAGTAAACCTAATAGACCAAGGCCAACGGCTCTTATAACCGTTCTTACACGGCCGCCAATTACAAACAAACTCAAAACTCAATAAAATAAAATAAAATAAGTATAAGTTGTACAATGATAGAAAAATGCCATTAAAAGTAAAGAATTAACGCTGGACAATATCAAATATGACATGTTCCAGTAAGAAATGGAAAATATCATGTCATATATATGATGTAAAATATTTGCTATTTTAAAAAACTTACACCATTTCCCCTTTCTGCTTCTTTCACTGATTAAAAGGTGACAATTTGTTGATAATTTGAAAAACTTTTGAAGTAAATAAAATAGGGTAATTCCTTTATGATATTTTTTTCTTAATTAATGCATTTATGATATTGTTTGTTTTTAGGGATATGCATCAGATTTATATGTTTTGTGGGCTACACATGAAAAATTATTAGAGAGAGAAAAATCAACACAGTGAACCCAGAAAGGGAAAGAACTCATTAGGAGAAAGATAAACATCCATTTTATTTTCTTCAAAATACTTTTTCCATTTTCTTATAATCCTCATAAAGATATAAACAATCTTAACAAAAAGGGAAAAAAGGGAAAAAGAAAAACTAACTTCATTGGGGAATTCCGAAAAAAGAGGAAAAACTAACTTCATACGTCACCAACAGATTTAAAAACCAAAAGGAAGAGAGTGAATTCTTTTTCTTTTCAAAAAAGGAAAAAAGATGGTCTTTCGTGTCTCTTCTTCTTCAATCATTGTCTCTTCGTTTCTCTTTTTGTGTTTGATTCCTTTATCGATTTCACGTGCCTCTCATGAGCTCCATGGAAATCCCATTTCAGGTAATTTTTTTTTTCTTTTTTATCTCTTCATTACAAATGCATATTCTTAATTCTTAAATTTGAAAAAATTGTAATTTCTGTATTTTAAATTGATTCTCATTACATAATGCATTAACTTTTGATATGTTTTACATATTTTGATTGAATTTTGTGGCATTATGGCATTTTTCAATTTCAAATAGTTTTATTACGAAATTCCCTGAATTGTTGTGTAATAAAAAAATTGGGTGGAGTTTTTCTTTGGTTTTTTTTCCATTAATAGAACTATTATTTTTATTGCTTTATAAATTATTAGAACTACTAGGACCAGAAACATGATCCTTACATCAATTTGTGTTTCACTTGATAATCGTTTATCTTCATTGAAAATACGTGGTGACGTATGAGCCGCCATATTAAAAATTAATGCATCACTTAGTTTTGGATCATTTTCTCATGATTAATTTTGGAGCAAATTCATTATCAGAGAAAACTGTCATTGAACATACCAAATCAAAATAACACATACATACTGAAATGACATTTTGAAATTTAGAATCGGTTAGAATAGGTTAGATCATATTTCACATTCCAATACATTTTTTCTTTTTATTGAAAAATAAATAGGAATAAAGTTCTTTTTGGTGTATAACAGGGAAAGATGGCAAAATTGCATGGAGAAGGCAAATTGCAGAGGAATCAAATCCAAACTCTACAATCACAAACACAACAACACCAATAGATCAAACCCCATTTGTATTGGCCGCAGAAAGAACTCACAGAAAAGACCCTCTAAATAGATACAATTTCTATACAGGGGGGTGGAATATCAGCAGCCAACACTATTGGGCCGTAATTATCTCCCTTTCCCTTTTCTTTTTATCATATTTCATTAATAATAAATTAATAAAACGTACTGAATTATTTAATTTATTATATATAATCAGTCGGTTGCATTTACCGCGGTTCCGTTATTTGCGGTTTCAATTGCATGGTTTGTCGGATTCGGTCTCGCACTGTTTGTGATAGCATGCTACTTCTGTTGCTGCCGAAGGAGGAATTATTCATATTCGCACGTTGCATATGCAATTTCTCTCATCCTTCTGATCCTCTTCACTTTAGCCGCCATGTAAGATTATTTTACTTCCCCAAATTTTAAATAAGATAAAAAATAACATCCAAAATGTTGAAATAATAAATTTAATGTTTTTACATGAGATACTTGAAAAATATATAGTTTTAAATGAATATTGAAAGGTGATTTTAGGGTTTCTAGAATATTCTTAGGATCGTATGTAAATGGGTGTGTTTATATAGAGAAATCTGGAAGAATATGCTATATAAACATATCATTGTATCATTTTGTATGTAAGAAAATTAAGAGAAAAATATTTTAATTAATTTCTTCCCAATATCTTACTTCATACAACTAGTACATATTCAGTTCAACTGACACATAATTATCTACCAAAAACATATTTTTTCAGAGCGGGATGTGTGGTGCTATACAACGCGCAAGAAAAATTCCACAAATCCACATTGGGAACACTGGACTACATGGTGAACCAGGCTGACGTGATCGTTGGCAATCTGCAGAACTTCTCTACAAGCCTGGCCTCAGCAAAATCGGTCGGAGTCGATCAGATATTTCTGCCGGCAAATGTTCAGGGAAATATTGATAATATTCAAACGAAACTTAACACGTCGGCGGATGGTCTCGCAACGCGGGCCGCGAAGAATTCAAATAATATCAAGTCTTTCTTGGATTCTATGTATGTATTTATTCTCTTTCTTTCATTATATCATATAATATAATAAACATATTTCAATCGAGGAAAATATAATTAATATAACGATTATGGGTATTCCATATAATTGTCAATATATAATTTGCTAATTTATTATTTAAACTTTACAAATGTCATATATATAATTCCATTGAATGATTTCTTATTTTTGTTTTATTTCCAGGCGATTGTATTTGATCATAATTGCGGCTGTGATGCTCTTCTTGGCATTTTTTGGATTTTGTAAGAACTTACTCGAGACAATTAAGATTAGATATTTTTGTTTAAAAAGAATTGCTTATGCTAACTTTTTTTTTTTTTGTCCTTCTTTCAGTGCTTTCAATCTTTGGACTGCAATTCCTAGTCTCTGTGTAAGTTTCTCATATATCTTTCAGTTTGAGAAAAGGCTAAAGGAACTGTTAAAAGACAAAACTGGGCATATTATCATCCAAAGAAATACTTTGAATTTAATTTGTAAATTTGTGAATGGAATTAATAATTTAATTTACTTCAAATGATTACACCTTGAAAGTTATCCTAATTTATGTTTCTGAAATCTGAGGTTCTGTTACTAAACTCCGCTCATCAAATATTTCAGACTGGTGGTGATTGGATGGATTCTAGTAGCTGGCACATTCATTTTGTGTGGAATTTTCCTTCTGTTGCATAAGTAAGCTTTTTTCCTCTCAAAACAAAAGAAAATTAGATAAAAACCCAACCAAATAAACAAGAAAGAAGCTTATACAGAACAAATCCACAAATAAGCCCAAACGATAAAACAGAGTATTTATAATGTCTAGTTCCCAATTAAACCTTGATATGCCTAAATATGGCATTCAATGCCAAAACTCTACCAAAAAGATATATTAAAATAAAATGTAATAAATATAAAAAAGAATAGAATAAGATAATTTTATCATTTTCTTTTCCTCTTTTCTAAACCCTACAAACTAACTAAATATATCTCATATTTTTATCACACCAGTGTACTAACCGACACATGTGTGGCAATGGACGACTGGGTGACTCACCCACACGAACAAACCGCATTGGACGACATCTTACCATGCGTGGACGTCAGCACTGCAAACGAATCGATGTATCGGAGTCGTGAGGTCACGTATCAACTAGTCGGCATTGTGAACCAAGTCATAACCAACATTTCGAACCAAAACTTCCCACCGATTGTTGGTCCGCCTTTGTACTACAATCAATCTGGACCATTGATTCCCCCTCTCTGCAGTCCGTACAATCCCGATATGAGCAATCGAACTTGCTTGGTTAATGAAGTTACTTTGGAAGATTCATCCAAGGTAATAAAATGTATAAAAATGTCTGTTTAAATTAATTACATTACATGATAAAAATCAAAAGAAACCATAATTAAGCCCATTTTCTATGCATGAACATAATTAACATAAAAAAAAACTATACAACATGATAATAAAGAATGATAACAATATAATAGGGTTTATATATAGTGAAAATATTAAAATTAAGTAATATTTATACTATAGATATAGTCATGTTTTTATCATTCTTTATTGTCATATTGTGTCACATTATTTTTAACAGAAATAATATTTGTTGCATAAAATTCGGTACACCAATTTGTTATAATAGGTATGGAAAGAATACGAATGTGAAGCCGCTCCATCTGGCAGTACGGAAATTTGTACCAGAGTGGGGCGCTTGACGCCATCTCTCTACTCACAAATGTTGGCAGCAGTGAGCGTGAGTCAAGGCCTGTATCAGTACGGTCCATTTCTATCTCAACTGGAGGATTGCAGTTTCGTGCGGGAGACTTTCACCTCCATTTCGGCGAACAATTGTCCTGAACTGGACAGAGACACGAAATGGACTTATGTCGGTTTGGTCATCGTTTCCGTTGCGGTTATGTTGTCTCTCATATTTTGGGTTGTTTATGCGAGAGAAAGAAGGCACCGGATTTATAATAAGGATTTTTTAGCGAGATCCAGCCAGCCGCCGCTTCCTTTGCAAGACAAGGCTGACCCTTTTGTTGAGGAGTAATTCCGTTCGAGCGGAAGAATTGTTTTGATGACTGATTTATTATTTTTGTTGTGTTTATATATCGTGTTTTTGTGCATATATGATGCTGTGATGGGTTTTTGTTTGCGGTGAGTGTAACTGATTTTTGTTTCCTATGTAATTTTGGCATGTTTGGATGATTGTTTGTTTGTATTAAGAGTTTGTTTAGAAAGATTCACATAATTTGGACTTTTTTTTCAACTAGCACTATTTTGAAAAATAAATAAAAAAATAGCATTGGTTTGAAAATATTTGTAAACCTAGAATTTCTGCCAAGCTTTCTGGCGAAGAACAGATGCTGTTCCGCCAAGTTTTTGGGCGAAACATAAGCTTTTGTGTTTTTTTACTATTAGCAACTTTAAAAATATCTTTAATTAGGTTAAAAAAATACTATTCCGCTCAGCTCTTTGGCGGAATAGGTTAAGATTTTAATTTTCGGCGTAAACTGCAAATTTAGCAAGCAAATTAAATATAAAAAAAAATCTACGTGTTCTACCAGGCTTTTTGGTGAAACAACTTATTTTATATATTTTTTTGCCCTTAAGTAGCCTTGAAAATTTAGCCAAGAAAAAAAAAACTGTTCCGCCACACTATTGGCGGAACAATTTTTTTTTTTTTCTAAATTTCCTTACTAATTTGCATTAACGCTGGAAATAAAAATATTAACATGTTCCACCAAAAAACTTAGCAGAACAATGTTTTTAACCTAATTAAGATATTTAAGGAAAATTAAAAAATATGTCATGTTCCGCTAAGATCCTGGCAAAACAGCATCTGTTCCGCCAAAAAACCTAACAAAAATGCTAATTTTTTAATTATTTTCAAAACGATGCTACATATTGAATTATTTTTTAAAGCAATGCTACTTAAAAAAAGAATCCACGTGGTGGATTCGGTGCGAACAATCAACGTCGAAGGTACAGAGAAGAGGGCCCAGCTTTCACTTTTTTTCATGTCTCTGTCTCGCAACGAACACCCCCCCCCCCAATTCTTTTCCTTCTCAAAGAATCAAGGTTTTTTTTTAAATAGCATCGGCTAGAAAAATAATTCCACAAATAACATCATTTTGAAAATAATTAAAAAATAGCATTTTTGCCAGCTTTTTTGGCGGAACAGAAGCTGGTCCTGCCAAGGATCCTAGCGGAACATGACATATTTTTTAGTTTTTCTTAAAAAAAATCTTAATTAAGTTAAAAAAATTAATGTTCCGCCAAACTCTTTGGTGGAACAGGTGAAAATTTTAATTTTTATATGAACTAAAAATTAATAAGGAGAATTAGCCAAATATATATATATATATATATATATATATATATATATATATATATATATATATATATATATATATATATATATATATATATATATATAAATTGTTCCGCCAAATATTGTGGGGGACCAATGATTTTTTTCTTTTTTCGCTAAATTTTCAGAGGTTTTTTAGGGGCAAAAAATATATAAAATAGGATGTTCCACTAAAAGGTTTGGCGGAACAAGAATTTTTTTTTATTTTTTTATTAATTTCCTTGCTATATTTGCAGTTAACGCAAAAAATTAAGAAATTTAACCTGTTCCGCCAGATGGGCTAGTGGAACAATATTTTTTCTCTAATTAAGATTATTGAAGGCTGCTAAATGGCCCGGGACATGTTCCGTCAAGACCGTTGGCGGAGCAGGTTCTGTTCTGCCAAAAAAGCTCGCGAAAATGCTAATTTTTTAATTATTTTCAAAGCGATGCTATTTGCTTAATTATTTTTCTAACGGATGCTATTTAAAAAAAAAGTCAACAATCACCCACACTCACATGAGGACAAAGATCTCTTCATCCTCTTTGTCTTCAAAATACACAATGGAGATCGCCAGTCCCAATCACACCACTCCACCAACGGCAGTGGTGGCAAGAGCGAGCTTTTCATCTGCTTCACTTCCCGTCCCTCCGCCTCCTCTGCTACGGCGGCGCCATCTCCTTCCACGTCTCTTAGCCGCTACACCCCCCCCGGACAATGCTTTACACCACCGTGAGAGTGTTTCATCGCTTCAAGTTCATGGCTTTTTTCTGTCAATGAAGCTCCGCATCTTTCGTCCATTCAATTAATTGCAAGGAATTGTTATAGGCGATTTCAACCTTGTTGGCAATCTATCATAGAGATCATCGGGCATGGGGGATAACAACCTTTCCACGGCCTTCAACGAGACTATTAATTCAATGGGGTTAGTCGAGATTCCTCTTTCTGGACGACAATACACGTGGTCAAATAGGAGGGAAGAAGCTTCTCTTTCTAGAATCGACAGAGCCCTAGTAAATCCGAATTGTCAAAGCGAATTTTCCAACATCTCGCTAATGGAACTTAAGCCTTCCTTCCAGAACTCGACTAATAAACGGAGAATTTTGCGTTTTGAGTTGAGTTGGATGGTAAGAGAGGAAACTCATGGCTTGGTTAAGGAATTGTGGGGAACCGAGCGAATAAGTGAGCTGTCACGGTTGAATTTGATGCTTAAAGCACAAAGAGTGATTAAAGGACTACACAAGTTCTACTCTGACAAGAAAAGAAATAGCAAAATAATGATAAGTTGCGCAAACGCAAGAAGTTAGTCGAATTACTGGATAAGGCCGAAGAAAATAGGTCTTTATCTTTCCTGGAGAGGAAATTAAGAATAGCTTGCAAGCTGGCTATTCATGAAGATGTAAACCTTCAAGAACGTAAATGCAAGCAAAGGTCCCAATGTAGATGGTTGAAAGAGGGAGATGAGAACACTCGCTTCTTCCATGTTTTCGCCTCTAACCGACAGCGCGAGAATAGAATTCTCCAAGTGGCAGTAGGAGACGAGCTAGTTTCAGATGATGATGGCATTCGAAAGGCGTTTGTTGATCACTTTATGAGATACACAAGTGCTAAAAATAATACTTCAGTTCTTTTTAATTTTAACCATCATTTTCCGAGTGTGCAGGGACTGGAGTCCTTGTGTGATGAACTGACGGAGGAGGAAATATTGGGAGTAGTTCGGTCTCTTCCAAGATGGAAAGCTAGCGGACTCGATGGTTTGCCTAGCGAGTTCTGGGGCAAATTTTGGGAAATAGTTAAATCCAATTTTATGTTTTTTATTCGCGATTTTTTCCAACTCAAGGCAGAATTGTACAACATTAATGAAGGAATTATGCCCTACGCCAAAGTATTGGACTAGAGATTAGATTATGAGAAACATGTTTATACAGTTCATATATAAATGAGTGTATGGGTGACTAATATATTTACATATATTAGATCGACCATGAATGACACTTCGGGTTCACGCCATCAGAATACGTAATTCTGATAGTAGAACTATGAACCAACGAATGACATTCTAAATTGTTCCTAGTGATATGTAGGATGTTTATAGAGATAAACATACTTCAGGTAAGAAGTTACATATCTATACTAGTATATTCGCAGACTGGATGATCATATTCTGCTGATCATGGATATAGGGATGTCAAGTCTGGAATATAGGTACGTGTTAGAGAACACGTACTGTACTGGCCACACTATGAGAATATGCATGGTAAATGTCATTAGTGATTCTCATATGAATAGTGTGCTTATTCCTACGACCTGAGGTCACCATGGATTCATGCATGTGGAACTACATACTTTAATATGATCCTACGTCATCCATAACGGGATGATCATTATGGTCATCATTAGGTATGCACTGAATCATGACGAGCAATATGAGTGACCAAGATGAGATTTGTTCCTCTCTTCAAGAGGGAGATATCTCTGGACCCCCCTGATGAACTAGGACTGAAGAAAATGTATGGTCATGCTCAAAATAGATTAACATGTGTTGTTAATATCATTTCATATTTATGCAGTCTAATTCTCGATCAGGAAAGAGGCTTTGATCAAATTCAAGGATGACATACTTTCATGTCTTGTGATCAAGACATATATCGTAGAACAAAAGGAATAAGCAAACGTCTATTCAGATAGGTTTATGATCGCTGATCATTTCATTTAACATGGTGTAACTACGCGAAAACTTGTCGTTTGTGTAATCACGTGTTAACAAAGAAATTTATAAGTCCCCTAATTCATTAATAAAGTGTATATGTGGAATTTGAGTTTAGGGTGTCGAACAAAGAAGCTAGGCCTTAAATGTTTTAACGTTCGATTCTCACTTTTATTTAGTGTTATGGTTTTGAAAAGTTGTTGTTGTTGTTTTAAATAAGAAAAGTTGCAAGAAAAAAAAAGATAAAAACAAATTTTCTTTAAAAAGTTTAAAAGAGAAATAGTAGGGAAATGATGACGATTTGTGTAACTTGAGAATCACTAATCACAAAAGATAGAAAATTAATTATATAATATTTATAAGCAAGGTTTAATTAATTTCCTTCCAAAAATTAATTAATAAACTCATCAAATTTCAGATCCATTCAAAAACTTCTATTTTTAAATTGTTCTTACACTTGATTCAACCCTTATTTGAATAAAAAGAAAGACTCTTCCAAGTCAATATTACTCAAACAAATCTATACACTTCTCATAAATATTTCACGTCAAATCATTCTTCTAAATAACTCAACTTAGATCTCATGAAAAAATGTCAAGATTTAATCTTAAAATACCATAATAAAATGCAAAGTTTCATTTAAGATTTCATCAACAAATGTCACACAAAAAGTCTTTCCCTACTCTTAAAACTACTCACTCATGTCCACAAAAACCATATTTACATATCCTTGATTCATTTTATTCATCCAAAAATAAAGAGAAAATTAAATCAAACCATAAAGATGTGAATCGTTCTCGATCTCTCCTCTTCTTGGTCGATTTAGCACTTGCTCCTTCTAGATTAAGTACTTGTCTCTTTCTAAAATTCTACTCTCTCTTTTTACTCTCAAGAAATGAGGATTTGAAGCTTGTGGACATTAATGGTGGAAAAGAAAAGATGAAGAATAAAAATGGTGAAAAATGGATGAAGAAATGTGTGTGATGATAGATATGAGAATGGTTGTATGAATGGGTAGATGGATCCTAGAGAGAGAAAGAGGGTGTATTTTTATAGAGAAATTTGACCTAGAAAATATTTCGAAATAAGCTTGTGGGACTAAAAGTTGAGCTTGATCCGGATTCTGTTCTGAGTAGCAATTTGGGGGATGTTTAGCACTCATTTCTTTCTTTTCTATTCAAATTCTGCTTGGGTGCAATTTTCTGGGTGTTTTTATCAATTTCCCTCAATTCTATCCAAATTTAACAGACTGTACACGTGGCTTCCCCTGATTGGCTCCACTAAATTCTTGAATCTAATCAAACGAATCAGAGCTTGCCACTTGTCCTGGTTAAAGGATTCCGTGACAACTCATCACCATGTGTCGCTTCTTGATTGGGCAGTTTACGAACCTCATACTGCCGACTGTTAGTACTGCAGAAAATGCGTGAACACATGTCTCCATTTTCATGAACCGGACGGTCCATTACCTTCTCTTTCGCGCGTTAAAACATAAACGGAGGCTTCCAGTCTCAAAAGGACCGGAGAGAACTGAAAACACCTTTCAGCTGACGCGTTTCGGGGTGGTGAAATGCGCCATGTGTCGCGCGTCGATTCGCTATTCTGTTCATCGTATTGACGCATGTACGGAGGTTTGTCAGAGGATCGGTGGTGCTCCCCAATCAATATCTGCCACGTGTCTTCACTTATCCGATTTTTAACTGCTTGAGCCACGTATTGATTTTTGATTGGCTGAAATTAAAGTTCCAGATTCGGTTGATTTTGTTTTTGCGTGGAGTGGCTCTGAGTTGAATAATGGGGTACGTGTCTCGATTTTATTGGTCCAGAGACGGGTTGACCGGGTCAAAAGTTGACTCTAACTAGGTATGACCAGATCTTCAATCGTGATTTCTGAGAGTTCTAGAAGGCATTTTTTTCGCGAAGTTCGTACCGTTAGATTCGTATCGTCGTGCTCTTCGATTTGATACCTAGTTTGATCTCTTTTGGGAGAGTTGACTTTTTGTTAATTCGGCGATTTCTCGGGTTTGACTTTTTGTCTTTTGTGGATTTTGTAGATTTTGGCTTGGATGGTTGGCGGATAAGGGTTATAAGAATTTTGGAGAAACGTGTGTAGGATTTTCGCGAAGATTTGTCGAGAATTTCGGCCGTCTTTGGCCCATGATTTTTGAATTGGTCATTCATTTAGAGTTGACTTTTTGCCAAGTCCTCCAAATATACTTTTCTTGGCCTTTTTACCTGAAAAATCGCACAAAAGTGTATTAAGAGTTTTAAAAGTAGTTTTTATTAATTTTAAACATTTCTCATATATTGTATATGATTTAATGGTGAATTTTATATGATAAAAACCCTAAAAATGTGTATAAAAATATACATTACACATGGGTAGTCATGACATCAGTCTAGAGATTACTCATGACTTACAATCTTTAGAAGATCATTGCCAGCGTTAAATAGAACCTATATGGTCACACAATGAACTCCATTCATACGGGATGAAAATGCCTCAAAATAGTTATACATGTGATGTATAAATTAGTGAATGAAAAATCACTTATTGGATAATTGATTGTGCAAAACCAGCACCATTCTGTTCGGAACGGAATATATATGGTAATTGCACTTCCTTGACTGCCAAGGTTTTATACATGGAAATCATATTCCGTTCGGAACGGAATAGGTCCGTTCGAAACGGAATAGGCGCATAATTAGAGTTCTAGTTATGGTAACTGAACAATTGTTCGCTTTCCTCTCTAGTGTAAATAGAGAGGCATCCCCTCTCAATTCCTTGGTTGATTATCAAGCCTTAGAGACTGTCTAACACACAAATAGAGAGTGAAAGTTTAGAGGTCATTTCGGAAATTATTTCCGGACTCGTCTAGCCGAGTCCGGTTATTCCGTGCATCTGAAGTTCGTGTGGATATGAGTAGAGATCTCCTACTTTGGAGATAAGCAAGCGATCTAGCTCTTAATCCCTAGGAGGAGCAAGGAGGTTCGCGGAGTCGAGCTTCAGGAAGGAGAAGGTTGCTAGTCGGAATCGTTCAGACCTATATCCGTTCTCCGTCTCGCGGATCAGGAAGATCCGAGATATAAATTTTAATAGATTAATCTCGTACCTTTATTTTCTTTACGATGATCCTAGGGAGGGTTGAACCCGTAGGTTCCGCTGCGCATGTAACGTACATGGCTACGGGTTCCCCAACAATTAATCGGGCCGACATAGTTCTTCTCCCGAAAAAAGACAATCCTTTGGGGCCGAGTGACTATAGGCCGATAAGTATTATTAACGGCCCGTTGAAGATCATCACGAAAGCCTTGGCTAACCGACTAGCTCCCAAGATGATAGACCTTGTCTCGCTTTTCCAATCTGGCTTTGTGTAATCTAGGTCTATAGTAGATTCTTCGGTGGTGGTCAAAGAAGTCATCCACCATTTGTCTTCCTCTTCAACTTCTTCTTTCCTCTTCAGAGCTGATTTTTCGAAGGCTTTTGATACTTTTAGTTGGAAATTTGTGCTCAAAATGTTGGCCTCTCGCGGATTTCCTTCTAAATGGCTTTCGTGGATGAACTCGCTTTTTATGACCTCAAAATCGACAGTTATGATCAACGACAATAGATCTGCTTTGTTTACTCACAAGCGTGGAGTCCGCCAAGGTGATCCGTTATCACCTTTACTATTTATGTTAGCCGCTGATGCTCTTCAGAGAATGATGAATAGTGCTTTCCCCTTCGGTTAGAATTTTGTGGTTTCAAATGTTCTCACTTTTCAGTATGCAGACGATACTAGTTTTTTTGTTGAGATTTGATGACTCCGGGATTAGTAAGGTTTAAGATTCTTATTCAGACCTTCTCACTTATATCTGGTCTAGATATCAATTGGGGAAAATTTGAAGTGGTACATATTAACCTCTCAGTCGAGCAACAGACTAATATCATTGGCTCGTTACGTTGCAATCTCTCCGAATTTCCGATCCTTTACCTCGGCATGCCTTTGACGATTAAAAAAAAAGCCAAAATCTAGTTTTATGCCCTTTATTGATAAGTTATCCAAGAGGTTGGCATGTTGGAAAAGCATTTTCGTATCTACTGCGGGCAGAATCACTTTGGCTAAATCGGTGCTTATGACGTTACGTACCTTTTCATGCAATGTTTCAAGCTTCCGGTTTGGGTCATAAATGAAATGGAGAAGATACAAAGACAATTCATTTGGAATGGTAACAATCAATCAGTAGTGAACCTGGTTAATTGCGAATTAATGACCTCACTCAAAATCAATGGTGGATTAGGGGTTAAAGATCTCCAAATACATAATATTTGCTTGCTTCTTAAATGGTGGTGGAGTTTCTTCCTTAATGATGATTCGATTTGGTCATGGATCACAAGAGACAAATATGGACCACCTGCTTTCCCTCTAACCCGAATGAATTGGCAAGCTAACTCTTTCTTCTGGAATGACTCAAAAGGGATCTTGAATATTTTCATGCAATTGATGCATGCTCAAGTGGGAAATGGGAGGGCTACTAGTTTCTGGTTCCATTCATGGATTAGTTCCATTTTAGTTGCGGAAGCTCATGTTCAGGGGAATTAGGACTTGAATCTTAGAGAGGATCTCTCTCTCCAGGCCAAGGAGGAATTGATAGCCTTGGAGAATTTACTGTCCGAAGTGGAGTTGTCGATCAGTATGGACTCGTGGGAAATTTTGGGAAGTAAGATCGAAAAGTTTCCAGTTGTGAAAGTGTATAACTTTTTAGCAGACAGAGGCGTTGAGCCTTACGAGTCTCATCAATTTAGAAATGGCAGCTACGGGCAAAAATCAAACTGATAGTATGGCTGATATTGCAGAATAAGATAATAAAGGATGAGAATTGGCTAAAAAGAGGAAGGGATGGACTCGGACTTTGCGTTTGTTGTCCGACGTCATGTCTTGAAACAACAAATCACCTTTTCTTTGATTACATGTTTGTGAAAAGGATCTGGACAAGGGTGATCGATTCTTGCCGAGGGCCGGTAATCGGAATTGCTCTTCAGAGGACTAATTGGGACACGGCTATTCCTAAAATGAACAAAATCCATCAGAAGAAATGGGAAGCTTGGTGTGGATGGACTTGCTGGCATATATGGCTTTATAGGAATTCTGCAAAATTTCAAGGCGGAGTGGTGAACGAGGATGATTGCTTCTGGAATATCAACGTTAGTGTTAATTCCTGGATAGAGTGAAGGATATTCTTTTGTAATTTATGTTTTCAGTTTCTTTGAGCTTGAATTCTGTTCGTGAATTTTATGGGTCATCTTATCCGTACAAAGATCTCAGAGAATCCATGCAAGATATGGTGAGAGCTCATGGGATGAAGGGCTAGGAAGGGCTTGAGAAGTTAATAGAGATGTATTTGAGGTTGAATGTGAAAAAAGAAAAATACTTATTGTTGGCAAGTTTGTGAATTTGTTCATGGCAATGGCTTGAAATTAAGGGGCCTTGTTCTTGCATCACTTTTCATGAAATTGGAGAGGTCAGCCAACAATATATCTGAATTTTTTGGTGCTTTTTTCGTTGTGATTTTTCATTTTTTTCTTCATTCTATTAGATTTTATTTCTTTAATTGTAACTTTTTTCTCAATCAGGTTAAACTAAATTAATTACCACAATTCGAGTTCCTTCAAAAAATTTAAATGCTGGAAAATAACAGAGATTTAGATGGAAAAGTCGAGATAACAAGAGGCGTCAAACAAGTCTAAACTGAGATTTTTCATGTGGAAGTTTGTTTAGGCTTATTGAGAGAGTGGGGAAACAAATTGAGAGGCAATATTTCCACACAATAACACTATAAATAATTTTGCATACAACAGATTTTCTGAGAGTGTGTCAGTGTGTACCAGCAAGATTGCTAAATTATATGATCTTGGCTCAAGCATGAGATGGCATTTGTGCAGTACAGTTGACAAAAGAAGAGCAACTATGACCATTTAGTTTGGTCTTTCTAAAGTATGCACCTCACCTGTATGTTGAAATTCCTAGCTCAGGCGTTTATGTGGAGGTGCAATTATGTGACATTTTGTTCATGTTAAATTTTCTAATTTTATATTATGATAGATTTGGGATATTACATGCTTTATGAGCAAAATATTCAAACAAACCAGTAGTCAGATTGACTCAGTGTTGTAGAATATACATGCATTACACTCTAAGAGTAATTTCTTCACTTAATTTTATTTGTAAAAAATGTTTTTTTTATTGATTTTTTTGTAGGACCAATATACGTTGTCATTTTTCAATAGAATAGATGTACATGCGAAAGTACGCCTCCTCCCTTATATTGATATATCTTGTTAAATCATAGAAACTAAATTTAAAATTTTTCGGAGATAAATTGAAAAATGTGCAGGAACAAAAAATCATGTCTTTCAAAAGACATGATAAAATGCCACCTCAAAAGATATTCAACAAAATATCATTCTTCTCTCTTTGTTTGGCCCTTTTTATTTGAGTTGTTGTAATCAATACTAATTCCAAATTTTCTGAAAAATTGTGCACATGAGTTAACAATTGGAAAGGAAGAAATAACTTGCCATTGTAGGTGATTGTGTTGAAATTTTCTCATCAGCTTCAAGAAAGTTTGTTATAAATGCTGTAACGGTAAATTCATCTCCGTATCTTGCAATAAATGATTATTACCACTATGGATTAACAACACACTTGTGAACTAACAGGATTCGCATATTATATTATATCATTAATTAATATTTGTAGATTTTTAATAAACAAGACCCGATTGTCTATGACATTTCGCTTTAATAGTATGATTAATATGCAAATTTGCTAGCAGGCGTATTTTCTGATAGTACATTTATAGAAAAATATGATGATATTTGGAGGATTATGGTAGGAAAATGCGGTGAGCAAACTCACAAATAGTAGATCCTTGCTGATGATGGGTTGTGGATTGCAACAAATCAAAAAATGGTGTGGAGTGGTCATCAATGTGGTACATGACACTAGGTCTTCGGATGAAGAATTATTTTAAGATTTGCGTTCATACGCTGATAGGTTGATATATTGTTGTATTAAGTTTTCATATTTACATTGTCGTTTAACATTATTCTTTATTTAGTTTAGCACATAATTGTAGGTTTTCTTTTCATATACATGTTTTAAAGAATATTTTTACGGTGTTGCACTTGTAGTTGATGACTAAAAAACAGTGTTATTAAAACCGACCCGGTTCATTAGTTGAACCAGAAAAAACAGGATCCAATAGAATTTTCGGTTCGGTCTGCCAATTAGATCGGATATGCACGAAAACCGAGTTGTTTTGGTTGAACCGAGCGATTTTTTGAAAAAACGGAAATTAAACCAAATGTTAAAGCCGGTTTTTTACTGAATCAAAGTTTTTTTATTGAATCTCTTTGTGCTGCCTTTTCTTCTCTCTATATAAGCTTCTTTCATTTCTCTCTCGTTAATTCTTTCCTTCTCGTTTGGTTGTTCAATGGAAATAATCGAAAATTTTGATTTTATTGAAGATATATTGTCTTTGAGACACAATCTAGAGATTTTCATGCTACTCAATTATTTATAAATTATATTAGACCGGTTGACCCACTGGTTCAACTGATGAACCGGTGGCCCGAGACTCTTCCGAGTCGACGTCCGATCTGGTTCTGATAACATTGCTACAAAATTAATAGCATGGGATCAGGATTTATACCATATATGGTTTGTAAAATTAGATTTAGTTTTCTAAGGATGAAGTTTGTTTCTCATCATGTTTTCATTATATTACTTTGTTGTTCACATTATAGATAATTTTTAGTTTGTTATATGAATTATCTTTTTATAAATTTCATCCATTGTTATGTTTAAAGTTAATAACAAAATGCTTAAACCCGCAGCATAGCGGGAATTATCCTAGTATAATTTAAGTTTTGGTAAAGAAGAAGAGGTTGTGGATTGATGCAAAACTTTACTTCATATTTAACCTAAATTTATATATATGATAAAATTGGTCGATTACTGGTGGAATTGGAAGGAAAAAGATAGAAGTGAATAGTAATCATTCTGATAATATGTATGAGAAACTACGCAGGCTTAAGACCCACACAACACAAATTAATAAAAAGCTCATAGTCTCAAAATAACCTCAAAATATTCTCTAAATATTATTTTTGAATTTTTTTACAGGGGCCATAGAGATTTCTCAGCATTATGTCACCTTACACAAAGGAAAAATATATATTGTCCCCTTATTTTGCCCCCCACACTTGATGTGCTGGCACTATAGATGGTAAACCGGATCCCACTTGTCAATTCTATCTCTGGTTACATGGCAAACCGAGTCGCCTCCATGATTTACCACGTTTCCACTGTTTACCACTTGTTCAGCTACAAATCATACGATAAATTCATGTTGGTAGATTCATGTTTACTATGAAAGCTAAATTCAAGTTTTGAGTTGAATGGTATTTTTTAATTTAAACTAGGATAATAGCCGCGCTACGTTGCGGGAATTTTAATTTGGCAGTTCATTACAATATAACCAGCCATAAGTATTTCCAATAAAACTTTTATAATATAAAAGAAGCATGATAACTAAAATATAAAATGTTATACAACACAATAACACATCCATTATAACTATGCGACACAGTCTGATAACAAAATACATCTTTTTTGTTAGCTTTGCATTACATAGCATTACAAAAGTGCTTAGTACCATAATGGTAGCATGATTCTCTGAAACAGATTCAGCTTAGAAGCATTTTTCCCTGCCTCATTTGAATTCATCCCCGCTGACTTAGTGCTTCGAAAGGAAGCTAGTTAAGAAAAAGAGAAATAAATTTGACTCTAATGGCAAATATTGGCAACTCATTATGCATTTGTTGTAATCTTCTATAATACAGAAAATAATACCATGAACTCCACAATTTGTATTGATGACAAATTTGTATTTTTATGAAATAATTCAAAATAAATAAGGAAATACAAATATTACACAGATAAAATAGTCCATAACGAACTTAGTGTTGAACTGTTTAGAATAAAATAGGGAAAACATGCTAGTTGAGAAAAGTTTTAGACAAATGAGTAAATATAAGAATGAATTGATTGAAAAATCTATTCAAAGCTAAAAAAATCTTAAGAAATAGAGTTATAGGCGTCATAAAGCAACTACTTATTTGTGAGCCAGATTTAGGGCCATGAATTGAAGGTTGAAGTTAAATTTGATACAATATTTATTCATCCTAGGAGTTAAGGAACTTAACCTCATCTTTGGTGGGTATTATCGAAAGTTTTGACAAGTAACAACTAAATTTCATAAAGTAAAAAAAACTGTGATAAATTGATAAAAACACTAATTGAGTATAGCCAATAGTGTAGACGGGAAGGAACAAACATACATAAATTCTTTCAACACGAAAGAGAGAAAAAAAAAAACCTAAATGAATAGAAGAAGTCATAAATATTTGAGGAAGCAATTTATGAAACCCGGTTCTCATCTTGAATTCCTTCAATATATGCTTTAACTTAATTTTGTCATTTAAAAAAGTTAAAATCACATTTTAGTTTTTACCAATACAAAGGAAAAAGCCACAAGCCACTTAAAAAGAAAGACTAATCTCTGAAGAAGCATTTTATCACTTGCTTGGCGAACGATTATCATGTTGACTTCGTCCAATGAAAACTCTTCTCATTTTGCCACGTAAATTTATACTGCAATAACAAAATATAAAAAAAAAGTGGTTACTAAATTACTAGAAGCAAAATTAAAAAAAAACAAAAAATAAATCAAACTTTAATAAATTTTCACCCCCTATCTTCTGCCCATATAATGACAACTTAATAGCTTACGCTAATCCAATTCATAATTATTTTGTCGTTTCACGTGAGTAACAAAGACAACAGACAAAATCCCCCATTTCTACTGAGGGGCAGCCCTAGGACTTTGGAAAATGGAGGAGTTGATGCGTTGCTTCCTTGATTTCTGACTCACCTATTTAAAGAGTAAATTTGTCATTTTCAATTTTAATATTCAAAAGGGTGTGTATAAAATTCTGTCATGAAAAGTATAAGCTTTCTCACTTACCACATCAATGGGCACGAAAACACCTTGAGAGGAGAGAGAAGCGGTCAGACCAGCAAGTCCATTTGAAAGAGCGGTTTTACCAAATTAAGAGAAGCGACTTTAGTTGTTTCGAGTGAAGTGATGAAAATAATCCTAGCTAGAACTGCTCCAGTAAAGCGCAGTTCCAAATCCTCTGTATAAACCAGTGATTCCGTCCATTTTTAGAATGTTTTTGAATTCTAAAAATGAGTTTTTTCCGAATGGCATCTCCAGTTGCGGCTTGCAGCTGAGACTGGGTAGAGTAAGACTGTGACGCCGCTAAAGAGTCCCGCATATACTACGTATAGTTTTGTTTTGTCTAATCTGTGAAAATCAAAATGGGTTAAATTAGGGATGAATTATGTAATTGAAGGTTAATTAGATACAAGATGAAATGAAGATCATTTCTAAATCTGATAAATTAATTGAGAAATGGAAGTACTGTGAACAATTCAAATAAGTAAGCACAGAAATTTTGAGCTGACCATTATATTGTACAGTGGTTTGATTTCTACATATCGCATTTTAAAGAAAATAAATAAGTCTCACATAAATCATAATTATCTCAACAAATTAAATCAATATATAATTAAAAATAGTGATCTGTGGTGACATATTTTTAAAGTTGAGTGATCCACTATGATATATTTGTAAAGTTGAGTGACTTCCGATAATATATTTTTAAAGTTGAGTGACTACCCGTGATATATTTTTAAAGTTGAGTGATTTCATATGATATATTGTAAAAGTTGAGTGACCTTTGATGATAAATTTTCAAAGTTGAGTGAACTGCGGTGAAATAATTGTAAAGTTGGATGACCTCCCGTGATTTTGGTAAACTTGAGATGATTATTTGAGTTATAAGTCAGTGATGACGTGGACTGCTTACATCAGCAATGACGTGTCATACACATGTCAATTCCGTCAATAAATTGATAGAAAATTAACCGGATGACCTAATTTGGACAAATCAAAAGTTGAGTAAGTTATTGAGAACAATTGAAAATTGAGTGACCTATTTGGTCATTTTATGAAAGTTGAGTGACCTACGATGAAATTTACCCTTGAAACATACACAACTTTAAAAATGATATAAAGTATTTTTATAAAGTATTTTTGGAAAAATATTGTTCTGTATTTTACAAAAATAATATTTTTTTAACTATCTCATTTTTGCTAAAATCATGTAATTAATATTCAAAGAAAATAAATAAGTCTCACATGAACTATAATCGTCTCAACAAATTAAAACCAACATATAATTAAAGATAGTCATCTTTGGTGACATATTTTTAAAGTTGAGTGACTCACTGTGATATATTTATAAATTTGAGTGACCTCCTATGATATATTTTTAAAGTTGATTGACCTTCCGTGATATATTTTTAAAGTTAAATTACATCATATGATACATTGAAAAAGTTGAGTGACATTTGATGATAAATTTTCAAAGTTGAGTGACCTGCCGTGAAATAATTATAAAGTTTGATGACCTCCCATGATTTTGGTAAACTTGAGATGATTATTTGAGTTATAAGTCGGTGATGACGTGGACTGCTTACATTAGCGATGACGTCAAGCTTTTTAAGCAAATTGAATTGTAAAAGCGAAAAGTCCAGCGGAACTGAACTTTTGACAGGAAGAAGAAGACTAGAGCTAACCTTATATGCTAATCAGGCGTGAGCCCCTCCTCGGGCGTATTCCTCTTTTTCCTACTCTTGACTTCCACTCATGCTTACCTACATTTCCTCTTGTCCTACTCTTTCTTGGCTAGCCTTAATAACAAGCAATGCATTCAACTGGTCTTTCTTGACTCCATCCTCCATTAGATAGCCAAAGGAGCGCAGCGCTGGTAGTCTCAAATCGGCTGTGTCATACACGTATCAATTCTGTCAATAAATGGATGAAAAATTAACCGGGTGACCTAATTTAAACAAATCAAAAGTTGAGTGATCTATTTTGGGACAATTAAAACTTGGGTAACCTAATTAGTCATTTTATGAAAGTTGAGTGACCTACGATGAAATTTACCTAAGTTTCAATTAAAATTGTATTTGTGATTGTATTGGTTAGGTCAAGCTTATTTCAATCATAATGTTAATGTTACAAGATTTGTCACATTTAATTTATCATATAATCGTCAGTATATTTTCTGTATTAGAGCAACTCATATCAACGGTTAAATTACCATAAATATAGTGCAATCATACTAATTTAAACAATATATGATACAATGTAAAGGTAATTTTTTACTCAAGAAATTTCAAATTACAAATGGTAGTGATTCGGTCCGGAACAAATTTGATGGATATAGAAAAATTTCGAGATGAATTTACTTTTTTACCCTTATACAAGTGGCGATAAATTTCTTATTAAGTATTACTAATAAAGGACAAAAGAATAATTTTCTTTTAAGATTTCTTATATCCATCGAATTCATTCCTGTCCGAATCATCACCCATTGCCAATTAAATGGTTATTTTAACATTTGTGCATATTTACCAATCAAATATACTGATGAAGCAACTATTAACCTCTCCGTGATTAGTCTCTGTCCAAATGAAAAACTTAAAAAGGACCTAACTAAAAAATTTATAGAGAAGCCAAACAATGTATATTCTTATGTGACAAATAAAACAAACTATCTCAAATCATCGAAAATTAATATCCAAAAATATTCTTATGTGACAAATAAAACAATGCAGAATTCCTCAATCATCAATTAACCCTTAGGGCCTATTTGACAAGTGAAATTAGTAGAATAGAATTGAATTTTAAACGAGGATGAACGGGAAATTGAGGGGCAAATTGCAAATGAGACAAGCCAGGGAGGGAATTCAAAGAGGAGTGGAAAGAAGAGAAAGCACGTGCTTGGGTCCAAACAAGGGTGAGGAGTCAGTCTAGCTGAGATTAGAACAATGAACCATGTTTAATTACTGAAGACTGTTGTTATTTCTTTATATGGATATGGATGTTTGTTAGGGAAAGGGCGCTCATGCGAGAGTGTGACCTGTTTTCATTTTTTGGTTCGGAAGACTGGAAGAGGAGGGACTTGTCACTTGAGTGGGGAGATGGTCTGACCCAGTTTCAGAATTAATTTATTTGGCTCCGTTTCTTACCGTCATATCTACTTTCTAATACGTTGGACCCACAAAAATAGAAGATGATGAACGGCTCAGATTCGCTCGTTTTATGTGGCAAAATTTCGAGGGTCACAGCACAGGAGTTTCGAACTCATTGAATTGTGACAAGTTCTGCTTCGTATATTTCTGGTGGCGCTATTAGGAAAGCTTTACAATGTATATTGTGTTGAGAACAAATTAACTATTTTTTGTGAAATATCAATTTTTTCTTTATTGTTATAATCATCATTCATTCTTTTTGCTATTTCACATTTGCGCTTTTTAAATAAATAATTTTCTATGATATGTAATTAGAAATATTTAATAAACTACATATAAATATATAATCTATATAATATTCAATTTAAATTTATAAAAATTACAAATTAAACAAATCTTGTGCCTCTTCATAGAACTTGTATCAAACCAATCCTTGATTATTTAATCTAATAAATATTAAAAAAAAAACTCAAATTAAATTGTAGAAAAGTGCAAAAAATGTTGTTGAATTAAGATTAAATATAGTATTTAGTATTATTAGTTTTTTTTTTAATGATAGAAAATTTATTATTAAAAATAATATATGTTAATAGAAAATGAAGGAATAGTTAATCATAATAAATGAGGGTAAATTTGGTATTTCATACGAAAATATTTAGTTTACCCTCAACGTAGAAAACGCAGCCTCTCAATAACACCACCCATGTTTTTATGATGAAAAGTTCATGTTTGTATTTTAAAAATGACATTTAAAATTGTGTTGCTATTTGGACTATTTTTTTTCAACTAGCTCTATTTTGAAAATTAATTAAGAAAATAGCATTGATTTGAGAATATTTGCAAAACTAACACTTCCGTCAAGGTTTTTGACGGAACAGAGGCCATTCCGCCAAGAAATTTGCAGAACATAAGCTTTTGTGTTTTCCGCCATTAGCAGCCTTAAAACATTGTTCTGCCGCCAAGCGATTTGGCAGAACATGCTAAAATTTTAACTTTCACGTTAATCGAAAAATTAGTAAGGAGATTTAGCAAAAAAAAAAAAAACATACAATTTAGTTTGAAAATTAAGTCCCAAGTCTTGCCTGGGTACTTGCAGATACAATTTAGTTTGATAGGAAGATAAAATATTGTCTCAATTCTATGAAGTTCAAGAAGTACAAAAAGAAAACTTCCGGCAATTTAGAAAAAAAATCTAGCAAAGCGAGCAAACCACTCTCCTAGTTTTCATTTATACCGAAATATGCCTCAACAAAACTAAGATGCCTCCTTTCAGCACCATTACAGCCTTCATAAATCAAATTAACAAAAAGATGAGAGGTCTCTCTCCAAATGACAGGAATGATATGGAGGCATTTACAGTGATTAACACGACAACTGCATTTTCTCTCTCTTTTTCCACACCCAGAGCAAAATCCTGCTCCGCCACCATCGTATTTGCATTTGTCACAATTTTGAAATAGGATGGCACCACCATTTATAGAGAAATGATGATATGAGATTTTGTAAGATACGTATGTAAGATACGTATTTTGTAAGAACAGTAAATTTTTTTTTTTTTTTTTTTTTTTGTTACATTTTCATGACTCTTTAGAGACAAAAAAAAATATATGAAATAGGAGGTTCTGCCAGAGGTTTTGGCGGAACTTCTGGTTCCGTCAGAATGTCTGGTGGAACTACTAAATTCGTAATTTTTTGAGCTAATTAGCCTTCTAAATTAAGAGTTTAACCTGAAAAAATAAATTTTACCTAATTTCGCCAAACCCTATGGCGGAACTGACTTTTTTCCTTAATTAAGTGTGTTTATGGGTGTCAAATGACTGGGATCAACAAAAAAAAATCACTAATTCCGCCAGACTCTCTGGCGGAACTATTTCAGTTCTGTCAGAAGGTCCGGCGGAAGTACTAGATACTCAATTATTTGTAAAATAGTGCATTGATTATTGTTAAAAAAAAAGTGTTATTTTGAAAAAAAAAAATTCCAAGTTTTCCCTCTTTGTTTCCGCCCAAAACCATTTCTCTTTCCCTCCGGCTCTCCTCTCTCTCCCTCTCTTTTCGCTCGCCTTTTCTCACTGGCTCTCTTGAGTCGCTGCTCTCTGCCGCTCGATGGCTCTCTATCGTTTTTGTTGTTCCTTCATAGATCGTGCATCTAGAAGATTGTGATTTCTTCCCTCTTCGTCTACTTGCTCGCCTGTGTCGCCTCTCTCTTGAGTAATCTAAAATCAAGTCCGAAAATCATGTGAATCGATTCCTATTCTAGCCGTAATAGAAGGTTTTATCTTTATTAAAGTAATTTTTTTTTGTTTCTGCATATTCAGATAGATTTTGCTTCTAATACCTCATGAAAATATCCAGTTGTGCTATTGAAAATTGAAACTAATTTGTTGGTTGATTGAAACCGTATGATTGAGAAATGAGAGGTTATATAATTTTATCATTCCAATTTTGATTATCCCAATTTCAACTCCATTCAGAACCCTATTTTTTTTCTCAATTTCTCATCTTAGAAGTTAGTTGTATGATTGAAAATAAAATTAGTTGGATTACTGTACAAGTATGACGAATAAATTATTATTTTTTTTTTTTTTGAATAGAAAGTATGACGAATAAATTAATCAAAGAATTTTAATTATCTTTGTTTGATGGAAATGCATTATCACTTTAATTATGGAATAATGATTGTTGTTACTTCATCTACTGATATTCACTCACAGTGCTTGAAAAAAAATAATAATTCAATCAGGTGTAAAATAGTTCAGAATTAACAAAGAGGGGATTAAAAATAATTATATACATCAAGTTAGTTAGTAGTAACAGAACATTACAAGCCAGCTTAAATTCAAGTTATTTTGTTCATTTTGAAGCCATACAAAAGCTATTTTGTGTAATTTCTTGTCTAATTTAATTTGTGTTTATTTTTTGTTATGTTGTTGATCCATATAGTAGTGACGAGGATGATATTATAGAGAGTGGGTTGCTATTGGAGAAAATATAATGAGCGTACTAAATTTGTAGGTTGATGTTATAGTATGTAATAGATACTTATGCTACTAGTTTGTTATATTTTGTACTTTGTTGTAATGGATTGATGTTTTGGATATCTTTGATTTTAATTTGAAATATTGCTTAACTATGCCAATAATTTACTATATATGTAGGGTTTATTTGAATTTTGGTTTTGGTTTGTAATATACTAGTGCAATTCTTGCTCCGCTTCGGACTTATATTTTAATTGTGGTGAACCATGTAAGATACTTTCATGTGAATCTTTTAAATGATGGATGTAAAATGTAAATATTATCTATTACCTGCTATATGAATTTTTAAATTTTTCATCTATTGTAAAAATATTAATGAACAAAAAAATAAAGAATTTTATGTTTTATAAGAGTGATACATAATATTTTGAACTTCCAAGCACTTACATGATATATCAATATATTCATAAAACTTGTAATTCACCTCTTTAATGTTGACTATTTCTCTTTATTGTTTTGATCAACATCTATCAAGATTTTGCATTTTAGTTAATCCAATAGATGAATATATTTTTTTAGTTATAAAATTTTTAGAGAATTTTGAAAATTCTATTGTTAATTTTAAAATAAAATTAGTTATTAGAAAGTTATATGAATATATATATTCATATTTTCAATAAACAGTTCAATTCATATTGTAAAAATTTAAAAAAAAATTTCAATAAATATTTAATTTACATTAAAAAATTTGAAGACAAAAAAATTAATTCTATTTATATTTTGAAAAAAAAAACTCAAACAAATTAAATGGGGAAGTAAATGGTTGTTTTATAAATAGTAAAAACTATAGAGTTTATTTGGTAAATATTCTATATACATGTTATTGCAAAAAAATTTCATGTGAACATAAATAGAGGCCAAATAATTAACCTTCATTTTGATAGAAATTACGATCATACCATTATAATTTAAATGTGTAAATTATATAATGGCATGTATCGTAATATTCTGAAAGTTTGAGAGTATATATTGCAAGGGAGTATGGCCACAAAAAATCAGTGTAATAACTTATCATATGACTTATTCTGAACTGAATAACATATTGATTTAAAACTAACTCATTTCATATATATAAGTATAAGATTTGTCACAAAGGATCCAAAAGTTAGACACGTGTCACTCTCAGGTTCAAAGTTCATTTTCTTGTATTCTTTTAAGAAAATTAAGAATGACATCAGTTTTATCAAATAGGATGTGCATGATTTTCTCAAATTACTTTCCAACTTTCTGTCATCTTATACAATCAAACAACAAAATTTACTTTCCATTATTTTGGATACTAACATATCAAACAACACATTGATAATCATAATTCCCTTAATCGTCTTATCAAACAACACATTGAGAACAAGAAGCCCTTTGCCCAGAATTAGACCATTCTTTATTGGAAAATTATAAGTTGCCCCACAATTGTTAAAAAAAAATGTGCACTATGTGTCACCAGTTGGATCACCATGATTTCATGGGTGCGAATTTGAAATGAAATATTTTATTACTTATCATAAAATATCTATTTGTTATATAGAATTTTTAAAATTAGATATCATAATTTTATTACTTACCATAAAATATTATTAATTAGCACAAGTTCATAACATTATTAATGATTACTTATCATGATTATATGGATCTTTTTCACATTTTATATCATAATCATAGTTAGTCATTCGTAATACACGAATAATACGATTCGCGATACGTTCGTGTATAATTTGTATTGAACATTTTCTAAGTCGGTCAAATATTTGGTCAAATAAAACTGAGATGAAAATAATTCGTCAATTCGGCTAATTGTTCGTAATAATTCAGTATATAAATTATGTAAATTCAAACTTTTTATTTAGAAATAATTGGAAAAATATTATTATTTGATAAAAATTCATAAAATTCGGGTCGAATTTTTCTCTTGTCAAAAATTCATTTTATGAATACGAATTATTGAAATGAAAACGCGAAATTCGCGTTTTGTGAATTATTCGGAAATACGTGTTTAATACGTAAATTATTCATGAATTGACCAACTATGATCATAATCATCAATTATGTGCGATAATTTCCATATCACTATCCATTTAGCAATAAATTTAATGATATATAAATACAAAATATAATAATTAATACAATATCTAATTTCCATATAAATTCCCTAAATCAACGCCCTAATTAGCTCTAAATTAACCCTAAATCAATGCTAATTGACTCTAATTTCCATTTGCTTCCAACATTTCCATTTTCATTCAAATTTCTCCACTTAATACCTGAAAATAGAAAAAATAATAGATGGAATTAAATACCAAAACCAGAAAAAGATTCAATTTAAAAACTAAATCAAGAAAATTAAATATAAAAAAATATTAAAAGAAAAAGTAGCAAAAAGGGGAAAAACAGAAAAAATGATTAAATAGGAAAATAAAAACAAAAACAATAAATATAAAAAGCACAAGAAATTATTGAATATAGTGCAAACAAATCCACATTTTATCAACTGGATTAAAATCAGAAATCAAATGATAAAATTAAAGAAAACATCTGACCAATCAAACAAGAACATAAAACGACTTAATCAAAGCCGGATACACAATCGAACATGAAAAATGGAATACAAACGACTGAATCTAATAATTAAAATCAGAAGATGGGACTAATTACCGTCGTAAAGGCGAATCGCCATCCATTTCTCAGAAGAGGTATCTCGCTGCTTTAATTTACCACCGGACGTCAAATTATGACTATACAAAACAAATTCGAGAATTGTGGGGTTGTATCTGTATATAAGAACTAGGTCTTATGACTTTTTTTTTTTTTCAAGTACCTTTGTTTTGAAAAATAATTCAACAAATATCATAGTTTTGAAAATAATTAAAAAATTAGCATTTTCGCTGGGTTTCCTGCTGTTTTGCCGAGAATCCTGACAGAATATGTCATATTTTTTAATTTTCCTTAAAAAGATTTTAATTAGTTTAAAAAATATTGTTCTGCCAAATTCTTCGGCGGAACATGTCAAAATTTTAATTTTCACGTTAAATAGAAATTAATAAGGAGATTTAACCAAAATAAAATATTGTTCCACACTGTTCCGCCCCACAATGTGGTGGAACAAAATAAATTTTTTTGGCTATATTTCCAAGGTTGTTTAGGGGACAAAAAATATAAAATATATTGTTCTGTCAGAAAGCTTGGCTGAACACGTACTTTTTTATTTTTTGGTTAATTTCTTTGCTAAATTTATAGATATTTTTAAGATTGTTAATGGCCGAAAACACAAAAGCTCATGGTCTGCCAAAAAGCTTAGCAAAATAGTGTTTGTTCCGCAAAAAAAGCTGACAAGAAGTGCTAGTTCTGTAAATATTTTCAAATCAATGTTTTTTTTTATTATTTTTCAAAACAGTGCTAGTTGGAAAAAATGTCAAATCTTATATGGAGGCCCTGATTTGTGACAAAATTGTTGCATGAGCATCAGATGACGTCAGGTTACAATTTATGAGTTTTTTCAGGCTGTTTTGGTTTCTGTTTTTTTTTTCTTTATCGAGCTGGCTTAGATTTCCGGAATTACCAGCATGGAGCAAAATACCTAGTAAAATTTGGAGGTAGCAAAATAACTGTAGTTCTTATTGTATTTAATTTTATAACTAATTCATTTTCTTTTTACCAAACCTAAGAATAACCACCAATAATGTTCGATGATGAGATCTCACACGTTGGGGGCTCAAGTTGGGCGAGCTATACTATTCCTTTGTTTAATTATAAGTTATTTTCTCTTTTCCCTAAATTTTTTTTCATACTTTTGATGACCAGAAACGAGAATAGCATGAAATGTACCTCCCCTACTAATTTGAACCTAATTCGGGAAATGAGATATGAATGAAAAGGACATAATGTTTATGTGAATCATTTTTTTCATGATATATATTGTACATAATAACTTTAATCATAATTGAATTTAAGATCGAATATCTCTGTGAAAATATCTAAGAAAACCCTATGATCATGACTTCTTTCAAAAAATCCTTTAGTATAAATTATGTTCTTAATTAAAATAGATCAAATTCCTATGATTCATCTTGTAAGTTATTTTTCTATGATGTATTAGAGGAAACCAAAGGAAGCAACTTCCTTCAAAAAATTCTCCTTGCCTTACAACAAATAATATAAAAAATAGATGGTAATGCCTATATATAATTCTCTCAAAAAGAAATACGATTAGAGATATAATTTCATGGTATTTATTGATTGGCATAGGTGCGTAACAAAATTTTGCTTTGAGTATGGAAATATATGACGATAAGGTTGATGTGGGATCCATCGATAACGACCATGAAGGCAACGTTGGAGCGTTGTTGGTGCCACGAGGAGCGCTCATTCCGTAAATGCCTCTTCGGTGATCACATTTGCTTGCAATGCATGAGAAGTTATTATGAAAACATCCCGACATACAACTAGAAGCGCCCCTCCACTCGGGAGAAGATTGGGAGTGTGTTTTCTGGTCCGCCAGAATACTTCGAGGTAGAAATTTGATTTAATCTCAAACTTTCATTTTTATAATGTCTAGAGACTAATTAGTGTGATATTTCATATCATTCCAAATGGAAGCCTTGCAGTTATTAATGTCCAATTTGACCAATATTATTTATTTGTTATTAATGTCCAATTTTATTTTCTCAGTCCATCAACGTTATTGACTATTCCCTTATAATTGGGATAGATGAAAGAAAGCAGGAATTGGTGGTGAGCATCGTTTAGTTTGCAAATGTTTGATAAATGGAAGTGGTTGGAGTTCATCGCCAAGAGCTTTCTTAGCTGGTGTGAGGGTGCATTGCAAGGGCGAGAATTCATCCAACCAACTATTATACCACCAAAATTATACAAGGAACACTTCAAAAAGTCTATTCAGACATATTTCGCCTTGGAATAGAACAAAAAGTCATTAGTTCTTCTATGAAGTTCAATAATGTTTTACTTTTTGGTTTATGTGGATAAATGATGAGAAAGAAATTTTTCAGTTATCAAATTAGCATAATAAAGCATGCATGTGTGCAGTTCTGAGTGTACATGATGTGACACCTGTCATGGTGCATGTGCAGGTGTAATTGTAAAAAAAATTCAAATTAATAAATGGAAAGTTATTTTTTGTGTTTTTGACAACTGTTATGAGTGGCATTTTTCTGTTTTTAACCTGGGGGCGGAAACGGTAATTTGGCTAGATAAAGTGGGCGAAAAAATTTTCAATTTCACAGGGGCTTCCTTGTAAAAGTGATGAAGGGAGGGCCCGTAAGAGACAAGAAGGTCTTTTAGAAAAAAGGTGTATTATTTGTGAAATAAATATTCTAGTTTTCGGTTTTTCTTGTGTTTTGTTTTGAAATTGACTTGTTTTTGTTTTTTAATTGATGAAATCGGGGCGGAAACGGGAGAGTTTGGCAAGAAAAAGTAGGTCAAAGTGGGCGAAGGAAATGATGAAAGGAGTGGGATTAGAAAGTTGCTGAATCAATAGGGTTTTGATAGATCAAAGAGTTTTGGTACTGGGCTTCATAATAAGGTGAGTAATTAATTATTCTTTTAATTTTTGATTTATTGTTCAATTTGTATAATTTAGTTTTTTTTTTGGATCGTAATGCAGTCCCTTGATGACCTTATGAAAGGAGCCTTAATATAATATTATGTTAATTTTTTTTATTTGGATATTAGGATACTGGTATGATAGGATAAGAGCGGTGATTGTGAAGCAATGTGGATATACTGAAACAGTTAGGGTTTCAAAACCTGTACGAGTTTCAAGTGAAAGTAAATTAATTCTTGATAAAATCCACCGACCAAATGGAGGCTTCAATTCTCTGAATAATAACAGTCATTATTACACGACAAATCTCAAATCTCTACTTATTTTTATTATTGAAATTATAACTTTTTTTGTTTCTTATGCTAACTAATTGAAATTTCAATTCTTTTTTCAGCTTAAGAGTGGTTTTGCGATTTACAAATGGCAATACGAACAAATCCATTTCTCCAAACCCCAACAAATGGTGATTTACAAAGGCTCTCGTGAGAAAAATACTCAGCAAAAACCTAAAAAATCTGGAAAAATCGCCACCTTTGCATGACGAAAGGTTAATCAGGTGGGAATTAGGGTTTAGCTGGCTAGAGCACTTGAAAAAGAAGAAAGAAGAAACCCTAAATGAGTGTCCAAGAGGGAAGAATAATACTGTCAAGGGTTTGGGCATGCATTTCGAGCCGTTGAAGAAAATAAAAAAGAAAAGTGATGATGATATCAGCTCTGATGTCAGCGGTTCTGGCACGGATCTCAAGGTGAGGGAAACTGATGACTGATATGATATTTTGAGTTTTTAGAAGGGTTTTATACAAAATTCTACCTCGTGTGCTTTATATTATGGACAGGTGGCGGATTTTCTATAACATCAAATCGGTACGTATTTTTTCAGAGAGGGATGCGTAGTGAAGCGCAAGAAAAATTCCACAAATCTACATTGGAGACACTAGACTACATGGTGGGCCCAGCTAACGTGATCATCGGCAATTTGCAGAACTTCTCTACGAGCCTGGCCTCAGCAAAATCGGTTGGAGTCGTTCAAATATTTCTCCCGGTGAATGTTCAGGGCAATATTGATCGCATTCAAACGAAGCTCAACACGTCTGCGGACGGTCTCGCAATGCTGGCCACAAAGAATTCGAATAATATCAAGACTTTCTTGGATTCCATGTATGTATTCCTTCTCAATCTTTCGTAATTAATCATATAATATAATCAATATATTATTTTGCGTATGTCATATGATTTTCACTATATGATTTGCCAATTTATGATTTAAGTTTTAAAAATGTCATATATATAATTTTTCTCATTTTTTTGTTTTATATACAGGCAATTGTATTTGATCATAATTGCGGCTGTGATGCTCTTCTTGGCATTTGTTGGATTTTGTAAGAACTTACTCCAAACATTTAAGATTGGATCTTTTTATTTAAAAAGAATTGCTTATGCTAACTTTTTTTTAATTTTTTTCCTTTTTCAATACTTTCAATCTTTGGACTGCAATTCCTTGTCTCTGTGTAAGTTTCTCATATATTTTTCAATTTGAGAAAAGTTGAAAAAACTATTAAAAGAGAGAACTGGATTAATTTTTTTAAGAAAGAACTACAAGCGATTGCTTGATTTTTATTCTCTTTTAAATCAATTTTGTTAGACGAACTCCTCACCTATGAAAATTTGGGGCTAATACCTTACCAGTAGACTATCTTGGTGGTGGTGAACTGGATACATTATTATGCAAAGAATAGTTGGAATTCATATTATAAATTTATGAATGGAATTAAAAAAATTATTTTCTCCAAATGAAGACACCTTGGTCCTTGAAAGTTATCCTTATTTATGTTTCTAAAATTCTGTTAATAAAATCTGCTGACAAAATATTTCAGACTGGTGGTGATTGGGTGGATTCTAGTAGCTGGCAAATTCATTTTGTGTGGAATATGATTTGTTCGGGGAATTTTCTTCTGTAGTTTAGGGTTTGCTAAGGAATCTTCCTTCTGTTGCACAAGTAATCCTTTTCCTCTCAAACGAAAGAAATTTAGATAAGCCCCAACCAAATAAACAAGAAAGTAAAAGAAGCATATACAAATCAAATCCACAAACTAAGCCCAAATATACAAACTAGAGCATTCATAATATCTAGTTCCCAATTAAACCATGATACTTGCCTAAATATGGCATTCAATGCCAAAAATTCCAACAAAAACAAAATAACTTCAAATATATTAACATATTTCCCTCTCTATAGACATATTTATACATTCATGTTTTTCTCTTTTCTAAAACCTAACTTAACATCTCTCATATTTTTATCATCTAACCAGTGTATTAACCGACACATGTGTGGCAATGGACGACTGGGTGACTCACCCACACGAACAAACCGCATTGGACGACATCGATGTATCGGAGTCGTGAAGTCACTTGTCAAGTTGTCGGCATTGTGAACCAAGTCATAACAAACATCTCAAACCAGAACTTCCCGCAAGTTCTTGGTCCGCCTTTGTACTACAATCAATCCGGACCGCTGATCCCCCCGCTCTGCAGTCCGTACGATCCGGATATGAGCAATCGGACATCCTTGGTCACTGAAGTTACTTTGGAAGATTCATCCAAGGTAATTAAATGTGTAAGAATATTTGTTTAAATTAATTACATTACATGATAAAATTCAAAAGAAACCATAGTTAAGACTATTTTGTACACATAAACGCAATTGGCATAGCAATAAAGAGTGATAGCAGTGAAATAGAGTTATAGTGCAAATATTATAACTGAGTATAATTAACTAAAAATATTAATATTTGTACTATAGTATTGTCATGTTATCATTCTTTATCGTCATACTGACTAGTTTTATTGTTAAGATAAATATTAAATAATATTTGTTACATAATATTCAATACACCAATTTGTTATAATAGGTATGGAAAGAATACGAATGTGAAGCCGCTCCATCTGGCAGTACAGAAATTTGTACCGGAGTGGGGCGCTTAACGCCATCTCTCTACTCGCAAATGTTGGCAGCAGTGAGCGTGAGTCAGGGCCTGTACCAGTACGGTCCATTTCTGACTCAACTGGAGGATTGCAGTTTCGTGCAGGAGACTTTCACCTCCATTTCGGCGAACAATTGTCCTGAACTGGACAGAGACACGAAATGGACTTATGTCAGTTTGGTCATAGTTTCGGTTGCGGTTATGTTGTCTCTCATATTTTGGGTTGTTTATGCGAGAGAAAGAAGGCATCGGATTTATAATAAGGATTTTTTAGCGAGATCCAGCCTGCCCCCGCTTCCGTTACAAGATAAGGCGAATAGTTGTTTTGATGACTGATGTATTGTTTTTCTTGTGTTTATATATATTGTGCTTTTGTGCATATATGACTCTGTGATAGATTTTTGTTGGTGGTAAGTGTAACTGATTATTGTTTCAATGTAATTTTGAAATGTTTGGATGATTGTCTGTTTGTATCAAGAGTTTGTGTAGAAGGATTCAAGTAACTTGCAAGATCTGCATTTTAAGTTTTGGTAATAAAGAAAAGAAGTTGTGGGTTGTGCATAACTTTGCTTAAGATTTGACCTAAATTATATATGATAAAAATTGGTCTTTTACTGGTGGAATTGGAAGGAAAAAAGATAAAAGTTAATCATTCTGATAATCTGTATGAGAGAGTTACTAAGCGGGGTTAATACCCACACAACACAAATTAATAAAAGGCCCATAGTCTTAAAAAGTCCTCCATGTGCAAAAATAATTAAATATTTATTCTATTTTTTCCCCTCCATGTATTTTTTTCTCCTGGCACACACACAAAAAATATTTCCCTTTCATATTAGCCGAAGAAAGTAGTGTTAACAAAAAGGATAAGAAATCCTCTCAATCCTCCATCACCTCTTATAATTTGATCATATTATTATTTATGAATAATATAAATGATTCTAACCGCAAAACATACGGCTGCCGTAAATCCTACACACTTCTTTTTTCCATATGATCTTAGTGCGTCGTATTGACAAGTCTACATACGTACACACCACACTTATAATATGGCACGCATGATATAATGATGAATCATACACACTAAGAACATGAAAATATGTAGAAAATAATAACATTGACCCGTCTTCTAAGTATATTACTCCATAACTTTATTATGGGGCTAACAACTACAATTAAATAATAAGTTAAATCAAGGTCTCTGTTTCTGGTTGAATATAACTATGTAACGTCAATGTAGACGTTGCACCAACCAATTGAACCACAATTGGTTAGCGACCTCAACTTGAGTTGAAATTGTCCTAATTACACCACACTCACATGACAATTGACAACACCCAAATATATAAAATATAAATAGAAAATAATAATATCATGTTGACTGACTGACAATTTTGACACGGAGCCAGATGTTTTGATCCAACCAATTTTGATTTTGGCTCCGGCCTGGTTCAGATTTCTTGGCGGGAACAATTAAAATTAGTATTAAAGTATCAAAAATGGAAAATTATATAATAATTAAATTAGAGCACTTGCCGCCTTATTTTAGGTAGCTTTCGATTCGATTTGAAATTTGTAACCAGATTCAAAATTCAATAAATTCGTTTAATGTCAAGCTGATTCGGTTCAAGAACCAACATCTGACTATAACTCAGCGTTTAATGCGCTCCAGTCCAGCAGCCTCCCATCCTTTTCCTTTTTCCCTTTTTATTTATTTCTTCTTTTTTCTTTCTCTTTTTCTTTTTCTTTCAAAATACAACTTTCCTATCCTCTTTTATGGACCCACATAAATCCCTATTTATGTGGCCCAAAATAATTCAAATAATAATTGATTATTTCATTTTTCTGAATTTAATGATTTATCACTGATTTTTACTGCATCAAAGATGGGCGGACAGTTATTTTTAGTTGCATTTTCTTCTTTATTCAAAGTCCATATTTTCTTTTCTAGTTTCATTTTTAAAGTCCAAATTCAAAGCGCTCTGTTCAAATTCAAATTGGCGCACAAAGTCATAAGATGCCTTTGTACATTATTCTTCCAACCCATCTTCCTTTTGCCTCCTTTCATATTTCGCATCTTATAATCACGATTTTATATTAATATTCTTTTCGTCCTTTATAATTTAAATTTTGAATTTCAAATTGCCAATTGTCCTGTTGTTCATAGAAGACTACACGTCACGACTTTGCATCTTTTCTCACACCCAACGCGACCTTCCTTTCCTGCATAATAAAAAAACAAACAAAAAATAACAAATAAGTTAGAAAAAGTAATAAATAAATAAATAAAACGAAAATAACGAATAAAAAAGAAAAATCAAATAAACAAAGTATACGTACTACCTCAAAAAGGAACACGCAATACAAAGCAAACAAAACTGGAAAAAAACTTAAAACCACACTAATAACTTTAAGTTAATGTAGTCAGTTATTCAAGTTGAACTTTCAGTGTTAATGTGATTAATTAATATGTTAAAGTTAATTGTCCTGTGATGTCTGTCCTCTGTTTTTCACTCTGTTCCAGTTCAGATCTGCGTTCCAATTCCACAAAAATTTATGTACATGTCCTTCCTATTTTCCCAATTCCATCCTTGCAAAAACTCGGAAGAATCCCAAAAACAAAACAAAAACAAAAACAAAAATAAAACTCTCTTCTCACAAATCCCGCTATTCTAAACAGAAAGAAACATTCTTCCTTTTCACCCGAGTATTTCCACCAAATTGCGAAAACACCCTTTTCCTTTTTACCTTTTTTTTACCATTTTTTTACCATTTTTTTTGCCTGAACTAAGAACCATTTTCAGCCTTGGACATGACTGAAAGCCGGCTGGGCCTAGGGTTGAATTCCCCTCTTCTTCTCTGGCTGTGCGAACTCGGCCTGATCAGCGCCGCCAGAGCTCGCTTCACTAAATCGCCTTCCACGGTCGAGATCCGGATCAGCGAGTTCGTCATGGCCGACCGCCGCGCGTTCAGCCTGTTCGACGACGGCGCCGCAGATCCGCCCCGGTGAGGACTGTTATACGGCGATCTGTGGAGACTGCAGCGGAAGGAACCGGGGTGAGTGGTCGGCGCGCACATACAGGTCTTACGGGTGGATTTCACGGCGGGGATGTTCCTGCTGGGAGAGATTTCGCGCCGGTGGGAGGAAGGCAGCGCGAATTTCACGCCGGTGGCGGGCTGTGAATGTCCTGAGAAGTTGACGCGCGTCGGGGAAGAAGATCTGGAGAGGAAGGTCTGCGACTGGGTCGAAGACGAGAAGGAAGACGGCGAGAAGGAGGTTGAGAACGACGGCGAGGTGGATGCGAACGGCGACCGGGTGCATCCGCCGCCGAACCGGTCTGACGGCGACGCCGACCGGCTACCGAACTGGTTGACCACCGGCAGAACCGGCCCGCTTGAACGCCTTGAACTAGCCTTCATATTTTCAAAAGTTCAAAGGACTGGAATGTAATTTTCTAGGGACTGAAAACAAAATTATAAGGGGCTTGAGAACAATAAGGAAGATTGGAGGGGGGGAGGGGAAAATTTTCAGAGGGGTAAGTGGCTATTTTGCCAAACAGAGCTCTGGAGATGGTGTGGTATTTATAGGCGAGGAGAGAAACTAGGGTTAGTGGCTAGTTCGTGAATTCAGGAAACTTTGAGGGCGGGAGTGTAATAGTATTGACCCGTTACTGGTTGGGTTAACTTAACCTAACCATGGTTAAATGCGCAACTCAATGAACCTGTGGGCGCGTGATTTCTCATTTTCCCTGCATCTGGTCTATTCCGTACTGTATGTTCTTTACGCGCCGACTCGGTCAAAGATGGGTAGTTTTAGTGCCGGTGTTTTTGAGAAGTTGTAGACCGTGTTTAGAAAAGTTGTTTCTAGGAGAGGGGAAGGAGGAAAACGGCTGTGTTAAGTGATTGTTGTGTGGACCTGGAGTATGCGTTTTATTAGAGTGGTTGTTTGGTGAAGTATTGATGTTGTTGTAAGCCAGGCTCAGGGAGTGATTTTGTGGAGGTGGACACGCAATTTGTTGCCTTGAATAAATAAATGTTTCTGTTTCCTTTTTATATTAGTGGACATTTTATTATTGCTTGGGGAGGAAGAAAAATCAATGGTGGACTTGGCCTACTGTGGAATTGGGATTGTGAATAGTATGTGGTGTTTGAAGACCGAGTCTTGAATTAACTTGGGTGATTAGTGAACTGGGGTGAGAATCTGAGCCGTGTGAATTTATTTAGTTTACCGCGGAAAGAATCTGTGAAAATATATTTGAGACTTTGAATGGGTAAATAGAAATAAATACTTTGAGAAAAGGAAATTTGGCCGAAGTGGATGTGGACTTGGAGGGAAAGAAATTGAAATAGTGAATTCAATCAATGGTTTGTTGAGTTTTAGTTTGTGGTGCTTAAAATGTGATACTTCGTGTAGTCGGTTATAATTTTACTCTTCATAATTTTACCATCATTATTCAAGTTCAAGTTATAATTTAATAAAGCTAAAGAGGCTTGATTGCTGATGCAAGTCTCAATATATGTCGGATCGCTTGCTAGAAGAAATGTTGAAATGTGATAGCCATCGATAAAAAAATTCACGATGATAATCAATTGTTGATGGTGTTTATTCCTATTTGTCAATTTAGAATAAAACATATATATTGCTAAGAGATTTATATTGTCAAAGAAAATAGATATATTGACAAATTGACACTCAAAACGAATACATAAATAGTATATATTGAGATTAAGCATTTTTTTATTTGTTATTCTAAAAGATAATAGGCTGATCAAAGTTATATTGATTTTTAAAAATAATGTGATGAATTTTTTAAACGTTGATGTTTGAAAAATATAGTTTGCTAAAACACAAGAAAACATATATTATATACTAACATTCTAGAAAATATTAGTCATGTCACAAGCATATATTACATATTGACAAAAAAGTGCCCAAGAAGTCTTAAAATTAAAAAAATAATGCCTATGGGTTTGAAAGCAAAAAAATTAAATTAAATTAAATTAAAATTTAGTAGATATTTTGCTTAATTTGAACTACTCATTCCCCTTTGTGTTTAATTGTTAACTCTAGACAACTTATATTTATGCATTCACATACCCACATAAAAACCAAATCTTAATATTTTAAATCTCTGAAGATTACTATAGTATTTTGTCTATATTATACATTGTACATTTTTACTACAGTATTTTATTTTATTTTATTGTGATTGTACATTGTATCTTTCTTGTACAATAAATATTACATTTATTATAACAAAAGAAAATATCACTAGAATTTTAACTCATAATCTTTTGGCTTACATACAATGCACTTTACAAATTAAACAATCCATTAATTACCGGTACATTGTATTTTGAATATGGGATAATTTTTTACCTGTTTCTCCTCCCTCAGTGAGAAATCCCTACGGATCGGCACATATCCAGCGAATTTCACCAAATGCAGGTGTCGATCGCAAGTTTTACTTCATTTTCGTATATATAATGATTTTATTTATTGAAATACACTAAATATTGTCATTTTTGACTTCTTTTTTAGATCAATTCTCTGGTTACTGTGACTTCTCCCGAAAAGCAAGTGTCGCAAGTTTTACTTCATTTTTGTGTATGTAATGATTTTATTTATTGAAATACACTAAATATTTTCATTTTTTTACTTCTTTTTTAGATCAATTCTCCGGTTATCGTGACTTCTCCCGAAATGCAGGCGTGGATCGCAAGTTTTACTTCATTTTCGTGTATATAATGATTTTATTTGTTGAAATACACTAAATATTCTCATTTTTTTTACTTCTTTTTTAGATCAATTCTCTGATTATTATGACTTCTCCCGAAATGCAGGCGTGGATCGCAAGTTTTACTTCATTTTCGTGTATATAATGATTTTATTTGTTGAAATACACTAAATATTCTCATTTTTTTAACTTCTTTTTTAGATCAATTCTCCGGTTACCGTAACTTCTCCCGAAATGCAGGTGTGGATCGCAAGTTTTATTACATTTTCGTCTATATAATGATTGATTCTGTTGAAATGCACTAAATATTCTCATTTTTTGAACTTCTTTTTTAGATCAATTCTCCGGTTACCGTGACTTCTCCCGAAATGCAGGTGTGGATCACAAGTTTTTACTTCATTTTAGTCTATATAATGATTGATTATGTTTAAATGTACTAAATATTGTCATTTTTTAACTCCTTTTTTAGATCAATTCTCCAGGTACTGTGACTTTTCTCGAAATTATTACTGTACATGATTGTAGCGCGGAATCACATTTATGATGTAAGTTTTCACTTCAATTTCTCTATTTGTTACATTAAGATATGAAAATTGATTTGTTCTTTTAAACTAAGTGCAAATTGAATCATTTCTATCCTTTTCTTTGATTTCTTAATAAATAGGATGAGAGACCGGAGATGATGGTGAGAAGCCTTGCAGAAATGTTCACTACTCGAAATTACCATGGCAAAATATCATCACTAGAAAAGGGGATCCAAAATAATCCCGAATTAGTAACCGATTCGCTCTTGGAATATAGTCAGCTGAGAAGTGTTTGCGGCGAGAAAAGTTTGGATGTTTCATTTAAGAGAAAAATTTCAAAGAGTGATTATGAAATAAGGGATAATTTCATACATGCCACTACAAAAACTCGAAATATCATATTTGCTATTATAGAAACTTAAATATCATATTTGTCATCATAAAAATTTAAAAATATCATATGAGCCATTACAAAATCTAAAATATCATATTTGCAATTACAAAAACTTAATATATCAAATTTTGCCATTAAATTTACTCAAAACTTAACACCATCTATTTTTTCCGTTAAAATTAATGGTTTAATCTTATAATTATCATTATATCTCTAAATTTATTTCATAAATTAAATTCATATTAAACATCTATCTCTCTTTCTCTTCATGATTTAGATTCATATATAAGCAAAAAAAAAATCTTTCTTTTAATTTGAAGTCAAAAGAATTTGATATGAGAGATATGAGAGAAATAAATTGATTATTTTTTAATAAGTTTTTCTCTTGTGCCAAATTATTTTGACTAACAAATTGAAGTGAATATTATTTTTGTTTATATATGAATTTCAATCATGAAGAGAGAGAGCGAGAGAGAGAGAGAGAGAGAGAGAGATCATCAAATGAATTTTTAATATGAAATCTAATTCATTAACTAAATTTAGGAGTATAATGATAATTATAAGATGAGACCATTAATTTTAATGGACAAATGAATGATTTTTAGTTTTGAATAAATTTGATGCCATATATGACATATTAAGTTTTTTTAATGACAAATATGATATTTAAGATTTTATAATGGTATATATGATATTTTTAAGTTTTTATAATGACAAATTTGATATTTAAGTTTTTATAATGACAAATATAATATTTTGAGTTTTTGTAATGGCATATATAAAATTATCCTTTTGAATATAGTATATTAAGTTGGACAAAAAAAGAAACAAATCTGAATAATTAAATTAAAAGTTGTTGTTAAACCAACATGAGTTAAGAACCTATTGGAGTGGTAAATAGAGTGACTTGCCACATTAATAACACCAGAATGAAACACAAAGGATTGTTAGTTTGTTTGGCCAACTTTTACTCTTAGGCCAACAACTTGGAGTGGCGTGGCATAATTTTTCGGGTGCAGCTCAAACCTTCCAACTCAATTCAAATGGATCATCTTGTTTCCACAAATAAGAAATGGACCACTTGATTCTTGCTTGAAAGTTGAACAAACCTAGATAGATATAACACCAATATACGTACATTTTTGTATAGTTTAGGAGTATGATATTTACTTCCATATCCAAAGTAGATAAAAATAAAAGCTAGCCTTTTTGGGCATTACATTCGAAAATATGTAAATATTCAAAATTTTGTTATCTTGTATAACATTAGGAATCTACGAATCGGTCTGATACCCCGATCTTGAATTGAAAAAAAAAGTGCGGAAATAAGTAAAACAAGTTTTCATCATTTTAATTATGACCCTGGTTCTGTTTTCAGAATTATTATATTTTTTTTGTACTTTTCAGTGCTACGTTAAAAACGATAAGGTAGTTTACTTTAGACCGGTTCAACTTGAGTAACAGTTGAGTTGATTATGTGTACAGAGACTAAGTAAAAAGTTGACGAACAAAAAACTAATAAACAAAGGTATCAAACTAAAATAAACTGTTAATGGTCTATGACTCTACAGAAAGATATTTTGCTTATACACCCTTGAGCTTGTAGTATTTACAGTTGTCTAGTGCAAGCTTTGGAAAATGCCAATAATATAATTTGGCCTACAGATAAATCTCTCATGGTGCTCTGCTCTTTGCATATATATGTATTCGTTCACGTTGGTACTATTACACAAATGTTAAAGGGCCTAGCTGTCTTATTTTATTTTATTAGCACATCTCATCTATCTAGCTGTTCATTAAACAACAATTAAATGTCACAACAGAGGCACGTCTTTGGTTGTTGCCCCCACTACTCCTCCAATCTCCATTTAAATTAATGGATAACTCTTTCATCATGGACCCTGTATACACTCAAAATATTATTATATATCCTTACAAAATATGTATTCCTCCTACAAGAGACCATAGTAAAAGAATGAAGATCAATTGTCGTCTGTAAATAAGTACATTCTGTTTAGCAGTTTCCAAATATATTATAGTATGGTTTACATGCTGTAAAACTTTAACACAAGTTTTTATTTTTACTGCCGAAGTTATGTAAATTGTCCCTTGCTTTGGATAAGATGGATGTGATAAATTAATGAGTGGAGCAAAAGCTTTCGGTTTTCTGTTGGGACAGGTGCCAACAGCTCACATGCTTGCTACTATTATGCAATATCTTATTTAACAGATGCAAATCTTGTAATGTTGCTTCTCTTCTCTGGATAAGACTCTAAACCTAGCTTCTTTTTTTATTTTACTTTTTTTTTTTATGATTTTTGGTTGTGTGTGTTCTCTTTTGGAAGATCTATATCGAGTTGGAGGCCCTACGAACAATTTTTTTACATTACAAACTGTTGTATATACATTTTATATGTTATTTTTCTAAATTTTATATACTATTTTATAATATTTACTATTTAGATAATGTTTATTACATTTATAGATTTATATATTGTAGCATTTTTATATTTTGCTTATAACATCCGTAGAAATGGTAAGCATACTAAAACAACATATGAGCATATTAAAAAAGGGGGACTTTTCTTGCCGGCTTAACAATTTAAAACATTATCTATAAATCCATTTTTTATTTTTATTTTTAATATTAACATACAAATATCACATATTGGCCTTCTTCAAAATAAAAATAAAAATTCAATAATCTTCAATATTTTTAACAAAATCAGTTTTTCTTGCTTCAATAATATTTAAGGGAAAAAACAAGAACAAAAGAAGATTAAATCTCATATTATGAATTGTGTAATAAAGACATGAATGAGGCTCTGTTGCCCCAAATCTGAGGGCAGACTAAAATATCCATTGAAAGTCACCGCTGATATTTTCACATTTAATTTTAGATAGACCAAAAAAGCATTTTTAGACTTTTCTTTTTGTTGTTGTTTTTTTTTTTTTTTGAAAGAATGACTCTGCTACATATATCTGAGCAACTTGTTCAACTTAAGGCAACAAAGTAAATTATATTTAACTAATCAGAAATAATATATAATTAGCCAATCATTTTAATAATATAAATTACTTAATTTCCATCTCATAATCAATAAATTAAACTCATCTCATTTTCGCCAAAGCTCATAGAAGACTCAATCTTTAGTCTAATCTTCTCGCAATACAATCTATAGCCCATTCGCAAAAAATATTGTATATTGCATAAAAGTGAAAAAAGAAGTTCCGAACAAGAAAGATTTAATTTAAATACATTAGAAATATTTTTCTTTACATAAAAAATATTTTTATGCAAAATAAAGATATATAAATTTTGTGGAGGTGTCTATCTCACTATTGTCCTAAAGATACCATAACACATTGTCCTAAAGATACCATAACACTAAGACATTTTTTTTGTTTAAATTTTTGAACGTTGCATTTGAATTTTGAATCTTGTTTTTGGGATTACTCTGTATATCCTACATGCATGTTTGGCAAAATAATTTCATCGTTTTTTGAAGAAACATGTATGGTAGGCTTGTATATCCTACATACAAATGGATTAATCCAAAGTTGTACATTACATACTCCGTACTAGTACAAAATAATTAAGAGTTTATATACACATCCCTCATCATCCTAGCCAACCCACCGTTTATCACGTTTATCATTGATAAACGGGGCTCACTTATTTTGAATATAAGTGGGGTCCGTTTACCAGTGGTAAACGATGAGTTAGGAGGATAGTGAACGAGGAACATATATACTTTTTCAATAATTAATGCTAAAAAAATGGAAGAAACAAAAGTGAAAAAAGGAGATAACCAGAAGATAAGAATTTCATTTTCAATTTTGCATCTATCTTTTCTTGGTAATTTGACCTTAAGACTAAAATTTCTTTTTAAAAGCACAATATTTGTTACCATGAAATAATTGCACAGAATTTTCATGTCATGTGCCTTCTTGATTAATCGATGAAACGGACTTTCTATCTGTTTTAGAAGTTGACCTCTGAAACTCTAAATATACATTAATTAACTGTGCTTTTTTGGGTCCCATCTCACCTCAAAATTCAAATGTTTACTTTGAAAGTTGGGCTTTGTTTGTAAGAAAATTTTGTAACAAACATTAAATCCTTATCTCTTTGTTGTAAATAAATATATATATATTTTTTATCTAATTCCATCATTTTATAGGTGAGGAATTTGAATCCCGCGTATAACAAGATTAATTTGAAAGAAAATAAAAATAAAAATCAAACGATTATCTCTCAAAAAAAAAAATACATTTTTTATCTAACATCATACTACAATGTTTTTATTTTCTTTATTTGAAAAGAAATGGGAATTGCGTCCTTTCACGTCTAGAAAGAGTATTGACTCTTGAGAAATGAGACTTTGTTCCAACTTCTTTTGGGCCCAAAAATGAAGCCACAGTATTTTGTATAGTAATATATTTTATACTTTTGGCGGCCCAGCAGGCCAGCACGCAGGTTCACCATGTCCAGTTTTTTTTTTTCTTTTCGAAACAGTATTTTGCATGTCAAATTTGAAAAAACTATATTATTTTGATGGTCAATTTTAAGCCCTTTTAATCTGTTTTTAACTTTTATTTTATTATTACTTGAAAATGGGACACTGGAAATCTAACTTTTCCTTAAAAGTCTGTTTTATTGGTCCTTTTGTTCAAGGAGACTTAGAGTGGGCCTCTTGAAATTATTTATGGGCCTTAGAAGGCCTTTCGCTTCATAAATGGGATTAATTTCGATTTATTTTTCCAAATTACAGAAAATCACATTTTTTTTACTTCCAAAAGACTTGCACATGCTGCTTCTTTTTTTCCAAACATTCCAAACAACTCATACTCTCAACTCATCCATAAACATACTTTACTTACTATAAAACACTCTTATACTAAATTATCATTATAAACACATCTAAATATTTTCATAATTACATCAAGAAATCATCTTGATTCGGTTTTGGAGACGTCAACAACGCAGTATAAAGACGCAATTTCTCCTCCCCCATTGACGAACAACGCGACAGAGGCCTTCGTGGCCGGATGAACGAAAGAGACGTCAGTGTCTTTCTGTGTTTGTACCGCCTCCATGCCAGTTGTACAGCCACAGCCGCCCAAGTTCGCCAGCCTGGCGAGTAGTACCTCGCACTTCTCTTCACCTTTTCGTTCATAAATGTGTACCTTGTAAAAGTTAACTAATATGTCAAAACTTAAACTTGACAAAAAAAATTGAGTCATAAATATTACAATAAATTTATCTCCATTAAATAATTGATCATTAACTGATCTTTTACAGAATCTTTCACCGGCTTTTGAAATTGAATCCCATGTGATTTTTATATTATTGAGACAAAAAAGAAAAAGATTTAGTGGATGATTATTTAGTAGGTGTATAGTTTCACTCAAAACATTATTGGTGTAAATATATGAAATAAATATTTTTTTCATACCTGAAGTGTTGAGTCACATATTTGACATCATTCGCGTCTAGTCCGAATACTTCGGTGCTTTCGAGACTTGTGAGAGTTGAGGAGGAAGGAGGAAGTCTTTCAATGAATGGCCGGCGAAGGCACCATGACAACAACTCATCGCCCGTAAAATTACCTGAAGTGAATCAGATTCAAAGTTTAGTTTCGTATGATTATAAAAAATGGTATGTACTCTAGTTAGTTGCATGCACAGGATAAAACAAGTTAGAGTTTGAACTTAAAGAAGAAAATAAATTGCTAAAAGCCAATATATTTGAGAATACAAAACCACCCTTAATCTTCATCAATAAATTAAAAATTGGTCACTGCTTTTAGATCCTCCATAACACAGTGTTAAATTTTTTGATGCCGTTTTTCAACAAAAAAATCAACTAAATTTATATATTAATTCTATTAAATTTAAATACCCGGTCCTAGCATACAATAGCTCTTGACTCCAGTTCTAAGTTCTTGGCTGCTCTGTAAATGGCCTCTCACTACGAACAACATTCTCTGTACCGGGTCGCCTTCTCTTATGACCTGAAAAATGGTTATTTAACGTACAATTAATTAGAAAAATAAATAAATTAAAATTGAAATAATGATGATTAAGATTAATTATTATAAAATTGTTAATTGAACTTACGACTTCGCCTTTAGGGAAGATGAATGATTTCACTCTATCACATATGTTCTCCAATACCAACTCATCCATGTATTGAAAAAGTGGCACCTACATTTAGTTCACATGAAAAATGGTACAAGAAATATTTCTAAAAAAACTGAATACTTATATTGAATTCATATGTTATTAGACAGAGTTAATATGTAACATGTCAAACAACCTGTCTGACAAGGTCGAGGCAAAGATGGTATTTAATATCCCTCCTTAAACCTTCTGGAAGGTTCTGGATCATCTCACACTCGTCGACTCCTCTCGTGGCGGCCCATTTCTGTCGTTCGTACTGTCTAACTCGTTGTCTGAAGCTCTGAGGCAGTTGCTTTCTTTTCATCCACCACTCAACGCTTCGCATCCTTAGATGCATCGCTTGTTTTTTCGACGTAGTTGCGTTCAAAAACACCTACATGAAATAATCAAATTATTGTTTCTAAAAAAAGGAAAAAAATGAAGTTTTTTTGTTGAAATAAACCTTGATGTTTCCGATTAACATTGTTACGAGAATGAGGCCGCCTGTTATGGTGAGAATATTGAACACTATTTCGAGCCATTCTGTTGTGCTCTCTAAATTCCCAAATGTGCTACACAAATCACAACATTTATATATAGAATAATCTCATGTGGTTCTTAAACCGTTGGTATAAACTGAATAATTCTAAGACAAATCATGTTTTTAAGATGTAGAAATGATATTTTACCTTAAGGTCATGAGTCCCCAAAAAATGGGGAGTAACATTTTCTCAACCCTGTTAGGGTTTGTCACAAGACTAACGGTCCATTTATAAGCACCATACTGAAAATTATCACTATTATCCAAACAGATATTTCGGGCTTGCATATTATGAGCCCAATTCACTCTCTCCCCCGTGAGTTTGACTGGCGACGTGGCAAAATAAATGGCATCAGTACAAGCCAATGTTTTTATGTTACATGTTTCTGCTTGAAAACATTGAATTTTGAGACATTTATTTGCTCTTTGGATTCCTAACAAGTACCAACATGCCCCCACAGCCTACGGAAAAATAAATCAATAAACTTATATGATAACATCCAAATAACTATGGACAAGGAAGAAAAAAAATAGCAACTAATTAATCAGACTGACTGACATGAGCAGCGACGAAATACGCCATTAGATTTAAAGCAACGCCCCACCAAATCGTACCGAAAACATAGCCGGAGAAATTTTGCATTTTGCGCAGGAAACAGAATGAATGATATATTTTGGGCAGATATTCGAATAAAAATACCACAAGAATCACAGTCATAACGGCTGTTGTTGATCCTCCATGTATTAGAGCTGGAGCCGCCACCCACATTACAATCTGTATTTTCAAAATGAAAAGTAAATATTTTGAAGTTTTTTAGTATATAGAGAGATATGTACTTAGCACTGTGGATCGTACAGCTTCATTGAGAGGGTCCATATATTAGTACACTGTGCATGGATTTTGTTTGTTTCTTTCTTTTCTCTCGCATGAGAACTCTTGTATATTGTCGTGCCACGTTGGCTTATATGCGTCACGGTCAAAAAAAAAAAAAAATCGTAATTAACTAGCAAACAAGTAAGGGACGTCATAGTACAATTATTATTTATTGATATGATCCTTTTGTGTACTATGCTTGTTTGTATTCAGTGGAGCTATATTATGGCTTGTCCAATATTAAAAAAATGTTAAATCTCATATAATAAATAGTTTAAAACTATTATAAATATATACATCAACATAGTGGTGGTGTTCGGTGAAAAGTCAAATAGTGGAAGAGCTAGGAAGAATGATTATTTCATTTTATTTCAATATTGTTTGATAACATTCATATCCATGAAATAACAAGTTAATTTAAAATATATAAATAATATCTAATTATTATAATGTTCTTATTCTAATCATATTTTTTTTAATTTATTTAATTATTATTATTCAATCTAAAAGAAAATAAAAAAAGTTTTTTAAATAAATAAGATAGAAATAATTTTTTTGATTTACTAAATCCTTTATGCATGGCAAAAGAGATGCAAAAAAATAAATAACGAAAGAAAGATATGGTAGATGAATCGCTTTATATAGAGAAAAATGAGCATAATTATCTTCACATTTTAAATATATAATTTCATGAAATTATTATTGAGAATTGATATTTTTTTTTATCCTTATTTTTTTACAAAAAAAATATTTGGAAAGAAATAAGAGAGGGAGAGAGATGTAATATTAATTACTAGTGTCATATCATTTTAGGGTGAAAGAAAGAAATGTATTTTTGTTTTAAATTTTGGCTTATTCCATGGAAGAAAATTTTTTCATCTCCCATGAAAGAAGGAAATTTCATTCTTCCACCTATTTATTCCATTTTCTTTTACCATTGTTGGACTGAAAAAACTCACTTATTCTACTCTTCCCCTTTTATTCACCTTGCCGAATGCCGATTGAATTTAGTATTTTAGGATAACATCATTATTCAATTCCATCAATAGATTTGTTTTAGTATACTTTCTTCAAAGATATCAGATACATGTGTCCGCATAAATTATATATAATATATGAGAGATATAACCCTCATATCAGCACACATTTACCATATACAATTAGTCACCATCAGGGTAATTTGGTTAATATCAAGTGTTCGTAAGTAAATTTTTACTTCACTTGCATCATGTGACCATGTCATATATACATTTTGATCAATATACTTTTCCTTTTCTGTGGTAACAGGTAAAGCAAAAAAGCAAGCCCTACCATTTTGTATTAGTAATAAAAAGTTTTACAAAAGTATCTTCAATTCTATGTTTTACAAACCATCACATTTTTCTTACTAAGATTTACTAATTGCTCTAACTGATATTAAGCATGTTTTTCAGCGTTAAACTTGTCTATGGCTGCTAAGTGCTAATACAACCGGATCAGTATAACTTCAATGAGTTTGCAAGTTCTTTAATTCTTAAGTGATGTTTATGTCTTAAGTTACAATATATCATTTAAAATAGATAAAATATTAATTCTCATTAATGACTATTATCTTAGTATAAGTGATATTATATACATTTTTATTATCAGAAATATAATTCTCATTTCATTCTTACTTAAATGACAGTGGTCGTGATGCTGGCGGTCATATATTTGATCTCATATAGAATATATTGTATCATAATATTGATCATAAAAATTGTATATATTTATGAGATCCGGTGTTCTTTGTTTATCGAAATTACATAGCCATATTTCAAGTGCAGCTGCTCCTGATAAACTCACAAATGAAAAGATAAGATAGAGATTTCAAATCATTCAATGCAAGGTGCATAAAACAAGCAAAATAATGGGATTTCATACCTACACTAGTTGTATTTTATTTGAAATGTAGAAGCTTGAGCTAGGAGCTTACAAAGGAAATGAACTCTCAAAATCAAAACCAAATTAAGTACACAAAAAGAAACTCCAGAAAAAGGAAAAGAGAAGATAGAATACCTAACCTGCATGATAGGAAGAATAACAAAGAGATCCAAAACCAACCCATTCTTAGATCTCAGATAGAGGCTCTTCAAAAACCCTAATTTTACTCTCTTCTCTTCCTCCACACAACTCTTCCCTTCTTCCACAAGCCCTCCACATGCAATCCTCACTTGCATCCATACATTCCACACATGCATCGTATCAACCATGCATCGTAAAATCGTGACCATCATGGTGAGCCATCCATCGATAAACAAACACATCAGAGGTCCACTTAGAGATACTGCATAGAGAAAAAGCGGGTCTATCATCAAACCGGCCGCACACGCGAGAAGATATGCTCGGTTCCATTCGCGGGCCCACTTGGCGGTTGTCGGAGAAGAGATTGCCCATCTTTCTTTGGAGTCATGAGATGAACTCTCCTCCTCACTTGGCATGGTGAAATTAGATGGTCTAGGTGGAAGAAAAGTCTAATGATGATGTGGTACTTAAGGTACAAAAATAGTTGAATGGAGAGAAAGGGGTTATGATTTGAGTGGTCATTATGTTTTAGGATGCCAGTTAGAGTGTTCATAAAAGGAAGGAATGAGGTAACCTGTACAAATCGAAATCTAAATGGAAGCAAAGAAATAATTGAAGGTTAAATAACATACTTGACAGTATAATTTAGTGAGATTTTTTTTGTCAATTTTTATGATGTGGGGTCTCATCTCGGACAATATAAATTAATGACATTGGCGAAGTTTGCTATCTAATAAATAAAATGATCCAAATTTCACAATTTTTCTTGATGGTAACTAACCATAAATTATATTTGTCTTATTGGAGCTTGTTTGGGTTGGAAGCTTTAATCCGTGATAAATAAAAGGGATACTTTCATATATGCCACTAAAAAAACTCAAAATATCATATTTGCCATTATTAAAATTTAAATATCATATTTGCCATCATAAAAACTTAAAAATATCATATATGCCATTACAAAATCTAAAATATCATATTTGCCATTACAAAAACTTAATATATCAAATTTTCCATTAAATTTACCCAAAACTTAACAACATTTATTTTTTCCGTTAAAATTAACAGTCTAATCTTATAATTACCATTATATTCATAAATTCATTTCATGAATTAGATTCATATTAAATCTCTCTCTCTCTCTTTCTCTTCATGATTTAAATTCATATATAAGTAAAAAAAATTCTTTCTTTTAATTTGAAGTCAAAAGTATTTGATATGAGAGAAAAGAATTGATTATTTTTTCGAATAATTTTTTCTCTCGTGTCAAATTATTTTGACTAACAAATTGAAGTGAAGATAATTTTTGTTTATATATGAATTTCAAGAGAGAGAGAGAGAGAGAGAGAGAGAGAGATCATCAAATGAATTTTTAATATGAAATCTAATTCATTAATTAAATTTAGGGATATAATGGTAATTATAAGATTTGACCGTTAATTTTAACGGAAAAAATTGATGATTTTAAGTTTTGAGTAAATTTGATTGCAAATATGATATATTAAGTTTTTGTAATGGCAAAAATGATATTTAAGATTTTATAATGACATATATGATATTTTTAAGTTTTTACAATGACAAATATAATATTTAAATTTTTATAATAGCAAATATGATATTTCGAGTTTCTGTAATGGCATATATGAAATTATCCCTAAATAAAAATCCAAAATAACATAATTCATGCAACCTCACATCACATGTGATGGCTTTTTGTCACCAACTCCATAAGCCTTCTCATTTTTCTCCTAGCAACCAATTCGGAATAACATTTATAGCGAGTGCACTATCATGCATACGGTTACTAAACAAAACAAAAAATTAAAATCATGATCATTATATAATACCTGATTTCCTAAAATCAGTTAGAGTCAGCATCAAATTAGACATTATAAATTTCCAAAATCTTCCCTCAAATATTTTTTGCCAAAATCTGTTATCAGGAGCTGAATCATAATTTTTTGATCATGATCCAGAAACATTTTAATCTTTAATCATTCTTAAACTACAAACGCTCATGTTTTATGCTATAAATTGACATGTAAGTACCAAAAAATACAATCTCGCATTCTCATACAATATCTGATGCTCGGTCTGGATCGATCGAGAGGTAGACAATTTCGCAGCAGCTTCCTAAAATTTGGTTGCATGTGCATAAATGTCGCATCTCACTTCTTAGGTCACCATCTATAGGGAGGACCACATAGCTGGTTTTGAGCCGTTTTGTGCCAAAACAAAGGATCAATCTGCCAAAATTATTCGAAAGCTCCACAGATTTTTGGCCTTTTTGTGCCAAATCAAAATCCTTTATGATGAAAATTTGATGTAAAAAATTGAAACCACGCATTGTTGATAGCCCTCTAGGTTTAGTTAGTCTGATGTATTTGATATAAGATGTTTGGGATTCGAATTTTCTTGATAAAAAAATGATAATAAACTTAGGATTTTTTAACTTTACCCACGACTTAATAAAAAGAAACTTCACTCATGAGAAGAAAATAAATCCGATAGTAAATGATTTATCAATAGTCAGTAGACACTCTTTGTAGCAATTAGACAAACCAAATTTTTTATTTTTCGCCATTTATCCGAATAAAACTATCGAAATATTTTAACTAAAAATGATTTTATTCAGTCGAAAGCTGAACTAATCAAAACAAATTTCAACTTTGAGATGTGGTCTATAGAATTTATGAATTTTTCATAATTTGCGGTTATACTCTTTTTTTTTTAAAGAATTCTAGCACTAGCTGACCTAGTGTTGATTTATTTTGTACTTATATGGGCTTCGGCTATGGCTATTACAGATTTTGGTAGGGCTTTGGGCTTTATCTTACATAGATTCTTGTGGTGCTTCAAGCTTATCCATTTCATGCCTGTAAATTTGTTTATTTATAAAACAAAAGGAAAAAAAAAGGTTTTTCATTTCCTTTGCTCCTATATTTACAGAAATATCTAAACTAAATCTATCTTCTTTGGACGAACAATTAAACTTTTACTGTAAGTCCTGAAAAACTAAGTTGACAAAATAAGGAAAAATATAAACAGTTCTGCTACTTTTGCATTAGAATAAGAGATGAAAGTATCAAAAGTCAGCTATCCATCTAATATATTCACAACTATTGCTTTTTGTTTGGAAACGCGTTTAAATAATATAAAGACTTGTAAATGAGAATTTTGTTTTCTGTTGATTGAATTTTCCGCTGAAAATCTGTTATTTGACTATATATTTATTTATTTATTTATTTATTTATTTATATCATCCAATATTTTATCCAATAGTTGCTGTAAGTATCATATATCCTAGGAATATTCTCTTATGAAAGTAGCTTACATGAAACAATATGAAAAAACATATAATTTCTCTCTTCAAATCTTTACATAAAAAAACTAAAGAGGTGTGTAATGACTCTTGCTTGGACCAAGGGAAAGTGGAAATTATATATAAATAAACTACAAGAGTTAGCTTAATTGTAGGGGTTATTATTTTATTTTATAATGAAATGGGAGAAAACTGCAAATAATTATACTGACCACAAATTAAATATATGTTTCTCTACACTTGATCAGTTCAATTATTATTATTTGAGTATCAGTTCAATTATTAATTAGGGGAAAAAAGAAGGGTCTGGCTGATCTGGCATACAGAACACAATATATAATTGTCTAGTGACGAGCAATCCTCATCCCAATTTTAAATATGATAATCATATTACCGCAAAAGTACACACTATACATTTTTTTTTATTTTCTAATATACATTAAAATGATATTTATTAAAAAGAATCTTTCAGCGGCTCATTTTATGAGGTCAACTTCTTTCCGGTCAAAAATACTCAAAATTAAGAACCTTCATAAAGGACACATCATAGCTTTGAATTTTGTTTTCACATTTCATATTGCCCCCAAATCCTAATTAATAGATTTAATAAACAAAAATGGGGCGCACCATTACATCCCATGAACCGAGAACATTGGACAAATGACCATCTGTTTATTTTTATATATCAATATTAATATATATGAAGAAATGTTGATTAATTAATTAACCTCTTCCACATTTACTCATCTCTTCCTTGCTTTATATTTTCAACTATTTTGGTCATATAATTCATTAATTCATCTCAAATACTCACCTCTCCTTCAATACCCACTCATTCAATCGTACATAACAAGACAAGATAGAAAGGTCCTAGATCAAGAGACCAAAAAACAAAGAAGAATCTCAGAGGAGATCTAGAGAGAGACCGCAAAGATCAACAAACAAACACCTAATTTGCAAAAATGGTAGACGTGAAAATCGGGACTCGACCGCCGTGGGTTGGTCTGGCGGCAGCAGTCTGGGTGCAACTGGCAGCAGCAACCGCGTACAACTTCCCGCTCTATTCCGGCACTCTGAAATCCGTGTTGGGATATGATCAACAACAACTGACGATGTTGGGCGTGGCGAACGACATCGGAGAGAATTTTGGTATAATTCCCGGAATCCTCTGCAACTGGTTGCCGCCGTGGCTCGTGCTAGGTGCCGGCGCTACAATGTGCTTTTTAGGGTTCGGTGTGGTTTGGCTTGCCGTTACGCAAACGGTTGTTGGCATGCCATTTTGGCTGGTTAGTTTTTGAGATATATGTTTTTTATATTCTTATTCGTGTTTATCTGTTTTGGTATTTAATTCACTCAGCCAATATTTACAGAAAATGATTGAAGGCAACATATAACATTATTCTGTCCATGCACATGTATCTTATATATACTATACTTTTTAATGGTGGAGTTTAATTAAGGGCTTCCAACTATTTTGATAATTTTACACATAGTAATTATAGTTTACTCATTATTTTATACTTTTTTTAGTGTTGTTATTTATACGGAGTTAATTAGTTGTGTTCAAATATAATACTGACTCAATTAATTATAATTCATATGTGTTCAAAGATATTTTAATTCCGTTTATATAGTTTGTCGAAAGGATAATATAAAAGAAATAGTCTTTTGTCTAGAATATCATTTAAGAAATATTGCATAACATGTGATAAGTTAAATAAACAAAGATGGGTGCTGAATATTTATATTAGAGTTGAATTAATTTTCATATAGTATAATGTTAAAAAACTGAAAACCATTGTTGTAGGTCTCATAGGGCTTGTTTGGCAAGTGGATTAGTGGAATGGAATTGAATTTTAAGATGGAGAAGTATAAAATTCTGAATTAATTAATTCTAAAGTTTGTTTGGATGTTAGAAGTATAAAATTCTAAAAACATAATTTCTTGTTTGGTTGTTTGTAAAAATCTGGAATTATGTTATGATTATACAATTAGTAATATAAAATATGGAATAATAGAATATAAAGTAATATAAAATAAAACATATAACATAAATAATACAAAATAAAATATATAACATAAATAATATATAATAAAATAAATTAATATAATAAAATAATAATATAATATAATATATGATGGAATTTTGGACTTCTAGCTTTTAGAGAAAATTATATTTAAGTGAAATTATATAGAGAAGAAATTTCAAAAATTACTTAATTCTTATTCCAATGGTTTGCCAAACAAAAAATTTATAAGAAATTGAATTTTGAGTTTCAATTTCACTCCCTAATTTCACTTGCCAAACAAGCCCTAAAATAATTTAATACTAGTCCTTTTTGTATATTGCAATTTACAAGCATCTTACTCTTATGATCTTATCACAATAATTATGTAATAGTATGTAAAGTTTAACAAACATTAACCATAACAATATGCCTTTCATTTTTTTTTCCAGCTATGGATTGCATTACTACTCGGCACAAATAGCAGTGCATGGTTCATCACATCAGTCCTCGTAACGAACATGAAGAATTTTCCGTTAAGTCGAGGCACAGTCTCAGGCATACTAAAAGGATACGTCGGTCTAAGTGCGGCTGTCTTCACGCAATTATACGGCGGAGTACTTAACAAATCCCCTACAAATCTCCTCCTTTTGTTAACCCTAGGCCTCCCTTTAATATGCCTCTTGACCATGTATTTTGTACGGCCTTGTACACCCGCAACCGAAGATGACGAGTCAAATCAACGCAGTCATTTCCTCTTCACGCAAATCATGAGTGTGCTTCTTGCGTTTTACCTTCTCGGCACGACTATTTTTGATGATATCATACCCAAAGATGATGTTGTTAAGTATATTTTGTTGGGCGTGACCCTAGTTTTGCTTCTCTCTCCTCTTGCCATACCGATAAAAATGACATTGTTCAGAAGCCCGAAGAAAGAATCGGACATAGATCAGCTGGTCTCGTTAGAAAAATTGGAGCCATTGTTGCCTCCTAATTTATCTCAAACATACATAGAAAGTAACGACAATAATAATAATAATGTTGATGATGAGGATGAGGATTCAAATTCAGAGGATTTGAACATGCTTTTGGCGGAGGGAGAGGGAGCGATAGTTACGAAAAAGAGAAGGCCGAGGCGAGGAGATGATTTTGAATTTCAGGAGGCGTTGGTTAAAGCCGATTTTTGGCTTTTATTCGTTGTGTATTTCATCGGGGTTGGATCAGGCGTTACTGCACTTAATAATTTGGCTCAAATTGGTTATGCCGCTAGTGTTGACGACACAACAGTTTTGCTTTGTTTGTTTAGTTTGGGGAACTTCTTCGGTCGGCTCGGTGGTGGAGCGGCCTCCGAACATCTTGTCAAGTAATTTTTATCTTTTCCATTTTACATCATGCTAAGTTCAAATGAATAACCAACAAAGAAATTATCTTTTTGGATTTAATATTTTTAAGGTCAAGATTGCTTCCAAGGCCAGTACTTATGACATGCACTCAACTAATAATGGTGATGTCATTCCTCTTCCTAGCCCTAGCTCTAGAGAAATCTCTCTACATCTCAACTGCATTTCTCGGTCTCTGTTATGGTGTACAATTTTCGGTCATGATACCAACAGTTTCTGAATTATTCGGACTTAAAAACTTTGGTTTATTCTACAATTTCATGTCACTAGGGAACCCAATAGGCGCGTTCCTCTTTTCCGGCCTTCTCGCTGGTTATTTGTACGATAAAGAAATGGCGACACAAGTCGGCACAACTTGTGTGGGGCAAGAGTGTTTTAGGGTTACTTTTCTTATCTTGGGAGGTATATGTGCATTCGGGGCTTTTTTGAGTGTGATTTTAAGCATGAGGATTAGGCCGGTTTATCAGATGCTTTATGCTGGTGGATCGTTCAGGGTGCAGCGTCCTTTGCATTAAGAGATTCTTTAAATTGTTTATTATTTCATTATTTTTGGGTGATTTTGTGAGTTGGCGAGGAAATTCTTTTTGGTCCTGATTTATGTTTTTGGTGAGGAATGTGAATAAATGTTTGTGTATGAGATTTATTTGAGGATGAGAGTTTGGGATATGTGGATATTGTATGAGATATATGATATATTTGAGTTTGGGATTATGAGTCTACGATTTCGGTATGATCATCTATATGTAAAAATTGGAAAAGAAAAAAAAAATCCACACAGCAGGATAACAGATCATGATTTTCTTGCCTTTTGGGATTATGGTGCCCCTCATTTTCCTTGAAGATTATATCATCATAGCCCTCAAACTTTTTTTTTAATAAAAATGTAGAGCTTAAATATCTCTCGCATAATTCTATTAAACAAAATTCAGTTATACAACCTCATTGATAATAGTTACAGGTGATTTAAAGATAAAAAACTAAATGAAATAAAGGAGGGAGAGAACAGCAAAAAGAAAAAAGGAGACCTTCCCACATGGTATAATGAGAAAAAAATATATTACAGACAACTAAATTAATAATCACAATAATTATTTATTATTGTGTGTTTGTGTAGGTGTAGAGATGAGAACGCACAACGCTCAAACTTATACTTCATCAATGAAATTTCAGTGATAACTAAACCTGATAAATATTAGGGCTCAATTGCACTAATAATTAAAAAAAAATTATAATTGTGGCTCGATCGACCTTAAGTTTGCCTAAAAAAAAAAAAAAAAATCGTAAATTTTGCATTCCTCAAAATTTTTTTTTGGAAATTTTGTATCTTGTAATGAATATTAAAACCAAGGATTACAGCCAATATTATTTTATTAATTTAGAACTTAGTATTTAGTTTGTAGTGATACTGCCAAAGATGCATTCATCTCCATTTCTTGTTCAAATAATTTTGAATTGTTCTTTGGGAAATCATGGGCCAATATTAGTTGGCCCATTAAATGATATTAACTGCACCTTCTGTATGTTTTGTATATTGCATTGCTTGAATGGGCCAAAAGCATGATTTTGATTCTAAACAATTCAACCCAGTGTTAACATACACAGCTCCAAAATATTCATATCAAATATTCATTACAGATCGAATACAAATCCATATCCACGTACAAATCAATACCAAATTCACTAATTACATAAAAACTCTCTCTCAAAATAAATAAATAAATAATAACTCACAATTTTCCTGAAAAAAATTAGTGAAGGAAGCAATTATTTTCTCTTTCTTGCAAATGATCCTTAAGACTTCAAAATATAAATATGACAACACAAAAGAAAAAAACACAAATCTTGGTCCAAAAAAAGAAAGAAAAGAAAAGACATACAAATCTTCCAATCATGAGGATACAAATTTTTCAATCAATAATGAAATGAAAATTAATTCCCCATCTCAGGTCGTATCTCAATCCCTTTGTTATTCTCCTAGACTTTGTCCACATGGTCTCTGTGGACCAAGAAACCGGCTCGCAAAAGCCAATTGCATGAAATCTCACGTTTTCATCACGGCGGCGCTCCCTCGTTCTTCTTTTGAGGCAAACAGTCTGATGTTGTGACTCGTGGTTTCCGACTGAAAGAATTGCTTTATATAGCGGATCATCAAGACCGCGCGAGTTATTTGTTGTCTTAGAGACAAAATATGCTGCATAGTTTGTTTTGCGAGAGAGTTCCTTGGACTCGAACGACCCCCCTACTTCAAACCAACAAACGTGCAGTAGCTCAGCTACCTCTGAGAACCTTATGATAAATAAATATATATAGCATGAACAAACTTATTCTAGTGTGCTCAATTGATATAAAATTTGTAAATTTATAAATAAAGTAGTACCTTGAATCCTGATGATCGATCCATTGCCAGTATTGTGGGGTATCGCCCCATATTATGAATAGAGCTCTTGCAGATAGAAAGTATATCTTTGCTCCGCTCGCCATATCCAAAATATTTGAAAAAAAAAAGGTAAAAAGTGGAAGTCTAATCGCTATTTTTTTTTGAGGAATTGTTTAACTGCTATTTATGTAGTAGTAAAAATCAAATTTCATTATATCATGTCACTGATCAACAGAAGTGACTATACCTTCACACCGCCATCAAGGAAGACCTCATGATTGCAGAGGTCGAAATAGAGCTCCTTTTTGGTTAAGGTCATTGGCACATCCAACTCTGCATGATCTAGAATGGACGGCAGATCGGCGGGCTGGAAGTGCTCCTAGGCGGAATCAGAATCAGATGCCGTCAAGAAGGCGGTGGAAACGGCAGATGATCTGCACGCATCTCGTACAGATGTCAAGGCAATCACTTTGCTAAGGCAATCTTGAGGCAACTGAGAAATATAATCCTCCTTTCAAATGTAAGATACAAAATTAGGTTGATTAATCGATTTACAACCAATCATCAATCAATATACGAAAAGTAAATTATTCAGCACCGGAGGTTTGCCGTTGTGACCATCATTGGAGCTGGCGGTGGTGACTTCCTTTGGCGAAGCTTAATTTCCAGGCTTAAGGTTTCTTCTTAAGTTTCTTTGGTTTTTTAGTTTTGAAATTTCTTATTTTGTTTAATGATTTTGGGAAATTTTTCAAAAACCCCCTAACTTTTCTGAATATTATAAAAAAATCCCTAACTTTTTAGATTCTCTCTTTTAGCTCTTATAAAGTTGTTTCAATTATTTTCTAGCCTCCTATGAGGGTTTAATCTAACATATAAGGTGTTAAAACTTTTTTTAGACCAAAATACACTCTCCATTCTATAATTTATTTAAGATATATATAATTACACATAAAGAGGGGTGTGGCTAAAAAATATACGTATGCACAACATACGTTTTTTTGCCACACCCAAAATACGTATTAAAAAAAAAAAAAATTTCAACCGTACGGATGTAATATATATGTTATGAATATGTTGGAGATTAATTTTCACAAAAATCAGAATATTATATCGTTGTCATCATATATCATCAAAAATATGCATCACTATTCAAAACATATATCGGAATAATAGTTTGATAATACATGTTGGCAATGATATATTATTCTGATTCCTGTAAAAATTAATCCACAACATATTTATTACATCCATACGGTTGAAATTTGAATTTTTACTTTTTATAATCACTTTACAGGTATTTTAAAAAAACGTATGTTCGAACATATGTATGTTTTTTAGCATCTCCCCATAAAGAGTATATATATATATATATATATATATATATATATATATATATATATATATATATGAGAGAGAGAGAGAGAGAGAGAGAGAGAGGATGACTAAATAACTTGTACAAGCAAAATTCGGATTTTGCTTGTAACCAAAATGCTATATATATCATCAAAAATTCAAATTTCAACCGTACGGATGTAATATATATTTTTTGAATATGTTGTAGATTAATTTTCACAAGAATCGAAATATTATATCATTACCATCATATATTATCAAAATTTATCAAAATATATATAATACATATTATATATTTTTTGATGAATTTTGATGATACATGATGGCAATGATATAATATTCCGATTCTTGTGAAAATTAATCTACATTATATTCAAAACATATATATTTCATCCGTACGGTTGAAATTTGAATTTTTGATGAATTTTGGTCACAAGCAAAATCCGGACTTTGCTTGTACAAGTTGTTTAGTCATCCTATATATATATATATATATATATATATATATATATATATATATATACAAAAAACATAGTTAACATAATTAAAATATATTTACTATATAACTAATATAAAAATTTAATAGGTAAAATATTATTTTCTCTATTTTTTTCATAAAACATTACTTTATTTATGTATAAAATATTATTCTCTATAGTTTGATTCACCTTTATTTGTATTTATGAAAAAAAAATACTATTTATATATTTTTTTAATGATTTTTTATTATGAGAAATATTTTTTATTAAATAATTTTTTTATGATTTTTATTATGTAAAGTATTTTTTATTTTATGTATAAAATTATTTTGCTGTATCTAAAAATACTATTTTATCCTATAGTTACTTTTCATGATTTTGTTTATTTCTAAATGCTCCTTTATTTATTTTATTTGTTATCTTGGAATGTACAAATAAAATATAAAAAATAGTTTTGAAGAGGGGTATTTTGGTCGATATAAATCTTGGTTAGATGGAATATTAAGTTTAACACTAGGAGGGAGGGAGTAAAAAAAAATTATTGTACGTTAGAGAGACTAAAAGAAGGAATCTAGTAATATAAGAGGTTTTTGATAATATTCAGCGAAGTTAGGGGGTTTATGAAAAATTTCCCAATGATTTTTGTGTCTCTTCCGGTCTTCCTAAGACTTAGAAGACTTAAGAGAGATGTGATGGATTGATGATATATAAATAATTAGTGGGAAATTCTTCCAAAAACCCCTAACTTTTCTGGAAATTATCAAAAACTCCCATCTTTTCTATTTCTTCAAAACCCCCTATAAAGTAGAATCAATTTTTTTTCACCCACTTAGGGTTAACTTTAACAACCATCATAGTTAGATTGTTTTTTTGACAAAAATACCCTCATGTATTTTAATTTTTTATTTATTATTTAATTAATTTAAATTTAAAACAATAAATAAAAAAACAAGACATATACTTGATAATATAGAAAATTAATATTTTATGATAAAATAATTTATTACATATATTATTTTTTCCTTTTCATATCATAAATTTTTTATTGCAATAATATATTAATAATAAATAAACAAGAGTCAAAATATAGAATTTTTTTTAAAATGTTATATAAAGTAGTAATTTTTTCTATATTTTTTCTAAATTTTTTATTTTAAATTAAAAAAATTAAAAATTAAAATCTTAGTATATGTGAGGGGTATTTTGGTAAAAAAACAAATAGTCTAACTAGGATGAATGTTAATGTTAACCCCAAAGAAGGTGAAAAAAAATGGATCTACTTTATAGGGGGGTTTTGAAGAAATATAAAAGATGGGGATTTTTTGATAATTTCTAAAAAAGTTAGGGAGTTTTTGAAGAATTTCTCATAATTATTTGTGTGAGTCTGACTTGGAGAGATGTGATGGATTGATGATCAATAAGGAAAATATATATATTTGCACGCGGTTATCTTTTGTCAATGGATTGCAATAAATGAAGACCTTGACATTTTAGATGATAATAAGGAAAATTCTCGCGCTCCGCTGCTATTTTTATTATTTTTATTGTTTAATAATTAACATATTAAATTTATCTTATGAATTAATAATTATAAAAAATCTATATAAATTAATTTTTTTTGAATGGATGCTTGAGGTAATCTATATAAATTATTTTTAATAGTCATTATGAGAAAACATAATGATGCGTTCGAAAGTATAACAATTGGGGATGTGAATGAAAGATTTTATCATCCTTGTTATATTTTTCATTTTTTTAAATTGAGCTATTGAAAAATCATATTTAAATTACCTTAGAGAGAGTCACACACATGAAGCCCACATTCTTTTTTTTTTTTTTTTTTGAAAAATGATTTATATATTTTCTTTTTTTTTAATTATTTAGGGAGAGAGAAAAAGAGGGCCCACATTTTTTTTTTGAAAATTATTAATCTATTTTTTTTATTTACTTGAGGGAGAGATAAAAGGAGTGACACATGAGACCCTCATTTTTTTTGATAAATTATTATTTTTTTATTTTTATTTAGGAATAAGTCATAATGTCATATGACATTGTGATATTCAATCCAGTCGATTGAAGACACGAGATATTGAAAGTCATTATCAAAAAACATAATAGTGCGTTCAAAGGTATAACAATTGAGATCCTAAATGAAAGATCTCATCATTTTTATTCTATTTTTCATTTTTTCACAAAAAAATGAGCTACTAAAAAAAATCATATTTTGAAATAAAACGTTGGGAAAAAATTACCTGAGAGAGAAAGACACATGGAACACACATTTTTTTTTTTTTGGAAAATGAATTATTTATTTATTTTTTTAATTATTTGAGAGAGAGAGGGAGAGGGCCCCAACTTTTTATTTATTTTGGAAATCATTATTTTTTTTATTTGAGGGAGAGAGGGAAAGAGAGTGACATGTGGGCCTTTTTTTTGATAAATCATTATTTAAAAAAAAATTATTATTATTTAGGAATGAATTATGTGTAGCGTGTATTCGGTGGTTATTGATATTATAACTCACAACACATAAATTACACAATTTAGTTTTCAAAATAATTAATTATATTTGATTTGACATTTCACACTAAATCAGGATAGAACGCAGAACACCGAATTTCGACCAATCATATTCTGACACCATCTAACTACACAAAAACCGCCATAGAAACTCTAAACGATCGAACGGTCCATATCGAACCACATCACCCCAAAAGGAAAGTGAGGTGATAGGGTTCTTATATGTGAAGAGTTCATGTCTCTTTTATTTTTTTATTTAATTCTCTTGATTTATCATATTAATATTATTTAGATTAATCAAGTGGATACATATATATGTTCTGAAGTATTTTTTATTTGTTTTGTTTCGAGAGGATGATAGAGTTGATATAAGATATATGGAGGTTTGGTTACTAAGAAATTATAAAGTTTATTTTTGTTGGGTTTCAGACGTGCATAACGCAGCGGAAAACAAAAATTTCGTCCAAAACCAATCTAAGGATCCGTGCGCATCGGTTAAATCAAAGAAATAAATCTTAAAGATAAATTTCGGATTACGCTTAATCCGTGACGCTCAAACCATGCGTGTTGTCCATGCGTCTCTAAACCAGTTACCGTCCTAACCAATTTTACGTCCGTCTAGGCTGTCTAGGTCGGATCGTGCGGAAGTCATCTACCGCACACACAATCGGTCTCCACCAAAACTCTCAACAACCGTTCTCATCTTCTTAGGCCGAATAGATCACAAGCGCCGAAAGTACGAACGCCTCTACCGGTGTCCACACGAACAAACTTCTTAAAACGGGAAGAAGAACAATATATATGCTAGTAGCTTGTTGTCCTCTAGCATAAAAAAACTCTTCTTATTTTATCTCACAAAGGATGTATATAATTCCTCTCATATAATCGCACTCTTTCATTTTTGTCATACAAAAAAGGAAAGCACCCTTTCATAATTTAGTCATACAAATTAGAAACTATATTTTCTCTCTTTTGTCTCACAAAAGAGAATGAGAAATAATGAGAGAGAGAATGATGTGTTTTGTGTATTTGGAGCCCTCTATGTCCTTATATAGAGGTGAAGAGTCATGTCTCTTCACACTAAAAGATATGTATGACATCACTCATCATTATCCATATGTCATCATCTAGACTCTTCTAGATTACATGATCTTTTGTGCTCATAGTCTTTATATACATATATATCACATCTTATTACATAAGATGACAATATATTTTGTGACATTCTTATGCAACTCATCATATAAGTCGCTAGGATTTTCTGCACCCGTTTCAGTTTGTTCTTTGTGTGTGACCCTGTAGGTTCACTTAATGTTGGCAATAGACTTGATAGTCTATAAATCATGAGCGGAGTCTAGCAAGTCATAATGACTACCCAATTTAAGTGAATATCGGTGATCCGATTTACCTAATCAACAATCACGTATTTATTCCCTTTGTCACGCGATATCTATATCGATCATAAGGTATGTAATATTGTTGTGTTTCAGACGTGCACAACGCAGCGGAAAACACAAATTTCGTCCAAAACCAATCCGAGGATCTGTGCGTATCGGTTAAATCAAAGAAATAAATCTTAAAGATACCTTTCGGATTACGCTTAATCCGTGACACTCAAACCATGCATATTGTGTTGGGTTTCGGACGTGCATAACACAGCGGAAAACAAAATTTCATCCAAAACCAATCCGAGGATCCATGCGTACCGGTTAAATCAAAGAAATAAATCTTAAATATACCTTTCGAATTACGCTTAATCCGTGACGCTCAAACCATGCGTGTTGTCTGTTGGGTCTCGGACGTGCATAACGCAGCGGAAAACAAAAATTTCGTCCAAAACCAATCCGAGGATCCGTGTGTATCGGTTAAATCAAAGAAATAAATCTTAAAGATACCTTTTGGATTACGCTTAATCCGTGATGCTCAAACCATGCGTGTTGTCCATGCGCCTCTAAACCGGTTACCATCCTTAATGAACAAGAACAAATGACATTAATAACTCTTATTAATTCATTTGAGTATGGCCATACATTTCTTCAGTTCAATTCATCAAGAGGCCTAAAGATATCTCTCTCATTTATGAGAGGAACAAATCCCGTCTTGATTGCACTCATCCCTCTACATGATTCATTGTATACCTAATCATAACCGTTATGACCACCCGGTTAAAGGCAGTGTTAGATTATATTAAAGTATAAAATTACTCATGTTGGGAACCGAGACAATCTCAGGTCAAAGGACTATAAATACTTTATGTTACAAGAATCGCTAATGACGTAAAACATGTAGCATTCTTATGGCGGGTCAGTCCAGTATATGGTCTCTAACATATACCTATGTTAATGACTTGATAACTATTTATCCATGATCAGTAAAATATAATCATCAGTCAACTAACATACTGGTGTACATTTATAGCTTGAATATAAATATATATTAGAATAGCATTCATAACACTTTATAGTTTTACTATCAAAGTCACGCACTTTGATGACATAAAGCTGAATTGCATATTCATGATCTATTTTAATTATATTAAAATAACCTATACGCACATATTATATGAAATATTTTAGAATAAATATTATGTTTGTTATTACAATCCATCATCTAGGTCACAAACATTTTGGCCTAGGGCATAACACCATCAATCTCCCACTTGCACTAGGCCAAATCAACCAAGTATCTCATACTCATTGATCTATGTGGTATCGCATACCAGTTGACCTAACATGATCACCATCATTTAAGGGATTGGGTTCTTAAATGGATTATCAAACATTGTCATATGCAAATACTTTGCATATTTTTATGTCCACCATAATCTAAGAAGAATTTTTTATCCTTCTCAAGTATATAATCATACTCTTGATTATTATTTAGTGACTTTCATTAAGATTAAACTTATGTGTGCTTGTTACACTTAATTCACATCATATGTAATTATGCTCCCACTGAATGTCTTGTTAACATAAGATTTATCTTTAATTTTGATAAAACCAAACTGTTTGGTTACTTCATCAAATAATAAATATTCACCTAGAGATGTTTGCTTTAATTCATAAATATATGTATGCAACTTGCAAACTCTTTTTCAAATTTTTTTAGGATAGACGAAACTCTCAAGTTGTATCATATACATACTTTCATATGTTTCTATTAAGAAACAACGTCTTGACATCCACTTGGCATCTTTTATAGTCATACTATGAATATATGCCCAAAAAAATTCTGAAATACATAAGCATGATGACTTGGAAAAATATTATCATAGTCTATACTATGAGTTTAAATTAACCACAAATCATGCATTATATGTTTTCACATTATCCATGTCGGTCTTTCTTTTAAAACCGTATTTCCATCTGATGGATCAATCAAATTCAAAATTTGCTTGTCTGACATGGATTACGTCTCAACTTTCAAAGTCTCTAACCATTAGAGCCTTGACTCATCATTGTCTATTAGTAGAATGTGGACTCATCATCTATGAGTACGAAATTTTTATCATTAGACACGAAAAATCTATATTCTTCAGGCCTGCGATAAATTCTAATAGATCTATATGAATACACTTATGTTATATACTCAGACTCTTCAACATCTTGAGAGTCTAGTTGATTAATTGCAGACTCAATCACTAGTTGAAATCTGAATTAATTTCCATCCGAGCATTACTGTCAGTATGTGAAATTTGAACTCTTCAAATTTACTCCCACTAATTCTTTTGGAAACACTTCTTCCAAAGTGATATAATTTTCGAGTAACAAACACTTTGTTCTCATATTAATTATAGAAGTAATATACTTTATTTTTCTTAGGATATTCCACAATAAGCACTAATCTGATTAGATGCATGATGCTTCAATTAAGTATCATATCCTCAAATCTTGATAAAAGATAATCTGATACACCTACCAGTCCATATCGCATATGGAGTCTTTTACAACTGATTTAGATGGAATTATATTCAGTATGGACGCAATAAGAGCATAACCCCGAAAGAAATAGAAGATATATTTGACTCATCATAATCGAACTATATCTAATAAAGTTCGATATAATTATCATGATGATCAAACACTTGGTTCTCGACTCCTCGATCTCATCAAAGAAATTTGATTTTTCGAAGTCAAGTTTTATTCTATACTTCATTATTTGTAACTTTTGAACTTTTCAAAATATTCAAATTTATTGGTTCAATAAAGTGATGAAGTAGTTTTCTCTAGCACCTTCACTCAATGATGAACATACATTACTATGTATGAGAGCCAATAAGTAACTTGCTTTCACCTTACTTTGTGAAAGACGTTTATGTCATCTTGTCTAATAAATAAGTTACATATGTCTCAAATGATTCAAAATCAAATGAATTTGAAAATCCATCTTAATGGATTTAATAAATGCTCATGTTATTTAAGTAGACCAAGCGACAATGCTAGATTTAAATTCCTAATATTAATGTTATAGATAGACTTATAATTATCTTGTTCGATATAACACAAAAGGTAATTTTTCTATTGGAACATTTCCAAAGAAAATTGACATTTGTGAATGGTGAAATTATTATTCTCAATAATAAATTAATTGCCATTCATAGATAAACTCGAACTATAGATAATACAAAATTTATTGTCGACATTAAATAACAATTATTTATGTCGGCGATAAGTCCAAAAAGACAATGTAAATAAATGAGTTACATGAGAAAATGCAACAACTTTTGCTACAATTGCCACTCATATGTTAACATCATATTTACTCAATAGTCTACAACTTTGTCAGCACATTTTCACAAATGTGTGATTCACATCGTGTATCTAATACACATGATGTGAAATAGACAAGTTAATTTCTATAACAAAAATACTTGAAGCGGTAGTCACACTATCCTTTCATTCCTTTTTTCATATCTTCTTGAGAAATTATGGTTTCTTTCAATGAACTGATTCACTGCAAAAGATACTAATTCCTTACCTAAGGCCGAAGCCTCGGCAATATCTTTCCCTTATCTTTGGGAGTACTTTTTACGTTCCTTTTAAGCACAAGAACATTATTGACAACACTTGTCCATGTTCATTTTAACGATTATAAGCATCTTATATTATTTGTCCTTCTCAAGGACCTATTGTGCGACAGAAATAGATATACTATTCGATTTGAATAATATGCAAAGACTATTATTCTTAAAAATTTTCATATAATGGCTCCCACTATTTTTAATCAAATCAATAACCCTCAATCGCATTGATTCGGAAACTTTCAATCCATGAAGTTTCATAGTGAGACAAGATCCATATTTCAATTAAGTCCTAAGTGAGCTTTGGCTCATCGCCCAGTACTTAACTTTTTTAGGTAGAAATAATTCCACTTGTATCTCATACAACTCTTGAACAACATAGGATAAGCATCGTATGCCCGACGTATATATCCTATCGTATGCCCCGAGTCCAAGTCCGACTTAATAGCCCAGTTAAATCAAATCATGTCTAATCATCGGCAAAATAGTACCCAACACACTCAGTTTTGGCATGACCTATGTTGGCTCCCATTTCTGCATTCTCTCCTCCTAAGATTGTCCCTACATACCCAGCTTTGGCATGACCTATGCAAGGTCGATCAGAGTATCGAGAGATTTAGACTTATGGAAGACATTTCATGACTTAATATTATTTAGAGGGATTTTGAATTTATTATTATATGTTATTATGCAATCTTCAAAGAACATCACATGTACCAATAGAATAAAGATAATAACGATGATATATCATGGCCTTGATCTTTATGAACTAACATAAAGATTTCCTAATCTATATTTCATCTCCATGAAATTTTTCAGATTGTATATGAAAATCTTATCTCCATGTATAGAAATCGATGAACTCTTTCATTGCCATGATGTGTGGTTTAAAATAAACTTGTCATCTTAATGATGTAATCATGATGGAAGATGAACTTCTTCATCTCAATGATGTATGTGTTATGTCTAATGAACTCTCTCATTATATCAACGCATATCAACAAATATATCAAATATAAACATAATCATATTATGTTTCGATTATTTACCCATTTATAAAATATATATATATATATATATATAAGGCTTACGAATGCGAATTCGGGGCGCGGTCATCATTGTCAACATTTGGCAGGTCAAAACTCAATGTTTGATTTGGTCAATATTTTCACTAGGTCATGATCAACTTTTGACCAATTTAATGGTCAGCAGTCAAGGGTTAATTAGTGTAGTCAACATAGTCCACAGTCAACACAGTGGTCAACAGTCAACTGTCAACATAATCAACATGGTCAACACCTGGTCAACTTTGTCAACACACATTTTTCTACACATTAATACATCATATGCATCTTTTCATGAATTCAATACATCACATGCAACTTTTCATGAAATAATGCATCGCATGCACCATTTCAAAAAGACAATTCATGGTATGCACCCTTTCATGAAGACACAACTATTCAAGATGTCGCAACTCTTGCGATTGCACCTTTTCGGTCGTACCTCTTAGTTGCGAATGTCGATTATACCCGTTGGTCGCACCTTTTGATCGCAACCGTTAGTCGCAATCTATTGGACGTGATATTTGGATCATATCCATTGGTCACACCCTTTAGTCACACCCTTTGGTCACACTCATTCGTCGCAACCTTATGGACGTGACATTTGGATCGCATCCGTTGGTCACTGTTGGGTTTCAGACGTGCATAATGCAGCGGAAAACAAAAAATATCGTCCAAAACCAATCCGAGGATCCGTGCGTATCGGTTAAATGAAAGAAATAAATCTTAAAGATACCTTTCGGATTACGCTTAATCCGTGACGCTCAAACCATGCGTGTTGTCCATGCGTGTCTAAATCGGTTACCGTCCTAACCGATTTTACGTCCGTCTTGGCCGTCTAGGTCGGATCGTGCGGAAGTCATCTACCGCACACATAATCGGTCTCCACCAAAAATCTCAACAAACCGTTCTCATCTTCTTAGGCCGAATAGATCACAAGCGCCGAAAGTACGAACGCCACTACCGGTGTCCACACGAATAAACTTCTTAAAACGGGAAGAAGAACAATATATATGCTAGTAGCTTGTTCTCCTCTTGCATAAGAAAACTCTTCTTATTTTATCTCACAAAAGATGTATATAATTCCTCTCATATATTCGCACTCTTTCATTTTGTCATACAAAAAGAAAGCACCATTTCATAATTTTGTCATACAAATTAGAAAGTATATTTTCTCTTTTTTGTCTCACAAAAGAGAATGAGAAATAATGAGAGAAAGAATGATGTGGTGTATATGTGAATTTGGAGCCCTCTATGTCCTTATATAGAGGTGAAGAGTCATGTCTCTTCACACTAAAAGATGTGTATGACATCACTCATCATTATCCATATGCCATCATCTAGACTCTTCTAGATTATATGATCTTTTTGTGCTCATAGTCTTTATATACATATATATCATATCTTATCACATAAGATGACAATATATTTTGTGATATTCTTATGCAACTCATCATATAAGTCGCTAGGATTTTCTGCGCCCGTTTCAGTTTGTTCTTTGTGTGTGACCCTGTAGGTTCACTTAATGTTGGCAATAGACTTAACAGTCTATAAATCATGAGCGGACTCTAGCAAGCCATCATGACTACCCAATTTAAGTGAATATCGGTGATCCGATTTACCTAATCAACAATCATGTATTTAGTCCCTTTGTCACGCGATATCAATATCGATCATAAGGCATGTAAGACGCCATCCTTATATTAATCGATTTATATTTCTTGATTCCAAATTAAACTGAACAAGAACAAATGACATTAATAACTCTTATTAATTCATTTGAGTATGTGCATACATTTCTTCAGTTCAATTCATCAAGAGGCCTAAAGATATCTCTGTCATTTATGAGAGGAAAAAAATCCCGTCTTGATTGCACTCATCCCTCTACATGATTCATTGTATACCTAATCATAACCGTTATGACCACCCGGTTAAAGACAGTGTTAGATTATATTAAAATATAAAATTACTCATGTTGGGAACCGAGACAATCTCAGGTCAAAGGACTATAAATACTTTATGTTACAAGAATCGCTAATGACGTAAAACTTGTAGCATTCTTATGGCGGGTCGATCCCAAAGATATGGTCTCTAATATATACCTATGTTAATGACTTGATAACTATTTATCCATGATCAATAAAACATAATCATCAGTCAACTAATATACTAGTGTACATTTATAGCTTGTATATAAATATATATTTATATGTATCCGCAAGTATATTTGTCTCCACAAATATCCTATAAATGACCAGGGACGATTTAGAATAGCATTCATAACACTTTATAGTTTTACTATCAAAGTCACGCACTTTGATGACATAAAGCTGAATTGCATATTCATGGTCTATTTTAATTATATTAAAATAACCTATACGCACATATTATATGAAATATCTTAGAATAAATATTACCTAAGGCCGAAGCCTCGGCAACATCTTGCCCTTATCTTTGGGAGTACTTTTTACGTTCATTTTAAGCACAAGAACATTATTGACAACACTTGTCCATGTTCATTTTAACGATTATAAACATCTTATGCTATATGTCCTTCTCAAGGACCTATTGTGAGACATAAATAGATATACTATTCGAATTAAATAATATGTAAAGACTATTATTCTTTAAATATTTCATATAATGGCTCCCACTATTTTTTAATCAAATCAATAGCCCTCAATCGCATTGATTCGAAAACTTTCAATCCATGAAGTTTCATAGTGAGACAAGATCCATATTTCAATTAAGTCTTAAGTGAGCTTTGGCTCATCGCCTAGAACTTAACTTTTTTAGGTAGAAATAATTCCACTTGTATCTCATACAACTCTTGAACAACATAGGATAAGCATCATATGCCCGACGTATATATCCTATCGTATGTCCCGAGCCCAAGTCCGACTTAATAGCCCAGTTAAATCAAACCATGTCTAATCATCGGCAAAATAGTACCCAACACACTCAGCTTTGGCATGACCTATGTTGGCTCCCATTTCCCGCATTCTCTCCTCCTAAGATTGTCCCTACATACCCAGCTTTGGCATGACCTATGCAGGGTCGATCAGAGTATCGAGAGATTTAGACTTATGGAAGGCACTTCATGACTTAACATTGTTTTGAGGGAATTTATTTAATATTATATGTTATTATGCAATATTCAAAGAACATCACATGTATCAATAGAATAAAAATAATAACGATGATATATCATAGCCTTGATCTTTATGAACTAACATAAAGATTTCCTAATATATATTTCATCTCCATGAAATTTTTCTTAGATTGTATATGAAAATCTTATCTCCATGTATAGAAATCGATGAACTCTTTCATCGTCATGATGTGTGGTTAAAAATGAACTTGTCATCTTAATGATGTATTCATGATAGATGATGAACTCCTTCATCTCCATGATGGATGTGTTATGCCTAATGAACTCTTTCATTATATCAACACGTATCAACAAATATATCAAATATAAACATAATCATATTATATTTCGATTATTTAACCATTTATAAAATATATATACATATAAGGCTTATGAATGCGAATTTGGGGCACGGTCATCATTTTCAACATTTGACAAGTGAAAAACCAATATTTGATTTGGTCAACATTTGACTCGGTCAACGATCAACATTTGACAAGGTCAACAGTCAATGGTCAATATTTTGACCAGGTCATGATCAACTTTTGACCAATTTAATGGTCAACAATCAAGGAGTAATTGGTGTAGTCAACTGACAACAATTAACAGCCAATACAGTCAACAGTCAACATAGTCCACAGTCAATACAGTGGGTCAACAGTCAATTGTCAACATGATCAACATGGTCAACACATGGTCAACTTTGTCAACACATATTTTTCTACACATTAATACATCATAGGCATATTTTCATGAATTCAATACATCACATGCAACTTTTCATAAAATAATGCATCACATGCACCATTTCAAAAAGGCAATTCATGGTATGCACCCTTTCATGAAGACACAACTATTCAAGAGGTCGCAACTCTTGCGATTGCACCTTTTCGGTCATACCGCTTAGTTGCGCATGTCGATTACACCCGTTGGTCGCACCTCTTGGTCGCAACCGTTAGTCACAACCTATTGGACGTGACATTTGGATCATATCCATTGGTCGCACCATTTGGTCACACCCATTCGTCGCAACCTTATGGACGTGACATTTGGATCGCATCCGTTGGTCACACCCTTTAGTCGCACCTTTTGGTCGCACCCATTCGTCGCAACCTTATGGACGTGACATTTGGATCGCATCCGTTAGTCACACCCTTTAGTCGCACCCTTTGGTCGCAACCTTTAGTCGTGTCTTTTGGATGTGACATTTGAATCGCATCCCTTGGTCACATCCGTTAGTCGTACCTTTTGGTCGCACCCTTTGGTCGCATCCGTTGGTCGCAACCTTTCGTCGCGTCTTTTGGATGTAACGTTTGTCGCATCCCTTGGTCACACCCGTTAGTCGCACCTTTTGGTCGTATCCGTTGGTCGCAACCTTTCGTTGCGTCTTTTGGATGTGGCATTTGAATCGCATCCCTTTGTCACACCCGTTAGTCGCACCTTTTGGTCGCATCTGTTGGTCGCAACCTTTCGACGCGTCTTTTGGATGTGACATTTGAATCGCATCCCTTGGTCACACCCGTTAGTCGCACCTTTTGGTCGCACCCATTGGTCGCATCCGTTGGTCGCAACCTTTCGTCGCGTCTTTTGGATGTGACGCTTGAATCGCATCCCATGGTCACACCCGTTAGTCGCACCTTTTGGTCGCACCCTTTGGTCGCATCCGTTGGTCGCAACCTTTCGTTGCGTCTTTTGGATGTGACATTTGAATTGCATCCCTTTGTCACACCCGTTAGTCGCACCTTTTGGTCGCATCCGTTGGTCGCAACCTTTCGTCGCGTCTTTTGGATGTGACATTTGAATCGCATCCCTTGGTCACACCCCTTAGTCGCACCTTTTGGTCGCACCCTTTGGTCGCATCCGTTGGTCGAAATCTTTCGTCGCGTCTTTTGGATGTGACATTTGAATCGCATCCCTTGGTCACACCCGTTAGTTGCATCTTTTGGTCGCACCCTTTGGTCGCATCCATTGGTCGCAACCTTTCGTTACGTCTTTTGGATGTGATATTTGAATCGCATCCCTTGGTCGCACCCTTTGGTCGCACCCATTCGTCGCAACCTTATGGATGTGACATTTGGATCGTATCAGTTGGTCACACCCTTTAGTCACACCCTTTGGTCACAACTCTTGGACTCAACTTTTGGATCACATTCCTTGGTCGCACCTTTTAGACACAATCCTTGGTCCTGACCTTTGAATCATATTTCTTGGTCGCAACTCTTGGATGCAACACTTGGACGCAACCTTTGGATCATATCCATTAATCGCACCTTTTCTATTAAAAATATTCAACACTTGAATACTCTATATGCAAGCCTTATAATTATAAATAGTATCTAAATAGTATATATCACATATATACCGACTCAATTTAACCGAAACACGTACGTCGCTCTGATACCACTGTTGGGTTTCAGACGTGCATAACGCAGCGGAAAACAAAAAATATCGTCCAAAACCAATCCGAGGATCCGTGCGTATCGGTTAAATGAAAGAAATAAATCTTAAAGATACCTTTCGGATTACGCTTAATCCGATACGCTCAAACCATGCGTGTTGTCCATGCGCCTCTAAATCGGTTACCGTCCTAACCGATTTTACGTCCGTCTAGGCCGTCTAGGTCGGATCGTGCGGAAGTCATCTACCGCACACACAATCGGCCTCCACCAAAACTCTCAACAAACCGTTCTCATCTTCTTAGGCCGAATAGATCATAAGCGTCGAAAGTACGAACGCCTCTACTGGTGTCCACACGAACAAACTTCTTAAAACGGGAAGAAGAACAATATATATGCTAGTAGCTTGTTCTCCTCTTGCATAAGAAAACTCTTTTTCTTCTTCTTATTTTATCTCACAAAAGATGTATATAATTCCTCTCATATAATCGCACTCTTTCATTTTTGTCATACAAAAGAAATCACCCTTTCGTAATTATACAAAAATGAAAGCACATTTTCATAATTCTTGTCACACAAATGAGAAATGATATTTTCTCTCTTTTGTCTCACAAGAGAGAATAAGAAAAATAAGAGAGAGAATGATGTGGTCTGTAGTGAATTTGGAGCCATCTATGTCCTTATATAGAGGTGAAGAGTCATGTTTATTCACACTAAAAGATGTGTATGACATCACTCATCATTATCCATATGCCATCATCTAGACTATTCTAGATTACATGATCTTTTGTGCTCATAGTCTTTATATACATATATATCACATCTTATCACATAAGATGACAATATATTTTGTGACATTCTTATGCAACTCATCATATAAGTCGCTAGGATTTTCTGCGCTCGTTTCAGTTTGTTCTTTGTGTGTGACCCTGTAGGTTCACTTAATGTTGGCAATAGACTTGACAGTCTATAAATCATGAGCGGACTCTAGCAAGCCATCATGACTACCCAATTCAAGTGACTATCGGTGATCCGATTTACCTAATCAACAATCACGTATTTAGTCCGTTTGTCACGCGATATCTATATCGATCATAAGGCATGTAATATGCCATCCTTATATAAATCGATTAATATTTCTTGATCCCAAATTAAACTGAACAAGAACAAATGACCTTAATAACTCTTATTAATTCAATTGAGTATGGCCATACATTTTTTCAATTCAATTCATCAAGAGGCCTAAAGATATCTCTCTCATTTATGAGAGGAAAAAATCCCGTCTTGATTGCACTTATCCCTCTACATGGTTCATTGTATACCTAATCATAACCGTTATGACCACCCGGTTAAAGGCAGTGTTAGATTATATTAAAGTATAAAATTACTCATGTTGGGAACCGAGACAATCTCAGGTCAAAGGACTATAAATACTTTATGTTACAAGAATCGCTAATGACATAAAACATGTAGCATTCTTATGGCGGGTCAGTCCAGTATATGGTCTCCACAAATATCCTATAAATGACCAGGGACGATTTAGAATAACATTCATAACACTTTATAGTTTTATTATCAAAGTCACGCACTTTGATAACATAAAGTTGAATTGCATATTCATGGTCTATTTTAATTATATTAAAATAACCTATACGCACATATTATATGAAATATCTTAGAATAAATATTATGTTTGTTATTACAATCCATCATCTAGGTCACAAACATTTTGGCCTAGGGCATAACACCATTAATCTCCTACTTTCACTAGGCCAAATCAACCAAATATCTCATACTCATTGATCTACAAGGTATAACATACCCATTGAGCTAATATGATCACCATCATTTGCGGGATTGGGTTCTTAAGTGGATTATCAAACATTGTCATATGCAAATACTTTGCATATTTTTATGTAATTATGCTCCCACTGAATTTCTTGTCGACATAAGATTTATCTTTAATTTTTGATAATACCAAACTGTTTGCTTTAATAATAAATATTCACCTAGAGATATTTGCTTTAATTCATAAATGAATTTATGCAATTTGCAAACTCTTTTCAAAATTTTTAGGATAGACAAAACTCTCAAGTTGTATCATATACATACTTTCATATGTTTCTATTAAGAAACAACGTCTTAACATCCACTTGGCATCTTTTATAGTCATACTATGAACATATGCCCAAGAAAATTCTGAAATACATAAGCATGATGACTTGGAAAAATATTATCATAGTCTATACTATGAGTTTAACTTAACCACAAATCATGCATTATATGTTTGCACATTATCCATGTCGGTCTTTCTTTTAAAACTATATTTCCATCTGATGGATCAATCAAATTCAAAACTTGATTGGCTGACATGGATTATATCTCAACTTTCAAAGTCTCTAACCATTAGAGTCTTGACTCATCATAGTCTATTAGTAAAATGTGGACTTATCATCTATGAGTACGAAATTTTTATCATTAGACACGAAAAATCTATATTTTTTGGGCCTGCGATAAATTCTAATAGATCTACATGAATACACTTATGTTATATACTCAGACTCTTCAACATCTTGAGAGTCTTGTTGATTAATTGCAGACTCAATCACTAGTTGAAATCTGAATTAATTTCCATCCGAGCATTACTGTCAGTATGTGAAATTTGAACTTTTCAAATTTACTCCCACTAATTCTTTTGGAAACACTTCTTCCAAATAGATATAACTTTCGAGTAACAAACACTTTGTTCTCATATTAATTATAGAAGTAATATCCTTTACTTTTCTTAGGATATTCCACAATAAGCACTAATCCGATTACATGCATGATGCTTCAATTAAGTATCATATCGTCAAATCTTGATAAAAGATAATCTGATACACCTATCAGTCCATATCGCATATGGAGTCTTTTACAACTGCTTTAAATGGAATTATATTCAGTATGAACGCAATAAGTGTTAGTAGTATGCCCTAGGCCAATGTATTTGAGACCTAGATGTATGGATTGTGTTAAACAAACATTGTTTTTATTTAGAGATATTTAATATAATAAATGCGTATTGGTTATTTTATTCTTATTACTAAAATGAACCTTGAATATGATATTCAGCTTTATATCATCAAAGTATGTGACTTTGATAGTAAAACTATAAAGTATTATGAATGATATTCTAAACTTATGGACTATATAGGCACAAAAGACACCCCAAAATTAGATTAAGGGCATAATATTTTTCATCCATTTTTGTGAGACAAAGAGGAGAGAAAAATCCAAAAATTATTCTCTTGTTATTTTTGTGAAAGAAATGAAGAACGAATACTAGCATATATCGTTCTTTATCCGTTCAAAGGGGTTGTTCGTGTGGATACCGGTAGAGGACAAAGCGAAGTGCGGCGTCTTTGTGATTTGGGTTGAAACCGTGGTTTTTGTTTGGAGAATCGGTTTATTTGGAGAATCGGTTTGTTAGGAGAATCGGTTAGCTTGGAGAATCGGTTCGTTTGGAGATTGCTTGGAGATCGGTTTGTGAGACCGGTTAGGCGAAACATTCAAAGGATCGGTTTGGAAACCGGTTTGGATCGGGAAAAGAAAACCGTCAACCAAATTCATTTTTGATCATCACGGATTAAGCGTAATCCGAAGGTACAAAGTTATGAACTTTTCTTTTATTTAATTGTAATCCACGGATCCTTCTTTGGGTTTTGAATTCGATTTTTGTTTCGTTTTTGTTTTTCCGCTGCGTTATGAATGGTAGAAACCCAACAGGTCGCACCTCTTGGTCACAACCGTTAGTCGCAACCTATTGGACGTGATATTTTGATCATATCTATTGGTCACACCCTCTAGTCACACCCTTTGGTCGTACCCATTCGTCGCAACCTTATGGACGTGACATTTGGATCGCATCCGTTGGTCACATCCTTTAGTCGCACCCTTTGGTCGCACCCATTCGTCGCAACCTTATGGACGTGACATTTGGATCGTATCTGTTGGTCGCACCCTTTGGTCGCATCTGTTGGTCGCAACCTTTCGTCGCGTCTTTTGGATGTGACATTTGAATCGCATCCCTTGGTCACACACGTTAGTCGCACCTTTCGGTCGCACCCTTTAGTCGCATCCCTTAGTCGCAACCTTTTGTTGCGTCTTTTGGATTTGACATTTGAATTGCATCTCTTGGTCACACCCGTTAGTCGCACCTTTTGGTCGCACCCTTTGGTCGCATCCGTTGGTCGCAACCTTTCGTTGCGTCTTTCGGATGTGACATTTGAATCGCATCCCTTGGTCACACCCGTTAGTCGCACATTTTGGTCGCATCCATTGGTCGCAACCTTTCGTTGCGTCTTTTGGATGTGACATTTGAATCGCACCCCTTGGTCACACCCGTTAGTCGCACCTTTTGGTCGCATCTGTTGATCGCAACCTTTCGACGCGTCTTTTGGATGTGACATTTGAATCGCATCCCTTGGTCACACCCATTAGTCGCACCTTTTGGTCGCATCCGTTTGTCGCAATCTTTCCTTGTGTCTTTTAGATGTGATATTTGAATCGCATCCCTTGGTCACACCCGTTAGTCGCACCTTTTGGTCACACCCTTTGGTCGCATCCGTTGGTTGCAACCTTTCGTCGTGTCTTTTGGATGTGACATTTGAATCGCAACCCTTGGTCACACCCGTTAGTCGCACCTTTTGGTCGCACCCATTCATCGCAACCTTATGGACGTGACATTTGGATCACATCCGTTGGTCACACCCTTTAGTCACACCCTTTGGTCGCACCCATTCGTCACAACCTTTTGGGCGTGACATTTAGATCGCATCCGTTGGTCATACCTTTTAGACGCAATCCTTGGTCGTGACCTTTGGATCATATTTCTTGGTTGCAACTCTTTGATGCAACACTTGGACACAACCTTTGGATCGTATCCCTTGGCGGCATCTTTTGGACACAACTTCTGGATCACATCTATTCATCACATCTTTTGATCGCATCTCTTGGACATAACTTTTGAATCACATCCTTTGGTCATATCCTTTGGTCGCATTCTTTGGATGCAACTCTTGGATCATATCCATTAATCGCATCTTTTCTATTAAGAATATTCAACACTTGAATACTCTATATACAAGCCATATAATTATAAATGATATCTAAATAGTATATATCACATATATACCGACTCAATTAAATCGAAACACGCACGTCGCCCTGATACCACTGTTGTGTTTCAGACGTGCACAACGCAGCGGAAAACACAGATTTCGTCCAAAACCAATCCGAGGATCCGTGCGTATCGGTTAAATCAAAGAAATAAATCTTAAAGATACCTTTCGGATTACGCTGAATCCGTGACACTCAAACCATGCATATTGTCCATGCTCCTCTAAACCGGTTACCATCCTAACCGATTTTTAGTCCGTCTAGGCCGTTTAGGTCGGGTCGTGCGGAAATCATCAACCGCACACACAATCGGTCTCCACCGAAACTCTCAACAATCGGTTCTCATCTTCTTAGGCTGAATAGATCACAAGCGCCGAAAGTACGAACGCCTCTGCCGGTATCCACACGAACAAAGTTTTTAAAACGGGAAGAAAAACAATATATATGCTAGTAGCTTGTTCTCCTCTTGCATAAGAAACTCTTCTTGCTTTATCTCACAAAAGATGTATATAATTCCTCTCATATAATCGCACTCTTTCATTTTGTCATACAAAAGGAAAGCACTCTTTCATAATTTTGTCATACAAATTAGAAAATATATTTTCTCTCTTTTGTCTCACAAAAGAGAATGAGAAATAATGAGAGAGAGAATGATGTGTTGTGTTGTGTTGTGAATTTGGAGCCCTCTATGTCCTTATATAGAGGTGAAGAGTCATGTCTCTTCATACTAAAAGATGTGTATGACATCACTCATCTATGTCATCATCTAGACTCTTCTAGATTACCTGATCTTTTGTGCTCGTAGTCTTTATATACATATATATCACATCTTATCACATAAGATGACAATATATTTTGTGACATTCTTATGCAACTCATCATATAAGTCGCTAGGATTTTCTGCGCCCGTTTCAGTTTGTTCTTTGTGTGTGACCCTGTAGGTTCACTTAATGTTGGCAATAGACTTGACAGTCTATAAATCATGAGCGGACTCTAGCAAGCCATCATGACTACCCAATTTAAGTGAATATCGGTGATCCGATTTACCTAATCAACAATCACGTATTTAGTCCATTTGTCACGCGATATCTATATCGATCACAAGGCATGTAAGACGCCATCCTTATATTAATCGATTAATATTTCTTGATCCCGAATTAAACTCAACAAGAACAAATGACATTAATAACTCTTATTAATTCATTTGAGTATTGCTATACATTTCTTCAGTTCAATTCATCAGGAGGCCTAAATATATCTCTCTCATTTATGAGAGGAACAAATTCCGTCTTGATTGCACTCATCCCTCTACATGATTCATTGTATACCTAATCATAACAGTTATGACCATCCGGTTAAAGGTAGTGTTAGATTATATTAAAGTATAAAATTACTCATGTTGGGAACCGAGACAATCTCAGGTCAAAGGACTATAAATACTTTATGTTACAAGAATCGCTAATGACTTAAAATATGTAGCATTCTTATGGCAGGTCAGTCCAGTATATGATCTCTAACATATACCTATGTTAATCACTTTATAACTATTTATCCATGATCAGTAAAACATAATCATCAGTCAACTAATATAGCGGTGTACATTTATAGCTTGTATATAAATATATATATATTTATATGTATCTGCAATTATATTTGTCTCCAAAAATATCCTATAAATGACCAGGGACGATTTAGAATAGCATTCATAACACTTTATAGTTTTACTATCAAAGTCACGCACTTTGATGACATAAAGCTGAATTGCATATTCATGGTATATTTTAATTATATTAAAATAACCTATATGCACATATTATATGAAATATCTTAGAATAAATATTATGTTTATTATTACAATCCATCATCTAGGTCACAAACACTTTGGTCTAGGGCATAACACCATCAAATATGCCATCCTTATATTAATCGATTAATATTTCTTGATCCCAAATTAAACTGAACAAGAACAAATGACATTAATAACTCTTATTAATTCATTTGAGTATGGCCATACATTTCTTCAGTTCAATTCATCAAGAGGTCTAAAGATATCTCTCTTATTTATGAGAGGAACAAATCCCATCTTGATTGCACTCATCCCTCTACATGATTCATTGTATACCTAATCATAACCGTTAGGACCACCCGGTTAAAGGCAGTGTTAGATTATATTAAAGTATAAAATTACTCATGTTGGGAACCGAGACAATCTCAGGTCAAAGGACTATAAATACTTTGTGTTACAAGAATCGCTAATGACGTAAAACATGTAGCATTCTTATGGCGGGTCAATCCAGTATATGGTATCTAACATATACCTATGTTAATGACTTGATAACTATTTATCCATGATCAGTAAAACATAATCATCAGTCAACTAATATACTGGTCTACATTTATAGCTTGTATATAAATATATATTTATATGTATCTGCAAGTATATTTGTCTCCAGAAATATCCTATAAATGACCAGGGACGATTTATAATAGCATTCAAACACTTTATAGTTTTACTATCAAAGTCACGCACTTTGATGACATAAAGCTGAATTGCATATTCATGGTCTATTTTAATTATATTAAAATAACCTATACGCACATATTATATGAAATATCTTAGAATAAACAATCCATCATCTAGGTCACAAACACTTTGGGCTAGGACATAACACCATCAGTTTTATTTTATGAAATTATGTTGGATAATTAGAATTTCATATGTTTTTATGTTGTAGAGTGATTATGTTAATTACATGATATATGTGAGTTACACGATATATAAATTTTATGTAATTTAAAAAAAAATAAAAAAAACTACTCGCAGCGTAGCGCAGGTATTCACTAGTTGCCATAAATTTGTGAACTCAAATGATTAGAAGTCATTTGAACTTTGGAAGAAATTCATGTTTGGGGTACAATGAACAATCTTAATCCACTCATGAACTCATTTGAATTAAAAATCCATCAAAAAGGGAGAGAGAAAAACATCATGCGCATATACACGAGCCGATAGGTCACACACAAAGCTCTCAGACAAATTATTGAACAAGGGAAAAACTTCTTTTTACAACCTAAACTATTTATTTTGAGTATTTTTACAGTCCTAATTATTTTTTTAGCACTTTTGCATGCTCAATTCTTGATTTTGAATATCTTTACACCATCCAACAATTAAGCATACATCCAACAATTAAATACTATTCCGAATAAAACAAAATAATCGGCTATTCTATATTTCACTATTTTCCCCTTTCTAATTAATTAATTTCTTTTTCTTACAAGGAAGCTAAGTCGAGGAGTTATCTTTCATCCGAGTCATTTATTCAAAATCTTCTAAGCTTCTGTCAAAGATAAATCTGCTCACTACAGTAATTAATTAATTCATTATTAAATATTACTTAAATATGTAAACCACATTATTAAAATTATCAATATTCACTAAAAATAAAACCTAATTGCACTAGTTAAGCCTAATTTGATCCAGTTTATCTAAAATTTAACCACAACTTATACAAAATTTAATCACAAATTAAATACTAATTAAGCCTAATTCGACTCAATTTATCAAAGATTTAACCACAATTGATTATACGAAAAATTAGTCTAATTTGATCCAATTTATCTAAAATTTAACCATAATTGATTATTAAAAAATGAAAGTTAAGGTTTGGGGTGGAGAGAGAAGAGCGAACTTGGAACTCACCATGGGTGGAGGGCGGGGACGACGGGGCAGTGCCGGAGTTGCTGGTTTAACCGGCGGAAGAGAGTAGTGGTCGGGGGAGTTTTCTTGTGTGAGAAAGAGAGAGGATTTAATGTTTTTTTTTCATTTTTTTTCTTTTTTCTTGAAAAAAATTTAAGTCAACAATTGAAAATTATTATTTTTGTCACATCATTGTGCCATGTCAAAGATGCTCAAAATCAAAAGTTAAAGGTGTGAAAATGCTCAAAAAGTTTGTGCTGCAAAAGTGAGTTTTTCTATTGAATAATGATTCTACTTAAACTAACTTAATATGGAAATTTATTTATTCTGTGTAGTGCAAAACAAAACAGAAGACTACAGCATCCATCTCCTCCATCTCTACATCCCAGAAATATTTAATTGCCATGTTGGCCCATTCTTCTCAAACGAAATATGTTGGCCCAAAACATCCAAAATACAAATTAAATAGACATATTAGTAGCTTATTATTTTTATAGAAATTTACATTAGTAATAATAATAAATCTACATTCACTAAATGATTTATTAACTATTTCACTAAATACTCTTAAATTTCACGTAATTTATGTAATTTTATTTATATATATATATTTCTCTACACTTGATCAGTTCAATTATTAATTTTTTTAGTATCGGTTTAATTATTAATTAGGGAAAAAAGAAGTTCTGGCATATAGAAAAAAATAGACAAACAACTGTCGCAAAATTTTATATATGGAAATTATCTAACCACAAAAATAGACATTATACATTAACAATTTTATATATTTAAATCATCTAACCACAAAATTGCACATTATACATTTCTGCTATTGTCCAATGTACTTTAAGATGATATTTATTAAAAAATTATTTTCAGCGTCTCATTTATGAGAAGTTTTTTCCGGTCAAAATTAAGAACCTTCATAAACGACACATCATAGCTTTGAACTGTGTTTTAATATTTCATGTTGCCCCAAAATCCTAAATAATAGATTTTAATAAACAGAAATGGGGCGCCATTACATGCCATTTAACCGAGAACATTGGACAAATGACCTTTCATTTCTATAAATCAATACTAACTTATATGGACAAATATGTTAATTAAGTAATTAGCCTCTTCCACATCAATTCCTCTCTCTCTCTCTCTCTCTCTCTCTCTCTCTCTCTCTCTCTCTCTCTCTCTCTCTCTCTCTCTCTCTCTCTCTCTCTCTCTCTCTCTCTCTCTCTCTCTATATATATATATATATATATATATATCCAACTATTTGGATTATATAATTCGTCTCATAGACTCTCCTCTCCTTAAATACCCGTTCATTAACATATCAATCCTACATAACAAGATAAGATAGGAGGTCGTAGAGCAAGAGACAAAAAAAAACTAGGAAGTAGAGAGAGACCACAAAGATCAAAAAACAAAAAACTAATTTCAAAAAATGGTAGATGTAAAAATCGGGACCCGCCCGCCCTGGGTGGGTCTTGCGGCAGCAGTCTGGGTGCAACTAGCAGCAGCAAATGCATACACCTTCCCGCTCTATTCCGGCACTTTGAAATCCGTGTTGGGATATGGTCAACAACAACTTACAATGTTAGGTGTGGCCGTCGACATTGGACAGAATTTCGGAATAATTCCTGGAGTTCTGTGCAACTGGTTGCCACCGTGGCTCATTCTAGCTGCTGGTGCTACAATGTGCTTTTTAGGGTATGGCTTGGTCTGGCTCGCAGTGACGCAGACGATTGTAGGCTTGCCGTTTTGGCTGGTTAGTTGAGAGAATTATAATTTTTCTATAAACTACTTTTTATTGCTCAATGATAATTAATTTTGTTATTTAATATTGGCATTATTTAGGGCTTGACAGTTATTTAATATTGTATGTTGATAAGGAGGGCAATAGTAGTGATAAGTTAGTAATAATGCTTGCACATACAATAAAATTCTTTTAATGGTGCATGTCTTGAACTATCCTTACTAATGGTGGCATGGTGCAATGGAGGTATATCAAGTGCAAGAAGTTTTAATTATTTGGATATAACTTAAACATAGTATAATTGGAATTTACACATTCTTAAGATAATATACGAACTTTGACTTCCCGTAAAATCTCCGATGTTGTAATGGCATAATGTAAATTGAAATAATAGTTTTTTTGATATCGAAGTGTTAGGACTAGAGGAACCTACTCGTCCAATACAAATACCAACTCAATATGTCTAAATATACTTAAATGGGTTCTAATTGTAGTAGAAGCCCTTGACCACTTAATACTTATATAACTTTTCTTTTTGTAACTCAAGGCGGAATTAATCTCTTTTTTGTCTGAATTTTGTTATGAGGTGTAACAAAGTATCTAACTCGAATTACAACAATTATATGTATTGTATCTGTTGTTTAATAAACACTAACGATAACAAATACCTATTATATTTTTTAGCTATGGATTGCATTACTACTCGGTACGAATAGCTGTGCATGGCTCATCACATCTGTCCTCGTAACAAACATGAAGAATTTTCCATTAAGTCGAGGCACAGTATCAGGCCTATTGAAAGGATATGTCAGTCTAAGTGCCGCTGTCGTCACACAATTATACGGCGGAATTCTGAACAAATCCCCTATTCACCTCCTCCTTCTCTTAACTCTAGGTGCCCCTTCAATATGCCTCTTGACTATGTATTTCGTACGACCTTGTACACCTGCAACGGAAGACGACGAGTCTGATCAACGTGGTCATTTCCTCTTCATGCAAATTATGGGTGTGGTTCTCGCGTTTTACCTTCTCGGTATGACCATTTTTGATGATATTATACCTAAAGATGATGTTGCTAAGTACGTTATATTTGGCGTTACCGTGCTTGTGCTCCTCTCTCCTCTTGTCATACCAATAAAAATGACGTTGTTCAGAAGCCCGAAGAAAGAATCGGATGTGGATCGGTTAGTCTCAATACAAAAAAAGGAAACATTATTGCCACCTAATTTATCTCAAACTTACATGGAAACCAACAATAATAATATGAATGATGATGATTCGGAGTCAAATTCGGAGGATTTAAACATGCTTCTAGCGGTGGGGGAGGGAGCGATAGTTATGAAAAAGAGAAGGCCGAGGAGGGGAGATGATTTTGAATTTCACGAGGCACTAGTCAAAGCCGATTTTTGGCTTTTATTTGTCGCATATTTTATAGGGGTCGGATCAGGGGTTACTGCACTTAATAATTTGGCTCAGATTGGCTATGCCGCTGGTGTCAACGACACAACGGTTCTGCTTTGTTTGTTTAGTTTGGGGAACTTTTTCGGTCGACTCGGTGGTGGTGCCGTTTCGGAACATCTCGTCAAGTAATATATTCATATATTTTCCATTTTGTTTCATGTTAAAGTCAAATTTATAACCAACAAAATTTATCATTTTTATTTAATTTTTTTTAGGTCAAGAATGCTTCCAAGGCCCGTTCTAATGACATGTACACAAATAATAATGGTGATCTCATTCCTCTTCCTGTCTCTAGCTCTAGACAAATCTCTCTACATCTCAACAGGATTTCTCGGTGTCTGTTACGGGGTACAATATTCGGTCATGATACCAACAGTTTCTGAATTATTCGGACTTAAAAACTTTGGTTTATTCTACAATTTCATGTCACTAGGGAACCCAATCGGCGCGTTTCTCTTTTCCGGCCTTCTCGCAGGTTATTTGTATGATAAAGAAATGGGGAAACAAGTCGGTACAAGTTGTCTGGGGCAAGAGTGTTTTAGGGTTACTTTTCTTATTTTGGGAGGCTTATGTGCATTTGGGGCATTGTTGAGTGTCATTTTAAGCGTGAGGATAAGGCCGGTTTATCAGATGCTTTATGCTGGTGGATCATTCAGGGTGAATCGTCCTTTGCATTAGAAGATTCTTTAAATTGTTTATTTTTTTTTCATTCATTTTTGGGTGATTTTGTGAGTTGGTGAGGAAATTATTTTTGGTCCTGATTTATGTTTTTGGTAAGGAATGTGAATATTTCTATATGAGATTTATTTGAGGGGTGTGAGAGTATGGGATATGTGAATATTATATGTGATATACGATATATTTGAGTTTGGGATTGTGAGTATGTTTCAGTATGATCATCTCTATATGTGAATATTGAAAAAACAAAATCCACAGAACAGCTGAACAGGAAAACAGATCATAGTTTTCTTGACAATTCAATCCATTTTGAAGATTAATATCATCAAACAGCCCTCAAACTTATACTTCATCAATGAAATTTCAGTGATAACCTGATAATATTAGAGCTCAATTGAACTAATAATTAAAAAATAATTCGACTTTATTTAATTACTTGGGAATTTTATATGTTCTGATCAATTCGCAACGCATACCGAAAAAGGCCTATGTTGCTGACCGACCATTAATGACTAATTCGAAGTCCATGAACAGGATAGCAAGACAAGAAAGATTTTGGACTTTCCGGATTTTGGTTAAATCGACATACTAAAACCAAAGATTACAGCATTAATCTCCATTTCTAGATCAAAGGAATTTAAATTTCTTCTGAAAATTATGGGCCAATATATGTTGGCCCATAATATAACAAAATGATGTAAATCAAATACACAAATTAATCATAACCCCTTATTTTTCACCTATTGAGCTTCCTCATAAAACCACATCATCATTTTTATCTTGACCGTTCGATTAATTTTTTTGTCAAATCTTAGCCATTCATTTTATCAAATTTATTGATATTTTATGACAATATTTATGTAGTTATTAAAACATAAGCATATGATTGGTTGAATTAGTGTTTTGTGTTTCATACCCGATTTAGTGAGAACCATTGTGAGTTTGTTTGTGACCATCAGATCTTAATCGGATGATTTCAATGAATCATTGTGCAAAGTTATGTTCAACAATTAATATCAATAGTTAATGAATAGTTCACTTATTAAAATATAAATAATTTTTCTTTTCTTCTTTAAAAAATTATAATTCTTAATGAAATATTTTATTTTTAACGTTATAATCATCAAATAAATTTTTTTTGGAATTTTCTCTTTATTTTGATTTCCATATTGTTATGATTCCAATTTTTTTTTTTTTTGCTAAAGTATGTGTGAATATAGACTATATAAAAGATTATGTACAAAAATTTTATCTCGGCAGTTGGCTTTTTTAAAATCTTAGGGCTCGTTTGGCATCATTTTTGTTTTTCTGTTTTTCATTTTTTTTTTTAAAAATCTGTTTTCTGTTTTTCTGTTTTTGTTTTCAAAAAATCTTTTTTTTTTTTTAAAACCGATAATAATTTTTTCAAGTTATTATTTTATCAAATGCACATTTATAACATTTTCAATGCCAATATATCAAGTTTTCAGCACCAATATGTCGTTTATAGTATCAACATAATATTTTCAGCATTTGTATACCGTTTTAAGTATCAATATATCATGTCTAGTGTCAATGTACTATTTATAAGGTTGATTTATCATTATTGAGTATTAATATCCTATTCTTAGTAATCATTTTTAGGGTTAATATATTATTTTCGATGCCAATATATTGAGTATTCAGTGTTAATCTACTGTTTACAATATCAATATATCATTTTCCGTGTCAATATACTATTTTCAGTGAAAATATATTCCTTTTAGGGTATCAAAATACCATTTTTTAGTATCAATAGAACACTTTCAATGTCAATATATCATTTTTAGTATTAAAAAATATTAATATATCATTTTTAATATCGGCATATATCATTTCTAGTGTCAATATACAATTTTAGTGTGAATATAAAAAATTTAGTATTAATATTCTTTTTTTCGATATCATTATATTATTTTCAGTGTTAACTTACTGTTTTTACTACAATATAAAATTGTACAATCAATATTTTTAATTAGTGTCAACTTATCTTTTTTAGTGGATATAAAATTTTACGGTCAAAATTCATTTTTAATCTGAATGTACTATTTATGCCAACTTACATTTTTTAACGCAATATAATATTTCAAGGTTCATATTATATTTAGTACTACCATATATATTATTTTCGTGTGGTTTTGAACATTTATAGGTTTGGCAATGAAAAACAGAAAAGAAGAAACAACTTTTTCTTGTTTTCAAAATTCTGTTTATTTTTCGGCATTTGGACGGGAAAAAATGGAAACAAAACCAATTTGCCAAGCACGTTTTATTTTTTTCTGGAGAAAAAAAACAGAAAACGACAATGATACCAAACGAGGCCTTAGTTTTCATTTCAATTATATGCACAATATCACATAAAGATATATTGTTATGATTCCAATTTCATTTTTCCTTAATAAAATATGTGAATATAGACTATAAAAAAGACAATGTAATAAAATGATAAGCTCATTTATTCTTATTATATTATTTTACCCCTATTTGAAAATTCTCAAGAGAATTATTATCAATTTTCTCTCACCCGTCGAATAAAAAAATTTATTAAATTTTAGCTTTTAATTTTAATTATTATCATCTATGTTGCGCGGATACTTCAAAAACTGTGAAGTATCCTGAGGATATGGATATCCAATACGGATACGGCTACGATGCGGTTCCGATACGTATCGGATATGCCACGTGGCGTATCCGATTATTTTAATAATAAAAAAATTCGGATACGTTAAGGATACGGCAAGATACATAAGGATACGCCTGGGATACTTATGGGACACGACTGAGATACTTCTGTCAGGATACTTCTGGGATATTTTCACTATACATTTTGGTCCCTTATATTTTTTTTAACCATTTTTTTTCCATAAATCAAATTTTAACTCACATTCAAACTAATAAAAGACTTATTTGCATTTTATAAGTCACGCTCTTTTTTTTTTTTGTTTACAACTCACATAATTAAAAAAAAATTCAATTTCTGAGAAAGTCAGAAATAATTGACTTTCCTTAAATCAAATCTTGAATTTTACGAACATTAAGTTTCAAGTGTGTGTTTAATTTCATTCACATATTTTGGTATTAAATTTGAAATATTGATTATTTTATTAATCAATTACTTAATAATTATTATTTTATATAAATATAATTAAAAAATAGACATATATAGCCGTATCTGTATCCTAAATTTTTTGAGATTTACTGTATCCCCGTATCCGTATCCGTTCAACATAGATTATCATAATATCACATGATTAGTAAGATTAATATTCAGTGCTATATCTCCCTTATGTGAGAACTATTATCTCAAACAAAATTTCAGAATATTAAAACATATATTATATTACTTAATGTACTACGGATTTCATAATAACATATGTGTAATCCATACCATTTTAACATCTAAAAAAATAAGAAAAATAACGGTGACAAATTTTTGAAGAAAATGAGTAATGTTACATTTTCTTATGTTGTATACATATTTTTACCATATATATAATATTAAATATAATTATTATTTTTTATCTTTTTTAAAGTTAATCATCTATAATTTAACCTTATGTAGTTTCAACTAAAATTTTATAAACTAAAATCTTTAAAATAAATTATTTTAATATTTTTTATTTTTTATCTTTTTTAAAGTTAATTATCTATAATTTAATCTTATGTAGTTTCAACTAAAATTTTCTAAACTAAAATCTTCAAAATAAATTATCTTGCATTTGGTTTTTTCCGATCTCATTCATCTAAACCCGATTAATACTTAATTTATTTTTGTAATATAATATGTCAAGAGATAATGATATAAGAAAATCAAAGACAATAATTTTTAATTCTCATGTAATATTTATGTATTATGGATTTATAAACTTTAATTTTTGAATTTTCATAATTACAAGTTATACATTATTATATTGAAATAACTATTAAAATTAAAATACTCGCCGCGAAGCGCAAGTATTGTCCTATTTAGTATAGTAGCTTACTTTTTTTTTCTAAAATAGAATAAAACAACCGATATTGACTAAATGAATTAGTTAACTAAATTTTTCAATTACTTTTACGCCCATATGATCTGTGTTTTATATAGTTCAAAAATTAATGAACTTTCTAATTGGTGAAAATAGTTTTTTTTTTTTTTTTTTTTTTTTGAGGAATAGCCCCAGGTTATACCTGAGTGCCGACAATTTATATTAAATTAAACAAGTTCATTACAATCCAATCAAATAGCCAAGAGAGTTGGCTAAATTAAAAATAAATAAAAAAACTAAAGAGAAGAAGAGCTAAAAGAAGGAACATATGTTTTTTAATTGGTGAAAATAGTTGATGAGAGTTGCTGCCCTGCCTTTAAGATGCCGCAGTATAACAGAACATACGTTTTTTTTTTGTGAGACATAACAGAAGATATGTTTAATTTTATTTCACTTGATGGCCATAATATTTAACAATAATTGTACTAAAATAATATTTACATAGCTTTCAACAGACTTTACAAAAAGTAGCAGGTACCAACCACTTCCAAAAAAAAACTGAATGAAAAGATAGGCATGCATGAGGTGAGGTACTCGTTTAATTACTTGATATATAAGAAATGTCGAACTACATAGAAAATGAAATGAATATATATTTGGTGGATTGTTAGATGCAACTACCAAAGATCGTATCAAACATCTCCATTTTTTGGACTGGTGCTGATTTGGGACTGATTTAATCTAATGACTTGGAGAACTTTGATGTTTTACGTTTTCCTGAATCCTTTTTTAAATTATCTTTTTCATTTTATATACAAGTCAACTAAATGTATGATTAACTCAATTACTCCTACTAACAAAAGGCTATTCACAACACTATACATGCAAATTGCAAATTTTTACACTAACAAATACTTTTCCCACTTCGTAATATATAGTTTATACATACATCATTACGGCCAGAAAAAAGAAGGAAAAAAGGAGAAAAAATAGTCATAAAACACAACATAATAATTAATAATGATAATAATAACAATTCACGTAGGTTTGAGACCTTGAAACATGCTATCCCATCTAATAGACTCAGTCCTTGAACCACTTCCAAACCCATCCTCAAACACCAATGGGATCATGCCACGTGGACTAAACCCACCTGCCATGATCATCTGTGGCGACTTCTCCTGTGTAACTTTACGCGTAACCGCCGTCTTTTTACTTCTCTTCAACCTCTCAACCTTCTTCACAGGCGGTCTAGGAACCACCACAATTGCTGATGTGTACTCGCGGTGCACCAATAAATTCTTACACCGAACTATGCAATCTCTTGTTTTGTAATAAGCATTAAGAAGCCGGTTTGAGGGTTTATTTAGGGTTTTTGTTTTTTCCTTTTTGGAGACTTTGAGGATTTCGAGCCGGTGTTTAGCGATTGAAACACCCATGCTTTGGAGGAATTCATGGTTAAAATGGGAGATGTCTTCTTGTTCAAGCTCGTTGCGTGAGAAAGTGAGGGAGTATTCGTAGATTAGAGAGGAGTCTAAGTTGGTTTTTGAGAGCCATGTGTACCAATCCATGGTGCTTCTTTTGTGTGCGCGTGTGTTTTTTGTGTGTTAATGACTTCTTTAGTGAGTGTGCTAATGGCTTAATTCCTTGAATTGGAAGCCATTAATGTTTGATAGAGCTTTTTTTGTGGAGAAGGTGAGGAAGGAAAGTCAGAGATGAAATAGCTTTTAGTAACCCTTCAAAAAAAAGAAATAGCTTTTAGTAGCAGTTCTTTAGTAGTTGTCCGTGTACGTGTGTGAGGTGAGAGTGAGAGAGAGAGATTTATATGTTATGTTTTGAGTTTAGGTGGGTATTAGGAGAGGAAAGGTTTAAATGAGGTAAGGCCTTCTCAAGTTGTTTCTGTGGTGGTGATTAATTATTACATTAAATGATATAATTAATTTTGAAGCAACATACAAATTGCTGATATTGGTGACTTAATTTCCAAGTTTAGGTTTATTAATTCATTTTTATAACCACCATTAAGCTATTTTAACTGTCTGAAACTGAAACTACACAATTTTACTGAAGGATCACGAGATGCAACGATGGCTGGAGCATGTAGACTCTAGAGGGGAAAAATGACGAGGGGCCAACATGCACTTGATAAAGAAGGAGGCCGGTGACACATGGGGTCATCTGATTTGATGCCACGTACAAATACAACAAGTCACGGATTCATACATCATGAAGCAACAAAATTGATGATGATGACAAAATAATTTGAATTGGGCCAATTTTAAAATTTGGGCTTAAATATTTGGGTTGGTTTATATGATCAATTTTGGTTTTTAAATAATTGAGTTGGGTATATGAAGAATTGGATTTGGGCCTGTTTGTAATTTTGTATTGGTTGGCCATTCATAAATAAACTAATCCTATGGGGGTTGATTTTACATTTTTACTTGATATTGGGATTAAATAAAATTCAGACTTTCTTTTGAAAATGCTTGCCTCAAGCAAATATATTAACTTAAGAATTCAGTCTTGTACAATAAAAGAAAACATAAAAATACAAAATTAAATGAAGATAATTTCAAAAAAGAAAAAAAAACTTAGAAAGAGTTGCTCTTTCACAATAATGCTAGGCCAAAATTAGAATAAAGAAGGTTTGTTTTCTTTATTTTTAGGCTCGTTTTTTTATTTTAGGATAAGTCCCTTCTTTATTTTATTTTTGAGGTTAAATCATTTTAGGATTCTAAGATTTTTGTTACATTTTTTGCACTATCAGACATGAATGATATTTTTTTTCATTCTAGTGCAAAATGAATGATACAGTCAGTAAAACTTGCATCAGTGCTTTAGCCTTTAGTTTATCAGTTATCACACACTTTTGGCCTTGTTTTGGTTCGTTTATGCATGATTGTGGCAATGTGATTCTCACAAAAACAATATGAACACTAAGAACTCTATTATTAATAATGGTAGCGGGCTAATTTCATCTCACACACACACACATATATCATACAAACTTTAAAAAAAATATATATATATATATAACACATGATTGTGCATTACTTAAAATCTGATTCTCATCTCAAGATATTGGAGACAACTAATGAAATAAAAGCATGAAGTAATTACGTAATTAGGAGATTTTAAAGCTAAACGGCTAGAGAATGAGGTTTTTTATTTTTTAATTAATACGTTTTTCATATTTTTACATTAAAATATATGTTTTTATTTATGTGAAAAAATGGCATCACTCATCTATCTCAAATCACAGTTTGAGTTCGTTCATTTATTTATTCTTTTCTATCTTACACAGGGTGACACCAATGAATTGCGTGATGGTTCAACCTCAGAATTGCTTTAAGCGGGTTTAGAAAAAAAAACCTTATTTTCTCTCTTTTTTATATTACAAGTTATAAACATAATCCAAGTACAGATTTTGATTTTCTTGTTTTACATAGCAGCCTGTGAGTGCGAGGTCCACGATGGACCGGGTCCAGCCGCTCAGTCGATCCGGGCTGCTTGAATTTAATGCTGACCTGGCTCTACTTGTAATCCCTCCGGCTCTACTTATCATTTATTTCAAAAAATAGTTTGTGATTCATAATTTGAGTGTGAAAATAAAAAATATATGTAATAATACTATAAACAAGCCAAAGAGAAAGATCAACTATATACTGAATAACCCGACTGAATATTAAGTGATCATTCGTGATTAGAATCCAAGTTTACATATGTATTCCTAAAACTAGAGTACAACAATTTTATTTATTCTCTTAAATTATCTTTCAATATAAAAAAATATTTCATTTGGGATTTTTTTAGCGTTAATTCCACTTTCACTTGTTACATATCAGTTTTTTTTTAATTCTCCATATCAGTTTAATTTTGTACTTCTGATTTAGGACTTTTTTTTTAACTGGTAAAAAAAAATTAATTAAGAAAATAGTCTATTTTTCAAATTATTTGCGAAAATAGCCGTTTCACCCGCCCATTGGATGAAACAAATCTTGTTTTGCCTAGATGTTGAGCTGAAAATCCAGTTATTACAGCCAGTTTCGCCCAGTCACTGGGCGAAACAGAAAAAATTTAATTTTTCCAGCTAAACTGCGGTTAGCAATATTATTTAGCAAAAAAAAAAAATGAAAAAATACGTTTCGCCCCATGGCTGGGAAAAACTAGCAAAAGAAAATTTGCTCTAAATTGAATAAAAAATACCTGTTGTGTTTTTTAGCTTAATTCAGTGGGAAAAATGAGAAAATGGATGGGGCGAAACATCATTTTTTAGCTTAATTCAATGAGAAAAATACGAAACAGGTGTTTATTTTCTCATTTTTCCAACTAAATTAAGCTAAAAAACTCTGTTTCACCCTATGGTGGGGCGAAACATGTATTTTTTTTTATTTTAATTTAGAGCAAAAAAAAAATTCCAGTTTCGCCCAGCCATGGGGCGAAACAGTATTTTTCAAATTTTTTTTTTTTTTGCTAAATAATCTCACTAACCAAAGTTTAGCTGAGAAAATTTAATTTTTTACCTGTTTCGCCCAGTGGCTAGGCGAAACTAGGCGTAATAACTGGATTTTTAGCGCAACATCTGTCTAGGCGAAACAAGGTCTTTTTCAGCGCAACATCTATTTCGCCCAGTGGATAGGCGAAATGGCTAATTTTACAAATAATTTGTAAACAATGCTATTTTCTTAATTAATTTTTTTTTTGTCATTAAAAAAAAAATCCTGATTTAGGCACTTTTTAAGTTTGGGGATAAGGTTAAGGGCCAAAATACTTTTTTTTTGACAAAAGTGGCAAGTGACAAAATCAACAAGTTTGAGCATAATAATCATATCATAATAGTAACTTTATAAAATGTTTGTGGAATGATGGTTTGTTGACATATCATTGGTCGGTAGGCAACTTTTAATTGGATGAGTGGTTGCCAAACAGACCGTACTACCACTTTGACCTAATTAAATGTCAACCCTTTTTACAATAAAAATTGCCAATATACAGCTCCTAATTTTTCAATGTATAAAATGTCAAATGGTTGACATTTGAGATTATTTATTGTTCTTTTTTAAGAGGGGTGGAGCTTTTTTTTTTTTTTTAATCATTGATGCATGACAATTGACAGCGGATAGGTGGACCTAAGTCTATCCCTATATTAGATAAGAAATATGTACCGATATAAAGATATTGAAATAGTGCATAGGATGTATTTAATTGAACTTATGTGCTACCATAACATAACAAAATGATAAATGCTGATTGATTTAATTAAGGATACCGCTATTTCTAGAATGGATTTTTCTCCGTCTAAAGCGGTATTCAATGTTTTTCTTGAAATGTCAAAAATGCCCTTACTTTAATTAATCTAGACATCTATTAACAATTAATGATTCATTTGTATATTTTCATTTCCTAATTAATTCCAACAAAAATGAAAATAACATTATTGCAAATAAATATGATATTCAATCTCTAATCTTTTATTTCCGTTTTGTGTCATGTTTTACCATAAAGGCATAGTAACTTTTCTTTATTTTTCCACAATGGAGCATTAAGGATTAGTGAAAGAACACTTTAGTTCTCAACTAATAATGATGATGATGCAATAGAAAATCTAATAACTACATTAAAGGAAAATTATCAAAATTGGTCTTATAATTAAAAAGAAAGCGCTAGAATTATTTTATGAACTTGTAGATCATTCAACTGTACTTTTTAAACCAATATCCAATCTCATAGTAAACTAAGGTCAAAGAAAAAAATGGCAAAAACTTCTACAAATCGTGATCTTTCAACATTTGAACTTGTGGGTGAATCAAAAAGAAAATTGTTAGGTGGTTCTCAAGGCAATATTATTTGTACAAATGAAAACAATATTGTTAATCCATGTAATAGTATGGAAGAAGAATCAAATTGTGTAATTCAAACAACTAATCATAGTGATCGCGAAAAAATGGAGGGAAACATAAACAAAATATTAGTAGGGAATCTTGCATTTATTTTTGCAATAATGTTGTTGTCCATTTTGTTGGAATTAATTAATAAAAGATCAATGCACAAAGAAATCAATAATTATGTAATAATAATCTTGCTTAATTAAAGTAAGGACATTTTCGGTATTTTAGTGAAAAATTCAAATCTTGCTCTAGACGAAGAAAAAGCCGCTTTAGAAATAGCACCGCCCTTTAATTAAGGTAGAATTCGCTGTATATACACGATTAAAAACGGAATTCCCAAAATATACACCTTCGGAATAAAATTCCAATTTATAGCATTTCCGCACTTCTAAAGTGCGGTTTACAATTTTTTTTTTTTTTTTTGGCTGAATCCGCACTTTAGAAGTGCGGTTCAGGAAAAAAAAATTCTAAAACCGCACTTCTAAAGTGCGGTTTTAGAATTTTTTTTTTTTTTAGTTTTTTAGGATGAATTTTATATGTTTGGAAAAAAAACATATAGGTCTTTATCTATATGCTAAAAATGAATGTTTATAAACATTTATTTCAATATATGTTGTCAAACATATATTGTAGGATAAATATTTTTATAGGTCTTAATTTATTATCATGATATAAATATTTTTATTCAATTTCAACAACATATAAAAATACACTTGCCAAATATTCATTTAAGGACATATAAAAATATATGTTTGAAAAAAAATATATAAGCCTTTATCTATATGCTAAAAATGAATGTTTATAAACATTTATTTCAATATATATTGTCAAACATATGTTGTAGGATAAATATTTTTATAGGTCTTAATTTATTGTCATGATATAAATATTTTTATTCAATTTCTACAACATATAAAAATACACTTGCCAAATATTCATTTAAGGACATATAAAAATATTTTTCATTTTGATCAATATAAAAATACACTTGCCAAATATATTGAAATAAATGCTTATAAGCATTCATTTTTAGCATATAAATAAAGACTTATATATTTTTTTTCAAACATATATTTTTTTATGTCCTTAAATGAATATTTGGCAAGTGCATTTTTATATGTTGTTGAAATTGAATAAAAATATTTATATCATGATAATAAATTAAGACCTATAAAAATATTTATCCTACAATATATGTTTGACAACATATATTGAAATAAATGTTTATAAACATTCATTTTTAGCATATAGATAAATACCTATATGTTTTTTTTCCCAAACATATAAAATTCATCCTAAAAAACTAATAAAAAAAATTCTAAAACCGCACTTTAGAAGTGTGGTTTTAGAAAAAAAAAATTTCCTGAACCGCACTTCTAAAGTGCGGATTCAGCCAAAAAAAAAATTTGCAAACCGCACTTTAGAAGTGCGGAAATGCTATAAATTGGAATTTTATTCCGAAAATGTATTTTTTAAAAATTTCGTTTTTATTCGTATATATACTGTGAATTCTACCTTTAATTGGTGAATTCTACCTTTAATTGATTAATCATGGTGCATTCATACTCTCACTATGGATGTAAACTAATTGCCAACTGGATTTTTATTGAACCATCACGCGTCAATATGGAACTCTGTACCTTCAACAGCTCAGAAAATACTTCAGTTTAATTAAAAAGAAGAAGAAGAATAAATAAAGAAGGGAAGAACCAAGTGCTTTAATGACCAGTTAACTTCTAGTTGAAAGTAATTGACTTCTAAGTCAGCAGCATATATTTGATTTGAGTCTCGAGATAAGTTGAGATAATTAAGAGCAAATTCAGGAGACTGGTCATCATTAAAACTATTAAAGTTGTGAAATAGAGAAAATTAGTTGATTAATTAATACTTGCTAAACGGAAACATATGATGATTATGTTATGTGGCATGTATTGTTTGTAATTATTTTAGATTCAACCCTTACTTAATGAATTGAGAGATTTGTTTAATATGTGCTACATAAATTTTTGTTTATCAGAATTTAAACCTATTACTTTTAGCTACACATTTCATATGTTCTACTAATTCAATAGATCATGAGTCATCTGTACAATGTATGTAACTTGTGACTAGTGAGTGTAGAGTGACTTGGAGAACACAAGGACCAACATCCTTCTTCTCAAATCAAATCTTAGCCGTCCATTCCTTTTCTCACGCCATCTCTTCAGCATGCCTAAAGTTACTAACTTTGTCATCATCTTTCGGCTTCTGTTTTCTTTATCTTCTTTCATTTTTATCTATTTTTATTTGTTTTGTCAACGCCTCATTGACTGTGTAAAGGACAAGAAATAAATCATAAATTAATCAGAGGCCAAAGTTCTGAGTTCTTGGATGACGAATGAATTACGGAATCTGTGACGCACTCAATCATTCTCGGAATTTCTACGACCCAAATTTTGTCGACAAATATTGCTTTTTCCAGAGGTTTGTATCTTATTCAATTTTTTTCTTGCTTGAATAATTCAATTATTTAAGAATATTTAACGAGTGAATTATTTCAATTATTGCGTTCATACAGTCGGTCACACCATACACAAGCGCCACATGGCAATGTGTCATAATCATTGGTCCAGGCACAAATGCACTTGATTTTTGATGGGAAATCAAATTTGTTGCTCTAAAAACATGAGCAAAATAATTCAAATATGTTATAAAATCTATTTTAGTCCGTTTCAAAAAAATATATAAAATCTATTTTAATAAATCCCAAAAAATTTAATTTCGGTAACAAAAAACTTTTTTTTTGTTAGCACTCATGTTGACCACATGAAAACTAAATCAAAATAAAAACCAAACTAAAAACTGACAGTGATGTAAAGATTACGAAATCTGTGACGCACTTGAAAAAAGGGTAGAAATTTCTCAAACTTTTTTCCTGAGCCGTCTCTTTTTTTCTCTTCCAAATTTTTCCAAAAAAAAAAAAAATCTGGTGTGTTGAATTGGAAAGTTCCTCCCAATTTTCCAGAACAATATTAATTTTTTTTTTGAGGTATCAGAACAATATTAATTTCATTTTCTTCCTTTTTTTGAGAAAAATTTTCCACCATTTTGACTCATTTTACTTTTAGGAAGATGTTATTCAAAGAACTAAGTTGGCTTAACCAAGAATAAATTCAAAATTTGTTTGGCAAATACCAAAATTGTCCTTATTAATGATGATTTTTATATTGTTGTTTTTATTTATTGATGTTATTTTTCTCCTAAAATTTAACAAATAAATCATGCAATTATGGAAAGAGATTAAATAGATTTATTACCTCCTTTCTGTCATATTATGCAATTGATGGATCACGAAATATTTACGTATTATTTATCATATTATGTTGTTCGTTTATGTTAGTTTAATTTTCTATGTTATTTTTACTATCTATTAATAAATGACTCAATGAATATGTTATTTTATTTTATATATTTGACCACGAATTTATAAATATGTGTTATTATGTGCTGGTAGTATCTTTCTCTATATTTAGATGAAGTGTTATTTGATTTTATTTTATATATGAGTATTAGTAATATAACATTAAAATTTATTGCATGAATAAGAAATTCTTTTATATTAATAATACTAACAAAATAAAAGCCACAGTCAAAGATAAAAAAATTCCAAATCTGTTGTCATCACAAAATAAATTACTGGAATGTTAAATCACGATATTTCTATTTTTGCAAGATTTAATTAGTCATTAGTAGGAAGGAATAATAAATTAATAAAAATATTAATTTAAGAATGATAATAAAATAAGGACAATTTTGGTATTTGTTAAAAAAATTTGAATTTACTTTTAGTTAACCCAACTTAACTCTTTGAATAGCACCTCTCTAATTTTATTCCACAAATTACAAGATTAATTAAGATATTTAAGACTGGATTAGAGTAGGTGAAGCTGCACCTGGTTGGTAAGTGTAACTAAACGAGCTAATTCATTTCTCAAGTTGACATTTTCAAATAGATAATGGATCAAACTAAGACCTAATTTTAGAGTCAAAATAAAGGCATGCTTTTTGTTCTGTTTGTTTATATAACCATGATTACCTAATCTACCATATTGATTTTTAGTCGTACTTTTAGTTAACAATATTGACTAGATCTGACGGCAGTTAAGACTAAATCTCAACTTTTACATTCTAGGGTCTCAAAAGTGTTCAGTAGTTAATTCTTTTTTACCACTTTTAGTTAATGAGTTTATCACATCATTATCCAAATTAGTATATCAAGCCTTAACTAATGAACAAACAAAATTTAGAAAAATAAAACAAAGACAGGGGTTTAAGAAATATATTTCATTTAACCAGAATTAAAGTTTTTATTAATTGAACCAATTTTACAACCATCAGAATCATCACCATCACCAGTAACAACCTCACAAAACTCATCACTAATGTCAAAAACACACTTAAAATCAGACAGATTATACTCACTAATCTCCTCTAAATCAAACAAATCAACCTGCTCTGTATTTCCCTCTCCATCTCTGCTCCTCACCAAAATCCAGTCATCAGAATCCCAGTCCAAACCACCAAAGCCGGAAACCAAATCCAGGATTCTATTTCCCAGATTATCTTCTTCTTCCTCCTCCTCAAACTCAACCTCCTCCTCTGTTTCAGACTCAGAAAACATAACTCCGAAATCCAGAGCGCTCTGAGGCGTGAAAATGGAGTTCAAATCATCACCATCTCTCTTCGAACTCACGAACGGATGACCCAAAAGCATCTCGGCCGTCCATCTCTCTTTCGGGTCCCTCTCCAAGCATTTCTTCAAGAAATCCTTCGCTTCTTCCGACAGCCAATTGGGTATTTCAAGCATGGATTCCGAGCAAAGCCCGATACAATAAATCGCAGACATCACGTCTTGATCCTTGATGACGTCGCTCCACGGAGCCTTTCCTGTCGCCATTTCTAACACAGTGCATCCTAGGGCCCACGTGTCAGCCTCTAATCCCCACTCCTCCCCTCTGGCCAACTCTGGCGCCATGAAAGCCGGCGTACCAGAAAAGGAAATATTGCTAGACTTATCATCGCAAATTCGAATCGAAGAACCGAAATCCGAAATTTTTGCATGGCCATCTGATCCGATCAAGATATTCTGGGTCTTTATATCACCATGAACTACAGAGTTAGAGTGGAGGTATTGGAGACCAAGAAGGATGTCGTGCGTGTACAATCTTATGATCCCCTCTTCCAAGCGGCCGATGAGATTGTAGAGAGATCCGTTTGGAGCGAAGTCCAAAAGGAGATGGTAGTGAGAAGCCGTGGTATATGATCCGAAAGTGGAGATGATGTGAGGCGAGTTTAAAGTGGAGAGAATCCGAAACTCGTTTTTCAATGGAGAGGAGAGGGAAATCTCTGCGGATTTAACGGCTAATAACCGGCCTGAGATTGGGTCGGAACAGAGAGAGACCGTACCGGTCGAACCGGTACCGAGTTTGCACAGATGGTTGAAGTTGGTTACAGCCGCCATTGATGGAAAGTGAAGATTTGTGATCAAAGTGGGGGAATTGAGGAAGGAGAGAAATCGGTTCGGTTTGGAGTTGTGATGGAAAGGAAAGGAAGAGGGAGAGAAGGAAGGTTTTTATATAGATGTTGGAGGTGGAAAAACGTGGGTTGAAAAGCCGCGTATTTTTGTAATCCAAGGCAATTGAATTAACGGTTGATTTGATTTAGTTTATTATTATTTCCTTTTCTCTTATTTATTCCCTTTTTTACAGATGAAAAATTGTACTTTGAAGCTTCGTTTCCTTTTTATCATTTTCTTTCTTTTTCTTTCTCCTTTCGATTTTATTGATTGATATATCTCCAGTTCAAATCAATGGAGGCCTCCATTTATATATATATATATATATATATATATATATATATATATATATATATATATATATATATATATATATATATAATAAGCAAATTCCTTGCATTATATTACATCGGAATGATTTATCATTTTAAATATCCTTTTTCATAACTTGCTTATAAAAGAAAAAATAATAAGAAATAATATGCCCTTCTTGATCTATATGTTATTATCTTTTTGTTTCTACATCCACATCCGCATTTTTTTCTGTTTATGCGCATAACACTCCCTTGATCCATATACCTCAATAATCGCATATCGGCATATGTAATATATGTAAGTGTTCATTAGTTTTGTTGCATTTTCGACTGTTGAAAGGTTTGTTTAATTTTGGAGAGGAATAAATTGAAGGAGTGTTGTGTGACGCGGAGAAATGAAAGTGGTGAAATGATGGTGGAATCTCAGCCGTTGATCCAATCATAAGAAGATTTCTCAAGTAAAAAATAAATAAAAGGAAATATATATATTGAAGCTTTGTTTATTTATTTTCTATTTGCCTTGTTTAGTTTTTTTAACAATTAACCCGTAAGAATTAGTCAGTTTCTGGTTGCACCCTTGCAAAAGTTAAACATATTTAGTCAAATTGAGAAATATTCTGCATATTATAGAAAAATAAAACAGAAATTTTCTCATAACTGAATTGACCAAAAAATCAACTCAAGTTAACTATCATGTTTATTTCAAGTTTTATTTATGTAAAAAATGTATTAGGTATAAGTTGTATAAAGTCAAGGACCTTTATTTATTATTAGAGGGGGTTTGATGCATATTTTGAGGTTTTATAGGGTCATAAAAAAACGTTTTATATAATAATTTGGTAACTTCCCCTGATGATTTCTTCACAATAATGTTTGTTAGTCAAATCAATCAATGTTAGCCAAAAACTTATTAAACAAATTTCTCAATCAATCTGCTTACGGATTCTCTTGCGCCATATTATTTGAGAATAAAGAATATTTGAAAGGAATCTTTGGAGGTTTATCTCCTCAATTGAATCTTTTTCATTAATTAACCATGCATTTAGTATTCTTTTAAGTTAGATTTACTTAAATGTTGGTATAGAAAAAATATTTTTATAAGAATAACAAATTTTGTTTTAAATAATATTTTTATCTCCATTAGTTGATAGGAAAATATTATAATTTTTATATCAATGGCACAAATGATATTTGACATAAAATGTCAAAAATCATTTGTTCTTATTAAGAAAATTTATTTTCATGTATAAGGAGAAGGCAAACGTCCCAATATAAGTAAAGTTGTAATTGTAATATATGGACAGATAATGTTTCACTCACAATTAGGAATTTTCTATGATAAATGATGTTTGTGTCTTTACTTCCAAAATAAAAGATATATTCCATTTATCTCACAAACCATGAAACATTTAATTAAGAGCAATTTTAAAATTTTACAACAAATACCAGTTATAGTCCTTATTAACGATGTCTTATATTTATTACTTTGTTTATTGACTCTAATATTTTTTCTCAATATACATTAATTATTAACTAAATCAATTAAAATCTTTCATATATGGAAAGACAAAATTAAACTCTCATCTCATCTCATCCCCTCCATGATTTTTGTCTTCTCATAGACTTTTTCTATTGTTTTTTTTGTTTGGGGGGGGGGGGGCATTATTTTGTTTATTTTTATATTTGTGCCATCCTCATATTTTTCTAGTTGTTTTGCTTCATTGTACTAAACATAAAAATGAATAAGTTCAGCTTTTGTAATTTCTCTCAATTTAACAAATAAACTACAAAAATATGTTGAACATGTATTAAAAAAAATGTAAGTCATTTATTAAAGTTAACTTATAAAACAAAATAAAATATAACAATTTTTTTTATTGAATAGTGAGGGCTCTTTGTCTCACTTCTATTTTTGCTGCTAATGAGAATTTTACCGATAACCTATGGTTTGTGATGCTTTGCACTTAATCACTAGGCTATGTGTCTATTGGCATAACAACTTATTTTTTGAGTCATTTATTCATACATAACAATAATTTATAAATAATTCATTCACTTAGCACAAAAAAATATTTCATCCAAACACGTCACATGTGCCATTCGATAATATATATAAAAAAAACTGATAGAAAGACAAGCAAATAATTAAGGGCGCACCAATTATTGAGGCACATATTAATATTAATTTTCTCTAATTTTCGCACTGATTTTATGGTGTAGAGATAAAGATCAAGAGACCAAAAACCATGGAGGGAATGAGAGGTTGATTTATGTTTTCATATGTGAAAGATTTTAATTGATTTAATTCATAATTACTGTGTTGATAAGAAAGAGATATTTAGTCAATAAACAAAAATGATAAATGAAAGAATGAAAGACATCATTAATGAAGGGTATAACTGGTATTTAACTTAAAAAATTTAAAATTACTCTTAATTAAACCGTGTTAGCTTTTTTGATAGCATCACCCTTAATTATTGAATGCAGGAATTTATGTCCTTGTTAAAAGTTAAATAATATATTCCATGTACCTCAAAATTTTCCTTAATTATGAAGAACTTATATATGCAAAATTTCAAACGTCTATAGAACCATCTAATAATATGTATATGTTGTGATTTATCTTTTACTAATTAACTTAATCTTTTGCTTACTTTGAAAAGATTCTAGATGAATATAATTGGTAGGTGTCTCTAGAGTCTATCTTAGGGCCTCAAGCTTCAAATTCAAAGAAACTATAATATTTTTCTGCTTTTTAAATTAATTAAGGTCAACTTCAATATAGTGGGAGCTGATCACCCTCTCCATCCAAATTGGAAATGGAAAAAATCTTCTTTTGTGGTCTTTCTTCATATATTTTTTTATATCCATGTAGATAATTAATCAATAAAATATACAAATCATGTTATATTTTTTTCTTCTTAATTTTTTTATAATAAATCTTTCGCATATTACTAAAAGATACATAATAATATTATAAATTGTGTATCACATGCAAGTCCGAATTAGTGTACCTGTAAAAGATTAATAATATACGATTATTTTGTTTTGAAGGAGAATAGTATACGATTATTATAAGTACGCCAAAACCATTATTCTCAAAAAATAAAAATAAAAATACACAATAAAAATTAGAACTTTTTTCTGCACGGCGTCAAAGCTATGAATGTTACCGACTTCAATTCAACCTAAAAACTTCCGGACATTCCCCATAATTGGTCTTACAAAGTTCACATGACGTGTGTCAATCTTAAGATGCTCCAAATAATTTCCTCTTTTCATTTCTTATTTTTTCGAGAAAATTTCTCTTTTCATTTATTCTTTTCCACCTCATCTTGATTCTGGAATCCTTCTGGACATCCACTACAATCTGGAAGTTGAGTCCAGAAGAAAGAAAAAAAGTAGAAGTCTTGTACAATTTTTGTTTGAATGATTTTATTACTCGACTTTGACGCCGTCGGTTAGTTGTACCACGTTATGATAAATAAAAACTAGATTGACAAATAGAAACTAGACCGAGATGTCCTCTGTTTTCACACTCGTTCAATTCAACACCTAATTGAAACCACGTGCTTTTCTGCTCAACCTCCAAATGAAAGAAGGAAAAAAGGCATTTTTTGTTTGGATATTTTGTAATCTGAATTTTGATTGTTTGGGCTGAAGATTTTCATGCGAAGTTTCCGTCTATTTAGTATTACGTAAGTGAAGCCGTCAGCAAACCATTCATCAGCGGCTCAGATTTAACTCTTTCAACGCCACACTCTTTCATGGAAAAATAGTATATCAAATTGAAAGAAAAAGAAAAAAAAAAATCTGTCCATACAATACACGCGAATTTTCACACACCTTCCAAACACTTCAATAATAAATGCAACAAATCTTTTTCTCTCCATATAAAAAGCCCAACCGAATCAAAACGGAGCACCCATATTCTTTCTCTCTCTCTTTAACATCAATGGCTACAATACCAAACTACACTCACCTTTGCAAACTCGGTACCGGTTCGACCGGTACAGTCTCTCTCTGCTCCGACCCAGTCTTACGCCGTCTCGTCGCCATTAAATCCGCCGAGCTATCTCTCTCCTCTCCATTGCAACATGAGTTTCGCATCCTCTCCGGTTTAAACTCGCCTCACATCATCTCCAGTCTTGGTTCCTTCGTCACCCCTTCTCACTACCACCTCCTTTTAGACTTCGCTCCAAATGGGTCTCTTTACAATCTCCTTACCCGACACACCAACGGCCGCTTGGAGGAGCCGAACATAAGATTGTACACTCGCGACATCCTTCTCGGTCTTCAATACCTCCATTCTAACTCTGTCGTTCATGGCGATATAAAGAGCCAGAATATCTTAATCGGATCAGATGGCCATGCAAAAATTTCGGATTTCGGTTCAGCAGTTCTGACAACTGGGACCCACAATATCTCCTTTTCTGGTACGCCGGCTTTCATGGCGCCAGAGTTGGCGAGAGGGGAGGAGTGGGGCCCAGAGGCTGACATGTGGGCCCTAGGATGCACTGTGTTAGAAATGGCCACAGGAAAGGATCCCTGGAGTGATGTCATCAAGGACCAGGAGGTGATGTCAGCGATTTATCGTATCGGGTTCTGCTCGGAATCCGTGCCGGTAATACCCGATTGGCTGTCTGAAGAAGCGAAGGATTTCTTGAAGAAATGCTTGAAGAGGGATCCGAAAGAGAGATGGACGGCCGAGATGCTGTTGGATCATCCGTTCGTGTGCTTGAAGAGAGACGGTGATGATTTCAGCTCCATTTTCACGCCTCAGAGCGCGCTTGATTTCGGAGTTTTGTTTTCTGAGTCTGAAACAGAGGAGGAGGTTGAGTTTGAGGAGGAGGAGGAGGAGGGAGAAGTAAATCCGGGAAATAGAATCCGGGATTTGGTTTCTGGGTTTAGTGGCTTGGATTGGGATTCAGATGAAGACTGGATTTTAGTTAGGAGTCGGTGTGAAGAGGAAAATAGAGGATTGATTGATGAGGTTAATTTTGCATACTTGGAGGATATTAGTGGTGATTATTTTTTGTTTACTTATGATATTGTAACAGAGAGAATTAGTCAGAAGAGTGAATCTTGTATGAATTGTACTAATGTTGATTGTGATTCAATTAATAAATATTCAGAAATTCATTTCTCCCAAATCATGATTCATGTTTGCTTGCTTTCTCCCTTCTCTAAACGAGTTTATCATTTTGTTAATTCTATTTTTTGAGGTGGACTGGAGTCAGAAAAAAAAATAAAATAAAATATAAGGAAAGGTGAAAAATTGAAGAGGGGAGTTCAGGATAGTGATGTTTGTTTGCACTTTGCACACAAGGGAAAATGCAAAAGTCAATTAAACAAGAGGAGGCCGTCCAACCTATCTTAATTCTTAGTTTAACATTCTTTTGGATGCAAATAAGATAGTCCCCTTTTTTATCTTCAATTTCTTTCACCAATGATAAGAGAAATAAGTTACAGTAGTATATATGATGTGATCATGAAACCCTAAAATGATAAAAGAGATATTTCACCTTCTCTTCAAATCATTGTATTTACTAGTATAATATGAGTAAAATTGAATTATTCATAATATTCATCATGTAGCTCACAATTGAATCTATAGATTTTTTCCTTGTTTTATCTTGTTTGTCAAGATGTTTTTTTGGATTTTTAGAGATATCAATTATCTAAATAAGCTACAGTTGTTTATAAAAAAAAATTAAGAGGAAAAACTCAAGAGGAAGTTTATGAAAGAGACCGATGTCTGTGCTTAAAAGAAACCGCAACCTAATAAAAAAGTTAAAGAAAATGAAGCATAAAAAAACTCATTAAAAAAATATTTCTGGCCATAAAAGAGTTTTTGTGAAAGATAATGACCATTGTGCACAAAGCACGCATACGATGTACTATTGGCTCTAGGCTAGAAATTATTTTACAAATAAATAAATTAAAAATAGAAGGAAAGAACTCATGAACAAGTTTATGAAAGAGATGGATTTGTGTGCTTAAAAGAAACCGCAGCCTAATAAAAAAACAAATCAAAGAAAATGAAATTAAGCATATAAAAAAGCTCATTAAAAAATATTTCTGGCCCTTGAAGGTTCATAAAAGAGTTTTACTTGTGAAAGATAGTGACTATTGTGCAACATACAATGTACTATTTGCTCTACACTAGAAATTATTTGACAAATAAAAAAAAGAATGAACTACAAGCAGAAGGAAAAAAACTGATGAGCAAGTCTATGAAAGAGATCGGTTGTTATGCTTAACAGAAACCGCAAGCCTAAATAATATCTTAACAAACGTAAGCACATAACTCATAAAAACTAAAAAATTCCTTAATAATGCATTTTTTAAATCAAAGGGTAAATTTCAATTTAAATCAAAGCGTAAAGATCTAATTATAACATATTAAAGACAAAAGTCAATATGCCTTTTCCAAATTCCAACAAAAATATTCCTTGAAAAACATAAAAAGGATCCCCCAAAAAGGCCAACATAATCAACAAAATTAAGTATTAATAACTAAACCTTCTAAGCAAGCTTTACAAAAGTCAACTACTTCAATTTCCATTCATTTCTCATGTTGACATTTTCATCTTCACTTTCCACTTTGAGATCTTCTTTGGCAGTAACTCTATTGCCATCCGTGTAGCTTCCAATACTTTTGAGCCTTACTCCAACATTTTTCCAGTTTTGCTATCCTTCATTAGCCAATTGAGTCTTATTTTCTTTTTGCTCAAATAATTTACAACATAAACAAAATATTTTATCTGAAGTCAGAGAGTATACTAACTATTTTCTGTCATATTTTTCTCCGTTTGGTAATTGTCTGATATAATGTATAGAAGAAAAATGTCTGTTTTTATCATCTTTAGGATAAGTTATATCAGCATTTCTTAATGGACCTCTTTCAACTATTTTCCTCTTTTTCACTCTTAAATTCGTCGGTTTTTCTTTCTTCATTTTTCGTGTTTTTCTCAACTGGACTTTTTGAAATGTACGTATTCATATCTCCTTTTTGAGAATTGATTAATGCTTCGATTCTTCGCTTCTTCTTCCTTTTTTAATGGCCAGATTGATATTTTCTTGGAGGCATTTTGCACCTAAGTAAAAAAAAAAAAATACTAAATCAATCGTCTATTGTTAATCAATCATATGGATCTTCAAACAAATTAATCTATTTTATGATTGAAGTATCAGTCTAATTATTAACGTTTATAACGCAGCGGAAAAATACAAAATGAAACAAAATCGAATTTCGAAACCCAAAAGAAGGATCCGTGAATTACAATTAAATCAAAGAAAAGTGTTCATAACTTTGTACCTTCGGATTACGCTTAATCCGTGATGATTAAAAGCGAATATGGTTGACGCTTCTCTTTGCCCGATTCCAAACCGGTTTCCAAACCGATCCTTTGAATGATTCGCCTAACCGGTCGTCTCACAAACCGATCTCCGAATAAACCGATTCTCCAAACAAAATCACGGTTTCAACCCCAATCACAAAGACGCCGCACTTCGCTTCGTCCTCTACCGGTATCCACACGAACAACCCCTTTGAACGGATAAAGAACGATATATGCTAGTATCCGTTCTTCATTTCTCTCACAGAAATAACAAGAGAATAATTTTCGGATTTTTTCTCTCTTCTTTGTCTCACAAAAGATGGACGAAAATATTATGATCCTTGAAATGATTTTGGGGTGTCTCTTGTGCCTACATAGTCCATTCGTTTCATATCCTATGTGCATGGTAACTATGTAACCATATATGCAACACACCTTATCATATAAGATGTAGGATTGGATGTGCCACTTGACTATGTAGCTCTCCATACAACTTATCACATAAGTTATGATTTTTTCACGTAATGCGTCTCAATAGTTGTTCTTTGTGTGTGACCCTGTAGGTTTACTTAATGTTGGCAACAATCACAATGGATTATAAATCATGAGCGGCCTCTAGCAAGACATCATGATTACCCAAATTAAGCAAATATAGATGATTCGATCAAACCTAAGTTATGTCATGCATTGTATCCCTTTGTTACACGATATCTATATCGTCCATAAGGCATGGTATGTGTCAACCTTATGTTGGTCGATAAATATTTCTTGACACCGAATTTGATTGAACATGAAATGACATTAATAACTCTTTATTAATTCACTTGAGCACGGCCGTGCATTTCTTCAATCAAATCATCAAGAGGCCTAAAGATATCTCTCTCAATTTATGAGAGGAACAAATCATATCTTAATTAAACTCTTTCCTCCGCATAATTCATTATATACCTAATTATAATCTTTATGACCGCCCGGTTAAAGACGATGTTAGATTATATTAAAGTATAAAATTTCTCATGTAGGAAACTGAGATAATCTCAAGTCTAAGGATTACAGATACATTCTTTACTGTATAATCATCAATTAAATGGATCATTTGATTGGTCACAAAGGGATGAAAGGTTTTGAGAGGCATTCCATCCAACAGTTGATGTGCAATTCTCAAGGAAGCATCCCTTCAATGGTTGAAAAGGGCTGAAGTGAAAAATTTCATTCATTGAGGGGTTAAGTGAAAAAAAATCGAAGGATTAACATTAACTCAACAATTCCAACAGTTTAGGTGAAGAAGAGAAAAGAGCTATTAGAGAAGAAGAAAATAAAGAAAAAAAGAGTAAAAAGTACAGAAGAAAAAAGAAAATTAGAAAGTACCAAAAATTCTCACTTGAAAAGCACCAAAATCGGTCTTGAGTGAAATCAGTCCAACAATTCTCTCGAGTTGAAACTTGAAATTAGGGCTAGAACAGTGAAACTGCCAAACTGGAAAGAATTAAAATTAGCTTCTTTTCAGCAACATTTTCAATTTTTCTACCACTTCTGAATATATTTTTTTTGGAAATAACTGTCACTCCTCTATATGGCAATATTTGGCCCATATATTTTTCATTTGGGCAATAAATTAAAAATAGAATCAGCCCAATATTGTTACACTTTTTAATACCAATAAAATAAATATAAATTTTCATTAAGCCCATTCTTCTAATTTTCTCTCTATATGTAAAAAGGCCAGGCCGGCCCAATATAATAACAAAATCCAATTTCTATACAGGCCCTCATGTCTCTTCGAATTAAAATCTGGTCCCTCCGATTACAATCCGACGGCGGCGCGAGAAGTTTCACAAAGCCCCCTCAGTTTCGTCTATTTTAGATTCTTCTCCTCTCCCAAGATCTGTAATAGTCAGAGTCAGATAGAGAGGCGAGCTGAAGAAAGAAGAAGAAGAAGAAGAGAAAGAGAAGAGTGAATATTTGTGTAGCGCAGTCATGGCGATGGCTTCTCGCTTTCTCTCCAAATCCCGACAGGTATTGTTATATTTCCGATTTATTGTTTTTGTGTGTGGATTGAGTAGATCTGATGGGATGAATCGGTCAAAGGAAAGGAAATGTTTGAGGGGTTTTTTTTTTTTTTTTTTTTTTTTAATATGATGGTTTTAGATTGGGTGCGATTGAGTTTTAGAAGGCCGATTGAAGAAAGAATTAGGGAAGTATGGATTATTTTTTCGTCTATTTGGTTTCAGATTGAACGATTGATTAGTTTTGTTTAAGCTCTGATCGTTCTCTATTATATTGTGAATCGAAGAGGATATGACGTAAAAGAAGGAAAAAGCTTATTTTCTTTCTCTGTTTGTATTCACTTTTGTTGAGGTTTTTGCTCTGAAATTGGTTTAAGTTTCTACAGTGTGCTGATTTTTGTCAATTTTGGGGGCAAACAAAGAAAATCAGTCTCAATCTTCTAAATAGGTTAATCTGTTTGGAAATAAGTAAAGTAATTCTGCATCAGTTCTCTTAATAACAAGATTAAGATTTTTCATATGGGATTTTATATTTTGCCCTATTTTATTAAATGTAAATCTATTAGTAAATCTGATTATATTTTTTATTACTATTCTAAATTCCCTAAATATATTTTTTGCTAATTTTTCAGATTTACACGAGTCAAGCTGTTTTTTCATCTCGTTCCTACGCTGCTTCTTCAAAAACTCCTTCTCTAAAAGGAGATGGTATGCAAAAACTCAAACATTCAGACTTTACTTTTTACAAAATCCTGCTCTTGAACTAAATTACCAATTTGCCCTTGGGTTTTACAGAAATGCTGAAGGGAATATTCCTTGAGGTGAAGAAAAAGTACGAAACTGCCATCAACGTGTTCATGAGAGAGAAAATCACAATAGCTCCTGAAGATCCAGCCACCGTCTCTCAATACGCCAAAGTCATGAAAACCGTCAGAAACGAGTATGCAAAATATTTAAAAAAAAACCTAATTCATTATTAATTTATTATTATCTTGAATTTATTTATTTATTTTTGGGATTTAGGGCGGGTTTGCTGTCTGATTCTGAGAAAATTAAGAAGATTATTAGCACAAACACCGAGGGAATTCCTGATGCTCGATCCTATCTGTTGAAGCTTCAAGAGATTAGAATCAAGTAATTATTTATTTATTTTTTACAAATTTTATTGTATATGAAATCTTATTCATCAAAGTATATAACAAAAGAACTTGACATTTAAAAAGATTGTATATTACAACATTAGAAGGGTTATTTTGTGGTTTGATATTTTGAGTTATAAAATATATATTGTTTTATTTATTTTATATTATTTAATTTTTATTTTTGTTAAGGAATGGATTGTTTGATGAGTTGGGAGCGGAAAAAATGATGATGGACGCTTTGGACAAAGTTGAAAAGGAAATAAAAAAACCGCTTCTTAGGGATGACAAGAAAAACATGGCTTTACTTCAGGCTGAATTTGAGAAAGTCAACAAAAAGTATTTTACTTATTTGTTATTTGTTTATTGCTTATGTTAATTATTTGAAAGTTTGTAACATTTTTTATTTTTTTTAATAGGTTGGGAATTAAGAAGGAAGATTTACCAAAGTATGAGGAGGCGTTAGAGCTTAAAATTGCGAAAGCAGAACTTGAGGAGCTGAAGAAAGATGCTGTTGAAGCCATGGAAACTCAGCTTAAGAGGTAAAACTCTCTCTATATTATATATTTATTATTTGAATATATGTTTATTATTGTTTGAATTATTTAAATAGGGAGGAGTTCAAGGATGAGAAGATGCCTGATCTCAAAACGCTGGACGTGCGCAACTTTCTTTGAGCATTCAGATTTCAAAACGTGTTGATCTCTTTTTTATTTTGGTTTTAAATCTCCTTTTGACGCTAGGCATCATTGAAGAATGCTTTCTTAGTCAGTATTTAATAAGAATCTGAAACTGCCAGACACTTCTATCTGGGAATTAAGAATTTTTCTGCCTGTTTGATAATATGATGGATTTATGTTCTTGTTTGTTCTGAGACTGTACCAGGCTTTTATGTAATTGCGATTTGTTATTTTGGTAGGTTATTATCATATCAAAGTGGCCTGAATATGCACGTCCAATTGGCACATTTATTATGCACTATTTACTCAAATCATATACATTGTGGCCTGAATATGCACGTCCAATTGGCACATTTATTATGCACTATTTACTCAAATCATATACATTGTGTTGTGTCCGAAACAAAATAGCGTGCATGGATAAAATAATAAAATCTAGTGAAAGCATAACATGTCATATTATGAAAATCAACAAGAAACATTTGGTTGTATCAAGCCGAATGAATGACATGCCAGCATATATGCCAACAGATCATTTTTCAGCCAATTAGAAACCATCACTCATCCAACTACTAAACAGCAGTCTCGACAGAGTCCATCAACGACAAGTACTCGCAAATGGCCTCGCCTTCCTTAGCCACGTTGAGATCATAATCCTCCAACGCGTCTCCCCTGAGCTCACTGGCCAGCTCGTCCTCCATCTCCGCGTCCCTCTCAATATCGAGTCCGTCCTCTGTTGCCGCCTCGCTCATCTCCAGTTCCGCGGGGGGGACTGGAGAGGCGCTCGATGGACCGCCTTGCTCGGCGGAAGTAGGGGTTTCCGTTTGGGACAGGAGGTTTAGCAGTTCTTCTCTTGTTTGTGCATTTACTGAGCTATTTAATACTGTTTAAATGAAATCATGGTTTAATGCTTTTGTGGTGTTTTGTTACGAATATTCTACTTCAAGTGTCGAATTACTCCTCCTTCCGAAACACAAAAGGTGTATATTTTGCGGTTTGGAAGGGTTGATTTAATATACTCCAAGTTGTCAGGGTATTATAAGATTTGAAAATTTGCATAATTTTTTTTTGTAAAAATAAAAATAAATAAGTTCAATAAAATGGAATTACTTGTGGCACGATCATAACCCATTGATGCAAGCTGATCAATATCTGCTGTGGTTATACTTTTCCTTTTCCTTCTTGATTCCATTTTGCTCTAAATAAAAAATCATGAGTAATAATAATCAGTGTATTTTCAAGACAAGAATTAATTAATTGAATAGTTAAGGTCTAGAGAGAGAAAGAGGACCTGTAAAGCACAGTTCTTATCAGGATCTGTTAAAATATCCAAGGCCTGTTCTGCGTCATTCTCACTCATGCGAAGCGCTTCTGCAACCAAGTACCTCTCGAATCTAGAGAGAGAAACAATACTAAATTAAAATCTGATATAAACTTATAAGAAAAACTTCAATTTTTTTTTCTTTTTCTACTTTTTCTATTACCCAATAGATGCCAGCTCATTCAATCTTTCCATGTCAACAGCTTTATTACTCGCAGTCCTTCCATACTTCTTCTGCTCCCTACAAAATAACAAATAATCAACATTAAAATCAAGATATAATATTTTAATAAAAAAATCAAATATTACATGATTTCATCGCGTCTTTTGAGGTTTTCCTCTTGCCTTCTGTACTTTTTGTCCTTTTCCTGGACCAAAAAGTCAACTGCTGACTGGACGTCTTGACCGGTCAACCGTAGGGCCCGCTTGGCATCCCTCTCTTTGTATCCCATTCCCATTAGTATACACAACGCTTCATCAGGCACTTGCAACTATATTTACAAATTTCACAAATCAAATTCAGAAATTCACAATAATAGAGGGGCGTTTTTGCAAAATATAATGTTGAATTGTATATACCTGCATGTATTTAGCTTGCGCAGAACTAAGAGATTTTCGAGCCTCTTCAAGATTTCCATTGTGATACGCAACCACGCCTTCTAGAAGCTCCAATCTCAAATACCTATTTCCCAGATTCCCCAAACAATTTCGATTATAAATAAAAAGAGAACAGAAAAAATAATCAAGTAAAACTAAGATAAAGTGTTTAGGGCGCATATGAAGTAAAAATCAAGCAGTTAAAATATAATCAATTTTAGTGCTTAGCGCTTAATCAAAACAATTCAAACAATCTTAAATTAAAAAAAGTATATAAAACAAAATTAAATTAAAATAAATAAAGTGTTTACAGGGCGAGTTGAGCGTTGCGGCCGGATTGCAAAACCCTAAACCGGTTGGAATCCTTGCCGTGGGATTTCTCAAACCCTAATCTCGCGCTGGCCAATCGTTGTCCAGCCACGGTTAAACAAGAAATATCTCTTGTCATGAAATAACACCACACCGTGTCCAGCTGGAGTATCGGGACGTTATCTATCAACTACACAAAGTACAGAAAATAATAGTGGTGCATTGTTAAATAATAATAATGATAATACTGATACTTAATTTAGCATTCAAGAGTATTATCGTATTACTTTTAAAAGAGCAATACCTTCATAATAGTTGTATTTTTCAAGTATTATTATAAAAATGAGAGATATATTGACTTTTGCAGGGGTATATATGAAATTACTCCGTAAGAGAAACTAAACCCTAAATAATAATAAAAAAAGTTAAGATAAAACCTAAACTTAATAATAAGACTAAACGCTAAACTTGAGAGAAACTATTGCTTGAGATACTTTTAAGGGATTAATTTACCTCAACAAATTTCTGATCGCAGAGAGAGAAAGCCTCCTGCCAAAAAAAGAAAGAAAAGAGAAAGATTGTTATGTACTAAGGAAATATTATCAATTGTATATAAGAAGTTCAGATATTAAGGAAGAATTAAGAACTGAAGAAAATTATATGTAAATGAACCTCAGCCATAGTTAGAACATCCAAAGCATCTTTATAGCTTTCCCTTTTAATAAGACATTTTGCATTTGCATGGAGCATTAATCCCATCATTAGTGCCCTAAATAATTAAATAACAATTATATATTATAAATTGAAATAATGATAAATTATATCTTAAAAGGTATAATAACAGCCCCATTACACCAAACAGTAACAAATTTTAAGTGTCACATTTGTAATTACAAACTTATTTTCAGACTTAGAGGAAAAAAGGAGAACAGAAATAAATAAATAAATAAAATACCTTCTGTCAGATTCAGAACCAAACTTAATTTTTTCGCCGTTTTGATCCTCAAGTTCTATGTTATAATCATCCAAAGGAAATGATCCGTCTGAATGCCTCTGAGCCATTGATTTTGCCGCCTCCCTGAAATAAAAAATAAATAAAAATAAAACAAATCAAAATTTAGATTAAAATTAGTGTTTTTAGATTATATATCCAAAATTGATATCAAGAGGATTGTATAATATGAGGTTTTAGTCTTTTAATCCATGATTATGCGAATCCAGAAGGATATTTGCAACAGTTTGAAGAAATCTATTGAGAATTTCATGAAATGAAATGTCGCACATTATAGGACAAATTACAAATTACAAACTACAAATTACAAAGAGATATTAGGTGTTTTTGTCTAATTTAATCACACAAGTTTTCAAAACCGAAGAAAAACCTCACCAAATTCTGGTCAATTTCTTAGCATGATCTTCTTCATTCTGAACCTTCTTCGCCTCCTCATCAATCTCCTTCGCTTTACTCGCATCAGCCACCAGAGTCGCCAAAACCTTTCCATTATTCTTCACCCCTAACTGCAACAGCGTGGGCTCTCCATCCTTCAGCACTTTCCCTCCGCAAATCAGGTTGATTCTGGCCGGATCGGACCCGCCGGACCGCCGCGCGACCTCAGCTCGGAGCATCTGCACCGTCGTGGAGTCAAGCGCGACCTCCACCGCCCCCGACCAAGCTCCGGCGATTTTCAGCTTCGCCATCGCGGGCGGATGATCGGAAGAAGACGATTCCATCGGAAATGATTTCAGAGAGTTTTGTTTCGTCCTCTTTTTTGTTCTTTAGAAAGAAAGGCAGGTTTTAGAGAAGAAGAAAGGATTTGTTAGTTTATATAGTAACAAAAAAAGGACTTGAGAGGGGATGGGTCAATGAGCTGCTCTGTTATTCAAATATTGTAAAACTGTAGGTCTCTCAGTTGTTAATGGAAATTAATAAGGGCTAATTAATAATTTGTTGGGTAAAAAAAATCTAATGTTCAGAGGAAAATTAATTTTTTTATTAACTTTATAATTAATTTTTTTTTTCTTTGGATTGTTTACACTATATAAATTAGTAAAGAAAGGATTTGTTACTTTATATTGAAAGAAAGAATTTGTTATTTAATGTATTGAAGAACTGGACAAATCTCAATTGGAAATGGAAATTAAATTTTAGTCAGGGCTTATTAATTTTGTTGGGTAAACAAATTAATATTGAAAGGAAAATGAGTTATTTATTGTCTCTTTGGAGACATCCGATTAAAATTGCAACGATACAGAGAAATTTGTTATTTATTTACTGTAATTAATTTTTTGGCTGGATTTTTGGAAGTATTTAAGAATGCAGAGAGGAAAATTAATGTTGAAATGGACATTTCCTTGTTTGGAATTTCGTGATTTGCTCTTTGGAAATATAACAGAGGAGAATTTGGACCCGCAATATAGTTTGGAATTTCCTTGCTTGGAATTTCATGATCCTTCCAATTAATTTCTCTCTCTTTTTTGAGTCAGGTTTGTGTTAGTATAAAAGGAAAAACATTTGTGTATTGACCCGCAATATAAATGTATACAGATAAATTGTACCAGATAATTTGGATTTGTTTTCTTTTTGGTTTGTACTAAACCTTGTTTATTGTTTAATGGAAATCATGATGTTCCTTGTAGGATGTGATAATGACCTTCTAGAAAAAGTGAATATGTTGATATTGAAAGATATATTAAAAAATATTTACCTAAGCAAAGATATATTGACTTGGCTACTCGAAAAAAAGATATATTGATTTAATATAAGATACGTCATAACTTGAAAATGTATGTATAACAAAATGTAAACTCTATTTTAGTCAATACTAAAAAGACATGTCCAATCTTCAACAGGATATTAACTTTTTTCTTTTTCTTTTGAAGAGTAAGCGTTTGTTTATGTTGTTTTAATATGAATAAAAAATATTACATAAAATATTTACATGATAGAAGTTAAGATAAATAAAAAGATTGCAAACTAAAAAATAATCAAAATCTAAAATAGAAATCGTAAGCTAAGATTCACGTTCTTACTTCCAACACTTGCGTCCATGTTAAGTCCATACAAATTATATAACATGTCAACGTCCAAATCCATGTTGAGATCATACAAATTATATAACATTTAACATAAGATAACCTCACAGAAGTAATTATAAATTTTGGGAATTGCAACAAATGAAAATATTTCTTTATGAATGTCGGAACTCAGAATAGCATTAATTTGTAGAAAGGCTGTGTCGCAACCGAGCAGAAATAATAACCAGTAATTACGCATGATAGACGAACCTGGTACCTCTTTTATTTTCTGAAACTAATTATATAAGTTCATCAACTTGGCGTGATATTTGAAATCTTGATATCTGATTTTTACCAAATTGACTTGCATTTTGTTAGTTCCCCTCAATTTCTTATAACATGGGTGATACTAAAACAATTTTGATGGTAAAGAACTCCCTAAAAAAAAAAAAAAATTATGGTAAAGAACATGTAATATTACTATGGCAAAGCCCACGACACACAAAATTCTCAAAATGGCTATAAATAAATAACATTCACACAAATTCTCAACCGTCCAGTCAGTCCATCTATTTCGAGTATTGTGAGATCCCTCCCGTTTGAGAAGAAATAGGAAGTCGGAATCCCGGGTTTGGATTTAGGATGGAATGGATCCGGGAATAGGAATCCTGGATTTGATTTCATACTCGCAAAATGGAGCAAATCCTTTGCGCCAGCCAGTTCCCGCTCTCTTCTTCTCTTCTTCTCTTCTCTTCTCTGAGTTCTTCTTGCAAGCAAGCCGACGCCTATAAAAGGGCGACCGGACATGGACTCCTTCCTCTTTCCGCTCAGTTTCACCCTCATTCCTCCTCTCTCCTCCCTGATCGCTGGAGATTCTCGCCTGTTTCTCCTCCCTCAGCCACAAATCCCTACGGATCGGCCATGGATCGGCACATATCCGGTGAATTTCACCAAATGCAGGTGTGGATCGCAAGTTTTACTTCACTTTCCTGTATATAATGATTTTATTTCTTGAAATACACTAAATATTCTCATTTTTTTACTTCTTTTTTAGATCAATTCCCCGGTTACTGTGACTTCTCCCAAAGTGCAGGTGTGGATCGCAAGTTATACTTCATTTTCGTGTATATAATGATTTTATTTGTTGAAATACACTAAATTTTCTCATTTTTGTACTTCTTTTTTAGATCAATTCTCCGGTTACCGTGACTTCTCCCGAAATGCAGGTGTGAATCGCAAGTTTTACTTCATTTTCGTATATATACTGATTTTATTTGTTGAAATGCACTAAATATTCTCATTTTTGTACTTCTTTTTTAGATCAATTCTCCGGTTTCCATGACTTCTTTCGAAATGCAGGTGTGGATCCCAAGTTTTACTTCATTTTCATGTATATAATGATTTTATTTGTTGAAACACACTAAATATTCTCATTCTTTAACTTTTTTTTTAGATCAATTCTCCGGTTACCGTGACTTTTCCCGGAATTGTACTGTACATGATACTGTAGCGCGGGATCACACTTATGATGTAAGTTTTCACTTCAATTTCTCTATTTATTGCATTAAGATACGAGTTATTGAATCTTTTCTTTTGAATAAAATGCAAATCGAGTCATCTCTGTCCTTTTCTTTGATGTCTTAATCATTAGGACGAGAGGCTTGAGATGGTGAGAAGCCTCGCGGAGATATTCACTATTGAAAATTACTGTGACGAAATATCATCACTGCAAGAGGGGATCCAAAATAATCCCGAATTAGTAACCGATTCGTTCTTGGAATATAGTCAGCTGAGAAGTCTTTGCGGTGAGAAAAGTTTGGATGTTTCATCTAAGAGCGAAATTTCAAAGAGTGATTGTGAAATAAAGATCGCATTTCCGTTAGCTTTTAGAGAGCTACGCAGAATGTTCATACAACCTCACTCTTCATCTACTGATGTGGATGGTGCATTCTCTCGAACTTTAAGCAATTGCCTCACATTTAATGCACAAGGTTCGAAAATAGACTATTTTTTTGTACTTTTGGCATATTTTCATTTTTATGAAATTAGTATATATAATATTGTTATTTTATAAATATGGAATCGGTGAACAGTGGCAAAAGCAAGTCTTTTTTTGCAATGTTGAGAGATGAGCATTTCATCATTAAGGAAATCAAAGCGGATGAATTCAATGGTTTTGAGAATTCAATATACATGGCTGGATTGCTTATGAATAATACGCACTCGAGTCTAGCCAAAATTTTCGGAATTTATGAGGTTATATATCAAATCATATATCTATTTATATTTATTGTTCCATTATATATAATAATATTTAAAATAAATTTTAATTCTAATAGGTGTTTGGTGAGAATACAAATATAAAGCTTGTAGTAATGGAAAATGTGCTTGTTGGTCAAGAGATCCTCAAGAAATATGATCTCAAGGGCTGCACATTTTTGCGGAAAAACCCAGCGGAATGTACTACACTATTAGATCAGAATCTCGTGGATGATATGGTGATTTCTCTGATTGTGTTTGAAGAGAGCGCTAAGAGGGAATTGGAAGATATATTGGAGAGAGATTTGTTCTTTTTGACGGTATGAATCACAATTATTATTTCAATTAAATTTCATATTATTAAATTTTATTCTGTTTATTTAACTTAAATTGTTTGCGACAGTCAAATAGATTGATGGATTACTCACTCCTTATTGGTGTCGGCCTCGGCCGAGAGAACGGGAAGCATCAACTTCTAGCCGGCACCATTGATTACCTCCAGCCACTCACATGGAAAAAGAAGGTCGAATTTGCTTTCAAATCGTTGAGAAGCTGTTGGAATTGTATGGAAGGGATGGGTTATGAGCATCCGACCGTTGCCCCTCCTGACCTCTATGGAGCGAGGTTTATGCGCTCAATGCGCCGCTATGTCGGCCTTAATGGTGAAAGCGGGCCGTCTCCTTCTCAAGAATAGGTTTATTGTATAAAGAAATGATTTGGTGAAATTTCTATTTGCTTTGGCCATTTACAATCCTCAAATAAGTAGGGTTTGTTGAGTTGATAAGTATCAGAACTTTTTTTTGGAGCCAGTATATAATTCAGAGACTAGCATAGTAACTAATGATTGTGTAATATATATGCTTTTTAATGAATAATGAATAGATCAAGGTTTGAACTACACTTTCTTCCGTTTGTCAATTTGACTCAACACATTTGATAACTCCATAAATAATAGTGGAAGGAATTGAATTAATATAATTCGTCAGTGGAACACAGTTAATGTTTAAAAAGTTTCTTTTTGTGTTGATGAAGTAAAAAAAAATCTAGCATAGTAAGTAATGATTGTGTAATATGTCAAAATAGACAGGAGTTACTCATTGAGAAAATGATATTTTATGAAAAGCATAATTTAGTGAATTGAGAAGAATCTATTATATATTATTTATTACAATGTCACATTTAGTTTAAAGTCAATAAAATTCAAACCCCCAGTATCTTATATTTCATCAATGACACCGAATAAGGTTCATTGGCATTAGCGCTTACCAAGTCAACAATGCCATCAGATATGACAGTTGATGATCAAATAAAAATATAAATTGGAAAGAAGAGATCCTATTTCTCTAGAGTTTGGATAGGAAGAACAGTGGTTTTGTAAGAAACTCGGAAGAATTGAATTTTAGATATGCAAAGAACTGCGCAATTGTATTTTCCTATTGGATTTGCTATCAGTATCAAATATTAGTTCAGTACCAAATTTATGTACTGAATTCAAATAAAATATTACATACATATCATAGGCCTAGACCGGCCCATATTACAAACGCTATATTTTTCGCTATAAGGATTAAAGAGTTTATTTCATTATCTATTTAGTGGGCCTTTTTATTGTATTAACACGAGATTTTAATACGGGTTTATATAAACTAAGTTTAGCTATCCAAACATATCCCAAACAAGCCCTTAGCCCTTGCATTTTTCGAAGTGGCCCTAAAACATAGGGAAAAAATGCAGCCCGTAATGGGAAAGCATTCATTCCAATATTGCAAAAACGGAATCAAATACTCCCTTCCCTTCCAAAACTGGACTTTTTTTTTTTTATACCATTATTTCCCAAAATAAATCAATATTTATCACTGTTTTGAAAATAATGTGGTAACTACCATTTCCGCCACTACTAGTGGCGGAACAGATGTTGTTCCGCCACTAATAGTGGCGGAACATGTGAATTTTATAATTTTTCAAAAACGGGATTAATTAGTGAAAAAAACGTGTTCCGCCACTGCCACTGGCGGAACAGGGGAAAAATTTACCTGTTCCGCCAGCAGAAAAAAAAATTAATTTTTTCTTAAAAAAAAAAAAAAAAAATATTTTTTTCTGTTCCGCCGCTAACAGTGGCGGAACACTGTTCATTTGCACTAATTAATCATGTTTAGTCAGTCAAATGAGAAATTTTTGAAAAAACTGAAAATTCACATGTTCCGCCACTAGTAGTGGCGGAACAGATGTGTTCCGCCACTTGTAGTGGCGGAAATGGTAGATATCACATTATTTTGAAAGTGACGGTATTTACTGATTTATTCTGGGAAATAATGGTATAAAAAAAAAAAAAAAAAAAAAGTCCCAAAACTGGCTCTAAGCTGTACGCGGCTCCGCTAGGGCTTTTCTTCTACCCTTTTTAGTCTTTCAAATCCACCTGAGGCTGATTTTCCCCATCAATTGATTGGATCGGATCTCCAGAATGCCTCTCGTCATAAAATGTTTGGGACCAGGAGAAACGTCTGAACAACGAAGAGCATATGAAAAATACATTTATAAGGAGTTGCGGAAAGAGGAAGAAGAAAACCGTGTTCTTCTTGAGAATGCAAAAGAGGAGTCTGAACCATCAATAGCGGCAGTAGATACGGCCACGCTGGATTGCACCCGGTGCGGCAAGGAAAAAAAGCTGTCTGAATTCATGAGCAGAATGCTCTTCGGTCAGCAGATCTGCGACGATTGCTATTTCCGTTACTATAGAAACAGGGAGATCGACGAGGAGGACGAAAAGTCCCTCTCAATTTGGGAGAAGATTTGGTGCGCAGCTTCTGTTCCGCTAGAAGATTTACAGGTTGCAATTTTGACATTATTTGTCAGGCCATCTTCTTTCGAATTTTTTTTACATAATTTGGGGGTTTTCAGTTTTTAAAATATTATGGTCATAATTGGTTAAACATTTTCAATGTTTACATCCAGGTAGAATTGATGGCGCGTGTGAAGAGGTGGCGACGCTGCCCAATTGCAGGTTCTACATTCAGCAGATTGGACATGTTGATCGCATCTCTAGCTACAATTGTACGGTCAGGGTCATTGTGCGGTTTGGAGAATCTAAATATAATTACGTCCGATGCAGGTAGCTAGAGATCATTCTTTCTTTTCTTTTTTTAACGTTGTTGCGGATATCATTTGAATTGGTTGGTGGTTTTGACATAGGTGTGCGACAAAATTTTGCTATGAGTGCGGAGATATACCGAGACAAGGTAGATGCAAGTGTAATCGCTTTGATTGCCTGCGAATCGTTCCTGCCATATGGAACGAAATATATGAAGTATTTTACGGGCTGTTTTGTGAAGGCTGTTTTAGGATTTGTGAAGAATAAATAATCTATTTGATTATAAGAGGAGCATGATGTGCGAGTTTTATTTATAATGATGTAAACTAAATAATATTATTCAACATGATGTTTTTTTTAATTTAATTATGTTATGTACTAATTATGATTATAAATTAATATTTTATGATTTTTTTTATATAATAGAGAAGGTTGAAAGTCCCACATCTACTTTTGTTGTCAATGGGAATTGAACTCCCAACCTTTTGAATCACTTGTCTCTTGTTTCATGTTCAATTAGGTCTTCTATGCTTTAATTTGCTCACATGACCTCTCTACCTCTTAATTTTGTTCTCGAGTCTCTGCTCAATAAAAAATGACATGATACAAGTAGTACATATGTGGTACCATATGATGTTGGCAGCAGTGAGCGTGAGTCAAGGCCTGAATTAGAGAGAGACGAAATTTCGAGTGGAATATTTTTCACCTGCATTTCAGACGATTACTGCCCTGGTTTTGACATAAACCCGAAATGGATTTATGTTGGTTTGATCATTGATTTTTTAGTGAAGTTCAGCCAGCCGATGCTTCCATTACAAGGTAAGTCTTCCTTGGTTGTTGAAATATTGTATCGAGCTTTTCTTTCAAGGAATAGTTTTCTGTTGCCGATAATTGATTTACTATTTTTTGTTAAGAGCAGGAATTATGATCTCTTTGAACAACCTACTACTTGGGTCTATGTGGGATAAATTTATCTTAGAAACTAAATGATAAGTGCCATGATACATTTTTTTCAATTTAACATGAGTATGTTATGCCGTGTTTAATATGATTTTGTAATCTACTAATTATAATTAGATATTAAATTTTATGACAATTAAAACTACATAAACAATACTACAACTTCTTAAACTTGCCAGATTCAACCAGCCGTTGATGTTTTGGTACCCCACATGTCGGGCCAGATTTGCACTAGAATGAATCTAACATATCTAAAAAAAGAACTCGTGACCATATTGATGGCTAATGTTTTGAACAATGTTGGATAGCCTTTTAGCGATTTTATTTCGGCCTCTCTTCGTTCAGCCGAATAAAATTATTTATCTTCTCCATAGGAGATGAGATTATATATTCAAATAATTAAATTACAGGATAATGAAGTGTGGATGAGAGGCTAAGAGAATAGCATTAATGTTATAATACATTAAATAACTAGATTCAAATTCCTAGTATTTAATATTCATACATTTTCCGCTAAATATAAAAGATCTCTTTTAATTAATAAATTATTAATTTATCGATTAATTAATACCTCTCTAAATTAATAAAATTTCACGGTCCCGACGGTATTAATTTATAGCGGTTCTACTGTGTACTTTTAATTTGAATTTTCATCTAAATTTAGCATTCATATTTCATAGTGGACTTGTTACAAAAAGAATAAAATAAAAATTCATAGTGATGAATGATGATACAAAATCACACCATATTACAATCAATGTTCTAAAATGCGGTCCAGGCGGCCGCCCAGGTGCTAGGCGGGAGCAAAACGCCTAGAAATTATGCTAGTCGGCCTTCTGTGCGTTTTGTCCGCCCAGACCCGCCCAGCCGGCCTAAAAAAACCCACTTTGTAACGGTTCTTTCCTAAAAACCGTTACTAATTACACTATTAGTAACGGTTTTTCTGAAAGAACCGTTACAGAATTGTGTAAAAAAAAAAAAAAAAAATTTGTAACGATTTATTATAAACCGTTACAGATTGTGAACTATCTATGGATATTTGTAACGGTTCTTTAATAAAAACCGTTACAGCATTGTAAAAAAAAAATCTATTGATGCATATTTGTAACGGTTCTTTAATAAAAACCGTTACTAATTATCTATTAGTAACGGTTTTTCCTAAAGAACCGTTACAGAATTGTAAAAAAAAAAAAATCTATTTATGCATATTTGTAACGGTTCTTAAATAACAACCGTTACTAATTACCTATTAGTAACGGTTTTGTTGAGTGAACAAACCCTACTTATTTGAGGATTGTTAATGACCAAAACAAATAGAAATTTCACCAAATCATTTCTTTATACAATAAACCTATTCTTGAGAAGGAGACGGCCCGCTTTCACCATTAAGGCCGACGTAGCGGCGCATTGAGCGCATAAACCTCGCTCCATAGAGGTCAGGAGGGGCAACGGTCAGATGCTCATAACCCATCCCTTCCATACAATTCCAACAGCTTCTCAACGATTTGAAAGCAAATTCGACCTTCTTTTTCCATGTGAGTGGCTGGAGGTAATCAATGGTGCCGGCTAGAAGTTGATGCTTCCCGTTCTCTCGGCCGAGGCCGACACCAATAAGGAGTGAGTAATCCACCAATCTATTTGACTGTCGCAAACAATTTAAGTTAAATAAACAGAATAAAATTTAATAATATGAAATTTAATTGAAATAATAATTGTGATTCATACCGTCAAAAAGAACAAATCTCTCTCCAATATATCTTCCAATTCCCTCTTAGCGCTCTCTTCAAACACAATCAGAGAAATCACCATATCATCCGCGAGATTCTGATCTAATAGTGTAGTACATTCCGCTGGGTTTTTCCGCAAAAATGTGCAGCCCTTGAGATCATATTTCTTGAGGATCTCTTGACCAACAAGCACATTTTCCATTACTACAAGCTTCAAATTTGTATTCTCACCAAACACCTATTAGAATTAAAATTTATTTTAAATATTATTATATATAATGGAACAATAAATATAAATAGATATATGATTTGATATATAACCTCATAAATTCCGAAAATTTTGGCTAGACTCGAGTGCGTATTATTCATAAGCAATCCAGCCATGTATATGAAGTAATTAGTAGCAAAGTTGTCAAAACCATTGAACTCGTCCGCTTTGATTTCCTTAATGATGAAATGCTCGTCTCGTGACATTGCAAAGAAAGACTTGCTTTTGCCACCTGTTCATCGATTCCATATTTATAAAATGACAATATTATATATACTAAAAGTCTATTTTCGAACCTTGTGCATTAAATGTGAGGCAATTGCTTAAATTCCGAGAGAATGCATCATCAACATCAACATCAGCAGATGAAGAGTGAGGTTGTATAAACAATTTGCGTAGCGCTCTAAAAGCTAACGGAAATGCGATCTTTATTTTATAATCATTCTTTGAAATTTCGCTCTTAAATGAAACATTCAAACTTTTCTCGCCGGAAAGACTTCTCAGCTGACTATATTCCAAGAGTGAATCGGTTACTAATTTGGGATTATTTTGGATCCCTTCTTGTAGTGATGATATTTCGTCACAGTAATTTTCAGTAGTGAACATCTCCGCCAGGCTTCTCACCATCTCAAGCCTCTCGTCCTAATGATTAACACATCAAAGAATAGGATAGAGATGATTCGATTTGCATTTTGTTAAAAAGAAAAGATTCAAGAAACTTCAAAGAAAAGGATAGAGATGATTCGATTTGCATTTTGTTCAAAAGAAAAATTCAAGAAACATCAAAGGAAAGGATAGAGATGATTTGATTTGCATTTTGTTCAAAAGAAAAGCTTCAAGAACTCATATCTTAATGTAATAAATAGAGAAATTGAAGTGAAAACCTACATCATAAGTCTGATTCCGCGCTACAGTGTCATGCACAGTAACAATTCCGGGAAAAGTCACTGTAACCGGACGATTGATCTAAAAAAGAAGTGCAAGAATGATGATATTTAGTGTATTTCAACAAATAAAATTATTATATACACGAAAATGAACTTAAATTTGCGATCCAAACCTGCATTTCTCGAAAATCGCCGGATTTGCACTTGCGCTGGCCGATCTGTGCCGATCCGTAGGGATTTGTGGCTGAGGGAGGAGAAACAGGCGAGAATCTCCAGCGATCAGGGAGGAGAGAGGAGGAATGAGGGTGAAACTGAGCGGAAAGAGGAAGGAGTCCATGTCCGGTCGCCCTTTTATAGGCGTCGGCTTGCTTGCAAGAAGAACTCAGAGAAGAGAAGAGAAGATGAAGAGGAGGGAACTGGCTGGCTGGCGCAAAGTATGAAATCAAATCCGGGATTCCTATTCCCGGATCCATTAAATCCTAAATCGAAACCCGGTATTCCAACTTCCTATTTCTTCACAAACGGGATTTCACAAGAGACAGATGGACTGACTGTTCTCCCCATTTATTATTCTAAACTAGTAAATGACCTCTAGTCTGAGTCTCTACAAGAAAAATATCTAAATAAAAAATGATTTACAACAAATTTAGAAGAATATCTAAATGGCCACTAGTCTGAGAAGATTATCTAAATAAAAAATGATTTAGAACCATTTATAATACGATTTATCCTTAGTGATCTTAGTTTTATGAAAAGAAGATCTATAATACATTCAAAATTCAAATACAATATTATTTTAGGACTAAGCACAAAATTAATTCTGTATTATTGATCTGATCTATTATACACACTGTTGATTTATGTTGGTTTTCAGCTGTTCTGTTCGGTTTATACTAAAGTTGATTTGTAATAGATGATTGAGAATTTGAGATACTAAAGTTGGTTGTTATACTAAAGTTGATTCCCAGTTTTACTAGGCAATAGATGATTGAGAATTTGAGATTCAGTTTTAGTACAGTGAAGCTATTTTGCAGATAACTTGATTCTCGTATAAATATATACATATGAAAAAAAATTTGGTTCACAATAAGCTTGATAAATTAATTTTGTAGTCAATTTTATTGTCTTCGGACAATATTTAGGAATTCACAATTTATAAATATTTAATGTAATCCGCAACTTTCAATTTTTTCAATGAAAACTCTAAACGTAGGCTATTCGCCTACTATTTAAAAAAAATTCACAAAGAAAAATTAATGTTGAAATTCACATATTTCCTTATTTGGAATTTCTTATTTTGCATGTAGGAAATATAACGTTGGATAATCTGGAAACTGGTCTCCTCATTTTACTCAAAAAATTATGTGGACACTGATGGTACTTCTATTTAATTATACATATGTACAATATATAATGACTTAATACACAAAATAAAAATGACCACATCATATTATCCAATTGTCTGATATTATTAAACCTAAGGCTTGGGGGGGTTTATCTATTAGAGATTTGGAATGTATGAACAAAGCGTTAATTATTAAAAGTATCCGGAGGATTGCCTCGGGGGAGAAACCTATATGGGCACAGATTGTTAAAAGGGAAGTATTATCCGAGAGGCGATTTTTGGAATTCTAATAGAACATATAATTGTACGTCGTTTAGGAATGCGATGATGGATTTGAGGCCAGAATTAAAAAATTATAATAGGTGGATTTTGGGAGATGGTAGATCGGTGCGAGCTTTGGAGGGAACCTTGGTACTTAAATTGGGAAATGGATGTCGCTAGAAGTAATGTACAAAGATCCTTGGTGGTCTGTGACTTGTTGGATGAAAATTCAAATTCATTGTCAATTCAGACATTATCTACTTTATATCCATTAACCTCAATTAATACTATTCTAAATATCCAATTCAATCCCCTAATGAATATATCAATCAGAGATAGATTAATATGGACCGAAGTGGCAAGTGAGCGATTCTCAGTCAAAGATGCATATAAAACTCTCTTAAATATTAAACTTGGGCTTATCCCTCTAAACCTAGTCCCTGTTAACACTCGAAGGATGTGGAAACTCGTGTGGAAAGTTAAATCTGTACTACCTTGTATCCGTTTCTTTGTGTGGCATTTTTGCAACCGAGCATTAGCCACCAAGAAATCCTTGCATAAGAGATTTCCGACAACAGACCCGAAGTGTCCTATTTGTTTGGGTGAAGAAGAATCTCATATGCACTGCCTATTCAAATGTTAGTTTGGTTCCCTAGTATGGTTTTGTTCGCCACTTAATATCAAAACAGAGAGATTACCAGATGACCCAATTAGTATTATCTCGCACTTCACAACTATTCTGAGCCCGAATAATCTTGCTATATTTTTTTGCGATTATGTGGGAAGTGCGGAAGGCTAGAAATGAACGGGTTTTTAAGGGTACAAATTTGAATTCAGAGGCTATTCTCTTCAAAGAAGCTAACTCAATTTCTCAAGATTTGAATTTAAATCCGGCTCAAGCTAATTATGTCTTAAATAATTCTTCTGGTAGTATGATGAACACTTCGCAAAATTGCGATGTGTTTTGTTGGTTAGATTTCTCGGTTGATTCATCCGGGACGGCGGCTGGTGCAGTGGTTATTCGAGATAGTGATGGAAGAACAAGACGAGTGATATTGCATTACTTTGACGGAGTACAAGACGTATTAGAAGGGGAATTCATGGGAATGGATGCGGTACTTAGTCATCTTCCTAATCTCAGACCACTCTTCTTCTCGGATAACCAAGAGGTAGTGGAAGTGTTAAATACTATTTCTGACGTGAATGAGCTGAATTTATCATCTTGGCGAGCTTTGCGGACAACCATAGAGTGCATTTTATGGAAACACAATCTTAAAGATCCTACATTCTCACATATTAGCAGGGTGTTCGACAGCGAGGCGCACAATCTGGCTAATATTTCTAGGATACTGAAGGTTAATTATAATGACTCGGCTTGGCCTCAATTTAGATAGTATTACTTAATCTTTCTTGTTTTTATGTATTTTTTATTTGTGATGATTGGAAATCTTATACGAATATCACCTCACCGACAATTAATGCCATTCTTAGCCTCTCATCCACTCTTCATTATCCTGTAATTTAATTATTTGAATATATAATCTCATCTCCTATGGAGAAGATAAATAATTTCATTCGGCTGAATGAAGAGAGGCCGAAATAAAATGGCTAAAAGGCTATCCAACATTGTTCAAAAAATTAGCGATCAAGATGGTCATCGGTTATTTTTTTAGATATGTCAGATTCATTGTAGTGCAAATCCGGCCCAACCATCTGGGGTACCAAAACAACAACGGCTGGTTGAAGCTGGCAAGTTTAAAAAGTTGTAGTATTGTTTATGTAGTTTTAATTTTCGTAAAAATTAATATCTAATTATAATTAGTAGATTACAAAGTCATATTAAACATGGCATAACATACTCATGTTAAATTGAAAAAATGTATCATGGCACTTGTCATTTAGTTTCTAAGATGATTAAATTTATCCCATATAGACCCAAGTAGTAGGTTGTTCAAACAGATCATAATTCCTGCTCTAACAAAAACTAGTAAATCAATTATCGGCAACTAGTAGGTTGTTCAAAGAAATCATAATTCCTGCTCTGACAAAAAATAGTAAATCAATTATCGGCAACTAGTAGGTTGTTCAAAGAAATCATAATTCCTGCTCTGACAAAAAATAGTAAATCAATTATCGGCAACAGAAAACTATTCCTTGAAAGAAAAGCTCGATACTATTCTTCAACAATCAAGGAAGACTTATCTTGTAATGGAAGCATCGGCTGGCTGAACTTCACTAAAAAAATCAATGATCAAACCAACGTAAATCCATTTTGGGTTTATGTCAAAACCAGTGCAGTAATTGTCTGAAATGGAGGTGAAAATATTCCGCTCAAAATTTCATCTCTGTCTAGTTCAGGCCTTGACTCACGCTCACTGCTGCCAACATCATATGGTACGTACCACATATGTACTACTTGTATCATGTCATTCAGTCTTCGGGGTCAACCCAGTGGCTTCTATGAGGAAGGCTGCGCAAAGGAGGTTCGAGGGCTTTTTTTTTATTGAGCAGGGACACAAAATTAAGAGGTAGAGAGGTCATTTGAGCAAATTAAGGCATAAAAGGCCTAATTGAACATGAAATGAGAGATAAGGAGGGTTCACAATTATCTAATGTGACGTGATTCAAAAGGTTGGAAGTTCAATTCCCATTGACAACAAAAGTAGATGTGGGACTTTGAGCTTTCTTTCTTATATAAAAAAATTCATAAAATATTAATTTATAATTATAATTAGTAAATAACATAATTAAATAAAAAAAAACAGCATGCCAAATATTGTTTAGTTTACAACATTATGACTAAAACTCGCACTTCATGCTCCTCTCATAATCAAATGGATTATTAGTTATTCTTCACAAATCCTAAAACAGCCTTCACAAAACAGACCGTAAAATACTTCATAAATTTCGTTCCATATGACAGGAAAGATTTGCAGGCAATCAAAGCGATTACACTTGCATCTACCTTGTCTCGGTATATCTCCACACTCATAGCAAAATTTTGTCGCACACCTATGTCAAAACCACCAACCAATTCAATTCAAATGATATCCGCAACAACGTCAAAAAAAGAAAAGAAAGAATAATCACTACCCACCTGCATCTGACGTAATTATATTTAGATTCTCCAAACCGCACAGTGGTCCTGACATTTCCAATATGCTGAATGTAGAACCTACAATTGGGGCAGCGTCGCCACCTTTTCACACGCGCCATCAATTCTACCTGGATGTAAACATTGATAATACTTAACCAATTATTATGACCATAATATTTTAAAAAACTGAAAACCCCCAAATTCTGTCCAAAAAATAAAAAAAAAATCTAAAGATGATGGCCCAACAAATAATGTCAAAATTGCAACCTGTAAATCTTCTAACGGAATGGAAGCTTCGCACCAAATCTTCTCGCAAATCGAGAGGGACTTTTCGTCATCCTCGTTGATCTCCCTGTTTCTATAGTAACAGAAACATCAATTGTTGCAAATCTGCTGACCGAAGAGCATTCTGCTCATGAATTCAGACAGGAATTTCTCCTTGCCGCACCGGGTGCAATCTAGCGTGACCGTCTCTACTGCGGCTATTGATGGATCAGACTCCTCTTTTGCATTCTCAAGAAAAACACGGTTTTCTTCTTCCTCTTTCCGCAACTCCTTGTAAATGTATTCTTCATATGCTTTTCGTTGTTCAGACGTTTCTCCTGGTCCCAAACATTTTAGAATGAGAGGCATTCTGGATGTCCAATCAATTGATGGGGAGAACGAGATGGATTTAAAAGACTAGAAAGGGGAAAAGAAAAGCCCTAGCCGAGCCGCGTACAGCCTAGAGGCAGTTGGAAGCGCGATTATTTGATTCCGTTTTTGCAATATTGGAATGAATGTTTTCCCATCACAGGCTGCATTTTCCTATGTTTTTAGGGCTAAGGACATACCTACGGGCCACCTAGAAAAATACAAGGGCTTGTTTGGGATATTTTGGGCCTGTTTGAATGGCTAAAACTAGTTTATATAAATCCTGGTATTAAAATCTGGACTTAATAATAATAAAAAGGCCCATTAAATAGAAAAAAAAAAATGAAATAAGCTCCTTAATCCTTGTAGAGAAAAGTATAGGATTTGTAATATGGGCCGGGCTAGGCCTATGATATGTATGTAATATTTTATTTGAATTCAGTATATAAATTTGGTACTGAACTAATAATTTGGTACAACTAATCCAATAATACAATTGCGCAGTTTTTTTTTTTTTTTTTTTTTTTGAAGAGATTCCGCAGTTCTTTGCATATCTAAAATTCAATTCTGCCGACTTTCTTACAAATCCACTGTTCTTCCTATCCAAACTCTAGAGAAATCGGATCTCTTCTTTCCAATTTGTATTTCTACTTGATCATCAATTTTCATATCTGATGCATTGTTGACTTGGTAAGCGGACTCTTTGGTAAGTTGTTAATGCTAATGATCCTTATTTGGTGTCATTGATGAAATATAAGATACTGGAGGTTTGAATTTTATTGACATTAAACTAAATGTGACATTGTAATAGATAATATATAATAGATTCTTCTCAATTCATTAAAATATGCTTTTCATAAAATATCATTTTCTCAATGAATAACTTGTCTATTTGGACTAAGGTGCAAAACTGAAGACCATTACATGCTTATGCAAATACTTCACATTTTCACATTAAAAGAAGGAAAAAATTAGATTGCCTCTCTTAAATTGGCTCCACTTTTACCTTATGTTGTAAGTCTGTAACAAGGTGTTTAATAAAGTATATGTTAAACAAAACAAGTGATAGACAGTAACTACAACCAAAAAAAAGGTCATCTTACAAAGACATGAGGCCAAGATATATTATGGTTTATGCATAAAAAGTACTACAAAAACCCTCGTATTTTTTAGATGAAATGCAAAAAGTCAAAAACCCTTGGTATTATAACAAGTACACTAACAACTTTGATATTATATTTACTGTCAAAAAAACTTTGATATTATATATAATTAATTACATTACAACATAAATCAACTTTAGTATAAACCGAACAGAACAGCTGAAAACCAACATAAATCAACAGTGTGTATAATAGATCAAATCAATAATACAGAATTAATTTTGTGCTTAGTCTCGCCGGATTTGCACTTGCGTTGGCCGATCTGCGCGGATCCGTAGGGATTTCTGGCTGAGGGAGGAGAAACAGGCGAGAATCTCTAGCGATCAGGGAGGAGAGAGAAGGAATGAGGGTGAAACTGAGCGGAAAGAGGAAGGAGTCCATGTCCGGTCGCCCTTTTATAGGCGTCGGCTTGCTTGTCAAAAGGATTTGCTCCATTTTGCGAGTATGAAATCAAATCCGGTATTCCTATTCCCGGATACGTTCCATCCTAAATCAAAACCCGGTATTCCAACTTCCTATTTCTTCGCAAACGGGATTTCACAAGACTCAGATGGACTGACTGGACGGTTGAGATTTTCTCCCCATTTTTATTCTAAACTAGTAAATGGCCTTTAGTCTGAATCTCTACAAGAAGAATATCTAAATAAAAAATGATTTACAACAAATTTAGAAGAATATCTAAATGGAATGGCCTCTAGTCTGAGAAGAATATCTAAATAAAAAATGATTTAGAACCATTTATAATACGATTTATCCTTAGTGATCTTAGTTTTATGAAAAGAAGATCTATAATACATTCAAAATGCAAGTTTTACTTCCGTTTCGTGTCTATAATGATTTTATTTGTTGAAATACACTAAACATTGTCATTTTTGAACTTCTTTTTTAGATCAATTCTCCGGTTACCGTGACTTTTCCCGGAATTGTTACTTTACATGACGCTGTAGAGCGGGATCACACTTATGATGTACAATATAGACAATATCTGATATTTGAACCTTATGAGTTTGACTTGAATTTTGTTAGTTTCCACCAATTTCTCATATTTAATGGTACTAAAATAATACGTATTAATGCACATAGAATTTATGTATATGGAGCAAAGAAAAATAGTCTATTTTGACAAATCCCAGTGACAAAAAGGAAGTCCTAAAAAATGGCTATAAAATAAACAATATTCGTCACAACTTTTGCCCTTGTATGTGTGGAATCATGCAATCTATATGATTTGAATCATGCAGCCTGTATGATTTGAATAATGAAATATTAGAACTCAGAACTCAGTTCAATCATCCAATTCACACATGTTTTACAAAAGCAATTCAATCTCTGATTTTACAAAAACCAGATCCGTTTTTCCCAGTTTTACAAAAGCAAGAGATGATTGAGACTCAATCTCTCATAAAGGCAAAAAAAGTTACTTTCAAGAGAACTTGATTCTCATGTTTATAGTATACACGTCCACCAAAATTTGGTTAGCACATAAACCTAATAAACTAACCATACATTCTTCCACATATACCCTTACAAAACATCATAATCCCCAAAAGCACCAACATACATTCAAACAAAAAACACTTAAAAAGGGTAACTGCGCAAAATTACCCAAAATGAGAGTGAGATCTCACATTGAATAAATGAGAAGCAAGAGCATCTCTCATTCTCACTCCTCCTTCATCTCCTTCTCCTTCAAATTCCCCAAAACCCATTTCGATTGGTACCGTTTTCTCTGCTTCTGGTACCGGCTCGCCACAACTAATCAAGAAATTATGAAGCAAACAACTCACGACAACTATATAAGGCAAGGCGTGAGCTTGAGTCTCTTTCCATCCTGCAATCAGAAGCCGCCATCTGTCCTTTACCATCCTAAACGCTTTATTAACAATCTTTGTTCCTTGATTATGAACCTCATTAAACACTAATTGACTAGGAATGAAGTCAGAATTAGGGTTTTTTCTGTAAGGAGTGATTAACCAAGGCAAAAGAGGGCAAGAAGAATCGCCTAGAACATAACGAGGCGGTATGATATGCCCACTTTTGAACAGACTGGTACGGCGAAGAATCTGAATTGGAATCATGGAGCCATGCCAACCAACAGAAAGATCCATGAATCGACCGTTTGAATCAACCAATGCTTGTGCGATCGCTGAATTGCTTGAAGATTCATTCTTTATTGGAAATCTTGCGTACCCAATTACCCCACAACAATTTGGGAGCGAAAGATGGTGAAATCCTTGAGTTATTACAGAGATATTGTCAGAATTGAAGACGATTAGGTGGTTCAACTTGGTTGTGATTTCATGGCAGACCTCGTAAAAAGCACGACAAGCTAAGGACGGTGAAGAGAGACCAAAACGGCGAGCAATCACACTGAATTGGGCGGAATGAGCGAGGCGAAAGAGACTTACACCCAGTTTGTGCTCAGGCGGAATGGAACTGTGCGGTAGTTGCAGCGTCCGGAGGAGAAGAAAGAAGGTGGGTTTCGATACCCGGAAGAAAACCCTGAACGAAGGCGGAGAGGCAGAAGAATCGTCGGAGAGGAGTTGGAGGAACCAGCTGGATGGGAACTGGAGAGGCGGAGGAACGGAGAGGATTGACTGGAGGCAGAGGGTTTGGAGAGGTAAGGGGAGGAGGGAGAGGAGGCGGGAGAAGGAGAGGGAGGCGGAGCGGAGGGCGGAGTCGAGCGGGAGAGCGAGGGAAGGCGAGAGAGAGAGGGAGCGGGAGGAAAGGAAGGTTTGGGAGAGCGAGAGCGAGTGGGAGAGCGAGAGGAGGAGGGCTGAGAGTTGAGCGGAGGTGAGAGGCGGGGAAGAAGAGGCGGAGGCGTTCAGTGACTCCGCCATTTTTTTACTTCGGACAGGTTTTGTTTTGGGGTTTTGGAGGAGGGGAGTGAGAGTCAGAGTCAATACGGAGCATATTTTCAATTTAGCCCTTTTTTTGGGCATAATTTGTGTAATAATGTCCAGCTTAAAATATGTTTTTAGCATTTTTTTTTGGGGAATAAAATGCGGCTATTTTTAGCATTTTTTTCAGCACTTTGCAATTTCTGATTATTTTAGGTGATTAATAATTGTACGAAATATTAGAGGTGTGTGTCATTATGCTTACTTTAAAGATTATTTATTTATTTATTACAAAAGGAATGGAAAGAGAAAGTACATAATATTATTTGAGAAGATATACAAGCATTTCAACAAAATTTGACAATGTAGCATCTAGCATTACAAACTATTTTATTATTTAGTAGAAAATGAATGGAAAAGAAAAATACAAATACTCAATCTTTTCTTATAAGCTATACAAGTATTTCAACAAATTTGACAATGTAGCATCTAGCTTTAAACATTTTATATTTAGTGGAAAAGGGATGGAAAAAATAAAAAAATATCCAATATTTTTAAAAGCTATACAAGTATTTGTACAAAATTTGTCAATGTAGCATCTAGCTTTTCCGCGACAATTGATATCCATGCCTATAATCAACAAATGAATATTTTTAGTTTAGGGTTCAAAAATTAAATTTAGGGTTTAGGATTCAGTAAAAAAATAGGGTTTCTGAATCAACATGATAAAAAATTGAAAAGTATGTATTTAAGTATTTATATACTTGATCTGTATTTGTGAAGCCTCTTATAGTATCTCCACCTATAATAGCAATCCCGTCATTTCCAATTGGTTGTAATATAACTGCCTAAAATAAAAAATAAAAATAAAAAATAAAAAATAATCAATAACTATATGATCAGAATTTCTCATATACAAAAAAGGAAAATACAAAATTAATTCAATAAGAAATATGATTAAAAAAAAGACACCTGTGTATTAGCTGGCAAAAACGGAACCTCAGTCCGACCTGGATATAGAGACAAATTCGCCAAATAACTTTCTGCAACAAATAAAATTAAAATATTTAAAAAATTATCTAAAATTTTCCTTTGATTAATAACTAAATTATTATTTATTTCATACGTTTTGAAGATTGAATGCAGTTTTTATAAAGAGACCCTTGAGTCAACTTATTTACGTCGACTGCCACTGCATTGCTTTGACTTGACTCAGCCATATAACCGATTTGGAGAAGGCAATCGTTTCCATAGACTATCACCAGAGATTTACAACATGTTGATTTAGAGAGAGAGTCCCATGCCCTAATTTTAGTGAGATTTTTTTTAATTAGGTACTATTTATTTTCATGACAAGAAATTGAAATGATATCAAATTTATCCATCTCAAAATAAAAATAAAAATAAAAATCAAATTTACTATTCTGAAACTGCAACATATCAAATTTACCCTCATAAAACTAAAATTATATGAAATATACCCTTTCAAAACCATAAATATATCTAATTTACTTACCTAAAATAAACAAAACGAATCAATTTCTTACAAACTATTTGCAAAGGATAAATTCGATACTTGGTTCATCATCATATTTTTCTTTTATGTCTTTCATGATAAAGGACGAATGTATAATTGATTAAATAGACCCAATTAGAAATTATGGTGATAAATAAATAAATATACTTTACCATAGTAACTCATGAACAGCACTACTTTCAATACCAGGTTTAATCCATTTACATTCAACACCACAAGGAGTCACCTAAATACAAAAATAAAAATTAGCTTCAATTAATAATAATTTCATGTGATTTTACATGAAAAGATATTACCCATCTTTTCATTTAAAAAAAAAATAAGTAAATAGATAGATAGAATATTACTTACTGGAGAGATGGATTTCGGTCGAATGGAGAGCCAAACAAGACCTGTGAGAAGATTTGTTACTGCTAGAGAGAGAGTCAGTATGTCGGCTCTTGACTGAGAACTTTCCAGAAGGTTTTTGAGAAAAAAATGATACAATAAAATTAGAGTTAGATTTAGATAAAGCAATGATCATTACATTTTTTAACAGTAAATATAGGTTGGATTAATGAATTAAGTAGTTAAAAACGAAATTAGAAGTGAAAAAATGAAAAAAAAAATGAGAGAGAGAGAGAGACCTGGAGGCGTCAGAAACAGGGGCGATACCAGAAATGGTACGATTGAGAAGAACAGCGACTAACGAAACACCACCGACCAAAATCGGAAGAATCCGTACAAGCCCGTCGTTCTTCGAAACCCACTCACCCACCCAATCCCGTTTCGGCTTCACTCCTCTATAAGCTCCCTTCTCACGAAAAGAAAAAGAAAAGATTAAAACTCTAGCTACTCTATGTTCTGAATAATTCAGATAGAACGAGGATTTTTCTCTTTTTTTTTTCTTACCTGAGAAGAAGGGGAGGGAGGAGGAGGAGGAGAGGAGGAGGCTTTGATGACCGGAGAGCGGCGGAGAGAGGCGGAGTGGAGAGGAGAGATGGCGCGGCGAAGAGAGAAGGAGACGGGAAGAATGGAGGTCTCCATTGGAAAGCTCTGAAGCTCACTGAAGAGCGTAGAAATGTCGAAATATCCGGTTTGGTTATATCGGGTCGGGTTTGAAAGGGATGAGATTCGAGTCCGATGAATTAGATGACTGTCATAGGGTAGGATGCTCATACGGAACGGAACTGTGATTTTTGCAATATAAAGCTACACAAACATGATAAAAATATAAAGCTACACTAACATAAACAGAGATTATGGAAATTTCAAAGTATCAGTACTCGATAGTAACATAATTAAGTTTAACTCACCAATATATTATATGAGCTAACATAAACATAGAAGTAGCATAATTAAATTTAACACAATAATATGTGCTAACCCCGTCACAAAATATTAAATATGCATAACATAACAAAACATTAATCACGAATAGATATAAAAAAAATGCATAGAGCAATTTTTTTATAAAATCCTCCATGGATTGCAATAGTCAGCGGTAGACTTAATTTCATACAAACGATTTTGCGCGATTTCGGCTCTTCTCTATACTTTTTTCTTCAAGAGCCTTCATTTCCATCAAAATATCATTAAGGCTCTTCTCTATATCCTCAGTCTCACCCCAGTCAATCTATGAATTGGAAACAAAACAAAAGTACGTTGACACAGGTTTGACCAAAATAATTCACATTAAAGGAAAATGAGAAAATAAATAAAAATACTAAACATACCCTTTCTGTTAACACGGAATTCTTGTAAATCGTGTGATCAAAATATCTCGTAGATGTCCAATACTACCACCACCAACAACAACAACAATAAAAAAAAAATAATAGTATAATAATAATAATAATAATAATAATAATAATAATAATAATAATAATAATAATAATAATATTACTACTACTATTATTTTATTTTTCCTTCAAAAAAAAAAATAATAATAATAGTAGTAGTAATAATAATAATACCTTCTCTATTGAGTAAATTTGCTGCAATATGGAGGAACCAATTTCTTTATGACATTTCTGTAAGAAAAACTAGGATTTTAGTATAAAAAATACCAAACTTGGGAATTTCAGAATTTCAAAAAAGAAGAGATAAGATACCTCTAGAAAATCCTTGTTTTTCTTCTTTATGGAGGAACAAATTTCTTCAGGACATTTCTGTCAGTAACATACTTAGGAATTTCAGAAGATCATAAAATTTGAAAAAAGAAGAGATAAGATACCTCTGGAAAATCCTTCTTGTTATTCTTCTCCTCCAGTTCTTTAAGGTACTCCTCCCGTTTTTTAAGGTAGTCACAATAGTCATGAAAATGAGCAAGTATTTAGCAACTCCATTTAAGATAAAACAAAAAAAAGGATAATTACAATAGAAAGAGAAAATGAATAGGAGAGAAGAAGCGAATAAGGAGATGAGTACCGGGAAATACCAAACTTAGGAATTTCAGAAGATCATAAAATTTCAAAAAAGAAGAGATAAGATACCTTTGGAAAATCCTTCTTGTTTTTCTTCTCCGGTTCTTTAAGGTACTCCTCCCGTTTTTTAAGGTAGTCACAATAGTCCTGAAAATCAGAAAGTATTTAGCAACTCCATTTAAGATAAAACATAAAAAGGATAATTACAGTAGAAAGAGAAAATGAATATGAGAGAAGAAGCGAATAAGGAGATGAGTACCAAAATTCCTCGAACGACATAGTGCATGAGAAGATCCGAAAAAGCTTCATTTTCTACAGCTTGAATAAAATCACGAACTTCTTTCTCCTCCTACAAAGTCGAACAATGAGACCAAACACTAGAAATGCCCAAAACATACAAAAATAAGGAAAACTGGAACGAGATTTAGTCTCACCCATACACCTTGGTCGATCAATCCTTCTTCCTTATATTCGTTGGTGCATTCAAAAAAGCGAACGCCTCCGCGTGATCGAATTAGCGAGTCCATCATAGTGTCACCATCACCCTGCACATTCACATTATTCATTATTATAAGGAAATTCAAGTTGTATTAGTTATATAGAATAGATATGTGAATTGCTCCACAAAACAAAACACACTAAAATGTAATGCTCGTGAAAAATTGATGATTCAAATCCCATGCATACCTTCTTGCATTTTTCCTCTAGAAGCTGGTACAACCATGACCCACACCATTCGAGCCGTGCATACATTTGGACAAAGAAAAGTCTTTCCTACAACGCATGAGAATAAATACAAATTTACACCAATATAATAACAACAAATAACTAAATTAGATCCAAATAAGTAACAGATTTAGTTACCTCGAGTGATTTCTTTATGAGGTCTTCATCATCTATTGAATTGTGATACTCTTCTGGCACGATCTCTGCATCCTCAGCAAATTTCCCAGCCACCGCTTCTAAATTATTTGTATCTTTATTCATTATATCCATCCCCATTTTCTCCTCCAAAACCTAATTGAACAAAATATAGAGAGTCAACACCATTCAGGATAGTACAGCCAAATAATAACTTCAACAACAACAAACAAAACAATGCAGAAATGATCGTTGCATTCTTTCAGCCTTGTTGGGGGAATTTTAGGTTACCTTCTCCAAATCAATTGAAGTGAGATGCGATTCGAACCTCCGAACCGACGACACCCTTTCCTTTGCTTTGATACATTCCTGCGAATTCAAAAACTCAAATTGAAGTGACAAGTTGAAAGAAAATAATGTTACATAAAGGATGCATTATCGTCTTCTTTAGATATAATACCTTGTCAGCCTTTCTTTTTTCAGCAAAAAACCTCTCAATAACACTTCTGGGCAAGCAGTATGGTCTATCCATATATACTCCACTGAGTTTAAGTTGTTGAGGGTTCATCTGCATAACTTGCAAAGAAACATAGTATAAAATCATGTTCAATAAGACTGATTATTAATCTTCATTAGGCACCGTAGGCTAATTTAATTAATGACAGTACTACCTCTAGTTTACAGATTTTACAAGCTCTCTTAGAGAGTGAAATCAACTTCAGCAGGTCATCCTTGTGTCCCTGCGGATTGAATTGAATTAGAACCAAAATAAAAAAAACAGTAGAAAAAAAATACTGAATTCATGGACATATATATAGTGAATATACCATGCGAATCAATGGATGGAACATCTTGTCACCCTCCACAGCTTTAAACATATCACCGCACATCTATGTGAACAAAAAATATAATAACTTTTAAGAAGGATATTTTCTTCAAAATAATAAGATGGAGATGATCCGTGTACCTCAAGTGTCAAAGAAAATTTCCGTTTTATGAGATCTCTGGAATAGTAACCTTCACACTGCACCAGATTTTGAGCACTGGCTGCCCAAAGGAGCCTTTCTTCTTCCTTCACACTACACTCCCTGCCCTGTAATTTTGTTTGGTGTTATCTTCTTTCACAACAAGAAAGATTTTCAAGCAACCCCAAAAAGTTAAGAAGAATCAACTACCTCTATGTATGGAACAAAAGCAACTAATTTCTCCATCATTTCGTACCACCATAATTCTTTTTCTTCCATCCATAGTTGATGTAATCTCAACTATTTTAAAATCCACAAACAAAACAATCAATAAAAACAACAAGTCAAAATGAACCTTTGAAACTTGATGTCTCGCTAGATACTTACACTAAAATACTCTGTGTGTGCTGGTTCATGCGCCTTCAAGTCTTTTAACTCCTGCAGCATATTGGTAGAAGTAATTACTTCAAAAAGAATTTAAATTACAAATTTTTCATCGAAAAAATGGAGAACAAAAATTAATGATACCTCCATGGATTCACAAGAAAAGGCCCGTGCAAATCTTTTAATATGAGATGCACAAGGCGAAACCCAATAATTGGACTTATGAGGCTGCGAAAGTAGAAAAATGAGTTTCATTTCAATGAAGATGATTTTGAGATATGATTGGAACAATTAAGAAACAAGTTGAATGAAAGATTAAGTAAAGGCTTCCAGTACTGTTTTGGGTACAATTTTCTAGCTTTCTATTTTTTGGCCACAAAAAATGAAATTCAGATCTAACAACACAAATGATAGCGTCTTATACAGTCATCATAACATACCTCCCGCTTCACAAGAGGCGAATTCGGAGATTCTGGAAAATATTCATTCTCATTCTCATCATCAATAGGATTAATCGATAGACGACGCAAACGATATCTGTAAATGTGATCAAATGGCGAATCACACGACCAATCCATCTCTTTTTCTCTTTTCCGTCGTGACACGATCTCGTTGCTAATTTTGGCGGAACGTACCGGCTTATCTTATCTCGGAAGAATTAGCGAACTCGTCGGAGGGGGAAGCGGATTCCGAAAAGATAAGTAGTAGTAGGGAAGCGAGCAGATATCTCTGTACTAGTGGAGAGGATACACGGCGCGGCGAAGAGAGGAGGAGACGGGATAGAGAAGACTGACGCCTCCATTGGAAAGCTCGCTGAAGAGGAAATGTCGGAAATCGTAATATTCGGGTCGGGTTTGAAAGGGCTGGGATACGGATCCGGATCCGGATCCGATGAATAAGGTAACAGTAACAGGATGGTTTTACGGGACGGGAGGGTATAGAGGTGACAATTAATTACTGTTGACAGACTGTAATTTTTTTGAATGATTTTTGTTTTGACTGGTCTTACATGGGAGCGGCCACGGATCCGAGTAGAGTCAGAGAGAGCTGCTTCTTAAAATTTTAAAATTTAGTATATATATATGCGGTAATGTTATTGTATTTTATGATAAATTTATGCATTATATATATCCCGTTCAAACTTTTTACTGTATTTTTCACTACGGCTCCCCCGCCCTCTCAAGGATTCGGGTCAAGATCCACCACTGCATGTGAGATTCTTTTGACTGTTATAATGTGAGTTTTTTTTTGTTTTAGTTTATATATATGTTTTTATGATTTGTATATATTTATTTATATGAATCTATATTATATTTATATTATTATATATATCGGAGGTATCTTTATAACATATATCGTTTATTTTTATTTATATTACCCCACTTCTAATATCCCAATCAAAATACTCAACTACTAGGCCAATAATAATGTTTGAGCTGATTGTATTTTAAGTAAAAAAAATCTCTCCTATTTTAATTTTACATGAATAAAAAAAAATAGTGTGTGTATATTCTTATGTTCAAACGACAAATATCACATTTTTTATATGATAATATAGAATAATAAAACAGGTATTTTCAGAAATAATTATAACAAGAGCTAACAATTATTATCAGTCCTTTTAATAGTAGATTTGGCTATTTTATCAATTATTGCTACCTGTAATAACAACAAAACATATGTTCAACATGCATTATAATATCAGAGTAAACATTTTATTCACATTTCTTTCTTAATAGCCCGTGCGTGACAGTTTTTCATCTCTACTTTCTTATTATTTTTACTTATAAAACTAGATGGGACTCTCGCTCCGTTTCGGCTAGGAGTGTACGTTATGTTTTCTTTAGAAGAATATTTTTCATCTTGTAAAAGTATTTTATGTGATATTTTGATTTTTTTTTTATGGTACATTCGAAAATTCTCTATCATAAGATTTTGTAAAATGTAAATAAAATACTTTTTTTTACGAAAGACAAGAACAAAAATAAAATGACTATTGTCACTCCAGAATTCTTTTGTATATGAAATAAACCTAAGCTCTAATATATATTCCAGAATTCTTTTGTAGCAAAGAATCAGGCAGTTTTTGTTTTGCAACATATACATTATATGTTGAAATTATACTATCATACATACTATACAGAAAATATCATCTTAATATCATCTTTAAAATTAAAATTAAAATTTCAACACCGTGGCAAAAATTCTTAATGTGATACAGGTCGAGATTAGAATTGTTAGTGCAATATTTATGATTCAAATATATATCATATATCATATTTGTATTCATGGATATATGTCGGTCAAATACATGACACTTTAAATTATACTATATTACATACTAAGAAAATATCATCTTAAAATTGGAATGAAAATTTCGAGACAAAGTGCCAATAATTCTTAATGTGATAAAGCAAGTAACAATTTAATATTTTGGAGGAATACGCATGAAACATATTATTATAATTTGGAGGAATATGTATTAACATGTTCAACTTATTATTCAAATATATAGGGGCTTAAATGATATTTCAATATTTTTGAGGGGTACATATGAAGTTATACTAATATGAGAGATACATAATATTGTTATTTTGGAAGGTATAAGGATCAAAATGGTACTTTAATATTTTGGAGTTTGAGGGGTATGTATAAATATATTATATGGAGGTTGTAGGGGTATATATGCATATGTTATTTTGGTCCATCAACCAGCCAAGTACATTATGTTCCAATTACTTTCTGGTTCTGAGTTCTCCCAATTTTTAGTCCCACAACATGTCTATTACCTTATTTTATGCTATATATAAACCTATATGGTACTTGTTGTGTGTATTATTTCAAGGACTGTGGTGTTGACCGTGTGTGAGCTCTCCTGCCACGTGTTAGGAGTAGGCTGCGGCTATCATTTTCAGTGATAACTTATCTTTTTTACTGCAATATAAAGTTTCATGATTAATTTTTTTAGTATCAACTTATCTTTTTTAGCGTGATAAAAAAATTTAGGTTCAAAATTCTTTTTGTAATATGTATATATTATTTTCAGCGTCAACTTTCCTTTTTTAGCGTAACATAATGTTTCAAGATTAATATTATTATTTTAGTGCTACCATATTATTTTCGAGTGATTTAGGATATTTATAGATTTGGAAATGAAAAACAGAAAAGAAGAATTTTTTTTTCTTGTTTCCAAAATCTTGTTTATTTTTTGCTATTTGGACATAAAAAAATGAAAATATGGTCAATTATCCAAACACGTTTTAATGTTTTTATGGAGAAAAAAAAACAGAAAACAGAAAACAACAATGATACCAAATGAGCCTAATTTATGAGTTCTTAGTTTCCATAAAAAAATTTACTTGGTGAAATGTTCTAATTTAGAAATATAGCATTGTATTGTAAAAATTAACTTTTTCAAATTAATAAACAATTGGTTAAAGAGATAATAGTGGACTTACTGTTTTTCATGTCTCATCTTTTTTCTCAAGTTGAGAGATTTTTTCGCATCTTCTCTTAATTTGTTTTACTAAAATGAACTTTTGTTAATTTGCTAGGAGGCTTGAGGGGTGGCAAAAAAATTTACTTTCGATAGGGAGGAGATTGATACTTATTAATTCAGTGCTGACTATTATTTCTGTTTATTATCTTTCTATTTTCTCCTTTCCAAAATGGATGATCAAAGAAATTGATAAAATAAAAAGAAACTTCCTATGGAAAGGAAATAAAGAATCATGTTACAGTCTAATCTCTTGGAAAAAAGCTTGTAGACCCAAGGAAGTAGGAGGTGTGGGTATAATTGATCTAGAATTATTTAATAAAGCACTTATGACCAAATGGTTATGGAAATATTTTCAAGAAAATTGATCTAATTGACAAAAGCTAGTAAGACCGATACAGTTTGTAAATCCGGATGAAAAGAGGAGTTCAGCTCAAGATTCTTTCTTTTGGAATGATGTATGCAAATTATTGAATTTCTTCTTTGCCAACACAAAATTTGATATTGGTGATGGACGGATGATCAATTTCTGGGATTCAAATTGGACACAAGAAAGACTAAAATTTGCACTACCCTCACTCTATTCTTTCTCCCAGCAAAGAAGAGATTGGCTGATTTTTATCAGTGGGTTCAAGAAACCAACTTTGCAAGGACTTTGTATATAAGAAATCCTTTATCAAATAAGGCAATGCAAGAGTTATCGGCACTGCAAATTAAAATCAATTCCATGAATCTCGTAGAGTTAAGAGATTCGATTAAATGGAAATGGGATCAAACATGCCGTTTTACTACCAGAAACGCTTATAAAGTGCTAGCTAGAGGCGTTCATTCTGGGAACTTATTGAAAAATATTTGGAAAATAGGAGCGCCATTGCGAATGCAAATTTTTATTTGGTTAGCGCAACAGAATAAAATTCTCACGATCGACAATCTATTAAAAAGAGGTTGGAGTATAGTTAATCGTTGTGCATTTTGTAAAAAGGAGAGTGAATCGGTGAATCATTTATTTAACCTCTGTTCCTATACAGCTCGAGTCTAGGAAATTGTAGCACAACTATTGTATCAGGAGTTGAACCTATCTCAAAATTATGTGATATTCTTACAACAAATTTTTGAAGAAGGGGAATCGATGAAGTTAAAACAACTTTTAATATTTTTTTCTTTGGAATTTGGAGAGAGAGATGCAATAGAACATTCACAGAAAAAGACTTCAACCATTGAGAGCTAGCGACGCTGATTCTACAGACTCGAAGAGAATTTATTGAAGCTTCTACTTGATTTTCTTCTTTTTCTTTCCTTTTTTTGCTTTCTTTCTTTTCGGTAATTTTTGGTTATTTTTTGTATAGTTTTTCTTTTCTCATTTTGTAAATATTTTTTGGTTTAATAAAAATTGGACGCAGGACTTATGAGCCTGCTCCAAATATTCAAAAGAAAAAAAAAAAAAATTTGTTAATTTGTTCATGCTAAATTTTTGGATTCTTTAAACCGCCATGTAAAAATTAGTAAATAGTAAACACACAATTTGCAAATCAAATCCCATGTGCATTTACTCAGGCGTATTTTTCGTTATTTTGTTTTTTCAATATTTAGAAATAGCTGCCAAATTCAAAAGATTTTGGCCGAATATTCACAAAATTTGGATTAATACAGAACAAGATTCAGACTTTTTGGTGTTATATTAGACACAATTATTGGGTGATGTATCAATTATTGCACAGTCCAACTATTATTTAACATTATAATTTAAAAAATAAAAAAATTAATTTCAAAAAATAAGAACCATCAAAATTAATTAATTACACCCGCCTCGAAAGGTAAAAAAATTCTAAAGATTCCCTTAAAACCAATCTCAAATCTCTCAATTGCAAACCAGAATAAAGTCTTCAATTCAAATATCCTATATAAGATTTTCACTCATTCTACCGACATAATTGTAGAATAGTTAGACTAAACCTTTCATTACAGTGACGATGTGGTCCCCAATTAATCGCTTCCTTATCCAGCGCTTAAATAACCTCTCAACACAAAATATAAGCAGATGGACTTATGAGTAATAAGTGACCGTGCTTATTTGATAAGTACGTGGAATTATCATTAGAAGCTAATTTAAGTCTTTGTTTTTCACCTCTTCCTTTTCTTTCTTGATTTATACGGTCTCTCTCTCTGAGCTCCTCTTAAAAAACCCTAATTTTTCTCTCTAGTTTCTCTCTATCCATCTATGTTACGCGATCTAGCTGGCTTCCTTCTCCTTTGATCTCACGTTCCCAAGGTTAGATCTGTTTCTTTTTTTTTTATTTGTGCGGAATCAGCTCGAATTAAGGTTGTTTTTAGCTCAAATCTGCCCCAATGGGGGTTTTGTGCGGATAATGGTGGAAGAATGAGGCGGGAGTTTTGGTTTTGGGTTGGTTTTAGCTGTAATAAGGACGTTTTGTTTTTGTTCGTGGGAGTAGTTTGAATTGAGCGGAAATAAGAGTGTAGTGAAGATGTTTTAGATTTTTTTTTGTTGAAATTGGCTAGGATTTTAGTGGGATTTGCCCTTTATGTGAAATGCACACGTTATGGAAGTAAAAGCTCTGGTTTTTATATGGAATTAGCTTGAACTAGAGTTTTATGTTGATGAATCTGAGGAGTGGGGTGGAAACTAGGGTTTTTAAGCTGGAACTGAGCTGAATTTCTCTAAAATTAGAGTCAAAAGAGTTCAACTTTGGGAAAAATTGACTTTGATTAGGGTAGAATTACTCGATTTTCTAAGTTTATTTCAAATATACTTTACCCTGCGTCATTAATTGCAAATTACATGCAAAAGATCTTATTTTTTGCACATTGAATGTACTAGATTGGAATACAAATGGAAAAAGGAATATATTAAAATCTGTTATCAATGTCTTAACTCGTAATTATAAATATACTGACATTATGTTTTATTTCATTATTTTTCAGGCTGGCTAGCCATGTCATCTCTCAGCAGAGAGCTCGTTTTTCTCATTCTACAATTCCTAGATGAAGAGAAGTTTAAAGAGAGTGTCCACAAGTAATCCTTTTCTTTCTCTCTTTCTTTCTTTATTTCTTCATCACTAGATAGACGTTATAAATTCGAAAAACACATTTCTGGAATTTCATTAAATTCTTTGTTACGAACTCGACTACTCTATTAGTTTCCCCACATACACCCAATCACCACAATTTACATTAATATCTATTACCAAAACTAGAATCCAAAACGATTTAATCATCAATTGTAAATTTAACTGCAACAATGAATAAGTTACAACTATTTGCATAGATAACCTTAAAAAATAAATAAATAAAGAAATTAATAAAGAAATTAATAAATGAATTTCTTAATTTTTATAACAACAGGTTGGAGCAGGAGTCAGGGTTCTACTTCAACATGAAGCATTTCGAGGAGGAAGTCCAAAACGGGAACTGGGAGGAAGTCGAGAAGTACTTATCCGGTTTTACCAAAGTCGATGATAATCGATATTCCATGAAGATCTTCTTCGAGATCCGCAAGCAAAAATACCTCGAAGCCCTCGACAAGTAAGCTGTTGCAAAATATAAAAATAAATAAAATAAATAAATAAATAAATAAATAAATAATGATTTGTTTATTTTGGGGTGATTTTTTGTAGGCATGATAGAGGGAAGGGGGTGGAAATACTCGTCAAGGACTTGAAAGTGTTTGCCACTTTCAACGAGGATCTTTACAAGGAAATCACCCAGCTCCTTACTCTAGAAAACTTCAGGTAATTTAGTAATTATTTTTTATTCAGTGGGGTGATAAATAATTGATTTATTTTTTAATTTTTCCTTTTTTTTTGTCAGAGAGAATGAGCAGCTGTCGAAATATGGCGACACGAAATCCGCCAGGTCGATAATGCTCGTTGAATTAAAGAAACTAATTGAAGCGAACCCTCTCTTTAGGGACAAACTTCAGTTTCCTAATCTCAAGAGCTCTAGACTCCGTACTCTAATCAACCAAAGGTACCAATTATTAAACCCTAAATATTTGCATATCTTTATATCCTTTTTAGGGGGCAATTTCAACTTTTCAAGTGTACCCCTTCAAAATCTCAAAGTATCACTTCCTACAAAATGAGAAATAACGTGGATTGCCCTACAAAACATAACCAACATCATGTATTCCCCTCCTTTTCATTTTAAATCGCCCTTTTCTAATTATCTTTTATTTACACATAGACAAAGGATTATTTAAGCTTTTTAGGAAAGGTTAGAAGAAAAGGGGTAAAGATGATATTTCTTATATTTCTAGGGGTATCCATGATATTTCACATTGTTGCAGGGGCATACTTGATATTTTTCAGTTTTTTACGTGTACATATAAAATTAACCCTAACGAGTAAAAATCAATCTTCTACTCTTAACTTATTTTACGACACCTTCTTATTTTGCAGTTTGAACTGGCAGCACCAGCTGTGCAAGAACCCGCGTCCGAACCCAGACATAAAGACCCTGTTCGTGGACCACAGCTGCGGGCAGGCGAACGGCGCGCACGCCCCCGGCCCCGCCGCGGGCAATCCTTTACTCGGCGCCATGCCCAAGCCCGGCGGCGGCGGCTTCCCCCCCCTCGGCGCCCACGGCCCCTTCCAGCCCCCCGGCGGCCCCGTCCCCGCCCCCCTTGCTGGCTGGATGTCCAACCCCTCCGTCTCCCATCCCGCCGTGTCTGGTGCCCCCATGGGCCTCGGCCCTCCCACCAATCCTGGTAGTTTGCTCTAATGATAATATTAATATGAATGATAAATAATAATAATAATAATAATAATAATAATAATAATAATAATAATAATAATAATAATAATTAATATTATAGCAATTTAACATTATAATAATAATTTAATATTAATAGTAATATAGTAATTTAACATTATAATAATAATTTAGTATTAATACGAATATAATAATATAGGAATATAATTAATAATAATATAATAATATAAGACTAGTTATTATTATATTTCGTTGTAATAATAATTTTGTTGGGTTTAACCTTGTAGGATTGAATCATCCTGCGGTGTCAGGTGCAATAGGACTCGGCGCTCCTTCGAATCCCATTCCTGGTGAGATTCTTCTTTCAAACACCAAAAAATCATATAAAATTTTAAATTATAGTGCTAAATATGATATAAGCATTAGAAAAATAAAAAAATAAAAACTATGTATGATAAAAGTAAAATAAATCTGTTTGGTGGGATTACTAATAAAACCCTTGTGCCATGTTTTGTTTTGCAGTTTCAGCTGGAGCGAGTCCGATCTCTCTAGGCGGTCCTACTAATCCTGGTACTATTTTTTTCTCTTTTATTTATTTCCTTTTTTTGGAACTATTTCCAAATAATTTCAGAGAGCTAACTGTTGTTTGAATTCTTTTCGCTTCATTGGAAATGTTTTTGTTTTGATCCTTGATAAAATAAAAAACTCATAATTAGAAGATAAACTTCAATGAATTTTGTCATCTAATTTTTTTTTTCAAAAACTTCCTATTGTATTTAGTAGAGAGGCGAAGCGTCCATCTATTAAGATATATGATCATGCAGATAATCCTGGTTTAAATAAGCCTCTTTTTTTTTTTTTTTTTTTTGATCAATTTTCAAAATAATTGCTCTTTAGGAATTATTTGCAAGTATTTCATTTAAGAGCAAAAGAGTTTTGTTAAATATTGCAAACAGTTTGAAGAGAGCATTTTTCACAGAATTTAGGTCATTTATAATTCAGCAATTGCTTTTTATGTATTACTAAAACTCAGAATTAATTAAAGGTAACTGAAAAGAATCCTTAGATGAAATAATTTTCAACAAATTATATAACGCTTAACTTGATCTGGATTGAGAACCGTGAATGAATTAATTTGAACAAATTCACTAAAATTATTTTTGTAACAAAATAAAACTTTTTTTTTTTTTTTTGAAATCTTATTATATTTAGCTCCAAAACTGAAGTATCCCCGATCTATTACACTTAATGGTTTTTCTGCTACTGGTAAACTTTATTATCTGCATTTTTTCCTTCAAATCAATTTTCAATTTGAAACTTTTTACAAATTTACAAATTTTCAACATTTTTTCAAACAGTTCGAAACGAGGGCATGTTTATTCATATTCTCAAAACAAATTTTGAAAATAAATTTTCAACAAAATTAGAGACTATGTTTTGACAAAATAACACTTTACTTTAAATATTTTTTTGTTTTTACATTTTTACGCAGCAATGCCACACCTTCCACCTTTTAACAGTTGTACTTTTCCATCTAGTACTATTGGTAAGTATTATTTTCTGCTTTTTTTTTTCCTTTGAATTTAATTTTCAAATTGTGCTTACTCTCAAAATTTCATTGAAAAGAGCACGTATTTGTCTCTCTCAAAAGTTTAAGCTATTTATAAACTCAAATCATTTCTTTCTGTATTTAAAATAAAAACAGAATCAATGAAAATTAACTACTGAAAACTGACTCTTCAATGAAATAACTTCCAATCAGATTTCTACTCATATGAAATGAAACCCGCCTAGTAATTAATTTCCAAAACAATCTCTCAATAAAATATATAAGACTTTTACTGAAACTATTTGTTCTACAGAACTTGAGTGATTTTTTTTTGTTTTCAAATGGTTTTTATTGTATTTAGTTCCAGACCCGGAGTTTTCACTTCTTCCATTTCCTCGTTACCTTGGTAATTTTTTCATATTTAAAACTATTTTCAAATCTTCAAACAGTTTTACCAACCATTTTAAAAAATGGCACATTTACTCATATCATTGCTTTGTGTTCTAAAATACAGATTCAGTTACAAGTATAGTGAAAAACAACTTTTCATTGAAAAAATTTCAACAAAATAAATAAGACTTCTGCTAGGAATTAAGTTTCAACAAAATAACTAAGAAATTCACGGAAGTGATTTTTTTATAACACTTTTCTTTCAATGTAACATTATTTTTTGTTTTGTTTTCAAATGTTTTTTATCGTATTTAGCTGCAAGGCTATCTCTTCCACCAAGTGGTCCTTCTAATAATAATGGTAAACATTATTTTCTTTTTTTCCTTTGAAATAAATTTTCAACAAAATAAACATTATTTATTTTTTTTATCTTTTTTGTTTTGTTTCCAAATATTCTTTTTATTGTATTTAGCTGTAGGGAGGCCATCTCCTGCTCCAGGTCCTAATAATTATGGTAAATATTATTTTCTTTTTTTCCCCCTTTGAAATCAATTAATTTTCAAAATAAAGTTTTAACGAAATAAATAAGACATTCAATGAAACTGTTTTTCACAACACTTTAGTTTCAATGAAACTATTTATTTATTTTTTTGTTTTGTTTTCAAATGTTTTTTTTTATTGTATTTAGTTGCAAAGCCATCTCTTGCTCCAGGTGGTCCTTCTAATAATAATGGTAAATATTATTTTTTTTTTCCCCTTGGAAATCAATTTAAAATTTTTTTTTTCCTTCAGAATGATTTACAATTATTTTCAAATTGATTCTTATATACGATTTTCCTATTTTGCTAGATGGTTGACACGTGTGTTTTTGGAACATTTTTTGTGACATTTGTATATACTAGCATGTGTGATGAGTCGTTTATTGAGTGGTTCAGTGCAACCTGTTACAAAATTAGCATTAGATAGAAGTTTTGCTGAGATAATGTTGGTCCCATAAATGTGAATTTTCTGAAGATTTTTGGGGACCTTTTTGTTATAAAGCAAGTTATTTGGGGAATGGCTAAATAGCATACGTATGCAAGAGGGTCCAAAAAACATACGGTCCAAAAAATGTATTAAGTCATCAAAAATTCAAATTTCAACCGTACGGATGGATATATATTCGAATTATATATATTTTGATGATACATGATGGCAATGATATAATATTCCGATTCTTGTGAAAATTAATCTACAACATATTCAAAACATATATATTCTTTCCGTACGGTTGAAATTTGAATTTTTGATAATTTAATACTTATTTTGGACCGTATGTTTTTTGGACCCTCTTGCATACGTATGCTATTTAGCATCTCCCTGTTATTTGATATGAAATATTGGTTCTATTGGCACTGTTTGACTTTTGAAGCAATATAAAGAGGCTTAAACAAAATAATATGCATGATCTAACTATTTTCCATCATTTACCAAATATATTATTAGCCTTCGTGATTAAATTTTATTAAGGGCTTTTAAATATAAATATTTATTATGTACAAAATTTTTAAAGCAACTTTTCATTTTGAGAAAGTACGTTTGTTAGAATTTTGAAGAACTATTTAGGAATTATCACATACAGAAACAAGTGGAATTCCGCAAAGCTGTGAGATGTTGTGTACTAAATGCCCAAGTATTTCAAAAATATATTAAGAATATCAATTTTATAGAAAGTAGTTGCATATATTTTAAAAACATAAAAACTACCATTATTCATAACTATTATATATTACAGGTCTTAAATTTGTCAAATTATGATCGTTATATACTGAAAACTTTCAGTGATAAAATAATTTAAAATTTTATTAATGAGAATTATGAAATATTTTTTTCGAAGAGGAGCGAGATAATCTCTTGTTTTCAATAATTTTGCAAAGTGTTTCAAAGGAAGGATGTTAATTCATTTTCTCTCTGCTGATCTGGAATTAATTTTCACAAGTAAACTTCCAACAAAATAAATAAGACATTCACTTAAACTATTTTTTATAACAATTTACTTTCAATAAATCTATTTGTTTTATTTTTGTTTTGTTTTCAAATAGTTTTTCTTTATTGTATTTAGCTGCAAGAAGGCCATCTCCTGCTCCAGGTGGCCCTTCTAATAATAATGGTAACCCTTATTTCCCTTTTCTCCTTCCAAATCAATTTTCAAATTACTCTCCTTCATAAGTAATTCCAATTATTTTCAACAATTCGCAACCCATTTCAAAAAACTGCATAGTCACTCATACTTTCCCGCTTCCAAACTTCACTTTCACTCAAACCATCCTTCCACAAACTAACACTCTAACAACTTACACCGAAACTAACTCTTCGTCTTTCTTCTTCAAAACAAGACTTCCCCTAATCTAGAATTAATTCTCAATTGCGTGCAGGCGCAATGCTGAAGCATCCAAGGCCAGGCACCGGATTCCCAACCGGAGAGTATCCGACTGGAGCTGATTCTGATCACGTCGCCAAGCGCATGCGACCCATCGGTGTTTCTGAAGAGGTATATCCAATAATCCATCTCTATTTTTTTATTATTTTCTTTTTCTCAATATACCTTTCTTCTTACTTACTCAGTCAGGCACCACAATTGTATCAGATTAACCCTTGCATAACTGCAAGTTGTCTAATTTACTCTCTCAAAAGTGAATACAACTCAAATCATGTTAAATTAACCCATATAAAATTAGAAAATATTTATCCAAATCCATTTGTGTTTGAGAAATGCAAATTTGTTATATTTTGAGACTTGTATTTTTTTACAACAGGTGAGTTTACAGGTGAATATGGCGCCGGGAAACTATGCACAGAGCAGCCACGGCCAGCAAGTGCTGTACACTCCGGACGATATTCCGAAAACGGTGGCTCGAACCCTCGCTCAGGGCTCCTCTCCCATGAGCATGGATTTCCATCCCACACAACAGACCATTCTTCTTGGTAACTTTTCCATTTCTAACCCTGTAAAAATTGAAAATGATAAAAAAGATACATATACCCCTACAGATGTGAATACTAATATTATCATGTATGGTATACTATATCCCTATGAAGTATTAGAAATGTGACGACACAACTGCCCCTATAGAGCCTAATCTCTTCCAAAGATGGCTTAATTAGTTTTGTTTAAATTTATTAATTAATTTAGATCTAATTATCTGTGTCATAATTAAGTTTGAATTAATTTTCTTTTGATTTAATAGTTGGAACAAATGTGGGGGACATTGCGCTGTGGGATGTCGGTACGAGAGATAAGCTAGTTTTAAGGAATTTCAAAGTTTGGGAACTTGCTCAGTGCTCCATGGCCCTCCAGGTAACCTAAATTTCTGATCATATTAATGCCTTACAAGAAATAATTAATTTATGTTTCTTTTGTTGTTGTTTTATGTGATATGAATATCTAATATGATAAATAATTTGGTGCTGACTTGCATGTTTGAAAAAAATTCAGTCTGCGCTTGTCAAAGATCCAGCCGTGTCAGTCAACCGCGTGATATGGAGCCCTGACGGATCTTTATTTGGTAAGTTCTGATTGAACCCAACATTTTTCACTTATGTGTCCCTGTAAAACAATGAAATAAATCTCCACAAAAAATACATCGTAACGATTCTTCTTCTCAACAGGTGTTGCATATTCCAAGCACGTCGTGCAGATATACTCATACCACGGCGGCGGCGACATAAGACAACATCTAGAGGTACATTCAACATTTCCCTTCTATTATCCGTTTCTTTCCATTTTTTAGTCAAAACATTTTAATAACTTGATTATTTAACAATTCCAACAGATAGACGCTCACACGGGGGGAGTGAACGACATAGCGTTCTCTCATCCGAACAAGCAGCTGTGCGTGATAACATGCGGAGACGACAAAACAATCAAAGTGTGGGATGCCACGAGCGGGGCCCGCCAATATATTTTCGAGGGCCACGACGCTCCCGTCTATTCTGTCTGCCCCCACCACAAAGAAAACATTCAGGTCACTTCAAAATATATATCTGTTAATAGTACTGACTATTTGGCCTTTTATTGTTGTTGAGTACTGAAAAGAATCGAATTATGAGCGCAGTTTATATTTTCGACGGCGCTGGATGGGAAGATAAAGGCGTGGCTGTACGACAACTTGGGATCTCGAGTAGATTACGACGCTCCGGGCCACTGGTGCACCACCATGGCTTACAGTGCTGACGGCACCAGGTCCGTACTCGTACTAATATCACATATATATTTTCTAATCAACCAATTAATTAATGAATGTGTGTGGTCAAACTAACAGGTTGTTTTCGTGCGGGACGAGCAAGGAGGGAGAGTCGTACATAGTGGAGTGGAACGAGAGCGAGGGGGCGGTGAAGCGGACGTACCAGGGTTTCAGGCGCAAGTCGCTGGGCGTCGTCCAGTTCGACACCACCAAGAACCGCTTCCTCGCCGCCGGCGACGAGTTCGGCATCAAGTTTTGGGACATGGACAACATCAACATCCTTACCACTGTCGACGCCGAAGGCGGACTATCTGTAACCAAATCATTCAATAATCAAATGTATTGTTTATTTGTTTGTTAGTTTTTGGTTAAAGTGTTTTTGTTTGTGGATTGAAGGCGAGTCCCAGGATAAGGTTTAACAAGGAGGGCACATTGTTGGCGGTTTCGACGAGCGATAACGGGATTAAGATACTGGCCAATGCGGACGGCGTGCGATTGCTCCGCACTTTCGAGAATCAGAATCGGCCTTTCAGAGAACAAAATACAAAGGTAATTTGTTGTTACGAAAATTTCACAGCATAATTTGGTCTAGTTTCGTATCATGTACAGTCTAACATATAAATGAACCATTGTTTTATCACGTGTACATATACTGATTCCTCTTTCATTATTTGTTTTATATTTTAATTTTTATGATATTTAAATTTGTGTGATGTTTCTTTTGTGTCAGCCAATAGTAAATCCGCTAGTGGCAGCTGCTGCTGCTTCAGCATCGGGTCCCCCAAATGCCGCTCCTACAACTGTAACTCCAATGGTTTCTTTCTTTCTTTTTTTTTTTCATTTTTAATTTAATTTAATTTACTTGAATACATGTAACACCAATATAACACTCTGTGACAATATACAATCCTTTTAAAAGATTTTGCAGAACGGAGGGGATATAAAAGGCATGGTGGATATAAAACCGAGAATCACCGAAGACCCTGCTGATAAAGGAAAACTGTGGAAACTGACCGAGATCAGCGAGCCGGCTCAGTGCCGGTCTCTCAGACTCATGGATAATCTCAGAACAAGCAAGGTAATCATAAATAAATAAATATAAAATTACCTTCTTTACTTTACTAAACCTTTTTACACAACTCAGATGTTTTGAAATATCTTTTATTTGCAGATTTCAAGACTGATTTACACAAACTCAGGCGTTGCTCTGTTAGCTCTCGCCTCAAACGCCATCCATCTCCTTTGGAAATGGCCCCGCAATGAGCGCAACCCTACTGGCAAAGTAATTAATCATTTCATATTTCCTTGTCATTATTTTTATTTCTTTATTTTTATATTTTCTGAACTTTTTGTTATGTGTAGGCGACGGCGTCTGTGACTCCACAACTGTGGCAACCGCCGAGCGGGATTTTGATGACGAACGACATAACCGACACGAGTCCTGAGGAGGCCGTGCCATCCTTTGCCCTGTCCAAAAATGACTCTTACGTCATGTCCGCTTCTGGCGGGAAGATCTCTCTTTTCAACATGATGACTTTCAAGGTATTGTTGTTTTCACATTATTAAAGATGAAAATTGTGGTGTTGTTTGAGATGAATGTAGCCTGATTTGTGGATGTGTGCAATGTAGACGATGACGACGTTTATGCCGCCCCCGCCGGCTGCGACGTTTTTGGCGTTTCACCCCCAGGATAATAACATAATCGCGATTGGAATGGACGATTCCACCATTCAGATCTACAATGTCAGAGTCGACGAGGTTTGTTTATTAATAAAAAAAATTGAAAAAACTGGAAATATAGAATTTATTTAACCCCTTCAACTTTCAAAATGTAGTCAAAGTTAGAAAGCGTCTTTGTTGGAGCTGTTCCATATATTCATTTAGAAAAAAACTCATAATATAAAATTAAAGCAAGTCTATCAAATTTTGAGGAGCAAATTGGATGTTTGCAGTTTTTTATAATATCAGCGTTCTTTATTTGACAATCTCTTTTACTTGTGCTTTTAGGTAAAGAGTAAACTGAAGGGTCATTCAAAGAGAATCACAGGCCTCGCCTTCTCCAACGCGCTGAACGTTCTTATCTCTTCTGGTGCCGATTCTCAGGTAAACAAAACCCTAAAATATTAAAATTAAAACATCATTGGTACCATTTCCAATCCCCCCTACCCTGCAAAACTGAATTACTTCTCTATATCGAATTTTGTATGTTTGTAGATATGCGTGTGGAGCAATGATGGATGGGAGAAACAGAGGTGTAAATTCCTGCCGACCCCACAAGGATCATCAAGCTCAAGTAACAACACGTCAGACACCCGCGTGCAGTTCCACCATGACCAAGTCAACTTTCTCGTGGTCCACGAGACTCAGATCGCTATTTACGAAACCACCAAGCTTGAATGCCTCAAACAGGTACTACTCAATCATCAACCAATCCTTACATCTCCATTTATGTTTACATTTATTTTCATTTTAATGGTTGATTTTGTTTTTTAATTTAGTGGGTTCCAAGAGAGAACTCGGCACCGCCGATTTCGCACGCGACATTCTCGTGCGACAGCCAGCTGATTTACGCGACGTTTGTGGATGCAACCGTGTGCATTTTTACTGCATCAAATCTCAAGCTGAGGTGCCGCATTCTTCCAGCCGCTTATCTCCCTCAAAACGTCAGGTAAATCAATGAATGGTAAATCAATGAATGAATAATAGAAGTTAATAATGAAATAACAAAGGTTAATAATTTCCTTCTATTTTCCCATTTTATTTTATATATATTTTTTATTTTGTAGTCAAAATGTGCATCCATTAGTGGTAGCAGCGCACCCAACAGAACCCAACCAATTCGCGATCGGACTCACTGACGGTGGGGTCCATGTAATAGAACCCTTAGAATCCGAAGGCAAGTGGGGAGCGGCCCCGCCTGCAGAAAACGGGTCGTCAAGCAGCAATGCGACTGCCGCCGGCCAGGGTGGCGGGTCAGCGCCACCTGGCGCCGCATCCTCGTCAGACCAACCCCAACGATAGAAAAAGAGGGCATGGGATGGATTGTGGGAATTAGGGTTTTATTTATTTAACTGTTGTGAAATGTGGAGTAATTTTATTGTGTGTATCTGTTGTCTTCTTGTTCTTGTTCTTGGTGGTTGAGCTGTTGGCTAACTAAGCGAAGGTAGCTTTGTTTGTATGTTATTAGTATATTTTCTTTATAAATTTCGGTGTTTCGTGCCTTCAGATTAATATCATGAATGTTGAGTTGTTGTCTTGGGTGTGATGCATAGTCATATACCATTGTTCCGCATGTTATACCTTGGGGTATCATCCTATCTTTTTATTCTGTCTGCAATTTTATGTATGAAAGTTGTATATTGCGTGCTAATTTGGTTCAAGTTGTTCCGCTTCATAATAAATTTTGTTTATGTTGCAGCTAGCTGTGGCTTCTTAGAATAAAAATGTAAGGAAGGTTGAAGGAGAAAGGGAGGGGGTAATCTAGTCACTCCTATTAGATGAAATAGTTTCAGTCTATATATTTTAAATTTCTTGCCTTATTTTCGATTTTTATTTTATTTTATTTGTTGAATTTTTTGGTCATTAAAGTAAAGTGGGCCAATATATTCAAATCTCCTAATTACCAATAGCCATATAAAAATTTATGAAATTATAATAAGATCAAAATAACTAATAGGGGGCACACATGAGGGCATCACTAAGGTCGTGTGTTTTGATTGAGTCCGTTAGTTTCGGAAATAACTTTTCCGATTCCTTATACTTCAACTAGAAGAGCATAATCTTGTCTGGCGATGGATTACTATGACTTCTCTTTCTCATGCAACCAAAGCATAATATCTATTACATTGACGCATAAAAGAATAAATTATAAATATTCAAATTATTATTTCTTAACCATGCTGAGTGTTGTGGTAAATAAACTAATAAGCAAAACCATCATACGTGAAAAGTGTTTTGAGGGTGTCTTAAAAGCAATACACCTCATATGATTTGTGTTGCTTTAACGTTTTATTTAGTCTATTAATTTTTGTTTCTTTTGTTGCTATCTTCTTCGAAGGGACAAATTAGCAGTTTTTTTTTGGGGTAAGAGCAGCTAATGAGTGGCAACATGCATAACATGAAAAGTCAAATCTCTTGTGCTAAACACATAAAATTTGCTCTTAAAAGCATACATGATTTTTTTGTTGCAGCCGCTCAAGTTAGTAGTCAGGAGATCTAATTTTGGGTCTAGAACCCCGAGCCCGATCCACCTTATACACAATTTATTGATTCATAAAACTCGACTTGAAAAACAAAATCTTCTTGAACGACAAGTTATTAGAGTATAATGATAAATTTCTATTACATGCCTGCATAAAAAAAATATGAGTACTCGAATGAATATTTCTTAACTATGCGCAGTCATGTGCTAATCCACCGGTAATAATATTTTAAAAAAACTTTCATCGGTGATTTCTCTAATATTTGAGAATGTTTTTGTGATGTATGAAAATCAGTACATCTTATAAATACTTGTCTAGATCATTTACATTGCACTTCCAACAAATTGACCTTATTTCCTTCACATTCTTTTCTTTATCTACACCCTATATATTCTCTGAATTTCGTATAACCAATCTAATGCAATCTAAATTTTCGGAAACATGAGCTCATGTCTTTCATCTTTTTGAGTGACGTAACGTAGGCTGTGATGGCCAGGACAACACCGTACAATCCTACTATATCACATTTTTACGAAGCCAACAAACGATCGTCTTTGAGCATTAGCATACATAAATATGATAAATTTAAGTCTTATGGATGAAAACTTAGATAATTTTTTTTAACACAAATGGATAAATTAGATAAATTAAGAGATGATGAATAATATAGACCACATCGTACATATTTCAAACTAGTTAGATCTTATTCATGGGAATTGAAATATAGTATACATCTCATCGAATTATTGGTAAGTAAAAGTTAGATCCAAGTAAAGTTGAACATACTAAAGTGTGTTACTACCAGAGTACCAGAAATTCAAATATTTGTATAGAAAGAATTAAGGTCTAGACGCATTGTATAAGATTAAGTCAGTACACCAACACAATACTTAGTCATAGTCATAAAACATACACTTAAAAACTAGAGCACGCAAGAGATACATAAATTTTAAGAATCCAAATGACGTACACAATTAGGAACTTGAAAGATGACTAGAACAGAGGATAATTACTAACTTAGATCTTGAAAATTAATTTTCTTTTAAAAGTTTGTATTTGTGAGTGAGATTCTTTGTTTTTCTGGAAGATGGTGGAAATGAATTCTGCCAGATATGTTCATCACTTGGTTTTGGTATTGGTAGTAGCTTCTTTATACCGTTAGGTTATTTGTTTTATGCATAACACAAACAAAAAATACGGACGCAAAAAAATTGAAGTATATAGTTTCACCACACTTTCACAGCAAAAAATATCACACCCTAACAAAACAAAATAAGAAATTTTTTGTCGTCCAACCAGTTCAATCAAGCAATTCGCATACTACCAAACAAACAGTCTTCTACATAAGCAAAGACATACCTTAAAAAAAACATGCGTAAATAAGTGCAAGTCGTTCAATATATTTTTTTTCTCTTTCTCCAATTGTCTTTCTCCAAAGCAAGCTAATTTTGAGAAAGGTTTTTTCTATTGGATAAAGCGGATCTCTTTGTTCATCGGGCAACGACTGGTAGTGATAGTCAAGCAATTTAACCACTTATAATGGTTCGAGGTGTCTAAAATACTTCTCGAGATACTCATGACTATCACATACACCGATCTCATGACTATCATGTACACCGGTCTATTTCAAAAAGAAATTTATTAGTACCACAAATTAGAATATAAAGGGATATTTTTCAAAAAAAACATTGTATATTTTCTCATATATATCAAACAAACTCTACTTTTTGAAATATTCAAAAAACTCCTTTTAAGCTTTCCATTTTTTAAGACTCATTTATTTTTATTTTAGAAGGTCTAACATTTTATTTTCAAAAGCTCCACTCACTTTCACGTTTTACTTAAAAAAGTCATTTTAAAGTTATAGAAAAATAATATGCAAACACCATAATTTATTTTGAAATAACAAACATAGTTTGTTTACATATTATTAATTTTTATATAGGAGTTTTATGAAGAAAACAAAGCTTTTTTTAATTTCCCACTATTAAATTAGTAATGTCAATCTCAATATTCACTTGTACCTTGAGAGTTTGATATGTAGAGTCCTTGTAATGTGCAAAGCTTTTCTCAATATGAAATGAATATTTATCCAAGTATAGGTACTATCGGAAGTTGGGGATAAGCTTGGGTGGCAATTATCAATGATTACAGTACAACTACTTTGTTGATCAAGTACAAACATTACACCCACATCTCTTTTGCATGCATCTAGAAGATTGTTGATGAATAATATCTTCCTACGAGTGTTCCACATGCCGAGATGCCTCTTAGTGTCATTATAGGATATAATTGTTAGTAGTATGGCTTAGACCAATATATTTAAGACATAGATGTATGGATTATGTTAAACAAACATTGTGTTTATTTAGAGATATTTTATATAATAAATGTGTATTTGTTATTTTATTCTTATTACTAAAATGAGCCTTGAATATGATATTCAGCTTTATATCATCAAAATATGTGAATTTGATAGTAAAACTATAAAGTATTATGAATGATATTCTAAACCGTCCCCGATCATTCATAGGATGTTTGTGAGACAAACATACTTTATGATAAGCTATAAATGGACATCAGTATGTTAGTTGGCCGATGGTCACGTTTTACTGATCATGAATAAGAGTTATTAAGTCATTAACGTAAGTATATGTTAGAGACCATATACCAGATTGACCCACCTTGAGAATACTACATGGTTCGTGTCATTAGTTATTCTCAGTAAAAAATGTATCTGTAATCCTTAGACTTGAGATTATCTCAGTTTCCTACATGATAAATTTTATACTTTAATATAGTCTAACATCGTCTTTAACCGGGCGATCATAAAGATTATAATTAGGTATATAATGAATTGTGCGGAAGAAAGAGTTTAATTAAGATAGGATTTGTTCCTCTCATAAATTGAGAGAGATATCTTTAGGCCTCTTGATGATTTGATTGAAGAAATGCACGGCCGTGCTCAAGTGAATTAATAAGGAGTTATTAATGTCATTTCATGTTCAATCAAATTCAGTGTCAAGAAATATTTATCGACAAACATAAGGTTGACACATACCATGCTTTATGGACGATATAGATATCATGTAACAAAATGATACAATGCATGACATAAATTAGGTTTGATCAAATCATCTATACTTGCTTAATTTGGGTAATCATGATGTCTTGCTAGAGGCCGCTCATGATTTATAATCCATTGTGATTATTGCTAACGTTAAGTAAACCTACAGGGTCACACACAAAGAACAACTAATGAGACGTACACAGAAAAATCATAACTTATGTAATAAGTTGTATGGAGAGCTACATAGTCAAGTGACACATCCAATCCTACATCTTATATGATAAGGTGTGTTGCATATATGGTTACATAGTTACCATGCACATAGGATATGAAACTTATGGACTATATAGGTACAAGAGACACCCCAAAATCAGATTAAGGGCATAATATTTTTCGTCCATCTTTTGTGAGAAAAGGAGGAGAGAAAAATCCGAAAATTATTCTTTTGTTATTTTCTGTGAGAGAAATGAAGAACGAATACTAGCATATATTGTTCTTTATCCGTTCAAAGGGGTTGTTCGTGTGGATACCGGTAGAGGACGAAGCGAAGTGCGACGTCTTTGTGATTTGGGTTGAAACCGTGGTTTTTGTTTGGAGAATCGGTTTATTTGGAGAATCGGTTCGTTTGGAGATTGCTTGGAGATCGGTTTGTGAGACCGATTAGGCAAAACATTCAAAGGATCGGTTTGGAAACCGGTTTGGATCCGGCAAAGAAAAGCGTCATCCAAATTCATTTTTGATCATCACGGATTAAGCGTAATCCGAAGGTACAAAGTTATGAACTTTTCTTTGATTTAATTGTAATTCACGGATCCTTCTTTTGGGTTTCGAATTCGATTTTGTTTCGTTTTTGTTTTTCCGCTGCGTTATGAATGGTAGAAACCCAACAATAATCATTCAAATAATAATAAAAATGGAAAGATGAGCATTAGTTAATAATCATTAAAACATGAACTAGAAAACTAGAGCCTGCGAAATACATAATTTTTTCCCGACATGCATTGAGGCTATTTTCAAAATTACGTTAAATGAGAAATTTCTAGGCATACATGCATCTTTCGTTCTGTCATTGTGAGAGCGAATACTTTTAATTTTCACATATCCAAATGAAGACATTCATAATCGTTGTTACTGAGTGAGTCAAATAATATAATTAAACACTAGTATAAAATATTTTTTATCGACGGTGATGATTTATCACCGGAAGTACAACTAAGGATAATTTTTTCACCGACATCATTGTGGTATCGTTGATGATATCAAAAACAATTTCATTATGATTTGGGAGATTCATTATACAAAGAGTGTATAATAATTAATTTTACCATTTGGACAACCAATTACCTACTCTTAATGTTCAATACCGGATTTTGTACGAAGAGTGTTTCTTCAATTTAGGGTGTTTAGGTTTAGGATAATCCTTCATTCTGACTAGCTGGTAGCACACATGGGTTGAGAATTTGTATTTATCATGGGAAAATTTTCAAAGTTTCTTATATTTTTCTTGTACTTATGAAAAACTTATCTTTTGGGATATTTGCAAAGTTATCATATATCTTTAACCTAACAATGGGTATGTTGACATTTATTTGCTAATGAGCATTGACTCATTTGACCCATTAATTATTTAGAGAAGTCATTGTAGAGAACTCTTCAAAAACTCTCTTTCTTGGACAAATGACGACCATAATTAGTTATTTGTTTTATGCATACCACAAACAAAAAATACGGACGCACAAAAATTAAGTCTATATAGTTTCACCACACTTTCACAGCAAAAAATATCACATCCTAATAGAACAAAATAAGAAATTGTTTGTCGTCCAACTAGTTGAATCAAGCAATTCACATACATACAAAACAAACAGTCTTTTACATAAGCAAAGACATACCTTAAAAAAAATGTGTAAATAAGTGTAGGTCGTTCAATATGTAATACAATTTTTTTTCTCTTTCTCCAATTGTCTTTCTCCAAAGCAAGCTAATTTGGAGAAATGTTTATTCTATTGGATAAAACGGATCTCTTTGTTCATCGGACAACGACTGGTAGTTATAGTCAAGCAAAGTTATCATATATCTTTAACCTAACAATGGATCAAATATGTTGACATATATTTGCTAATAAGCATTGACTCATTTGACACATTAATTATTTAAAGAATGCATTGTAGACAACTCTTCAAAATCCTCTTTCAGAGGAAACAAAACTTTTATTAAATCTTGGCATGTTCTTAACCCTTTTAATTTGTGAGTAGAAATAGTTTTTTTAGAATCGAAATCACAAACTATATATATAGGTTCAAAGACTAGAGTAATACAATACCAACTAAACGGAACAAGGTTGTTTACATAAAAGATAGTAAATTATATTTTTGAAGCAACATTATTAAAAGGGACCATCTGACCTGGGACAAATGCTCTTGATTTTCTTTTGAAGGTCCTTGTCATGTATTTGATCATTGATTTTTAATCTGTTTTGAATCTCACTTATTAAGTATTTTTCGTCCTCATTTTCTAGAAATCCCTTTTTCATATTTGTGTCGGAAAGATCCATGTCATAATTAGATTAGTAACATACTATTAAAAATATTTCTAAGTTGTGGAAGTTACAAATCAAACAAAAAATAAGGTCATCCAATTAAATGGAAAACACCAACAGAACTAAAATTAATGAAGCTTGCATGTTTTGAAAGGTCAACAATTATAATCAAGTTTGAGAATAATACATCCATGTTTACCAATGTATCATTCAAAAATAGTTCATTTTAGCAAATAATACCAATACATGATGAAAACATTTATTTTTTAAAAAAATTATTCACTCAACGCTATTTTGAAACTATGCTATTTCATAACAAAATTCCTTAAAGCTAATATATGTGGTGAACTTTGAGGTGGAGATGAAGGTGATGAAAATGATGAAGGTCTGTCACGGTAATAACAATCCATAGTTTAAATATATTATGTATAACCTTTGTTTTTATTTTGCACTATGTAATTACAATTACATTATCAATGTACTCCAATTAAGTCGGAATGAATAAGAATTGAATACTTGAAATTATTAAAGTTTTATTATTAATCTATTATCTAGTTAGCTAGAAATCATGTTTTCATTTTTAATGAATTTGTTATGGATTTGTAATTGTGATGATGCAAAAAATCACAACAGAAGATTTGAATTCTAGAACTCAAACCACACTTTTAGAACAAAATAATATCACAACCCTTATGAAACGAAATAAAAGAAAATATCTGTCGTCCAAACCCATTCACTCAAGCAATTTGCATACTACTAAACAATCTTCTACATAAGCAAAGACATACAATAAAAAAAAACACATACGTAGAGAAAAATGCAGTTCGTAATTCAAATTGTTCAAATATGTAATACAATTTATTTCTTTCCTTTCTCCAATTGTCTCTCCAAATCAAGCTAATTATTATAACCTTTTACTTCTTGATAAAACAAATCTTTGTAAACTTCCAAAGCGTCGATCAATTCAACCATGTATAATGGCTCGAGTGTTCTAAAATACTTCTCGAGATCCTCATAATTATCACCTATAATCATCTATTTCAAAAATAAATTTATTAGCACCGAAAATTAGATTATAAAAGGATATTTCAAAAAAAAAAATTGTATATTTTCTCATATACATGAAAAAAAAACTCTCTTTTTTGAAATATTAAAAGTCTCTTTACTTTTAAGCTTTCCATTTTTTAAGACCCTTTTATTTTTATTTCAAAAGCTGCAACTTTTTTTTTGAAAAGTTCAATTCCACTTTCACTTTTTACTTAAAAAAAATTATTGCATATCATTTTGAAATTGTAGAAGGATAGTATGCAAACACCCTAATTTTTTGAACTAATAGACAAATAATTTCCAAACTTATAGGGATTTTCAGTGAAAACCAAGTTTTTTTTAATTTTTCACCATTAAATTAGTAATGTCAATCTTAAAATTCACTTACCCGGATATTAGCATCTCTCTTGTCCTTGTAATGTGCAAAATTGTTTCTCAATATTCGAACAATGTTATTCCAAGTAATATCTGTCCACGAGCAACTGTCGGCTAAGAGGGGGTCGTGATTGTAAACTATATTAACACACGTACTTTAGTGATCATTAAGCTCTCCTTCCAAATTGATTCCATCATCATTGGCACGTCGTCTTAATAGTCTACCAAATTGATAAAAAAGATGGTGGGGGTAGCTCATGAAATTCTTGTGCTATCAGTACCAACCGCTCCGCACAAAATAGAAAAATTGTCAATTTCCACAGGATATACAAGGTCATATCCATTATATTCCCTGTCATACTTCTGGATTTGTCTTAACGTATCCCTGCATTAGAAGTATTTTATTAATATTTAAAAGGTATTTAATTATTCAAAAAAACAATTATTCGAATATTGAAACATACCATACGACTGTATATCCGATCTCAGAGAAATCAAACATCCCCGTGTGATGATTATCTAATAAATCATCGAATAAATCGATACCAGAAATCGTGCCTGTAATTTCGGAGGGGAGTACAAGCCAATGGGGCTGACCATCTAACCCGGACAAAAAGCTCTTGGTTTTATTTCCAAAGTCGGTGTTGTCTATTTGATTACCGATCCTTAATGTCTAGAGCACGCGAAAGATGCACAATTTTTTATCGACGCGTGTTGAGGTTATTTTCGAAATTACGTTAAATGAGAAATTTTTGGACATATTGCTTATGTCATTGTGTGAGCGAATAATTTTAATTCAGGTCTCACACATCCAAATGAAGACATTCATTTTCACCATTACTAAATGAGTCAAGTTATATAAATAAAGGAGACATTCACTATTGGAAGATATTTTTTACCGTCGGTGATTATTTATCACTGGAGGTACAACCAAGGATATTTTTTCACCGACGAGATTTTGATACCCCTGGTGATATAAAGCAGACAACATCATGGTGTGTTATGTATGAAAATTGGATACTGCATGGTAATAGAAAAGTTAATAGTTGTATGTTGCAAAGAGTAAAATTTTATCGCGCTCTACAATCTTCAAAATGATAGATGTTTTGTTCATCTTAACTAGAAAATGTAGTTATTATTTCATGTTTCAGTCTTTAAAGGATATATATTTTCTTAGTCTTAACCAGAAAACATCCTATAAATTAAGGTGTACTCTGATATAATTTTGAAATATTAGGTGATATTTTAAGATCTTAAAATTTTGTATGTCAATCATGAAAATAATAACTACATTTTTTTAGTTAAGATCAAGAAACATGTATCCTTTTGAAGACTGAAACATGAAAACAATAACTCTCATGTTTATTTTGTAAAATCATTTATAATCCAGTAAATTATTATTTCAATATTCGGACAAAGATATAACTTTGTGTTCAATCCATGCGAAAAATCTCGATTATAATCCTTGTAAAATTATAACTATTAATTTTTCATATAGGAAATTATAAAATATAAGAAATACAATCATTGATCACTAGCTATATATATAATTCATATATTTTGATATAGGGTCAAATGAGTGTTGATCATTTGTTACATTTGGACAGCTCTTTTTGTTTATTATCTTTTTTGTAAAACAAGTTGTAGATGGATAGACTAAAATTAGAAAGAAAATGAGCTTCTATTTTTATAAAATGTAACTTGTACTTTCATTAACTAAAACTAGAAAGACATTCAGCTGTAAACATGATCAAACCTTAACTAAAACATGACTCTATTCTTATATTTTTAAGTGCAACTGTCATATGATTCATAAAGTAGCCATATATAATGACAATCATCACAATCAATTTTTGACATACATATACTTTCATTTCTGTTGTCATGTTCAGAATGCAAAAACATGCTTAATATACTGTTACTTACATATAATGATGAGACAGATTATGTTTCTATATGATTTCCTTTTTTATCAATATATAACGTGTTTGCTATGAGGGCAATGACAATGCATGTTTGATGTCAGCTTGATAAAAAATAATGACTAATTCACAACAATAAGATAATGGAAATATATAGATTTAGTAGTAGATTCTTTGTTTTGACTTGAAAAAATGATGTCACTATGTCCTACTACAAATCAAGGACATTTATGATGATTTTCCCATAAAAGTGTCATATAGATCATCATCACATCATAGAAAGTGTAAATACAAAAAATATGATATCATAGGATATGTAAATATAAAAATTATGACATCATAGGAGGATATACTTATAAAAAAACATGATATAATAGGGTCCAATGATGATGTATATGACGTTTTTGTGGGAAAATGAGGAGGCAATTTATAGTTTTCCTTACAAATCTTATTTTTTCTCTGCGTATTGTTTATTAGCATGATTTTCTGTGGATATTCTTAATAATATTATATAAAGTGAGTCACAAATTAGCTCCTTCAAATCCATTATAGTTTTCTGACATTGTTACAACGGTGAGAATGTTGGGTTTCTACCATTCATAACGAAGCGGAAAAATAAAAACGAAACAAAATCGAATTCGAAACCCAAAAGAAAGGATCCGTGAATTACAATTAAATCAAAGAAAAGTTCATAACTTTGTACCTTCGGATTACACTTAATCCGTGATGATCAAAAACGAATTTGGTTGATGTTTTTCTTTGCCCGATTCCAAACCGATCATTTGTATGTTTTGCCTAACCGGTCTCACAAACCGATCTTCAAGCGATCTCCAAATGAACCGATTCTCCAAGCAAATCGATTCTCCAAACAAACCGATTTTCCAAACAAACACCACGGTTTCAACCCGAATCACAAAGACGCCGCACTTCGCTTCGTCCTCTACCAGTATCCATACGAACAAGCCCTTTGAACGGATAAAGAACGATATATGCTAGTATTCGTTCTCCATTTCTCTCACAGAAATAACAAGAGAATACTTTTCGGATTTTTCTCTCCTTTTTTGTCTCACAAAAGTTGGACGAAAAATAATATTACTTCATATAATTATGTTGGGGTGTCTTTTGTGCCTATATAGTCCATAAGTTTCATATCCTATGTGCATGATAACTATGTAACCATATATGCAACACAGCTTATCATATAAGATGCAGGATTGGATGTGTCACTTGACTATGTAGCTCTTCATACAACTTATCACATAAGTTATGATTTTTCTGTGTACGTCTCAATAGTTGTTCTTTGTGTGTGACTCTGTAAGTTTACTTAATGTTGGCAATAATCATAATGGATTATAAATCATGAGCGGCCTCTAGCAAGACATCATGATTACCCAAATTAAGCAAGTATAGATGATTTGATCAAACCTAATTTATGTTCATGCATTGTATCCCTTTGTTACACGATATCTATATCGTCCATAAGGCATGGTATGTGTCAACCTTACGTTGGTCGATAAATATTTCTTGACACCGAATTTGATTGAACATGAAATGACATTAATAACTCCTTATTAATTCACTCGAGCACGGCCGTGCGTTTCTTCAATCAAATCATCAAGAGGCCTAAAGATATCTATCTCAATTTATGAGAGGAACAAATTCTATCTTAATTAAACTCTTTCCTCCGCATAATTTATTATATACCTAATTATAATCTTTATGACCGCCCGGTTAAAGACGATGTTAGACTATATTAAAGTATAAAATTTCTCATGTAGGAAACTGAGATAATCTCAAGTCTAAGGATTACAGATACCTTCTTTACTGAGAATAAATAATGACACGAACCATGTAGTATTCTCACAGTGGGTTAATCCAGTATATGGTCTCCAACATATACTTACGTTAATGACTTAATAACTCTTATTCATGATCAGTAAAACGTGACCATCAGTTAACTAATTGTTGATCGGTTGAGGCCTATAGGGGGGTTAATAGGCCTAAACGTGCAGTAACGTGAATGATGTATTTTTAGGGTTTTAAATTTTTATTGTTTTAGACTTTTATTTGATGGTTGTTTAAATTCTAATTAACAAAGAAACTAAATAAACAAGAAAATAAAGTAGATAGAAATAAGAACGAGATACCGAACACCAGATCTAATGACAGAGTTCGTGTTGGATTTCTACCATTCATAACGCAGCGGAAAAACAAAAACGAAACAAAATCGAATTCGAAACCCAAAAGAAGGATCCGTGAATTACAATTAAATCAAAGAAAAGTTCATAACTTTGTACCTTCGGATTATGCTTAATCCGTGATGAACAAAAACGAATTTGGTTGACGGTTTACTTTGCCCGATCCAAACCGGTTTCCAAACCGATCCTTTGAATGATTCGCCTAATTGGTCTCACAAACCGATCTCCAAGCAATCTCCAAACGAACCGATTCTCCAAGCAAACCGATTCTCCAAACAAAAATCACAGTTTCAACCCAAATCACAAAGACGCCGCACTTCGCTTCGTCCTCTACCGGTATCCACACGAACAACCCCTTTGAATGGATGAAGAACGATATATGCTAGTATTCGTTCTTCATTTCTCTCACAGAAAATAACAAAAGAATAATTTTCGGATTTTTCTCTCCTCTTTGTCTCACAAAAGATGGACGAAAATATGTCTTCTTTTATATTTTTTGGGGTGTCTCTTGTGCCTATATAATCCATAAGTTTCATATCCTATGTGCATGGTAACTATGTAACCATATATGCAACACATCTTATCATATAAGATGTAGGATTGAATGTGTAACTTGACTATATAGCTCTTCATACAACTTATCACATAAGTTATGATTTTTCTGCGTACGTCTCAATAGTTGTTCTTTGTGTGTGACCCTGTAGGTTTACTTAATGTTGGCAATAATCACAACGGATTATAAATCATGAGCGGTCTCTAGCAAGACATCATGATTACCCAAATTAAGCAAATATAGATGATTCGATCAAACCTAATTTATGTCATGCATTGTATCCTTTTGTTACACGATATCTATATCGCCCATAAAGCATGTTATGTGTCAACCTTATATTGGTCGATAAATATTTCTTGACACCGAATTTGATTGAACATGAAATGACATTAATAACTCTTTATTAATTCACTTGAGCACGACCGTGCGTTTCTTCAATCAAATCATCAAGAGGCCTAAAGATATCTCTCTCAATTTATGAGAGGAACAAATCTTATCTTAATTAAACTCTTTCCTCCGCACAATTCATTATATACCTAATTATAATCTTTATGATCGCCCGGTTAAAGACGATGTTAGACTATATTAAAGTATAAAATTTATCATGTAGGAAACTGAGATAATCTCAAGTCTAAGGATTACAGATACATTCTTTATTGAGAATAACTAATGACACGAACCATGTAGTATTCTCAAGGTGGGTCAATCCAGTATATGGTCTCTAACATATACTTATGTTAATGACTTAATAACACTTATTCATGATCAGTAAAACGTGACCATCAGTCAACTAACATACTGATGTACATTTATAGCTTATCATAAAGTGTGTTTGTCTCACAAACATCCTATGAATGATCAGGGACGGTTTAGAATATCATTCATAATACTTTAAAGTTTTACTATCAAAGTCACATACTTTGATGATATAAAGCTGAATATCATATTCAAGGTTCATTTTAGTAATAAGAATAAAATAACCAATACCCATTTATTATATAAATATCTCTAAATAAAAAACAATGTTTGTTTAACACAATCCATATATCTAGGTCTCAAATACATTGGCCTAGGGCATACTACTAACAGTTCGGCGAGGTGGTTGCGTTAGACTTAACCACCCGTTTACTCGCTGGTGACCCTTGCCGCGTTCACGAGTTGCCTACTCTCCGGGACTTGCCTTGCGGCTCCGATAACCACTAACAAACAGATCATTTACAGACCTCGAACCACCGCTCGTCGTACAACAAACTTGACGAATCGATGGAGCAATAATTTACAAACTCGATTTCTTTAACTTCAACAAACTAACGAGCAACACGCTCAAAAACTCCACTAATCTCACTTTTTGATTTAGAGCAATTTAACAGTATTAAGAAGAGAGTATTTCTGCTTTTTATTGATTGAAAAACATATCTCTGATGGGGGAGGCGGCTCCTCCTTTTAAAGGAGGAAGGGAGCAGCCCTAGAAAAGGAAAACTGCGTACTTCCGTTGACAACGGACCTTGTTCGTTCCCAACGGACCGCCAAAAACAGAAGACAATCAAGGAATATTTCAAATCAAACGGCTAAATCCCTACAGTTTCGTTGCCAACGGGAAAGTTTCGTTTCCAACGAACAGTTCCGTTGCTAACGGATTCTTTCCGTTGCTAACGGACTGTATATAATTTCGGTCAGAAAGAAGTCAGGACGAAATTCTCACCAACGGAGAGTTCCGTTGTCAACGCAGTAGTCCGTCGCCAACGGACCACTTCCGTTGTCAACGGAACTAACCAAAAAATCATTATTTTGCAGATTCTATTCTCTTTTTAGTTACAATTAAATTTCTCACCAAACTACACATACACGAAGACTAAAAAGTTTGCTCCCACATCTTGAAATACTCTCTTGAAATCTTTTAAAAGCGTGATGACTTCTAGTCTTCCCGAGACTAGGGAGATGCTTCCATTCCGATGAAATCTCCATTTTTGAAAACTTGACGAGTGACATTCTGATCTAATAAAACATTCTCAAACAAGATTAGTAATTACGGAATTATTTTAAACATCATCAAATCGAGGACAACACTAACATACTGATGTATATTTATACCTTATCATAAAGTATGTTTGTCTCACAAACATCCTATGAATGATCAGGGACGGTTTAGAATATCATTCATAATACTTTATAATTTTATTATCAAAGTTACATACTTTGATGATATAAAGCTGAATATCATATTCAAGATTCATTTTAGTAATAATAATAAAATAATCAATACGCATTTATTATATAAAGTATCTCTAAATAAACACAATGTTTGTTTAACACAATCCATACATCTAAGTCTCAAATATATTGATCTAGGGCATTCTACTAACAGAGAAATCTTACAACTTCCTTTTGGAAAAAACATAGAGCCCCCGTTAAAATACAAGTATATAAGTGAATCTTTGTGGTATTTTGTGTACCGAGTCATCTTTCAAATATTTGGCCCTCTTTATCTCATAAGAGGTGCCACACTTGGTATTTTATTTTAGAAAAATGACAACCATTTGGCACTCATTTATCATGGAAAAATTATCTATTGGCGACTTGCATAGAATTTGAATCTTGCGTGCCCTCTCAGTTCATTATTTATAATATAGATTTTTTTATCTTACATAATTGGAGAGTATCAATCAATCTTTCTCCAAATATTTAATTCAAATGACGGCATGGGTCGTAGATGAACTCACAACTGGTAAAACAATTAGTGGTTTTATTAGACGTTCCAATTTCCATGAAGGTGGTGGAAATTCTCGAATGATTCGTGTAATAAAGAAAAATTAAACATATTATTATCTATTTCATTATTGCCTGTTGCTTTTTGTACTTCCTAGTATATACATGACATTGTAAGATTTTTGAAGGGCTGCTTCGTAAATTTGACCAAAAAATGAGAAATTGGTACCTTTTCCTTGCATTCAATTGTTTTCCAAGAATTTAACAATATTTTGCTTTGCCCTTATGGCTAGGTTTTTGTTTAGCTGTTTGTATAAAGAATTATATCAACATCTGAGAATCTGCGGTTCTTATTATTAAAAAAAAAAAAAAAAAAGAATATGTGGTTCTTAGATTCCCGTTAGACACTGTCCCGTCTATAAACCAAAAGAAAACCTCCTTGTAAATGGTCTAATTAGGATATAATTTTTTTAAATAATATGTCAAATGTTAAAGGAGATAGAATCGCCAGGTGGGGAGTTCTTTACCATATCATCAGCCAGCACAAATGAAACCACTAGGGCAGAATAGGTGGGGCATACTATATTTTTCCTTAAATATTTACATGATATTTATTTGAAAAAAATCATGATATTTATTGAAAAAAAAATCCCATTATCCATTCCCACCATGATATTTATTTGAAAAAAAAAACAAAAAAGAAGACAAATGGTGAAGCATTGTCTCCATCTTCTGTGTATTTACTATTTGATCCTATCTCCCTTCGTGCCACGAACCCGACTGAACATGCAATAATAAGCATCGAGGGTAGAAACGTAATTGCATCAACAAACGATAATTCCATCTGCATCACTCTGGATTGGTGGCCAACTGATAAGTGCGACTACGGCACTTGCAGTTGGGGCCTTGCTTCAATTCTCAACTTTGTATTTGCTTTTTCTTCGTCGACATAATATGATATATTAATACGAATTTATATTATATATTTGAAATGAAACTCGCAAAAGTTGATCATTAGCATCTAATTAATCTACTTTTCGTTGTTTTTGTTTTTTATTCTTTTCTCTGTGCAGAATCTCTCCAACCCTATTTTCTTAAACGCTGTCAAAGGTGGAACTTTTCTAACTTTATTTTCCTTTTGAAAAAAACAAAAATATTGGCTCTCATCTCAAGCATTCAGATTTATCTTATTTCTATTTTCATTTATTATATTGTATATATTAGCATTTTCTACATTGAAGATTAGGATTGGAGGGTCGTTACAAGATCAAGTGTTATATGACCAGCAGCCATGCAATCCATTTGTGAAGGATACATCTCGAGTGCTTGGCTTCTCAGATGGCTGCTTACTGTTTAACAGATGGGATGAACTCAATTATTTCTTCGACAAATCCGGGTAATTAATTAAATTTATCTCCATTTTTAATTCTCCAGTATGTTATTATTAGTATTATTGTTATAATAACTGTTATCATTACTATTATTTTTAAGGCGCTTATAATTTTTGGCCTGAATGCACTGAATGGGCGGGCCGATGGTTCAATGGCCGGGCCCTGGGATTCCTCAAATGCTGCTTCTCTTATACATTACAGCATCTTAAAGGGTTATTCTGTTCATGCTTGGGAACTCAGTAAATAATTTCTTACGTTCAATTTTATTTAATCATTTTACTTGTTGAATCTATTATAATGTTTATATTAATCCGTATGTTAATTATTAACTGATTATAATAGGAAATGATTTGAGTGGAAACGGAATTGGAACCAGAGAAAATGCAGATGAACATTCATCAGATGTGATAAATCTAAAGAGTTTAATCAATTAGATTTATCAAGACATGCCGGTAAAACCACTGATATTGGCGCCAGGTGGATTCTTCAATCCAGGCTGGTACAGAGTCCTTCTCGACAAAACAAAACTGAATCTCGATGCGATCACTCATCATATCTATAATCTTGGCCCAGGTATGTATATTACATGATAATTCAGACAAATCTTTTTGTTGAAGTTTCCGGAGGCGAATTGCCTCACTGAGATTTCATTAAATAAAGAAAAATAAGTTCTTACAAAGTAGGAAAAAAAGAATATTATTTACACAAATATCAAAGAAAGAATAAATGATAAAGAAAGAGAGTAATGTTCTATTCCTAACAATAGATTCTCCAGTTTGCGATAATTCAAACAAATCAAATGCAAAGAGTATGAAATGAACAGTGAAAGTATCATTCATTGAAATATTAATTATATTTGAAATGACATAAATGTTATAATTCATAGTATATTAAGGCTACATATTTTCTAACCATAATTATGATTATATGTTATTTTGTTTCTTTTATTAGCTAGTATCCTACTTTTTGTTTTATGTTGAATTTTAGGTTCGAACGATCATTTGATAGATGAAATTCTCAATCCGGCATATCTTGAAGGGTGTGCGAGTGTGTTTTCTAACACACAAACGCTTATCAAAAGATCAGGCAGCCCAGCGGCCGCATGGGTTGGCGAGGCGGGAGGTGCGTATAATAGCGGAAGAAATCTAGTCACCAATGCTTTTGTATTTAGTTTTTGGTATGAAAATATTAATTTTATTGTTTTTAATATATCTTATCGTCTTGTATTATTTTACATGATTCCTTGCATTTTAGTATAAAAAAGGGGGGAAAATTACAGTGTTTATGTGTTAAATAGGTACTTGGATCAGCTTGGCATGTCAGCAAAATATGACACGAAAACTTGTAGACAGACTCTGATTGGTGGAAATTATGTACTACTTAACACCACAACTTTTGAACCAAATCCTGATTATTATAGATAAAATATTTCACCTCTCGAATTCTAAATGTACTATATATTTATATTTTAACCAGATCATATTATAGATGTTTGTTTATTATTTAACCAAATAAAAAGAAATAGAGAGAATAGAAAAAAGCTAACTAAAATTTCTGTACTCTTCTTACCGTAAATTTCACTGGCAGTAATATGATTAGAGCTTATGCGCATTGTGCTAGACAATCTGTAAGTACCAACGTAATTTATTTTAATTTTGTAGTTACTTGCATAATAATCCCTGCATACTCAAAAATTGAATAACCAATCTATTCCAAACCTGTTATATTGTACTGCTTCATTAGACCAAGTTCTTTTGTTAGCAAATCATATGAGACTAAGCTTTGAATTTCTCAATAAATTAAGGGCATTTTGCTAAAGGGTTGACCTAATTTGCAACTCTTAACATCATAGGGGATTGTTTTGCAAATTTCCATTTTTTCCCGTCCAAAATTCTAATACTTCCAGTTTTCTTTTAATTGAACATTAGTAATTGTTATAATTGACTTTTTTTTATTTGTTGTAATAGAATTTAATTACAGAATGGCATCACAATACTTCTGATCAACTTGAGTGGAGACACGACAACTGAAATCACAATGACAGGTTCTATTCAAATTTTGACAAGAGAAGAATATCATGTAACTCCTCAAAATGGTGATTTGCGCAGCCAAGTTATGCTTTTAAACGGAAAAGTGTTATCTACTGATTCATATGGAAATATTCCAATCTTGGAACCAGTTGAAGCTCTAGCAATTCAGCCTTTGATTGTTATGCCTTCTTCAATTGTATTTGTTCATATTCCTTCCTTTTATGCAGCTGCATGTAATTGAATTATTTATTTTTATTTTATTTTACTTTTTTGGTTTCTCAAAAAGGAGACGGAGATAAATGTTGCGGCTTTTATAATGGAGAGAATTTGAGGATGGTGACCTACATAGTCAAATATATTTATTAATAAAGGAGTTTATAAATCTTTTTTGCCCAATTTTACTCATGTAATTTGAATTGGTGAATTAGAGTTTTGTTTGGGTTGAGTTAGTAAATTTACGTGTAATTTGGGTTGAATTATGATTGAATTAAGATATGCAGCTAATCTATATATTTATTTTTAAGTTTATAGAGTATATTTATGAAGTTCATTCCGTAAAACATGGTTGTAGAATCCAGTGAAAAAAATGGAAGTTCAAAAAGAAGATTTATGTTATTTGTATTAGTTTAGTGATGGGTGTGAAAATAATGATATTTAGTTAACGAACCAAAAGTTGGGATGTTTTCGACTACGGGTTACAACCAAAAAAAAAAGTTGGGATGTTTTTTTGACATATTTTATGAGGCATATATTTTTTTTTATGTTAGCTATGCGTAAAAGATTCGGTGCAACAAAAAGAACATGCAATGTTCTCTTTTCACTTCAACACAAAATCCTAAATTTCTATGTCAATGTTAGGCATAAAGGATTCATGTAATAAAGAACAATTCATCATATTATATATCTATTTCCTTGCTGTCTCGCTTTTTGTACTCCCTAGTATATACATGACATTTTAAGATTTTTGAAGAGCTGCTATTGTAAATTTGACCAAAAAATGAGAAATGGCTATTTTTTTCCCCTTGCATTTAATTGTTTTTCAAGAATTTAGCAATATTTTGATTTGCCCTAATGTCTAGGTTTTTGTTTAGATTGTTTGTATAATCAACTAAAATAAGGAATTATATCAACATCTGAGAATCTGTGGTTCTTCGATTCCCGTTTGACACTGTCCCTTCAATAATGCAAGAGAAGGTTGTCCTTCTAAATAATCTAATTAGGAGTTTTCTCCAAAAAAAAAAAAATAATAATAATCATAGGAGGGTTCAGTGCAGAAATAACTGCAAATACAATTCTACTAATTTTAAGATTATGAGTATAACCTTCTATTTATTTATTTATTTTTAAGCAGCCTTCTAGGTTTTATCTTAAAACACCTACCAAACTTAAATTTTATTCGTTCAGTATTCAAATTTATATTTTATATGCATTTGTCTTTTTAACTTGCCATTTTGCCTGTTTAACATAAAACAATGAGAAAAACAATAAATCTATTATTATTTTATTTTAAGGCTCAATATGTTTTTCTTAGCTCATGCAAATTTTATGATGGCAATATAATAATAATATTATGATCTACATGCATTTCTTTTATTTGAGTTTCAAAATGGTATATTCCTGAAAAAGCTGGATACAAATATTTCAATAAATCAAAACAATATTCAAATTAGATTTTTCAGGAAAAAAAAAATCAAATTAGGATATTCCCAGAATATATCATTAAAAGGGGAAGCAACCCAGCTAATCTATTTATACATCTTTTTGTTTTATTTAAAGTCAGTATATATATTATATATATATATTTGCCAAAAAAAAGTCAGAACATAGATATAGGTAGGGAGGTGCTGCACCTTTTGCTTTTTTTATTATTTTAGAAATATCTTTAATTTGACCTTAGAAAAGCATATATCCTAAATTTTGGTCTACATGCATATATACAGTGTACCTACATGAAATCATGACCAAATTAATCTGACTAAATTTAGCAATCAAAGAAGGGAGTATTGTTTAGAGGGGGTTCCATAAAGATACCAAATGAGGTAAAGTTTGCTTATCAATAAAAAAATATCAAATTAATTTAAGTTTAGGCGGTCCTCATAGAAATTTAAAAATATTTCATGCTCAAATGGAAAGGAATGGCCCAAACCCAAAGTAATTAGTTAAATAATAAATATAAATCCTACAGCCAATTATTCGTTTAAAAGCTGAAGGATAAATAAGAAAATATATACTTCATGTTTGCAAAAAAAACAAACCATATTAAATAGGTCAAGATTTCAGAGAGTCAGTATGTCAAAAATAATTAAATAAATAAAGCCTTACATGACAAAAAATGAGATACATGAAAGAGTTTTTTAAACAATTCCATCCGAACACATTTTGGATCAGCAGAATTTTTGCACCAACTTAGCTTCAAAAAAAATATTTTTTGCACTAACTTGGTTCAAATAATTTAATTAATGGTATTTAGACAGGTAATATATTATTGAATATTACATGGTATTAATGGAAAAATCCCATTATTCATTCCCTCCAATTACCCTTCTTCTCCATGAATCAACCAATATAAACCCCTCTAAACTCTCCACATTTTTTCATCACAAGGAGGCACCCTTTTGCCTCCTCTTTTCCTTAAAAAAACAAAACAAAATAGGGACATAAAATGAAGCATTGTCTCAATCTTTTATGCATTTATTATTTCATCCTATTTCCATTTGTGCCACAAATCGTGAATGAAGATGGAACGATAAGCATCGAGGGTAGAAATGTAGTTGCATCAACTGACGATAATTTCATCTGTGCCACTCTGGATTTGTGGCCGCCTGAGAAATGCGACTACGGCACTTGCAGTTGGGGCCTCGCTTCAATTCTCAACCTTGTATGTCATGTCATTTCTTTCACATAAAATGATATATCATAAATTTATATGGGGAAATTTCATATTTGAAATATTACATATTTGAAATGAAACTATCGCGAAATTTCATTTGTCTGATTTGCTTTCCTTTTGTTGTCATTGTTTTTCTTTTCTGCAGAATCTCTCCAATCCTATCTTCTTAAACTCTGTCAAAGGTAATACTAACCAAAGAAAACAAGGTGGAACTATTCTACTTGTATTTATAAGTTATCTTACATTTTCTTTCTATTTTCCATTTATTATTTTGTACCAGCATTTTCACCATTGAAGATTAGGGTTGGAGGGTCATTACAAGATCAAATGTTGTATGATCAGCAGCCATGCAATCCATTTGTGATACGTCTCATATATTTGGTTTCTCAGATGGCTGCTTACCGTTTCACAGATGGGACGAACTCAATTATTTTTTCAACAAATCTGGGTAATTTCTCATTTTTAATTATTATTATTATTATTATTATTATTATTATTATTATTATTATTATTATTATTATTATTATTATTATTACCCTTGTAATTTTCGGGCTAAACGCATTGAATGGGCGGGCCCCACAATCAGACGGTTCAATGGCTGGGCCTTGGAATTCCTCAAATGCTGCTTCTTTTATACGTTAGTGTCTCAAAGGGTTATTCAATTCATGGATGGGAACTTGGTAAATTAATCTCGCATACAATTTTGTTATAATCATTTTAAATTATTGATTGAATCTGAATGGTTATATTAATTCCCAAACCCAAGTAATTATTAATTTGATTTTATTAGGAAATGAGTTGAGTGGAAATGGAATTGGAACAAGAGTTAATCCTGATGAATATTCATCAGATGTGATAAATCTTAGACTTTACTCAATTTGATTTATCAGGATAAACCGGTTAAACCGCTCATATTGGCACCAGGTGGATTCTTTGATCCAGCATGGTATGGAGTTCTTCTCAACAAAACCAAACCGCATCTCGATGCGATCACTCATCATATCTATAATCTTGGCCCAGGTATGCATATAAATTACTACATGATAATGCAGATAAATCAAATGTGACAAGTATGAAATTAACCGTATAGATACTATTGATCATCGAATCATTAATTATATATGCCTCAAATGACATAAATCTAATTCATAGTATAATGACAACACATATTTTTTAACCTTTATTATGATTATATATATTCTTCTATTTCTTCTATTAGCTAGTTTGGATCATAACTATATGCAGAGACGGAGCTTCACCCGGAATAATGGGGGGTCGAAATATTTTTCTTATACCTTATAACATTTGTATATATATTTGGGGGGGCCAATACACTTAATTTTATTTTTTTCTGGATAATCTAATGCACTAAAGTTCTATAAATATATACTGAATATCAAAAATCTTGGGGGAGCCATGTCCCCTCCCAGTCTCTATTAAGTTTTATCCTTGACTATATAGTACCTAATTTGAAATTTCATGTCAAAATGTAGGTTCCAACGATCATTTAATAGATGAAATTCTCAACCCGACATATCTTGAAGGGTGTGCGAGTGTATTTTCTAACACACAGATGCTTATTAGAAAATCAGGCAGCTCAGTTGTCGCTTGGGTCAGCGAAGCGGGAGGCGCGTATAATAGTGGAAGAAATCTAGTCACCAATGTTTTTGTATTTAGCTTTTGGTATGAAAACACTAATATGTTGTTATTTATATATTTTTTATATTTTACATGAATTCTTGCATTTTGGTAAAAATATTTATTATGTTATACAATATAGTATATATGGCTAGTTAATTTCTCAAAAAGAAGAAAAAAAATTATAATATTTATATGTTAAATATATAGGTACTTGGATCAGCTTGGCATGTCAGCAAAATATGACACGAAAATTTATTGTAGACAGACTCTGATTGGTGGAAATTATGGACTACTCAATACAACTACTTTTGAACCAAATCCTGATTACTATAGGTGTTATGTTTCACTACACAGATCCTATATTTTTTTTATACTTGAACCAAATCATATAATAGATATATTTGTTTATATTTTAACCAAATTAAAAAAAACAGAGTAGAAAATAAAGCTAATAATTTTTCTGTATTTGTTTACAGTGCTTTATTCTGGCATAGGCTAATGGGAAGAAATGTTTTATCTTTGAGCTTCACTGGCAGTAATATGATTAGAGCGTATACACATTGCGCCAGACAATCTGTAATTACCAACATAATTTATTTTAATTTTCTTATTCTTATATCTATACATTTTTTTGTTCCTTTAAATTGAATTTAATTGCAGAAAGGCATCACAATACTTCTGATCAACTTAAGTGGCATGACAGCAAGTCAAATCACAATCACAAACGGCACAAATTCCGTTCAAAATTTGCAAAGAGAAGAGTATCATTTAACTCCCCAGAATGGCGATTTACATAGCCAAATTATGCTTTTGAATGGAAAAATATTATCTACTGATTCAAATGGAAATATTCCAATTTTGGAACCGATTTGAAGCTCTAGCGACTCAGCCTTTGATTGTCGCGCCTTTTTGTATTGTATTTGTTCATATTCCTTCTTTTTATGCCCCTGTTTGTACTTGAATTATTTTATTGGAGAACTTCATATTTGTCATTATAAAAACTCAAAATATCATATTTGCCATTATAAAAATTGAAATATCATATTTGCCATTATAAAAACTTATAATATCATATTTGCCAATAATAAACACAAAAATTATCAAATTTATCCTTTAAACTTCAAGAATATCAAATATGTCGAAAACCATTAATTTTCCATTAAGTTTTGTTTAATATGACTAAAATGTCCTTCTCTCGTTTCTCTTTCACTAGCAAATAATCTTATTATCTCTTCAACGTAAATTTTTTTCCCGTCTTGTAACCATCATTCTCTCAGAACATTATTTTATTTAGAATGATAACATATTCCTCGTTCAGTTTTTCTCTTCAGAAATAATTATTCCAAAAATCATTTCAAATAATAATAGATTGATTCTTCTTGTAAATACATTTTTCTCTCATATTAAATTATGACTTCACACTAAAAAGGGAAAAAAATGGTTGTATATATGGATCTAAGTCATGATGGGAGATATGGAGATAAAATAAAAATAATCTCATCAAATCAACATTTAATATAAAAATTAATTTATAAAACAAGTTAAGGGGTATAATGGTAATTATAAGACCGGAGCGTTATTTTTAACAGAAAAAATGGATGGTTTTAAATTTTGGATAAATTTGGTTGATTTTGTATTTTAGAATGGCAAATATGATATTTTAAGCAAATGTGATATTTCAAGTTTTTTGGAATGGCAAATAAGATAATTTGATTTTTGCAATGGCAAATATGATATTTTAAGTTTTTGTAATGGCATATATGAAATTTCCCCTTTTATTTATTTTATTTTTGTGTTTTAATTTTTCGAAAAGAGAGGAAAAATATTGGGGTTTTTAAACTGGAGAGAATTTGAGGATGGTGATATAAATAGCCAAATTAATTGTTAATAAAGGAGATTATAAATGGATTTTGCCCAATTTCACTCATTCATATGTTGAATTTTATACTTTTTGTTACCTTTTTCTCCTTGAAATTTGATGATTTAAGTAATGGAAAAATTATGCACATCTTCACAATTAATCTCTCATTACTCTTTTTCAAGATTTCGACTATGTCATTAGAAGTAAAAATCATCCAAATTAACAAAAAATAAAATATATTTCTTTTCTAGTAATTATATGTAAAAAAATTCTAAAAGACCAACAATTTTTCAACCAATTCATATCACAAACCAAAAAAAAAACAGAACTTTTTTATTTATTTAAATCTTAACAAAACCAACCACACCAATCTTTCCCTTCAACCTCCAACAACATGAAACGATAAAATTCATTCGCACCCACACCAAAATTCAAGAAAATAAATCACTGAAACCCTAATTAATTATGAACCACTGACCTTTCACTCGTCATTAAAACCGGCTTTTCCTTTCCCGGTTTATCAAACAACTGTTTCCTCAAAATATCATGAAGCCTTCCGTAAAGCTCCTTCTTAAGCTCATCAATGGCCGTATCAAGCCTATCAAGCAGCTCAGTCGAGTTTTTATTGTACATAAACAATCCATTGTACAGCTCAAAACTATCGCTACACGTATTTTCCACAAGCTTGAGCAACGTTTCGTAACCTTTCGTGTCAATAACGGTCGGTTTAAGCCCTAATTTCGCTAAAACCCTACCAACTGTGTGGGTCAAAAACTGAATTTCGGCCGCTATTTCATCATGCTCTTTACAACTCATCTCTACCATTCTACATCCCTCTGTTTTAAACATGTCCAAAAAAGCTTCGGATCTTTCGATTCGGTCTTCTGAGCTTCCAACTCTAACCTTTTCATACACAAAAGGCAGGCCGGTCCAGCCATCTTTGCCCGATTCAGGCCCAAACATGGGGTGAGTGCACAAAATATCAAAATCGGGCGGCAAGAAATCCATAAAAAGCGATCTCGGAAACTCTTTGACGGATAAAACATCAGCAAACAAAGTGCTTCTCTTTAGTCTCTGAATCGGCAACGATTTGAGCACCTTTTCAGCAGATAAAATCGAAGTACATAAAATCACAACATCAGGGTGAGACTCACATAAATCATGCGGGTCTCGGATGAAACTGGCGCCCATAGAGTTGGCTACAGAAGAATAATCGGTGCGCGAGTGGGCGAGCAGCGTGTGGCCTTGCTTGGAGAAGGTCTTGGCGAGGAACTGGCCGAAGTTTCCGAAGCCCACAATCGCGATTTTGAGCTTCGGGAGAGGAGGAGATTGGGAATTGTTGGAGAGGGAGAGGGAGAGGCGGGATTCGAGGTCGAAGGGCTGAGCGGCGTCGATGGCTTGGACGGCCGGGAGGCGGCGCCGGAGGAGGCGCGGCGAGGGGAGCGGCGGGGGAGGCGGAGATAGGAGAGAAGAGAACATGTTGGTTTTGTTCGGTGAATGGAATGAATTGGGGTTTTGACTGGAGAGAGGTTTATCAGAACAGAGAGGAAGAGAGGAGAATGAAAGAAAGAGTATATGCTGGGGAAATCTGTTGTACTGTTTCTTCTTCTTTCTTGCTTGTTTTGTGCTGAAACTGGGCTGTTTTAATTAGTTGAGTATTTGGACTGATTGTTTGAAACTCACATAAAGGCCAATTTTATGTAATCATGGATGAGACTGGGCTTTATTATTACAGATCCTTCAAATTTGAAATATAAAAATTACTATTTTTCCTACCTCAAAAAAAAAATTATAATTTTTCCAAACCTTCATATTTGATAGATAAAAATTATTTTCAATTATATAGATAAAGTTATATCATAAAATTATATTTTATAATCTTAGAATGTATGTTGTACTATCCTATAAATCAAGTATATATGATTGTATTATATTATAGATTGAAATATGTGCTATAAAAGTCTTCATATATGCCACTCAATAAGCCAATGAATCCTAATTGTGTGTCAAAAAGTTCCACAAGAAGAGTTATTTTAGCTTTAGATCAGATTGTTGGTTCATACCTTAGGTCTATAGTCAATGTAAGTCGCTATCTAAAGAGACTTAAAGCTATTGTTCTACATTAATTTATTCATGTTTGTCTTTTTTTTTCTTTTCTTTTACCCCGTAGGGCAATTTATTCATGTTTGTCACTTACAAATTTGAAGTGAAACAAATTTTGTATTTCTTTAATTTGGGTTGTTGGATGATCCCTTGACTATTTTAGGTACAACACAACCACTCCACAGCTGTATATTCTGGTTAGTACTATAGAGGCTCAACTCAAGTGGTTCATTATTTATTACATTACCCACAATAATAAGTTAAATAAATAAAAAAAATATACATTATCTCGGTAAGAATAACAGACAAACCCTATAAAGTTTGAAGTATCCAAACTTACACCCTCCAACTTTATTCCCAACATAGCTGGAACATATTATGCAGATCCGTATTTTGTTTTTTTTTTTATAATTTGCTAACTGAACTTTGAAAGTTGCAATTAGCAAACTTTGAATATCCAATGGGAAACAGATTTTCAGAAAACTTTGAAAATCCAGTGGGAAAAAAGATTTTGAGATATTATTTTGAGTTAGTTTGGGAGTAAAATAGGCTTGTCAATGGATCGGGTTCAACCCGAATTCAGTAGGTATCCGACCCGAACGGATCGGGTCAAACCCGAAAAAAAAACCCATGGATCGGGTTCGGGTTCAAACCCGAAAACAAAAACGGGTTCTGATCGGGTTCGGGTTTGACACTATCCGATCCGTGGAAAATCCGAATCCGAATCCAAAACTTAAATATTTATTAAATTTGTTTGATTTTATAGATTTTGGAATCTTATATAACCGATAGTGTTGGCGATCAAGCGTAGAAAGATTGTGAATCGTGATTTTGAAGCTTGTTGAATTTGGGATATTACTATTTTGTATTTATTGGACTATTCGAACTATTTGTTATATTTGAACTATCAAAATATTTGATGTTTTGTATGGACAATTTGATATTTTATTAATTTGATGCAATTTGAACTATTTTGTATTTTAAATATTTTAATTGTTATTTGTTTATGAATTATATTGTAGTTTTAATTTTGTATAAATTAGACCAAAATTTGCAAAAAATGAACTTATTCCGGATTTCGGGTTACCCACGAATTTCGGATTATCCGTGGGTTCGGATCAAACCCAAAATTTTCGGATCGGGTTTTGATATGACCAAACCCGAACCCGACTCGGCCCGTTGACAAGCCTAGAGTAAAACCAAAAGTGATGATAAGTTTGAGAAGTCCGTTTTTTTTTTTTTTTTTTTTTTGAGAATTGCGTTTGAGAAGTTCAAAATACTTTAAGAGCAAGTTTGGGAATCTTCTTAAAAACCTGATAGATGTAGTTTTGGAATTTAACCTATTTGTTTCCCCAATTATAGGGGTGCTTAGCTTATCCAATTAATCAAGATAACTATTATGTGGCCAATGATCTGTAGCTAGCAACACATAACAAGATACTTCACTGTATCTATCTAATGATACAGCCAAAATAACATTTATAAATATTTTCTCTATGTCTAGAGCATCCCAAATATTTTTCGTTAAAATAAGTAGAATGATCTTGCTCATAGTAAGATTATCATTTGTTGCATAAATCATTGTGTTATTTGGTTATATCAAATTTCTTAATTCACTCGTACGGAAAAAAAATAGCATAACATATGTATATATCTTCATTCGCAAACGGCCGGTGACATGTAAATATTGAAACAAAACAAAATTGTATTATGAAAAAAGAAAAAATAGACCATAAATATTATTCGGTATCTTAATCTAACTTCTACTTTTTTTTATTTCGAGGAAAATCAGACCTTCTTTATTCGAGTCTTTTTATTTTTCAAGTTAACTAGAACAAGCATAATAATTATATAGCATACTAGATTATACATTATATAATATTTTTAAAGAAAGCAAAGATATTTTCATAATATATATTTAGCACTCAAAACTAAACTAACTATCACGCTTAAATATCAACTCCCAAAATTGAGATTTACTATTGAATAACAAAGTAGAGAGTAAAACTAATAGTGACTTGAGTCTCAAAAAAAAAAAAAAAAAAAAAAAACTAATAGTGACTCGCTATAGAAATAACTACATGATAAATTCCATTAGAGATCCTATTCCAACTAACCCCGTCCAAACAACATGGGACTTAGAATATTCTATGTACACTTGGTCTACATGAAAATGGATAAACAACAACTATATATTTTACCTGATTATCTATTGATGTGATAACTTAGTTTTAAAGTGAAATTAAAATTTCATCATGTAAGTTGTGAAGACTATACTATTCATTTTGAATAGCATTAGCTTTTTTATTTATTCATATCTCTTTTGATTTTATGGCCGTCAAGTTAAAAATTATGAATTAACACATGTATATCATATATTTTTTGTAATTTTTTTTAAATATTTATACTCTCATCTTTCTAATAATAATATATTAATGCATATCTCAAGAACCATGAATTAACACATACATATTATATCATAGAAACAATATAAATTATATGTTATCTAATATAACCTTGAGCTGAATCATGAATAATATTCTAACAATATAAATACTAATAACACATAAAAATGACATGTACTATTTTCTATCACTTTGAAGATTATTCTCGATGTATAGTAAAATAAAATAAAGTGACAAATTGCAAGTTTTGAACCATTATAGACTTGGAGTTAGTGATGTTGAAAGTATTTGAAAGCTCGTCTAAACTAATATTAATTTCTACTTCAATCACATGCATATTTTTTTATATAGGATCATTAACTTAAATCCAACACTTATTACAATTTTTTTCAGTAAATAAGTTATTGTTTAGTTTTGGTTTGCTCTAAATTTGGTCTCATATGCGTGTCTGTTGTTGATTTACTACATGTCTGAAAAGACAGCTCAAACTTACTCTTTTATATAATAATAGATATTAGCTCGATTACGTCCTTTTCTATATAGTTGTCTTTGTATGTTGTAATATTTTTAAAAGATAAATAAATAATATTTCATGAACATAACTTATCAGCATGTACAAATTCATATTTAATAGGAAGATTCCGAGCTTTGAAATTCTAAGTTACTCCTCTTTGTCTTTGGGTACACAACATGGGACATACGAACTATTTTTGGTATAAACTAGACTACATGAGATCACCATTTATTATTACTGAACAAACAAGATAAACCATTATTCAATAAACAATATAACCATTTTATCAATAAACTAGATAAAAACCATTGACTAAAATTCAATCATTCAATCAGATTAGTTATATATAAAACCCCACCTCTCAAATCAATGCATCCTCCCATCCAATTCAGTTAACTCTTCCCTCTACCCCACACACTGCTCTGCTCTATAGAGAAAGAGAAGAAAGAAGCATGGCTGGATCATCAGAGGAGCAGGTCTTCATCGGCGCCATTGATCAGGGCACCACGAGCACGAGGTTCATCATCTATGATCAGCAGGCCAGGCCGATCGCTTCTCACCAAGTCGAGTTCACCCAGTTTTATCCTGAAGCTGGGTAAAGATTCAATCTTGTTTGTGTCTTTTATTTGATTCTTGATCAGGATTTGGTTTTGGTTCTGAGTTCAATTTTGAGCTGGTTTCAGTGTTTTTTCTTCTTTCGTTTTGTTGTTTGTGAAAGAATTCTTAACTATTTAGGAAAGATTTAAGTAGTTTAATGTTTTTACAGTGTAATTGTTTTAAGAAAATCACCATTTTTGTTCTTTATGCTGAGTTGAGTTCATTCAGTTCCATTGATTTGAAACTTTTCTGTGTTGAAATTCATGTTCAGTTCAACTCTCAAGCCTGAGCTGATCATATCTGATCCAACGGATTTTCTGACTTCACAAAATCCAACCTTTCTTGAAATTAAACATTAGCACCACTTCAATTTCACAAAAAAATGATTTTTCTTCAAAATTGGAAAAACCACGCGAAATTTCACACAAAATCAATTTCTTTTTTATGTTCAGATGGGTGGAGCACGACCCAATAGAGATATTGGAAAGCGTGAAGATCTGCATGGCGAAAGCAATCGACAAAGCGACGGTCGAAGGCTACAACGTCGACGCGGGCCTGAAGGCGATCGGGATAACCAATCAGAGAGAGACAACTGTCATCTGGAGCAAAGCCACTGGCTTGCCTCTTTATAATGCGATCGTTTGGATGGACGTCCGTACCAGCTCCGTTTGCCGGTACGGTTTTTGCTTAAATCCACTTTAATTCATTTTGTTTCACTTTATATTAGTTTTTTTTTTTTTGCCCATATTTGTTTGCTCTGTTAGTCCTTGTACTTTGATTGAATTGAGATTTAGTCCTGTATTGTTGATCTGAACTTTTTGATCCATGTACTTTATGAAAACATGCACGATTAGGGACTAACTGTGCGCAATTCTGTAAAAAGTATAGGAACCAAAAAGTTGAAATCAATAGTACAGGGGCTAAGTTGAAATATAATTAAAGTACAGGGACTAACGAACGGTGCATTAGGTTATCCCTTTATTTTTTTTTCTGCTGAACAAGTTTTTAATTATAAATCCCGAAAAATTACAATTAGCTTGATAACCAACCTGCTATAATTCTGTTTTCATTGGCTCACAAACGTATCCTTCATATTTATTCACATTGATAACTCATTTATTTTTACAAAATTTAATGACCTGTTTGATGAAATGATTTTCAGGAGGTTAGAGAAGGAGCTGTCAGGAGGGAGGACTCACTTTGTCGATACATGTGGTTTACCGATTAGTACTTATTTCAGCGCGATGAAAATCCTTTGGCTGATGGAGAATGTGGACGTGGTCAAAGAGGCCGTCCGTACCGGTGATGCTTTGTTCGGCACGATCGACTCTTGGATGATCTGGAATCTCACTGGCGGTCACAACGGTAAGACAGAGAGAAATTAAGAGAGAGGGAGAGAGAGAGAGTTTGAGAGAGGGGATTTAGAATGCGTATAATTGTTTCTTTATATTCATACTGAAAAACGGTATATTGACACTGAAAGTAATATATTGATACTGAAAACTATAACTGAGAACTCAATATGTTGACACTAAAACAGTATATTGATATAAAAAGTTGATATATAGATACTGAAAACGGTATATTCTAATGAAATTGATATATTCATATATCTTAATATTATAGGGACAGTATTAAAACCAATATCGCTACCTATCTCCGCTTCAGTCCCTATAAGTTTTCGACCTTTGAATATCACTATCTCTTCAATCCCTATAAATAAAATTAACAAAAACTAATAAATTATTTTTTTAGGAACGGACCGAGAGGGGAAGCCGGTATACGGATGCCACGTCACCGACTGCTCAAACGCATCTCGCACCATGCTGATGAATCTCAAAACCCTAGACTGGGACCTACCGACTTTGGAAACCCTGAATATCCCGCTACAGATGCTTCCAGAAATAGTAAGCAACGCGGAAAAGATCGGCACAATCGCGTCAGGCTGGCCGCTGGCTGGCGTTCCGATCACTGGCTGTCTCGGCGACCAGCACGCTGCCATGCTAGGTATTGTTTTATGTTGTAAATGTTAGAGAAATTTGCAAAAGAGCCCCTGTTGTGTGGTTAAATTGCAATAAAGTACTTGTGTTAGTGGAAATTGCAAAAAAATCAACTTGTATTAATTTTCAAAATTGTTGCCAGGCCAGCTGTGCAGAAAAGGCGAGGCGAAGAGCACGTACGGCACGGGGGCGTTCATCCTGCTGAACACGGGGACCGAGACGGTGAAATCAAAGCACGGCTTACTCACAACGATCGCGTACAAGCTGGGGGCGGACAGGGAGGCCAACTACGCTTTGGAGGGGTCCATCGCGATCGCCGGCGCGGCTGTGCAGTGGCTGCGCGACGGCCTGGGCATCATCCGGTCGGCCAGCGAGATCGAGGGGCTGGCCGCCACGGTGGAGAGCACCGGCGGAGTGTACTTTGTGCCGGCGTTTAATGGGCTCTTCGCGCCTTGGTGGCGGGACGATGCCAGAGGCGTCATGGTGGGAATCACCAGGTTCACCAATAAAGGTATTATTCTAATTTAACACAAAATTATAAGTAAATGCGTATTAAACTATACTATTTTCGTACAAACTGGGGCCGGACAGGGAGGCCAACTAGCTGATAAACTTGTACTATCATAATTCATAACTCATGTTATTTCATATTGTCTTCATTAAAGGACACTTGGCGAGAGCGGTGTTGGAGAGTCTTTGCTTTCAGGTGAATGATGTGTTGAAGAGCATGCATATGGATGCGGCGGAGAGACAGATTGAGGAGGACAGGGAATTTTTGCTGAGGGTTGACGGTGGGGCCACAGTCAATAATTTGCTCATGCAGATTCAGGTATGGTATTAATTGTGGTTTATTGTTAATAATTGTATTATTAGCATTATTATTGTTATTAATTATTATTAATTAATTAATTACTTGTTTTAACAGGCGGATTTGTTGGGAAGCCCCGTTGTGAGACCGGCCGATATAGAGACAACTGCACTGGGAGCCGCATATGCAGCTGGACTGGCAGCTGGCGTTTGGACCGAATCACAAATTTTCGCAGGGTTACATAAGGAAAAGACCACGATTTTCCGCCCTAATTTGGAGGAAATGGAGAGGAAGAAAAGGGCCGACTCTTGGTTCAAGGCTGTTAATAGAACCTTCGATTTGGCTGATCTTTCTTAATTAATCTGCATTTTTATTATTGCGATTGTTATGAATTGATTGTTTGTTTTTCGTTTTTAGATGGGGAATAATAATGAATGATGGTTTGTTGATTGGAAAAAACTTTATTGATAATTAATATGTTGTGATTCTCTCTTTTGTTCGTATTTTAACAAAGAGGGAGCATTAGATCAAAAAAAAAATTCTGAACTTTTGAACTGTTAGATCCTTTAATTTTCCCTTTTTTTCAATTTTGGATTTTTTGTAGTTTTAATAGCTTAATTGAAACATGAACTTCAGCCCGAAAATATCCAATAAAGATGGTGCTTTGCACAAATCTAGGGTTTTGGTCAATAAAATGTAGACCATCTGTTTTCAATTGGACCTAATACAGTATCAAAATGATTGATAATTGAGGCTTAGTTGAATCTGAACAAATTGGCATTTAGAAAGCAGATAAAGATAAGAACTCTTAAAACAATACTCAAATTTCATTACATAAAGATAATTTGTAAATTAATTAATTTATCCAGAGGAACACATACAAAAAATCAGGTTCCCTCAATCACCCCCAACCTTTATCTCCTTATCACCATAAAATAAACAACAATAATAATAAATTAATAATAATAATAATCCAACCATAATCAAATTTTAACTAAACCAATTAGCCAAACTCCTCCACTAAAAACCCGACCAACCAAATATTCAAATCCAAAATTCAAAAATCCTCACAAATCACCCCATACCATTATTGTTCTCACAAGCTCTATAATAAATCATTTTTTGCACATAAAAAAGCATATAAGCCTGACAAGCCCTAACTGTACTTTCGTCCACACTTATAATCCATGCATCGTCACATTTATACCATTTATTATCTAATCTTAAATACGTCACATAATGACCAGCATCCAATCTCCCACTATGCGTTATTACCGCGAATATTTCAAATTCATTGTTCATTATTCCATTTTCATTATTATCATCAAAATTAGAGGGAATTAATCTGTTGCCGTACCGGCTTCTCAAGACTGAACTGGAGAGGTACGGACTCATGTCCAGTTGGAAAGGGAACTGGAGACAGCTGTCGACTTTTCTTAAATTCTTTTTTACGTGCTCGAATCGTTTAATGTGGAAAGAGATAATTAAAGGAAGCCTTTTTATCGACATTTGCTTTAAAGACTCTTTTTTGTCCTTGCATTTTTGGCAGTAGAATTTCTGCTCGTTGTCTAAACGCTCCGCTCGAGTGAACTTTTCTAGACATCTCATTAGTGTTGTTGAAACTATTTGATTTTGTTTATTGTTATTATTGTTGGTATGATTGTTATTTTTGTTGTTATTACTTAGGGTTTGGGATGAATCGAGGTCTAAAGAGATGTCTATACATGGATCGAAAGTGGTGGAAGTGAAACCGCAGTGAGTGCAAATTACGTCGGATCTTAAAATCCCGGAAAATACACGGTGCGCTATGCAACATTCTCCTTGACCTAAAAATGAAAAAAAAAATATTATTATTATTATTATTATTATTATTATTATTATTATTATTATTATTATTATTGTTGTTGTTGTTGTTGTTGTTGCATAAAATCTGAAGTTTTGATGAAAGATGATATAGAAGTAAAAAAGTAATGAGCTTTTAAACAGATCTAATAACAGAAAAAAAAAGTATAATTATATTGATTAGGTACCATTATTATGTGATTTGTGTTGATCCTCAACTAAATTATCATGAATTCTATCAAGAATTGAGATGAAAAATTCATGGGCGTCTTGCTGCTCATAGCTCGCAAGATCTGATGAATGTCTCCACCAGCTGTCAAAACCAAAACAAATAAATAAAATGAAAAAAAGATAATAATAATAATAATAATAATAATAATAAGAAGAAGAAGAAGAAGAAGAAGAAGAAGAAGAAGATTAAGAAATTCACATAAAACCATCAAAGTAGAAATAATTGAGAATATAAATTTGCACAAAAAGAAAACTCCAAACTTCTGTGATGAATCATGAATCAGAAAAGCAAAGCAATTTTTGTCCCTTTGCCAGAAAAAGTAACTGGCTTTTACCATTTGCTTTTTGTTAAAATAGAAAATAATATCCATGAATACGTATTGTGTAAGCGTATAAACATGATACTTGCTTGAGATTTAAGATTCAAGTACACGCACGTGTCCATACAAACAAATTCCAGTGAAAAAATATCACATGAAAATAAGAGAAACTGATGCATCAAATTTCACAATTATCATAAAAATAGCAAAAAAGAAAAGAACAAGTGCAACAGAGAATCCAAAACAATAAACCAAAAGCTACATATTTTAGCCCGGAATTAATGGAATTAGAACTTAATTACGGTGTAACTACTGAGCAATCACAAAAAATCCAATCTTTTTCAGCAATTAATCAAACCCAAAACAAAAAAAAACTCAAAAAAACAACAGAAGAAAATCAAATAAAAATACCCAAAAAGAAATACCAATCTGACCTGTAGAGAAATTTGGCCGGGCTGAAAGGCGTTCTCTCGCCGGAGAAGACCGCCGAGTAGATCTCATCGAGATCACAAGCCAAACACAAATCCGCCGTATCCGCATTCCCCCCTTTCTTCTTGCGCGATCTCTTGCCACACAGAAACCGATTATGCCTGTCACTCAGGAAGAAGTTCCTGAACGGCGGAGCGTGCAAAAGCGCTTGCAAAACCGAGTTCATGAAGCAAGTATTGCCCATATTGTTCATCCCTCGCAGCCCCCACGGATGCGGATCCACCTCCACACTCTTCGACCCCGAAGTGCTCGGATCCGCACTCAACGGCTTGGATCGGGATCGGATCAGATCCAGCTGAACCCGATCCGGTTGCCACTGTCTGAAATCCACTCTTCTCCGCTTACTCCTCGGCACAGAACAGTTCAAAATCGGGAAAGCCGGAGATTGCGCAACCACAACAGCCGAGTCAAAGTCCTGATCATAAACCTGATCCGAACACGAAGAACAAAAAAGCTCAGCCCGATCTAAATCCACCGATATATGGTGCGTCGGGGCTCCATCTAAATGCGACCCCGCATGCACAACACAAAACACCGACGCGCAGGACAAACACGCCAGCAAACGAGCCTCCGAGCTCTTACAGAGCGAGCACACAGCGTGTGAGTGCGGATCCAACTGGATGGACGGCCCGCCGACTGGGCGGATCTTCAGGCAGCGGCGGAGGTGCCGGAAGGGGCGAGAGAGGGAAGAGCGGTAGGTGGAGAGGTGCAGGCATGGCGGCGGGAAGATAAAGGAGGAGTGGGAGTGGGAAGAAGGAGAGGAAGAAGAAGACATGGATGGATTGTGGAAGCGAGGGAGGAAAGAGGAGCGGAGTATATCAAGGGGGAGATGGACGGATGGATGTGAACGAGAGGGACATCGGACGGTGAGGACACTCAGTAGGGCTCTCTATATACAAGGAAATTATAGTATGTTAGTATGGAAATTTTCTGTCCATATACATGCTTAAAAGGAAATTGTTAAAAATATTACTCTGTGCATGCAGAAAAGGAAAATATGCCAAAAATGAGAGTTTTTTAACTGCGGTAATTAGAAAGAAATAAAGGGTAATTAGTTCCTACTCAGTGGCCAGTACTTGCTATGCTCGCCATTGTGTGATAGAAATTTCAAATAACCATTTTGATTTTTAGATTATTTGCTAAGTATTTCTTAATTTCCGGAAAACTCTAGGGACCAAACTGGAAAATATATATATATATATATATATATATATATATATATATATATATATTTTTTTTTTTTTTTATAAATTAGAGTTCGAGACGATTCCAAAAGCACCCATGTTGAATTATGGAGTGAAACGAGAAAGCTAATACTGATTTTATAAATTGTGCTCAAATTTTCTGGAAAAAAAAATAGAAATCTAGTTTTGACAGAATCCATAAAATCAAAACCCAAATTCAGTTTTTTTTAAACAAAACTCGAACCAATTTCAACATAGACAACAAATCCCGGAATAGACGGTGTGAAAATTGCAATGCAATGGGCCGGCCCAATTGTTTGCATTTTATATATCCCCAAAATGTACCTTCCTAATACATTACATAAATTGTCTTAATATTTATACTATTTTATACGTTATATAACCGTATAACTGATTTTTTGAAATTGCTGTTTTAGATCTTGTTTGGATGAATATGAAGGTATAATACTCTTGTAGTATAGGGAAAAAATTCTAAAATTGTAGGAAAAATAAGTAATCTTTTTGGATTAGAAAGTTTCAAGAAATTTTGAATAGAAAATGGGTGAATTAAAAACTGAACAATTTAGTCAGTTTTTTTTGTAGCAAACTGAGAACATCAAAAATTTCTCCTCTCCTGCCAAATCATTTATCTGTCTTCTTAATTCCTCCAGAAGCAAAACTCTCTTTGTTTTCTTTCTTATGTTCTCCCTCTTTATTTTTGAAGCTTGAATATGAGTTATCTTCTCTTTTAAATTTGAAGATAAGCTAAACTATCTAAATCTTTCTTTTAATGCATCAATAACTCAATTTTCTAAGAATAATAGTATGCCATATTTTCTTTTAGCTTTTTGATATATTTCTTTCTTGAATCGATCGGTAAATTTTCTCAGAATTTAACAACAGTCTCTTTTTGTTTAGAGATATAATTTTAGTATTTTACTATGTAAATAATGACATATAACATTTTTAATCTATTGTAATGAAATATCAGTAGAACAACGCCTTACTTTTCAAAAGAAAAATAAAGAAACATACCAACAACTTACTCTTTTCATTTTGGGTACATGTTATGTAGGTGTAGAAGTTTTGGTATGAGTGCGCCATGCCGTATATATGAGAAAGAGACCGTACGCTTGCAATTCTGACAAAGCCCACCGAACCAATTGGGCCCGAGTCCTGTAGAATCTTTGTCGTGGAATTCTTCTGCAATTAATTAATACCCATTTTTCCACTTTGAAATTTTAAATTGACTATTTCTATTGTTTTACTTGTTGATGTTGAAAATTGAAAATTTTACTGGATATAGAAAGAGACTTCAAATCAGAAAAGTTATATTTATGCTTAATTTTGAAATTTTGACCTTTGCTCCTCCTTTGATCATTCTTAATTCTTATCATATACAATAATGATTCTATTTGAAGAATTAGAAAGTACAAATATCATTTCTAAATTTGAAAATAGTTTATAAACTATCTAAAAGTTATTTTATCATTAATTTTTTAAATTTAGAATTCTTATGTTTAATTCATCATTACAAATATATAGTTTAAAATGAGATTTTTCTTTTAAACGTCGAGCATAATTTTTAATTAATCTAATTTCAAGATCCATGCTTATCATGAAAAACATACATCTCAGCGTGATTCTAAAAATAAATAAATAAATCTTAAATAGCATAAAATAAATACTAATTTAAATAGTTCAACTAATTTAATTATTTTATTAATATTATAAATATTTTAAAATGTTATACTATATATTTACAACTATTTGACAAATCCTATTGAGCAAATATAATTTCTTCAAGAATCTAAAAAAAATTAGAGAAAAATTCAATTTTGCCCCCTCAATTATTCAAATAGCTCATTTTTTGTTCCTCAACTTTTATTCTTGATATATATTGAGCAATACGTGACATATATTCTTGATACATATTTCAACATGGCAATTGTGACATGACAAATATTTAAAAAAAATAAAATTTTCTTAATTTTTCTCTTTTCTTAAAATATTATTTTATTATATATATTTGTGGTATATGCTTATTTAAAAAATATATTATTGCTTATGTGCCAAGAATATATGCTATGTCATTGCTTGTGTGTCAAGTTTAACTTACACGTAAGTACTTAATGAATGAAATGATAAAAAATAGACTTATTGAATAGTTGAGTTACTAAAATTTGACCAACAAAAAATTGATGGATCAAAAGCAAGCAGACTTATTGAATAGTTGAGGGTACAAATTTGGACTTTTCTCAAAAATATATATAATTTCTTTAAACATTGTTAGGTACATTATTTATGAAGAATTCTAAAACTTGATTCCAGAGTAATCATCCCCCTAAATTTGTATTAATATTTTGGCAGCACAGCACAGCACAGCCAATCCTCCTATCAATTCTTTCTCTCTCTATCAACTAAGTTACAGATCCATTAACCGCCATTTTTCTCATTCCTTCTTCTCTTCTCTCCAGAAGCAGCTTCACACAAACAAAAGCTGAAGTAAAACGCCATTATAGAGGTTTCAAAACCCAGAAAAGAGAGAGAGGGATTCACTCAGTGTTCCATTCCGGAAACTCTGGATCGGATGTGTGGATGCACGGGATGAACTACGGCCATTAGAAGTTTTAGAAACGGAGGTTTGGATTAAATATTTGGTTTGTCATTGAATTGGATTTGGATAAGCGCGTCGGAAGGTTGAATTCGAGGAGAAGGTTTTGTATTTTGTTCCGATTTTGTTGGTTGGTGGAAGTTGTGATCGAATTTGGTTGATTTGGGAGATCCAAAGGACGAAAAGAGAGATGAGTTGGAAGTACAAAGCGGGGCTCTTTCTAATTGGCACAGTTGTCGTGATTTGGGTCACATCAGCTGAGGTTACTCAGGTTAGTTAACTTTTCATTCATTTTTTATTCAAATCTCCGTAGATTAATCCTCAATTATCATGTTTAACCTTGCAAAACGATGAAATGTCATGCAAAAGATTCAAATTTAATCTCATTTTTTTCCCTTTCAGGATATATTTACGGATTACAAGCAACCATTTGCAATTACATACTTAGGCGCCTCATTAATGGTGATTTACCTCCCATTATCGCTCCTCAAAGATTGGTTCTACGCCTTAATGCGAAAATCAAAATCGATAAATGGCATTTCTGAAATTATCTCGAACCAAAAGGGCATGCTTGAAATGGAGTCTCTCACTCCGTTAAATCGAAAAGACAGCGGAATCAACATTTCTTCACTAAAAGGTGAAGAAACAGTTGTTTTGATTAAAGAAATTCAAATTAATGGTGATTTGAAGGAGAAATCAGAAATTGTTTCTACGAAGGAAATTGTGAAATACGGATTTTATCTCGCCCCTCTTTGGTTTATAACTGAGGTAAGATTTAATTATCCATTAATAGCTACTTAACAATGATATTATATTAGTATAATATTTATTGTTTCATATTGTATCAGTATAGTTTTTACCAGTACTGTATGCATAAAAATACACTTGTGAATATGTAGAAATATAATACACCATATAGAAACTGTTTTGCCGAAAAAAGAACACAAAGAATTCAAATATGTTATTTCTAAACTGGATTCTAACAATTCACTCAACAAAATATAGATTTTTTTTTGCAAATAAGCCCTTGCTTTATGCCTAAATTGCAAAAAATCCCCTGCATTATTGAAAATTGCCAAAAAAAAAACTATTCTTATTAATTCAAAATTTTAGGGGGCTAAATAACCCACAACCCTAATTTCTTTCTTTCTTCTTTTTTCAATCCAACAGTATTTATCAAACGCGGCTCTGTTAAGAACGAGCGTGGCCAGCACAACCGTTCTCTCTTCAACATCAGGATTATTTACCTTATTTTTTGGCGTATTTTTGGGCCAGGACTCGATAAATCTCGCCAAAATAGTTTCGGTTTTTGTTTGTATGGGCGGAGTCGTCATGACCACGTTCGGGAAGACCTGGGCTTCTGACGACTCTCAGTTGGACTCTTCATCGTAAGAAAAAAATATTGAATTAATTATCTTTTAATTAATTTTAATTTTTATTTATTAATCAGTGTATTTATTTATTTATTATTAATTAATTAATTAATTTATTTAATTGATTAATTTATTTGGTTGATTTGGAGACACAAAATTGAATTTAAGTTTTGTTTGTTTATTAATTTATTATTTGTTTGGTTTGTTTGATTGAGAGTTTATAGTTTGAAATTGAATTTTGGTATTTATTTTGTTAATTTATTTATAAGGAAAGAAACATGATTAGTTAGTTCTTTTAATCGGATTGTTTTTGTTAATTTATTTATAAGGAAAGAAACATGATTAGTTAGTTCTTTTAATCGGATTGTTTTGTTAATTCATAGTTTGAAATTATACCAGAAGAAAAAAAATTTAATTTTATTGTTTATTTTGTTAATTTATGATTTTTTTTTATTTGATTAAAAGAACAAAATTTGGAATGTTAACAGGAGTAATGAGAGGACTCTAGTTGGGGATCTTTTCGGTCTTCTTTCGGCTGTAACATATGGCCTATTCACTGGTAGAAAACACTATTTGTTTTAGTTTAGTTTAGTTTTTATTTTATCTTTTTACTGGTAAATATTTATTTTATTTTATTTTTTTAATGTAGTGCTATTGAAGAAATTTGCTGGAGACGAAGGAGAAAGAGTGGACGTGCAAAAACTTTTCGGATATATCGGTCTTTTCTCACTATTTGCTCTTTGGTGGCTCGGTAATTATTATTTCCCCTTCTATAAAATAAAAAAAATAGAAAATAAAAAATAATTTTTTTTTTAATATTTAATTTAATTTCAGTTTGGCCATTGACTGCGCTTGGACTCGAGCCGAAATTCACAATTCCTCACTCAGCGAAAGTCGATGAAGTTGTTATAGCCAACGGATTAATTGGCAGCGTTTTGTCAGATTATTTTTGGTACGTTTTTATATTGGTGTGTACAATATAAATGATATATTAAGATTGCGCGCAAAATGATATAGTGAAAAAGATGGTACGAAATACATGAAGGGTAAATTACGGTTGGCCCCAGACAGCGGTAAACGGAGCACTCGTAGGTGGTAAATGAAACATTTAAAAGTGGTAAGTGAAACATGTATAGGTGTTAACTAGGTATGTGATTATTTTGTATGTCTCACTTACCACATATAGATATTTCACTTATCACTTGTCAGCGAGAGATATAACGTGGACTGTTATTTAATTTAATCACTCCATTTATATATTAATTTGTTAGATGTACCACTCTAAAACTGACTGTTCATTTATTTATTAATTTATTTTCTTTTTTGAATTAATTGATATGGACAGGGCTCTGTCCGTAGTATGGACAACACCATTGGTGGCCACATTAGGAATGTCATTAACAATTCCATTAGCAATGATGGCTGATATGATTATTCATGGCCGCCATTATTCTGCTGTTTATATACTTGGCTCGGTTCAGGTAATTCTTACATATTATACAATATTCCGTTTTTGTATACATTAATATTTATCTTGTTTTGTGTTTAGTCACATAAATATAAATGAGGGTGAATTGGTGCTTAATTGAGGTGTAATTACATATTTGGTGTTTTTATTGAGGTAAAATTGTTTGTTTTTTGTTCACCCAAATTTTATTGTTTATTTTTCAGGTATTTGCTGGATTTGTGTTGGCAAATCTAGCAGATCGAGTGTCAAGATTCTTTGGTCTATAGTATTTGGAAATTTAGTCTTGTGATTCTTTTTATAGATAGGTTATTTTTGTTCATTTTTTCGTTTTCATTTTTTGTGCTTTCCATTCAGGGAAGTAAGAATGGTCACAAAGACCATGAATAAAGTATGCTTGGTTTTTTTTTTTTTACTTTTGGGTCTTTAATGATGTAATATTGAATTTTACTTTTACCTAAGTATAGTTTGGTTTGCCTAAGGATAGTTTGGTTTGCCTCAGTTCTATAAAGCTTATTTAAAGTAGATGGTTATATTGCTTCTAGTCTTTCAATTTTAGTTTATCATATTTCAAGAGGCTAAAAAAAATATGTTTTTATACAAAAACTGAATTAAAGGCTTCTCCCAGTAAACACTGAGAATACTGAATAGATTAATGAAATTGATATTGTCACACTTTTTGTGACAATAAGGTTTATGGAAATTTAATGTTTTGTTCATATATAAAACACTGAGGTCTCATTGAACGGTCTCGGTCTCGTTGAAATTATTCATTCTAAAAATTCCTGAGGAGCTAATTCTATATTCATATCTATATCCTATACTAATCAAATTTTTATCCAAATACTATTCATGTAAGATAATTTGGATACAAATGTGACATGACATGATATGGCATGTTGGTCCTAAAACTTGCATTATTATGCCTTCTTTCAAGATCACCATTATGCCTTTGAAATTTAAGAATTTCAAGAATATTCTCAAATATAGATTTTTTTACATCTTTCAACCATCTAAGACCTCTCACGTGTAATGTAAGCTTGTTATTGGTGGCTTATCTAAAGATGCTGTTTGCTATTTAGATGAGCAGAAGATCCTGAGATGATGCAAACAGATCCTTCTTGTTTCCCTCACGCAAACTCACACTCAGAGAGCTTCTCAGATTCTAACTCTGATCCTCTGTGCTAAAATATTTCACAGACATATATATATAAGACAGAATGTTTGTTTAGGGTTTAGAGTTTATTTTGAGATAGTATCATCACAATTAGTGGCGATCTTACTAGTATATTTGATAGAGTTAGAATTGTATGTATTTTGCCTTCTAGATTTTTGATGTATTTTACATTACAGCTCTCTCATTAATTTCAATCAAGATTTAACATTGGTTATGACATATTAAAAATTATATTACTATGTATGATATATAATTATCATATTTTATTTATTTTAATTGAAATTTATTTTTATGTATGTCTATTTTAATTTATTTTTTCTCCTTGTTTGTTATGACACTGCCTAACAAATATCATCATTTTGAATAACGTCCTTTAAATATTTGTCTTTAATTAGTAATCATGATTGTTTTTTATTCTATGGAAAATAAGAGAACTAAGATTATTCTTTTATTTGTGGTACAAAAAATTCAATATATATATATATATATATATATATATATATATATATATTTTACACTAATCTGATGATCATGATCTCATCAATTTGAATCATTCATTAAAGTTTTAAGACGGAAAAATATATTAAATGATGTTAGTATAGCACAGAGAAGACTATCATTTTGAATATTCAAGGAATCAAATTTAAGAAACAAGACAAGAGTCAATCTCTCTCTCTCTCTCCGAATCCAAAGAGAAGCTGGTCCGTGTCATAAACTTAGAGAGGATGGATTACACATGAAAGTATTAGCTATAATCAAACAAAAAATTTGAAAAAAAAACGAGAGCTATACTTCAAGTTGGGTCATGTTTGTCGACTCCTGAAATCATGATGGAATTCTGTAGCGATTTTATAACGACTGTTTTATTTATATATTATTTTTTCACATTTATATATGTTTTTTTGTTTTCTATATAATATTTTTGTTTTTCATGTATATTCTGTTTTACGGCCTTTAAAAAATAAATTTTTATATACCATTTGTATTTTCTATATATTATTTTTGTTTTTTCACATATATACTGTTTTTAAAAAAATAGATTTTCATATATTATTTGTTTTAAGTTTATATAGTTTTTATCAATTTTATATATAGTCGTTACATAATCGCTAAAGTATCTGTCACGCAGTATCAGCTCTCTACTAATATTTTCTTATGCATTTGATCTGAAAAATGATTAATCATCAGTCATAAGTTTTATCTTGTAACGTATTTATTTCTTAAACAGGAGTAAATAAATTAAATGTTTTTAAAGTTAATTAATTAATGGAACAAAATGCGTGGATGGAAATTTAAAGCTCCTATAAGTCCCCTCTTTCTTTAGTTCTTTCACAAAAAAAACCCCACTCCTCTCTCTTTCTCTCTCTCTCTCTCTCTCTCTCACCATGTCAACTACAAGCAACTTAGAGAGAGAAACCAAAACCAACACTCAAATTGTTTTGTCTTCTCCATGTGAAGAAGTTATCAGCAGCACCATTTATGTGCAAGCAGAGCCATCAACTTTCAGAGATTTGGTACAAAAATTGACTGGTGCACCTAACAAATCTCCACGTAATCTCCCCATTTCTTCTCCTCTCTCCTCTTCCAAACGCCCCAAGCTCCAGGTTTGTAATTTTATTAAACACTAATTAATTTACAGCTTGTTTGATTTTTTGAGATTGTTATGGAGTTTTTTAGTTAGTCCAGTTTAGTTTGTATCATCATGTTGTTCTCTATCGTTTATTATATTTTATTTTTGCTTTTTTCCTTTGTATCTTATTATGAATTTATGTTTTACAAGAGAGAACATGTTTTGTTTTTTATCTATGGAGATAAAAGTAAACGAAGTATCATATTTGAAAATTGGCTATTATTGCTGTTGTTTGTATCATTCAAAGTTGCTCTATAAAAATAATATTACATTAAAATAAAAAAATATATATTACATTGAAAGAAAACAAAAAAGTTCTTCAAAATGTGAAATGTGAATTTTTCTTTAATCTCTTCTATTATTTGGAGCACTAAATAATGAAAATCATAATTTATTTCGTATTTAATTTTACACAGGATAGGAGACGAGGCATGAAACTGCCAGCTATGCTGGAAATACCTTTTACTACACGTCTCCAATTTGTCCCTCAATATTACAAACCTATCAAAGATCCATTAATTATGTCTCCAATTTCAACAATGGATTTTTCCTTTTTCTTCTCTTTTAGTTCTCCCCTTTCTTCTCCATCTCCAAATTCTTTCGCAAAGATCGACCGTCCAGCTGTGGTGTTAAGTAAAGAAGACGAGGAAAGAGAAGATAAAATAATAAAGGAAAAAGGGTTTTATTTGCATAATTCACCAAGGGGTGTTAATGGTATAAAACCAAAGTTATTGCCATTGTTTCCTGTTGATTCAACTAGTTCATCTGCTAGGGTTTAGGTTTTATTTATTTTTCTTGTTTTCCTTTTTTATTCTTTGATTTTATATGATTAGTAGAGGTTGATTTGTTGCAGAATGAGGATTTGTGGGTATTATTTTTTTTTTCTTTTTTCCACTTTGTAACTTTGTTTGTGTTTTAAGGGAAATGAAGAGTATATTTGTATGAACTAATTTTTCTATCTTTAAAAAAAAATATAGCAGTACATCAAAAAAATTGGAGGGAAAGCTAGAATTAAAAAAAAAAATTCAAATGGCCATAAAAAAAATTAATTCAGAAACACTAGTATAATTTTCAAATTATTTGCAAAACTAGCCGTTTCTCTCGGTCATTGGCGAAAACTAGCCGTTTCACCCAGTGAGTGGGCTAGACAGTCATTTTTCCATTTTCTGCATTCCTTCAGCTATTAGCGCTAAAACAATTGTTAATTGGAGCAAAAAAAAAAAAAAAAAAAAGATGTTTCGCCTACTAACATGACAAAATTGATAAAAAAAAAATTTGCTCAAAATTGACAAAACAATGACTATTTCGCCCATTGAGTGGGCGAAACATCGTATTTTTCAATTTTTACTTTAGTTAGCTGTTTAAGCGCTAAGAACATATAAAAAAAATAGTTGTTTCACCCAGTAAAGAGGCGCAACGACTAGTTTTGCAAATAATCTGAAAACTGGACTATTTGCTTGACTAGTTTTTTTTTTTTTTTTTGCCATTTCAAAAAAAAAGTCAGAATTTTTTAACTTCCAAAGGGCAATTGCTTCATAATCGTCATATAACACAATATGCTATTTTTATGTACACTTTTGAGTAAATTATTTTTCTGCACAGAATATGGTGTATACTATATTTCACATATAAGAATCACAAAAAATAATATACATATTAAATGGCACTACAAAATGATATATATTGAAAAGGTATAATACACAAAAAATGATCTATTGATCACTGAGTGTTTTAGAATTTAGATACCTTTTTTGTCACTATAGCATGCGCTAGTGTTAATTGTTCTTTAATTATCCATTAAAAATACACCAACAAATACAAAGAGATAAAAAAAAAGTAACAGCTGTAATTTTCAAACTTCTACTCTACGCAATTAATAGAGAGATTGAAAGGAGTAAATAAGAATTCAATGAATTCATGAATAACAGCTGATGCAAAAGTAAAATGCATAAATTTGAAACAAAAGACAAAAAAGGTTGAAAGCCATTTATTAGCTTTAAAGTTTGGAAACAGAATTTGACTTGCATACTGTTTTTATTACATACACACAGGCATATACCTTCACAAAAATTGAAAATAATCTTTTACACACTTTTTCAGAAAAAAAAAAGTTCCAAAAGATAACTAATACTTTCTGCCCCTCGCCTTAATTCTATATGTATACTGAAAATATTATGAATGTAGAACAAAATAGTAATTACTCTTTAAACTAAACAAAGAAAAAAAAGCCTAAGAGGGAAAAATAAATTATTTGATAATTAAAAAGTACAAATTTATTCCAACCGAAACCAAATAAACAACATAATAATCTACAAAATTTAACCCAATTCAAACACCCCATTAAATACATCTAATTAAACAAAACAACCCTCATTTTCTCCTTAAACCCCTAATTTACACCAACTTAATAATTCAAACATACCAACTAAACAAAACACCAACAAAATTATTCAAATCTCACCACATTGTAATTTAATTCCCCTTTTTAACTCGCTGAGGTGCAAATTGAATGATTTGCATACAAACCATTCGCATGACTATTAATTATCTGTTGCTTATTATTATTATTATTATTATTCCTTCTTTTTGAAACGACTGTAAATCCTTCCAAATCTTTCTTCCTCTCGTTCGGTACCAAAACCGGTACATCACCAACCTTAATAAATTCCACATTATTATTATTATATTCATTAATTAATTTCTTTTCCGTACCGGTTTCTTCAGAAGAGTCCAGACTGTCCCGTACAGATTTCACGATAAAGTTGAGCAGAATTTGTCTCGCCAGCTCGGTTTTTTCGTAATTTTTCGCACTGTCTTTTCCTTTATTATTATTATTATTATTATTATTATTATTATTATTATTATTTTTCTTTATTTTTTCTTTATTTTTCTCTGTTTCCCCTATTTCTTTCGTACTGGTACTGGTTTTCTCATTTTCGTTTATTTTACCATCTTGTTGCAAAGATTTTGATGGTACAAACTCAGCTGCATTAGGGTTCATCACACTAACCTTGTTATTATTATTAATATTATTATTGTGTGCATAAAAACCCTGTTTGATTCCAAAACCGGTACCGTAATACAAACTCATACCGATTTCAACAGAACTATCGTAAATCGGCACAGGTTTCAAACCCGGTTTGAAAGGAGGAGCTGAGGCTGAGAGTTTGCTTCCATTTATCGCACCATTATTATTATTATTATTATTATTATTATTATTATTTTCTGATTTTTCTGATTGGCTCTCAGCACTCGCGTCAGTTTTACTATCGTCAGTATCTCCAACTGGAGACTCTGTTTCTGGATCCTCTGTGGCGGGAAACTCTGCGGCCTCCTCTGTTGCTTCTTCTTCTAGAAGCTTCTTTTCTTCTTCCTTTATTTCCTTTGCTTCTTTTACTGTTTCTTTTTTAACTTTTATTTCCATATTTGGTTTTAAAATTGTGCCAGGTGGCGATATGGCTACGTCCTTGTACGAAACGGACTTAGAAGCCATCGTACCGACTCGTACCGGTTTGTTAACATCATTTCCGTTTTTGGAAATATTTTTAGATATCGGTACCGGTACCTGTACGATTTTTTTTTTACCGTAAACGGAATCTTCTAAAGCATGAACTTTTAATTTTGGCAAAATTGGTTTTTTTGGTGTGTTTTTTTTGTTGATTTGATTAGAGCGGTTTTTTGTGCCGGCTTCTTGCCAGCCCTCGTCAGAATATTCTTCTGGCGGAATTACGGTTTTGCCATCGGATTTTTGAGTGTTTTGTGAGGTTTTTTTTGGTTTAGTAGGTTTTTCTTGTTTTGTGGGGGAATTTGGGCTTCGTTGCGATTTGAGATTTTGGTCGGGTTGAATTGTAATTTTGGATGATTGTTGATCTGCTTCTTCTTCGAATTGGTTAGATTTGTTATTGCTCTGCATTAAATAGAAAAACTAAGTTTAAGTAAATACTGAAGTAAGAAAATTAAGGTACTTAGGATTAATTTGTTGTTTAGGAGTAAGAAACAAAGTTTAGTAATTAATAAATGATTTGTGAAAATAAAGTCTACCTTGACACGTTTGTACTTCTTTTGCGCTTCTCTCTCCTTCTTTTCTACATCAGGATTTATAAAGTCAAGCAGGTCCGAAACACTGAAATAAAAATAATTACCACAAAATTAGCAACAAATGGCATATATAACATAAATTCCACCAAAATTACTAACATTTTCTGAAATCCTTTTTCCAGATCAACACCAATAAAACCAAAAGTACTTCATTCAAAAAGGCTAAGAAAGCGTCAAAAATTCACAAAACGAAAGAAAAAGAAGAAATTTTCAAATTAGGGTTTAACACAATTTACCTCAAATGGCCTTTACTAGAAATAGAAGGATCAGGCTTAGGCAACCCCCTTTTGGCTGCCTCTTGCTGCTCCAAGACCCTCGACTCAAAATACTCCAGCCACGACGCCGCATCCTAATTCAAAATCAACATTATTATTATTATTATTATCATTATTATTTCATTTCTCAATTCTTATTTTTAATATAAATAAATGAGTGAGTGAGTGGATAATAAGGAAACCTGGGTGCGTAAGTCGTCGGGGCCGAGTTTGGACTGGAGGATTTGGAGAGTGGTTTGTTCGTGCTGGTAGCTTAAAGAGAAAGCATCCATCATTGATAAAGCTATTGCTATTGCATGATAACTTGCCGCCGTCTGTTAAAAAAATAAATAAAAATATTAAATAAATGTTTAATCATTATACATAGCTTTGCATCAGTGGACCTCTGATAATGAAATTCTGCCGCAATTAGGTGTTGGTTTACGTTATTTAACCGAATTAGTGAAATTAAACAACAAGTAGGAATCAGATTAACCACTTCAATTCAACTCAATTCAGCCCAATTTACCCTCAATTTTCCAACACGAGAGAGAGAAAAAGAGGGATTTGAGGAGAGAGAAAGGGACCTGAATGTGGTCAGGGCCGAGCAGTCTCTTGTTGCAGTTGAGGGCCTCATGGAGGTACCGAAGGGCGATATGGACATTTCCCATTCCTTCTTCCATCATCGCCACATTTATGTAAGTAGCGGCTGAATTTGGATGTGATAGTCCGCACGATATTTGGAGCAGATATAACGCTCTATTCACATACCTGTTATAAAAAAATTAAACAAGAATATATCATTTTACATGTCAATATATCATTTTAAAATGATACAAAAGTGTACTAGGTAAAAAATGGTATTATATTATTTATCACATTAAGAAATGTGATTGTGATGCTTACATTTATTTGGGTTGATGAAAGTGGGTAGGTTTATATTATGCGAAAGTTTGTTTTTGAGGGGTATATGAGGTAATTTTGAGGATTTGGAGGGTGTGAATGGAAAGACTTACTTGAGAGCTAACTCAATATGTTGGAGCCTGTAATAAAACACGGAAAGATCTCCGTAGCTCTTCATCGTTTCAGGATGATCGAGCCCTAGCTCTCTCTCGTTTATATCTAACGCCTTTTGCTGATATATAGTCGCCTAAAATTATAAAAAATAGAAAAAAAATTAAGAAAATAGAAAAAAAAAAGAGATTTGGAGTGTGAATTATTATTATTTTTTACTTGATCGAAATCTCCAGTGTGGTAAAGAACCACGGCGAGAAGACTGTAAGCGTTGGCAGTCATTCTGTGGTAGGGCCCACACACTGCTATCATCTTAGCTAAAGCCTTTAAAAAACATAATAAATAAATAAATAATTAAATAAATAAATAGTTAATTAAAGAAAGAAATGTGATATGGTTTTAGTATTTTACCTTAGTGCCGCAAGAGAGAGCTTCGTCTAGTTTTCCTTTGTCCAGAGCTGTTTTTGATGATTCCAGTAAGTTTCTACCGTCTGCTGTTGAACACACCATATGCTGCCCAAAATAAAATAAATAAAATAAAAAATGTACAAAGAAATGATATGCAATATATATAAAAAAGATGAGTTAAACAAAATACCTTGCAAATTGGAACGAGGCCTACAATGTCAGATTTATCAAAAGGATTTACACTACTCAAATCATAGTCTCTAGCAACAATCTCCAATCCAACCTGAAAAATTACCAAAAAATAAATAAATACCAGTAGAAAAATTTAAAAAATTATTATATTTTTATTTTACCTTGTTGCAAAGGCCTCTCAAAAGAACGGATTTCCTCAAATGATAAAACTCGTCTTTAATCCGCCAATTAAACCGCTTAATACAAAACATCTCAACCCACTTAAATCTCAGCTCATGATCCTCGCTTTCCAAATCACAATTTCCGATGAGTAGATTTAGAATTTCGGAAATTGCGAGGGGCAGATTCGCAAAAGTGTCAGTAAATGACGATATAACTGATCTGACGATGTGCTTGAAGGCTCGAGTGACCATTTCGTGCATGCATATTGATTGTATGTGTGGTAATTTTTCAGCCAGCTCCACCTGTTAAATAAAAACAATAAAAGAATATTATGTGTATATTTTGTTTATTACATTAAATAATCACTATAATTGAGGGTAATTAAGGTCAGATATAATACAATTGAGGAGAAATTGAGGCTCTGTTGAGTTGAACTAAGCCAAATTGAGGCTCAATTGCACAACAAACAAATTATTGAGGTCAAACTGAGGCTTGATTGCATAATTAACAATTCATTGAGGTCAAATTGATTTAAATTAAGTCGTAATTAATTATTAAATTACTTACCACTCGGCCTAATGAGCAGACATTAAGGCCTCTCATATGCATAAAATCAGCCATTGTTTTGCCGTCAACTGGAGATAATTCCAGCGAAGCAAAATCCGCCACCTGTCCAGAATAAAAAGCACATGAATCAAATCAAAACTAGAATTTCGTATAAAACCCTTCCAAAAACTCGAAATATCAAATTTACCCTTCCGAAATCACATAATAAGTTACCCTTCTAGAACTAAGTATAGGAAATCAACCGATGAGAAATTGAAATTTAAAATTTATCCAAACCTATTTGGTCTTCAGAAGGGTAAATTTGAGATTTTTGAGGTTTTGAAATATAGAAATCGCTCGTAAATCAAAATTGGAAAATACTTAATAATAAAATAAAAATAAAAACAATGATAATAATTATAATGTACCAGCTTTGGAAGTGCCACATCATCATAATACTTTTGCCCCATTTCCATGAGCTCCTCAAGTGACTACAATAGAAACCAAAAGCAAAACTAAAATTATACAAAAATTCAAACTTTCATCAACAAATCATAAATTAAAAAATTAATTACTCACCTTATTGTGAAGCCCAGTACCAAAACCTTTCAATCTATCAAAACTCTCATCATCCACCAACTTTCTAATCTCCCTCCCTTCATTCGTTTCCTTGGCCTCGAGATCCGTGCTGGAACCGCTGACATCAGCGCTGATGTCATCACTCTTCCTTTTTATTTTCTTCAACGGCTCAAAATGCATCCCCAAACCCTTGACAGTATGATTTTTCCCTTTTGAAGACTCATTTAGGGTTTCTTCTTTTTCCTTTTTCAAGTGCTCTAGCCAGCTAAACCCTAATTCCCACCTGATTATCCTTTTGTCATGCAAATTTGGCGATTTTTCCAGATTTTTTAGGTTTTCTTTAAGTATTTTTTTAACAAGAGCCTTTACTGAAGTTTTAGAATTAGGGTTTGGAGAAACGGATTTGCTCGCATCGCCATTTGTAAATCGCGGCAAAACCACTCTTAAGCTGAAAACAATTGAGATTTCAATTAATTAGCATCTGAAAAAAACAAAAAAGTTGTAATTCTGTAATGTCAGTATTCAGAAATACAAATAAAGATTTGAAATTTGTTGTAAAAATAATACCTGTTAATATTCAGACAATTGGAGCCTCCATTTGGTTGGTCGATTTTGTCAAGAATTAATTTACTTTCACTTGAAACTCGTACCGGTTTTGAAACCCTAACCGTTGCAGTATATCCACATTGCTTCACAATCACTACTCCTATCGTACCAGTATCCTAATATCCAAATAAAATAAACAAAATATTAACATAATATTATATTAATCTTAATAATATTGAAGTAATATAATAATATTTAGTATTACCTTGACAATTACACTTTCATCAGCAGTGAGTCCTTTAATAAGATTTCTTCTAGAAACTTCCAAATGGGACGAATTTTCCGTGTTGACCAAGTCAACTCTTTCTTCTGTCTTTAAACTAGCATCACTTTCATCTTTTTTGATAATTACATCCAAGTCCCCGATTTTTTCTTCATGCACAATAGATCCTCCATTTGAAGTTGTACCTATAAAATTATCAAATTTCATTAAAAAAAACACTAAATTGATATAAATATTATACATACAATAATCAAAGTTCACAAATATTGATTCTCATAAGCACAAGTACATTATTTTTTTTTTCTAATAAACAACATTTTTACAGACAAATGGCTACTTTTTCCCTTTTATAAAAAAAGCTACAAAAAAGAAACAAGATAACAAAAAAATAGAATTATTTATTTGAAATATTAAAAAAAAAATTAAATTTGATAACTAATATACCTTTTTGCACAATACTTTTGATCAAACTAGTCGCTTTCAAAATCGCGGTATCCAAAAACAGTCCGTGCAAGAGAAAAGCCTTTCTGTCCCTCACGAGTCTCTCCTCTTCAGTTTTGCAAGGAAGCCCCTGTAAAGTCGCAAATTCAGCCGCCCATTTTGTTTTCTCAAATTTACCGTTTCGCCCCTGGCCTCCACTGTCTCCGCCCCAGTTTTCGTCTTCTAGTGGGAGGGAGGAAGGTTCTAGAAGGACTGGAGGCGCCAGCCATGTGTTCGCACGGAATCCGTATGGTAAATTACCAAACTGAAAATATAAAAAGAAAAAATTATTTTAATTTATAATATATGTTATGAAGAATTAAAAGGTGAAATAATAATAATGTTTACCTTGTTATGTTCAACAAAAGCTTTCATTAAGGCATCATAAGCCTGCACATGATAACAAACAAATGACTTGATCAAACAATATTGCAAAATTCCTTCAAATGATTTTTAGTAATATAATTCTACCAGTTTTAATGATTCTAGCAATTTGTTTAATTATTAATTCTTTATTTATTTACAGAAGGTACTGACATTTGAAAATGCGCTGCTGAGTTGTTGCAAGAGATCCACAAGAGAATTGCACATAACGTGCTCTTTTCCAATTGCGTAGAATCCTTTCACTGATGCAACCACATTCCATAGCTTCCCATTGCACACCTTCACCTGCAATTTTTCATCTACAATTCTTCACAAATCTATTTTTGTAATGAAAGAAATAAATTTTTATTTTCTGCAAGAAAAAGATAAAAGAAAAAGATTAAAAGAAAAGGACCTCAAGTTGAAAATAATCGCCTTCTTGCCTCTCAGAAGAAAACCCACATTCATGCCTTTTTATAACTGAAACAATAGAATAATTAACTGTTTTAATACAAATCGATATCAAAACTGCAAAAAAACATGTTCTTATTATTATTTGCATCACAGTCGTGTATTGTTGAGAAAATAAAATTGAGCCCCTGATGTTACTTGAATGTTTATGTTGTTTCATTTTTATAAATTTGACACCTTTTATCCATAAAAAAAAATTATGCATAAAGTAGGCCTCTTTTAATTTAATTCCATTAACATTATTTCAATCAAAAACAATATTTACATGACATGACATCACAAACATGAATGGTAAAACTTCTATAACAAAGGTCGTTGAAAATAAAACGCGTATAAAAAAAGGGAGCTAGCTTACACTGAACAGGAGGAGTGACGTGGCCGAGGGAGAAGAACTCATAGAACTCCCCGAGCTTCGGCGCCGGCTTGATCGCCGTCATGTCAAACCTCTCCGAAATCGCCGGCACCGACTCCGGCACATCTCCGCCAGCCAAAGGGGAAGGCGGCGGCTTGTCATTGCCGGAGCTGCTCTGTTTCCTAAGCTTTCCGAACGCGGTGGTGCAGGCGATGAGGTCGAGCAGTCTGCGTACGTGCGCTGTTGCTTGCTCTTCCGTTGAGTATTCATCTGTTAAGTCAAAAAAATAGGAAAAAAATTAAGTGATTGGTTTTATGGGATGATTGGGCTTTTAGTTGGATTGCTGACCCAATCTATTAATTTTTTTTATTATTTTTTTTTTTTGTGGAGGGTAGGTGATTGATTGATTGATTGCCTAAGTATGATTATATTAAGCGACCTGCTGCTACAGTATGACATACTGTAACACGACTGTTTACGTCGGAATTTAATAATAGTATATATAATTTATTTTCTAATAACAGTATATACATAATAATATATATAATTTATTTTCTAATAATAATATATACATAAAAAGTGAAAATAGTATATAAAAATGGGAAAACAATATATAAAATGGGAAAATAGTATATAACAGTAACAAAATAAGAACTACACAAAGAATAAATAACAGTATATTAAATGACAAAACAATATATAAAATGAGAAAACAGTATATAAAATGAAACAAAACAGTATATCTACAGGGCGTAGTGCTACAGGGCCGTCGTCCTTGCACATTTCCCTTATATTAAATTAAGAAAGGTTTTACAACTATTGCATCCCTTGGTTCAATTCCGTAGAATTCGGAACAATTCGATATATTAATGTTGGAAAACAGTAGGCTTGATAAAGCATGATAAGATGATAAATAACTGGTGGCAAATTTGGGGGAATTTGTTTTTTTGAAATAATGTGAGTTGTTTTTGAAATAATGTGTTTTACAGGCTGGGCTTTTTGTTATTCTAGCACAGCCCGATCAGTCAATTTTGGAAAATAATAGGTGTACAAAATAGGAAGTAAAAGATATTTTTAACTTTGAGTTTTGAAAGAATGAGTGAAGATTTACTGTTCAAAAGGTAATACGATGCTGGAATGATTCCAACTGTAAATTCTTTCCTGAACATTCACACTCCAAAAAGTTACCAACCCCTGATTGATTTGATCAGTCAATCATGAAAATGAAACACAACAAAGAAAAGATAAGAAATCCCCCAAAATGACAACAACAGCCATGAATGCCATGGGATATTATTATTAATTAACTGAACCCACAGTTAAGCAAATGGAGGAAAAAATGGACGGATGTGAGAGGAAATGACGAATTGAGGGGCGTAAGTGGGAAAGAAGAAGAAAAAGGACAGAATGAGGGGTGTATGTGGAAAAATGAGAGCCGTTGAGAGGCCACCTCTTTGGAAGCAGCTCATTGGCTTTTCTTCTGCTCTCAATAGAATAACAGTGCATAATTTTATGCGAAAGGACCTTGATTATTTACTGACAAACATTCAAAAACGGGTTTCACAATTAAATCAAGTTTTGTTTATTATTTAATTATATTTGGGTTTTCTTTGATAAATTATTATATTTGGTTTATTATGTATATTTGAAAGGGAAGAAAATTGATGAGAAGTAGGGACATACTATGATATCAATTATGCAGGAGCAAATGAAATGAGATTTGTAAGCAAGCATTTTTGTATTTTTTTTTTTTTTGAAGGTTAAGCATTTTTGTAGTTTGTACTTCAAAGTGAAATATCTCTAACTAGTAAGGAAATATTTAGCAGTACATTATATTTGACTTGTGGGCAAGAGATATTTACCTATCATCTAAGCATTTTATAAGGCAAAATTGGAAATTTTAAACGTTTTTTACATGATCTTTTGACTAGTATTTTTCAACAACTTATAGAAACAGTAAACCTATCAAAGTTTCATTGGTTGAGTAATTGACTAAATTTGGACTCACAGGAAAAATCTAACGGATTTGAATTATTGATTAATAAGTTCAAATCTAACGTTAATCAGATGTCTATTTTTTTTTTCGAGACAGTATACTGAATTATTTATATATATTGAATTATTGATTAATAAGTTCAAACACAAATATGCCATTTTTACCTCAAAAAAATATGCCATTTCATAAATGTTTTTTAGACACAAAATTATATTATTGGTGGGTGATTATCAGTTACTGGCCAAAAATATAACAGAAAATACCTTTTTTTTTGGAATGAAACAGAAAAAAAAAAAACTTTAAGCACTCGTGTCCAATACTCTAGGGTAAAACTTCCAAAAAGAAATAATTTTTTTTTGATGAAATCCAAAAAGAAATAATTAAAGAAAAACAAAGTGCTAATGCGTGTCAGCAGAAATTAAAATAAGACAAATTTTTTTAACAAAAAAATAAAAATAATAAATTTTAAAAATATAATTCTAAAAATATAAAAGCTTTACTAACCTTCTACAATTTTAAGCACACAAGGCTTTAGTGGTGCAATTTCCATGCTTTCTTCTAATCGCTCACCGCGAACCTAAGAAATTTAATTTAAATTTTCAAATTCATAATTTCAAATATCAACAATTAAATATACAAAGAGCATTTTATATCAATTTTGAGTCCAAATGAGAAATATAATATATGAAATTTTTTATAATTAACGTAAAATTATACCGAATGTGATAAAGAATAATTTGTCAAGTGACATGTTTCTACGTGAGATGCTATTAGCTTTCTCACGTCTAGTATTTTATCCGTAGATATTCCCTGAAATGAAAAAAAATATTATGACATATTTGCATATATTTATATCATTTTTATTTGTATTTGTTATTATTTTTTTATACACAGCATAAGTTTGTACATTGACACACAATGGCATGTTAGGATGCAATGTACGTATATAGTTAAAAACGGCCAAGAAATGTTAAAAATATAAAATAATATAATTAAGGTAATTATAACTTAAGACATTTTCTTATTGTTTGTAATTTTTATAAATTTTTCAAAATAAAAATAGTAACAGAAAAATGGAAAAATACCTTTAGTGTGACCTCTGTTTCGTATGGCGTGACCACTGTTATATCAATGACACTTGGCACAACTGTAATAAATTCAAAACAAAAAAATAATCATAAGAATTTAAGTAACGCATCCTAAATTCCGGTTACAAATGAAAAAAAGGTATAAAAAAATTATTTCATATATATTCTTTTTCATGAATTTTTCATCATTCTCACTTTAATTTTGTCTCTACCCTAAACAGAAAGGTGTAAAAGAAAGAACATATATAATACAAAATACTGGAATTTGCTACATATTTCTTCTTCATTTTCCAACAAAGTTAATAAATATTTTAACAATATCACGTACAATATCCAAAATGCATAAATATTAAATACACAATTGAAGCAGAAAAGATTATCATAAATATAAATACAAGGTTTAATTGCCTGAAACCTTTTCTCACAATTGAAGCGAAAAAGATTTAAGATTAAATAAAAAGGTTTTCATTTAGTTGTCTGAAATTACCTTTCTCTTCTTTCTTCTTCTTCTCGCCTTTGCCTCCTCTGTTTCCTTTTCCTTTTCCAGTCTTTGGCGCCATGAAGAATCAAATCTCCTTCTCTGTCAGTCTTATCTATGTCTTCTCTTCCCGTTCAGTTCAGTCTCACTTAGAGAGAGAGAGAGAGAGAGAGAGAGAGCAGAGGTTTTAGAAGGCAAGAGACGGGAATTGAAGGAGATAGAATAGAAAGGATGAGGGGTGTGTGGGTTTGGGATGAAAGACAAAGATATCTCTTCAATCTTGGCCTCTCGTTTTAATTGAATCCTTGTTTTGTATGCAAAAAATTGGCTCAGTCTCAAGTCAAGTGTTGAGTGAGAGTGTGTATATGAAAGGGTGTGTGACTGTATAATCTCTCTACAATAATTACTTGTATAGTACACCACATTGAGAATTATACATACAGAAGTGATAAATTGTACCTAGTACAATTTGAGAGGAGGTGAGCCAAGAGTTGCAATGTGTCAAATGAGAGTGTCTTGTTGGCATGCCATGCTAATTGCTATGACTGGGCTCTATGCAATTTTTCATTTGATAGGCTAGCTTGTTTGGGCCAATAAGGGGAGTCAATATTATTATAATATTTTATTAGTTTATTAATAATAATGTATATTTTCATCTATTTAATACATATTATATATCACACACATTGTATATTTGATATGAAAGATGTTAAAAGTTTAACAACTTCAATTATATACTTAGATGTGTCAGTTTTGCATTATCTCCGGATATTTAATACATCATTTTTTAAGTTTAAGGTTGTATAAACATATATAGTCTAATTTTCCAACAATCTGGTGGGTCCTCATGTTTATAGTTAAGTTGGACCATATTACTTATTTTTGCATTTAAAGTTTATCAACTTCAATTTATAATTAGATGTGTCAGTTTTGCATTATCTCCGAATATTTAATACATCATTTTTTAAGTTCAAGATTGTATAAACATATATAGTCTATTTTTCCAATAATTTGGTGAGTCTTCATGTTTATAATTAAGTTGGACCATATTACTTATTTTTTGCATTCAACTTACTTAAAACAATGTACATTGAATAGAAGCACGACAAAGACTTAATAATAACCGGGTTGGAACCGGTGACTTTATTGTCACATTTTCATTAGTTGGGCGTTGAATATGCATCACCTCCTTTTGTCTTCATTTATTCACAATCCCACACATTGGCAATTCTCGTACGAAGCAATTTATTAAACCAATTTGACTTGACGCAGTGAAAAAATTAATTTTGAAGTCTAATATGATGCCTTAATTGTTTTAATGTCTATAGTTGGGAAGTGTAGTCAAATATTTTTTTTGAATGATATGTTGTTATGATAATATAATTTTCCGTGTTAATTGATGAACCATATTAATGATATAAAAGTGTTTTTTTAATCTACAACTTGGGTTGAATTATTTTGATATAATCAATTGAGTACTAAGCTTATTTTAATATTTTGATTCAGGTATTTGTTAGTTCTATTATTCAATGTATATTTAAAGTTCATTATGTATTCATAGAGGATGGCTAAAATATTCTTGAGAGCATTTGAGTTTTCATACTCTTGACTTATCATTCATTGGACGTGCATCAAGATTGGTGCAAAGTGACTTCTCTCTCCTTGAAAATTTAAAAATTATTATTTTTAGTTGATTGTACGAATGTTAATGCACATTCAATGAATAATAAGTTAGAGTATGGAAACTCAAATACTCTCAAGAGTATTTTAGCCATTCTCGTATTCATATTCATACATGTATGTGTGAAAGATTCTCCAACAGAGTAATGAACTTAGTTTTTTATGAACATTTTTTTTTGTCTATACAAAGATTATGAATATTTTTTGAGCTCTCTTGTTATTTTTGTATGAGAAGAAAAATATCAAGATCAAGTGATAAAATATAATCTCTCTTTTTTTCTTCGTGTTCTCTATATTTTTTCCTTTAAATTATTCAACAATATTCCCTTCGTACCAACACTTGATGAGATAAAGTAGAATTTTACTCTTTTAATCTTTGCTTTTTACACGAATAGTTCTCATCAGAAAATAAAATACACACAAATGACAAAACAAAGAAAATCCATCAAATAACACAACTATAAATAAAACAAATCCAATATATATACTTAACACAACAACAAAGCTCCTCAAACTACTTATTCATGAGAACTAACCTAAATAAAAACCATATACTTAAAATTAATTCACACAACAATAACAATACAAAAATAAATAGTAAATATACCATTTAATATTTCCAATTATATCATGTGTCGCGATATATCGGTTGTGGGGCCCACTTGAGATGTAAATTTAATTTTCCCGATTTTGCCCCTTCTAAAGGAAAACTTTCTTTGTATTCTTCTTCCATTATCACTCTTGTAAGTGTCAATATACACCTCCCCATAAAATCCTAATTCAAATTAAAAAATATAATATTAATAGATTTATCTTTATTCAATTATACAATGAAGGCCAAATTAAGCCCAACTTAACTTGTGCGATCATTCCTCAATCTAGTATTTAAGACTCAATAAATCTTTAATCATGTTTATAATAAAGTTGAAAGATTATAGATGAAATTATATTAACATACCTTGCCAAATGTATCATGGTCCCACACCTCCAAAATGAGCATATCATGAAGCCCATCTTCAACCACAAAATCGAATGTTTGACCCCACGTTGGATTCAAACTCTCATTTACAACCTGCAAGAAAATCACATTTTTTTAATTACCAAAAATTTAGCAGTAAACTACGATAACTGTACCAAAACATGGTATTATTCAACACACCAAATAAAAAAATTAAATATTTAATTTGCACAAGTTAAGGCTAAACCGAGTCTCAGTTGATGCATAGTGTTACAACTGAGAATCAACCAACACAAATTTAGATTAACTCGACACAAATAAGTCAATAGACTAAACTAAGACAACAAAATACCATATTGAACATCAAAACTTCCGTTCCACTCACCCTAGTCTTATACTTAGTCTTGGCCTTCTTCATATTCAAAACCACATACGGGTCCGACTTCCCGCCGACGTCCATGGCCGGCAGATCCTCAGCCGAGACCACCGTCACCGACAAAACTCCTCTCATTATCACGTCTTTTTTTCTGCTGAGCGATTTGGCGCTCAGATTCCCGTTGCTTTCGCTCCCGTTGTTTTGGGTGTTTTTGATGGTGCGTTCTAAGGAGGTCATGGAGAAGGATTGTGAGAACGGGTTGGAGATCTCGTCCGGCGAGTTGTATGGGCAGTAGAGGAGCTCCAAATGGACCTAAATATTGAGAGGAAAAAGGTTTTAAACTTTTGATACAGATTACTTTTTATGATAATTTACATCATGAATTTAGAAATTTATAGAATGTGAGGAAAAAAGTAGGTAATATGAGATAAGCTTGATTAATATGCGTGAACATATTATCTATACGATCTTAATAAATATATGCATTTCAATATTATCTAATAAATATGCTATCTATGTACCATCAACACAGCATAATAACCTAGGAATTGTAAATTATACATGCATTTTAGATATTTGGAATATTTCATAACAAAGAAACAAACAAAATATCTGACCTGGCCGCGATCCTTCCTGTCCCTTTGAATCTCCAGATCCTTGACCAACTTAACCCAAACATCTTTAACCTTGCCAGGCTGGAGGTCCTTGAGGCTGACCTGGCAGCAGCCAATCAGATCCGCCATCTGGATCCCGTCGTCATCGTAAACATTCACCGTCAGATGCTGCGTCGTCTCGTCTTCGACTATAAATTCAAAGTGCTCATTCCAAATCGGGTTCAAATCATTGTTCTGATCAAAAAATAAATAAAAATAAGTAATTAAAAACATGCAACCATTGTTCTGATCAAAAAATAAATAAAAATAAGTAAGTAAAAACATGTAATCATTGTTCAGATCAAAAAATAAATAAAAATAAGTAAGTAAAAACATGTAATCATTGTTCTGGTTTAAAAAAAAAAAAAAAAAAAAACAAGTCAATTTGTTTTGGGAATGTAGATTTTGTACTTGATTTTGTAAAGAAAAGAAAAGATGAGTTTTTTACGATGGTTTTGCTTCGCTTTGTTTTGTCGGGTAAAGGGCGGATGTGCAAAGTGGCGAACGGATCTGATTTTCCGATTAAGTCCTTGTTTGTTAAGTCTTTCGCTTGGACGAGCTTTACTTCCAGTGTTCCAACTGGTTTGAGTTCCAAATTGCTATAATTATATCACAAAAATTAGAGAAAAAGTTAATGTCATATTTATTTAATACTAGTGGCAATTAAGATCAGTTAAGCCACAATTTAAAAAATAGTATTTAATTTACCTATAATCGCCAGGTATTATTGGGATAACCTTTCTCACTGGCCACATTAAGGTATCTTCAATTGCATTTCGTATCATTCCCTATGAAAACATAATACAAATAAATAAATTAATTCATTAAAATTACAAAAATATAAGGGGAAATTTATAAATATTAAGAGGATTAAATTTAAATAATACATCAATAGCATCAGCAACTCCAGGCAAGGTCGAAAGATCTCCACCAATGACCTTCAGTTTGAAATCCAGTTTTTTCTACAGTAAAAATAAATAAACAAAATATAAAAAAATTGCTTCATCTCATAAAAATAATAAATATATTAATATAATGCGTCACCCCTTCAAAACCTCAAAATATATTTTATTCTCCCTTGTAGGAAGATAGAAATATAACCTAGATATATTTTCTTATTTACAAAGGATATATTAGATTTTTAAAGATTTTGCGAGGGTACAAATAAAATTATACATCTAAAAAGATAAAATTAATTTTTAATATTTTTTTTTACCTTTTCTCTTAATGAAAAACAGACCGCACCAAAACAAGGAAGCTGATCAACAAGCGGTTTAAACATTAACCTAAATACCCCTGTGAAGCCAATATCTTTGACCTAAAACCATAAAAAATCAACAAAAGAAAATATGTAAATATGAAAAAGAAGAAAAAATACAGGGAGAATCTTGTAAAAAAGAAGGAAAAGTTGTACCTGAATAGGAAGAGCGACACCAAGATATGTTTTAACATCAAGAATAATACTTGGATTTGCGTCCCAATTCATTTCTAATTCCATTGTGATTCCTGACTCATCTTCTTCAAGTATTGAAATTCCTTTTTAAACAACAAAAATAAAAAATGCAAATTAACTTATCAATTAAATTATCTTATGATCTTGTGAGTTTACTGCACAATAGGTTGGCAAATTGAGGAAAAATTGGGTTAAAAAATGAGAGTAAAATGTGTGATTTTAACAAAATTGAAGTTCTAATTAAGAAAAATTGTTCTAAATTGAGGAAAAACTGGGCTAAATTGAGGCTTTAATTTGAGTTTAATTGCGAATTAAAATGAAATACAATTTAAAGGAAATGTGAGAGCTCGTACCAGTGAATTGCGGGGCGACGGTACCAAGAGTGAGTTTTGAGAATTTTAATGAAGCCAGAATTACAGGTCTGTATTGCTCAAGAGTCGGTTCTACTGACGTTCTTATTAATTCAGATGCTGCCTGTCAAATTAAAATAATTAAATTAATAAAAAACAAAATGTGAAATTTTGAAGAAACTTGTATCCCTAATTTACATACGTCGTTTACAAAAGGCCAAATCTTAACCAGCTCTTGATTCAGCCATTTTAACTGCACATAAATAATAACAAAACTCATATTAGGCTATTAGAATATTCAAATAAGTTCAAATTAGCAAATTAAAGCAAATTAAATGATAATTATTAATTAATAAATATACCTTTTGGCGTCTTGAAAAAACGACCCAAGAAGGGTACACATCAGCAGGTAGAATCTTTCTAGAATCTTCCACTGTCATTCTTGCAAAACTCGCAATTGTAGCAGCCTGTACCAACAATTGTATGGAATTGTTACAAATGAATACAAACAGCATTTTTAACTGATATTAAGTTCTAAAGATGTCAAATTTTTAACTAACACACAGAGACACACATAAAGCACTCCACTTTATTTACAAATAATATCGATATTCAAATCAATGAGTCAAAAATAAGTTGAAGCTTAAATCTTCCCACTTCCACAAACTCAATTTCATAAAAAAAACCAATCAGATTTGATTTTTTGTATTAAATCAAAATGCCAAACACCCAAACTTCAATTGGGAACAATCAAAAATCCTAAATTCGTCAGTAACGCAAGCTGCCAGTTCAAAAACCGATTAACAATCAGATTCAACCAGATCCGTACCAATTCACTGCGCTTCCTGGACCTGGCATTCTCTTTCTTCGCAAATGCAACAATCAACCCAATCCCGAATGCAATTCCAATCACCAACCCGAGCAAAAACGCCATAATCTCCCCTCTTCTCCTCTCAAAATTCTCTAGTCCTCACTTCTCAGCAGAATTAATAATTGACAAAAGGAAAAAAAAAATCCAAACGGAGAGAAGGAGACAAAAGGACTCGGCCAATAATATATAACGGATTATTGGAATTAATAAATTCGGTGAGAGAGTAAATTAATGCTTAGTGAGGTTTAATTGGAGATTTTAAAGACTAAAAGCGAAAGACAGATCTTGGAAGAAAGGACTTTATTGGAAAAAAAATAAGGGGGATTGGAAAGTGATGGGGTTTTAGGAAAGAAAGGTTTTGAAATGTATAGATAGATTTGGTCTATAGGAAGACCAAATAAATATGGTAAACATTCGTCGTTTTATTTTAGAGATATATTCAGTTCTGGCTTAAATATCTCACCTGAATGTCATATACTATATTTTTATAATATTTTCAATTATTCAACTTTATACACACAGCTAATTGAAAAATATACCTTTAAATATTAATATAATTTTATATGTTTATTCTACTTTTTTATATATTAATATATATTTTTGAATTTTTTTTATATTTTTATGAATTTCAATGCTGATAATTATAAATAAACTGATGGTATATATCAATTCTTTTTATTATAATGCGTAATACATGTTATGGAATAAAACAAATGTTTTTAGTGTTGTGAAGCCAAAAAAATACATTTTACAAGAAAAATGTTATATTTACAAATCCAGATTCAAGATTAAACTCAGAAACTAAGGGGATAATCAAAGATTTGATAATATACACATACAGGACATCAATAACACATTACTATAGTTTGAATATACAAATTTAATAAAACCGAGTCTAAGCAAAGTTGAAGAGAAAACGGGCACACTTCAAAAGCAGTCGGTGAGCTGGGTGCATTAATGAGCAATCATAAGGGAGACTTTTAAACACACCCCAAGTTTTTCTGAATATTCAGAAAATCATTTAATATTTTCCCTATTTTTCATAGCAGTTAACTTACATATTTTCATTCAATTAACTTTTTCTTAAACCAAAGTACGATTAACAAGCATGTTTTAAATCTAATATTTTTTTTTGAATGTTTTTGAATAAGTAAGTCTAATTTTCTGCAACACAAAATAACAAATAAGTAATACATAATGTGATCTTATATTCTTATTTTCTGTAACACAAAATAACAAATAATTAATAGATGTTGGCGGCAAACCAACTTCGGATGACCTCGCTACCGTACTTACTGTCGTCCAGGAGGCGGAGACTAGCCTAGCAGTTGCTGTTGCTGTGGCTGAGATGGAGGTGGAGATGGAGGAAGAGCTTGCAGCTATGGTTATCACTAAGGCGGAGCTTGTGGTTGAGGCTCTTCTTGTCGGAGTTGTGGTGAGGGGCACTGTGGCCGGTCATTTGGCGGTGCGAATCATGGTGGCGAACCGAGTGCCATAGTTTTGATTGTGATATGTATCTTCCACTTCCCCTTTTCCGAAATTAATACATGTTAATCGTATATTGGTTTCCTCAAATATCTTAAATACAGTTAAACTATTAGAAAATAGTACAAATACAATTAATGTTGTCATTTTATTTGAATTGTTACAATATTTTCATACTTATAAACAATAAGATTCACACTCAATTTATGCCCTAGTCATGTTTTTCTTGAAATCATGCTATTGATGTGTAAAAAAAACTCATGAAAAGCTTGTATATTCTTTTATTTTTCATATTTTATTGTAATCTCTCACACATATCTCATTTCAAACATTCACCAATTAATATTTAATTGGGCTGATTGTAATTTGGATGGCTTATAAATCAAAATTTTGGGTTGATTCAAATTATTAAATTGGCCCATGACCGGCAATCAAATTCACATTTAACCAATGTATTAGTCAGCTTCTCTAATTTGATTTCTTCAAATTGTGATTCGGCATATTGCAGACGACCAGGTTCGTCTTTTTTTTATTTTTTTTGATTGCACACGACCAGGTTCGTCTTACTTTTACTTTGATGTTTTCCCCGTTAGTTGATTGTTTTTAGTGAAAGATGTATACTTCCTGTCAAATTTTCCATCTCTTAACCTGAATCTCATATTAGCTTTTAAAAGTTTTACAATAAACATTAAATGGTGAAGAAACTTCAAGTTAAATCATACAGATCAATTTGTGAGGAAAATCTCAAATTATACGATTTGTTGGAAAATATTGATCTTAGGAAAAACATCAAATAATACAAAAAGAACTGAATATTTAAAGTTGGCCATCTGAACAAAAAAATTCAAATTATTCAATTGGCCCATGATCGGCAATCAAAATCACATGTAGTCTGTAGATATAGCCAACGTATTAGTGATTTTTTTTTATATACCATTTTTTTCAAAAATAAACTAATATTTACCACTGTTTTGAAAATAATTGAGTAACTACCATTTCCGCAACTACTAGTGGCGGAACATGTGAATTTTATAATTTTTCAAAAAAAAAATTAATTAGTGAAAAAACGTGTTCCGCTACTCCCACTGGTGGAATAGGGGAAAAATTTACCTGTTCCGCCACTTCCACTGGCGGAACAGAAAAAAAATTAATTTTTTCTCAAAAAAAAAAAAAAAATTTGTTTTTCATCTTCCGCCGCTGCCATTGGCGGAACACTGTTCATTTGCACTAATTAATCATGTTTAGTCAGTCAAATGAGAAATTTTTGAAAAAACTGAAAATTCACATGTTCCGCCATTAGTAGTGGCGGAAATGGTAGATACCACATTATTTTGAAAAGGATGGTATTTACGGTTTATTTTTGATGAAAATGGTATTTAAAAAAAATCCGTATTAGTCAGCTTCTCTATTTTGATCTGGTTTGATTTCTTCAAATTGTGATTTGGCATAGTTGGTTTATTTAGATTTGATACGACCGGACTCAAAGTTTTTTTTAGAATACACAATAGGCGATTGTCTATTGTTGCTTATATTATGAAAATAAAGCGTTCGTATTTACAACCAGTTATCACATTTCCAAATAAAAAGAAAAATAGAAAATAGAAATAAGAAAGAAGTTACAATTTTTCTACAATTCTACCTCACTCGATCAGATTATGTCATTAACCATTATTCCTCTACTCGAGCATCATTTTGATGATTCTTGTGGCAATAGCTCGATGATTTGAGGCAATTCCGTTGAAAATCCGGTTATTTCTTTCCAACCAAAGAAATCACGTCCTGGTTAGCCAAGTAAAATCCCAACACTTCCTTGTGGTTGAATCCATGTAGTTCCCAATATGTAGCCAGAAGTTTAGCGTTGATGTCCCATTGTAAAGTATGGTAATATTTTCCGTTTGCGCTAGGTAGCTCCATACTCTGTTTGAATATTCACATTGGCTGAAGATGTGATTGGTTGACTCTGCCGCTTTCTTGCATAGATAGCATATAGACGGGCCCATTATGCCTCGTTTATGAATATTTGGGAATGTCAGAATCTTATTGTTTAAGGCTAATCAAGCGAAGATCTTCAACTTGAGGGCACCTTTGATCTTCCGTAATCTTTGTGCCCATGCACATTGAATCCCTAGATTTATAATGAAATCATACGCCGACCATGTAGTGAACTCGCCATTGCTAGTCCATCTCCACGTGGGGTTTATATTACTTTCTAAGAATGTATAGAAAATCAGGATTATGTGGATTAGATCTTTAATGAAGAAAGAAGAGATCGAGTTGGGAATGTTCTTGATGTCATTTGCATCTACTATATTATATAGTTATCTTAGAAGCGAGGTCCAGATGTAATTTTCCCCATTTTGGACTTGCCAAAGAGATTTTAGAAGAAATATTTTATTCCTCGCTTTTAGGTTTGGTAGCCTTATGCCACATGATTTTTTCGGTAAATAGACCTTGTTCCATTTGACTAGATTATATATCGGAATACATTCTTTGTCTCCTCGTCAGAAGAAAGACCGTATGGCTTTATTTATGTCATTGAGTACCCCTTTAGGTATTAAAAATACTTGCATTAAGTAAGTTGGCAAAGCTGATAAAACTGTCTGTATTAGAATTATTCTCCCTTCATATGAAAAATATTTGTCTTTCCACCCTGCTAATTTATTTTGAGTCGATTTGATCAGAGGCATAAAGCTTATTTTAGTTGGTCTTTTTAAAGAGAGTGAGAAGCCAAGATATTTTGTAGGAAGATATTATTTTTCGTAGTCTAATATGGACTTAATCGCATTATTTAAATTATCAGGGTTGACAATCGGGAAGAAACCACTTTTATTCTTATTTATTTTAAGCCCATAAATCATGCCATAATACTCTAGAGTTAAATTAATAATTTTTAGATTATTCCCATCCTACTAATTTTGTTGTTTTTCCCGTTAATTTATTGTTTTTAGTGAAAAAGGTATAGTTCCTGTCAAATTTTCCATCTCTTAACCTCAATCTCATGCTGGCTTTTACAAGTTTTAGAATAAACTTTAAACCGTGAAGAAACTTCGATTAAATCATACAGATCAATGTGTGAAGACAATCTCAAATTGTATGATTTGTTGGGAGAAAAATATTGATCTTTGGAGAAACATAAAAAAAAATACAAGAAGAACTGAATCTTTAAAGTTGGTCATGGGAACCAAAAAAGTTCATTAATTGGAACTGGAGATGAAGAAGCCGATTGCAACAATTCAGGCCTATATCTCTCTGAATTGTAGGCTCCACGTTTGTAACTAACTGCTGATTTCCAGTGCATAAGACCATCTAGGTTTATAATCCATATATTTCTATGACAATGTCAAATTCTGATTAGGCTAGACTTTCATCAAAAGATAAATGGTAAAATTACACAACTAGTAATTTCGATGTCTAGTATATTAACAGACCTCGATTGTTCACATAATTATTTCTGGAACTAATATATTTAGTTTGTAATTTATTCATCCTAGCTAATTTTAGTCAATAATTTTGACTGAGAACTTACAAAACAAATTTTATTTTTCTTACTTTTATCTGAGTCACGTAATGTATAAGAGAGTTGACACAGATTACTAAAATTTGATTTTGATTATTGACCAAGTAATTTATTGTTTGTTATTAGTATAATTTTGATGCATATGAATGATGTACTGATGGACATATGCTAGTTTCCTTTTTCATTATTATTCATCTTTTAACCAACAGCCTTTTTTATGGCATTCTATATTTACTTTGTTTTCTCAAATAATAAATGTGAAAAAATAAAGGTGTAGCGATAAAAAAAAAGTTAAAATAAGTAAGTAATGGACGTTTAATCGGAATCAGAAGAGAAAGAAAAGGAATCAGGATAAAAATAGAGGGGCAAAATAGGAATATTAGTTCGCTCTCCAAATCAAATAAGCCTTCTTCTCCCTCCCTTTTCGGTTTCTCTATCATTCTCATTCTCATTCTCTCATTCTCTCATTCACTCTCTCTCTCTGTTTTCTCCATTTTCGATCAATGGGGAAGGTTTTTGTTGCATGTATGGTTGTCGGGGCCGCCGTGGTCGGCGGCTCCGTCCTTTGGTGGGCGCGCGGCCGTCGTTCCCGCCATGGTGGTGCAAAATCGGGCGGCAACACCACTAGCACTACGGTGGTTGTGTTGTTACAACAGGTCGTGGTTAGTCCGATTGTTTACGGCCTGACTCCGAGCGTGGCTGCAGTTGCTCCTCCGACTCAGGTGGTGGAGGTTACGGAGGAGGAGGAGGAGGAGACGGTGGCTTCAGCTGTAGTGGAGGAGACTCCGGTGATTATGATTCCCGTCCTTGAGGATCCGCCGGTTGCAGTCGATGATGCACTCACGGTGAGTTATCCTTCTATGTTTGAAGCTTGCTTTGATCGATTGAAATGGATTTGACCGATTCTTGCTTTGGAAATCTTGTTGTGGATTTATAATTCTGATTTCAAGATTTAGAATGATCGAGTTTGATCTGTTGTGTTTAAGTTTGATCATCTTATTCGATCAAACCTTTTTTAATTGCATTTGTAATTCAAGTAAAGATCCGATCTTGCATCAATTCCGTGCATTTGAATGTCTGATTTGATGTTTGAAAAGATCTTGTTTGATTGAATTTGTTTTTCAGTTAAAGATTCAATCTTGAATCGCTTCTTTTTGAATCTTGAATCGTTTTAATGCATTACGTATATTCTATGAATGAATTTGATGATCTGATGCTACTTTATGAAAAGTTATAGTTTAATTGCATTTGTTTTTCAATTAAGGATTCAATCTTGCATCGTTTTTGTGCATTGCATTAATTCAGTTGCATTTATTGTTCAATTAAAGATCGTAATCTTGCATAGTTTGTATGTATTACATTTAGATTACATAAGTTCTGTCAATATTCAAGAATTCAAACTGCACATTTCATGCATCTCATCTGTAGTTTACATTACATAATTTCTATTCATATTTAGATAGATTCATTGTTCGTTCATATTTGATAAAATGTAGTTTAATTGCATGCAATTGTTCAATTAAAACTCCAATTAGTGCATTACATATATAGTTTTTGTCAATGTTTAAAGATCATTCATTACGCTTCTCATGTATTTAGTTTAGCTACATTTATATATCTGATGCTCCATTTATGAAAATTCTTCTTTAATTGCATCACTGTCAGTTAGAGCTCCAATTTTACATCGTTTTGAATGCTTTACATTACATATACTCAGTCATGCATGATCTGTTGTGTCACTATTTAGATATAGTTCCTTGTTCAAATTATACATCTCATGTCAATGATTGAAAATATTCCTTTAATTGCATATATTGTCCAATACAGCTCCAATCTTTCATAGTTTGTATTGCTATGCATTCTATTAGATATATCTGAATATCTGATCATTGAAGAGTTTTAGTTTAATTGTATTTGTATCTGATCATTGAAAATATCTTGTTTAATTTATATAGGAGGTGGCCAAGTCGGAGACTGCTGTTGCTTTGGCTGCGGTCCGTCAGGCGGAGCAGGCTGAGGTGGAGGCCCCTTTGGCTCCTGTGGTTGCAGTCCCTCAGGCTGCTTCAGCTCCGGCAGGCGGTGATGAGCTAAATGTAAGATTTTTTTCAGTCAATGTTTGAAAAGCCCTAATTGCACATTACATAGATTCTGTCATTACATACATTACATAGTTTTTATGCATCACATTATATGAAAAGTAAGTTCTAATCGCACTTGTCACGCATATATTGTGCCACTAGTACTATGTAGTTTAGACACATCCATTGTTTAATTGAAAAGCTACAATTATACATGTGATGTGCATATTGAGGAAATCTGGTCTAATTTCATGTACTGTTCAATTAAAGCTTCAATTTCACATATTGTTTGTATGAATTGCATATAGATTCTGTCAATATTTGAAAAACCTTAATTGCACATTACATAGATTCTGTCATTAGATACATTACATATTTTTTATGCATCACATTACATAAATTGCATGTACTATTCAATCAATGCTCCAATATTGGAAAATTCTGTCCATACCTGAACAATTCTTTTTTACACTCTTGCATGCATCCCTTGTGTCAGTAATATTCATCAGATTGCTCCAGTTTTAAACTTATACATATTCAATAACTATATGCTGACATATCCTAAACTCTTCCTTTCTGTTTTGTAAAACTACAGTTTCCCATCAGCATGCAGTTCCTGAAAGAGCACCGCCTGTGCTTCAACTGCTTCGGCAAGGGGCACCCCTCGGCAGTCTGCAGGAACCGCAGGTTCCCGCGCTGCATGAATTGTGGCACGTTCGGCCACAAAGCATATAAGTGCTTCTCTAAGGCCCAGGCCTAGTAAGCACTGGTATAAAAAAACTGATTTTTTAACATATTTACTTACATAAATTAATTAAGTCCCTGACGTGTGTATAAACACAGGGCCCAAGTGTTAGTACTTGGTTTAGATTTTTTTTTTTTCTATTATCTGGCCAGTAGAAAATCGAGTGTAACCCTTTTCCTTGTGTGGTTAAATTTGTGGGTTTTTATGTGGGATTATGTGGGGTTTTGTTGTGGGTTTTTACACGAGGAAAAAGGGTTATAACTCTATTTTATTAGTTAATATTTATGGACCAGATTCTTTTAGGTTATTATTATGGTTGATGTGGTTGTGGTAGTTTACTTTTTTATTTGTAGTTATTTTGTGATCTGGCCCAGTAGGAAATAGCCCTAAATCCTGTGGGATTTTGTGGTTTTTTGTGGGAATTTTGTGGAGCTGTGGTTGTGTAGATTCGGGGTTAGGGCTTTTCCAATTTTAAAACTTTTTTGGGACCAGTTTGTTTATTTGGATGTGTTTATGGCTGTTTATACTGTGGTTTATTTAGTACAATTGTGGATGTGGGAAATTCTATGTTTTTTTCATTTTCGCTTTCATTTTCTTAATTAATTTTGTGATTGTTTTATGAGTTTTGCATTTTATAATTCAATGTCAAATCATTTAGTTCCAGTTTGTATATTCTTTTTCATTAGTTTTGACATGATAATATGTTGGTACCCACTCAAATCATATTTTTCTCAAATTGGAGAATATTACCCTTAATTATTAGTTCACCTCACAATTAGTAATGAACAGTTTACTTCACAATCTTTCCCCTTTGAATCAATAATGTCTCTCTAATGATCCTGACACAAAAGAGTAAGGAAAAAAATATAGTTTCAATAAATAAATTAATAATAAAAATCTAGTTTTCATGGGCGACGTAGAATTACAACCATAACATTAAGAATTATTTAAATCTAATAATTATTTTGCCACGGTACAAGAAACACAGTTTACTAAAAACCAAGTATACTGCACAACAAAAACGGAACCTTCTACAATTAGTAATCTAAGAAGTAATTTCAAATCAATAGCTTTATATTTAAGAGCCTGGAAATAATATTTTTAGTAGTAAAATTACCTCATGTGGACGCAGAGAAGATGTGCTTATGAGATGAAACCATAAGCTAAAAGCACAAGGGACCATATCATGCATGAAGCGAAGTAATTCTAATTTCGGCTTTCAACTCATGACTCACTGCACAACAACAACATGAAAATGTCTCTTTTTGAAAAAAAGGAATGATCACACTTGAAGAATTCTTTGCAAACAGAACATGACTACAACTTGGCAACAAGGATTCAATAAATTTTTGGCTCGACCCTAGTACCTGTTGTATTATTATTATTATAATAATAGTAAATTTTATAAATTTGTTATCTAGCAGTTACAAATATCAAAATGGAGTTATAGAGATTATATCAAAATATTGAATAGGGGTGTTAAATAGGGAGGTTATGAGTAGAAATTTAACCTCACAATTTGAGCTCTTTAATTATCTATTACTCTACTCTCCTTTAAAAATAATTTTAGTAAAGAATTTAGGGAGTAGAAATAATTCTCTCTCTCCATCCAGAAACATTCTTCTCTTCCCCTCTCCAGATAGAAAATAGAAGTATGATTTTCATATGATACATATATGATTCATTATCGACTTCCAAAACAATGGTCGAAAAATCGATGTTAGAAGCTTCATTTCTTTCGAAGTGGATGTCATCCATTTCGTGATTATGCTATCGGCATGGATTTGAGAATTCACTTGAGGTGTAGAACCTTGGAGGCTGGATTACCAATATTCCATGCACAAGAGCGCGGAATTCACCTTTATACCAGTCGCGACTCGATCGCACGGCTACACCATGCTTGTTCTTGATTTTACTTACTATTTTCTATTAATTAATTTGATTTTATTCATCAAATAATTATCTATTTTATAGATCTGAACTAGCAGTACCAACGCCAACCGATAGCTAAATGTATTCCCATGCAACCAACAAAAATATTTCACTCAGAGAGGTCAAATGTTCCGGAGGCGGTGCATTAATGTCAGGCAGGGCACTTAATACCATCTTACAGAGAGAGCTAGAAAACCTCTAGCTGAATTGGACATGAATTAATAGAATTATGCAAGACAGCACGAGACACCAAGCTCTCTCTATTGATATATCAATTCATTTAATTCAATGTCAAGACAGCACGATTTTGTATTTTTTAGCATTTTTTTAATTCAATGTCAATTCATTTAATTCCAGCTTGTATATACTTTTTCATTAATTTTGATACGGTCTATTGATACTAACTAAAATCCTAGTTCTCAAATCATACATGTATTACATTTTCTCAAATGACACTTCCTATTTCTAACAATCATACATCTTTGATTTAGATCCTACACTCAGTCTTTTCCCCTTGAATCAATAGCTTCTAATGGTCCTGACACAAAAAAGAGTAAGGAAACAAACTATATTCTGTAAAGAATTTAATAACAAACTAGGTGGTGATTCTGGGTCAAGTAACTAAGTTCAAAAACTATTTTTTCATGGGTGATGTAGAATAAAAACCTAGTAAGAACTAAGAAGTCCAATCATTATTTGACTAGGGTACACGAAACGCAGTTGACATAAAGTATAGATATTACATAAGAAACTGTATTTGAGATTTCAAGCCCATGGAAAGAAAAAGCATATTTTATTCCCATGAGCGTAGAGGATAAGCTAAATAAAACACTTACTTTAATAAAAATGGTATATTGAATTCAAATATAAATACTTAAATCACATTATATAGTTAATGACAAGTATGATATCTTTTTATCATTGCTTTTAACAGTATGACATTTTATAATCATGCAAATTGCAAGAAACACCATATATGTTTAGACAATAATGAGCTATCATACTTTTAGCTCCAACTACAATAAACATTACATGAAATGGTGTTTTAATATACCAAATGTGGTTGGGTAGGAGTAAAGTGTGAGTAAACTAACCAATAAAATTTGAAATGGCATGTAATTCACAAAATAGAAAAAATATTTAGCCTCTGTTTACCAAAATAAATTTAGCCTTCATTTAATTGAAATACAAAAAGACAATAATTCAAATTTTACTGAGATCGATTAAATAGGTGAAACATAATATATTTTATTTCTTCTATAAAATTTTTGGGAAGCTTACAAAAATATAAAATCGTGGGAACAACAAAGTATTCTTAGTTTCAGTTAACACATAGAACAGTGAAGTAAAGTGTGTTCCTTACTAGAATTCCTTATTAAACTAGTAGTAATTTGTAATTACAATAGTTCAATCAGGAAATCTGATTAATCAAAAGACAACAATAAAATAAAAATGAATAACAAAACAAACAAAACAATATTGAGCAATACATATGCAGCTCTATCACCTAATCTAAATATTCTACTAATTATTATTCTATACAATTACACCAATTATTTGATTTTAAAACGAAAAAGAGAACTACAATAAACTCAACTATAAAGAATATAAACTCTTCAAAGACAAAGGATAAACCTTGCGAAATTTTTCTTCTAATTAAAGCCTCCAAAATATTTAGTTAAATCAAATTTTCCGAGCCGAAGTCTTTTCCAACGATTCTTCAGAAGAAAAGGGTGCAAACCCAAAATATGCTCTGGCATAAAATCATGCCTCGTCAATATTCCAACCACTGGATCTCTCTGTTTAGTTCATAATAAAAAATAATTTAAATGAAAAGTTATAAAATACTTGTACTCGTTATAAAAAATACGGAGATTGCAAAAAAAGCCCCCTGCATATGATGAAATCTCAAAAAATCATATCAATGGAAATTGCAAAAAAAACCCTACCATTAGATAGAAGTCAACACCGTTTACTTGAATTTTTTTTTTTGAATCTTAGTTAACATTTCTGTCTCTCTATCATAAGACCACTTCCTCTGTATCATTCCCTATAAAAATATAATACAAATAAATACATTAGTTAATCAAAATAAAAGATTATGAGGGGAAAATTATAAATATTAAGAGGATTAAATTTAAATAATACATCAATAGCGTCAGCAACTCCAGGCAAGGTTTGAAATCTAGCTTTTTCTACAGTAAAAATAAATAAACAAAATATAAAAAAATGGCTACATCAAATTAAAAAGAATAGATATATTATTATTATCATGTGTCGGCCCTTCAAAACCTCAAAATAAATTTTATTCTCCCTTTAAGAGTATAGAAATGTAACCTAGATATAATTAATTTCTTATTTCCAAAGGGTATATTAGATATTTAAAGATTTTGCGAGGGTACAAATAAAAATTGTACATGAAAAAAGAAAATTTATTTTTCTTACCTTTTCTCTTCAGGATCAACGAGCGGTCTAAACATTAACCTAATTACCCCTGTGAATCCAATATCTTTGACCTAAATCCATAAAAAATCAACAAATAATTTAAAACTATAAAAAATCTTGAGGGTGTTTTTGCAAAAAGAAAGAAAATAAATTGTACCTGTATAGGAAGAGCGACACCTAGATATGTTTTAACATCAAGTATAATACTTGGATTTGCGTCCCAATTCATTTCTAATTACATTGTGATTCCTGACTCATCTTCTTCAAGTATTGAAATTCCTTTAAAAAACATAAAAAACAATTAAAATAATAAATGCAAATTTAATAAATTAGTCTTATTAGACAGGAGAAAAAGAATAATAACAAATATGCTTTACTAATTGAAAATATTCGAACGTAAGAAACTATCAATTCCTTAATTTATTATTGGTATATTCGTTAGTTTATTGCACAATGGGGTGTCAAATTACGGAAAAGCTGGGTGTAAAATGACATATTTACATGACTGAAGGCAAAAATAATACGTTAAATTGAAGCTTAGTAGCATAAAATAAACCGAGGCTTAGTTGAGTGTAATTAAACAATTTAAATTGAATTATTTGGAGAAAATGTGTGAGTTCGTACCAGTGAATTGTGGAGCGACATTACCGAGAGTTTGCTTTGAGAATTTTAGTGAAGCCAGAATTACAGGTCTGTATTGCTCAAGAGTCGGTTCTACAGAAGTTCGTATTAATTAAGACGCGGCCTATCAAATAATATTCCGATTCTTGTGAAAATTAATCTATATCATATTCAAAACAAATATATTCCATCCGTACGATTGAAATTTGGATTTTTGATAAATTTTGGTCACAAGCAACATCACAAACAAAATCCGGACTTTGCTTGTACAAGTTGTTTAATCATCCTATATATATATATATATATATATATATATAGCTTGTAGTTGCAATCCATTGAAAATGAATGAAATTTATGTAGATTGATTTCATTGATATAAAAAAAAAAAGATTACAATAAAAGAAGAAAAAAGAAAAATCAAGCAGAAAAAAGAAGAAAAATACTCCACTAGAGGTGGACTTATTAAATTACGTTGTGATATTGCGCGACGGGTTTGGGACGACCCGTGCGTGATGGCTGGCGTCACGCCACATCAGCCAAAACACGATGACGATGCAATGGATCTCCAATCGGCGCCTTCCAGCTGAGTAGGCAACGACGACAGCATGACAAGATGACCCTGACTGCTGAGATTTGAAAACAGAGGCGTAGCACAAAAACAGTATATAGATGATGATATAACAATTCAGACAAAAAAATGGTATATGTAATAGTATAACATTCTGATATAAACAGTATATATAATTCAGACGAAAACGTATATAGATATGATATAACAATATATAATTCGAGACAAAACAACATATAAATGATGATATAACATTTCGAGACAAAAAAATATCATATATATATATATATAGTAAATATATATAATTCGAGACGAAAACAATATGTAAATATGATATAACAAGTATATAATTCGGATAAAACAAGATATATATGACAATATATAATTCGGACAAAAAATAATATATATTACAATGTAAGATGTAATATAACATTATAAATATATATATATATATATATATATATATATATATATATATATATATATATATATATATATATATATATATTTCTTCACCCGACAAAATAATATATACCGGACCGTCGCATTGGAGAAGAAGAGAATGACGAGAAAAAAAGGTAGAGGCGCCGGCGGTTGAGAAGTGCGTCACGCACGGGTCGTTACCAGAACTGTCGTGATATCCAATTTCCCTATTATATTTTAGCAAAGCTCTGTTTCAGTTATTGATTTTTCTTCTTTAATTTCTCTTTCCTTATTACTGTGTTAATTCAGTGTAAGAAACGATAATCTTGTTGTGAAGGCCTTTAATATTCTCAATTTTCTACCTTTCTTCCTATTCTAAATTTAGACTAACTGATTAATAAATAATGAATCTACATTCATAATAATTAACAAAACTTGTTCCTGAGAATAAAAAAAACAGAACTTGTCATTTCTGACATATTTTCTTCATCTTTCAATTGGTGCTGCTCCAGTTTTCTCAAGTAAGTCAATTATGATTAGATTAATTAAATACAAGGGAAACAACTCAAAGAACGAATTTCCTCCCATCGTAAGGCTCTCATTTTCTCTCGTTAAACATGACAAAGATTTAAACACTCCAAATTTAGTATCTTTGGGCCCTTATCATCATGAAAATCCGGAATTTCAAATCCCAACTATCACAAAAGCAAAAGCTGATTCACTGGATTTTTTTTAAAATAAGCACAACATGCGTGTTGAAGATCTGAGACGTATGATGAGTGAAGTTTTCACCATGGCCAAAAATTGTTACTGGGTTTTGGGATCCAGTATTTCAGAAGAAGAATTCTTATTTGTTATTTTACGAGATTCATGTTTTATGATGCATGCATTGGAAAGTGCAAGAAATAATTTTACACAAGATGCTTATTTCATCATATCAGGATACCAATTTGATGCGGGGGTAATTATCCGGGATTTGATTTTACAGGAAAATCAAATCCCGTTCGGGTTTGTTAAGGAACTCTACTGGAACCTTGGGGGAAATGAGAATGCAGTAGATGAATTGGCAACGAATTTTGTAGAGTCGTTGCTTAATGAATATGGAAACTCTGTGAATATTAGTAATAAGCCTCTCCAATTTGAGCATCTCTTGCATTTGACCCATTTATATCTTAAGCCTAATGTACCGCAAATTGAGGGTACAAATACTACCAATATGTTTAAGAAAACTTTCCAGTTTCTGACTACAAGAATATATGGCAAAAAAGAGGTTTTTGGGAAGAAAGAAGTAAGACGTAGTGTGGAATCTGCTGAGGTATATTACAATAGTGGAATTACATTTAAGAAAAAAATGGGGAATAATCATTCAATTTTGGATATAGAATTCAAAAATGGAGTTCTTATAATTCCATTTATTAAGCTAGACAAGTTTATGTGCACTCTTTTAAATAACTTGATGGCTTTTGAAGATGCAAGATATGACTCATACGTGATGGGTTATTTCTACATGTTGTGCAGTCTTTTAACCACATCAAAAGATGTCGAAATTTTGGTGAAAAAAGGAATAATAGAAAATGGGCTGAGTAACCCAGAAGAAATCTGTAAGCTATTTACATATGAGCCGATTTTGTTTTCCATCTTTTGCACAGATCAAGAGAAGTTTTATTTAAAAGACATAGTAGGTGAAATGGAAATATTCAGAAATAAATGGTATACTAAGTTAAGAGTTGAAATATGGAGGGTCTTCTCAAACCCACGCATCGCATTGAATATGATAAAAATGTTTGTGATTCAATGCCTTTTCTTCACGGCAGTATTATGTGCGATTGATCTCATTTTTATCAAATGATTGTATATAATTTTAGCGTAACATATTAGGATTTCTTTTGTACATTTTCAATCCTTTGTAGGAAATTAGAGCAGATATGGGATTTTTTTTTATGTACCTTCTTATTGTAGGTTAATCACTAATTAAATTAATAAAAAAACAAAAAGAGAAATTCTCAAAAAGTCACACTTATTTTATCGGTAATACGTCAGTAACCTTAATTTACGTTTACGTACCTCATTTACAAAAGGCCAGATTTTAACCAGCTCTTGATTCAACCATTTTAACTGCACAAAAGAAATAACAAAATTTAGGCACAAAAAAAAAGACCATTTGAATGTCCAAATAAGTTTAAACTAGCAAATGAAAGCAAATTAAATGCTACTTATTAATTAATAAATATGCCCTTTGGCGTCTTGAAAAAACGACCCAAGAAGGGTACACGTCAGCAGGTAGAATCTTCCACCGCCATTCTTGTGAAACTCGCAATTGTAGCAACCTGTTATAACAATAGTGTAGAATTGTTAGAAATTAATATAACCAGCCATTTTTAACTCATATTAAGTTCTAAAAATGTCAAATTTTTAACTAACACACAAAGCACTCAAATTTATTTACAAATAATGTAGATATTCAAATCTATAAGTCAAAAATAAGTTGAAGCTTAAATCTTCCCACTTTCACAAACTCAAATTGTTAAAAAATTAATCAGATTTGAATTAATGAATTCGGTGAGAGAGTAAATTAATGCTTAGTGAGGCTTAATTGGAGATTTTAGAAAGACTGAAAGCGAAAAAGAAATCTTGGAAGGGAGTATTTTTTTTATTGAAAAAAAAAGAGGGGATTGGAAAGTGATGGGGCTTTAGGAAAGAAAGGTTTTGAATGTATAGATAGATTTGGTCTATAGGAAGAGCAAATAAATGTCGTAAACATTCGTCATTTTATTTTAGAATATGCAATAAGCCGATATCTATTGTTGTTTATTTTAGAATTTGCAATAAGCCGATCGTCTATTATTATTTAATTTTAATTTAAATGTTGGCATTTACATCCATAAGTAGATGATGGAAGCAAATTTAGTAACAAAAGTAAACTAAAAAGAAAATGGCCGCTCTAAAAGCGAAAGGTGAAAGTATTAAATGACTAGCCGTTGTCCCTCCACGCTTGCAGCCCATTTGACACTTTTGCCGAAATCATCCCAAAATTACTTGCTTTGCCGTTGAAGATCCGGATCTAGTTCGATTTCTTATAATTGTGATTTGGCATAGTTGGTTTTTTTGGATTTGACACGACCAAGCTCATCTTACTACTAATTTGCTATTTTTCCTGTTAATTGATTGTTATTAGTGAAAGAGGTATAGTTCCTGTTAAATTTCCATCTCTTAACCTTAATCTCATACTAGCTTTTCAAAGTTCTAGAATAAACTTTAAACCGTGAAGAAACTGCAAGTTAAATCATGCATATCAATTTGTGAAGAAAATCTCAAATTGTATGATTTTTTGAAAAAAATATTGATCTTAGGAGAAACATCAAATAATACAAGAAGAACTGAATATATAAATATATAAATATAAAGAAACCAGACAGTCACGCAATGATTGAACCAGATAACTGCATCGCTAACAGAGAAACATAACAATAGTGACTGCGCAGTAACACGACATCACTAAACTAACAACGACCTTGTGGTGGAAATAATAGTGCAGCAATACATTCACATTAGCCCAAGAAAAAATAATAATAGAAGAAGAAATGATTGAACAATGAAACTTGAAAAATAAGATAAATTTCTTATTACAAGAGAAAGAAAGAGATACAAAATATTATTTTTGTTGGAATGAATAAAATTATGCCCATACCTCTCTATTTATAGAATAGTCATATCTAATATAAGAAAATAATCCAAATAATTACTGTCCCAATTAACACCTATACATGAAAATACTAAATCTATTTGTAAAGAAATATAATTTATGATAATACCAAACTTCCTTGTCAAGGAATCTTATTTCTAAGAAACATATTTCCTAATTTGTTAACTATATTCATAACATTTTTATATTTTAACATTCTCCCTTAAAGTGCATATGACCACGAGCCCCAACTTGGCTCGCAATAACTCGAATGATCCCTTGGAGAGAGACTTGATGAAGGTATCAACCACGTTGTCAACGCTTCTCACCTCCTCAACTCCAATAATTACATCAAGCACCTTTTCACAAATAAAGTGATGCTCAATCTCGATGTGCTTGGTTCTTGCGTGACAAATAGGATTGGTCGCCAACTTCAACACATTCTGATTGTCGCCTCGAGTACCGTAGGACTAGTAACCGCGTTATAAATATCCTCGTTTTTATACTGATCTTGTTATGATTAATAATTGTTTCTTCTAACAAATGTTTGCACTCAACCAGACCATTATACTGAGTATAATTTTTATGGAGTTTTGTTTTCACTCATTTTTTCAAATAATAAATGTGAAAAAAATAGAGGAGCAGTGATGGAAATAAAATTAAAAGTAAAAGTAATAAATAATCAACGGTTAATAATCAAAAGAGGGAAAATGACAAAAATAGAGGGGTAAATAAAATAAGCCTCTCTCATTCTCCATTTGCGATCTACGAATGGGGAAGGTTTAGGTCGCAAGCATGGTTGTGGGTGCCGTCGCCGGTGGCATCTTGTGGTGGGCTGTGGCCGTCACTCCCGCCGCCGTGGTACTCAATCCGGTGGCAAACCGACTAGCTAGGGTCAGTTGTAGTTACTCGCGTCGTTTTCCTCGTTCCGATGGTGGAGGAGGCAGAGGTGGTGGTTGCAGTTTCTGATATGGAAGTGGTTGTGACTGCAGACATTGACATCGGATTTTACTAATGCATACGATGGTGATCTAAACGTTATGTATCCGGTTTATGTTGATAATTCGTTCCATCTTGATAATTGTATTGGCTTCCTTTAATATCTTAAAATAATGATATAATTGGTAGAAATACAAAAGTCAATTAATGTCATTTTATTTGAAAAGATTAAATTGTTCCTATACTTGTAAAACACGGTAAGATGATAGGATGCCAGTCATGCTTTTGATGTTTAAAGTCATGAAAAACTTGTACATGCTTAATTATTCTTTTATATTTCATGTTTTATTGTTGTAACCTGACACATATCTCACATTGAATAAATATTTTATTTGTGCTGATTGAAGTAGCCTGTTCAAAGTCGGGTAACACCAGATCGGTTATTTGATATTGATTATTTCCCGACTCGAGAGGAGATAAAATGTTGTTAATTGTTTTTATTTTGGCAGTGCATTTAGTAGCCTGTAATATATTTTTCATTGGCCCAGTTAATACTTAATAAATACTAGAGCCATCTCACTGACTAGTTTGCTTTGGGCTTCCAATAAGATGATAAAATCATAAAACTGGTAAAAACATAAACCTTGAATTGCACTGCTAATTATGGAGATCTGATCATTTACTCTTTCTAAAATAGAATTTACTGATATGTTTACTTTCTAGTTTATCGTCTTATCTAATTTTGGTCAACCCCAGTCATCTAATGTATCAGAAGTTTGACAGTGATTCACACAAAAAAATAAAAATTGACTTTGATGAAGTAATTTGTTATTTTTATTAGTGTAATTTTGAGCTATCGAAGCAATTGAGAAGTATATGAATGATGTAATTTTTTTTTATTATCATTTAACCATAATATTTCTATGATTAAAAATAGTATGTGCAACAAATGTTTCTACTCAACTAGACTGATATTAGATGCTAACAGCCTAATATATGCTGGGTAGTGAGTATAAATTCTATGGCATTTTGTTCTTACCTTTTCCAAAAAATAAATGTGAAATGTGCAGAGTAATAAATCTTAAATGCAGGTTATTTTGATAGCTAGTGAACACTTTTATAAATAAGAACATCAAATACTTCAAAAATTACAATATACACACGCAACTGTTGAAAAGTGAAAAGGAAAACCAATACAGAGGAGGAAAAAAGAAAACAAAGTTGGAAATTGAGGGACCTAAATGATAAAATGAAATTAGTTGAAGGGGTTATTTGAAAAGAAAATTCATACGAAAAAGAATTAAAGAAAACAAAGTTAAAACATAAGGGGTATAAATGATAAATAAAATCAGTTTAAGGGGTAATTTGGAAAGAAAATTCAGACCAGAAAGAGAACGGTAAACATTGAGGGGCCAAATCGGAAAAAATCAAACGAGCCTTCTCCCTCCTTTTTCGGTTTCTCATTCTCATTCTCATTCTCGTTCTCTCATTCTCATTCTCTCATTCTCTCATTCTCATTCTCTCTTCCATTCTCTCTCTGTTCTCTCTTTCATTGCTTTCATGGGGAAGATTCTCATCGCCGGAGTTCTGGTCGGAGCCACTGCCGCCGGATGCGCGGTCTGGTGGTGGACGCGTCGCCGGCGTGGACCGACTGGGGATGTATTCGCCTCCGTACTTCCTGTCCTCCAGGAGGACCTCGTGACATCTGATCTACCAGGTGGCCCAGGTGGTGCTGCACTTACCGTAAGTTAATCGTTCTTTTTTTAATCTCTTTTTGTTGCTTCGATTGTTTGATCTTCTGATGCTAGTGTTTGATGCGATCTTATTGTTTAATTGTTTTCGTTTTTCCAATTTAAGATCCAATCTTGCATCGTTTCATTGCAAATTACACACGTTCTGTAAATATTTGATCATCTGATTTGATGTTTGAAAAGATCTTGTTAAATTACATTCGTTTTTCAGTTCAAGATTCAATCTTGAATCGCTTCTTTTTGAATCTTGAATCGTTTTAATGCATTACGTATATTCTATGAATGAATTTGATCATTATCTGATGCTACTTTATGAAGAGTTATAGTTTAACTGCATTTGTTTTTCAATTAAGGATTCAATCTTGCGTCGTTTTTGTGCATTGGAATAATTCAGTTGCATTTATTGTTCAATTAAAGATCGTAATCTTGCATAGTTTGTATGCATTACATTTAGATTACATAAGTTCTGTCAATATTGAAGAATTCTAACTGCACATTTCATGCATCTCATCTGTAGTTTACATTAAATAATCATATTTAGATAGATTCATTGTTCGTTCATATTTGATAAAATGTAGTTTAATTGCATGCAATTGTTCAATTAAAACTCCAATTAGTGCATTACATATATAGTTTTTGTCAATGTTTGAAGATCATTCATTACGCTTCTCATGTATTTAGTTTAGCTACATTTATATATCTGATGCTCCATATTTGAAAATTCTTCTTTAATTGCATCACTGTCAGTTAGAGATCCAATTTTACATAGTTTTGAATGCTTTACATTACATATACTCAGTCATGCATGATCTGTTGTGTCACTATTTAGATATAGTTCCTTGTTCAAATTATACATCTCATGTATTGAAAATATTCCTTTAATTGCATATATTGTCCAATACAGCTCCAATCTTTCATAGTTTGTATTGGTATGCATTCTGTTAGATATATCTGAATATCTGATCATTGAAGAGTTTTAGTTTAATTGTATTTGTATCTGATCATTGAAAATATCTTGTTTAATTTAAATAGGAGGTGGCCAAGTCGGAGACTGCTGTTGCTTTGGCTGAGGTTCCAGCGCCGATCCCTCAGGCTGAGGTCCCTCAGGCTGCTGCAGCTCCGGCGGGCGGTGATGAGCTCATTGTAAGATTTTTTTCAGTTTTCGTGCATTGTAATAGTTTAGTTGCATTTATTGTTTAAACTTTAAAAGAGCTTGTTTAATTGCATTCACTGCATTTATTCTTCTATTGAAACTCACAATCTTTCAGCATGTTTAAAAAGAAATTCTGTCCATATTTGAAAAGTAAGTTCTAATCGCACTTGTCACGCATATATTGTGCCACTAGTACTATGTAGTTTAGACACATCCATTGTTTAATTGAAAAGCTACAATTATACATGTGATGTGCATATTGAGGAAATCTGGTCTAATTTCATGTACTGTTCAATTAAAGCTTCAATTTCACATATTGTTTGTATGAATTGCATATAGATTCTGTCAATGTTTGAAAAGCCCTAATTGCACATTACATAGATTCTGTCATTACATACATTACATAGTTTTTATGCATCACATTACATAAATTTCATGTACTATTCAATCAATGTTCCAATCTTGGAAAATTCTGTCCATACCTGAACAATTCTTTTTTACACTCTTGCATGCATCCCTTGTGTCAGTAATATTCATCAGATTGCTCCAGTTTTAAACTTATACATATTCAATAACTATATGCTGACATATCCTAAACTCTTCCTTTCTGTTTTGTAAAACTACAGTTTCCCATCAGCATGCAGTTCCTGAAAGAGCACCGCCTGTGCTTCAACTGCTTCGGCAAGGGGCACCCCTCGGCAGTCTGCAGGAACCGCAGGTTCCCGCGCTGCATGAATTGTGGCACGTTCGGCCACAAAGCATATAAGTGCTTCTCTAAGGCCCAGGCCTAGTAAGCACTGGTATAAAAAAACTGATTTTTTAACATATTTACTTACATAAATTAATTAAGTCCCTGACGTGTGTATAAACACAGGGCCCAAGTGTTAGTACTTGGTTTAGATTTTTTTTTTTTTGGTATTATCTGGCCAGCAGAAAATTGAGTGTAACCCTTTTCCTTGTGTGGTTAAATTTGTGGGTTTTTATGTGGGATTACGTGGGGTTTTGTTGTGGGTTTTTATAAGAGGAAAAGGGTTATAACTCTATTTTATTAGTTAATATTTATGGACCAGATTCTTTTGTGTTATTATGGTTGATGTGGTTGTGGTTGCTTACTTTTTTATTTTTAGTTATTTTGTGATCTGGCCCAGTAGGAAATAGCCCTAAATCCTGTGGGATTTTGTGGGTTTCGTGGGAATTTTGTGGAGCTGTGGTTGTGTAGATTCGGGGTTAGGGCTTTTCCAATTTTCAAACTTTTTTGGGACCAGTTTGTTTATTTGGATGTGTATATGGCTGTTTATACTGTGGTTTATTTAGTACAATTGTGGATGTGGGAAATTCTATGTTTTTTTCATTTTCGCTTTCATTTTCTTAATTAATTTTGTGATTGTTTTATGAGTTTAGCATTTTATAATTCAATGTCAAATAATTTAGTTCCAGTTTGTATATTCTTTTTCATTAGTTTTGACATGATAATATGTTGGTACCCACTCAAATCATATTTTTCTCAAATTGGAGAATATTACCTTTAACTGATAGCTAAATGTATTCCCGTGCAACCAACAAAAATATTTCACTTAGAGAGAGGTCAAAAGTTCCGGAGGCGATGCATTAATGTCAGGCAAGGCATTTAATACCATCTTACAAAGAGAACTAGAAAACCTCTTGGAACTTTTGCAATCAATTATGCTACAAAACTCACCTGATCAATAATATTGGACGTGTAGAACACGGACGCAAAACCTTCTCAATCAACTCTGCTTACATTTTCTTCGTGGATACACGCGAATGAAAGCAATGGCCAAAATTGGTATGGAATGCAAAAGCTCAGCACAAAATAAAGCTTTTTGGATGGGAAAAATTGTTAGCGAAAGATAAATTTCTGCTATTGCCGACCGGGCTGGATACTGGATGACTCATGTGTATTATGTGCCCGAATTCCACAATCATCTTTGTCTGTCATGTCGTTTCACTACTATATATCATTTGGAACAAATTATAGCCCTTGATCATCTCAAAATTCAACACTCAGGCCAAAAAATGAATGGAAATATTGGATTGCTATTTGGCTTGCGTGCAGCTGGATGATTTTGAAAAAAAAAAGAAACAAATGTATCTTCCGAAATAAGAACTCATCAATGGCCCAGGTCTTTCAAAATGCAGCGCACGAAGCGTCCGCCATGGGTATGACACCTATGAAGACTAAACCGGGTCACCAAAGTAGCTTCAATAATACCCATTTTTGTTAGCTGATTTACTATTTTTTTGGTCAAATATTTTAGCATAGGATTGTTTTAGTTTTCTTTTATAGCTTTCGTTACCTAATTAGTTTTTTTTTATTTGTAAAAGGTAGCACATAATAGTATGTGTCATGCAATTACTTCTTTTTTGTAATAACATTTCTTCTTGTAGACTTTTCATCTATTGCCTCCAAAAAAGTAGAAAAATACATTTAGTCTGATGATTCTTTTAATTAAGTATAAAAGACCATCAAAACTTGTTAGCTCAAGCGATGAAGACACCACCACATCAATTAAGAGGCTATGAGTTCGATATTCATTAAGAGTGATTTTTTTCAAATAATCCTTCTCAATCCTGTAGTTAAAAAAAAAACAAGTATAGAAGACCAGTGGGATGAGAGGATTGACATGCATTGAATTCCGTCAAAAGTCCACGTAGAATATCTACTGTCAGTGAGGGCCTATAGCTGAATTGGACATGAATTTAAAGAATTATGCAAGACAACAAGAGACACCAAGCTCTCTCTACTAGAATTTGTACAAAAGCAAAATTAATCAGTGGCTTGATTTGAACCATCGATCTGGGTGAACCCATTAGTGCATCTTTGCAGCATGGACAACAATATTTATGAAAGAAAAAAAAACAATATTTATAGCAAGAGAAGGGCCAAATTAACTCCGACCCTTTATTTCTCATTAAGCCACATCAGATCTTAATCATATGTTAGGTTCAAATATTAATACAAATAAAATATGAAGAGTTTACTCATTAAAATATAAATAATTTAGTTTTCTTCTTTAAGAAAAATAATTCTCAATGAAATATTTTATTTCTCATTAAGATTGTCAAATATAAATTTGTTGAAATTTTCTTTTTATTTTGAATTTCATATTGCTAAAATACGTGAATATAGACTATATAAAAAAACATATACAAAAATGATATGCCCATTAACTCTTACATTATTTTTCACATCTCTTTGAGCATTCTCAAGATTTCTATCATTAATCCCATCATGTAAAATATTTGTATTTCCATCACTAATCCCATCATTTTATTTGCCTCCTTTTTTTGTTCCATCCGCCATTCTTATTCCTCTATAATTGTTTTAGTAAGTATATCATATTTTATAATGAATATTTAGAAGTTATACAAAATATTTTTTAAAGTCTATGATCATTTCATATAATTATGAATAAATTTGATAACATATACAAAATATTATATTTATATGTAAATGTATTTCAATTATATTCACACTATCAAATTGTAAATAAGTAATTAAGTTATCCGCAGCGAAACACGGATATGATCCTAATTAATATTTATAGCAGGGATCAACTGACCAAAATCAAATTATTCTAAAGACCACATTATAATTTTTTATTCAGGAGGGAGATAATTTCTTGGGCCGAACCTTTGGTTTGGCCCATGTGCCCCATAGTTCGAGTTTGACATGAGATGTGTCAATGAAATAGCAAATGCAGAAAAACATTCGTAAACAAGGCAAGTTTCTAATGAAATTCTGTACATAAACAATGCATGATCCAAAATGGTTATTTTGTGTGATCCTAAAAGAAAATAAAACAATCATGATGCAACGATACATATCACAGAAATAATGTGATTTTATCATGTGTATTATAAATATGGACTGAATATATGGATCTTTAAGCATAAATACGAATTGAAATTTTCATTTTTTTATGTAGAATGGCAACAATAATTTCCTTTGTAGTTTTATCAATTATTTATAGCTATTATAGGATATGAGAGGAAACTAATTTATTAAAAGCCTCTGCTGTCAGGTTGTGTGTATAAGCACTTGATTTAGATTTTATGTATAATCACAGTGGCATATTGCAATTCCTAAATAAGAACCGCGTGTGCTTCAACTGCTTCGGCAAAAACCATCCGTCGGTGGTCTGCAGGAACTGTAGATTCCCGTGGTGCATGAACTGCGGGAAGTTAGTCCACAAGCTTTCAAGTGCTTCTCTAAGGCCCAAGCCTCGAGAGTAAAAAAACTAATTTTTCAAACTATTTATTTTTCGGTAAATAATAATTAACAAAGCACCTGTTGTGTGTATAAGCACGGGCCCCAAGTGTATATTCACTTGTGTATGTGCTTGTTTATATTATTATTGTGGTTTATTTAGTGTGGATGTGAGAATTTCTGTGTTTTTTTCTTAATTATGTTTGTGATGGGTTTTTAGCATTTTTTAATTCAATATCAATTCATTTAATTCCAGCTTGTATATACTTTTTCATTAATTTTGATATGATCTAATGATACTAACTAAAATCCTATTTTTCAAATTGTACATGTATTACATTTTCTCAAATGACACTTCCTATTCTAACAATCATAAACATCTTTAATTTAGATCCTACACTCAGTCTTTTCCCCTTGAATCAATAATACTTCTTATGGTCCTGACACAGAAAAGAGTGAGGAAACAATTCTATTTTCTGTAAAGAATTTAATAACAAACTAGGTGGTGATTCTGGGTCAAGTAACTAAGTTCAAAAACTAATTTTTCATGGGTGATGTAGAATAAAAACCTAGTAAGAACTAAGAAGTATAATCATTATTTTACTAGGGTACACGAAACACAGTTGACATAAAGTATATTACATAAGAAACTGTATTTGAGATTTCAAGCCTATGGAAAGAAATGCCATATTTTATTCCATGGGCGTAGAGGATGAGCTAAATAAAACACTTTCTTTAATAAAAATGGTATATTGAATGAATGGGTTCTTGCCTTCTTGGCACTTGGCAGAAATATTTGTTATGTCGAGATTTTGTGTTAAATATAAATACTTAAATCACATTATATAATTAATGACAATTATGATGTCTTATTTCTCATTGATTTAACTGTGTGACATTTTATAATCATGCAAATTGCAACAACCACCATATTTTTTTAGACAATAATGAGCTGTCATACTTTTAGCTCCAATCATCTACAATAAATATTACATGAAATGTAATTTCCATTTGTTATCCATTTGTTCTTTTTGTTTTTCATGATTGGGTAATCTTGTAAATGTTTGATGTTACTGAACTTTATCTATTTAATATAACAGAACAGAAAACAGGCTCTTCGCCTGCTGTTCCTTCAAAAAAAAAATATATATATCACATGAAATGGTGTTTTCATTTACCAAATGTGGTTGGGTAGGAGTAAAGTGTGAGTAAACTAACATCAAATTTGAAATGGCATGTAATTCACAAAATAGAAAAAAATATTTAGCCTCTGTTTACCAAAAGAAATTTAGCCTTCATTTAATTGAGTAATTTAATTGAAATACAAGAACACAAGAATTCAAATTTTACTGAGATCGATTAAATTAGTGAAACATAATATATTTTCTTTTCTTCTATACAAATTTTGGGAAGCTTACAAAAAAATACAAAAATTTTACTGAGATCGATTAACTATTTTTCTTCGATATTATTATGGATGTAACTATGAATATATTTATGGATATTATTATGGTGTTATTTATTTCCATTTTTTTTACTCTTGTTTTTTTTATTTATTTTCATTATTGATTATGTAACATCTTTGAGTTTTCATCTCTTGAATTCATATGCACTCTCTTACTTTGAAAAAAACTGAATTTGAGATTATAGTTCCTGTGAAGAAGAGTCAGATTTTACTTACAGCGTATAATATAGATGATAGGTTAATCTATTTATCATTGATTAACTGCCAGATCCTAAGCACCTTATGGTACTAATTAAAAACTATTTTTATGATAAAGATCTTGTTTCTCCTTATTATTTTGAATGAAAGAAATTACAACTTATCTAATCTTTAAGGACATATTATCATACAAATTGCAAAACCACCGTATTTTTAGACAATAATGAGATATCATACTTTTTGCTCCAATCCTCTATAATAAATATTAAATGAAATGGTGTTTTCATTACTCAAATGTGGCAGGGTGGGAGAAAATGAGTAAACTAACGAATAACATTTGAAATGGCATGTAATTCACAAAATAGAAAAAAAAATATTTAGCCTATGTTTGCCAAAAGAAATTTAGCCTTCATTTACTGATTGAGTATTTTAATTGAAATAAAAGAAGACTATAATTCAAATTTTACTTAGCTCAATTAAATAAGTGAAATATAAATATTTTTTTTATTTTCTTTTACAAATTTATGAGAAGCTTACAAAAATATAGAAAAAAATGATTTCTCTGTAATTACATGGACGTAGAAAATCATGGAAAGAATAAGTATTCTTTACTAGTCAAGATTCGGCCACTTGCAGTAAACACATAGAAGAGTGAAGTAAAGTGTGTTCATTACTCGATTTCTTTATTAAACTAGTAGCACTGTAATTGCAATAGTTCAATAAGGGGATCTGATTAATCAAAAGACAACAATAAAATAAAAATGAATAACATGACAATATTGAGTAATACATATGCATCTCTATCACCTAATCTAAATATTCTACTAATTATATTTATTATTCTATACAATTACACCAATTATTTGATTTGAAATGAAAAAGAAAACTAAAATAAACTCAACTATTAAAAAATATAAACTCTTCAAAGACAAAGGATAAACCTCGCGAAAATTTTCTTCTAATTAAAGCCTCCAAAATATTTAGTTAAATCAAATTTTCCTAGCCGAAGCCTTTTCCAACGATTCTTCAAAAGAAAAGGGTGCAAACCCAAAATATGCTCTGGCATAAAATCATGCCTTGTCAATATTCCAACCACTGGAGATCTCTGTTAAGCTCATAATAAAAAAGAATTTGAAAAATATAACAAAAACAGTCTGAAAAGTTATAAAATACTCACTCATTATAAAAAATACGGAAATTTGCAAAAAAAGCCCCCTGCATATGATGAAATCGCAAAAAACCACATCAATGGAAGCTACCAAAAAAACCTTTCTTTAGATAGAAGTTAACACCGTTTATTAATTCAGCTCAAACCAATACTTTTGTAATTTCCAACAACGCAATTTCTTTTCCCAATTTCACCATCCCACAGGGGCTTTTCCGCAAACTTTCCCCCAAATATTTAACAACCAACTAACTCACCGAAGCGCATTTGGGTATGACCAACAAATGCCTCAGCCCCACTTCGCGAAACAACACGAGAGCTTTCGCGAGAGACATCGTTTCGACCACCGTGTAAGGCGAAGTGTTTGTGAAAGGCCTCAGGTCGACGAACATCTCCAGTTCCTCTCCAGTTAGTTTTATCTCCTCGATCGATTCGCATTTCGTTGAGTGTTTGGCGAAATCGTCAGCATGAAATTGCTTTGAAGCGTCAAATCCTGAATTGATATAGTTTGATTATCGAGATATATAAAGGTGAAAGAAAAAAAAGGTATTGGATTATGACTGAATCGCAAAAAAGCCCCTATATTTTTTAAAAATTCAAAAATAGTTCCTATTATATTAATTAGTCGATCGTTCGAGAAAAAATAATGGTAGAGACTATTTTTTGAATTTATGAAGAATGGAGGGTCAATTTTACCATTTCCAATATAATAGGGGCTTTTTTGCAATTTAAGCTTAACGCATGGGCTTTTTGGTACATTTCCCGAAAAAGGAAAAACTTTGGTTTCAAAACTCGTTACCTGAAACCCCGATCGACCGTAAGAAAAACTCTTTCTTCTTCAACAAGACCAGCAAATGGGCTCTAAGAACCAACCCATACAAAACCGGGAAACCAAATTCCGGTTCTTCCAAAACCGGGAATCCATTATGCCCGGTCGTCCTCAACACGTGAACCAAATTTCCGACTTTCTCAACCCCGTTAAAAACCATCAACGGACCCGTTACCACATCGCCGACCGTCAACTGCCTCGTGTACGGCTCGGCGTGAGATTCCAAATACGGAAACCCTTTTAGTTTCACGATTATGTCGTAAATATTCGCGTTAAACGCGTCGGCAACAGTTTTGGAGATTAGTAAAACGAGCATGATTAAAGGGAGCAATAAAAGGTTGTTGGTTAGCTCTAGTAAGATCACGCAGACCGAGACGGTGATTCGCATCGAGCCGCCCAAGAGGGAAGCCGAGCCGAGTATCGCGAGCAAACCGTGATCTAATTTCAAATAATTTTTGAACAAAATCGCGACGAGACGGCCGTAAGTAGCGCCGGTCAGAATAACCGGCACGAAAAGTCCAGAAGGAGCGGCTATTCCATAGCTCAAAATCCCAAGGGCATAACTGGAAATGAAAAATATGATTATGGTCATTTTGGTGAAGACAGTGTCTGTGCCAGCGCTGTATAGGTTTCTTATAGTGTCGTCGTTGGTGTTGAAGAAGAGGCTCGCGAGGTCGTTGTAGTGGTTCGGTGGGCATTGGAATTTTTTGAAGTTGCCTGACCGGCCGATGCTCGGGCAGGTCTCGGTCGGGGAATCCGGGCAGGGCTTGCAGGAGGCCAGCCAGGGCAGGCAGAAGAGACAGAAGGATGTGAAGAGGGAGAGCGAGGCTGCGAGGAGTAGTTTGTAAATTCGTCCTTTTCTGACAGAAATAATTAAATAATAGCAAAGATTGTAATTAATAATAGTTTCGTGAGTACTTCTTTAGTATCAATTTTATTCTTTTCCTATTATTATTATCTTTTTGGCCAACCTAACAAAAAAAGCTAAAAGACACAAAAGCACATACTCATTGATAAGGTTATAAACCCTCAGAACCTTATCCAGCAGATAATTATACAAACTTCCCAAAACGCCCCCGACGACTCCGAGCAGAATCACCGGCGGCAGATCCGTGAACCGGTAGTCCACGTCCTCCTTGCTGACGTCGTACATGATGAGCCCGCCTTTGCCGAACAGTCCGCATTTCCCGCTCTTGCAAATATCAATAAACGCTCTCAGAATTACTGCTGTGACAGCTGTCGTGAAGAAGGAGCGCCAGAGCACGGCGCTTCTCCACCTGTATGTAAGAAAATTTGAGGTTTTGGAAGGGTGAATTTGGTATTATCAGTTTTTGGGATGGGTGGGTGGATTTGATGGAATTCAAGTTTTGAAAGTGCAGACTTGTAATATTTCAGTTTTGGAATGATGAATTTGATAGGAGGGATTTCGTATTAGCCTTCTGAAACTTTGGAATATCAAATTTGCCCTTCTAAAAATGAAAAAAAAAAAAAAAAATCAAATTTACCCTACCAAAACTCAAATTCAGAATATAAACATGATAGTCTGAATTTTGAAGTTAGAAATTTGCATTTTTAGAGGGGTAGTTTAATATGATATAAATTAGATTCTAGAAGGGTAAATTTGATATTTGTAGATGCGTAAATATGATATTTTGAAATTATGGAAGCATAATTATGAAAATCCCCCCATTTTGGTATTCTAAATTTATGAAAGGTACCCACACAACAAATTCTCCCTTGAAAACAAAACCTCACAATTAAACCATAGAAAAATAAATAAATAACTAAATAAAAAGCTATCAAGAGGAGAGGGCTTCAAGGGCTTAAAAAAATATCTTTCCAAAACATTATTTTTTTCTAAAACAAAAATATTAATTAATCTTTAAAAAATAATTTTCAACTGATTAAACTATTAAAAGTAACCGCGTTAACTTCAAACTAACGGTAGGGACTTTTTTGCAATTTCCAATACTGCAGGGACTTTTTTGCAAATTTCCCTTTTGAAACCCCCACAAGAAATTCTCCCTCGAAAACAAATTCGCACAATTAACCAATCCAAAAAAAAAAAAAAAAAATTAACAAAAAGCTACCAAGAGGAGAGGGCTTCGAGGGCGAACAAGACGCCGCCGACCGGGGCCCTAAACGCGGCCGCGATCCCCGCGCCGGCGCCGCACGTGACGAGATCCCTCCTGTCCCTGTCATTCTTGAAACACCTCATCCACCTATCGTGGGGCCCGCCCGCCCGCCCGAGAATCGAGGCGATGCAGGCGCCCGTGTGGACCAGCGGGCCCGCCTTGCCTATGTGCAGCGACGACGAAACCGCCGCTATCGACCCCACCACCTGTTCAAAACTTATTTAGGAAATTAAAATGGAAACAACTTGCGCAAAAGCCCCTGCGTTATGCCTGATTTGCAAAAATGCCCTTACGTTATTGAAAATGGCGAATGATTAGCAAAATGGCGCTAGCTTGTATTTAACAACCGGGAGTTTTTTGCATTTTTTTTGCAAATTGTCAGTAACGTAGGGGAGTTTTTGCAATTTAGGTATAACGCAGGGGCTTTTTTGCAAATTTACCTAAATAAATATCTCGAGTCATAAAGAAAAGAACTGACCTTGACAAGTAAGGTCCTAAATGAAAAAATGCCAGGCGCGTCTACGCCATTTAAATACGCCTTTATTTCCGGGATTCCGGACCCAGCCGCCTCCGGCGCGAAGAACACGGTTATCGATGCGGCAAACATCGTCAGCACGAAATTCGAGGCGCAGAATACCAAAAACGCCCCTCCATACCTACCAAATAATAATAAAAAATAAATAAATAAAACGCAATATATTTCTTTATTTTTTGTTGTTGGTGTTACTTTTGAGAGAGCATCATGTTGGAAGTGACGACGAATTTGACGCCGGCGAGATTTTCCACGGCAATGTTGGTGAGAAAGCCGGTCCCGCCTGCCAGTGAGCCGACCAGGAAACAGAGGCTCCATTTGAGGATTATATACTGGAGTATGTGGGCCCGCCCCTGAGATCTCCAGTCCTGCTTGAACAGCTGGTTTTCCACCAATCTGTTGTGTAGATTCAATTTAAGAGATTTAATAAAGTTGGCTTCTTTTTTTCATGGAATGAAGAGAAAAATGGGAATAATTGGAGTATGTGGATGGTAGAATTTGACTGAAAGAGAAGAGCTGTTGAATTAATTACTGTGATTTGGAGAGTTTTAGATAATATAAGCTCAAGTTAGTTGAATATAGTAGTAGTAAATCACGAGCTCGCAGTGGGACAAATTAATCAGCTACTCGTAATCAATTATTTATTGCGACTTGGAAGATTGCGTTAAAATCCATAAAAAGAGAGTATAACTGATCATAAAACAAACAGTGCACGGGAAGAAAATCATAGTGTTAAACAAACTGATTACTCGTAATCAAGGCTCTCGATCGGGGAAACCTCAGAGCCAACAATGGCGACTTGAGAAGTGTTGTTGGAAGCGGAGCGCCTGAGGTCAACGATGAAGGAATCCGAGCCCAGCAGAGGCGCCGCCGCCGGATCCAGTTCGTCGCTGTCTCCTCCCCTTCTCCCTTTCATCTCCAGAGATTGGGATTCGATATGAGTTTGATAGTTAGCTTAGATTCCCTACTCGAGTTGAGTTCACTTTGAATGGAACCGAAAGAGACAAAGTTGACTGCTAGTGGAAGGATCTTTCTAATTATATGAGGACAGTTTTGTTTTCATGAACAACATTCCCATCACCTCATTAATTAAATTTTGCCTAACATTATCACATTATATTTTTAAATATATTTTTTATATCAATATATATATTTTATATTTTTTTATCTTTTGTATATTAATATATTTTTTTTGTAATTTTGTTATAATTTTCTAAAATTTCAACGATGCATGCTAGATGATAAATAAGATAATGAACATTCCCATCACCTGATTGATTAAATTTCACCTAAATATTATCACATAATATTTTTAAATATATTTTGTATATCAATATATATTTTTTATATTTTTCTATCTTTTATATATTAATATATTTTTTGGTAATTTTGTTATAATTTTCTAAAATTTTGGCGATGCATGCTAGATGATAAATAAGATGAGGATACGTATCAGGTCTCTTGTTTTTAAGATTCCTTACAAAGAAATAAAAATATTCATGTTTTACTTAATTAATAACAATAGGATTTGAAACACTGTCCTGAAGATAGATACTGACTAGATGAAGAACTTACGATAGAATTTTTTTGAATAGTAGTACTATTTTGAAGAATAATTAATCAGATAGCATGATTTTCAAAATATTTGGATAGGTAGCACTTCCGTCAGACTTTCTGGCGGAACTGAAGTAGTTCCGCCGGAGGGTCCCGGCGGAACTAGAGAATTTTTTTTTGCTAATCTCGGCCATTTGACACTCTTAAATAGCGCTTAATTAATGAAAAATGCTAGTTCCGCCTCCGGGTCCGGCGGAACTAGGTAAAATTTATTTTTGGCCCAATTTAGACGGTGAAATTGGCCCAAAAATGACGAAAATATAGGTTCCGCCGGGCTCCATAGTTCCGCCGGTGGGTGCAGGCGGAACTAGACCATTTTCCCAACAACTCGACCCAAACCCAAAAAATGTCCTTCCACCGTGGTCAGGCGGAACTAGACCATTTTCCCAACTTACAATCTGACCCAAAAAATTTCAAAATTTAGGGTTTAGTAACGGTTTTTAATAAAAAACCGATACTAAATATTAGTACTGTATCGGTTTTTATGATAGAACCGATACTAAATCGGGAAATTTTTTTTTCCATTTAGTAACGGTTTTTATATAATAACCGTTACTAAATCTGACACTTAGTAACGGTTCTTCCCTAAAAACCGTTACTAAAAAAGCAGTTAGTAACGGTTCTTGCATAAAAAAGAACCGTTACTAAGTGGAAAAAAAAATTCCCGATTTAGTATCGGTTCTTTCATAAAAACCAATACAGTACCAATATTTAGTATCGGTTTTTTATTAAAAACCGTTACTAAACCCTAAATTTTGAAATTTTTTTGGGTCAGATTGTAAGTTGGGAAAATGGTCTAGTTCCGCCTGCACTCCAATGGCGGAACTAGACCATTTTTTTGGACTTTTTGGGTCAGATTGTAAGTTGGGAAAATGTGTAGTTCCGCCAGACCCACCGGCCGCCAGAGGTTCTGGCGGAACCTATATTTTCGTCATTTTTGGGTCAATTTCCCCGTCTAGGCTGTTTAAGGGTGCCAAATGGCCGAGATTAGCAAAAAAAAAATTCCCTAGTTCCGCCAGACCCTCTGGCGGAACTACTTCAGTTCCGCCAGAAGATCTGGCAGAAGTGCTACCTACCCAAATATTTTGAAAATCATGCTATCTGATTAATTATTCTTCAAAATAGTGCTAGTATTCAAAAAAATTCAACTTACGAACTAACTACCAGGAAATCACACAGCTTAAAAAATATACTTGTCCTACCAAAAGAAGGAAAATAGAGGCTAAATTTTTTTTTTTCATTTCACGAATTTTAATGATATTTCAAATTGTATAGGTTAGTTTACTGACTTTTTTTTTGAAATGGACAAAAAAAAAATTAATTAAGTGAATGACCAAGTTTTAAAAAATATTTGCAAAAGTAGCCATTTCGCCGCGAAACAAAAGTAGTTTCGCCCAAGAACGGGCGAAACAGAGCCAATCACGATCCGCTAATTAACCCGTTTCGCCCGGTCGTTGGGCGAAACACGTTTTAGTATCGGTTTTCCTAAATAACCGTTACAAAATATGGACTTTAGTATCGGTTTTGTAAAATAACCGTTACAAAATAATGACATTTAGTATCGGTTTTTACAAATAACCGTTACGTAATAAAGACATTTAGTATCGGTGTTTACGAAAAAACAAGTCGGCGAAACAAAGTCGTTTTTAGTACCGGTTTTCCTAAATAACCGTTACAAAATGTTGATTTTAGTATCGGTTTTATAAAATAACCGTTACGGCTAATGACATTTAGTATCGGTTTTTACGAATAACCGTTACGATCGAAGACTTTTAGTATCGGTTTTTTACAAATAACCGTTACGAAGTCGGCGAAACAGAAATTTGTTTTCGGTATCGGTTCTTATTAATAACCGTTACGAAATATAGATTTTAGTAACGGTTTTTAAAATAACCGTTACAGAATAAAGACCTTTAGTATCGGTTTTTACAAATAACCGTTACGAATAAGACCTTTAGTATCGGTTTTTACAAATAACCGTTACGAAGGTTCTTTCGCCAACAACTTGTTTCGCCAATTATTTGGGCGAAACACTGCTTTCGCCAGTCATTGGGCGAAACAAATGAGGAAAAAATTAAAAACAGATTTTTAGCTTTTTTACATGGAAAAAATAAATAAAATAAATCTGTATAAAAGATCTTTATTTAGTGGGTAACATTGATTTTTATTTAGTGGGTAACATTGATTTAACATGCTAGAATATAGGAGGAATCTCAGGATTTTTAGGTGTTTAGGGTTCAGATATAGAGTACTAGAGAATATTTATTTTTTCATATTGAAATGACAATTTAGCTTTTTATTTAGTGGGTAACATTGATTTAACATGCTAGAATATAGGAGGAATCTCGGGATTTTTAGGTGTTTAGGGTTCGGATATAGGGTACTTAGAGAATATTTATTTTTTCATATTGAAATGACAATTTAGCTTTTTATTTAGTGGGTAACATTGATTTAACATGCTAGAATATAGGAGGAATCTCAGGATTTTTAGGTATATGATTTAGATTTCTATTTAAAGAGTCCTCTTATTCATCAAAAAATTAAATCTCATAAGTCTCTCTTGCAAACTTCTTCTCTTTATATCTTTCTCCTTATCAAGAAAATGCCACAAAATTCAAATATTTCTATATTACAATGGTCAAATTGTTGAAGATTCGAGCGGATACAATTACTCTCCACAAGAAGGTGTTTTTCTCCCGCGTAGTAGAAATAGAAATTATTATAGATTGTGTTTAGAAATTCATGCTACCACCGGTTGGCCTAATAGTGACGATCTTAAAATTAGTGGTAGGTTTCCTTACCGTATGAATGATTGTTTGTATTTTAAGATAGTCAAAATTTCGAATGATTCACGTTAGCTAGTTTTGCTCAGACATCAAATATGGTGAACACGGTTGGCCTGAATTAGAAATATACGTTGAACGCATCCAAAGTAGAGAATCCTATGTAGGAACTAGTAGTAGATCAAATGTACCTTTTAATGATGACGAGCTTGAGAGGTTAGAACCTGTAATAAATCGTGATGAAGATGAAGTGCCGAAATGGAAGAAGGCGACCAAGATGAGTTTGAAAATGTTGAAGAGGACGAATATGATGAAGATGAAGTGCCGAAATGGAAGAAGGCGACGAACCGTAAATAGATGTTATGAACAATTATACGGAAGTGGGTGAGATGGTTAGTGTAGGAACTTTCGGTAATCCTCCGGCGAAAGAGTTTGAAGATACTACTATGTGGGAAGAAGCGAAAATCGATATCTTGTATGGTAAGAGCATGCATGTGAGTAGCGATAATAGTTTGTATGAGGACGGACGTTCGACACGAAAGCGAGCTACAATCGGCCGTAAAATTATACAACATGCATCACCGAGAATTTGTAGTCTCCAAATCGAACAAAACGCTCTACACTGTAGTCTGCAAGCTACAAGATGACCGCGCCGGGCCGTGATTGGAGGCCGTATGCATGCAAAAATAAACAACATGAGTTTGAGATTAAAAAATTGACCCAACCACACGTATGTGTTAATCAACAACCTAACAACGACCACAAACAATTAACAAGTGCATTTATTACGGGGCTAATTCTAGATGTCATTAGAGCAGATTTAGCAATTAAAACCAAGAACCCTAGTGGAAACCGTCAAATTAAAATTTGAATATACCATATCATATTGGAAGGCTTGGCACGCCAAGCAACACGCGCTTAGATTCTTGTTTGGCGATTGGAAGGGGGCATATAATTTGCTTCCGAATTGATGGCAGCAATATATTCAAAGAAATCCTACTACCGAATATGCATTTTGGAGAGGTCCCAAAAATCGTCTGGTGAGGAGGAGTTCGAAGGTCTTTTTGGGCATTTGGTCCATCAATTAAAGGATTTGAGTTTTGCAAGCCTGTCATAACAGTAGATGGAACATTTCTAACCGGAAAATATCAAGGATGCTTATTGATGGCAGTCGCTAGCGATGCAAATGGTCAATTATTTCCCTTAGCTTTTGCTTTAGTTGATAAGGAGAGGGTAGAAACGTGGGGTTGGTTTTTTGGGTGTTTGGGTACTTTGATCGGCCATCGCAAAGGTTTATGTGTGATTTCGGATAGGCATGCCTAAATAATTCGTGCAATGAATGATGACAAATTGAAATGGAAGGAACCTAACATATCATCGTTATTGCATGCGGCATTTAGAAGCAAATTTCGTAGGCGCCGTATCGACAAAACATTGGTTAAATTGATTGTACCACTAGTTAAGGCGCCCACCAAATTTAAATTTAAGAAGCTATATAAAATATTAAAGGATAAAAATAATGAGGCGTGGGAATGGTTAAATAAAAAAGATAAATCAAAATGGGCGTTCGCGTATGATACAGAAGGTCGCCGGTGGGGTATTCCTACTAGTAATCATGCAGAAGTGATGAATTATGTTTTCAAGGGTATGAGGAAGCTTCCGTTACGGCTATTGTGATGGAGACATTCTACAAGCCGAATAGTTATTTTGTCAACAAGCGCGAGATAGCTTCAAATGCGGAAATGAATAATATAATGTGGGGAAAGGATGTGATGGAAAAAATGGAGAATAAAACAGTTAAGGCGCATGCGCATCGAGTCACTACCTTCAATGTCGAAAACGGTGTTTATGAGGTGATAACAGGATCTAGTGGTTCCAAGGCAGGGGGAAAAAGCTTCCATGTGAATTTCAATGAAGGCAAATGCAGTTGTCAGAAACCGATGCTATATCACTATCCTTGTTCGCATCTGGTAGCAGTTTGCATACGCAGAGGTGTTAGTCCCAGTATTTTATACATCAACATTTTTCGCCGGATCACCTTAAACATACATATGAAGGAAGTTTTTATCCGATAAAGGATAGAGAACAATGGGTTGAACGTGAAAAAGTTTTTATTGGTACGTTGGTTCCTCCTGAGAAACTTATGAGAAAAAATGTCCGTGGAACCAACAAGCGTGGAAGAAGACAGGAGAAACGCTTTCATAATAGTATGGACGTCATGGACAACGCAGATCGTAGAAAACATTGCAGTATTTGCGGAGTAGCAGGGCACACGAAAACAAAATGTCCGAGAAGGTTGTAGTGTTTTATGTATGGTAGTTTATGTTTATTTATTGTGGGTTGTAATGTTTTATGAATTGTATTCTATGTTTTATGTGTATTTTATGTTTATGTATTTTAATTTGTAATATTTTATAGATTGTATTCTATGTTTATGTATTTTGATTTGTAAATTAAAGACACATAGTGAGCTCTCTAAAATAGTTTAAATATCAATCTAAATTAACAAAACATAGTCCAAAATCAATGTTACCCACTAAATAAAAGATCTTTTATACAGATTTATTTTATTTATTTTTCCATGTAAAAAAGCTAAAAAATCTGTTTTTAATTTTTTCCCTCATTGTTTCGCCCGGTGAACGGCGAAAGCAGACCGTTTCGCCCAACAACCCGGCGAAAGAACCTTCATAACGGTTATTTGTAAAAACCGATACTAAATGTCTTCTTTGTATACGGTTATTTTTAAAAACCGATATTAAAGGTCTTTATTAGTAACGGTTATTTGTAAAAACCGATACTAAAAGTCTTTATTCTAGTAACGGTTATTTTAAAAAACCGTTACTAAAATCTATATTATAACGGTTATTAATAAGAACCGATACAAATCTTTGTAACGGTTATTTGTAAATAATGATATTTCAAATTGTATAGGTTAGTTTACTCTCGTTTTATTCATATCCTACCACATATTAAATGTAACAATTGGTAAATGAAAACACTTTTCTCATTTATTTCTATTATAGATGATGGGAGCATAAAGTATGATAGCTCATTATTGTCTAGAAAAATATGGTGGTTATTGCAATTTGCATGATATCATTTTCCTAAAAATTAGATAGGTTTTAGTTTCTTTCATTCAAATTTCAAAATAACAAGAAAAAAATATGATTATTATTATAAAAACAAGTATTAATTAATACCATATGTTGCATAGGATCTGTCAATTAATCAATGAGAAATAAGATGTCATACATGTCGATAATTATATTATGTGATTTAAGTATTTGTATTTAACACAAAATCTCCACATAACACAGATTTCTGCCAAGAGCCAATTCAATGCTTTTTTTTACATTGCCGTAGGCATTCATTCAAGAGTCACCAAAAAGACGTGGTTTGTTTCGCTACTTCTCTATATGCCCTTGGGAAAAATATGGCATTATCTATCTGAAATTTAGTTTATTTTTAAAGCAAGATAGAGTATGGGATTTGGATGTGACATGAGTTAAAAAAAGAATATAAACTCAAAGATGTCACAGAATCGATAATGAAAATGAAAATAAAAGAAAAGAAAAATAAAGGAAAAATAAATAATACCACAATGATTTCCATATATATATATATATCCATAATAATATTCATGACAATAAATAATATTCAAATAAATATTGGTCCGTAAAAATCTTTTCCTTTTGCAAATTTATAGAACAGCTATAAAAAACACTAAAATAAATAATAAGAAATTTTCATTTTAAAGGGGATATACAAACCCTTTCCAAATGTTCTGAAAATAAAAATAAAATCCGATTCCTACTCAATTGCCCCCGCTTTGACCTGATAAATCTCCCATTGTTATATATCCCCCTCTTGGGCCCACTCATCATCCTCTGAGTAGGCAATTTCATTGTAAGATTGAGAAGCCTCAGAAGAGCTAGGGGAAGCAAACAAGCAAACTCGACTTCATTATGTGATATTTGTGGGGTTCCAGATATTTAATCCTTAGGGTTATAGACTTATAGTAGAAATAATTTAAACAAAATTTCGGTATAATCCAAATGACATATAAGATTAAAGCCCTTGACCCAGAATCCACATCTTCAAAAATGATATATACCACATGAAAAATCTCACTACTTACTAAAACCACAATAAATCTTCAATAATATGGCTATATTACTTTTGGCCATATATATAAAGAAAACTATTGGTTGAGTTCACATATCGGTATTAGTTTCGTCTTATGAGCAATTTGATAAAACAGAAAGGCAATTATTGTTGCCATTCTACTTAAAAAAAGAAATGTTTTATTTCATATTTATAGTGCGTACAGTGAGGTCTCATGTTACAATTTTGTTGCTTTCAAATCACACAAAACAAATTATTTTGTCATGCTTTTGATAAGTCCTTCCTCGTGAGAAGCTTGTTTTATTTTTTCTACATTTGAAGTCATACTCACAATTTATTTTATTACTTTTTCATTTATTTTAAATCACACAAATACATCATAGATATCTCAAAACAAATGTTAATGAATCAATTAGATAGAGTAGAATCTCAAAAATAAAATAGAGTAGCTTTATAAAAGATTGAGTTTTAAAAATAGACATTTGATCAGTAGAAAAATTTAGTCAAGATTTATTGAAAGTATATGAATGACAAACCTTTTGGAGTATTTCTTAAAAAAAATAATCAAGTCATGTATACAAAAAAAGATCTAAACTTTATCTCTAGAAACGTTCTTCCAAAAGAGACGTTTGTCAGTTTGCCTTAATCTCCAATGACAGATCTTAGACTCAAATTAATAGGGGCCCTTTGGAATTTTTTATCTGAACTTTGGTAATTTTCACAAAGAAACTCCAGTCCTAACATAAATTCTCACCAGTTTGAAAGCTAACGATAAGGGCTTTTATTGTAATTTCGAACATTGTATGTTTTTTTTTCTTTTTTTTTCCCCTAGAGAAAATGACAGGAGTTAATACCAAATACTTAAAGGCCCTGTTCAGTAAATGATGGAATGGTGGATTAGTGTAAGAAAAAAACTACTACATTTTATTCTATATATGTTCAGCAAAGATTAATATAGTAGAAATATTAGTTTAATGATATAAATAATAGGAAAAAGATTAAGACCTCCCATCTTATTTAATTCATATTGGTTTCCAATAGAATGAGAATCAAAATTGAGAGCCGATTTTTCTATCAATTCCTAGTGATTCTAAATTATTTCAGTCCAAAGTTTCAACCGGTTCTAAACTCCTTAAATTTAGATCTGAAAGGTACAAAGATATTTTGAAAAACAAATTATGGCAGGGAACTCAATAAGCAGTGAAAAATAATATTGAACCTAATATAGCGCCAGCTAATTCTAATTTATCCATAATTAAACCTTAGGGGATTTATCCTTAATTAAACACTCAGGCAACTCTATTGGCCCTAATTGTTAAAACATCATCCGTTAGTAGCATTATTGAACCAGAATAATATCAGTCCGTACAGACTTGATTTCTCCATCCAATGGCCATCAATCTTTAGCAAAAATATTTTTGTAACATTTAATAACACCTCATGTTGACATTTTTCGGCAATAGAAAAATACATCAAAGGCGTATGGTCGACTTTGATTGGATTACTCGTTTATAACCAAGATTCAGAAAAGGGGAAGTTGCCCAAATATCCCTGGCTTGTGCCTAAATTGCAAGCAGAAAACCTAAATTATTGAAAATTGCAAGAAAACCCCTCCATTCCTATGGAATTCAAATAATAGCTTAGTTAGGATTAAGCAGCGTTAATCAACTAATGGCAGAGAATGGTTTCACAATATTCTAGAATATAGAGGGTGTTTATTGTAATTTTCAATAATTTATGACATTTTTTGCAATTAGGCTGTCACTTTTGCAATTTCCCATAAAAAAAGGCAAACGAAACACTCGGACATACCCAATCGAGGAGAAGCTTGACGTCAACCAAATTCATATTTGAAACAAGGCTCATGCCGTCATACATAGTTTTTACCTTTTCATAATCAAAGTACCTAACAACAATGACATTTTGTGGTTTTGCATCTATAAATGTCATAGACCCATAATAGTAACCATGTAAATGCTGGCTTGTTGCATCTTGAATAATCGGTCATTTACCCTCCAAGTTAATTTTTTTATTTACTTCCCACGCCACAAAAGTTATTCAATTTAACATAAAATCCATTTAACATAAAAAGATAATAAACAAATTATATTCAAATTTTTTTTTTTGCGAAAAACATGCATTACGTACTCCGAGTACAACCGAAGTTGGCAACCGAAGCCGGAGTTAAAAAAAAGCATTACGTACTCCATATACTCTGAGTAAAAATAATATTTTTGGTTTTAGAGTTGAACTAAAACATTTAGAGAAATGGTAACTCAAAATCAATTAGAGATTATTTTGTGTATCGTGCACCCTAATTTTAAGTTTTTTTTTATAGTTTAATCTGCAAATGTTGACTCATACATATGCGACCACATATGTTGACTCATGCATATGCCAGACATGTGAGAACACATATTAGATTTATATTGTCCAACAAAACATATTCTTATCTCAAATTCATTTGATATCTACTCATAGTGATCCGACGCAGTAGAACATTGATGTCGTATGGATTAGTTTGATTAAAAAATATTCCTATACTAACTTTATGAAAAATAGTTCATTTATTCATTTCAAAAAAATCTAGCAAAAAAACCGTTCATTCATTTTGCTTTATGATTGGTCTTCATGTAGAAAACCTATTACATTCATCTCACAAATTCGTGTTTCCAATTGTGAATGTGCATGAAAATGAGTGGGAAAGATCTCCATACATAGAAATTCAACATTATTCATGTTAATCTTATTTGAAAACTAAAAAGTTAAAGTCGATTAATATTTGAAAGAACAATAATCATAAAAAAATATATTTAATTATACTACTTATCAAAATCAGCATAATCGCTTGCGTGCTCCAAGAAATTTCTATAAAATCTAGTGAATTCATCAAAATTACCACTTAAATAATTATGCGCATCGGGGTTGCTTAGACGACGATCTACAAACGGTTTGTATTGGTTCTATTTATAAACACATGCAACTTGTCAACCCAAATAGGACACACATGATTGATTGACCACACATGATTAAATTGGTGATGATCTTGTAGTTCGTAAACATATCTTTTTCTTATTTGGTCGGTCAATGTAGAGGGATGCTTGACAAAATCATCATCTTACGTCATATTATTGCTTTGCTTAAGTTTACATAAAAAAAATCTGTAATTTCATGTATCAGTGGTCGAATGAATTAAACTTAATTTGTGGAGAACATTTGCAATGCAAGACTAAACAAGTCTCTGGCAAATCTCATGTACAACATAATATGTGACTTGGTTATATAGGAATTAACAACCTTTCTGAAACTTGGCAACTAGCGCACTGTATTTTCTTCTTCGCACCACATCTTTATTTTTCACAATTAAAATATGATCCGGCTTGACTCCAATGCAAGAATACCAGCAGTAGTGCGAAGCTTTTCGTTCGTCTTTATGATGTCGCTTTTGTTTGAGAGAGAAAAAAAGACAACAATATATTAATATTTGTTCCTTTAAGAAAAAGAAATTTTATCATTTTCATTTATATGGTATCGATTAATAAAAAAATAAAATAAATACTTACAATAAAAATCCTCTAAACGTTGTCCAAAAACTTTGGTTACCATTATCGGTTAAACGATTAAGTTGAAAATACACTTTTAATGTCATGGCGAATTCACGGTAAATTATAAAATACTCATCTCGACAGCAGTATATTGCCTCTGCTAACGGATTAGCCAAATTCCCATGCGAAACGAGTCTCATGCCGTCATACATGGGTTTGCCTTTTTCATAATCATAATACATTACATCGATACAATTTATGGTTTTGCATTTCCAGTTGTGATATAACCATAATAATACCCACGTAAATGATGGTTTGTAAAATCTCAAATTTTAGATCATTCACCCTCCAAATTTATTTTTATTTTTACTTCTCGTGTCACAAAAAAAAATTCAATTCTTCAATAATACAAGGACATGAACTTTCTACTAATAAGTGACATATGTCCTCTTTATCAATTTTTTATGGCAAGTTTGATACTTGTATCAAGTTCACAATTAGCCACATAACGAGATACTATTTTTTGCAGCTATGCTTATCATTTAATAAATGCCCTTAAATTTTAACAACATAACCATATATATCATTAGATATTTTGTACATATTGAATATTTAAAATTGATTGACATTGTTCTTATTTTTTCGAAAAATGAGGGCATATTTTTTTGCCATCTCCACGTTAAGAATGGAATTTTAGAAAAATTAGACTTAGCTCCATGTTCATCACATTTGAGTATTGTTATTCATGATAAATTTTTGAGAAATTCTAAATAGCTCAAAATTTGTCACAGTAATTAGAGTTTATTTTGTGTATTGTGCATTCTAATTTTAAGTTTCTTTTGATAGTTTTATCTGCAAAACTTGACTCATGCATATGCGATCAGATATGTTGGCAAATGCATATGTCAGACATGTGACAACACATGTTAGATGTACATTGTCCAATAAAACATATTCTTATCTCAAATTCTTCTACTATCACCTCATAGTGATCCGACGATGTAGAACGTTGATGTCGTGTGGACTAGTTTAACTAAAAAATATTAAATTTGGCAACAATCAAGGGGCTTTTATAAATTTTGGCAACAATCAGGACTTTTTTGTAATTAGCCTATTATTTGAAATTTGTAAAGCAGTTCAGATCAAACAAAATAATTGATGGAAACTAACCAAAAAACTCTACACTAACTTTCATTAATTTCACAAAGCTCTAGCAAAAAGCAGTTCATTCATTTTACTTTATCAAAATCAAACAAAATAATTGATGTAAACTTACCAAAAAACCTACACTAATTTTATGAAAAGTAGATCATTCATTCATTTCAAAAGCTCTAGCAAAAAAGCAGTTCATACATTTTGCATTATGATTGGTCTTCATGTAGAAAACCTATTACATTCATCTAAAAAATTCGTGTTTCCAATTATGAATATGCATGGAAATCAGTGGGAGAGATCTCCATATATGGAATTCAGCATTATTCATGCTAATCTTGTTTGAAAACTGAAAAAAAAACGATTAATATTTGAAAGAATAATAATCATAAAAAATATATTTAATTATGCTACTTACCAAAATCAGCATAATCGTTTGCGTACTTCAAGAAATTTCTATAAAGTCTAGTGAATTCACCAAAATTACCACTCAAATAATCACGTGTATTGGGATTGCTTAGACGACGATTTATAAATGATTTGTATGACTCTGTTTATAAACACATACTCCAACTTGTCAACCCAAATAGGAGCCACATGATTGATTGGCCACACACGAATAAATTGGTGACGATCCTTTAGTTCCTAAATATATCTTCTCCTTGTTTAATCGGTCTATGTAGATGGATATTTGAGAAAGTCATCACCTTGTGTCATATTATAGCTTTGCTTAAGTTTACATAAAAAATCCGTAATTTCATCTTTCGGTGGTCGAGATGGATTAAATTTAATTTATGGAGGACATTCAAGAATGACCTCTGCGAGGTTATGTCAATCTTTTACTTTATTACATCTAAAAAAGCAAAAAAAAAATGAGCAAATGACCAGAAGTAAAAATGCAAGACTAAATAAGTTTTTAGCAAACTTCATGTACAACATAATATGTGACTTGATTATGGGGGAATAAGCAATTACCTTTCTGAAAATTGACAACTAGAGCATTGTATTTTCTTCTTCACACCACATCTTTATTTTTCACAATTAAAATATGATCCGGATCGACTCCAATGCAAGACATACCAGCAGTAGTACGAAGCTTTTCATTCGCCTTTATGATGTCGCTTTTGTTTGAGAGAGAAAAAGAGAAAACAATATATTAATATTTGTTCTTTAAGACAATTTTATGGTTTCACATCTCCAATTGTGATATAACCATATTAATACTTACGTAAATCATCGTTTGTAACACCTTCAATTTTAGGTCATTCACCCTCTAAATTTATTTTATTTCTACTGCTTGTGTCACAAAATAAATTTCAATTTAACTAAATATTGAATTTGGCAACAGTTAAGGATTTTTTGTAATTTTGGCAACAATCAGAAACCTTTTGTAACTAGGCTGTTATTTAAATTTTCTAAAATAAATTTATGATACAAAATTCAGGCTATGTACAAAATTCATCTTATTAGGAATTAACAAAGAAAAATAGATGAGATGATGAGGCTCTGATATCAAATTTATGATACAAAAAATTTCTTCATGATAATGCCTTGATATCAAATTTTAGATAAGGCTCTGATACCAAATTTTAGATAACAAATTTTCTATTTTAAACATACAAGTGACGAAGATGAGATTGAAATTTCAAGTGATGAAAAAAAGTATAGTATCTTTAATTTTATTTTTCGGTCTTTGCCTATTTCGTTCTGTTTTTACGGTTGAATTCCTTCTCTCTTCTTCTTAAAAGTATGCCCGGTGAGAGGAGATTTACGGGTTTTGTTGCTTAATAAAAGTTTGATCGATTTTGGTAAGGCTTTCTATGACAACATATTAAAAAAAGAGTTAAGTTGATTGATTGATTTGTGTGAGCTTTTGATTCTTTGTGGAGAAAGTTTGATTTGAATGTTTTTATTATGATATCTAATAGCTTGAATTATATGATTTAATAACTTCTTTTTTGTTCTTTCAGATAGCACGGAGAAGTAATTCATTGTATATTTTTTTAGCTCAATTCTAGCATGTTGTCAAAAATCGAAGACACCATAAATTCATCTGAGAGTCTTACTCTAAGTTCTCTGCTTTGAAAGTAAATAATGTTTCAAATCGTTTTGAAACTTTACAAAACTCTAGATTTGTATAAATTTACTAACGGATAATGCAAGAATTTTTATTTACTTAACGAATTTCAGCGTGCATTTGCCTGCTGAAATTAAAAAACAAAAAAAATTGACTGCCTTCACTCGTGAAGTACATGAACTAGCATAAATTAAATCACAAGAAAATATTTAATCCGGTTTTAACGGAATGATCCGCGACAATTCCATACATTTTTTTTACGGCTTGATGAAAGGCCATATTGAGACTTTATATGAAGTTCCCCAATTAGATGTATTTTTGTGTTTCAGGTATTGGAGAAGGATGTCAGATATGGGTGGAATGAATTGACTGATAAACGTAGAGACTCAATTACAAATTATATTTTTAAGGTTTGTATAATTTTGTTAAAATAAAACTTGGTTTTCAAATCATTTTAATTCATTTTCAGTTGCCGATGTCTAATTAACTTTTTTTAGTTAATTTTTTATTCATGTTTTAGCCAATGACGACTCTTTTAGGAGTGAAAGCCTATATTTTGATGAAGTTAACATAATATAGTCCAAGTAGTTGCTCTTTATATTATATTATATAAATGATAATTAAAAGCTTATAAAAAATAGAATAATTTCACCAAATATTTTTTACATAAGTTTGATATTAAAATAAGTTATTTCATTAACTTGAACGAGATAAGTGTTGAAACATGAGGGGTCAACATGGTGGCAAACTTTTGTGTCTCATTTAGTCTCAAGAGTTCGAATCAACGAAACAAATTATGAAATATGCATTCTCATATTGAAGGTACATTTTTAATTTTTTTATGAACTTCAATAATATAATTGTTTATCATAATGATAATATTTTGTTAAGTTGGTTTTTTGAATTGAATTTGAAATATTTTCAGGTTTTGAGTTGAGTCGGTTTTTGGAAAGACAAGCTGCGGAATGACAAATGTAAAGTTCAAAGAGGTGGAAATTTTGAATTCTTGCTAGTTCTTTTTAAATTTCATTTTAATTTTTTCTATTGAATTAATTGTTTTTTCTTAAATAGGTGGAAATTTTGTGGCAGCATCTCCATGTCGTTGCATGTCAGAATCTTACACTTCATTATCTTGCAAAGGTACGAAATGAAGTATATATAATTTAGGGACTAAAAGACGAAATCTAAAAAACTTTGGGAGTTTTTATTGTATTCAGAAAAGTTAGGGTGGTTATTGAAAATTTTCCCTTTTAGTTTTTACTCTTGTTTTATGGGTTTGTATTGTTTTGTTTGTTTATATTACCTTTTGTTGCTAAAGAGATGATTTATTGGAGAGCAACAAGTAAATGTAGTATGTATTGAGATTTCTGTTTCTCTTCTCTGCCAATCTTATATGTTTCCTGGCGTTATATTTTCATTGATGAATGAGACCTGAATAACTTTACTTTCCAGACCAATATAAATAATAAAATTTCACAACCAATAGTACTAAATTGCAAAAACTTATTCTAAGCATATATTCAAAAAGCTCTTAAAGAAACAGCATTAAAACTACGGCACAAGTTCAACAAAACATTCAATCAACCAAATCAAACATGAAAGACTCCTCAAAAGAAAATTACTAAATTTACCTGTAATATATAAACTGAATACCATAAAGGTCCAAACCAAAAGAGTAAAAAAAAAAAAAAAAAGAAATTGCAAGGAACACCCTCTGTTTTTTGAAAATTAGATTCTCAAAAGAATTAATCAAGCAATGCTCTGTATCGCTCTCTCAAAACTCTCTTCAGCAGAAGCCATGCGCTTAACTAGCAGATGATCCGGATGGGACAGCTTCAATTGACTATAAAATCACAAAAATAAACAAATTAAATCATCAACTAAATTAAATAAAATGTATTAAAAATAATTGACATATTTATTTATTTATTTATTTACTTGAGGAAGCGAGCAGAGGATTTTCCAACGTGCAGACTGCACACAACAAGGTTAGCCAGCGTTTCCGAATCTTTCGCATCCTAAAAAATCAAAAAAAGAAAACCCAAAATTTACAAAAAACTGCATCAGAATTCAAACATAAATAAATAAAATATTTTTTTATAAATTACCTTGTTCAAGGCTTCGATTAGTAAAGACTCGGCTTCGTCAAAATTGCCCATGTGCATGCAGCACAGAGCCTTGCCATTCAGGACCAGACAGGTCATTGGATACTTCTCAGAAAAATCTTGGAATATCAAATATGCCTCTTGTATTTTCGACCCGCCCTGTTATATCACAAACATACATCAATCAAATAATAATATAATATGTTTGATTAATTAGTAATTTCATTGATTGAATAATTACCACGGCTAAGTCGACCCAAGCGTTGGCGAGTTGAGTGAGCGCATGGTCTTCGTCTGCTTGCTGCATTATTTTTAGTTGTTTTTCTGCGTGGTCTGATCTGTTCATTTTTATGTATATCTGCACATTTAATGCATGCCTACAAAAAGTAACAAGAAAAAAATTAAATTACTCAGTTATTATTAAGTATGTTCCCAGTATATGCGGATCATTATTTTTCTTGTTTTTAGGCAGTTCTTAAAGCTAAATTACACGGCTCCAGTGACCCCCAAAAAATAAACAAATAATAAAATTAAATTAAATTAAATTAAATTAAGGAGAAAGGAAGGGTTAAGGATATTACAGTTCCATTGTGCCGCCAGAATGAGTGTGCTTAAGAGCCTCATTGTAGTCTTGTTCATGCATGAATATAATTCCAGCGACGAGTCTGAGCGTTGGATTGCTTCCTATTGCTGCGTCTCCTAAAAGCTCTTTCAAACTTGTAATTGCACTTTCCTGTTTAAAAAAAAAGTAATTAATTGATGAGAAAGAACTGAGATTTGCATGTATGTTTCAACTTTAGTGATTTTACCTGGCTTGTTTGGTGTTTAATTGCTTGATTGAGGGTAATTTGGGGCAAGATTCGGGTAAGAATAATGCTAATTTGAACAATTGAGAGTAATATTCACTCAATTGAACAATCAAGAGTTAAAGGATTAGACTAAATCATGATTAGATCCATATTACCTTTTCATAAGGAGATCTATCAATAAGAGAGAGATAGAGAGTAGAAAGCCGAAACTAACCTTGTCTTGAGGGCCAGAGAGATAAAGTGCGAGTAATTTAACAGCCTGAAGTGCGGTTGGTGCAGATGAGTCGATCTCATTGATCACCAGCTGAAATAATTAATCAAACAAAAAAATGATAAATTAAATCAAGCAGATCTTTCAAAATTCTAACAATTGAGCAGATCTTTTTAAAATTCTAACAATTGAGCAGATTTATACAAATCTTTCAGTAGATCTGAGAAGCAATCAGTTTCAAAGAGATCTAACATATGTAAGTAACTGCAAGCAGTGTCAATGCGCAACATTGACCAGAAAAAGCATCAACTGAGCCGGATCTGAACACCAAACCTCACTCTCCAATCAAAACCTCAAAATCAAGATAACAGATCGAATCCGAGAGAAATTACAGACCTGGTAGGAGCCGAGGGCGATGTAGGAGCGGTAGACGAGGGAGTCGCGCTCGACGGCGTCCTCAGCGGAGAGGTTGGAGATCTCGCCGCTGTTGATGGCGGCCTGGTAAGCGCCGAGGTAGAAGTTGTTACGCAGGCCGAAGAGCAGATCCGGCGTCGCCATTGTTTTCGGGAAGTAGAGAACGAGAAGAGAAAAGTTCGGGTCTGGTCTGGTCTGGTCTGGTCTGGTTCGATCGGGTTTGGAGAAGCGAGAGAAGAGAAGAGAGGAGCGTGACTTGGTTTTGTAGGTGGAGTTCTCTTCGTTATGAATATAAATGGAGAAGTGCGGTACTTACTCTCAGTAGTATGTGAATATATGATCTACTATGTTCCACCGACAGGAATACGGATGTCGTGTCCGACACGATACGGACACGGCAACACGACGAATCTCAAAATTTATTAGAACATGACACGTTATATATATATATTATTATATTTTTTTATGAAAAAATATATAATTTAATTATTTTATATATTATTTATGTCAATTTTATTTTATTTTAAAGGATTATACATAATATTCTTACCTTATAATTAGAAAGTTATAGGTAATATTTTGTAATTGATACAATATATATAATATTTAAAGTTGCACTTTATACGTGTATACAAGATATTTGACTTTTTACATATTTGTGCATGAAAACTTGACACTAAATTATCAAAATTCACTTTAAATATGTAATCCCACAATTATTGGAATAAAAAAGTGAGACAAACTAGTCTCTAAAATACGAGGGTGATGAAATAGTACAATAATTGCACTAACAAGCCGAATGTAAGTTTTCGATAAGTATCCTGAGAAGTGTCATGACGATTTTTAATAACAAAATATTTGACATGCCACATGGTATGCCCCACACGTGTCCGTGGAGCGTCGTGTTTGACACGGTGTCCGACACGGACATAGCCGGATTTTTGAAGTGTCCGCGCAACATAGATGATCTATTATGATATGATTGTATAGACTAATACATTTGAATTTAAATTTGATAAAAACAAATTAATTATTTAAATTCATATTCATGCTCAATTAAAAATATTTGAAAACAGATAATATTTTGTGATGAGAGTATGTAATTTTGATAGATTTTGTATTGCGGGTATTATTAGTAGTATTTATGTCGGATAGTAAAACTGATTACTAAATATTATATTTGGAAAATCAAAGAGAAACTATTCACATATTCAATCAATATTCAAATACACGTAGACATGTTTATTCGAATATAAATATTTTTCTGATAAATACATATTTGTAGAACCTTTTTCTACCTGATACATATATACTTTTTAACTGAATCATAAATCTTTTTATTTAACTGGAGAGTATTTAAATCAACCCCAAAAGAGTTGCGGTTATGTTGTATAGCTCTCCAATTCGTACCTAAACGGAGAGGGTCTTTACAGATCTCTCCGATTTGTAACCTACTCTCCGATTTCACAAAACGGAGAGGATCTGATACTAAACTCCGAGTTACTTCTCTTCTTTCTCACCCAGCCGATGAATGAACGAAAGATCAAAAAAGAGAGAGGAAATAATAATAGGGGGAATTATCTTGTCACCATCGTTTCTTTGTTTGAAGATTGCTTTGCCGGAGTATTCTTTCTGAGGTCTTGAGGTTCGATTTCTATTCCTTTTCTCATTTGGAATTTCACTGTTTTTGTAAGTAACACTGATATTGCTGGCTGAAGTGAGTGAGTGGGAAGACATTGTAAAATTTCGGCTTCAATTTTGACTAGTTTAGAACCAAGTAAGAAAAATAATCTGTTTCGATTTTGTGATTAGTAAAACTGTGCTTTAATTTGTGGATTTGTAAGGTTTAATTGAGGGCTAAGCATTAATTCCGGCCAAAAGTGCAAAAATCAAGACCTTGTTACTGTTTTTATTGATTATTCATCTTTTTTACAGGATAATTTGAAGTATCAAACCAATGTGGAGCAATAACCAAACAAACTGGACACCTCCAGTTCCAATTCAGGCCCAACAAAACCCTAATCCCAGTTTCATATCTCAAATTCCATTTTCTTCTTATGAATCGAGAAAGAGAAAAGCCGTGGAATTTAATCCGATCCATTATAATTCAAATCTCAACTCTCAATCTTATTTTTCCTCTAATATTCCTCCCTCAATTCGGCCTAATAATCCCAATTCCTTCACATTTATGCAAGAAAATAGGTCGAATAATCCCAATTCTTGCACATTTATGCAAGAAAGTAGGCCTAATAATCCCAATTCTTTCACATTTATGCAAGAAAATAGGCCTAATAGTTCCAATTCTTTCACATCTATTCAAGAAAATCAGCCTAATAATCCCAATTCTTTCACATTTACGCAAGAAAATCGGCCTAATAATCCCAATTCTTTCACATTTACGCAAGGAAATCGGCCTAATAATCCCAATTCTTTCACATTTATGCAAGAAAATCGGCCTAATAATCCCAATTCTTTCACATTTATGCAAGAAAATCGGCCTAATAATCCCAATTCTTTCACATCTATGCAAGAAAATCGGCCTAGTTTTATTACACCTATTTTGAATGCAGCCCAATCGTATTATAATGGCATCAGACCTTCAAATACGGAGCAAGTTTATTCATCAAATGGCATGAACATAAATAATGTTCCAAATTGTATGAATAACATTTCTGAAAATAGACCTCCGTTCATACCAAATATACCATTTTCTTCAGAAATTCCTAAATCGAATCTAGCCAATGAGAATATTACAAATATTTCTGGTACTAATCCAAGTATTATGGGATCTAACGAGCAATTTTACTCATCTAATGAAAGCCAAATTAATATGGTTCAAAATTTCATGAATTCTATAAATTCTATGAGTGGAGTTTCTGAAAATCAACCCCCTTTTATCTCAAACAAAACCGTTTCTTCTGAAACTCCTAAATTATCAAATGAGAATTTGACCGCTCAAATTTGTACGGATTCTACGAGTAAAATTTCGGAGGGGAAATTGGAGAATGAAGGAAATAATATCGGAAATATTAATGGAAATAATAATGGGAAATTAAATGAGGGGAAATTAAAGGAGATTGTGAGAGAAAAGCTTTGGGACGGTACGATTAAGCTTAACACATCCACTACTGTTTCTGTGCTTGCTTTCTTTAAAAGGTAATTATATATGTTTTGTTTTTTTATTTAAATGTTTTTTAGTAAAATATTGATTATAACTTTTCGTTTTTTCGGTTCTTTTTTGGTTTTGAAATTTGATCTGCTATTTCAGTTGAAATGTCATTTTCTTATTGATAAGTTGTTTTATGATTTTGGTTTTTTTTTTGGCTTTATGTTTTTGTTTATTTTCTCTCCTTTATCAATATTACTTGCTCGATTTGATTTTTGATTTTTTATGTATGCATGGAATCCTTAAAAACATTTTTTGAGTGTTTTGAGTTCTTTCTATTTGTTCTTTTATGAAATTATTGATTTTGAAAAATGCTCTATGAATCATGAGATTAACCCATAATCTCTGCATTTATTGCTCTTTTCTTTTCATTTTAGTTTAATTAATTGCTCAAATCACTTATAAAATAAAATCATCACATAATTAACTAAATCAAGAAAATATTTTTCCATGCTATCAATATTGAGAACTTTAACAAATACAGAAAAATCCGGTGAAGTCATATTTATCAAGAGTGAACTTTAGAGTTGAATATGCCACTACATCTCTCTCTCTCTCTCTGGATGGACCATTCAATAGTATGGAAATACTATAAGTAGACAGACATTGATGTACTTTCACACAGAAAATAAATCACTCAGATTCTATGCACAACATATATAATTAAATCACACAAAATGGTAAATGAAATGATATCTTATTTGCACAAAAGAATGCATATTGTATACAAAAAAGTTATGACGTATGCAAATCAGTATATCATAGGTAAATTTGATTACTGTACAAAACCGTAAATACTAAATTTAATGCAAGAAGGTATATACTTTTTTGCTAAACTGGTATAATTTATGCAAAAGGTTATCTTAGTGATGGATTATTGCCTTTCTAATTTCCTCTCTCTCACCCCACAGTGCTACCACAAGACATGCTGATTAGGCCACAATGAATAAAATCATATCAATACTCTGATTAAATTATCTTTATTAATTGTTAGATTCTGTCTAGAACAAAGTTAATTGAGTCAAATCACTATTCAATATCTTTAACTAATACAGCAAAGTTAGCATTGAAATTTGATTATTTGGAATATCAATGTTTTAATTCTCTCTATCTGAATTCTGAAATAAACAACTCAAAAAAGGGAAAAAAAATGAACTATGAAATAATGGCATATAAATAAACATATAATAACAAAGAAACATCAGTCCTACCACCAATTCTCTCACCATGGCTCACACAATCTTTCTCTCTCTCTCTCTCTCTCTCTCTCTCTATCTATATATCTATCTCACCAATTCTCTCACCATGGCTCACACAATCTCTCTCTCTCTCTCTCTCTCTCTCTCATTCTCATGCAAGTGGCATGCATATACAAATTAAAATAAGTTGTAATATAAAGAATGAAATAAAGCGTGAAATTAAGTTGTGGACCATCAAATTGTGCAATTAAGTAAATTATGGGCCTTAAATAATGTAACGTGCACTTAAGACTTGGACAAAGCATCAGATATAGAAACTCATGATAACATTTATAAAATGACTGAAACCGCATTTAAAGAAAACGAAAAAAATACTTAGTGCTCGAAAATGTAAAAGTACCAGCTGAAATACGAGTAAATACATCATAATATTGAATACCAAATTTTAAAGCACATACAAAGAAAATCTAATGTTCGTATTTTGAAACGTAATATCCTTTTTTCTCTTGACTAATTTTAGTGGTGAGAAGAATAAGAATATAATTTGGCCGGACTCTTTGGAAATAAAAGGAAAAGTGAGGCTCAAAGCATTTGAAAAATTCATTCAAGAATTGCCTCGCTCACGTAGCCGTTCATTAATGGCAAGTCATTTCACCAAATTAATCATTTATTTATCACCCATTTATATATTATATATTTTGCGTTATTTTTTGAAGGTAATCTCTCTATGTTGGAAAATCACCTCGTCTAGTTCAGGTCTAACCGGTATGAAAGAGGTAAAACTTTTACCTCTTAAAAATTTTGGCACCTCAATTTTGCAAATTAAACCCTAACTAAATCCCATCAGATCTCAATTTGCACAATTAGTTATTAAACATTAATAAAACCTCAATTAAAGTAACCAATTTTGCCTTATTTAACTCTCAATTGTACAATTACGACTCTATTAAGTTTTTCTTCCTCCAATTTGACCCAATTCATCCTAAACTCACCCCACAAATTTGAAATTAATTACCAAACAAGAAAAAAAACCCAAAAAATTAACATCCGAATTATTATTATTATATTTAGGTTGCAAAAGGATATACTAAAAGTGAGAAAGTAGGATTCGCAGAAATATCACCAGGCCTGGATTTATACATCTGCCCCCGAACTGATAAAATAATTACGATTTTAGCCCAGCACGGCTTTTTCAAAGGCATAATGGCTATTGAAGATGACCAAGATTCATTAATCGGCTGTGTCGTTTCGCGTAAAAATATTCCCAAAAATGAAAAATTTTCAGATCCTGAAAGTTCTTCTCTCTCTAAACCTGCAAATCCTTCTCTCTCTAAACCTTCTAAGCCCTCAGAAATTAGTTCTAGTAATGAAGTGATAACTGAAAATACACCGAAATCTGATCCTGATAAACAAGAGAAAATAATTATGGGTTCTATTTCTACTGATGTAAAGGTTCTTATTTTCTTACTCTCCAAATAAAAAAAACCATAATCATAATAATAACAAATAAGAATTATTATTGTTATTATTTTGGCTTGGGCAGGTGAAAGATTTGAATGCTAATAAGGGATATAAAGCTGATGATGACTTGCCGGAATTTGACTTCCCAGTAAAACCAATTCCATTTACCAGCAGGATACCTTCTAATTCAAAGAAGGATAATGATGATGACGACATGCCAGAGTGGTCCCCACCAAGGTATTATTTTAACTTATTACCATTATAATAAATATCATTTTACTAATTTGGGTGATATTTGTAATTTAGGTATATAAATGTGGGAACTGAAGGTTCATTTAATACTTCTAGGCCTGTACCTGAATCCCGTACCAGGTTTCCTTTTTTATTAAATTGTAAATCTTACTCTCAAAATATAATAAAATAATAAATAAATGATGGTAAGTAATCAATTTAACAAATATGCAGATGAAAACCAGTCAAATAAGTGAAATTGTAACAATAAATTATGGAAATGCTTAAATGACAGGTACCCTCCTTTACCACCAAAAATATCTACTGAAAATCAATTTGAAGCTTCAAAATCCGTGACAAAAACTAAAGAAAACCCTAAATCAGATAATCAAAAAGGTATATTGGGCCCACCGCCTGACCGAAATTCCAGGTTTTCTAATAATTCGGAATTGAAATCCAGTTTGGATATAGAGTCTAGAAAAGAGCGGTACAGGTGGCATAGAAAGTAGGTTTTTATGAGTGGGTAAAAATATATATTAGGCATTTTAAGTGCATTTTAACTCGGTAGAGAGAGTATAGATTAAGGGTTAATATAATTTGATTTTTATTTTTTTGTACTAATGGAGGAGTTAGTGTTGTTGTTTGTTGTAATGTGATGTGACGTGGGGGTTTTTTTTTTTTTTCTGTTGATATTGTTGTGGTTGGTTTTTGGGAGTTTTGTACATTAGTATTTCTATTGTTGTACCTTGTTTTCTAGTAAGTTTTGTAGGATTGTTTAAGAATGCAGTAGGTTATAATTGATTAGTAGGTTTCTTCTTTTTGTCAAGAAGAATGCAGCAGGTTATAATTGATTAGTAGGTTTCTTCTTTTTGTCAAGAATGCAAATATTCAAAGTTACAAGGTGCACAACCAAACTGGCACACAAGTTCAAACTACAAAGTAATAAAATACATATGAAATCACAATACTGCAACCAACTATATCAACTATATATTCTCTCAACAAACTTTAGAAAGATTATTATAATACAGTAACAGAATCAAGTTCTTCGTTTTATTGAAAAACTGCAAAGAAACAATTTGAGCAATCTGAATCTATTTTCATTAGTATTGTTGTCCATATGCTCAATTAACTCATCACAAATGGTGGGTGATCCAATTCCAAATTTCTTTTCAATCTCCTCCAAAATTGAGGGACAACTCAAAATTAAATGCTTATATCCATCCGTAGTGATAATTTGAGTGTAGTTTTCTTGTAAAGCAAAAAATTCAACACAAACGGTTTTAAGTTCATGACAGTTATGCTGCTCAGCCAAAGCTAGCGTAGTTGCGACCGTTTCAATATTAATGGTTGTAGTTAACCTCTCTTGACATATCAAGTTAAGTCTTTCTAAAGCATATCGATCAGACGCTACAAGTAAATGCTGCATGATTACTGCATAATTACTGCCATTATACTCTTCTTCATTTGGTAACGAATCGGTATATATAAAATGAAGCAAATTCTTGAAGATTATCGGTTCTATATCATTGATTTTTATGATCTTCGCACGATTTTCTTTCATCGGACCAAATAATATCGCTTTAAAAACAGGAGACCGAAGACCTAAAACAAGCTTATGCGCATGAAAAATCTCTCCTTTAACCTCAAAAATTATGTCAGAACTCTCTTTACTCAACAACAGTTGCCCGAGTTGCTTTGGCAAGTCAGAAGGAGGTACAATAATCGTGCAACTATTTTTCGGATTTAAAATTGTTACGCTACAAATAACCTCAAAACATTCATCTTGTAAGTATTTCTCAAGCTCATCTCTCTTTATGAACTTTGACCACCCTTTATATTTACCCGACCTCTTAAAAGTATGAGTGTTTTTACTACGTAAAGATGTTGCGGGTTTCCCTTTTTGGTCCAAAAGACAGAACTCAAAAATCACACTTACTTCATTTAATTCTCTCGCCAATGCGAGATAGAGTGATAAATATTTACCGTCATCATTTTCGTAATATCCTTCAGGGTAACATTTGATATACCATTCTAGACCTCCAATATTGAATTTCGGGGAGCTGAAAAAATTACCTATACCTATCGTTTTGATTTGGGAGTAATTGATTTTGTATTGGTATGATCCGCTCGTGATTTTGGTGATGCTTGTTGAGGACTGGTACGTGAAGTCCATGCGGTTTCTTGACATTTTTTATAAGAATTTTGGGTTCTTTCTAAGTAAAATGTTTGATTTGGAAGGAGGAAGAAAAGAGGACAACAATATGGCTTGCTGTTGTTAATTCTATATGTATGGAATTAGTTTATTTCTTCAAATGGAATGTTTGGAGTTAGTTTAGAATTGACCTAGTTTAGATTTTAATATGTATGGAGTTAACTTGCAAATAAAAGCTTTGATAATTGTATTTATATTTATATAATATATCCAAGGAATTCGTCTGAAAAGAAAAGGAAAAATAAATATTTCATGTAACCATCAAGGCTCTTCATAACTTCACGCAAATGTCATGTTCAAGAACAAGTCTCTAGCTATTTAATAAAATAGAAGGGCTAAGGACCTGTTTGGCTCCAGATGCTAAATAAGAAAATTACAAGGATTTTAAAAGAAATGGCCCTTTATCAGAAAGAATTTGACCTCTCACAAAAAAATTGGACCTTTTGTAAGTAAACGTTTTTAGGGGCAATTCATGTGCAAGTGTAACCACGCAAAATCTCAAAATATTACAAGCATCCCTACAATATAATAAACATCATTATTATTTATTTTTTTGATACAATAAACATCATTGATACCCCTCAAAAACATGGTGTGTCACACTCACATATATACGGATGCACCCTACAAAATATAATAAAGTTTCTTGTCAATGCTGAACTTATTACACATGCTTATTTGGTGATTTCAAAATTTCCAGGCGCCTTAATGCATAATATTAACTTCTTCTACTCCATTGCTGCTCTGCTGCTGAGCAAAGTTGGGTGCACTTGTTGCAGCAATCCGGTAGATTTTGTTATTTTTGAAATTTCAGGGGGCTCAATGCAGAAATTCCTCTGTTCTTTTAATGTGATGTGTGTGTTGCCTCGCCTGGTAGAATTAGCTTGTTTTTCAGGGGGTATATACCAGTTAGATTTATTTTATTCATCATTTTCGTCCGCAAAATTTTACAAATCACATTATATTGTGTAAAAAGAGTATAATGTTTTAAAATGCCTACTCAAAAGGAAAAAAGAAGAAATAATAGTTCAAAAACTCAAGTTTTTGTGGAAAAATAGTTCAAAAATTCAAGTTAATCAAACCTAGTATTTCATTTTGATACACCATTACTTCAAAATGCCAAAACATCCCATTAAAAGTAGTAATAAATCACCCTATAATATACCATTAATCAAACAGCACTAAATAAAAAAACATAATAAACATAAACCCATACACTAAATATGAGATATCAAAAAAATAATAGTTAACAATTCTAAAAACCCTAAATCCAATGTACCATTTTCACTCTCATCAATCAATTATTTCACATATAGTTGAAACAAAACACACAGATGCTAGATTGCACAATCGGATAGGATATTTCTTTTTTATCATCTTTTTATACACTTGACATGTCCCAACCTTGATGACATTGCTCATTGTCCTTTCAACTTGTAACCTCTTACATCCTTCTCAAGTCCACAGTACAAATTATCACAAAACCTAATCATATATATAATGCTAAAAATATTTATTCTGTGATAGATGTACAAGTAGGTCCTGATACACAATTTTCTAGACACAACCAAAAAAACAAACAATAAACAATTGGAAAATTATACTCTTCCCCTCATTCATCCCCCCATATCATCGATGACGTGGCACCACGTGGTAAACCTAACTCAACGCGTGGTGAACCAGATCCGTTCTATTATATTACTCATTTCAAATGTGGTAGACCAAGTCTTCCTCTTAAATTCATCACTAAAACGATTCACCTCCCCACTCCCTTTCTAGGGTTAATCGGTCTCCCATTTCTCACCTATCTCCGATTTCTCACCTGACAATCTCCGCCCTTTACGGCAGCATGGGGAAGCTCAATCGGTTCTGTCGATTTTTTCTCCGCTCCTATTTATTTAAGATGAATTTCTCACCCAATTTCTCACCCTGTTGCAAGGTATGCTCTGCTATATTATCAAGCATTCTTGTTATGTGCTGATTTTTGTTCCGATTAAACCCATTTGTAATTGATTTGCTTGATTAATTGCAGATATTATCCAGTGCTCATCGCTTCAGTCTCTTCAGAGTTCTGCAGGCCGCGATCGTTCATTCTGTCATCTCGCGATTTTTATATCAAGTAAGTTTAGCTTAAATTTCTGTTTGTTCTTTTTTCTTTTCATTGTTTTTACTCTCTGTTGCCCTAACCAGTATTCTTTTCATCATAGTGTACTGTTTATTTCTTTTTATAACAGTTATGAGTTATTTTTGTCTTGAATCATGTCAAAGGCCCAACAGATACTTATACAAGTATACTGAACCACATATGTTGAATAGTTTGTTTAATTTATATGTTGAATAGTTTGCTCAATGTGCTATCTGCTTAATATTTACCGTAATAAGTAATAATTCACTGAATATTTAATAGCAATTAATTTAGAATGTGCTGTATATTTTTCAGATTCATTTTCTTCTATTTTTGTGATTAGTTTAGAATTATTTAGACTTTTGTAGCTTTTTTCGGGTTTTTCTCCCATATTTCTTCAGGTAAATTTTTTTTTTAATTCTCACCATTTTAAATCTATTTCAGTTATTCCAGCCTTTTTCTAATTACTACCAATTTTTAAAATAAGATATCTTCAGAATTTTCAGAAATTTAGAGATTATATTTTTAAACTTCCTTTTCAATTTTTTTTGTTATTTCATTTTATTCAGTTTACATTTCCTTTTCAGCTTACATGGATTTTCCTTTTTCCCCCAATTTTCCTGTTATCATCCCTTGACCCCTAATTTCAGTTCATCATAGTGTTTTGTATGTTCCTTTTTATAACAATTATGAGTTATTTTTGTCTTGAATCATGTCAAAGGCCCAACAGATAACACAACTATTGTTTTCATTCTAAATTTGTACTGATGAATATATAGGTTAAAATAGATTTTTCATTATAATTTAATAAGTCAATTTATGGTCTTTTTATTTGTACAGGATGGATGGTTTCCTTCAGAAGGGTGCTGAACCACAAGTGGGTATGATTTTTGATTCGAAAGATGATGCATACCACTTTTACTTATCGTACGCATACCGAATAGGTTTCGGTATAGTTAAACGCACCTGCCATAGCTTCCATTCTATCCCGAACAGCGCTACATTCGCATGCAACAAGGAACGCAACCCGGAAACTCAACCCAAACCAGATCCAGCTGAAGGACAAAAGAAACGTAAACATGGGATCCAGCACACTAATTGCGAAGCTAGAATTAAAATCAGGGATTTCATGCTCGATGGTAAATGGACCATCGAGTTCGTAGAACTAGAACATAATCATGAGTTATTTCCTGATGCGGCACGTTATTTTCGATGTCACCGTATCATACCTGAGTTTGTCAAGAAGCAGATAGAGATTAATGATGACGCAGGTATCCCACAAAATCGGTCTTTTCATGCTATGTTTACTCAGGCTGGTGGGCATGAGAATTGCACATTTATCGAGAGAGATCTTCGTAATCATATTCAGGCACGTCGTGCGCTGAAACTCAAAGAAGGCGATGCAAATGCGTTGATGCTATATCTCACGAAACGTCAAGCTGCACACACCAATTTCTACTATTTATGCGATATTGACGACGAGGGTCGTTTGAGGAGTGTGTTCTGGTCCGACGGTCGTAGCCGAGCGGCGTATCAGTATTTCAACGATGTAATTAGTTTCGACACTACGTACCTCACAAACACGTAATAACTTTTAATTATGTTTTTTAATTTTTATATAATTTGTCCAATTAGATAATGGCTCTATTAACCGTTACAATCATACCTTTGTCGATTCAGATATCAGATGCCTTTTGCACCATTCACTGGCGTTAATCACCATGGACAATCCATACTATTTGGGGGTGCATTGTTGGCGGACGAGCGAACCGACACGTACGAGTGGCTTTTTCGGACCTTTCTTGATTGCATGAACGGGATCGCCCCCAAAGCCATTATAACGGACCAATGCGCAGCTATTTGTTCCGCTGTGATGAATATTTTTCCCGACACTCGCCACAGGCTTTGCTTGTGGCATATCATGAAGAAACTTCCAACGAAATCTGGATCTGGTGAAACCAAAAATAGGATTGTTTCAAAGGTAATACATGAATGATTTTAATTCAAAGATTGTATATCATTGTCATTTCATGCCATTAATTTTTTTGTTTTAATATAGGTATCCGATCTCGTCTACGATTCCAGATCAAAGGCTGAGTTTGAAGAAGGCTGGTTAAACATGCTTGATGAGGAGGAATTTCTCAATAACCGTGAGTGGTTCCGGCACTTGTATGATTTACGTGCTTCTTGGGTACCTATATATCTCAAGATGTTTTTCTGGGCTGGTATGTCTACCACCCAGAGAAGTGAATCGATGAATTCATTTTTCGATCCATTTGTTAATAGCAGCACCACTCTGTGTCAGTTTGTCCCCAAATATGATGAAGCATTAGGCGAGAAATGGGAGAAAGAAAAGGCAGAGGACTTCAAATGTGCAAATCGTTCACCAAACATTGTATCAAGGCTGCCGTTCGAAGCGCAGGTTGCAAGATGCTACACTCACAGAATGTTTTATGTTTTCCAACACGAGGTAGTGGGGCTGATGGGGTGTTGCTCACAATTGGTACATGTAGATGGTGACGTCAAAGTTTATAGTGTTGACGATGCGGGTGCAGGGGTATATGAGGTTCAATATTGTGCAAGGTCTGGTATGTATCAGTGCGAGTGCATGCTTTGGCAGTTCAAAGGAATCGTGTGTCGTCATGCGCTGCAAGTTTACAAGAATGAGGGTGTTAATACAATTCCGGAATGTTACATTATTTCTAGATGGCGCAAGGATTTTATTAGGTCGTACGCGCGCAAGAATTTCATGCCCGATAGGATTGTGCATAGGGACCTCTTAACGTTTGATGATTTGTACAAGCGCGTGCACCACTTACTGATCAATTTGGTTGAGTGCGCTTACAGAGATGAGAATGCGAGTAGCATATTGATTGATTCGTTGGAGAAGCTTTCCATCAATATGGTTTCCGATGAAGGTGATGAATTTAATCAAACATTAGGTTCACCGGTTCATGAAACACAGTTCGTGAAGGATCCGCTTGTCGCGAAACCTGTCGGACGCCCAAGGTCGATTAGGTTTAAATCCAAGGAAGAGATGCTTTCAAATAATGCCAGCAAGAAGTGCCAAAACAAAATGCATGCGCCGCCTAAGAAATCTCTTCATCGATCAGTGAAGGTAATCATCATATAAAAAAGTAATATATTGATTAATTCATTTGTTAATCTTACTATTTTTTTATGTAATACGGGCCTTCACATATCCTTCTACTGATACTATCAGCACTCAGTCATATTCGTCACGTATGGAATCAGGGATGACCCATAGCGAGTCTTCAAGCAATGCCATATATAATATGCAATTTGCACCAGTTAGCAACATGGAACTTCTCAGGCAGTTCAATTACATGAGGAATTAGCTTGGTAGTTTGATATGTGGTAGTCTGTTTTGGAGTTATATTTTGGGTTCATTTGGGTAGTTTGATTTACGGTATTATGTTTTGGGGGTTTATTTATTGTGTTCTGCCATTGAACTTTGTTATGCTATTCACAATTTGTTTTTATTTTGTTGCAATGTAATTTGTCAGAATTTCTGAGATGTTTTTATTTATTTTCATGCTTTTTATTTTGAACAGTTTGAATGTGAATTGGATTTTTATTATAATCTAATTTCTGAACTGTTTATATTTATTTCGTTTTAAATCTTTATTTAACTTTAATTGAATAAAATTTGCCTTAAAAAAGCTTATAATAAAGCCCAATATTTACTTGGGCCCATTTTCTTTTATTCTATTTATCATGCAACTTATCTTCCTCTCTCAAATTATTTTGATTTCATCACTTCCCCCAAAACGCTAGAATCTACCAGCTGCCTTTGCAAAGCCCTATCAATGGAAGAGTCGATTCAACTCCCCAATACTCCACAACAACCGAAATTAGCGGTCCTCTACTTAACATTAACCACCACCTCTTTGTTTATCACCTCAATCCATGATATTAACTTTACCGTCTCCTATTCTCAACTTCACACCTCATTACAATCAACCACATCCTCTTGGTTAACCACGCCTGGTCTTACAACGATGGACTTAGACATTTTATTTCGTATAAATTGCTAGATATCCCGTCTTGACCTGGAATATTTTCTCAAAAAGAAAAAAAGTATCTGGTAAATACCACTGCATTTTCTCGTATTATTCATGTGCTTTAATATTTACCTAACTTGTATAATATTTTATTAATTTTTTCCAGAACGTCATTATGCCACAGTCTTCACAAAAGAAGCCTATATTCACACTCGGCCACCGATGTAACCCTAAACATTTCATCAAAGTTTATAACAAAGATCTTAGACCTGAACTTACTGATGAGTATAATCAATTACTCGATAATTGGCCGTTTAGGCATTTACTTGACATGCCAATCATTGAAATGAACAAGGGTTACCTGTCTGAGGTTATGTCCATGTGGAACCCTTTGCATAACTGTATAGTTATGGACAACAATTGTCTCAGATTTTCCGCACACGACTTATGCCTTGTGTTGGGATTGCGTGGTGCTGGTAAGTGGGTCGATGTTACACAACGCCGTTCGTCAACTGTAAAATGTGAGCTTCTAACGACGTACTTCCCTGGTATGTCACAAATCAACTACAAAGACATGGAAGATGTCCTCAAATACGAACTTTCAAAGGAGAAAACCGCATCAGCCAAACAGTGGGTATCAATGTTCACCATGTATTTGTTCCAAACAACCCTTTTTTCAATGACAAGTGCTTGTGCTCCCCCTCAGTTCGGAAATATGTAGAGGACTATGACAAGATCTGGGACTATGCATGGGGTCAAGCTGTGTTCGATTTCATGGCTAAACAGATTCCCGAAATTGGAACCAAGGCCGTTTCGATAGCACAAGGGAACATTGATAGGAACAAAAACCCTAGCCTCCCCGGATGTTCATTTGCATTTCTTGTAAGTTTTACATAAATAAATAATATATGATACATTTGTCACAAATCGGATTCATATCATCAAGTTTAAATCCACAATTAATTGTCAATATTTTTGTAGGCTTGGTTTTATGAACATGCAAAACCTGAGATGGTAAAAAATAATGAAGGACCTAGATACCCTCGATTTCTTAGGTGGAAGATGGGAACAGATTGTAAACGTGAGACGTTCAAACAACTACTTAACACCGTCAATAAAAAAAAGATTTGGATTGAGATTCTTAAACCTGAGAGCGAAGAAGATTGGATTTTTGAGGAGGACACTACCGTGGCGCGCCGGATGTTCATCGAGCAACATAATACAGAGGCAGCCACAACTCCTCGTGGTATTGGCACACCATCGAATCACAGATCTCAAAGGAACCTCACCCCTAGGAGAACACAGTCCCGTACTGCGAATCGTACGCCGATCCGTATGAATCAGACCCGTACGCCTAGCCGTGGAAATCAGATGGTTGCAGGTACGTTAATCACACTAATAATTTGTACGTTAACATATGATTTAATCATATTATGAAAATATGCACGAGGTCTCACACCGGCAAAGAAGACACCAGCCCACCGGACACCGCGCAGGGTTTGTCGACGTGTTGAACTTTGTGCCGATGAAGCTGACAACACTCAGGATGCTACCGAAGCCCCTAATACCAATGCCGTGGGAAGTTTGCCACCTGAAGACCCTGTTCTTCACACAATTCAGCATGACGGTTACTTTTAATTTTTTTAATTCTCTTTTTTGCCTTTCTAAAATAGTTGTTGCAATAATCGTTCTTTTTCGGATGACATTGGTATAGAGATTATTGGCGTTAGTCGAATTCGGAAGACCTAAGACAATTTATCAATATGATGGGCATACACGTAGCGGCCACAGATTTCAATCTATCGAACTGAGTGGCTGTCGGCCAAACGATCTTGGTAAGTTACTATTTTTCATTAGAATGTGTCATATATTATATTTAATTAAATATATTTTTCCAGTAATTGAGATCACTAGGTACGAGGACAACAACAAGAGCCAGAATGATTTGTCTGATGAAATGCTTCTGGACATGATTCCTGAAGTTGATAAGCAAATCATGAATCACATTCAACGGAAAAGGACATCCCAATCCCCTCCAGAAGTAGATGATGATGAAGGGCATGCTGGTTATGATGACGATGTTCAACCTGGGCAGCCGAATCTAGAGGCTTTTACTGCGACGATGTTAGATACCTCCCTTAATTCAGTTCATGGTTAAACTCCATGCCCACAACATCATCTTTTCAGGCCCCACACTTCATATACTGATCCGGTCCAGGGGAATCTTGCGTGCTTCAGCTGTCCCACTCTAGACTGCAACATCAAATCAGTTCCGAGAAAAATTTGTGGTGATTCTTTTGCTTCTTTTCGAAACACTTTATCATTCTCTCCATGCACTGAGTCAAGGGTTGAACAACAAGGTAAAATTCATTCTTGTTTGTGTTTCTACTTAATAGATAGTTATTCTCATTCATGTAATATACACTCACTGACAAATATATTATTGCAAGACTTACACATGAATGACACTCATGAGGAGGTACCCAAGCCTGACGAACCTATTGGCATGCATTCATATTCAGAAGAAGCTAGCAAATCTGCATCAGGAGGTAACTCAATCTATTTTCATATTTAAATTGAATAAATACAGAATTTATCATATTTACCGGTCGATTATCATACATTTATCATATTTACCAGTCGATTATCATACATCTGACACCGCTCATTAACGTACAGACACTAACATTGAGACCCCTCGTCCTATCTCTGTCATTCTTCCATCTGGCGAACATTATTCTACAGTAAAAGGTATGTTGTACAACATTTTATACAACTATGTATTGTATTGATCTTTTTTTGTCTCAGGGAAATATGTGTTGGACAATAATGGAGAAGTTTCATGCCAGACGCAAGCTATTTTGAGGAAACCGTATTCTAGAGACACAATTTTGCCCCTAGAAAGTTCTGCGCTCCTCTTCCCAGAGGTTGCTGTTAAGGGGAAATATGTTACAATTAATCATGACTTGTTGAGTGAAATGCCCAGCTTTGATTTAGGGTTAGGTCAGTGATATCCATATTATTAAATTGTTTAATATAATTAGTGTATGACTTTATGATAACCACATATTTGTTGACAGGGGATTTAATTGCAGAGTTGGAGCAGAAATCAGTCAATGATGGTCAACCAATAAGCACCAATCATTCCAAAATGAATCCTAAGAAGTTTGTCAGAAGCACATTTGAATGTGTTGAGCTACTAGAAGCTGGTGTCGATTATGATGTTTCTCTAACTGATGGTTATGCCGTGGAGAACTCAGAACTTGCATACCCATCTGACAAATTAATCCCCGAATATATGCGTCGTGTAATATTTGGGTGGCGTACCAAACACCTTATGCCAGACAGCAAGCATGCGTTTGATCATGATGGCTTTGTCGTCACTAGAAAAGACATTGATCTTCTGGTTAGGGGCAAACCGATTTCTGGGAAGGTATGTTATGGTTATTTTACATTGTCATGTATATTCGATTACGGCACAGTGTTTAACCTGAAATTAATCTCATAATCTGTAGGTTATTGATGCAATGCTTCACATATTGCACATGTTTGTTATGGCCCCGTTCAATAGGTGGCAATTCGTTAGATGCGGGAACGCTAACACAGTTAAGTTCATCATTTTGACTAGATCACGTTTATTTATTATAGAATATTCAGACTAAATTTCTTTCACATTGTCCATTTCAGATGATGGTACCTGGCATGACAAACGATGAGTTGGAGGACTCCGAACAACTGAAGTGTGTGTCAGACGTGGAACTGGGGAGGATACGGTGGCTAATTTTGCCATATAATGCAGAGTGCCACTGGATTCTAGTCGTATTTGACTTCGGCGAGTCAAAGATTAAAATTTATAATCCCACAACATCTGTTGATAGGTACCGTTCTGCTGTGCTTAACTTCGTGAACCAATGGAAGAGTTCTCTCGTTCGTCGTTTGGCTGATGCTGGAATTGAACAATGGGTGGAGCGCTTCGAGCAGTGTCCACGTCATGGGGATCATGTACACTCCTCTATTTACCTGGTGAAGTATGTGGAGTGTATTGTCTCGAGCCTACCATTTGAGTTCAACCAAGGTCACATTGAGATGGCTCGTGGTTTTGCGGCTTACAATTTCATATGCTCTTCTTGGTTCAAAGATGTGTTCCCCGTTGAACATGATGTTTGAAATAGTTATAATAAGTATGTTATTTTAGACGATGGTTTATGTTTTCAATTTCATTTTGTTTGGAACATAATTATATTTTTGTCGTGTGGACTTGTTGGATACTAAATCCTCAATCTAACACATGGATCTTAGTTTTATGTTGTTTGAAATGCTAGACCTAAATATTTATGTATAGTTATTTATGTTTCTGGTACTATGTTGTTGTTGTTGATGTCATATATTATGTTTTCTAATGATAAGTAAAATTTTCTGTGCTTAACACTTACAAATTAGAGTTCCATAGATTTTCCATTTACAAATTAAGTTTTCCGTAAAGTATATTTGGTGTTAAATTAGGTAATAGTTAAGTAAATATTTGGTGATAACTTTGAGAATAAGTGGTCATTAATTTTTTAATGATGGTTTCTGCTGGTAAATGTGGAAACATATTTGCCGTTGAATATTTTTAGTAATAAATATGGTAAATATTTTCATAATAAATCTGGTAAATATTGAATGTCATATCAAATGATTGATTAATTTACCAAACATAACTTAAATATTTGTAGCCATTTTTTAATTCATTGATCTTTCTAACCTGTAACTAGCAAAAGAAAAAAATTAATAAAGAAAGTAATAAATAAAAAAGGTAAGAAAGTAAAAATATTAATAGAGAAAATCACTAGAAAGCCTTCTCATTTTAGAAATGGTATATCTGAAATTATGGAATATCTTTTACTAATTATATTTATCATATATAAATGTGGACACATATATATAAATTAAATTTTTTATCAAAATTTAAAAAAGCCTCTAAATACAAATTTAATTTATTATCTTAATTTTTCTAATTGTATTTATCATCTAATATTAAAATCAGCTTGTAAATTTTAGAAAATATATAAAAAAAACTAAAATCTGAAAATATCTTCAGATTGAGGAAGGGTTCAAAATCCTTGAATATTTTTTTGAAAGAAATGTGGGAAATAATCGGAAACTTTTTAATAGGATTAATAGATCTGAAATAATCTAAAGAATCCAATAAAAAACAATCTGAAAATGTAGATAGAAATAGAACAAAAAAATGAAATCTAAAAATTAAAAGAAATGCCTATCCAAAAAATAAAATTGCAAATAAGCTGACAAATATGTACAAAACGAAAAAGCACATGTATTTGCAGCAAAATGGAATTGCTAGATTGGCTGGTTTATATAGGGGATGTTTGAAATTCAAATCAGGGCTCAATTTCAAAATTAATAAAAAAAATCTTGCTCATATGATGAATGTAAATCCGTGCAGCCTTTATTAATTTCACGGAGCCCAAAGTTTTTCAGGTTTTGAAAATTGGGCTACATCATTAAATTCGGCCTGATAAATCTAAATAGATTGACTGATAAACCCAAATGAAGGTGACGAATTTAAACAAGGTCCATTAAACTTAAGGCCGAAATCCCCATATATAAATGCCAGCCCACGTTTATCAGCAGCCCACGTTTATCACCAGCCCATAAATACTACTTTCCACGTCATCAAGAGTGTGGGGAGAAAAATAGGGGGAAGACTATCATCACTCTAAACAATTTTGAGTTATGATGGTTATCTTATAAAAACATCTCTGATCTCCATTAAAAACAAACATATCTTCGAACTCAAGATGAGTTTTCAACTGGAAATATTGAAATATCTGGTTTACTCCCATATCTTAGATATAGTAAAAGATAGGAACCAGAATTGTGTTTCATTCTATAGTAAAAAAATGAATTACTTTCAAACTTATAAGAAAGTGAAACCATAATTCACACTTACTATTTGATGATTCCTCATGGTTAGTTCATTCATTTGTCACAATTATTTCTTTCATTTGTCACAAGAAACCTACAATATTTTATGGAACAGAAACACAGCTATTGCATTCTAGTTTTTCAGGGGAATAGGTGATATTTTTGAGATTTAGGAGGGTGCACATGCTAAAATTCTCCTTATTTGCTATATAATTTTTTCCTCGTCATGTTGAAACATAAAGTACTATATCATTCAGGTGAAAGCTCATTTTTACATGCAAAACCACATGAATTGCTTCTGAATAAATATCCTTTAAGACTTTAGTATTTAATATTTATCTGTCTGCATACAATATGCATGCTGTCAAGTGTCAAGTCCCTTTGATATTTATCTCAGAAAGGACTTATATTTATCTCTTATTATTTCTTTCATGTAGACAAAAACATTGGTTCCTCCCATCCAAAGTACAAAAACATCTTATATTTATCTCTTACTATTTCTTTCATGTAAACAAAATATAACTTATATAGATCAAATCACATTATTTTATTAATGAGCTGATGACATAAAATCATCAACATCAACCAACATGACCTCACTGATCAGCTTCCAATCCAGCAAGTTCCTCAAAGAAAATCTTCTTGAATTCCTTCATTATTTCTGGTTCCAGTGGATGACAATCGAGACACCAGTGTCCTTCTGTGGACTATCCATAAGAAAATCATAACCACTATACGACAGCTTTGCGGGCCGCAAAAACATCAGTTCGCCCCATCCAAAATCTGCATTATGTATCGGCATGCCAAGCCAACTAATGACTTGTAAGTCCGAATTTGGCAAACTGTTTCTTGTTAATCTACTCTTCTCTGTAGTTTCCAAGTGGTCAATTAGTGATTGGACGTACGCATCACCTTGATTTGTTGCATTACGTATTCTTTTAGCCACAAAATTGGTTGGTTTTGAAATAACATTGTATATATTTGAGTTTCTTTGTTTGAATCCAACTTCCGAGCCAGACAGACGCACCGCCAGACAAGTGCGATGACGGCACGGAACCGTGAAACGGTTGAACCTCCGCACCTTAATTTAAGTGTGTTGACATGTTTCGTAGAAACTTTTACGATTGATACAACGAATGGTTTATGAATGTTGGAATCAACATTCAATGTAGGGTTTGGTTTTGTATTCAGGATGGTCAAATAAAACGGTTAGGTAAGGTCCGGCCCCAAGCAGAGTTCGGTCTAGGAAGGGTGGTGACAAATTGTTGGACTTGCCTCGTGTTATGCCGGGCCATGTTTCAATGAATTAAAAAAATTTGATTAGTTTAATAAGACATATATTTGACTATTGTATAAAAAAATTCAACTGGTCTGCGAGGCCACCTGTAGCATAACCAAAATGCAAGGCGGATCCGTCGATTCCATCGGAGGGACAAACAAGTTCCTCATTTCAGCAGAAAGCATTTTATCACTGAAATCATCTTAGATAACAACAGAACGCGCAACAACAAACAAAGCGCCCTCACCATTACAAGTGATCTCAATCCGACCGCCCGAGCTCAAGACGAGATGACTGGTGAAGGGGTAAAAGGGCACAAGAGCCTTGGAGAGAGACAAAATTAGAGTTTCGATGGAGAAGAAATTAGGGTTTTGGTTTGATCGGTAGAAGTATACCGTCGGTGTGTAGCGCCGGCTTGTGGCTAGGTCTAGGTTGGAGAGCCATAGAGAGGTTGTTGGTGTCTCCTCACTTGGAACAAGTAGCTCAGATTTGATAATCTCAACCATTTTTTCTCTATATATTTTATGTTTTGTGTAGGTTTCATTTCAACATTTTTTGTTTGTATTTGTAAACAATATTTGACAGAAACTCATGTTAAAATACAACTTTTTTACTATATCGCAATTAAAATAAAAGATTGATTGTATCTCAATCAAAACTCAGATTTTCCATTGTTATCTGAATCAAAAAGACGAGCTTGGTGACGTTGTGTCTCACGTTAGGTTGATAATATACATAGTTCTTCTTAGATACTCTCGTAAAAATTGCCTCTTAACATTTTTGAGTCGTCAGTATGAAGTCATTAACACCTCGATCATGAGTAAACCAAACCAAAATTCTCATATTAAAACATTATAGTTCAGGTCATCTATATCATCCATCATGTTATAAAATCATTAAGCTTTCCTAGGCCCAAAAGAGAAAGATCGTTAAGAGGCAACAGGCCGACAAGCCCTCACTCACTCTGTTCTAACTCACTCACTCACTCACTCACTCGAGTGCCAAAACCAAAACCAAAACCTAAACCTAAACCTAATCCTTTCCTCTCTGATCCGGGCCCACTCGCCAGTCTCCAGCCTGACCTACTCGCCGGTCGCCGGACGCCGGACGGAGTCAACTTTGCCTGAAACCCAACTAGCCCAGTAAGCTGCAATCCTCCCTCAGTCTTTTACTGTCTTGAAGAATTTACCACTCAAGTTGTTGATCTGATTTTATTATTGTTCTTATTGTTGTTGTTGGTTTTTATGAATATGCTGTGATTTGTTTACTTGGTAAGTGGTAAATAGTATGTATCATCATGCATACGAGTTACTCCAACTTGTCTGATACATGTTCGATAAAATGTTGTCACAGCCCACATTGGGTCGTGATTTGATTTAGCTCAATTAGAGGGATTAGGGCCGGAATTAGCATTTAGGTTGAATGAGTTAGGACCGATTGATCGAATTAGGGCTACCGTATTATTCTATTAGGGTTTAGTATGTGGATTAGGGTTTGATTGGATACAAGATCAATATATCATTTATGGAGGTGGGAAATGAATAATGGAGATGAAAGATGTCTCAATTCAAAACCCAACCCAAATTCAATATTATTCAACACACACTTGGCACACATTTACACGGACTCTCTATTTATAGCCATTCCTCAACTCTTATTCTCTTAATCGACCCCTTATTTACTCCTCTAATTATTTCCACATTTACTGTCGTTTATTATTATCTAACGTACCCTAGTTCTTACAAATGCCGAACTATTTGTGTTAATTATACCTTCAATTGGACCCTCCTTTCGAATGCTTATTCTTTTATGCTTTGATTATTGGTAATCATTATGTTTTCATGTTTATGAATGATGTAGGTTACAATACACAAACATATTTCTTAAATGGCTTAGCTGAATTGCTCCTTTTATCGGTCTCTATAAAGTGTGGCGTATCTAAGGTTCTTTTCTCTCTTCTTTGTAATTACCGTTTAATAATTAATTAATTATGGTTTACCGGGTCTCTATTCTTTGTGAAATGAATTTATATTTGATTGTGAAATGATTTTATATTCTATGTATTTTGTTTTTGATGTACAAGGGGAATCTCGCGCTTTGCACGACTTATACATAACGAGTGTCAATTACTTAATAAGAAAAACAGATACAAGGAATGAAAAAAAAAATACAAACACTGATGTGATAAACCTAATTGAGTAATAAGCAAAAAAGATAAAAAAAATAATGGAAAAAAACTTAATAATTTGCCAAAACTTACTTGACAATCACAAAATTTGTCTTTCCCACAAATAGACAAAGTAAGGAAAAGAAATATACAAATTACGATAAGAAAATACTATAAATTTGTGAGACCCTTCTCTACTGATAATTCTTCTAAAGATCTGTTGTAATAGTAACCATGTCAGCCAAAGAAAATAACACATCTAAGCAAGATAAAACTCGAAAATATTTCAGCACAAAATAAATGAATTTCCGTAATCCTTCAAATTTAGGATGTTTTGCCAACTTGAGCTAAACATTTTTTTGCGTGCATACCGGTAAAAGTGATTTTACTATTATTGAGTTGTTATATATATCTTTGTTGCATTGATAAGTGTAAATTGAGGTTACATTATGTAATTGAGGCTCATAGTTGCAAAATTGAGGACAAATCACACAAAGTGATAATTGCTAAATTGAGTGAAATTGGGGACAGCTGATTATACGAACAATTGTATACAAAATAGAAAAAAAAAACAATCTTAATTGGGGCTCAATTCCGGAACTAATGATCCTCTTTATTATAAATAAACACCCTGAAATGTATAATTATTTACTAGTACCTTAAAAATTATTTGTAATATAATACCTTGGGAAGAATTCATAATACAGCTTAGTTTGGTTAATTGAGACCAACTTATCATGAATAATGAAATAATTATATTATATTAAATACAAACAGAAACTATTTACCTGAAATTATCACTAACTTATGGATGTACACCAGTTGATTGTGATCCAACAGTAAATGGTGCCAACATTTCTTCTCCCTTACACCCTGTATTATAAATTCAATAAAAAAATCAATGGAAGATTTCAATAATTCTGAAAAATAAAACTAAAAAAATTAAACAAAAATGTTGGTATATCAATGTAAATAATCATTTTACATCCTTCATCTTCTGGCATATCAGATTGAACAGAAAATTGTGAACTGAATTGTCTAGAAATATATTAACTAACAAAGAAGAGCAAAATATTTTAATTAGAGATAGTGACTGACCATATTTTAAGCGACATGTCACCAACACATACCAATTGAAAAGAGTTGAAAAGAGGTAGCAAAAAGATTATAAAATTAATTAATGAAGATAAATGTGTAGAAAAAATCAAAGATGTCATCTCAGATTTCAAAAGCAGAATGAATAGTGATCAAATTTTCTTTTTTCATTCACCGTCAGCAAACACAAAGTTCAAGAAAATTAAGAGAGAAAAAGAGCTATAGAAAGCAAGAACAAAAAGGAAACAGAGAAGAAATTTCGCTTCAATTGAGCTGAGAGAGTGATAATATGGAAGTTAAATAAAGCAATATTTTGAATTTTATATGTATGTCTAATTGATTCTAATCTGTTATTTTTGGTCTGAAACAGAACTGTGATGATTTGACCAATCATGGAGAGTTTGCTTTTAAATAAGCCGATTTGTACTTGCGCTAATCTAAAAACAAGAATTTTTCAAAGAAAATTAATTGTACCTTCTGCACGGTGCAGCCCATCCAGTAATTCATCTCTTTTCCCCTATTTATAATTTTATTTTTGGGAAAAGTCCACTTGTAGCCCCTTTTCTTTTGCGCAATGTTCAATCAAGTCCCTTACCTTTTGATTTGTTCAATCAACCCCTTTACCTCTTCTATTTTGTTCAATCAATCCCTTCAATTATGGCAATTAAATGCCAACATGACACATACAATCAAATGCCTACATGCCATTTTAAGATGACGTGGAACAAAATATTAGGAAAAAAAATATTCAAATATCTAGCTTTTTCACTATTTTTTTATAAAATAACTTTTTGAAGATATTTATGAATAAATATTTTTGTGTAAAATATTTTTTTTAAATATTTATTTCTAAAATATTTATTTTGAAAAATATATATATATTTTTTTTGACAAATATATATTTTTTTTGATAAATAAAACAGTTGGAAATTTTTGAAAATTTTTTGTGCCACATCATCTTAAAATTGCATAAAGATATTTGATTGTGGGCGCCATGTTGGCATTTAACTGCCACATCATCACTTAACTGATGGAAGGACTTGATTGAACAAAATGGATGAGGTAAAGGGGTTGAATGAACAATTTAAAAGGTTAGGGGCTTGATTGAACATTAGGCAAGAGATAAGGGGCCAAAAGTGGACTTGTCCCTATATTTTTTTAGTTATTTATGTATTTTAGTGATTAAAATATTTTCCTTTTTCAGGAAAAACGGTACGATGTGGTGCACGTTTCCGACCCTGCATAGATATTCATAAGGTGATTAGCTATAACTTGAAATTATATTAAATATTTTTGTACTAGATAGTTTCATTTGTGCAGTGAAGTTCCAGTTCAGCCTTAATCAACCATCAAATATGCAATCAAGCCTGAATATAATCAATGAATTCTCCATTTACCCCCAATTTATTCTAAATTATCCCCATTTGCCCTAAATTGACCTCAATTTGTGCAATTAACCCCCAAATGGATCAACTTAATCCAATTGATCCCCAATTGTGAACAAAATGTTCGATTTGATTTGTATTTTTTTCAGGGAAAAGTCAAACAAATTGTGGGGTCAACTCTGACAGACTCGTCAGAAAAGGACAAACATTCTCTCGTGACGAATTTCGAATCTGACAAGTCAGCGTCTTTCTATGCGAATTTGTACAAGAAAGATAATTTGATTGGAGGCCATGTGATAATGCTTGGCGCCGACCCGTTGAGTCAGGCTTCAGCCCTCGAAGCATTAAATGCTTATCCTGGTAATTATATTTATCTTACATTTACTTTTTTGTGTTTTTTTTTTCAATATTGTAGTAAAAATGGTGAATATATATATTTTTTAAGATAAGTTGACTAAAGGTATTAGTTTTTCACTAAACAGAAAAAAAAACCATTACAATACAACCTTAAAAAAAAATAAAAAAAAAGAAAGAAAGAAAGAAGATCAAGATCTAGGGTTTCGGCTGTTCCTGAGAGCAAATCCAAGGAAGAGAAGAAAGGGGCGTTACGCTCAGAGAGATGGTTTTTAACTTGTTAGATGATTTTTGCATTAACTTGTTAAATTAATATAATGTTTCAAATTATTCTGTGATATATTTTGAAGAAAAAAAAATTAGAAAGGACATTAACTTATATTCTCATGTTAAGTATCAATATTTTACATTATGCAAGTTTACAAATAGAATTATATTTTTCTTTACGGATGATTGATTAATTGATTATCGACATAATTTTTGAAAAATCTCATATTTTTATTGTATACAGTTTTAACAATTTTGATAGAATATTGATTATATTTTATATTCTGAAGATGTATTTTGCGTTTTTTTGTGAAATGTTCTATATTTTAATATAATATTTCATTATATTAAGTAAAATAAAAATATTTTGGATAGAATAGATGGGTTTCCTATATAAGACCCTACAGATTCAGCAACGTGTCAGTTCCAGAATCAACACATTGAATCTTACTAATACTATTGATATGTTCATTCATTTTTCTAATATATATATTTGTCTGCATGTTCATTATACCTTTCTGAGTACTGGTAGCTTAAAAATTAGCAGATTTTATTAATAAAAGTTGAATTGTCTTTCATCTTGCTCTAGTTTAGTTTAGTTTAGTTTAGTTCCATTATAATGAGAATTTTCCGAGCAATTCGGCAAAACTTATACAATACAAAAGCATTTCTTTCAGATAATAATTTATTCAAATTAGAGCCATTTAAATTGAATATTAGACGAAATAAATAAGTTGAAACAGGAGATAAGATTAATTAGGGTTAGGTTAATTAGTGGGTATCTCAACATCTCTATCATTTCATCATCTTTTTTTTATTTTGATAGTTCATCATCCTAATTTTTTATTTTTTATTTTTTATTTTTTATTTTTTATTTTCCATTTTCATTTTTTCTGTTATTCAGCATGCCACCAAGTCTTGGTTGACTTGTGCACAAAATATTTTATTCTGTACCAAGATATACATTAAAAAAATGAATCTAAACATTACAAAATGAAAGTTACAAAAAGTGAACCTTTTCCCTTTTTTAATGATTATTTTCAATACGGTAGAAAAAGGGTCAAAATTATTGGATTTTGTACTAGAAACATATGTTGTTGAATTTTTTATTAAAAACATTTAATTATTAGTTTTTTATTTTTTGGAAATACAGGTGGATTGCAAATTGGGGGAGGAATAAATTCAGAAAATGCGATGCGTTATCTTAAGGAAGGGGCCTCTCATGTCATTGTTACCTCTGTATGTTAATAATTGTGAAAATTTCAGAAATACTCCTATTTTTTAATATATTAAGAAAAGTCTTAAATTTGTGGTTTTTAATATATTACATAGTCGGCCTAAAGCTATATTTTGATGTGATTAAATGTTAAAATATTGTGAATACATTTTCCATCTATGATATATACCTTGGTTTATTTAAGGTTTTTTTTAAATAATTTTTATATTTTTTATATTTTGTAGTATGTTTTTAGCGACGGTCAGATGAATATTGAGCGATTAAAAGAACTTGTTGATTTGATTGGAAAAGAAAGACTTGTTTTGGATCTAAGTTGCAGAAAAAAGGTATATTAAATTGGTAATAAAACTAACATTTTTTGTTTTTTGTTCTAATTTCATATTATACCCATCAAAAAAATCAAAATATAAAATGCGCCCTTCCAAAACTGGAAATATCAAATTTACCCTTGAAAAATTTCACACATCAAAACTTCCCTTTGAAAACTCTTATATGTATCAAATATGATAATTAAGTTCCGTTTATTGGATTATATTATAATTTTTATTTATTTCGATATTTTTCTTTACAGGACGAAAAATATGTGATTGTGACGGATAGGTGGCAGAAATTTAGCGATGTGTATTTAAATGCACAAACTTTGGAATTTCTCGCCTCATTTTGTGACGAGTTTTTGGTTCATGGAGTTGATGTTGAAGGAAAAAGGTTACAATTTTTGTGGAAATTTTCAGAAAAACCGCCAACTTTTCTGACTATTTAAATAAAACCCCTAACTTTTTCTTCTTTTTTTCTTATTTTTTCATCAGCCCCTAGCTTTGGTTCTCTGGTTGAATCATGTATATAATTTATTTAGACTCATGTAAACTCTTTTTTATAGTAATATTATATCTTTGTTTGGATGGGGGACAATCAAGCCCTCTCCAAATTGCCTCAAAAAAAAAAAAAAAAAAAAAAAACTCACCTTTTAGATTCCTCGAAAATAGTCGACCTTTTAAAAGAGAGTTCTTTTTTAATTTTCAGAAAAGTTAGGGGTTTTGATGAATATTCCCCTTTTCTATTTCCAATTTCTTTCACTTTTTAGAGTCCTAAAAAGAGTGGACCTTTTAAAAGTAACTTTTTAAATTTTCAGAAAAGTTAGGGGTTTATTTGACAATTTCCCTTATTTTTTTCCATTTTCTTTTTTTGATTGATTGAGTCTAAACTCTGTAATGCTGACACAAAATTGACTATAATTTATGCCCAAAATATTATTTTTATGTATATAATCTTTTATGCCAGTAGAGTATAGTTTTGTTTTTTGTTATTATTATTTTATTTTTATTTTTATTCTTTAATAGGCTAGGGATAGATGAGGAGCTAGTTACTCTACTCGGATCTTTTTCTCCTGTACGTTACAAATACCTCTTCTTCTTCTCATTTTACAACCATCATTTCTCACATATTTTAAAAATGAAATATTAGCTAATAAAACGGTATATTTGCTCCAGATCGCGGTGACTTACGCAGGAGGCGTGTCAACAATGGAGGATCTGGAGCGGATAAGGACAGCTGGCGAGAGCCGAGTGGACGTCACGGTCGGAAGCTCTCTCGATATTTTTGGCAGCGATTTGTCTTATGACAGAGTTGTGGCTTGGCACAACAGCCAAATTAAATGTTTGTGTTAAATGTTAATGTTATGAGCTTGATTGTGTGGCTAGAATAGTTAAATAAGTATTTGGGAGTTTTTGACTGTTGGATTTGTGTTGGGATTTGTGTTTTTGATGATAAGTATGGTTTTTCATGAATTTTTGCTTATCATGAAAAACATGAATTTCAAAGCAAATTTGGAAGTACCAAGTGATAAATGGTAATATACACTTGCTCCTTTTGAGTTGAAGACCTTTTGTGTTGGGTAATGTTACTATGGTGTTTTTTGTATTGGAGTCTTTTGGATTAGTTGAGAGCTTAGTTTGTTGAGATTTTCATGAAGTGAGATGATATTTTTTCTATTGTTTTGTTTTACATAAGCAGTTTGGACTTAGCATTGGTATTTGCATGAAATCAAGAGATAATGAATGGTGAGCAAGAGCACGAAAGAAAGAAAGTCTCAGATGAAGCATGAAAAACTTCATTGCACGAGTCAATCCAGAGGAATCTCCTCGACTCATCTATTATTCAAAGAAGCATTAGCTGAACCTGCTTATTTTTTTTTTAAGTAAGCGTCTGTTTTATTTTCTTTTGTTTGTGATATATTTTATTAAAGGATGGTGTTAACTGTTGGTCCTTTTGAGCTTTGCTATTGGGCTGGGTCCTTTTCTTTTGTTTATTTTGTTTTTCCTCTTTTATTTTTGAAGTTGGAACATTTTAGGGATGTCAATGAATCGGTTTCAGTCGGATTCAGATAATATCCGGATCCAATTTAAATTCAAAAGATTTATATGTGAATCCAAATTTATTAACGAAACCAATTTCGGATTGGATTTTGAATCATATCATCAAGTTTAAAAGAAAATTATAAACAAATAAATCTTTAAAACAAAATAATAATAATAATAATAATAATAATAAATAAATAATAATTGTAACTCGAGGTCAGCAATGCTTTGAGACTATAGATTCTGTGGCCCCTCTGTTCTTCCAAACATCCTTTCCTCTCCACAAGAAAATGTTCAGTCATGGACCTCAAAAAACCTCTCTTCCTTCCTTCCTTCTCTACCTCCACAAACGACTGACCAACAATGGCTTCCTCTCTTCTCTCTCTCCGCTCCACCTTCCTCTCCAGCCAAACCTTCATTTCCCAAAACAGGACCAAATCAAGACTAAACATAAACTCCAACAAAAGACGATTCTTGGTTTTGAGCAGCAGTAGTGAGAAGAGGAGCGAAGAGGGAGACGAGTCTGACAAGCCGGGATTCAACCCGTTTGGGTTCGTGACTGATAACCCGTCGAGCAAGGCCGCCATTCAACTGCCTGAGTCTCCGGCTGAAGATGGAAATGTCGGCCAAATGCTCTATGTATGCTCTGTTTTTAGTGTTATTATAAAACCTATCTGTGTTAATAAAATCCTAATGACTAATGAGGTGTTGGTTGAAAATTGATTATGATTTGTAGAGAATAGAAGGCAAAGGGAGAGAATATGGTCGCTATGTAAAAACAGGAAAACTACGTTGGTTTGTAAGAGAAACAGGTAAGATTTTTTCTCTCTCTTTTTTTTTTTTTTTTTAAATTCAAGCAATATTTTGTAATTTTGTATAATGTGAAAAATATATATTGGTAATTTATTTTTCTAGGTGATGCTGAAAGTCGGCGAGGGACTATTTTGTTTTTACATGGGGCTCCAACTCAATCTTTCAGCTATAGAGAAGTCATGTCTCAGGTTAATTAATCATTTAATTATTTAATTACTTATTTTGTTTTTAATTTTTAAATTTTTTAATAACTATTTTAATTATTAGTTGTCAAATTCGGGTTATCACTGCTTGGCTCCAGACTGGATAGGATTTGGGTTTAGTGATAAACCTCAACCTGGTTATGGATTTAATTACACAGGTATGTTTAATATTTATTTCTTTAATTTTATTAAAATTTTAGACCACTAAATAGTGTTAGTCTTTTTTTTTGTTTTTTTACAGAGGATGAGTTTCTTAAATCACTAGACGAGCTTCTAGATGTATTAAATGTTAGAACTCCACTTTTCTTGGTGGTTCAGGTAATTTTCTTAATCCTTATAGAATTATAATATTAATTAATATATTTTTCTTGCAACTAAATGATGTGATAATTAATTTGTTATTTTCCCCAAATTTGACACCAAATCCATCAATTGAGCAATCTTAATTTGGCCTCAATTTCACCCAATTTTGGTCTTAGTACCCAATTGTGCAAATAACTGTAAACATCTTTTGATAATTTTAAAAATGTCATATATTTTTTTATAAATTAATATAGGGATTTTTGGTGGGTTCATATGGATTAACATGGGCAATAAAGAACTCAGCACGGGTTTCAAAGCTGGTGATACTTAACAGCCCCTTGACTGTTTCTTCTCCTCTCCCTGGATTATTTCAGAAATTAAAGTATATTTCTTTTATTTCTTTTCTGTACTTCAAAAAGTAAAATAAAAACGTACTTGAAAAGTTGGACATGATTCTGTTCATATGAGAAAATGATTTCACTTATATGGTTTAATGCTAAAATGGTTAAAAAAAAGGATCAAAACGCTTATTTTATTTCGCAATTTTGAAGCATAATACATATTATATTTTGAAATTATTTTCTCAGGAAATGAACTTAACCATAGTCATTGAGTCTTGTCTATGGTTTGGATATAATATATTTATATTTATTCTTTTTTGTGTGTATTATTTTTAGAATACCACTTTATGGAGAATTTACGTGCCAAAATGCAATTGAGGCAGAGCGATTTATCGAAAGAGGTAGCCCGTATGTATCCACTTTCATAAATTTCATTATAATTATTCTTTCTCCCTTTTTTTGTTCTTTTTACTTTGATCAAATTCTTACTTGTCTAAACTTCTTATTTAAATTATTCAGAATTTATATGTCGAGTGAAATTTATATACTTTTTACAACAGGTACGTGTTAAAAAACGACAAGGCAGATGTGTATAGACTGCCGTACCTGTCAAGTGGCGGGCCTGGATTTGGTATATATTATAATCTATTTTTTCATAAAACTTTATATTTATATTATTTATTCATTTCCTTATGTATTATTTTCTATTTTTCCATAGCATTGTTGGAAGCTGCAAGGAAAGCAAACTTCAAGGATATTCTCAGTCGAATCTCAACTGGATTTTCATCTTCAAAGTAAGTTAATTAATTAATATAAATACTAATCTCTAAATTAAACGTAGCCTGTTGATTTCATAATATAGAACTGCACATCTGCCATTTCAATATATAATTTTTCATTATACCATTTTGCGCATCAGTATAGTTGTTTTGTATCATGCACACAGTATAACTTGTACAAAATGACATGCATATAAAAATGGTATTATATATAAAAAATAAAAAAATATACACAAAAAGAACGGTATTATGTATCTATAAATTAAAATTTTTAAACTAGTTTTTAATTAATTTATATTATTTTGTATAGTTGGGACAAACCGGTATTAATTACATGGGGCTTGTCAGACAAGCACTTGCCTTTATCAGAAGCTGAAGCATTTAAAAAAGCAAATCCTGAATTTGTAAAACTCAAACAAATTGAAGGCGCTGGTCATATGCCGCAAGAAGATTGGTAATTAATTATTCGTTATTTTATGTACATTTTTTTTATTTGATAATAATTTGATGTTTTTGTATGCATAAATGTTTTTGTGTAATGTGTATTGTAGGCCAGAGAAGGTTGTTGAAGCTTTGAGATATTTTCTTTAGATGTTATGTAGAGAAGAGATTCAAATACTGAAGAGAGGCTCCTGCTAGTTTTTTTTTCCTTTTTTTCTTTTATATATCCTCAAGAGAACCTTATTAGTGTGGTTGTACATGGTTTCATGCAAGTATATAATACATCCTTTTTTCAAATAGAAAGACTATAGCTCCTCCATATTCATATGCTTATGAAATTGCAATCTAGAAAATAAATATACATACATATTAATCTTTCATACAAATTAACATCTTAAAATCATTAAATCTTTCAAAGAAATCAAAACAATAATGCCAGCTACATCATAATCTCCAAAATAGGAAACAAATTAACCTTAGAATAAACTCCAACACACACACGCACTACACACACTTAAACCCATCAGGAACTTCCTTCTTACAAGAGCTAGCAACCAAACCAACCCCAACAGACCAATCGGCCGTAATTCCCAAAACGGACTCCTTTGCAGCGGCACAAAGACAACCGGCTGCCTCTGCATTAGCCATCCCTTCTAAATTTGCGCAACATTTTTTTTGATGTTGACGGATTGGCTGTCCAGTAATTATTCCTAACACTCCCCTGATAAAATGAAGGTAGTGATATCGACAGAAAAAAATATTACTTATTATAAGAAAAACCAATCTAAAATAACATTTTTAACCATAATATACGTACTATGGAAAGAACTAAAAAAATATCTTTTGCAATAAATTAGAAAGATTTTTATCGTCTAAATTGGAGAGAAATCTTGATCATATTAACGTGAAATAAATAGCAAATTATACCATCTTGAATTCTTCTTCATCCTCTCCTCATCTTCAATTTAGTTAATTTAATTTTTTCAATAATTCTTGAAGAGTGGTCTATTGATAAAATGATATGGTTGAAGAGAGAATTGTCGAATTTATTAATCAATCAGATATGTTGTTTGAACCTATCATGAAATCTCAGAATGACTATGTCAAAGGGTCAAAAAGAAAGAAAATCTTTGAGTTTTGCTAGGCAAAGATCCTTCACAATTGAATTGTTGGAGCAAGTTTACAAGTTAACGATACGAGTCTGATCATATATTTTCCTAGTTTGTCAAGTTATTTTGTTATGTAGACGCGGTTATGTCATTTGTGTTTTCAAGAATGTTTTTGCTTAAATTTTTGAATCAAGAAATATTATTAATCTTAATATTTTTCATCTTATTTTTATTATTTTAAAAACCCGATTAGAATATAAATTCAGTCAGAGACTTATCTTAAAAAATATTAAGATTTATCAAATTATTTCATAAGGATAAAAAGAAATTCAATGCCAATTAATGTTCATTTATGAAAATTTAATACAAAATATTATACGGATCAATTTAGAGGCAATTTGGATTCTACTTTTCATAATCTGTTCATTTATTTAATAGGGATAAAAGTGTCATTTTAGGTTGATTTTTTCTGTAATAAGTAATATTTTTTCCTGTCGATATCACTCCCCTAAAATGAAATAATTTCTTGTTAAAAATTCTATTTTGGTATAGCAAGTCATTTGACATTTCTCTCTTTTTTTGTCATATTTGTTCCCCTGAGATGATACTTCATTTACATCTTATCTTTGCAAGAAATTTAGGTTCGTTTTCTTTCATTAATTACCACATTCTCTTCATATTATCTTAATACTAGCGGTCTTGACTTTTACCAACTATATATAGCCACATTATCTTCACATTATAGATTACTAGCACCTCATATTAATAACTAATAATTAATATATTTCTATGTACATTTTCGTATTAAATAACCATGTAATAATATAATGTAACTCATAAAATTAAGTTTAGTATTTCAAACATCACCCGAGCATGTCAAGGCAGGAGGCCAGCTTGGGGGCGTCCCTCGGGCAAAAAGGATAGGATGGAGGAAGCTTTGTCGGTATTCTTCGCGGAATGTATGGTGATAGTTTTGGAGGGTTGTATGTTGCGTTAATGGATAAGGTGGAGATTAAAAGGACGAGAGAGATAATGATTATTGCAATGGAAGCTTTTGTTGCCATGGAGATCTTTTACTCTCTTTCCTCTGGGTATTATTATGGACTTTAGCTAGTCTTGTGGCCTCTCTCTCTATATAAGAAGTGCCTTAGTTAATGTTGTAAGAAAATTTAGATAAAAGAATTTGTTAGTCCTTTGTTTACCACTAAATCATGAGAGTAGTATATCACTACCACACAATTACAAACATTACAAGAGTCCAGAGGCCAGCCTGATTCTTGGATCTTTTACCTAGATTTTGATCAAGGATCAATGGTGACAAATACTGATCTTTTGTTTGATCCTTCCTTTGTCATGCAAGCCATGACTGGAGATATGATGAATTGAGAGGCAATGGGGCCTTGTGTGCACCACATTTGATTGTTTGCCAGCTTAGCAAGCTTTGCCATGTATTTCGCATTTTTTGTACCCAGATACTTACCTCCATCACATGCAGTTGGCTGTCATACATGAATAATTTGTCCTCTAGCTATATTGATCATTGATGTACGTATAACACAGGTAAAGTATCTCTGTTGCATGGAATTTCTTTTAGTTTTGTATGTTAATGTTTAATACGCACTCCATATTTACGATGATGTAAGTTAGAGCTCGAGTGTGTGGGCAATATACACCACTATTTCATTCTAAATTATTTAACTTAATATCTAGTAGTAATAACTAAATTTTAACTTCAGCCCATATCATGCACTACGCAACTTGATGTTGCTGCTTTATCAGATTGACTCTGGTTCACAATATATATTTATATATATTTTTTTTTGAAAAATTAGGAAGAGCTTGAATGTCTCTCGCGTAAATCAATTAATCAAAGTTCAGTTTAGTTATAAACCATCATTGATAATAGAATCAAGTTTTTGATAAAATAAATAAAACAGGGCAAACAAAAGCGGTGTTCTCACAAAATCCACACTTCAAAAATTAATACAGACATAGAATAATGGGAAAATGGAAATTATTCCAACATTTGGGGACAATCTGGTCACTCCAAGGTTGGGGACGACCTGGGAGCGACTTGTTCCCCAGCAGCCGAAGTCTCCAACCTTCTCCATGCCATCTCCTTGTTTTTCAACGCGACGGGATCTGCTATATATTATTTTATTGACTTAAGAATTTATTATATATATGTATATTGTTTTGTCTGAAATAGATCATATTTATATACTTGTTATAAAATATATATATTACATCTTGCATTGTTATGTATAATATTTTTTGTTTGAATTATATATTGCTATATATATATATTGTTTTATAAAGTTATGTCATATCTATATATTGTTTTTATCTGAATTATATATACTATTTTATCGAACATATAATGATATATATTGTTTGTCTGAATTACACATTTGCTATACACATATAATGTTTGTTTGAACTATATCATATATATATTATTTTTATCCGATTTATATATACTTGTTTTATCATAATCTTATACTATATATATATACTGTTTTCTTATCTGATTTATATATTGCTATATATATACTATTTTATCATAATATTATACTATTTATATATTGTTTGTGTCAATGCACTCTATTTTCAACCCGTCGTTCACCCGTCGTTGCATACTGAGCTGGGAAGACGCTGGGCGGATGCGTGTCGTGCTGCCGTCCCGTTTTGGCTGACGTGGTGTCTGCCACATCTGCAGTCACGCATAATTGAGAAATTATTACAGTTCAGACATATTATGAGAGCTAAATGTTGGAGTCGTGGCACAAGATATGGCCATTTTCTCCATATTTCCCCTTGTATGCGGAGCTCTCCTCGTCTCCGTTATGTCTTTTTGTTGTCGGTTATGTCTCACTGCGGTTGCATTTCTACCAGCTCATGAACTCGTTTGTCGCACTCCATAGAACGGTGCGAGTGTTTTGGTGTTCATCTCTAAAGACCCTATTGCATCTTTCCCGCCAAATGGCGAAATTTGTAAATAATTGAAAGATGGTTCTTGTGGAGTGTGGTTAGTTTCGGATCAACTCGATTACCGTGGAACATGTATCTCGCCCTCTGGCTATGTTTTGCTGCTATAGTTGTCGTGTAAATAAGCATGAATAAATTATGTGCTCGGCATATTCGGGTCCTTGTTTGCAAAGGGGTACAACAATTGACCGTTATAACTCATCTTTTTTGCAAATTGTCAATTGTCGGTAATCTGTTTTTTAACGCTTTCCATACGAACATCTTTATTTTTGGCGGTATCTTTAACCTTCATAATGTCTCTATCTGCTTGTCATGTATTCCGCCATAGTTTAATATTCCGTATGCTGATTTTGTTGTGAATATACCGTCATTGGTCCATCACCATATAGTTTCGTCTGGGTTTTGGTTAAGTTGTATCGTTTATATGCCGTGGGTTAGTTGTGCCATTTATACTTCGGCCACATTAGATAACGGATAATGGAAGCTCATGTCGGTCCACTCTGTGAGAGTGTCTGCAACCGTTGACTGGGCCCATGGCCCCTGTCAAGTATATGTATATTTCAATGGGCTTATGGTATATTCAACATCTGAATCACGGTATATATTCAACATCATGGTATATATGATATTTCTTCTTCTTTTTTTTCATTTTTAATGAACTCTTAATCAGTTGGTTGAATATATTAGATAAGAAATTAACAAGAGATTGTGGTTCCAAGTTTTGAGTCTTTCCCTCAACTTGAAGGTGGAGAGTGTTGTGTTTTCTTAAGCTCGGTCTTATAGGCCTATGCGAATAGGGGAAAATGTAATAATCGCATTAAACAAATAAACATTAACTACTAGATGAGAATAAACCAAACAAGAATTAATTCACAAATAAATATCCAATGAAATTTCCAACAACAAAACACTCTAAACAATTGCGAAATTAAGCAGTGCTACGATTCTATGAATCACCCTTACAATTACAAAGCAAAAAAATGACAAACTAAAACAGCACGGAAAGAACATATATCCAATGACTTGACAACCTCTTATGTCTCATCGCCTCTTCTCTTTCACATCCAACCCTAATCACATATAAAACCACGCCTTTTCAGTCAAAAATTAATATATACTACACTTTTCAAAATATTGTAATACATTACCTTCAACTTAAGGGCAAGTATAACCCGGCGGAGCAGCATTACCACACGTGACGAGAACTTTAAGTGCGATCGGCAAATAAATGTTAAGATTAAGCACACTAGCCCTCAGAGCAGTACAGAGGCAAGCGGCAGCCGCAGCTCCGGCGAGGCCCCCAAGGATAGGACAGCACTGCACTGCAGGGTCTCCCAAATTAATTGTGTTACCTAACACATTAACACATGCGCCAAGTTTGAGTGCATTGATTGGACAAGTCGCATTTTGTGGTGGAGGTGGTGGACGTACAGGAGGTGCTGGACGTACTGGAGGTGCTGGACGTGCTGGAGGTGGTGGGCAGCGTGGCTTGCCACCTGGAACACGGCCGCCTCCTCCTCTGGGTGGCATCTGATAGAACAAACAAAATTTTATATGTTTTTATTTTAATTATATAATACTATATTTTCTTTTTTTAACACGAGACTAAATTTTTGAGTGCAAATACACTATAGGTCATGAGTTCTAGTTACATTTTTCGTTGGCAACTATGAAAAATGGGGCAAAAGAATCGTATCCAAATTCAATAAAAAAATAGTTGGACAAATTCTTCATTTGCTTTGTCAGACTACCGTTTGCTCATTATATATAGTCGTATTTTCTACAAAAAAAATTGAACTAAGAAAGCTCTTTTAGTCTTTTATCCCACATCATTATTTGGTGACGGGATTTTGAATCCGTTGGATTTATGATGTTTCTTACTTAACCAACTAGATTACAAGCACATTGGATTCTAGAAAGTGTTAGCAACAAAAATATCAACTAATTTTCTATATTTAGAAATACCATGACTGGTGGCCTGAATGGTGGCCTAGTGCCAGGTGGCCTGAATGGTGGCATAGTGCCAGGTGGCCTGAATGGTGGCATATTGCCAGGTGGCTTGACTGGTGGTGTAGTGCCAGGTGGCGTAGTGCCAGGTGGCATAAGGACAGGGGGTAGAGTGACAGGTGGCATAGCGACTGGTGGTAAAGTGACAGGTGGCATAAGTGGTAGTTTGACAGGTGGCATATTAATGGGTGGTAGATTAATTGGTGGTAGAGTAATTGGTGGGTTTTCGACCGGAGGGGCAGTACTTGGTGGTTCTGGGGTTTCAGGAGTATGTCCAAATTTAGGGCAAGAACCACAAGCTAGGGTTAAAGGGGTGGAAGAGATGGAGAGCAAGAGGATGAGGAGGAGTGCACTGAGTTTGGAGGACTCCATGGTGTTGTATATTATTAAGTTTGTTTGATGAATGATGTGTGTTATATATAGAAGAATTTTTTTACTAGCTAAGAGACCTTTTAGCTTGGATGAAATTACTAAAGCATGTCATTTTGTGTATAAAAAGGGAAAACGATGAAAACCCAGCTTGGACAGGCAATTTAGATCCACAATTCCTAACCCTGATTGTGAAGTGAGATCTTTACATGGAGCAATAATTGGTGACAATCTAACTTGAGTTCATTTTTATCAAGTAATATATGCAAGGAAAAAGAGGTAAATCCGTATGTTCTTTAAATAAGTTTCGAGGTAAATCTTGCATGCGCTTCTACGTGCAATGATCTTAGTAAAATACTCCATATATATAATGTAACTTTTAAGGTGAAAAATACATGCTATTATCAACAAATTTTGTTTGTAAATGGGCCAGTGCCACCTTATAATTTTGGAGTGGGGACTGTATATATTCTGTCAGATCGTTAACAAGTGCTGTATATGGCCAGTAACTTTCTTGTATGGCAGCCTAGCTAGATTTGTACACATTATAAGCCCGTGAGTATTATCAGGCATTTCATGACCCGACATGTGGATCCTGATTCCTGAATTATGTTGTTTTCATGGATAAAGAGTTGTTATGTTTCACCCACGCTTTATTTTACTTTTCATGATAGATTAGATCCAAGCCGTTTAAATTTAAAGGGGTATCTTGAGTACTTATCAATTAATTAGAAGCAGCTCATTCCATTTTTTTTTTTTTTTCCGAATGTGTTCTCTTCTCTCCCTTTCCCATTTCATCCTCTCCATTTCTCCATTTATTTTAAGTATGCACCTACACAAACACAATCTCTCTTCGATTTTACTATCCCTTCACACATTGAAACTATTGGCAGGCAAAATAGTATATTAACCCTAAAACTGATATAAAAAATATGTATATTAACACTTACAATTTTATATCATCATTACAAACTTAGTTTATGAGTACACTCAAAAAGCTATAATATGACTTGGAAATATATAGTAAAGTTAAAAATATGTAGTGCCCTTCATAAATGTTTGTTCAATTTTCAAAAAATAATATTCAGGCAAAAATAAATATATATAGTATTTAAGTGTACAAAATTATGTTGAATAACAACAAAAATACTAAAGACAATTGGAAATAATTGGAAATAAATTATACAAAATAGTGTATATATATGTATTGGCACGGATATCCTATGTGGACATTAATGATGTATAGTCATTAAATATAATATATTGGTGCTAAAACATATATATTCACACAGGATAACAGTATATTGCCTCACAAAATAGTTCATTGACACTAAAATTAGTACAAAAATATATATTAGCAATTAGAAATCTGTATTGGCATTACAAAAACAGTATAATGATATATTGACACAAACATCAACTCTGCAAAAATGATGATCGAAAAATGGTATATTAATGGTTAAAATGGTATATTAACACTAAAAGCAGTTTATTGGCTCAAAAAATGATACATTTAAACTATAATTAGTACACACAAAAAAAAATTTGGCACTTTAGATCTTTACATCAACATTACAACAATAGTATATTACAACTAAAAAATATATATGTTGTGACTTCGAACATATGTTGATACTAAAAATATGTATTAAGTTCTAAAACATTCACTCAACACTAGAGGAACCCTCGCTCCGCTTCGGAACATTGAATATAATTTCATATATACACCTTGTATTTTATTTTGTATTATATAAAATCTAATATCACTCTATATTATTATACAAAAATTATTTATATAAAATTTAATAAAAAATTTAATAGAAAATCTTAAAGAATGCCACATGTCAAATGTTCTGCACCCATATAGCGTTAATAAGAAATTAAAATGGTGTGACGAATTATGTGTTGGATATTTGTCTTGATTAAAAAATATCATGTTTCATACGTTTAACTAAAAAAACCACCACATAAAATATCTTATTAGTAGTTTATAAATTTTTTTATATTGTAAAATTGTACTACTTAAGGGATTACGTCTGATTTTTAAATATTAAAATGATTTTAAATATTTCATTTAATAGGGAGGGAAATGCAAACATGTAATAAAAATATTTTAGGAGTTCATGCAAAAAATCCTTTTTAGAGTGAGATTCATATTATTTTATTATAATTTATTCAATATCATAATATGTTATATTATTACTTTATTAGTAATAAAATATCATAATATCAGACATAAAATATCATAATATTAAATATGAATTGATACTATTGGGTTCAAAGTGGGTACTAATATTGAATAAAAATATAGTGGGGTGCAAATTGGAAATCAATATCAATACTCTGTAGGACACGTGTCAGCCCCACATCCTCCCTCCCAATATTAAGCATTAATAATAAGTAGGAATTTAAAATTATGTCTGAGTATTGCACGAAGTTCTTAGATGAAACTATCAGTCAAAACCTCAATAATGCTGGATTTTGTATCCTCTGCATGTTTTCAAGGCGTGCATGTTTTCAAGGCACGTCTTTTCCTTCCAATCTTCTCACCGGCATTCCATCAAATACTCGACGTGCATTCTGTCAATCGTAAAAAGAAACACACACACAGCACAAATTCTCCACATAGTTCACCAATACAATCATTTTAAGTGAAGTGGCACCTCTCATTTGACCAAATCAAACAATCTCAGTGTTTGGGCTTAGCTATCCACCAATTGAAACTGCTCGGTTTTGACTAATTACGATGTCCTGGTTATGACGAAGACATGGGGCCTCTGCCTCTGGCGCGACATTGGAGGTGAGTGGAATGAAGAAGAGGCGTTATATTGGTTTCCACTCTGTTTCCTACTCAAAACGACGATCCTTCCATTCCGCAAGCTGCCTTGAAAGAGAAAACCTCCGTCGATCCTCGCAACATATGGTAGATAACAGAGAAACGTGTGATCATCGTGTGGAGGAGAGAGGAAGTTAGCCGTTAGCATTAGAGAAAGAGAGAAAGGGCACCGGAGAGAAATAGAGTTAATTAGAAAAGAATCATGGAATTTACTATTATATCCTTTGGATCGATTTTGGTAATGATTAAATTAGTAATATAACAGTGCTGGCATTTCTTTAGAATTCATCTCAACTGTTGGATTAAAAAAAATGAAATCAATAGCAGCCGTCAATTTTGGAGTCCGGCAACATATAAAAACTCACAATAATCAGCCGTAATTAACAACAAAATATTTATTATAATCATTGGTAACTTTTTATTCACTGGAGTGCACAACAATTGCCAAATTAAAAACTTGTGGAAAAATGATCGGCCCAATTATTTAAGAGAAATTAAAAACAGTCCAATTTCTGCAAAACATTGGCCCAAAATTACAAAAGGTACATTATTATGTGGAAGCCTTCTAATTTCCATCCATCAAATGGTCAAACGATTCAAACCTCACCATCCCAAAGTTCTGCATATGACTTGTAGGGCCCATCTTCTGACAGGAACTGCCATCCTGGCAAGCTTCTGTGCTGTTCAATCTGACTGATCTTGTACTTGTCATCTTCACTCAAATCCCAATCAAAAATGTCCAAGTTTTCCTTCATTCTCTCCTCATTGAAGCTCTTCACTATCACACAATCTCCTTGCTCTAATACCCACCTCAAGCATATCTGTATTTATAGTTAATTATCAACATATCATGTTTCATTCAACTGTAAATAAAAATTTGAATGTTAAGTCATTTGTATTATTTAACCTGCGCGTGAGTTTTCTGTTTGGAAATGGCGATTTCTTTGAGCACAGTTGAGTCCATGACAGAGTCGGCTCCCCACGGCGTCCCTTTCGCACCGAGTGGTGAATATCCACAAATTTGGATCCCTTTTTCTTTGCAAAAGTCTCTTAACTTTATTTGCTGCCATACTGGGTTTACCTCAACCTTCATAAAGAAAATAAGTGTAATCGACACGATATACGCAAGATAGTTAAATATTGAATGAGTGTTTCAGATTTCATGCTTAAAATTTATTATCTATTAAATATAAATCGAGATTACGAAGTGAATATATTTTTCCAATGAATCATAAACAAAATGAATATACTTTTCCGAGACTGGACTTAATTACTACATATAATATAATAGTATGACGTTAGTATATTTTTTGAAGATATTTAAAATAAAATTACTTGGTTGACAGCAGGGGGGATTTTCGCGAAGGAGAGAAGCTTCTCCAACTTCTTGCAAGAAAAGTTACAAACTCCAATGGTGTTCGTCAAGCCGAGACTTTGGCACTCCTCCATTTTCTCCCAAACGGACTCCATGTCGAAAGGCACGATCTCCTCTTTGGGGAAAGGGAACTCATACTTCCCGGTCTTCACAGTCATTGGCCAATGCACAAGGTAGAGGTCTAAGTACTCCAATTGAAGTGTCCTAAAATATACAAAAATTTGATTGATCATCAAGATCCTGAATTGATCCCGAAAATGTGTACATAAATTATTAATCATACTTATTCAAAAAAAATTATTAATCATGCAGTCTGATTCGAAATGAATCCTTAAAGTCCAAATAAGATATATGAGAATTAAATAAGAAAGAAAAACTCTCCCTTATTTATTTTCGGGATTGATTTGAAATCTAATTCATGACACCTAGGATTTTTGCTAGAATATATATTTAGTTAGACAAAAACAAATCAATTTATTGATCCACGTAGACAGAAAGACGATAAAATATCACGCACATTCGACATAAACCTCAAATCTAACCAACAAACCAAAATACTTTAAACAAAATTATGATGATATAATAAACAATTTATGCACTTTTGTATTATTTAATTAATTTCAGTGTGGTTTAGTTACCTAAGTGACTCTTTAAGTGCGGGTATGACCCGGTCTTGGTGCGCATCACTCGACCACAATTTAGAGGTGATAAACAACTCGTCACGGGATCCGATCAGGCCAGCCTCAAAGGCCTCCTTTATTGCCTCGCCGAGCGACTCTTCTGATTTGTAGAGAGAAGCCGTGTCAAAATGACGGTACCCTATTTTAATTGCATTTAAGATCTTTGATTTCATATTTTCAGATGAGGCGAAAGGAAATGCAGCAGTGCCCATGCAAATGCGAGGCATCGGCTTCTTATTCGTGGCAGAATTCAGAAGAACTTCCAGAATTTTGGCCATTTTTGTGTAATCTTTAAATTTGGAGAAGCTAAGGTCCTTTGAGTTTTGTGTTAAGTGGTTACGGAGCTTTATTTGTAAGGGGGATCATGTAAATGTAATCATATTAAACTTACCAACTATTGTCTTTTTCCAGTTCTCATCTCCCATCCGTACTGATATTTACTAATTTGGTCCTCATGATTATTCATCCATTAATACCCCTGGTCCAATCTAATAGTTATATTCATAATTATGACATTCAATAGGTTTTCGATTTTCTCGCAAAGAGTAGGCAGGTATTTTAGGTGGATTTGGAAAGTATAAGAATTTAGCATGAGTGTGAGTATATGTGTATAATCTTTTAGACAAATGAATGCCGGCACCGTCAGTTGCATAGGCGATTACACATGGCTTTTTAAGGCAAGGGAAATAGTTAGCCCCTTTAATGGATTTGGGGTATTGTTAATTTGTTTTCATCACCAAGTGATCATAAACATGATGATTGACAGTTTTTGTGGTACTTGAAATTTTAGTTATATATGATTATCCTGATTATTCTAAAAATTAGATAGTAAAAATCAATATAAAGTAAATAAATTAATTTAAATGATACCGATATCCGTATCAGATAATTCACGGACCATGTGATGTATCTTTATATTTTATTTCAAAATAATAACAGACATTTCATAGATACTTCTTGTATCAGACGTAAGTACATATATACTTAAAATATAAAATAACAAATATAAAATCAATAAAACTAAATTAAGACATCTAATTATAACTAAAGATAACAAACAAATACTTTGCCTTAAGATATTTTTGTAATAATAAATTTTAAAAATAAAAAATAAAATAATATATAAGATATATGTATTGTATCTTGAGTTTTTTTTGTAAATTACCGTATTGTCGTATTCATATCGTATTGGATATAATATCAGTATTCATATCCATACAACATCAAAGTCCACATAACTTGTTAAGTCCATAATCAAACAATAATCAAATGATAGTTAAACTTCATTTTAACGTCAATGAGGATAAATTGGGTGGTCCTGACGACCCTATATATGGGCGGCTGTAATCTTTTCTCAATGTTAAATGAGAAATGGGAAATCACGACGGGTCCTGTAGTGACCCTGAAGTGACGTATTGAAATTATATATTATTTTCTCTCGTTTCTATATACGCCATATACTATTTTCATTTTTTTTAAATATATATTGTTTACCGAATGAATTTTTATATACTGTTTTATTTTCAGTTTATATGTTTTTATATATTATTTTTCATTTTTTTTAAATATTTTTTATATACTGTTTGTTTTCAGTTTATATGTTTTTATATAATGTTTTCCATTTTTTTAAATATATATTGTTTTAGCGAATGAATTTTTTATATATTGTTTGTTTTCAGTTTTTATATATCGTCGCTATAGGATCTACAGTACCGTCGCACAGTATCAGCTCCCATGTTAAATTATAGGAAATTCTTTAATACACCAAAAACTCTTTGAAGTTGTTCTCTTTACATGTACACGACAATAAATGTGTGGGCCAAAGACTTAAATTGAGATGGTTATAGTAATGTGGCTTCCAACCATCCACACCACACTCATTTAATTAAGGGTCCATTCGGCAAAAAGTGGAAGAGTGAAATAGTGGAAAAGTGGTTCTTCCATTTTATTACACCATTGTTCGGTGAGTTTTATGGAATAAAAAGTTGATTTAAAAAATAAAAATAATTGCTAATTACTATAATATCCTTATTTTAATTATATTTTATTAATTTATTTAATAGCCTCTAATTTTTTTAATTAAATAAGATAGAAAATACAAAAACATAAATATTCAATTAAAAATACAATAACAAAAGAAAAATAAAATTTTATTCAAAAATATAGGAAGACATATCTCTTTAGATAGAGAAAAATGAGTACAATCATTTGCACATTTCAAATTTATGATTTTATAAAATTATTATAAAAAATTTGTGATTTTTTCATTCATATTTTTTTACAAAAAAATTATAGAAAGAAAGGAGAGAGAGAGAGAAACAGTGCATTAATTGCTAGTGCCACATCAGCTTATCGTGGAAGAAATGAGGGTATTTTCGTCCTAAAATTTGGCTTATTCCGATGGAATAAAGATCTTTCACCTCCCTTATGGAATTAGGAAATTTCACTTTTCTACCATTTATTCCATTTATTTCCACCCTTATTAGCCTGGAATAACCAACGTCTTCCACTCTGATTCCACCTTGCCGAACGCCACCTGAGAAATTATCAATAAACCCCAAATTCACCATCTTATTTAGTAACTATTATTCATTTCTTTAGTAATAATAGTTATTGAAATAATTGTTAATTATAAATTAAGAGATGATTGTAATTTTAATTATATATAACTATTCTAAAATGTTAGATGGTTAATAAAAAAAATAAAAAAAAATCATAAACATGAGTGTATTATAAATTTTAACCATTTTGACTACCACCAAATTGGTATCAAATCGGTTCGGTTCGGTTCAAATGGTTGAGTTATTTGGTTAATTCGGTTCGGTTCGGTCTTTGTTTTAGAAATAATGAATAAACCGAATCGACCGAATTATATATAAAATTGCTAATTTGAAATTAATATAATCTTAATTTTAGATTAAACATATAAATATTAATTAGTATGATCATTATTTAGTATAAAAATTATTAATTTGACTTAATATTATATATATTTCTTTCTAATTCGGTTCAACCGAATAAACTGAAATAAAATTCGATTTATTCGGTTCGGCTTAAATTTCGGTTCCATCTTTATTCGGTTCGGTTCGTTCCAATCTAGTTCGGTTTGATTTAATTCAAATCTATTTTATTCAATTCGGATTGGACCGAACCGACCGAATGAACATCCTATACAGATTAATTTCCTTTAAATATGATGCAGTATAACTAAATAGAAATAAAATATTGGACAAGCGGGACATTCCGTAAAACATATGTTAAGAATAAAATGCAATAATATATGACTTTTCAAATTTTGACAATGTAAACATAGCTTTCGGTTTCAAGAAAGCAAGAAAGCCGTCAGTCATAAAAGAAGAAAAATAGAATTTTTTATTAGCACATCACAATTTTTAATACGCAATTATCTATCATTCTTATACATAATTCACTTACAATTTATATAAGTAATAAATAAAAAAATTGTACTCGGTATTATTTGTAATGTATTTAATAGTATAAAATAAATTTAAATAAAGTTTAACTAGTATTAAATCATATTTTATAATTAATATTACACATTAACAGACAATTCAGTTTCAGTTAAATAAAGCATAACAATCACATTTTTTTACTTTTTTATACAACACTTTTTTTTATGCCTATGTCATTTCATATGAGAACCAATTGAACGGTCTGTATATAAAGTTGACACTAGTATAGCGTACATGACAACGTACTTTGAGGCCATAAGAAATCAGATGGCATGTACTCATTTTCTTTGATCTTATACCTACATAACCTTGCTCTTTGTATTATTCTCATAGGTGGGGTCAGGTGTTATTTAATTATGAAGGGACCAAAATTTATATCAGTTGTTCATATATATTTACAATATTTTCTAAACTTTGATTTCATGAATTTCAACTGACATAATGCATGACTAAGTTTGGATAAGAATCAGCATATTATTGTGCACGCATCTCATGTGCAAGAAAAGCAAATTGGCCGAGAAGGTTTCATTCAGCTATATAAATGAGCATGAAATGAAGACGAAAGAGATATACCCAAAGTATAAAAATACGAGTTCAAAGCATTTTTGGTTGTATTTGATACATATTACTGTGAAAATTCCGATTTCATTTGTGCAGGCACAATCAGACATAACTATTGTATCATAAGAAGGTTATTCGTGTATATTCATGTACATGGTACACCGGTATAATTTATAATAGTAGGAACAAATAAGTTTTAAGGACAATGACATTACAATATGCACAAAAATCATCCACGTAAATCAGTTAAAAAGTCAATTTTCTATTAAAATCCCTCTTTAATCCAACATGTATTAGGCACATTAATGGACATGGTTATTAAGCTAGATCATGAAGTTTAAGATTTAGTTATACCATAATCCTGATATATCACCTTAATTAAAAAAGCCACAGTTAAAAAGTAGAAAGATCAAATTGGAGATCAAATCAGCACATGAGCAATCGTGCGGTAGCATATGCACAAATATATCAGTTTCATGCTGATCTAGATACAACAAATGTACAATACAAAACAAAACAAAAAGCAAAGGAAGTAAAAAAGAAAAAAAGAAAAAAAAAAGAAAAAAAAGAAAGAAAAGGAGCTTGTTTTCTGAATTAAACACTACTCAACTGAAAGCCAAGAAATTTCGAGCTTTTCTTCCTTAACAGGGTTTCTTTTCTTCATAAAGTCAGAGACCCAAGCAGGAATGCAGTTAATCAAATCATCTGTTAGCCCTAAAACCTTCAATCGATCCAAATTCTCCACGAATCTCAAAGCAGGACACCATATCACGCTTAATTGTCGCAAATTGGAAATGTTTGTTATTATTTCCAAGGCATCGCATTCTTCAATCTGAAGCCATTGGGAAAGGCATGGGAGATTCCCCACTTCCTTGATGCTATGAGCTCTCTCAATTAGAAGCTCTTGCAATTTTTTTGCCCGATTCAATTCTTGGGGAAGTGCTTTCAGATTTGGACAATCTATAACCGTCAAGTTTTTAAGGTTTGGTAGTAATTCTTGACATTCATTTGTTAAGGACCACTCGACCAAATTCGGCATTTCTTGCATAACTAAGGTTTCGAGTTTACGGAAGACAGCAACTTGATTGCCAAGAAACTCTGTACCGATTGTTTCAATTTCATTTGCTCTTTCTATTCTGAGATATATCAGGTTTGCTAGTTGTCCTAAGGGTGGAAGGTGTGACATGGCTACACAATCCAATAATATTACCGCTCTTAGATGCGGAAAAGAATTGCCCATCCAAGAAGGGAAAAGGGAGCCGAAGAAATTAGAAATAACTAGCTCTTCCAAACAAATAGGAGGTGATAATTTCTCAAAAATTCTCTCAATCTGGGTAGCCGCCTCTTTTGAGTATGGTTTCTTATCACCCTTGTCAGTCTGAGGTGTGCAAACCAATGATAAAAACTTGAGGTTGGATTTATCTATAAGCACGAGAGTTTTATCGTCGGTTGTTTCTCTCTCCAACTTGTAAAGTTGTAACCGTCTGAGTTGCGTTAAATATTGCAACTCATTTAAGCTCCATCCATCTTGCATCTCAGGGCTGTCGCAGCATTCAGTGGCAACAAGGAAACTCGAGATGTCATTCAAAAGCTTTAAGAGCCCTATCCGTTTTGGTACATGAATTAGAGGTGTTTCTTCAAGACCGAGACATCTCATATTGCACAACCGAGTAAGGCCCTTAGGAAGCGCGTGCAAAAATGCACAACTTTCTAGATTCAGTACCTGGAGATTTTTAAGCAAGCAAATAGATTCTGGTAGGCTAGATATGCTTGTGTGTTTAAGATTAAGAACTCGCAGAAGCGACAAACCTCCTATAGAATCCGGAACACCAAATATTCCCCTTGAATTTAGTGTTAAATCACGTAAGTAGGGTAACCGTAAGAAAAATATATCATTAACCCTTGAAGGGCCATTAAGTAAGAAAAGTGTGCGCAAATGCATTTCACTTGAACAACTGGTCACATTGATCACCTCGTCCTTTGAAACAATTGAGAGATGCTTGAGCTTAGCCAAGGTGCCCGCATCCATACAAAGTGGATCTCCACAAAAGCTTTCATTTCGTGATAAATATTGACCGAGGGATCGTAAAAGATCATGCATTGAGCACCATTCATTACCCGTATAAATCGGTCTTGGCTGTAGAAAGCTCCTACGCACCAACTCACAGTAATACTCTTCTGCTACATCCTCCAAATTTAAATCTCTTTGCTTTCTGACGAACCCTTGAGCCACCCAAGATCGAACAAGATCATGACGCCATAAAAGACTATCTTCAGGAAATAAAGAGCAAAAAAGGAAGCACTGTTTAAGATGACTTGGCAAATCTCGATAACTCAAGTACAATGCACCTTTTAGCTCGTCAGGAAGCCCATCCATAGACCAAGCATCGCTCTTTAACACTCTCTCCCATTCTCTCATGTTTTTCTCCCTAGTTGCTAAAAGACCTCCAATAGCCCTAATAGCAAGAGGAAGGTAACCACATTTTTTAACAATTTGATAACCTATATCCTCCAAACCTTGTGCCTCCTCTTTGTTAATGTTTGTTGATTTGCATAGCAGCTCGAAACCTGAATCTTTGGACATTAGCCTAACTTCATGGATATATACTACGGGGAGACCCAATGCGGCATTCTCGTTGCGAGTAGTAACTACTATTGTGCCACCAGAAGCAGCTTGAAGTGGTGTTCTGAGTAAATTGGTCCACAAATCAGATCGCCATACATCATCTAATACTAGAAAGAAGCTCTTTCCTTCAATCGCATTTGCCAATCTACATTGTAGCTCCCCGATTGTTTCTCCTTGTATTAAGGAATTCACACCCAAATTTCTGATTATTTGATTTAATAGATCAGTTTCTGAGTATTTCTGAGAAATGAAGACCCAAACCGTTTTAGAGAAACTACTCTTTATTTTTGGATCGTTATATAACTTCTGGGCAAGTGTTGTCTTACCAATTCCCCCCATCCCAATAATGGCATATGTGCGAATTCTCGGTTCCTTATCCCTCAAAATCAATCCTCTCAAATCATTGGTAGCATACTCAATCTCCTTACCGACAATATCTGGCTCCATAAGCGAGCAAGACCCTCTACGTTCCACATTTATATGACCAAAATCGGGCTTAATGTACTGAAAAAGTGACACCACCTTATCATTGCACAAATCGGACAACCTTTCGTCCAACCTTTTGATCTCACTACGGATCCTATGACGGAATCTCGCATTCTGAAGCCAAGATGAAACAGATAAAAAACCTCTTACCACGGAATTTGAATGTTCAAGAGTCTTTTGGCTCTCGAATTTACAAGACTCAATCACATCTTCAGCACAATACATAAAGTCTCTAACCTGGCTGAGCCAAGCGGTGACGGTTGAGTCCACCGAGCAATGACTCTCTGCGTCAGTTAGAATGCCTTGAACAAAATTCAGTCTACGGTTGAGTCGCTCCAGTTCCTCCTCCAGTCCCAGAACCGATGCCGCCTTGTCCTTTATGAACTCAGCTAGTGTGTTGATTATTGTTTCTGCCACGGCCCCTAATGTCATCTCCATTATGGGATGTAAGTTTAGAGAAAAGAAAGCTAGATATGTTCTTTGTTTGATGGATAAAGAAGAACTTTGTAGTTTTTTTTAATGATAGTGGGGCTTCTATAAGCTTTGCAAATTTCCAAGCTTCCTGACTTATGATAGATTATTTTAATAGTTAGTTCAGATATTTGTCCCCGCAAAATATGGATCTATATTCTGACTAGGGAAATCAGCTACTCGGTTGTACCTACTCCTCATTTTTCTGACAATTTCATAACAAACGATTAAATAGTGGACTTATATTAGGTCCAGATATTTTTTTAATTAAGTAATCATTTTTTTTTACTAATATTTGATTGAGAGCATCAAAAAAATACTAATATTTGATTGAGAATTAATTTATCATATTCATATACATCATATGTATTTATAAAATCATTGGTAACTTTTTATTCACTTCTTTCAATAAAAAAAACTTTTTATTCACTTAAACACTCGGCCCGAAAAATAAAATACAATTTTAAAACAGTTCGGCCTAATTATTTAAGAGAGATTAAAATCAGTCCGATTTCTACAAGCCGTTGGCCCAAAATTACAAAAGCTACATACATATCATGCATGGGTAAGCTTTCTAATATCCATCCATTAAATGATCAGACCTCACCATCCCAAAGCTCCTCATATGACTTGTAGGGCCCATCTTCTGACAGGAACTGCCATCCTGGCAAGCTTCTGTGCTGTTCGATCTGACTGATCTTGTACTTGTCATCTTCACTCAACTCCCAGTCCAGAATTTCCAAATTTTCCTTCATTCTCTCCTCGTTGAAGCTTTTCACTATCACACAATCTCCTTGCTCTAACACCCACCTCAAACATATCTGTATTTATTTAAACCATAGCTAATTATCAGTATATCATGTTTCATTTATCAGTAAATAAAATATCGCTTGTTAGTCATTTTGTAACCTGCGCGTGAGTTTTCTGTTTGGAAATGGCGATTTCTTTGAGCACAGTAGAGTCCATGACAGAGTCGGCTCCCCACGGCGTCCCTTTCGCACCGAGTGGTGAATATCCACAAATTTGGATTCCTTTTTCCTTGCAAAACTCTCTTAATTTTGTTTGCTGCCATACTGGGTTCACCTCAACCTTCATAAAGAAAATCAGTGTGATCGATAAACATATACGCAAGATAGCTAAATATTTGGTAAGTATTTCAGATTTCATACTTAAAATTTATCATCTACTAAATATAAATCAAGATTACGAAATGTGTTATAACCAGAATTTTTATTAAGGGTATTTTCGTAATAGTTTAGAAGTTAGGGGCTAAATTGCAAATACTAAAAATTAGTTTTTGATAAAATAATAAAATTAATATTTAATTAATTAGTTGTTTATAATCCTTTTATATTGGGATATCGATTTTCTCATTCCACTTCATGCACACACATTAGATCATATTCTGTGATATCGAGTACGCACACAGATACAAGTCTTTCTGAGCTCGTTATTTGGTGATTCAGCGGCTCTAACTTCCATCTACTAAGTACGGTCTATCACCAATCACAAATCAGTGACCTTAGCTTTCACCTACCAAGTACGGCTGTAGTGACCTTAACTATATTTCACTTATCTCACAAATCACATCTTATCTCATAAAATATATATTTCTCAAAATATTTTATATAATCCATAAAATATTTTATATTTTCTCAAAACTATTATATATTATTCTCAATTATTCTATTTTTCAATAAATAATAAAATATTTATTACGGACAATGTAAGCTCTAATAAAATATAATTTATATTATTAATATCTATAAAATAAAATTAGTTTAAAAACCGTAAACGTATTTAAAATATATTTAAAATTCTTTTATATTTTAATATAATAAATATTTATAGATACTTGATTTTTATAATATATAGATACTCAATTTTTTTATTTTTCGCTGTTTTAATATGATTTTAGAGTCGTATATCCTTAATATAAGTTGAGGATATACGGTCGTTATATCTCGGGTCTGGGCTGTAACAAAATGAATATACCTTTCCAATAAATTATAAACGAAATAAAGTTATTTTTCCATGATTGGACTTAATAACTACATATAATAATAGAGTCTAATTCATATGTGCCGCTCTCGCCACGCCAACAACCATCATCCTGGCCCTTAGTGGCCATTAATTCTCTATGGTGCCCATAATATCAATGGTCAGGATAATAGCTGCATGTGCAGCCCTTCGCAGAAGAATTGGACTCATAATAATAGTACGAAATTAATATATATTTTTGGAGATATTAGAATAATATTACTTGGTTGACAGCAGGGGGGATTTTCGCGAAGGAGAGAAGCTTCTCCAACTTCTTGCAAGAAAAGTTACAAACTCCAATGGTGTTCGCCAAGCCGAGACTTTGGCATTCCTCCATTTTCTCCCAAACGGACTCCATGTCGAAAGGCACGATCTCCTCTTTGGGGAAAGGGAACTCATACTTCCCGGTCTTCGCACTCATTGGCCAATGCACAAGGTAGAGGTCTAAGTACTCCAATTGAAGTGTCCTAAAATATACAAAAGAATTTATTGATCATCTAGATCCCAATTAATCCCGAAAAGTGTATAAGAAAATTATTTAACATGCACTCTGATTCCGAATCAATTTTGAAAGTGTAAATAAGAAAGATGATAATAAGATAAGAAAGAAAAACTCTGTTATTTATTTTCGGGATTGATTTGAAATCTAACTCCTGACACCGAGGACTTTGCTAAAATACATATTTAGTTAGACAAAAACAAATAAATCTATTGATCCATGTAGACAGAAAGACAATGAAATATCACACACACTCAACATAAACCTCAAATCTAACCAACAAATTAAAATACTTAAAACAAAATTATGATGATATAGAGCTTCAAAAAAATTATGATGATATAACTAAACATTTTATGCACTTTATTATTTAATTAATTTCAGTGTGATGTAACTACCTAAGTGCCTCTTTAAGTGCGGGTACAACCCGGTCATGGTGTGCATCACTCAACCACAATTTGGAGGAGATAAACAACTCGTCACAGGATCTGATCAGGCCAGACTCAACAGCCTCCTTTATTGCCTCACCGAGCGACTTTTCTAATTGGTAGATAGATACCGTGTCAAAATGATGGTACCCTATTTTAATTGCATTTAATATAATGGATTTCATAATTTCAGATGAGGCGAAAGGAAATGCGGCCGTGCCCATGCAGATACGAGGCATCGGCAGATACGAAGCACCAGCTTCTTATTAGTGGCAGAATTCAGAAGAACTTCCGGAATTTTGGCCATTTTTGTGTAATTTTACAATTTGGAGAAGGTACTTTGAGCTAGGGCAAATGGTTAAGGAGCCAATTTATAAGTGGGTCATGTTAAACTTTTATTCTCTTGTGTCTTTTTTAAGTTTTCAACTCTCATCCATACTGATTTATTGATTGGGTCCGCATAATTATTCATCAATTAATATCTCCGATCCGATCTTATAGTTTTTCTTAATTTAAAACCCGTAGGCATTCACTTAACATAAAGGTGTCATATGCAGTATTTATATTACAGACCCAGACAGTAAGAACAAAGAAAGCAAGGCCGAAAAGAACCTTGTTATATAGTCATGATCATTATGATATTTAATACGTTTTCGGTTCAAGCTTGCAAAGACTAGGCAGTTTTACCACTCACTGGCCAATGCACAAGGTACAAATCTAAGTACACTCTAATTGAAGTGTCCTAAAATATATAAAAAATTTGAGAAATTATGCATTCATATCCTGAAATAATACTGGTATTGCAAATGGAAAAAGACGAAAATGAAAATTAAGAAAGAAGACTCTCTCCAGTCTCTTGTTCTCATTTTTTGAATTGATTCAAGATCTGAAGCATTACACCTAGAATTTTTTTTTGTTTAAATATATATGTAGTAAGAAAAACAAACAAATCAATCTATATGTCCATTATAAACACAGAAACACAGCAAAATATTACGAGATAAACTCAAACATAATCAGCAGACCATACTAATCAAATTATAATGATATAATTAAACATGCTGTATACTAATTTAATTAATTTCAATACAACATACCTAAGTGACTCTTTAAGTGCCGGTACGACCCGGTCAAAATGTGCATCGCTGCACCATAATTTTGACGTAATAAACAACTCATCACGCGATCCAATCAGGCCGGACTCAACCGCCTCCTTTATTGCCTTGCCAAGTGGCTCCTCTGATTGGTAGAGAGCTGCCGTGTCAAAATGACGGTAACCAATCTTTATTGCATTTAATATCATGCATTTCGTAGTTTCCGATGAGGTGAAAGGAAATGCAGCCGTGCCCATGGCGATGAGAGGCATCGGTTTCTTATTCGTGGCGGAATTAAGAAGAGTTTCTGAAATTTTGGACATTTTTTGTGTAATCTTTAAATGTGGGAGAGAAGTTAACTAGCTAAGTTACTTTTTTTGTGTTAGGATTAGTTGTTAAGGAGCCTATTCACAAAGGGGTTCATCTCAAACTTTTGACCACTAATGTCTTTTTCCAGTTTTCATCTCCGATCCGAAGCTGATATTTATTAGTTTTGGGGCGGCATCTTTCTATTAATATATTAATATATATAATCCTTAATCTCTATCTACGGTACTTTCACCAAAACTAGCCACATCAGCCTCTTTTTTCTTAGCCTTTTGATAATGAATGTATGATCAAGATTTAAGTAGAATTGTGTACATCTTGAATTTTTTTTTTTTTTTTTTTTTTGGTCTCTCCTCAAGATTAAATTTCAAGTTTTTAACATAAGCACTACTAAACTATTTTGCATAAAGTCCTCTATAGAAATATTTATTTCATACTAACTAAAAATAAAACTTTGACACTTATAAATCCATACAGATTTTCAAATTTTAGTTTTGACATTTTTTTAATTTCCTACGTTTCGTTATTATTTTGTAAAATAAAAAAAATAGTACACTTCCAATTGTCAGAAAAACTTTATAGATATCGCGCAACGCGTCAATATTCTCTAGTATTTTCCATTATTACAAGGAAATTCATATTGAATTTCAAGATGACACATGTCTCCTCTATAATAAATTTTTTTCCCAAAATTATACATAGATGCCCTTACTTCATTAACAAACTCCAAAATATACCAAACAATATGCATATATTAGAAAATATATTTATAATAATATTGAGTAAATATAATCCCTTACAATAAAATATAGTTAAATTTATTAGAAAAAAATATTATAGTATGTGTATATTTAAACACGTTAAATCCATTACACATGTCTATATATGCATATTTTATACATCATAAATAATATTATAGTATGAAACTATATTTTATTATATTTACTTAATTTCAAAAAAATATTATTATTACAAGGAAATTAATATTGAATTTCAAGGTGACACGTGTCCTCTCTATAACCAAATTATTTTCCCAATTATACATAGATGCCCGTACATCATTAACAACCTCCAAAATGTACTAAATAATATGCATATATTAGAAACTATACTTATAATAATATTGAGTAAATATAATCGCTCGCAATAAAATATAGTTAGATTTATTGGAAATAATATTATAGTATGTGTATATTTAAACATGTTAAATCCATTACACATGTCTATATATCCACATTTTATACATCATAAATAATATTATAGTATGATAATATATTTTATTATATTTATTTAATTTCAAAAAAAAATTATAACAAATCGACATGTTTATATATATACACATACTATATATTATATATAATGAATTTAACTGCATTTTATTACAATTAATTATATTTACTTAATATTATATGCATATTTTATACACATTTATAACATATGCTTATTTTTTTTGGTACATTTTGGAGATTGTTTATGGTGTAAGTGCCTTTATGTAAATTATTTTTGGAATTCCTACTATGTTTTCTAAATACTTTTTTCTTTTTCTTTTTGAAATCAATATCTTTTGCAATTTCTTTTAAATATTTTTGTAATACATATGGAATGAGTCATTTGATAAGAAATATTTGTGTTATTTCAACCCGTTACAGTTTTTGTCATACATTTTTCATCACTTAGATGTTTATGGACACATGTACTTTTATATGATTTTTTGTACCATTTAGATTACAAAAATAATATAAAGTGGGTCACTTTCAAGTCAAAGAAAGAAACAACCCAATTTACTACAAAAATGACTATACATAGTTTTAAAATAAGTTTTGGGCTCATTTGTTATTTGATGGTTTTTGTACCAATTATATTTAAAAACAATATGGGGAGGGTCACTTTTATTTCAAAAGGAGAGACGACATAATTCGCCACAACAATGATTATAAAGTTATGAATTAAAAAAGAACGAGCTATCATTTATGGGCCCATTGATATCATGCCACGTTTATTCTCTCTCAATTAGTCAATTGGTATGTACATTAGATCCATGTACACCCACATGAATGAACCAAAACATTTTGATGAACCACGTTCGTGTAACATTATACACTGTTGTGCATGATTTCCAATGTTTTTCTATGTGATTATTTTTGGATTATTTGCTGTAATGAGTTACTATCAATACATAAATTATCCATTACTCATTATCTTTGTCCAATAAAAATACAAAAGTCACATATATATATAAAGCTCTAACTAAATATGCAATTATTTTAATAGCATAGGCTACAACATACTATAATTTCTTAATTTATTTTTCTATTTTCAAATAAAAAAAGTTATTACTTATTTTTATAATTTTCAATTAATTATTATGAATAAGAAATTAAAAAAATAATATCGAAGCGGAACGAGAGTACTCTCTGGTTTCTTAATCAAGCAACATCAGTCATATGTTCTTATATAATATGCTGTTATGATGCATTTATGTTCAGTGTAGGGGGTGCATGTTTGTGCAAATTAGAGTGTATAAAATATGATGTCTCGTGCATAAAATATATAATGAATGAAAATAGAAAAAATATATAATGAATGTCTAGATGGACTTTTGGGCAAGGTTGGGCCGGATCTTGGGCAGGTCAGGATAAGTTTCTTTTTCTATATGGAATATTTGGGTATTATTTTTTTAAGAAGGCCAATTCCCTGTTCTGTCTTTGTATATTTCAAATAAAAAACAAAGAATTTTTACAATAAAATAATTACAATCTAGAAAAAGAAAATATACTAATTATATGAATCTGGAAAAAGAACTAATACTTGTGATTTTTTTTTTTTGAAATAGAATACTTGTGATATTTTAACAAATATACTGTTTTACAGATCTTTAACACTACATACTGGTTTCATAATATACGGTTTTTGCAATGTCTATATTTTTTTCACAGAAATACATACTGTTTCTATCAAAATATAAATAGTGTTACAATCAGTTCAATTATTTTAAGTAAATTTTCCACTTGTGCACATATTTTGAAAGAAAATACCACTTATACATATGTGTTTTTCGAAATTTCACAAATAACACTTTCAGCATTTTCAAATATTGGTAGAAATAAAATTTCGGTGTTTGAAATGCCGAAAGATGTTTAAAGCCATTAAACTCAGTTAATAGAAATGGTTAAAAGAAAAAATAATAAAAAAAAAGAATTTCGGTCTTTCAAACACCGAAATTTAATTTTCTTAATATTTTATTGGAGAGGTTTTAAATGGCAGCCAAAATTATGTTTTAAGGTCAGGAACTTGATAAGGCTAGCCATTTTATTTGCTTAAATATTTCATGTAAATTTTTTAAAGTCTCAAAAATATAAAGTATTACTTCTTTTTTTTGTTATTTATCTATTATTTTTTTATTATGTTAGGAAGCTCAATACGATTTAGAGAGTTGTTGATCTACAAGATTTACTAAGGTTAGTACGGTTTGTGATATATTTATTTATTTTTAAATATTTTTTAATAAAGAATTTTTTTTGCATGGAAAGAAAAAGAAGAAGTGATAAAAAATAATATAGCAGTGAATATCAAAATAATACATAAGAAAGAAATAACACGGCAATATAGTAGTAAATATTTATTTATTTTTGCATGGAACGAAAATAATATGTAAGAAAGAAATGTATTATTGTATTAGACATGCAAGATTGGGTTATTGATTTTGGCTGCCATTTAAAACCTCTCTAGTAGAATATTAAGAAAATTAAATTTCGGTCTTTGAAAGACCGAAATTCTTTTTTTCTTTTATTTTTTATTTTAACCATTTTTATTAACTGAGTTTAATGACTTTAAACATCTTTTGTCATTTCAAACACCGAAATTTTATTTCTACCAGTGTTTGTAATGCCGAAAGTGTTATTTGTGAAATTTCGAAAAAACCATGTTCATAAGTAATTTTTTTTTTTAAATATGTGCACAAGTGATTTTTTTTTTTTTAATAAAAGAACACCTTATCTCTTGACTTTTACCATCACCAACGAAAACCAAACACTTCAATCCTTTAACCAAAAACAAAAAAAGGGTCCTATCATTGGACTTCAAATTAATTCTATACGTCCAAAAATATCTAATATTTTGTAAGCCAAGGACTCCAATTTTTATAAGAGCCACTCAAATTCTAATCCAATTCGATTTGAATTATATTTTGCTCAAAAAGAATAGAATAACAAACTTTCTCAGAATCACCCACCAGATTTGCTCCTACACTTTTATGTATCCGTGCAAAAATTCTGATTAAAAAATAAAATCAAATTGAATTTAAAAATAAAATTATTTTCATTTAAAATAAAATTCACTTAATATTCTATTAGCATTAAACATCCGACCACCATTACTTTGATAAGTGGAAAGAAGACACTCCACTTACGAGTAGATTCAAATCGTCATCATGGATAAGATTAGAGTGCTTTTTATTTATTTGTTGTAAAAATATTATTCATTTGGCGAGGATTCAATAAAATATATAAAATTTGAGAAGCAAACATTGAGGGAAATATTTTATTAATTAAAAGGAGTAGGATCACATTGATTGAAATAACTTCTTACAACAAATTTCCTCCAAAAAAGAAACTTCTTACAACAAATATCGAGAGTGACAAGAACTTTATTTTAGTACAACAAAAGTCACACAAAACCAAGACTGGAATTTCAATATAAATATAACGCCACCAAAATTATTGGAGATCCCCCTCACATCAGTGTCCATTGGATTGATATATCAAGTAACTTAACTCCTCTCTCTCTGAACCAAAACACCGGAAACATCCAGTACTTATCTCTTACACTCGCCTATATAACAAAACAAACCCTCACCCTCTCCTTAACTAAAACCTTGTCATCAAATCATGGACACAAAGTTCACTGATCATGCAAAACTCAACACAATTCATCTTGACCGTTGGATCCCGATATATCGCATCCATATGCTTCTCTACACCATAGCTATCTTTGCACTAATTTACCACCACATAACTTCCATTTTTACTTCTCCAACTCTTTTCGATGTTTGCCTTTTCTGCACCCTCCTACTATCTGATATAATCCTTGCATTCCTGTGGGCCTGCTCGCAGGCCTTCAGGTGGCGACCAGTGCATCGACAAGAAATCCTAACCAATTTGCCCGACAAGTCGGCTTGGCCGGCATTTGATGTTTTCGTCTGCACTGCTGATCCACAAAAGGAGCCTCCGATGGGCGTGTTGAACACTGCACTATCTTTGTTGGCCTTTGACTATCCGACTGAGAAATTGTCGATTTACATTTCGGATGATGGAGGAGCTGATATGACACTCTTTGCATTCATTGAAGGCGCAAAATTTGCACGTCATTGGTTGCCGTTTTGTAGGGAGAATGGTGTTAAGATAAGATCACCAGAGAAATACTTCGCTTTGGATCGTTGTGGTGGTATTGAAGTAGAGAAGTTGAAGGTAATATATTCATTCTATGCACTTGTAGCATTTATTTAAGTTCGATCAAATAAGGAATCCTTGCAAGAAAAAAAGAACAAAAATGTTTGGTTCACTTATTATTGATACATATTGAATTTGAACACACATCTTTTTATATGTCAAGCAAGATAATCAATAGTTGTGCAACTCGATCCATTCCCCCATTAGGAAAGGTCCTGTAGTGTAATCTCTGATTAGATACAAAGATTTATTTTGTACCTAATCAGAGATTACACTACAGGACCTTTAGCACTTTCTATGTTAACATAATTTCCTAAAGGTCCTGTTATGTAATCTCTGATTAGGTACAAAGATTTATTTTACATAGTTAGTGTTAACATAATTTAACTTGAATATTTCTTTCCGGAGCACGGTGGCCGAAATGCTAACTCGTAATAATACCAATAAACAAATAGAAGTACAGAGTTATTTTTCAAATCAAGGTCAATTATTGCACTGTAGTTGTTCGCCTATTTGTCACTTTAGTTGGTATTAATTGCATAAATTATAAAGTTGTACATTAGCCACTGAAAAGAATTGATGGACATGCGTGTTAAATATATCTTTTTTAGAGAGCAACATGATTTAACCTACAATCTTTGAGACAAAACTAACATATGGATCATAGACCGGCATACTAGTTAGTATAAAAGGGCAGAAAACAAGAGACTATATATATTCATTTGATTTAGTACTGGTGTTGAGATGGCAGAAAATGTCTGTCAAATCTCATAAGTGTTTGTAGGAAAACAAATTTCATTTTGATTATGGAATGTTGTAATTACATCAACTCATCTCTCAGTGTTGTCATACTTTTGAGATTTAGGAATAAAATCTTATTGGCACTAATATAACGAAAATAACATCTCTGCACAAAAAAATTAGGAATGTTTCAGCGGTCTATGATCCCAAACATATCTCATGTGTGTCCAAAATAAATTCAAATAATGCACAGGATCGTGACAAATAATGTTTAAGTTTATCACATTCAATATTGGCGACCCATACGGCCATACATATCAATAATGTCAAGATATCATCATATTGGATTAGTAAAAAATAACAGGCTCCATATTTGTGACGACACCTCCACTTTTTCAGTTAGGCCCCTGAAATTTTTTATGATTGCAGTTAACTCATTTGTTACTTACTGTAAATACCGATTGAAATGCCAGTAGTAAATATTCTCGGTAACCTTCATTAATTTTAATTCAGCTATTGGTTTCTCTTTGCAATTTTTTTTGCAGATAATGTACGAAACCATGAAGGAAAGAGTTGATAATGTGTTACAAAAAGGCTACATCAGTGCCGACTTTCTCTCGTCAGAACAAGAACATGAAATTTTTAAAAAGTGGAAGGATTTTAGGCGCAATGACCACCCTTCAATAATTCAGGTATCATATTTTCTTTCTTTTTTAACTAAACAGATGCCCAAAAAAGCATAAATCATCTGACAATATGCATATAAAACACTTCTAATTACTGTATGCAATACAGGTATTACTTGAAAGTACAAAAGATAGAGATATAAAAGGTCATGTGATGCCTAGCTTGATCTACTTATCAAGAGAAAAACGCCCTAATTTTCCTCATCATTTCAAGGCCGGAGCGCTGAATGTTTTGGTAATTGACTCAACAAATTCCCTTAACAAACACTTGAGTTTATTAATTATTTGTTATTTTATTAAACATAAAACTATGTAGATCCAATTTTCAAATTCCTCCATTTTGGCAGTTGCGTGTTTCAACAGTCTTCACAAACGCACCGATAGTTCTGACAATCGACTGTGACATGTACTCGACCGATCCAACATCACCGCATCGTGCACTATGTTATTTCTTAGACCCAAACACATCCAAAAGTCTCGCATTTGTTCAATTCCCTCAGCATTTTGAAGGACTTAACAGAAGTGATATTTATGGAGGACAAATTAAGCGTCTGTTCACTACAAACCCTCATGGAATGGATGGGCTTCGTGGGCCCAATTATGTTGGCACAAATACATTTCATTCTAGACGGGCCTTAGTAGGCTCTTCATTTGAGGATCAAACTTTAAGTGTAAATTTTGAGGTGGGTCTTCAAAATGCATTTCAGGTTGCGAGATGTGAGTTTGAGACTGGGACGAATTGGGGTGGGAAAGTAAGTGATTTTCTTTTCTTGGTCTATTTAATTGCACAATTGACAATTGAATCTTTAATTGAATCGATTTACATCGTCATTAGTAATTAAAATCCCAAAATTTTCAGATTGGGTTCAGATATGGTTCACTGGTGGAGGATTATCACACAGGATACCGTTTGTGTTGTGAAGGATGGAATTCGATATTTTGTGATCCGTCCGAACCGGCATTTTTAGGAGATGCGCCGAAGAGCCTGAATGATGTTCTTAGCCAATGCAAGAGATGGACCATTGGACTCTATGAGGTAACAAAGCTATAATAACAAATATAATATATTTATAATTCAATTCATTTTTCTCAGAAAAAAGTATAATTCAATTCATTATATAAGTGCATGAATAATGTTGGGGAATATATATTTCAGGTGGCTTTTTCGAAATACTGTCCTATAACATTTGGCATAAAAAATTCATCGCTCGGCATGGGATTAAGTTACTCCCATTATGCATTTTGGGGCCTGTGCTCTGTCCCTATCACAATTTATGCTGTCCTGCCTCAGCTAGCCCTTATAAACAACAAGCCTTTATTTCCAACGGTTAGTTGATCTTGGGCATTAAACTATATAACATACAAGAGCCTAAAATATATATCTTTCAATTTCTCATTTTTTTCCTTACCATTTTATGTAATTTTCAGCCGTCGGATCCATGGTTCTACCTCTATGCATACCTCTTCTTAGCCGCATACATCCAAGACTTAGCTGATTTTATTTCGTACAAGGGCACGGTATGGCGTTGGTGGAGCGACCAGCGCATGTGGCTGATTCGTGGCCTCACATCCTTCTCGTTTGGTTCGGTCCAGTTCGTACTGAAACATCTCAATATTTCAACTCAAGGATTCAATATTACGAGCAAGGTGATGGAAGATGAACAAGCTAAGTTGTATGATCAAGGCTTCCTTGATTTTGGCGTCGAATCACCTTTCTTCATTGTGTTAGGTATTATATTTTGAATTCCAATATAATTATTTAATTTCGGTGAATGATTTGAAATGGTGAAGTCAAGCTGTAATGTTAGTAGAAATTTGAAAGAGAACCTTATATTTAATAGAATTTAAAAAAATCAGCTATTTTCTGTTATTTAACATCACAGGTGCCATCGGGCTTCTAAGCTTGTCTGCATTTATCATTGGACTCATCAGAAACTTGATTTTTGAGATGGTTATAGAGGCGTTTTTAACTGCATTTGGTGTCGCGAATTTTTGGCCAGTTTATGAGGCGATGTTTTTACGGCGAGATGTTGGGAGGATGCCAGAGAGGATTACCGCTAAGGCATTTTTCACTGCTGGTATTTATCTTAGTATAAGTTGTGTTCTGTTCTGTTTCATGTTTAATATATAGTTGCCTTAATTTGTATATTTTAAGGGTGCTTCTTGCTTGGATGGAAAAATATTTGATATTTAGTGTATGTAACACATCATATTACATTTGGTCACTTGTATCCGTTTATAAGCAGATATATATGCTGCCATTTTTTTTTTTTGATAAATATCTGATATGTACACATAACATATTAGAAGTGATATAACATTCATAAAAACAAAATGATACTTTTGGTACTTAATAGTACAATGTTACTGGATTAAAGCAATTTCAGTCGTACAGTCTACCACCAACAAAGCTAAGCATGAAGTACAATTTAAAAAGTAAGAGACATGCCACAAAAAATGCCGTGTGCACAATATTTTCTTGCAATTTGGTCACACTGTTAAACAATGGCTACCATTAAATCCAACAAAGAAGAGTTTATCCTTCATTAATATATATTTTTTGTTTGCAATTTGGCCTGCAGACGTTCAACTTGCATAAAAATAATTAACACGCTCTTTAACTCTTCTTTGTCAGATTTGTATTCAACATAGTGCGAGCCATTATTTACGGGGACTTAATATAGATTGGGAGAGGCCATGGACCCTCCAAGATTTTAAAAGCGTAATACATATTAGTAGTGTTTTACTGAAGAAATTTTTAAAATACATGTATTTCTATGTATTTGACCTCCTCAAAATTTTTGTCAAGTGTTAATCAATGAGGAAAATTCTTTTTGGCCTCCCCAAATAATACCGTCAAGCTCCGTCTCTGATTATTTGACTTGTATTTTATTACAGTTCACCTCGCCGAAATCTGGATAAGGAAAAAGTTAAACCGAAATTTTTAAAAAAATATATATAACTTGTTTAGTCACCCTAATCTCTAGCTACTGTTTCTTCTCAAAATATCTTTCCCAAATCCCACTTAGAATAAATCTGAAAAATATGGGCTGAATTTTTATTGTGCTGCCCAACTGATCAGAAAATTTAGGAGGCCCAATATATGAAAAATCCAAATCCCTTTGCATTCTTTCGCAAATTGAACTGTTAAAAATTCACTGAAATTCTAATTTCCAATGTATTGAGGCATGCATTATATTTATATTATATAAGTAGGACTTTATATTATTGGTGGCAATTGGAAGAAACATGACAAGGCCAGCCTACCAAATCTTGTGTCGTGTAAAGAGATAGCAGTCCCACACGGGACAGATCCATCTCTGCTAGGCTGTTTCTCGTCTCGTGCATGGCTTGGCTTCTTTGTTTTGCATGATATCAAAGAGATGCAGCACGTTGCACTCGTACAAACACTATACTTAATATGCGCTGTCTAATATATACTTTCTAATTCTTTCTCAAGATCTAAAACTAGGGAAATGAAAAAGTACAACCGAGGTACTGTAGCAATTTATAGCGACCGATTGAAATTATATACTGTTTTTTCGCATTTTTATATGCTATATACTATTTTCATTTTTTTAAATATATACTGTTTACCGAATGGATTTTTATATACTGTTTATTTTCAGTTTATATGTTTTTATATACCGTTTTCATTTTTTTAAATATATATTGTTTTACCGAATGAAATTTTTATATACTGCTTTTTTCAGTTTTTATATACCGTCATTACAGGATCGCTACAAAGTCACTTCACTACAATACTGTCGCGCAGTATCAACCCCCCCTAAAACTATTACAAAGTCTTAGTAACCAATGAAGAAATAATAAATTGAGATAAAAGACCACACTTTATAATGATCATCATTTGGTTTGATATAATGTTCGATAGATCTTATGTTCATGCCATGGAATTTTGATCATTTTAATTTCATATTTTTTATGAATTTATTTTTTCTTTTCTTTTTTCGGTGTCAAACAACTTTTAATTGTATTAAATTATGCTCGAACAACTGGCATGCAACATGAAGAAATTTCTTATGTTGAGGCTGTCTCAGCCACTGCCATAACCAACAAAATTGCTGAACTTATTTAAACTCCATGCATGATGCAAATATTTAGTATGCTTTCTTGATGTTTCCACCAAGTTGATAAATTTATACCTTTTCATAAAAGCCAAAATACCAAAAGTCATCCTCACCATCCCCGGATTGTTTAATTTAATGCTAGGGAGATTTTGTATATGACTACCTATATAGGATCACAATAATATCCCCAACCCATCCGATGAGTTGGCATCAAGACGTGACGAACTGAAATTACAATGAAATTAATATACTAGACTATGAAAAGATCAAAAATTTGAATCCATTTATAATATGAAAACAAGACAAGCTGAACATAACAGCTTACATTTACCTAGATATCATACTGACTATATGTCCACAATTGAGTAATTTAAATGATTTATTGTGTCATGTTTTCAAATTTGAATTTAAATGAGCCCGAAAAAGCAATTAGCACAGACAAATAACAAGGTTCGTATGTAAATAAATATCATGGTATGTGTTTAAATAAAGATAAATATTTTAAAAAAAATATCGTAAAGCATCATTACCTTGATAAAAGATAGTTTTGATGGAAGCCCTATGATATATTTAAAATAAAATGAATTGAAATAAAATTAAATACAAAAATATCTTAGTAGGCTGCCTACTGTAGTTTCAAAAAAAAAAACTAAATACACAAAAGAAATAGGCTAATTAAAATAAAACTAAATATAAAAAAGGAAACAACGTTGATGCTTAGGTTCGGCAAAAATTTTCGCGTGACAAAATCGCATAGTTCTCTTAATAATATATCATGCGTCGCATGTCTCAACAAAAAATACTTTCAATACATTAATTATCAAAAAGGTATGTCGATGATTTCCTTAACCAGCTTGACATAAAATGAAGACACACCTTTGCTTGTTAAGTTAGCTAATTTTTGTTGTAAGTCTGCATATTGTGCAAGTTGAGAATTGTATTTTTTTTTACAAAATCATAACGAGAATTATTTGCCATCATAACTAAATTGTATTTGTGAGTTATCATAGAAGAAAGAAAATAAATCAAATTTATTCACCTAATATATAAATAAGTAAAGAGATAAATCAAATTTGTTCACCTAATTATTCACCTAATTGTAAATATGTATGTTCATGTAATTATGACTCAATACTCACAATGCACATGTGGGGTGCATTAAACTTGGAAGCCCAAACATTAATGCAAAAACAAAATGAAAGGAAGCCTAATGGCCTATATTCTTCTTGGGATTGGGTCTATCCTAACCTCCACGCCTTACCCTTTCCTTTTCATGCCATAATTTATTAATTTCATTTATATACATACAAAACTACTTCAAAAAATTTCTTTATTATTTTTTTTTCTTGCTTTTTTTAGTTTCCATAATTCTCTTATTTGCAAAGATATATGTTACATTTTGAGGTTTTACAGGGCACGCATGAAAGAAATTGCCTCTTCGTTTCCTCTCCCCTCTTTCCTAATCTAGTCTCTACATTTCTCTATATAAGAAGCCCCCTCTCTACCTTCATCCCTGTCTATCACTGTAACCCTAATTCTCTAAAGACTCCCTCTATCTATCTCTAAGATTTCTAGATGCATATGGTTCTCTTTGTATTTTTCCACAGCTTTCTTGAACTGCATCTCTAAAGAGGCTACTGAACTAGGGTTTTGTCGTTGCGGTTCAATAAAGCTGTGGGAAATTACCATGAGTGACCAAACTTAATTACCATGAACATAATTATGTGATTTCTCCAAGGGTTTGAATACCTACTGTCTTTTATATTTCTTCAGATCTGCAGTGTAAGCAATTCAACAAACTTTTCCCTTCTTTATTCTTTTTTCAGTTGACAGGCGATAAGAATTCCACAAAATCTGTAAGTGGGTTTAGAATTTCTGGTTTCTACTTTATCATATTGATTTACTGTTTTGTGTTTTTTGTTTGTTTTTACAGTATTGACTATATTTTACAATTCTGTTTCTTTTTCTGGGACTGGATTATGCGATCTGTAAAACTCAAACTCTAAATTCTAATCCATGTTATGGTATTTGAAGAGTCTGAATAAAATATATACTTTTGATTTTTCAGGATGCCATTGTCAGATTGTTTTTCTTTCCACCGCTGAGTTTGAGATTTTGCTTCCTCTTGCTTCACAATTCGCACTTACAATTTACATATGAAGAATTCGTCTTAATTTTTCAAAAAATTGTCATTGTATATATTAGATCAATTTTAACCGCATGCACATAAGAGTTCATATGTTTCAGTTTTTCTGGACTGTTGTAAGATTAGAGAGAGCGCAATTCAAGTATTTACCTTTGGAAACACGGGCTTATACAGGATTCTAATTTTGAATCGCCATATATTAATTTCTGATTTGATAAATCATGCATGCAGAGAGAGTCAAAATCATATGATCGATGAGCTTTTGCACTAATCATGCCCTTGTTAAAATACTAATTAAGTATTGAACTCTTTATACATAATACACTTGGACGATTGTATGATGTGACTTGAAGAATTGTGTACAAACATGGATCTTGATGGATCTAATGTGTGCTTTAACATGAAATGCATGGATGGTAGACCTTGAATTTAAGATTTTACAGGTTTAAATTTTTTTAGTATGTTAATCCTAATACACAATTAAGTATATTTTAGTCTCATACATCATTCAAACATATTTACTGCTCTAAACCCTCACCTTACTTTCCCTCTCAAAATTAAGTTCAGACATTGACTCTAAATTATTTACTCAAATATATTTCATTATCTTTGAGATACTTCAACATAATTAGTGCAAAAGCTCATCGATCATGTGGAATTAGTATAAAATTCTGAAAAACATAATTCCTTGTTTGGTTGTTTGTAAAAATCTAGAATTATGTTATGATTATACAATTAGTAATCTAAAACATGGAATAATATAATATAAAGTAATATAAAATAATATAAAATAAAATATATAATAAAACAAATATAATATAATATAATATAATATAATATAATAATATAATATAAAGTAAAATAATATAATATAAAGTAAAATAATATAAAATAACATAAGTAATAGAAAATAAAAATATAATAGAAAATAAAAATATAATAGAAAATAAATAATATAATATAATATAATATTAAATAATATTAAATAATATAATGTAAAGTAATGTAATATAATATAATATAATATAATATAATATAATATAATATAATATAATATAATATAATATAATATAATATAATATAATATATAATGTAATATAATGTAATGTAATATAATATAATATAATATAGTATAATATAATATAATATAATATAATGTAATGTAATGTAATGTAATATAATATAATATAATATAATATAATATAATATAATATAAAAGCCTGCCGTACTTTGGCATTACAACTTTTTTAGAAAATTATATTTTGGTGAGTTTGTATAAGATGGAGAGATTTTAAAATTAGCTAATTCCAGTTCTAAAGTATTGTCAAACAAAGAATTAATGTTCTGCATAATTTCAAAATCCAATTTTTCCACAAGGTTGTCTACTCCAAACGGGCCCTTAAAGAATTTCTTATTTTCAGTTACTACAAATTTATTAAATTAAAATAAAGTAAAACAATGCCAAATGAGAGTTTTCCCACATTTTTGTGATAGTTAAACTTTTGCTAATCATATGTACGACTATAAATCAATAATGGAAGGAGAAAAAGGGTGAGAAAACTCGAACTTGCTCCACCTCATGTCATGTTAAACCTTTTACGTCAATCAAATAAATTACCAAGCACGAAAAGTGTGAATAAGCCCATGCTACAGTTCGCCCAAAAAACATGGAAGATCTGAGCAGATCCAGCTGAGTGGTCTCATTTTTAGTTCCCTTTTGGGAGGGGAAATGTGTTATGGCATCAGAAAGTCACTTTGTCTACATGCAGAATTTTGGACATCCATTTTTGAGTCGCAATCCCTCTCTTTGAGTTATTATTACAAATATAAGAATTTTGAAAAGAAAAAGAGCAATGAGTGGCAAGTCGCATGTGCTTAGATTGATGTAAAATTCGACATACACACATCAGTAATAATTATTTTTTTTTTTTAAGGCTATGAATTGTTCTTTTCATTTTTATCTTTGTTCTTTATATTATATTGGTGACATATACACCAGTTCTAAATTTCTTTTAACTTAAATCTGTCTGTATTTTGTGTCAATAGCTGGCCCATAAACGGGTGTCAAAGGCCTCCCGACAGATTATGAGTCTCGGACTAGAAATTCTTAAAAGCTCAAATAAATTTGTCGAATGCCTTTTTCACGACCTGGCCTGAATTTGAATGTAAAATATCAAAATCGGATGGGCCCATAAAAGCAAACTTTCTAATTTCGTCATATAAAATGAGCCTATTTAGAATGAGACTTTTTTTTTTAAATACCATTTTTTTGAAAAAAAATTCAACAGTTGTCATTGGTTTGAAAATAATGAAATATCTACCATTTTCACCACTAGTAGTGGCGGAACACATTATGTTCCGCCACTAGTAGCGGCGGAACATATGATTTTTCATTTTTTGCAAAAATATCTCATTTGGCTGACTAAAAAGGATTAATTAGTATAAAAAACAGTCCTTTTTTACCAATTAACAGCTAATTAATCATGTTTAGTCAAACCAATGGCTACTGTTGAATTTTCTTTTTACAAAATGGTATTTAAAAAAAAAAATCTTAGAATGATAAAAAATGGCCCATCATATTCAATAGAAAAACTTGCACGATGATATCTATCTACATTTGGGCTTATAAGGCTGCAGGAATAAAAACTAAAAAAGATAGTCAGTCAATATGTATCATTTTGGGTCAATTGTTTTTTTTGGCATGCTATTATAACCGTCTAATCTTTCATTTATATGATGATTTTGCAAGGATAATGCCTCATTAGTTACACTAAAATAACTAATTATTTTGAGTTGGAAAAGAATATCTCCATTTTCATCAAATTTTAGAAACCCTGAACCTTAGTACTGCATAGGCCCATAGCTTCTGTAGTGCCGTTGAGCCATCAACACAAGCACAAGCAAATGCATCTTACCTTACTGGTGTAAGAGGAAATTTATGAAACAACCCTCCATTAAATCTCATATCAAAAAGGTCCCCCTCTGTGAAATTTATGAACTTGACTAGTCAAGAGCACATGTTACATTTTAATATTATAACATGTTCATAATTATTATTCAAAAACACAGGTTTCTAGAACACTAATAAACACCACTACTTTCATATTGTGGCAAGAGACTCAAGCACCTAACAGTTTACCAAAAAAGCAGTCAAAAAGTATTCAAGATTTCTTCCAAAAGGTCCTTTTACATATTCTACAAAAGAGAGGGTCAGTTTGGAAAAAAATGGGGTATCTAAGAATCTGCCTGGGAGATTTGATCTGATTCTGTTGTCTGTCAACTCTGAGCAAATAAAATTGCTCTGTGTTGTTCTGACTGAGCCATGTAAAATAAATGTGCAAATCCTCCGTGGCCTGCCAATATTGATCTGTCCAGACATGTCAAGACGCTGCTAAAGTTCTACTAGATATACTTTTTTTAAGCTATACTTATCCAGCTTATTTTATTTTTGTTGTTTTTATTTTGTACTTTTGTTCACAGTATCAAATTAAGTTTGTTTGTTTTATGGAATTATGATTATTTTGTCTGTCTATTGATTTTTCTTTTATCGGCCAAGACATGGCTCCAAACTTCAATTCAACCGGTGTTAGGAATTAGAAATAGGATAGTGGATTAGAGTTTTGATTACGTAAGGTTTTCTTTTGGGATTTTTTTTTTTTTTTTTTTAGCATTTTTCTATTTTTTCCTTTTTTTGGTTTTTTGAAAAAAGATAGGGCAAAAATAGAGGAGATTAAACAATTAATTGAAGTTCATGTGTTCGAACTTCAATTCATCCAATGTTAACAATGAAAATGGAATAATGTGTTAGGATTTCTATTATTAAGGCAATGGTTCAGATATAAAGTGCCAGCAATTTGGAGCGTCTAGCAGCGTTCGATTACAAAATGTATGATGAGATTATAAAAAAATATTTTTGTAAACACAAAAGATATAATGAAATTATAAAAAAATATATATTTTAAAAAAGTTATATTTGTAAACACAAAAGTATTATCCAAGTACAAATATATATGTGTACAACTAAAATTTTTTGGTGTAATTTCTATTCATAGGAGGACTTTATATAGTTCTGTGCTTCTTTTTTATTTTTTGTTGGAAAAAGATAGAGATGATAAAACAATTGGATTTCCTGAAATTAATTAATTTGCAAGTTTATCAGGCAAGTGGTCCTGCATGTATTATTAATTTTTGTGTGTAAAATCAATATGAAATTTGAAACAAAAGAAAAACAGAGGTAGTATTTAATAACAGGGGCTAGGGGCTCATTACGAATGACCAAAAATATATACAAACTATGTAGAGAGTCTACAGCGCTTACTTATGAACAAAATGTTTAATATTTTATGTCAATATTAGTTGAGGCTCAACTCAAGTTCTCAATATTTTCGATTGTCAATTTTATCAACTAGTGAAAAAGTTTTTAACGTCTTATTAAGTGTGATTTTTATCTTGATTATGAATGTTCGATCATTTGTATTATATACAATATATTGTTTTGTCATGTGTCATTATATTATTAACTTGTATCAAGTATATCTAATATTGAATTTCAAAAAAATATATATATCTAATATTGATTCAACAAAATTCATTGGTGCTAGAATTGTGACACTGAGAGAAGTATTATCAATATATGTTTTTATTCCTTGTATAACATAATTCATTTAGGGATTAGTTATAATTTTTCTACGTTTTATTATCAATATGCATTTTTATTGAATTATACCATTATATGTTTTATATTCTAGTATTACACCAACATATGTTAGAAGTTTATCTGTCAGAAAATTACGAGATGATAAATTAAATCCATTAATCCATATCTATCAATTATTGATTTCAACATATTTTGACAACATATTCTTTAAAAAAAATCACATGATTGTTTATTTTTTTGTTATTTTTTTTGGCTTTCAAGAAGACCAATTCTCTTGACAAACTATTGTTAGGAATTATTATTTTTATTAATTAAATTAATTGCAGACTTCCAGTTAAAACCTGTGATCTATTTTTCAAAAAAAATATAATAATAATAATATTTTGACAGCTAAAAAGTGTTCTCATTGGCCACATGATATTTCTCTGTTGGAGCAACAGGACGAATTGCTACACAAGCCACATAGAGCATGGAAACCACAGAAGGATAGGCAGAGTGTCCATAAATAGAGAGACAGACAGATGGGCAAGTACTTCTGAGTGACAGCATACGAAACCGACCAGTGCAATAAACTACGAAACAGAGATAAAGCTTTATACTAGGAGAGATTTGACAAACAGAGAAAAACAACACACTCACACACAAAATAAATAAGAAAGACAAACAAGCAAGAAAGAAAGAAATAACAAAAATGGTGGAACTGGAGGTCATGGAGAAGGAGAAGGAGAAGAACGGAGGAGTGAAGAAGGAAGACCCTCGCCTTCGCGCCATTTCTTCTTCCATTCGTGTCGTTCCTAATTTCCCTAAACCTGGTCTCTCTCTCTCTCTCTCTCACACACACACACACACACACACAACTTACTGGTACAGTTTATGCCTCCATTGGTACCATTACTTGTACATATTTTTTGCATTCTGTGTACATCTAAAATGATCTTGTATATTTTATTCATCTATTTATAATTTGACTCTGCAAGTCTGCGCACAGTACACAACCAACCAACCAAAAATGTTCAAATTTGTACATCAACTCTACGAAAAATGAAAATGAATATGTTAATTAAAACGGTTTTAAACAGGGATCATGTTCAATGATATTACGACTTTACTGCTCAGGCCGAAGGTTTTCAGAGATGTTATTGACATGTTTGTGGAGAGATATAAAGACATGCACATTGAAGCTGTTGCTGGTAAGTAATATTGCACCTTTCAAGCATGCGTTTTTCTATTTTCCTAGTACATTTGTTAATTATATTTTTTTTTGGGGAGTAGACAAATTGCCTACAAATTTTCATTAATATTAAAAAGAATTTTACAAATACATTAATCAAAGGTAATTAAGAAGACATCTAAAAGTAGCCATTTAATCTAAAGAACCTAAAAATTTCTCTAGCGAGCTACTTCCTACGACTAACTAAACTGAATCCAACTTTTTGCTTCTTGTAATTCTGCTCCGAATACTTGGACAATATTTTTGTTTTCCTCTTTAAAGATTCGAGCATTTTTTAATTATATTTATAAACAATATATTAATTATTCCTATATGTCATAGTACTTTGGGAGTCTTTGAATATACTTTGAGTTTGATATATTTTGCCACCTATTTTAAATCTTTGATTATTCATCAAGTAAAATATTTTTGTTTGTTGTATCATTACCAATAAATTATGTTTCGCTCTAGTAACAAATCTTATTTTATTTCTCACGTGAAATGACATGATGAAGGTTAAAAAAAAAACTGAGAAAATCATATTTTGTCTTTACTTTCTATTGATGTGGTAAGCAGTTTTATCCTTTAGTGAGAAGTGAAACACATTGAGAAGTGAAACACACAAGTACTGTTTTTTTATTTGTGGGGTTCACTTTTTAATGATGAACAAAATTACTTATCACATAAATGGGAAGTGGGGGCAATTTCGGGTACGGCAGAAAACCTAAAAAAAAATGAGAAAATCACATGGAGAGAGATAATATCTCCCCTTCCAACTTTATTTTCATTTTATTTTTAATTTGCACGTTTGTAAGCAAATATAATGAAATAAAGAAAATAATATATCTAGTCAATTGAAAATACCTGTCCTTAAAAAGCTGGAGGTGCAACAGAGATGGAACATGTGACTGTGTTAGGCTTGCAAGGTGTAGTAGTACCAACTTGGTACTTCAGAATCAGAGAGTATTTAAGGCTTTAATGCATGCATGTGAGTTCTGATTCTGTACGGGTCATTTTAGGATTTCTTGGTCTCAGAATCTCATTTCATGGTTTGAACTTTGAATTCAATTTTTGAATTTTTTTTTCCTTAATAGTTATATACTTATATTCTTTGAGGGCTGCAGAATGTTTGTACTAGATTAATTCTTTTGTGGTACTCTTTTGTGGCTATCTGTGCTACAAGGGCAAGATTAAGATTTCAGCTTATATCAGTAATATGGTATAATACAAACAATTTGACTTGAACATTTGGTGTTATTGATTGATATCGGAGTAGTAAAGAAGTTTTGCTGGTTAATATGTTACTAAATCTAAATTAGCATAAGATTTCATGCTTATGATTTTTTTGAAGGAATCGAAGCTAGAGGCTTCATATTTGGACCTTCAATCGCTTTGGCAATTGCGGCAAAATTCATTCCTTTGCGCAAGCCTAACAAACTACCTGGTACTTCAAATTTCTTTCATTCGTTGACTTTCTTCAATCAGTCAAGTTTTTGCTCTAAAATGATAGAAAATCATAGATTGTGATAATTGCATGATAAATTGCAGGTGAAGTGATTTCGGAGAAATACGAACTTGAATACGGAACGGACTGTTTGGAAATGCATGTTGAAGCTCTAGAATCCAAAGAGCGTGTATTGATTGTAGATGATTTTGTCGCCACTGGTGGAACTCTATGTGCCGCTATAAAACTAATCGGTATTTAATTATTTAAACCATTTTGTAAATTCATCTGATATTTTTAAAATATAAATAGAAAAATGTTGTTAATATATATACTCTTTTTTGATAGAGCGTTCTGGAGCTGAAGTGGTTGAATGTGCGTGCCTTTTAGGGATAGCAAAATTCAGGGTAATATTTTCTTTCTTAAATTGTTAATAGAAGACTTTATTTTCTATTTAAACAATGAGATCTGATAATATTTTCTTATTATTTTTTAATTTTCATACTGATTAGTTGCGCGATAATAATTGCAGGATTGTTGCAAACTCGGCGAAAAGCCAGTTCATGTCCTTGTGGAATGCCTTAAATAGAACCTATGAATCCGAGTCTTTTAGTAACATTTCTAACAAGAGCAGAGCAGAATTTTGCAATTTTACATTAAAATATTTAGCGCAGTTTAGTTTAGCGAGAGAACTACAGAGTGTTTTCTCTTTGAGTTAAAATAAAATTACTTATGTTAGAGACAAAATTTAAAAAAAAATATTTACTTTTCTTGTTTGTCTTCTTATTTCCAGTTCAAGCCTCTTTCGGTATAAACACAAGAGTATAAAATATATGATAATTTCAGCCGAAAATCAGACTTTCTATAAACCTTACCTCAAAATCGGAGTCCTACTGAAATTCAATCTCCAAACAAACAAATAATCAAACAAACAATCAAAATCAACCGGCACAACAGTCCAACCTAATAAAAGTAACAAAATATATAATCTTTTTACTCAAAATATACCAACATTATAACTTACAACACAAACCTCACGAAAAATCTCTCTAACCCAAAACCCCATCTCTCTCCTTCCTCTCTTCCAAATACTTAAAAACCCTCTGATACTCCAAAACCGACCAAACGAGATTTCTCAACCCAAATTGAGGCCATAACGGATCCGGGTTTTGCAAATGGGTAAAACCCGTTTGCCATAAAAGGAAATTACTCAAACGGGTCTCGCCAGATGTCCTGATCACTAAATCAGGCTCTTTACATCCGTTTGAGTACAAATTTCGCTCCAAATCAGTAATTTTGAGTAATTCATCTTTCTGTTCTTTCTCTCTCCTCTCTCTACACGATTTTTCGACCGAATTTACGATTTCGTTTGTGGATGTATAAGCCACGCAAATTGAAAAAACGGGTCCTTTGTTATTTTTGGTTTTATTCATCGCCTTTTCAGCTGATAATCGTACTGATTCATTTAATAAATGCAAATCGCCCCAAAAATTAATGCGTATTTGGTATTTTTGCACCAAGCCCTCTTCTTGCAATAACTCCTCGATTTTCTCCTGCATTAAATGCATTAATGACTGGACCTCAAGTGGGTCCCTTTTGAAATTGTCTATACTGAAAGCGTATACGGTCACGCATTTCACGCCCATTTCGTAACAGTATTGCAGAGTGGAAATTAGGGTTTTGAAACCGACGTTGTGGCCTGTACCGGTACCGGTATGGCGTTTTGCGTACCGGCGATTACCGTCCATTATAAAGGCGATGTGAGTTGGTACCGGGCCAAAAGAGAGAATTGAGAAGAGGCATTTACGTAATACGAAGAAGATATTTGTGGTGATTTTAGATATAAAACTTTGGTCGTGTTTCACCATTTGAGATATTGAGTACCAGTAACCTACGAGTGAAATAGAGAGGTAATGAATTAGATATAAGAGAATTGAGAAGTAGGCAATAGATGGTTAATCTTAGAAATTATTAACAAGTATTTGGTATTGATAAATTGCTTATTTTAGCTTCAAAAACAAATTGAAGGTGGTTTCATTTCAGCCCCAATATAGAATAAAATCTAAAAAAAAAAAAAATCACATCTCAAAAATTTCAAGTATAATATTCTAAAATTTGCATTCATTCGAAATTAACTTATCAAACGCCCTCTTTGTGAATGCTTTATCTGGTTGTTTCTTATTCCTTTTTTTAATACCCGGATGGAAGTATGACGCAAATAAAAATTAGAACTTTAAAACCACAATTTCAACTTAAATGAATATGCTCATAACTAAACTCTAACTACTAGAACTAATAATAAACATAATACCAAATATTTATAATTCTAATAATCAAATCGAAAAAATACCAATTTAGAAAAGATAATTATAATTTAGAAAAGATTATTACTATTGAGAAAAGATAATTTCTTCAAAAAAATTCAATAATTTCAGAAATCGAAAATTCCTAAAACTCTAATCCTAATTTTGCAACATATCAACCTAGTGATCCTAATAAGAAAAAAAAAAACTAACCATAATTTTCCAACAAAATCAAACTAATTAGTAACAATTCAAAGGACCTAATCTAGCATCAATAAACCTAATAATAAAATAACTAATAATTATCAATTTCTCAGTTTAAAGAAAATAGAAAACTTGGTATTAGAATTTTGGAAAGAAGGGAATTTGATTGAAATACCAGTTTCTAGAGGAGGGTAGGGGAGGAGAGGCGGGCAGACAGGGACCTGAGACCGGCGTCGACCACCACCGGCACCGACGATGGAAATCTGGTGCGTTGAGTCTGGTGGAGAGAGAGAGAGAGAGAGAGAGAGAGAGAATGAAGAGAAATAGAGAAGGAGAAGAGAAAGGGTCACGGGTCGGGTTTAATTTGGATTCATATCGGGTCGATTTCTAATATCATTGGATCCAAACCCGGAATATTTGGGCTGTGGCATGTATTATTAGTATTTACATTTTGTTTCTTCTCCATCGAGATTCTTTCTCAAACTTTGTCTCGAGGCTTCCAGCTTTTGTTTCTTCCCAATCGAGAGATTCCTTCTCAAAGTTTTGACATTGATGGGTTGCTCATCATGTGCCAAACAAAGCAAACCAAGGATTTGGGATAAGGAACGGCTGTTTACATTACATAATTACTGGTTTTCTAACTCCCGATCAACCATAGCGCATCACGTGACATCTAAATAAGACGTATTTAAAAAATTATTTTGGACTCCTATTTTACTACCTCCTATCAACTCCCATATTTGTGACATTATTAAAAGCTTCCAAATTATCTCCCATTTAATTTCTTAAGATTTTAAATTCTCGCGATATTTTAAATTTCTCGTGTTTTTTTGACGTTGCATACTCTCAGCTAGACAGATATCCTTCGCGAAGGGTCGCCCGCGTTTTTTTGGCGTGTTTATAGTATTTTTTTTTTTTCTGCTCGTTTTTAGTATTTTTTTTTTACTGTTTCGAAATATTTTTAGTATAATTTTTTGAATATTTTTAGTGTTTTTTTTAATTTCGAGGTTTTTACCTAAACAAAAACACATATCAGATGAATAGAAATCCATACCAGATTTCAACAAACATATACTAGTTTTTATATTTCAAAAATTGTGACAAACGCATACCAGTTGAAGCAAAAGACATGCCAGTACGGTATAAATACATACAAAATCTAACTAAATACATTTCAGATGAATATATGTCCATACCAGTGTAAGCAAAACACATACCAGTAACGTATAAACACATACAAAGTCTAAACAAACACATACAAATAGATGTTCATACCAGTGAAAGCAAAACACATACAAGTAAGTTATTACACACATACAAAGTCTAAGCAAAACACATATCAGATGAATATAAGTCCATATCAGATTTCAACAAACACATACTAGCCATTATATATCAAATTGAAAAACACATACCAATTAAAGCAAAAAGACATACTACTAAGGTATAAACTCATACAAGTCTAAACAAAACACATATCAGATGAATAGAAGTTCATACTAGATTTGAACGAACACATACTAGTTATTATATATCAAATATTGACAAACTCATACTAGTCTAAACAAAACACATACCAGTATGATATAAATCCATACATATCTAAACAAAACACATATCAATCTAAACATATCGTGCGAAATCAAAATATTGCGAGATGATATGGATGAGATCAGAGTGGGAGTCAATAATTTGGGTTTGTTGAATATTTGAGCTGATTTGAATTAGAGTCATTAGGAGGTACTTAAAAAATAATTTTAAATATAACCGTACTTCCTAAATTGGACTCTCATAGTATGGGAGACAATGAGAGGTAGATATGATGGGAGAACCAACTCTTTTTCCTTTGGGATTATTGGATTTGGATTTGATAGATCATAATGAGGCTTATCAGCCCACAATTAGAAGTGGTTTATGGGCCAATTATATTAGGTGCTTGTCTGAGATCTTATAAAACTTATTATGAGTAGTCAAGAATACAATGATTATAAATCATAATGAGGTATTTTATTATTCAAGCCATACAATACAATGATCATGTTTTGGAGGATGTGGATATATACTAGCGAAGCAGAACTGGGTTTGGGAAATAATCAAATTCATAATTTAGAATTATGATAACAAGTTTTTTATTTTGATTAGAGTACAAGGGGTGTGGCTAAAAAACATACGTATGCACAACATGCGTTTTTTTACTACACCCAAAATACGTATTAAAAAAATAAAAATAAAAATTACAACCGTACGGATGTAATATATATATTATGAATATGTTGGAGATTAATTTTCACAAAAATCAGAATATTATATCGTTGTCATCATATATCATCAAAAATATGCAGTACTATTCAAAACATATATCGGAATAATAGTATGATGATACATGATGGCAATGATATATTATTCTGATTGCAGTGAAAATTAATCCACAACATATTCAACATATTTATTACATCCATACGGTTGAAATTTGAATTTTTATTTTTTATAATCACTATACGGGTATTTTAAAAAAACGTATGTTCGAACATACGTATGTTTTTTAGCATCTCCCAGAGTACAAGTACAATATCTAAAGTTCTGGAAGAGTATAACTTACAAATTTTTTTTGTTTGGAATAAATGATAATTTTGATTATTAGAATTTTCTAAGAAAACAGTTTAATGTTGTTGAGTTCTTTGATTTGAAAATATGAAAATTGTGTTATGAATTCCAAAAGGTTAGATTCCATATTTATAATTTTGGATGCCTAATAAGCTTCTTTAAATAAATGTTAAACAGAAACGGTTTTATGAATTATGATGTTTTATTACATCATGTCTTTGAGTATCGTTATGCGATGATTTGTTACAAAACAATTTTAATATTTATTATATAAAAAAGTTGTATGTTTATCATGCTAGGGCATGTTAGTATATATAATAAAAGTCGTTGAAAATCGAGTAAATAAAGACAAGTTTTCAAAACCAAAATCCCATGAGTGAAGGTACAAGTGTCAAAAAAATGTCATTGAGTAAAAAAACAAGTGTCAAAAAAGATCTTCACGTGGTCGAAAAATTATAAAATGACACGGTTTCATACATTAAATATATGAAATCAGCAAAGAAAATAGCTATTTCGATGAGTATCTACAATGAATTTTGAAATTTAATTATTTTGAAACAATGGGACCTCTCTCAAAATAGACAAGCTTACATGCATTAAATGCATGAAACACACATTGTGAGTATTGTATATGGTGGAAAAAGGACGGAATTCTATCACTCAGATCTTTAGTTATATTAATCAACCTCACAAATACTAATTAAGTTTGAGACTTCAAATCATTCGAAAGGATGGGTTCTTCACGAGACTCCACACAGAACCTTGACGCACCCCTTCTATCGGCTCATGGAGCAAGTGGTACTTTAGAAAGTGTCTTAGCTGACACTTCACTTCCTTGGGCTCGTCGAACTTGGCTGGCCGTCATGATGGAGATGAGGCTTCTAGTGAGTCTGGCGGCGCCGGCTGTTTTCATGTATATGTTGAACTTCATCATGACCTTGTCTACACGCATCTTCGCGGGCCATCTTGGTACTCTTGAACTCGCGGCTGCTTCTCTTGGAAATATCGGTATCCAAGTCTTTGCCTTTGGCCTCATGGTATGTAAATGTAATACATATTTATTCATTCATATGCATTTCATATACGAGTTTGTAAATTATATATAATTTGATTAATATGTGACCATCCAAATTATATTAAATTTTGAAGCTTCGAATTTTATCTATTAATAAATAGAATAGAAATGACAAAAAAGGGGTGATAACTGCCACCAATAATATGACCACCGTCACCACCGATTAAATGAAGTGTGGACAGACACATGGTTAAAAGATAAATATTTTCTCGGCCCAAGAAGAGAAAATTTTGCTTGGGCTGCCAAAAAGACACATGTAGTCTTTTTGGGCTACTAATGAAAATATTTTTATTACTGACTATTTTTCTTTGAAGTATTTTTATTAAATTGTTTTATCTATAAAAATTGAACAGGTAGGTATGGCAAGTGCTGTTGAAACCTTGTGTGGCCAAGCATACGGGGCACACAAGTACGACATGCTCGGAATCTACCTCCAAAGGTCGATTGTTCTTCTAGTAGCAATTGGAGTACCTTTGGCTGTAATCTATGTATTTTCCAAGCCACTACTGATTCTCTTAGGAGAATCACCTCAAATTGCCGGTGCTGCTTCGATATTTGTATATGGATTGATTCCTCAGATCTTCGCATATGCAGTCAACTTCCCAATCCAAAAATTTATGCAGGCACAAAGTATTATGATACCTAGTGCATGTATTTCTGCTTTCGCAATTGTGTTGCATCTCATAGTGAGCTGGCTGGCAGTCTATAAGTTTGGGTGGGGCTTACTTGGCGCTTCACTCGCGTTAAGTTTGAGTTGGTGGATCACAGCCCTCGCCCAATTTGTTTATATCGTTTGGAGTCCTCAATGCCGACTTACATGGACCGGGTTTTCTTGGAAAGCTTTTTCAGGTCTTCCAGATTTATTTAAGTTGTCTGCCGCCTCTGCTGTGATGCTATGTCTGGAGACTTGGTATTTTCAAATACTTGTGCTCATTGCGGGATTGCTTCCAAATCCCGAAATTGCTCTCGATTCACTTGCTATATGGTAAGAGCTCTTTTTACTCTTAAGTCTTATTGTGTTAGAAAAAAATCTTGAATTCATGGGCCATATTTGAAAGTTCTAAAGATTTTGCCTATTTTAACTTTTATTTGCTTTTTGATACAGCATGACAGTATCTGGTTGTGTTTTTATGGTATCAGCTGGATTTAATGCTGCTGCAAGGTATTACACTTCTTAAAATTTTACATAAAACTTACTAATCTTACTACTATCACTAATATCCTTATAATAAACTAATATCCTTTTCGGTTTTTATTTTATACATCATATTGTTTTTACAAATTTGAAATTGTGAATGCAGTATTCGTGTAAGCAACGAACTTGGAGCGGGAAATCCTAGATCAGCTTCATTTTCAATTGTGGTCGTAACAACACTTTCTTTCATCGTGGCACTGGTAGTTTCATTTTTTATATTGTTTTGTCGAAACTATATCAGCTACATCTTTACTGAGGGTGAGGAGGTTTCTCATGCGGTTTCAAACATGACTCCATTGCTTGCTGCCACTCTCATTCTTAACGGTGTCCAACCTGTTCTATCCGGTACAAACTACACATTGCATAGGCAGTGTTTTAGATGCAATTTCTTAGTATTATTGAACTAAATAAAATTATGCAAATCATGAATATTCATAAAGTGAAGAAAATACTCAAAAGAATTTTTGTTTTTTTTTCCATTTGTGATTTTTCAAGGGGTCGCGATTGGTTGTGGATGGCAAGCATTTGTGGCATATGTCAATGTCGGCTGCTATTACTTTGTTGGGATTCCTCTTGGTTGCCTCCTTGGATTCTATTTCCAATTTGGTGCATCGGTATATAAATGCACAGAATCATTAATTTTAAAACAAAAATCATATGAATTCAAAAAGTTAATCTAGTTTTTAATTTTGAAAATAAAAATAAGAAAGACGGGAATAAAAATAGAGAATTCAATTCTTTCTTATTTTAATTTCGATATCAATTCTAGGTCTGAAATTTGGGTTTCTAGAATTATAGATTCTACAAGAGTCCGATATACTAGCTTATTCAGTTATAATGAATCAATTAGAATACTTGCCTTCGGGTTTTTTAGAGGTAGTAGATCAATAACTTAATAGCAGACTATTTTAGTTTTATAAACCATGTATTTTTTATATAGTCAAGATAAACAAATAATTTTCTCACATAATCACAGTGTAATAATTGTAATTATATTCTTAATTATTATGGCGAACTTTATTTATATTTACCAAATAGTTTGAATAATTTGGCATTTGTAGGGAGTATGGATAGGCATGATTGGAGGAACTCTTATGCAAACTATCATTCTCATTTATGTCACCATACGGACAGATTGGAAAAAAGAGGTGCAACTATATAATAAATAATGTCAATTACTTTTCTTTTTTTTTTTAAGCGTCAGGAGGCGATTTGTCTTTTCTAAATTATAGTTCACTTCAAATTATATAAATTACTTGATTTGTAGGTGGAGGAAGCATCCAAGCGTTTGAACAAGTGGGAAGAGAAAAGACAGCCTTCTCTGAATTGATGGAATTAATTTCAGTTGTTATCTTTGGACATTTTTTAATGTCCTGGACATCTATGTTTTTTTTAATCGATCGAATGCCAATTATTGTTTTGACATTTGAAATCTTTTAGATATTTATTTTTTCCATGAGTTGAATCGAATTTCAATAATGCTTAGACATTTTTAAGTGTCTTGGATATCTGTTTTTCCTTGAATTGATGGAATCTCAACTATGTTGAGACATTTTTTTCAGTTCACATAGATATTTAATTTTCCTTCTAGACTACCAATTATGGCTTTTAAGCCACTCGCTGAGAGATTGGGTTTGTGAGTATTTATGCAAATTTTATCTATGATAGTAAAAAAAAAGGGCAAGCAATCATAAATTGTCTATCCAAATGAGATATCAGGCGATTCAGGTCATACAAAAATGAAAAAAAAAACATTGTATTTTCGGGTATATATGAATGGAACAAAGCAGAAGAATTTATCATTGATGCTATCCAAATCATGAAATTCCAAGTTAACCATATAATAATTTAAATAAAAGCATTAATATGTATTGAATCTGTCATTGTACAGTGCTAAATGTTCTTACTCAGCAACTACTTATGCAAGTTCCTTTGTCTTGGCTTTATTGGAGGCAGAATTTTTCCGTGAGGATTTGGCAGGATGTAAATGGCCAACTATATATCAATTATTACCAATCAACATAAGATGTGCGATCTCATTTCTCTATATTAAAATAATTAAAAAAAACATTGCCCATTAAATATGTGGTCTAAATTCTACCAGTTAAAACTTGTGTTCTACGAATAACCCTGCAAAACACACATAAATAAATAAACTTATAAACACTCACTAAATTCATCCTTTAATGGGTTCTTCACAAGACTCCCTGCAAAACCTTCGCACACCTCTCATTTCTCATGGAGCGAGTGATACTTTAGAAAGTGTCTTAAATGATAGTTCAGTCCCTTGGGTTCGCCGGACTTGGCTGGCCGCCATGATAGAGATGAGACTCCTGGTGAAACTGGCGGCGCCGGCTGTGTTTGTGTATATGTTAAACTACACCATGTCCATGCTTACTCGCATCTTTTCAGGCCATCTTGGTAATCTTGAACTTGCCGCCGCTTCTCTTGGAAATACCGGTATTCAGACCTTTGCCTATGGCCTCATGGTAAGTGTTCATTCGAAATGTTGTGCATTTCACATACAAGTTTGTAGTAATGTAATTAATTCGTATACGATGTAATTAATGTATACATGCTATGCATGATATGATATTACAATTGATGGATATTTTAATTGAAAAAATATAATTTTATGAGAAAAGGAGATCGAAAAGTTGATTGAACTAAAAGTAATGGTTAGGTGCCAAAAGGAATTAACCAGCTAGAATTTAAATAAGCCAAAAAGATTAACTACCAAGTATTTAATTAGATCGTTTTGTTTTAAAAATTGGGCAGCTAGGTATGGGAAGTGCCGTGGAGACCCTGTGTGGCCAAGCGTATGGCGCACACAAGTACGGCATGCTTGGAATCTACCTTCAAAGATCAGCTATTCTCCTAATAGCAACCGGTGTCCCTTTGACCGTATTCTATGTCTTTTCCAAGCCATTGTTGATCCTCTTAGGAGAATCACCTGAAATCGCTAGTGCTGCTTCATTATTTGTATATGGACTGATTCCTCAGATCTTCGCATATGCAGTAAACTTCCCGATTCAAAAATTTTTGCAGTCGCAAAGCATTATGGCGCCTAGTGCATATACCTCTGCTTCCACAATTGTGTTGCATCTGATAATGAACTGGTTGGTGGTCTATAAGTTGGGATGGGGTTTACTTGGCGCTTCACTCGTGCTAAGTTTAAGTTGGTGGATCATGGTTCTAGCCCAATTTGGATATATCATTTGGAGTCCTCGGTGCCGACTTACGTGGAGTGGGTTTACTTGGAAGGCTTTTTCAGATCTTCCTGATTTGTTTAAGTTATCTGTCGCCTCTGCAGTGATGCTATGTTTGGAAACATGGTATTATCAGGTACTTGTGCTCATTGCCGGATTGCTACCGAATCCTGAAATTGCTCTCGATTCACTTGCCATATGGTAAGAGCTTCTGCAGTTTTACTCTTTTTTTTTTAATGAATCTGTAGTTTTACTCTTATCTCTCCATGTTAATAAACAAATTCTTGAAGCAATGGACCTTATATTAGCACTCATCAAGAATTTATTTATTTCTAACACTTATTTTACTTTTTTGATGCAGCATGTCAATCAATGGTTGGGTGTTTATGATCTCAGTTGGATTTAATGCTGCTGCAAGGTGAAGTATTTTTATTTTTGCATGCATTACAGTTATTATTTTGTAATATATATACAAATTATTACAAATATTCCTTTAGTAACAAATCCATTCATGTTATCTTATTTTTGTTGAGTCGAGTCTTGCAAAAAAGAGAAGCCCGAGTTTCTTATATTTTTTGTTCTTGCATGCATTAATCTCATGGGAATCGTACAATTTTGTAATACATTTACAAATACAATAGTTCTAAAACCCTTACTATAATATACTAATATCCTTTTAAACATGGTCATATTATTTATATGGATTTGCAATTATTAATGCAGTGTTCGAGTAAGCAATGAGCTTGGTGCAGGAAATCCCAAGTCAGCTTCATTTTCAGTTGTGATCGTAACAACAATTTCTTTCATCGTAGCGTTGGTAATATCATTTGTAGTATTGCTTTGTCGGGATTATCTTAGCTACGTCTTTACTGAGGGTGATGAAGTTTCTCGTGCGGTTTCTAGTTTGACGCCTTTGCTCGCTGTCACTCTTATTCTTAACGGCATCCAACCTGTTCTATCAGGTATAAAATAGAATAAGTGCTAAAACAAATTTTAAGTCTTAACAAATAAAATGACGCCAAATATTTGATGTAAATGACATTTACTCTAAAATAATCATGCAACGGTTTTTATTATTATTGGACTAAAATAAAGTTATTTAAATCATGAATCCAAATAAAATGAAGAAAATTAATAAGGGGATTTTTGTAGGGGTGGCAGTTGGTTGTGGATGGCAAGCATTTGTGGCATACGTCAACGTTGGCTGCTATTACGTTGTTGGGATCCCTCTTGGTTGCCTCCTTGGATTTCATTTCCAATTCGGCACATCGGTATGTAAATTAACAAAATCTTTAATTCTAGGGTATATTTCACTTATATCGCTTAACTTTATTGTTTGATAAAATATATCATCTAATTTTCTATTGTTCTCCTACAATTGAAAACTTTTATTTGTCCGAGCGATGTCATTCCATAATTTTCCAATAATTTCTTGACGGAAAATCCACGTCTGTACGATCTTAAGCACCTAATCATCTCAACTTTAATACAATTATGCAAGGTTACCAAATTTTAGTATTGTATCACTTCAAGTCACTAAATTTTAAAAACAGCGCGTCACAACTTACAATAATTTTATTTTGGAGTCAAGATAAAAGATATTTTGTGTAATATTTGTAATTCTATTTTTAATTATTAGTTAATAAAAAGAATAATTTGGCATTTGTAGGGAGTATGGTTAGGCATGATTGGAGGAACTCTCATGCAGACTATCATCCTCATTTGGGTCACCGTACGGACAGATTGGAACAAGGAGGTGGGCGCGGCGCACATATATCTAATAATCAGTGTTCAATATTTTCTAAATTATAATTCATTTCGACCTCAGTTTATACAAACTATGATTTTGGAATTTCAGGTGGAGGAAGCATCCAAGAGATTGAACAAGTGGGAAGAGAAAAAAACAGCCCCTCTGAACTAATCGAATTTCAGTTATGTAGGAACATTTTCAAGTATTCATAGATATTTATTCCTCCTCCTCCTAGAAGCCTTTAAGCCACTCATTATTATCAAAGAATAAATCAATTACTAAATATGACGAAATTTATATCGCAAAAAGCTGGAATTCAAATTCAAGTATAAACTCGAGATGTTAAATTTCCGCAACTGGAATCACAAAGTTCGAAATAGACAAACTACACAAAGAGGCCAACCAAAGATACATAATCCTTTGTATCATTTAAGATTTAACATAATGTTGGAAACAATGATATCCCATGTGACATCTTGGCACACATTTATGCAAACAAGCCCTCACAAGACGTCATCATCCTGTACATAAATCCCCCCGTCCGTCTCAATCGGCAAGGACGGCGGCGTGCCAGGCGGAATCAACTTATCTCCATTTTCCCCTGCAATACTGCACAAAGCCTCAGCGTCTCTTAATGATTGGTCTAAATTGATTTTGCCGCTTAACTCGTTGATGAACTTGAGAAGCGTGTCGAAGTCCATCTGCTCGCCCATTATGCGACTTTTGTACCGTTTTAGGATGGCCACGCAGATGTACAGGTGGAAGTGCTCCGAGAGATAGTACGTCCAGATCACTTCCCATAGCCGCATTATTTGGTCGTAGTCAAACTCCCTGTATGTGTTGATTCGTTAAGAAATTTATTAATTATTTTTTGTTTGTTTGTTTGGTACTACCGTTTGAATTGAATGAGGATCCAACGGAAGCAAAAGAAGTAGTTTAGACAGTCGGTCTGTTTGAAGTATCCGTGCAGCTGTCCATCGAGTAGCTCCACTAGCTGTTAAGAAAATAAATGATAAAAAAATAATATTAAAAAATGACTTTTTGTAACACATGAGAGACATATTCAAATGAATAAGCTCCTCAGATGTGTATTATCCACATGTTAGTTACATAGACGTTTCCTTCGGTAATTGGAACGAACAAAAGGAAGCAACTATTACAATCATCATTGGAGCTCTAGAAAGGCGAATTTGATATTTTGCAATTTTGGAAGGGTATATATAATAAAATACACCCCTTTATATTTATTTATTTATTTATTAATTTATTAATTTATTATTTACCTTGGAGAGAGCTAAGAGTTGAGAGTGCATGCCGCTCTGGTCGCGATTGAAATTGGGGCCTAATCTCTCCATTAATGCTACGAAGCACCAAAAAGCATTCGATTCGTTTTCCATCACGTATAAAATCGGCGATAATAGATCGCTCATTCCCTAAAACAGTATATTCATTCATATTATTACATCATAGGAAATAGATAAGTACAATTGTACCCAAAAAAATGCACAAAAAAGGGTCTCCTTCCTTCATATTATTTTTACATTTTTGTTATTTTTCTTCCTTTGTTTGGAGTTTAATAATTTGAATGACTACTATACGTAAATGAGGGATTAAAGGGCCGTAAATTGGGGAAATTCCATTTAATTATCGAAGATGAAAATTCGGAAATTGGGTTAAGTACAGAAACCTAAAAATATCATTTACCTGACAATAACCAAGATCGAAATTGTAGAAAGAGTAAGTCAGAAGAATATCACGAAGAATCACAACATTTTTATTTTCATCTCCTTCGTAATACGGTACCGATCTGTCAGTTCTCACCTGCATGATATTAAAACAAAATGTTAATAAATTAAATAATTTATTATTTTGTGAAATTGAAATGATCGGTCAAAAAAGGCCAAAAAAGTAAAGATATTTTACCACATCCTTGTCAATAAGACCTTTTCTCTCTCTAAACTTTGTGAACCGTTTAGCTTGTGATGGTAAAATACTCTGCGCAAATTACCAACAGTAAATAAAATAATAAAAAATAATCAAATAAATTAGAAATAAATTATAATTAAGACAAATTTATGGAATTTAAGTACCTTCCATTGTTTCTTAATGGTTTCATATTCATGTTCCTTTTCATAACAAAGGAATTCCCGTTCAGCGTAAGTAGAATCATATTCATAAAATCCCAATAAAAATTTCCAAACCTAATATAAAAGAAATTGATTAATTAATTAATTAATATTCGCAAAAACAAGCTTGCTTCATAAATGTTTAACAGGAGGCTTATTTCACAATTGAAGTTCAATTAAGGCTTTACTGGGATAATTAGGGTTTAATTCCAATTAATTGGGCTAATTAGGGTTTAACTGCAATTAATTGGGCTAATTAGGGTTTAATCGCACCTCTTTTCTCAATTCAGGATCAACTCCACCATAAAATACCCTTTTTCTCAGTGCTTTTGAGTCCATTACTCTACCGTCATTATCCAAAAAGGCACTCCACTGTTAAAACAGAATTTCAAATTTTAATTTAAAGAAAAAAAAGAAGAAAATAAATATAAAAAAAAGATAATTTGATGAACAAACCTCTTCAATGCTTAGAGGGCCTTCTCTTTGCTTCCCCCAAACTAAAGGCAATCTATCAAACTGCCAAAATGCACATTTTATTACTGTTAGTAACCAAAAAATAAAATAAAAAATATCAAAATCGGTTCAATTGAGGTTTAATTGAGACTTAATCGTGTTAATTTAATTCTTATACTTGTGTAAGTAAATCAATTTCACCTCAGGCAACCCTAATTGAGCAACTATACATTAATCAAGCCCTAATTTACATAAAAAAAGACAGGGAAATTTGCAAGAAAAAAACCTCTATTTCCTTGAAAATAGAGGGGTTTTTTTGCAATTCCCAATAATGCAAGGGAGATTTTTGCAATTTAGTGATAATGTAGTGGCTTTTTTGCAAATTTCCCAAAAAGAAAAGAAAAGCAATAAAATAGATATAAATAATTACCTCAAGTACATCAGAAGCGACCGGATTCAATTCTCGATCACTGGACTCCGCCTCTTCATTCTTCCCACTCAATTTACCCTCATAATTATTACTATTATTATTATTACTACTATAATTACTATTATTATTATTATTATTGTTCTTTTCATAAGTAATATACTGATTGCCATGATGATTCTCTCTGAACAAGCTTGAAGTGGTCTCTCTCGCGAACTTAGTCACGAGAGAGAATTTCTCTAAAACCTGAATCAGGCCTGGATCATTTTGCTTGTTTTTATTCGGTCTAGAATTGTACTCTGCAATTCTGCCGGGATTGTACTCTGCAATTCGCGTGTTATTATCCTCTGAATTATCGTTATCATTGTTGCTAATTTCTTCCATTTGAAGGGTTGACTTTCTGAACGAGGAGCCGCCTTTCGAAGAGAACCTGGGCAGCTCTAATGATGACAAACTTTTCTGTTTAAATAGAAAGAAATAATAAATTAAAAGTTAAAACAAAGTGGAAATATTGATTATATCTAATATTTGAAATGATGAGTATATTAAAATGAACTTAGACCTGAAATGGGTCTTGGAAATCATTTACAAGGAAAACATTTGGATCGTCTGAAGACCTATAAAAAAAAATAATAGAATAATGAAATGAACAAAAAATAACAAAAAAAATCAAGAATATAAAAATAAATAAAAAAGAAGTTGCAAACCTGACAATAAAAACATGTTGCTTAAGCGTAGCAAGAAACTCACGGACCCCACCGCTGTAAAAATAAAGAGACGGATACGCCATCCCTAAAACATTTATTTTAAATATTAATTAATTGCCAAACATTTCTGAAATATTTTATTAATTAATTATTTAAATAAAGAGAATGCAAATAAAATAACCTGATGAAAGAACGATAATAACGTATTGCCAGCCAAGAGCTGGCGTATGTCTACGTATCGAACGAACTTCACTCAAAGAAGACTTTATGCTGTATAAATTCCTATCTATAAATTAAATCAAATTAAAAAAATAAAAAATTGATTCTTGAGCGGATATTAAAGCGAGATTACAGTTTTATAATTACTTGAAATAGAAAAATCTGAAAAGTAATTTTGCCTTTTTCTGAAGGCATGAAGTCCGAACCGCGACCTGTACAGTCGACTCCATCTGAACTGGGCTTGTAAGGAATCCAAGTCTAAAATCCAAAATTGAAAAACTGAATATTGGAATCTAAAAATAAAAAATTGATTTGAATATGAAAAGCTGTGGATAGAGAATTCAATTACCAGGAACAAAGAGGAATCGGTGTGCTTAATGAGCCTCAATCGCCCGCTAATTCTTTCAGAAGTGTACTGCTTCGGATGAATCGTGACATTATCCTTGAAGAAAACTATTTCTGAACCGGTACAGGGCTCAGAAGCACCGCTCTTCGCTGAATCAGACCTCATTATACTCCCTTCTGCCTTCAAATCCCAAAAAAAGAGCAAAAATTCAATCCATAGTTAAAAAGTTCGATTAAAGTAACTAAACCCAAATTTGAGACATTCAATAAAATAAAATAAAATGATCGACTTGAGAGCAGATCACAGTCCATTAGCAGAACATCAATACGAAAACACAATTAAATCTCAAAATCAGGGGAACATGGAAATGGGTGCTCGCAAATTGAGATAAATTGGGGCGGCAGAGAGTGCGCGAGTAATTAACAATTAACAATTAACAATTACCCTGTGTTGAGAGGCGGCGGCGGCGTAGTCGGAATCGTCGGAGAGGTCGTGCAGCTCGGGCTCTTGCATGATCCAGTTAAACAAATACTATACTGTAATTGATGCTTCGCTAATACTTTCTTTGCCTTTGGGATGAAGGAACGCGTGAGAGAGACTGACAGGTGTGGAAAAAGAACAAGAAAAAGAAGAAGAGATCTTTCTTTCGCAGTTACTAGGTGGTGGAATGGGTTCATGATGGACCGGATGGTGAATGGAGATACTTCCATGGAATTTGTCTATCAGTTTATATATGTAGATTATTTTTGATTGATTTTTATTTTCTTGTTAATCAATTCTAATATATGACCTATGTAAAGATGAAGTAGATTATTATCAAATATATTGAGTCACAATGCAAGTAACTTTGGGATAAAAGAGTCTGACCACAATATGGTTTTCAACTATTTGGTGAATGTAAAAACAGGAAACATAATGAATTTTGAACAAAGGAACAATTTATCCTTTAATTATTTAATTCATCTTAATGAATTTTGAAGTCTTTTTTAACTCGATTAATATACTCGAGCATTAGAATAGAACTAAAACCAAATAAATTGCAACTTTTTATTTCTCTCATTTTTATTCTATTATTTCTCTAAAAAAAAATTGCAACTTTTTTGCAATCCACAATAAATATCATATTAACAAAATAAACTTCTTTTTGATTACTCATATTAACAAACAAAAGTTGAAAATAAGTCTCATATTAACAAACAACAAATACTACTTCAATCAGTAAAAAAAACACACTTTACAATTCATCTCTTTCTAACATCACAACAACAACAAAAAATATACAAACAAGCACACATATCACACTATCTATTACTCTTCATATCACACATCTTTCATCTCTTTCACTTCCTCTTGAGAATCATTACTCAAATCATCATCCAATTTCTTCTTCGTTTCTGGCATTTCGTTCGAAATCTCTTTTCCAACCGTTTCGGGCTTAAACATCTCATCACTTTCAATCATTTTAAATTTCTCCTTCATCTCCCCTTTAATCAAACTCACCACCTCATTCATACTCGGTTTCTTTTCCGATTCATTACAAGCACAAACAAGTCCGACAAGAACCAATCTTCTTAATTCATCTTCTATAAAATCGCCATTTAATCTTGAATCGACTATTTCATTAAATTTTCCCTCCCTAGCCAAAGGAAGCGCCCAATCATAGATCGCCACTTGTTGCTTGGGTCCCGCCTTCTCTATCGGCTTTTTTCCGCTTGCAATTTCTAGTAGTAAAATTCCGAAGCTGTAGACATCTTGACTCTCTAAGGTTTTACCATCATCTTCACGAAAAGACGTACACGCATCATGAGATTGAAATTGATTAGAGAGGTAATAAACATTTGTGCCTTTAGTTGAACCTAAATTCATTTAAATTTTCATTTAAAAAAAAAAATAAAACTACTCTTAAAACCCTTACCATCATGGATGAGATTAGAAAATCCAAAATCAGAAACTCGCGCTGTAAAATCAGAATCCAGTAAAATATTTCTCGCCTTTATATCCCCATGTATTACGCGCGGTGTAACATGATAATGAAGATAACTATGTAGAAAATAAATAAATAAATAAACAACAAATTAATGATTTAAGTATTTCAAGCTATCAAGCCGAATTTAAACAATTCAATGAGTTATAAAACTTACGCGATTGCCTCAGCCGATTCAACGGCAATCGAAATCCTTCTCTCCCAATCAAGAACCGAATCTCTCGATTGAGATCCATGGAGATGAGAGTGCAAGCTCATATTTGACAAATAATCATAAACAAGTAACGTTTCTTGACCCTCAAGACAGTATCCCCTCAAACTCAGAAGATTCTTGTGCCTTATCTTGCCGAGCGCCTCTATCTTGGCTCCGAAATTTAGTTTTTCACTTTCGTCCCGTGCTTTTAGCCTTTTCACAGCTATCTGTGTTCAAATATTTGAGGAAAATATGTAATAATAGGTGCTTGACAGTTCAAAACTTATTGATATTAAATAATGGAAAAGGTATTTTCTTGTTAATTATAATGAGGAAAAATTAAAATGAAATTAGAAATAGTAATGACCTGAGAGCCGTCCGACAATTGGCCCCAATAGACGCTTCCAAACGATCCTTCGCCGAGTTTATTGTCATAATTAAAATTGTTTGAAGCTGAATGCAACTCTTTTAGTGAAAAAACCCTCCAATTTGTTTTTGAGTCTTCTTCATTCCTGAAATAAGTAAGATTAATGAATTTTTAATTTTAAAAACACAATTAACCGGGGAAATTTCCATGTGTGCCATGTTAAACCCTTTTTATTTTGAATGATGGAAACGAGTTCTCAGACTTACACTTAATTTTATATATTAATAACTGATAGAAAAATTACAAGATTGATCAAATATTTGATCCTGCTTTTATCTTTTTTAATCCCAAAAATTACGATCAACTCTAATTTCATTATCACTCTAATTATGACAGCACAAAATCGAGAATTCAGTGGTTTATCGAAAGCATGAGAAAAATAAAATTGTGTTACTGATAACTGATAGGTATAATATTCAATTTGAGACTAGAAAACTAAAATGCAAGAGAGAAAGAAAACATGCAAACCATTTAGAATTCCCACAACAGAAGAGAGAAACGAAACCCATGTGAGAAGCCTTCTGAATTTTCAGTTAGCACTACTCTTGAGCGTAGAAACAGAGAGAGCAGAGTGACACAGAGAGGAAAAGAGACAAACAGAGAGAGAGAGAGAGAGAGAGAGAGAGAGGAGAGAGAGATAGATAGAGAGAGTGGAATATTATCACACAAGGAAAAGCAACGGGTCACCCACCACCTTACTGACTGGCAGCCGGCTATTTAAATTACCTGAAAAATTCATTCAAAATTTTGGGTTTAATTAGGAAAGCAATGATAAGGCAATTGATTTATAATGTAAATCACTTCATTAGTGGAGCAAATTAAGGATTCTATAGGTTTGTACCAAACTAATTGTAGGTCAGTGTGACCCCACCAGATATCTTTCGGTAAGAATATGGAAGACACTTTGCTTCTCCAAAGCTACTACATACTCTTTACATTTCCAAATTCCAATCATCTATATAGTGCTCTTTATGCTTTTTGGAACCATTCTTTTCCAATTATTAATTCCAAATTTGGAATATTGGAATTTGGAGATAAAAACACACCATTTTTACTTCTCATTTATTTTATCTTGTGTTGAGAGAGAGGACTGATAAATATGTCTGTTTGTATAGTATTGTATTTATTCAAGATATTTAACTTCATATGGCCATAAGATTATAAATTAGAATAAGAACACACATTTAATTATTTAGGAGATTATAATAAGCAGGCACAATGGGTAAGTTTGTTAGAGATATGAGACTTTTGACCTAATTCAATCATTCAAAAATAAACAAGCTCAACTTGGATCTTGACATGAAGTTGATATATGTCAGTAGTTAGACTTCATCTTCTATAAGACGCATAACAATATTAAAAACAGTATTTTATGCACTTGTCAAGTAGTTGGGTTGGCTAAAGAAAGAAAAAATTACATAACAAATAACAAATTAATCAATGTGTTGTCAATATGATTTAGACTCAAAGGTACTGCTTAACTATCATCTTCTCTGAAATACTGATAAAAGTCCATCTCATATTCTCATGACACCAATTGAATGAGTCTAAAACATTTTTATGTTTGGCTGTAACATAAATATTCAACATCACGAAGAATAAAAAAATATTAAAAACAAACTCCTATTCTCTTATCATCTCATCAACAAGAGTCAACCCCATGAGAGATGGCCTCAAACTCAAATACCACCAACAAAATCTCGGAGATCCGTACCGGTTCATACCGATACGAACTCTCCTACTCACAGCTCGACGAAACTTCGAACGGAAAATTCATCACCTCTCCGGCCTTCTCAATCGGATCTCACGATTGGTCCATCACATGCTATCCACGTGGCAACAAAGAAGCAAACGAACATTTCTCCATTTTTCTTGATCTTCGTTCGGAATTTTCCAAGGACGTAAGTGCGATTTTCGACTTTAATTTGTTGCGAAAAGACGGTCAACCTTCTAAGGTGCAGTTGACCAGGACTTGTCATGTTTATGAGAGACCAGGTTATGGTTGGGGCTGGCCTCAGTTTGTAAAATTTGATGATTTGAGGGACTTATATGTGAATAATGATGATTGTATTGTTGTTATTTGTACTGTTACGGTTTTAAGTGCGACAATGATGGTACCTGAGTCTGATTTGAATGTGAATTTTGGGAATCTATTAGAGGATGAAGAGATTTCAGATGTGTTTTTTGACGTAAATGGAGAGATTTTTCATGCACATAAAATTGTTTTAGCGGCTCGATCGCCTGTGTTTAAAGCAGAACTTTTCGGTCCGATGAAAATAAATAACTCAGAAAATGTGAAGATTTATGATATCGAGCCTGTTGTTTTTAGGTTTTTGCTTCGGTTTATATATACGGATTCGTTGCCTGATGAGAGAGAAAATAAGGAGAGCGATGAAGGTGATGATGTCATGGATTCTGTTGTGATGTCTCAGCATTTACTTGTAGCGGCTGATCGATATGCATTGGACCGGCTTAAACTCATTTGTGAGTCAAGATTATGTAAAAATATTAGTGTGAATAATGTGGCGACAACTTTCGTTTTGGCTGAGCAGCATAATTGTGTAAGATTAATAGCTATTTGCTATAGATTTATTTCAGAAAATTATATGGAAATCAAATCGACAGATGGATACGAGCATCTCAAGCTGAGTTGTCCCTTAATTGTGGAAAAAATTGAAGAAACAATGAACCAATTCATTTGCCGATCCGACTTCAAATTTCTGTAATCGTTATTATTTCTTTGTTTTTTCTTTTCTTTTTGAGTTCCTGACCTGACGGATTGTTCAATTCTTTTGGTTGAGTAAATTGTAATATATGTATTGAGATAATTCAATCTTTCTTGGAGAACAGACATTTTTTATTTATTTTTTTTTTGTTTTTGAGAAAACAATGCATGTAAGTCGTCTATTTTGTTTTCAGTTTGGCATCAAAAAATCAATGTCTAAAAAGTTCGACTGAATAGTTTGTTGGGTTGTATCTTCTTATTACTGTCTCATGACATGACTGAATTTTTGTTCTTAATTGTTGCTTTCTTATTATCTCATTTTAGCTTTAACCAAATTCTTTTTTTTTTTAAATTCACAATTTTGAGAGTGAGTTTTTGTCGAGCTCTCGGCCCAGAAACAGTTCCGGCTTATATATATATATTGATAAAAACGGAGAGCTTAAATATCTCTCGCGTAATTCTATTAATCAAAATTCAATTATACAGCCTCATTGATAATAGTTTTAGGTAGTTTAAAGATAAAAAAATTAAACGAAATAAAAGAAAGAGAAAACAGCAAAAAGAGAAGAAGGAACCGTACCACATAGACGGTATTATGAGAAAAAAAATATATTATAGATAACCAAATTAGTAATCACAAATAATTATTTATTATTATTAGGATCATCTACCCCATTATTATCCCCACTTTTCTTCTGACAAATGGGTAAATAAAACATGTAAAGATGTTAAGAAAGGATGTACTATTAAGTAATAATTTTTTCCCCCTCATCATACGTTAGTGCGCAGGTGACAAGTGGGAAGAAAGAAATGGGAAGGACCTATAATATTATATAGGACAAAGTTAATTACGTAGTCTTCCTTTAGATTTGGGAAAGACAATTCTTCAAGATTCCAAGTCTTCACTCTTCGCTGGAGCTCATTATCCTTCTCAAATTTCCATTTTTTTCTGTCTCCCTGTATTTAAGGCTGCTTAAGGCAAGGTAAGTATGCTTCTATTACTTTGATTTATTTGCTTATTTTGATGATTGAATATTGTTCGAGTTCAAGTACCTAGATAGAAGATAAGTATGCTTCTATATTGTTTTTTTAAACAATTCAATTTCTTTTTTATTTTCCATTTCCTCTATCCTTATCTTTCTCTTTTAATCAAAATCCTTTGTAGAAATGGCTTCCATAGACAAAAACATTGAAGGTTTGATACGAACAACAGAGATTACAAGCGGCACGTACAAACTAAAAATCAACTATAATCAAACAAAACATCTCGATTTCGTCGCCGGCCAATCAATCGCCTCTCCCACCTTCACCATTGGAGACCATGAGTGGAACATCCTTTACTATCCTAAAAGCAGCACAAGATTCATGAGACTCGACGGCATGGAATTCATTTCCTTACATCTCCAACTTAAGAGCAAATCTCAGAACGTTCCTGTGATTCTCGATTATCTTCTTTTGGACCGTAACGGAAGACCGATCATGTTGGAATCACAATTAAAATGGGCAAAAACGCTGCACGTTTTTCCAGAAATGGGCCATAGTTGGGGTCCGCTCAGATTCGTCGGACGAGATGAATTAGATAATCATCTTAAAGGCGATCATTTTGTTGTTTTAGTTAATATAATTATTCTAAGTGCGTCTTCTCGCCCTTTTGCAGTGCCGTCATCGAATTTACACGAACATATCGGGCAACTCTTGCATAACAAAGAGAGAGCTGACGTTATTTTTGAAGTTGAAGGAGAGTTATTTCACGCGCATAGATTGTTACTGGCGGCTCGCTCTGAAGTATTTAATGCTCAATTGTTTGGTCCGTTGCGTGGGGATGGTATGGAGACCGTCAAGATCAGTGATATGAAAGCGGTTACCTTTGAGGCTCTGTTGCATTTCATATACACTGATTCATTACCAGGCGAAAATGAAGCCAGCCTTAGTAAGTCACAATTTAAGTTACAATATTTGATAAAATCTTGTGCGATTAGTCACGGTTTATTGTCACTTTTACTTCTGCAGTGAGTGACGAAAGATTTGATAACGCAAGGGCTTCAATTTTGATGAGTCAGCATTTACTCGTAGCTGCAGATCGATACGGACTGGAGAGACTGAAGCTCATATGTGAAGAGAAACTACGCAAAAATATCTCTGTAGATACGGTCGCGACCACTCTAGCTTTGGCTGATCAGCACAATTGTCCGCGACTTAAGAAAACGTGCTTTAAGTTCGCGACTAATTCAGAAAATTTTATTCAAATGACATTAACAGATGGCTACGCGCATCTACTGCAAAGTTGTCCATCTGTTATAAAGGAGTTCCGCGATGTTTTAGTTAAGCCTCAATCTAGCGAGACTTAGAAATGTGTAATTGTCAAGTTGTGATTTGAGCTGTTCATAGTTCATATAACACTTAGCTAATCAATTTTCTGTGTATCGTACAATTAACGCATGAACTCCCTTTTTCTTTTCAGACATTTCTTTCACAAATATATGTGGAGACAGATATTTGCACCAGTGACGTCTTCTTTTCTTTCCTCCGTTGATTTGTGCTTTAATTCAATTCATTTCATCTCGAAACCAAATTCAATTTTGAGGCTGAGTTTTTGTCGAATTATCGGGCCCATATACTAAAGAAAGCCCGATCCGTTAATCCCCACATACACATACACATACTTTACTTTACTTCGTTCTCAATAATATTTTCATCGAAGCGAAGCGGATCCATATTCCATCCATTATCATTTATCGCCATGTTCAGCCTCCGCATCCACTCCGTCGATCCTCCGCCGCCGCCGGAACTCTCCTCCTCCCCTTCCACCTCCGCTCCTCCCCCCTCCGCCGCCTCAGAAAGAATACACATCGTCAAAGGAATTGTTCATCTCTACCGTAACCCGGCGCCAGCTTCCTACGCCGCCGTCGCTTCCTCTTCCTCCGCCTCCAACTCCAACTCCCTCCTTCCGCCCTTGAGGCGGAACCTCCTCTTCGTGGTGGCGATCCCGCACGTCCTCTCGCCGGAAGACTTCATCTGGGTCTGCGACTCCTACATCCAGCGCGCGTCCAAGATCACATTCCTCAAAAACGACGAGTTTGAGGATCGCTACAGCGTGCTTGTCGAATTCGACGATCAGATCACAGCCGATCGGTTTTATGTTGAGCTCAATGGATGGAAATTCCCGTCTTCTGATGTCGTAAGCTTCCAATTCCACCTTCCATTGTTGATAATTCACTATCTCCAAACAAACAATTAGGGTTTGGATGTTTTTTCAGGGAGAAGTTTGCCATGTGTTGTACTTAGCTTCAGCTGAGTTTACAAACTCGGTGGAAATTGCAGGGACGCCTCCGGTTGGATCCACAGAGCTTCCCACTTGTCCAGTCTGTATTGGTATGTCAAAAAAGTTACGTTTTTTATTTCAGCAATATACCTTTTTTTTAATATAATATATCGTTTCTGTAGAGAGATTGGATCAGGATATTAGTGGGATTGTCGTTACTTCATGCGATCATTCGTTTCAATGCCCTTGTGTCTCAAAATGGGTCAACTCTTCCTGCCCGGTATTTTTCATTTTTCTCCTTTTATAACAATACGAAATTATAAATATCTAATAATTTATTTCATATTATTATTGTTGTTATTTATGGTGGTGTTTATTTTGATTTTAGGTCTGTCAGCTTTGTCAAAATATATCTGCTAAACAACCGACATGTTCGATTTGTCTGACGAATGAAAATCTCTGGATTTGCGTCATTTGCGGTTTTGTAGGGTGTGGAAGGTAAATGAATTAATGATTAAATTGACTAATTATGAAGCAATATATCAAATGCAATTTCCGAAAAGGCAGGTACAAATCAGGCCACGCGTTCAGGCACTGGAAGGAGAGCAGCCACTGCTACTCATTAGACCTGGAGACTCACAGAGTGTGGGATTACGTGGGGGACAATTACGTGCACAGATTGAACCACTCGAAGAGCGAGGATAAATTTAATAATAAATTCGAGAAGAAATTCGGCCAGAAAGGTGGCGGCGAATCGGGACGCAGCGGCGTCAGCGGGGATGATGGTGATGATGATGATGAGTTTGGTCGGGCCGTGCATAACAGTAAAGTTGATGTGGTGAGTTTTTTCGCTTATTTATTTATTTATTTATTTTCGCTTGTTCGGTCCTCAAGGCAGCAACAGTATTTTATTTTATTTATTTTTAATTAATTAAATTTATTGATTTTTTTTAAAAACTATTTTTTTATATTTATTTATTTATTTTTATTTTCGTGTTTATTTATTTATTTTTTTAAATATTTTTTTTTATATTTATATTTTTTTATATTTTTGTTTTATTTTATTTTATTTTAATTAATTAATTAATTTTATTTTATGTTAATTTTTAATAAAAAACTATTTTATTTTTATATTTATATTTATTTTTGTTTTATTTTATTTTATTTTAATTAATTAATTTATTTTATTGTATTTTTAATTTTTAATGTTATAATTGGTTTAATTACTCTGAATTTAAATTATGTGGATGAATTTGTGAACAGATTGTGGATGAGTATAACGCGCTTCTTGCGAGCCAGCTTGAGACTCAAAGACAGGTACACATTTGATTTCCTCAAATTTATTATTATGTTAATTGAAGATTTGAAGTACTAACTATGTGCGCTTCAATTTGTCATTTTTTGTTCAAGTATTGTTAAACCGAAAAATATATGAATATATTTATTATTTTGGCAGTATTATGAAGGTTTACTTCTAGAAGCAAAGAATCAAAGGGACCGAAAGGAAAACTTTTCTAAGGCTGTGGATGAAGGCTTGAGCATTAAATTACATGAGATTCAGCTAAAACTTGAAAATCTAAACAAGGAGAATAAGAATCTTGCAATTGTGAGAAATTTACATTTCTCAAATTAATTTTCTGATATTTAAATCAAGGATTATCATGACATAATTTAAATTTTGAGCCTCAAATTGAATCAATCTAATGTAATTTAAGCTTGAGTACCATTTAATTTAGAAACAAAATATATGGCTATTATGACTTGGTACTATTTAATTTTTAATTTTTTAATTTTTTTATTTATTTCGTGTATTATCTATTTCGTTTATATCCTTTTCTCTTATCAGAAGGTTAAATTATTTTTCTGAACAGATGAATGATGAGCTGGCAAAGAATCAGAATATATGGCGTGAAAAGCTGAAGGAAATCGAACAGAGGTACTACAAAATATTTTTAATTTTTATCGACCAATTTGACATTGAAATATATTATTTAAATATAATAATTTCATACCTCTCTTCCAGGGAAAAAGAAACATCAAAACTGAAGGATGAAATGATCCGAGACCTTGAAGAGCAGGTATTTATTTACATCAAATAATTCCAATATTTATAACAATTATTGTTATTATTATTATTATTATTATTATTATTATTATTATTAATTTTTCTTTTTTTTCCGTCAGATACGAGATTTCACAGTGTGTATTGAGGCGCAAAAGACGATCGGTAAAGTGACAGGTGGCGACGAAATAAGAGGCGGCATGCTGTTGCCTGTTCCTGACCCGCCACCCACAAAAAGTAAAAAATCATTAAGGTCAAATAAAAGAAGAAATTGAATGATGTTTGTTTAAATAAGATAGATTACTATGGTTTTTATTGTGAGTTTGAGTGGATATTTGTTGTATATAGTAGGACTGAGATATTTGGTTTTGTCGATATAAGAAAAGAATATTTTGTTGATATAAAAGTTAGGAAAATATAAAAAAAAAATTAAATATAATTTTGTATGGACTATTTAACATATGTCAATGAAAGGGCAAACAAACTATGCAACTGGACAAAGAAATATTTGAAGTTTTTGTCATTGGTATATGGTAGAACCGAGACATCTGGTTTCTTTGATTAAAAAAAGGAATATTTTAGTATTTTGTTGATATAAAAATAAGTAAAATGTGTAAGCGTAAGGTCAAGGAAATCATCAAAACTATACTTTGCTTTATAATTTTGTATTAGACTATTTAACATATCTCAATGAAAAGGACAAATAAACTAATATTGCGTACTTCCAATTATATGTTATTTGTATATTGTAGAAATGAGACATCTTGTTTTTCTAATAAAGAAACAGGAATATATGTTGATATAAAAATTAATAAAATGGGGGGAAATGTCAAAACTATACTTTTCTTATTTATAATTTTGTATTAGACTATTGAACGTAAGTCAATGAAAAGGACAGACAAACTATGTAGCTGGAAAAGAAATATTTGGTGCTTGGATTTTTTTGTTATTTGTGTATGGTAAAACTAAGACAGCTGGTTTCTTTGATAAGAAGAAAAGGAATATTTTGTTGAAATAAGACATAGTAACATGCATAAGGGTGAGGAAAATGTCAAAACTCAAAACTATACTTTTTTTACTTGTAATTTCATATTAGACTTTAGATGTCAATGCAAAGTACAACTGTACAAATAAACTATATAACTGCAGGAAAAAAAAATGTTATTTTGAAAAGGACATTGGTGGAGTTTGGAAGATAAAATGTCATTTTTTTTAATATTTTTTGCAATTTAAGAGTTATCAGTAATTACTGATATTTATAGTTTTTTCAGCAAAAGGTATGTATGTCAGTGTTGATCGAACGGTTTTACAAGAATATCTATGATATTTCTCATTTTATAGGTGTACATATGAAATTTCACCCACAATTATAAAAAGCTAGAACCAAAAACATGTGCAGTAAATTACTTGGAAGTGTTATTTATATAATGTATATAATTTTATATATATGAAGGTCAGACAGACCAAGAACCTACCAATCAAAATGTTTAGCAAATGTATTATAACAGATCTTCATCAGTCCATCAAAGACTACATCCACAAGAAGAAATCCTTCCAATCGTGAACTAATCATGAGTGTTTCGCAGGATCTCAAATGGGATCTCAAACCAGAATACATCTATTCCTCAAAAACGACGCGTAAATCGCCACTTTTCCACTCTGATTTTCAAAAGTCGCCACTCAAGTTTAAGAAGCAACGGACTTCTGACTCCGATGATATTTCGGCCCTTCTTACTCATGCACGTGAACTAACTCGCTCTATCGCCTCCACAATTAACCCACCAAGTAATAAGCTGTTATCCGATGTTACGTCAGCCGACCTTGGGATCTTTAACGATTCTCCTAAGTCTCATCTTACTCTGGCCCTCAATAATCACGAGTCCTCTCATTTTAACATATCGAGCAATAATTCCAACGATCAAAATACGCCGAGTAATAACCCGTCAGCTGACCTTGGGATCTTTAAGGAGCCCCTTGAACTTCATCTTACTCTGGCCCTCAATAATCACAATTCCTCTAGTTCTAATAAACCTAGCAACAATTTCTATGACCGAAATCCTCCTCAAAACACTCAGCACAATCAAGCTCAACCTAAATTTCCCACTCCTCATAAGCGGTACTTAGATTCTGGATCAACTCATGATGTTATTCCGGACCTTAACCTCCCGTACTTAGATTTTGGATCAACTCACCATGTCATTCCAGACATTAACCGCTCTTCTTATACGCCATATCAAGGATATGAGCAACTACGCACTGGTAATGATTAGGTTTGGCAATTCATAATTTTGATTCTTCTTTACTTACAAAGTTAGGTTTTGATTCATAGTTTCTTTTAATGTAGTAGTATATACAATTGATTATGCAATTGCATTTCGTAATACAAATTATATATGCATGTCCTCCTCCCCAAAATTATTTTTGTAATTTCTCAGTGTCCCCCGCTCTCTTAGATTTCGGTTTAGTAGCGATTAACTAGTAAACATATGTATTGTTATGATTTCAAAAAATTAACGGAGAGGAGAGTGTACTTTTGAGGGATGATACTTGATAGAGTAAGAATTTTATTGCCGTTCTGTATTTTGATTTTTTTTTTAAACTAATGTAAATGTTCGATTAAAATAGTTTGTATAATAGTATTGTCTAAGAAGAATTTTTTTATGATCAGAGATGCAAATCTTCGTGAAGGATATTAACGGGATGACTTTCACCTTCGAAGTGAAACAGACTGACAAAGTTGAAGCCTTAAAGGTGAAGATATATCATAAGTCGGGTATCAAATTGGATTATCAGAAGCTTATCTTTGGAGGAAAACAACTTGAGGATGGAACGATTATTGTTGATTATGGCATCAAAAAGGCGTCCATAATCCATCTTGTTGTGCGTTTCCATGGTGCATGATTCAAATTATCTGAAATAAATTATGTATTCTTATAAGATATAATTAAGTCTATGATCTTGGAATAAATTGTATGTTTTGTGGTTTGAATTTACATTTGTTCTTCATATGGTTCTTATGTTTCTGTAATGTATATTCATGATCAGATCAGACAGTGTTATGTATTCCTTTTTTTCAAATAGAACCGAGATATTCTATTGTAAATTTGTTGTGTACAACAGAACCGAGATATCTTTATTCTTTGATTAGAAAAAGGAATATTTTGTTGGTATAAAAAATTAGGAAAATGTGTAATGGTTAGGAAAATGTTAAAACTGTACTTTTTTTACTTCAAATTTGTATTAGACTATTTAACATATGTTAATGAAATGGACAAATAAACTATACAGCTGGAGAAAAGAATATTTTGTTGATACAAAAATTAGCAAAATGCTGAAGGTTAAGGAAAATGTAAAAGTTCTTCGAGAATATCCATTCCATAATAGATTTCTCAGGCAAACTCAACCTCGAAAAAAATTTCGATTTTCAGATTTCAAAGTTTAAAGTTCAAAATTCGAGATTTCTTAAATCGCTGTCTTTGGATTTCTCAAATCACCCTCTTTGCGAGCTGAGCAGCGAAAAGTCTCGAAGCATAAGGATGGAGATCTTTACATGTCTTTTTAATTGCTGCTACAGATGCACCGGTCACCTGCGACACATCTACACAAACAAACAATCTAAGAAAATAACTAAACATATAACAATGAAAATAACACAAATTCATTATTTTCAGATGATTTTACTTATTTTTTGTTATGATTCAGGACCTTCCAACGGCTTCTTATCCTCGGAAAATTGCGTGACCATGTAAATAACAGCAGCTGCAACCGATACAGGAGTCCTCCTTATATCGAGATCAGAAGACTTTTTCACTGCTTCCTTTACAGCTTTTATCGCATCATAATTCAATCCCAAATGAGAACAATAGCGCACCACCAAATCATCAGCCTGAATCATTCCAATTTCCAAACCCATTTCACCTTTGAGTTGCTCTGCAACCAAATCGTTCGCTCTTTTCCATTCTTTCTTCGTAAACCCAGTCGCAATGGTATGAATTTCTTTAACAGTGCGAGGTTTGCCCTCTTGTTTACACGCATTGTAGAGACAAGCAGCTATCAGCGCATCTTGATTCTTGCTCTTGATCGAATTTTTATTCAATTTTGCGTACATTTCTTTCGCCCGATCCTTGATAGTCTTCACAAGGCCCAATCTATCACCCATGTTGGAAATCTTCCCAAAAGAAGATATAAGAGCTCGATCAGAATCAGATTCGCGATTCTGCATTCTGCCTAGAGAACCAGACGGAAAATCCGATTTAGCGCCGGTTGGCTTGGAGACTATGGTGTAGAGGCCGCCGTCCGTTAAAAGAGGGTTGGTTGGGCTGCCGACACGGCTCGGATCGCTGTTGTTGGAATCCTCACCGAAAGTTCTCCATTCGGAGGTTTCGTCGATCGAATGTGATTCCAAAACGAGGCCGCACTCTGTGCAGACCATGTCGCCGGCGGTGTGATCCGACACCACCTCGGTTTGTTTCTTGCAGTCTGAGCAGTATTCGAGCGACATCTTGACTTGAGAGAGATTTTGTTTTTGTAGTTTGTTGATTGGATTTTTGATTGAGAAGGAAGGAAGGAAGGGAGAAGGTTTGGAATGGAAAAGAAATGGAGATTTTGTTCTAGCGAGTTTAAATAAGGAAGATTGATAACAGAACACCTATAATAGAGCAGTTTCAGTTTCAAGACCTAATGCATGGATTAACAGCCACACACCTTCAACTGATTTTTGAATTTGAAATTTTGTTTTCACATTGCGATGACTTCAAACCTATTTGCCCATTTATATGTGCATATGTGAAGTTTCACCGACAAAAAAATTAAGGTTGACTAATGTACAGAGTCAAATCTTCAACAAAAAACTGTAGCGTTTAGCAAAAGAAAAATGAGAATTTTTTTTGTAATGAGGTGGAGTAAATTACTTGAAAATGACATTAATATAAAAAATATTAGCCGATCCTAGATTTTTTTCAATTAAGAACCCAAAAATGTTTTTTCAGATGTATAAAGGCCAATTTCATGTGTAGCCTGTAAACTCTCAAGATATCGAGTATACCCTGAAAAATGATAAATATCATAGATACCCCAGCAAAATATAAAAATTGTGGTATGTGCACCTCCTTGTCATGTTTGCTTCAAAAAGTTATCAAATATGCAAATGACTTATAGTCTAGTTAATATAACATATTACATGTGTAGCAAGAAATTATAAATTTAAGTCCTGACAAACATAATATTATTTAACACATATTTAATAAAATCTTTCAACTCAAATTTGATGAGTTGAATCTAAAAAAAAAGTTCTCAAATAATTGTTACTTCATTAGTTACCTTTATTTTGAAATGAACAAAAACAGAATGACGGCAGAGACATATCTCTTTTTTTTTTTTCTGAAAAAGTGGTGAGAAAGTGTGCTGATCATATTTTTCATATTTTGTAAGGATACTCTCAGGATATTTCATAGTTTGAAAAGTTTGAAAAGGTAAAAATGATATTTTAAGAATTTCTAAGGTTACACGAGAAATTCCGCAAATATATAAAACCATCTTCTACTATTCAATTAAACTTTTGATTTCCTATCAAGCAACCCTCTTTTCATTATCATATAGAAGGCTAGATTTTACGGCGTTCGTTTTTCTTATTTTATCGAACATGATGCAGATATTTGTGAAGGATGTGGTCGGAAAGACTCTCGCGATTGAGGTGGAAGCAACTGACAGAATCGAAACCCTAAAAGCGAAGATAAAGGACAAGACGGGGATCGAATCAGACGAGCAGCGGCTTTACTTCGGAGGAAAACAACTTGAAAATGGAAGATTTGTCGCTGATTATGGCATCAGAAAGGAGTCCACACTTCATCTTGTTCTTCGTCTTCTTGGAGGTGCATGATTCAGATTAATCAAAAAAACTTGTACTATTAATTATACAAAAAGAAAGAAAGGAAATTGTGTGAAGTTCATGCATGGTGATGTAATATGAATTAATTGAGCCTTGTATGATATAATTATGACTACAAAGTCTGATTTCTTCTTGGGTTAAATTGTGTATTTTGTGGTTTGAATGTATATTTTGGTTTGTCTAAACTATCATATATATCTTATGTTATGTACGTATGTATGGACAAAAGGCAGTGTTACGAAATTATGATCTATATGATAATTGAAACATTTTGGTTAACATAATTCCGTCAAATCAACAAAAAAAAAATTTAATAGAATGATTAAAATTTTACAAACTAAAATTAAATAAATTTCATAAAGTCGATGACTGATTTGAATATCGGATAAATAAAGTTTGACAAAGTCATGTGAAACTTACTCACCTTCAATTTATATAGCAATCTTTTCCAATAACAAAAAGAGAAATATATGACATTAATATCACAAATTTTGTCCATAATTACAAGGCTAATCCGCAAAACCATTTCAAAATCAGCAAACACATTGATCACAAAAAAATAACAAAAGAAATATAATGGAGTAAGTTAAGATCTTGATATAGCTTCCACTAATTCATGAATTTGAAATTTAATCTCATGATTAATCAACTCTTGCACTTGGGGCAAAAATGGTTATTCTTTTTCATCTCAGCACCGCAAATGTAGCAAAAGAAATGTCCACATCTGTATATAAAATGGTAAATCATTAAAAACCAATAAAGAATATATTATATTCTGATTAAAAAACTTAATTAAAGATATTATGATCTCGTCTAAGTTAATTATTAATGAAGTGCGTCAGTTATTACGTATATAAATAAACATCCTCTATTAGTTGTCCTTTATTTATTGTTGGTTAAAGAAAAAATGATTAATAAAATCAAGGGAACTTTTTTGTTTTGAAATTTTACCTGCAAGTCATCATTTTGCACCCAGATTTCCTCTCTACAAAAGTCTTACAATGAGGGCATTTTTGCCATTTTTTCTCTTCAGCCAACTTCTGTAGATTTTCATAATCATCCCTCTCCTTATTCTTATTCTGAAACTGATTACATGTCATTCCATTGTGCCATGTCACCTGACAATTCGCACAAAAGAGTCGATTGCAGTGCGGGCATTCAGACATCGTGATACCTGTTGTTGGCTCTTCAATCTTTTCGGCGTGGCGAAAAAAACCTAACTTCTTCCAAAGCCTTTTTTGTGGTTTCCTTGTTGTTTGGACACCACCTTCATATTACAAAATTTGTAGAATTAACTTTCATAAAACATGAAAAGAAAGAAAGAATTATGAGGTCAATAGTAAGATAACCGAGGCACCTGTGTTATATGGATGGGCATCAAATATAAGAAGTGCTTGACAATCGTTAAAAGGGCAGTGAAACCGTTTCGATCCAAGTGAGCTCTCGCAAAGCGCAATACACCAATTGTCAAGAACATCCATGGGAAGGATTTTCTCAAACATTTCTGGCTCGAAAATTCCCCTTTTGCATTTCGGATCGGGGCATCGTATGTCGGTTCTATTTTCTTTGACCTTTATTTCTATGTATTGCTTCACACAACCAACACAAAATCTGTGTGAGCAACCTTTGGCAACAAACGTATCAGATATCGGTACATTATTCGTGCAAATACTGCAATAGAATATGTCGTTCATTGGTACCACTTTCGATGATTGCCCGACGTCTGCATTAAATAGCGAAGTAGATATAGAATAAATTCTCTTTTGCACACAAAAATAAAGGATAAACAAGGGATAGCTCGCGCTTGCGTGAGATTTTTTTCTCTTTAATTAAGTTTATAAATGATATTATTTTATTATATAATGATCTACATGACATTATATAATTGTATGAGATTTTGTAGAAACCTCTATAGTTGTATCTTTTATATTATAACTTTTAAAATCCGAAAGCGCGATAGGGTTGAGCACGCCCAAAATGCGACCGTTCGCATTTCAATATACGTTTTGTTTTCTATATATTGTTTTTATTATTTTACGTACATATTGTATTATTGCCTCTGAAAAAATAAATTTTATATATTGTTTTGTTTAATCTTATATACTTTTTATCGCCTCGATATACTGTCGTGCTGATGACGGAAAACCCCGTTGTGCAGCATCAGATCCCTATAACTTTTGTATACACAAACATGAAATTGCTCTTTTTTCTGAATTGCTTATATAAATGTATATGTTCTTATTAACATTAGAACATTCTTTTTATGACCAGTTCATTTTTACTTATATTATTAAACTTATTGCCTTGTTATTTTTTTTTTCCTTTTGAGACAAATATTTTGCATGGTTATTGAAAACTATAATATATGTATGCCATAAATTGGAAATACCTTCATAATAAAATAAATAAAATATCTAAATTTTGTAGAGATAAATGATCCAATTGATGTCAAATGGATTTGGTAATATATTATATATTGATAAAACCATCTAAACTTGCATTATTGAGCACTATAATTTTTAGCAAAAAATATTTTTACTTAACTTTAGAGTAAAAAACTATATTATATATTTCATAAAGATGTAGACTAAAAGAAGGAGAATTATTGTAGGTTCATATTGGCCCATTAAAAATCTTACAATGGATGAGTTATATGAGCCATTGGATTAAAATATAAGGGTTGAGAATTAAAAAGCTTATGTGGCGCAATATAATGCAAGTACTGTAGAAAAAACCTTCTAAAATTATAATATATATGTAATTAGCATTTTTTTTTCAATAATCACAAAATTAGCTATGAAATCCACTAATATACCTTCTGACGACTTTCTGAGGTTCTTCCATCTATAGATTATTGTCGGATGAACCATCAAGAAATAATAATCTGGTTCCAGTTCCTCAAGACAGTCCTCTCTTGGACATTTTATGGTTTTAACGCCTTTGCGAAGCTCCATATCTATGTAATCACTCAGGCAGTTGATGCATAGCAGGAGCTTACATGATCTAGTTGTTCCACATGCTATTTCGTCGCAAAATTTGCAAAAGAGAGGAGAGTTGAAGGCCATTGATGAATGATTTTTTTCATTTGTTTTATCTTTTGATTTTGATCCTTTTAGGGAGTGTATGACTCAAGTTGCGTGCCTGGTGAATATTTGACAATGAAAAATATATAATTTGTTTTAGCAAGAAAGTAATTGGCAGCTAGTTCTCCAAGTCCCAAATGTTTGCTTGTGTTCTTTTCGTTGAATTTTTTTTTTATGATTGTGTTCTTTTCTTTGAATTTATTACTGAAGCTAACATTTCTCCATATTTTACAAATGTATCTTATCTTATAATAATTTATTTTTATCATGTATTAATATAATTTTTATAGCAGCATCTGTCAAAATATGATTAGAAAACAAATTAAATTTATTGCGCTTGGGCCCAATATAACAACTCAACAGCATAGATGCCGGCCTTGGCGGCCCAAAAATACTTTTTCTATCACACTCCTGTAAAAATTTCGTTTATCATTTTATTCTATATTATTCCATACCTGTTGAACATGCTCAAGACTTACTTTGCTAAACCAAACCAACTGCCCTTAAGAATAAATGTTGGAGGATTCTTCGTTAACAAACAAAAAATACCAAAACAAATCAGTCTCTTGCACGAGCAGAGATAACAAGTTTGGGTGCTGGACAAAACCGTACAAAATCCTTCGAAGAGTAAGAACATAAAGATAAAGAGACAGGCTATCATTTAACACTGCTAACGCAGAATAAAGAAGACAAATCACTGTTCATAACATAACTTTAGGCATTTTATGGAGACTGCACTACACTTCACGCTAGATGTGCTCACGAGCTACAGTTGCCTGGAAAAAGAAACCTACACATAGCTAGTCAATTCTAGAGCTCTTTTATTTAAGTGATCCATCCATTTTTTATTATTTGCAACAATAATGTTGCTTTCCTATATATATAAAAATAATATTTTTACTGTTCAGAATAAAGCATCTATCAAGAATGGCATTAGATGTGCCTATGTGAGGCGTTAAAAAATGACAAGTGATCTGGAGTCTGGACCCTAGTTCTATAATATGTTTAAGAGAGGGTTATATCGAAAAAAATTAGTCAAGGCAAAAAACAGTAAGCCACGCTTGCTGAACCGAGCCAGGCTTTTTTAATATTTCACATCAGCTCACCTTAACCTTTATTTTACTGATTGCATATCCCCTGTTTTATCTACACTTGAAGATTTTTGCAATCAATTTAAACATATTAATAGAAAGTTGATCCATTTTTATGTGGTTCTCGTGAAATTTAATCATTTATAGAAAACGTTGAATGAGAAAAGTTTAATCCCAAAATGAAATTGAATTTTGTCTTAGTTTAATATATCCTAGTCATTCAGATTTAGGGCACATTAATTGGAGGATAATCAAAAATTGTCATTTCAAAAAAGAATGATAATCTAAAATTGTCTATTCTTGCAATCAATGAAAGAAGAGAGGCAATGGACTTGGCCCTTTAAACTTTTGTTCTAGGACTAACTTTTGGTTAAGGCGTATGTAAACAACCACATGACAAATAACAACTCCAAAGAAAATAATAAAGGAAAAATTAGGACTAAAATAATAAAGAAAAATTAAAAGCATTTTACAAACGGAGACAAGCAAACAAGGAATTATTAAAAAAGAACTACGAATATTTTAATTTTATAGGGTTTGGTGTTGGCCTAGAAAAACATTCACTGTCTGAAATATTGTTCGTGCTATTAAAATATGTAAGGGAACAGTAGAAAGGGTATTGTATTATGCATCTTTTTTCAATTAAACAAGGCATTACAATTACAATAACAATGATAAAATAATATTGAATGATCTTGTCATTTTTTCTTAAGAGTAAATAACAAACAACAACCAAAAAAACAGCAACAAAAGGTTATATTAAATATTAGTAGTACATTCTCAAAAAATATATATTAAATATTAGTAGTAAATAAGAGAAAAAAAACACTAAACCCTATTGCTAAGCTAAACAAAAAGATTACAACTTAACCAAATCACCAAGAAGGCGAGTAACATACATTACTAGAAGAAGCAGAGCAAGACGAGTTTCGATTGGTCTCGGTCGCACTAATCGACGGAAGCTTCTTCATGTACTTCAACGGAGGCGAGTATTCTTCTTCCTCTCCAAAATGGGAAGGAGAAGTCTCTGGAGTCTCATACGGAGTACTCATACCACCATTGTTGTCGCCATTGTTAATAACCTCTCCAGCCTCAGTGCCATCGTAAACCGGATTAGAAACGCACACAAACTGATCCAACTTGGGCACCGTCAAAAGAAACGAAGTTGGTGCTTGAAGAACTCCATGAGCGTAGAACGAAGGGAGAACAGGCGGGTTTAGAGCTTCTTTCGGCATTTGTTCATTTTGGGTTTGATTTTGAGGGGGAGTTTTTGAATCTGGGGATTCTGGGTTGTTGGCATTTTGGGATTTTCGACGGAGAATGGAGAAGAAGAAGTCGATGAGGAGGATCAAGAGGAGAATGAGGAAGAAGGCGAGGATCAAAGAGACTGCTACGGTCGTCGCCATTGCTAGCTTTGTCATGCCTCCCATTTTTGTTTCTGTTTTGTTTTTTTGGAATTTGGAGTTTGGACTTTGGAGTGTGGAGAGGTGGTGGGGAAGGGGATGGAGAGTGGTTTTCTTGCAAATGGGGCCCAATATTTTATATATTTGCAGACAAGGCCTAATATATTTCACATCAGTATCATGATTTGAGATATATATATAATATTGATCGTGGTAATGACAGAAAATAATATATTTTTACAATGATAAATATTTTTTATAAGTTGCTTCTAGAAAATAAAATAAGTATTAAGCTAATAAATAAGTATTAAGCTAATAAAATAAGTATTAAGCTAACTTTTCTGCTATTTATCAAAAACCCCCTAACTTTTCTGCTATTTATCAAAAACCCCCTAACTTTTCAATATTCTTCAAAAACCCCCTATAAAGTGAATTCAATTTTTTTTTTGGCCCCTATGGTGTTAATCTCAACTTTTCCATCCAATTTTGATTTGTAAAAGACTAAAATACCTCTCATATATTTATTTTCATATTTCATTATATTCAATAAAATAATAAATAAATATATTATTTTTTAATATAATATCTTACGATGTTAATTTTATGATATTATTTTATGATATGTTAGTTTTTATTTTATGGTGTTATATTACAATTTTTTTATTATCCTATATTTAAATTATAATTTTATATTTCGTAAAATATTATTTTCGTCATTACTATTTATTGTGATTTTGTCTATATTGTAGTCATTAATTTAAATTTAGTGTAAAATATAATTTTTTTATTTAATGCAATAAAATAGACACGAAAATAAATATATGAGGGGTATTTTAGTCTTTTACAAATCAAAATTGGATGGAAAAATTGAATTTAACAGACCATAGGGGGCTAAAAAAATTGAATTCACTTTATAGGGGGTTTTTGAAGAACATTGAAAAGTTAGGGGGTTTTTGATAAATAGCAGAAAAGTTAGGGGGTTTTTGAAGAATTTCCCTATATAATAATATGTAAGCTTTTTTTTACGTGTGTGTGTGTATATATATATATATATATATATATATATATATATATATATATATATAGGATGACTAAATAACTTGTACAAGCAAAATTCGATTTTGTTTGTGACCAAAATATTACATATATCATCAAAAATTTAAATTTCAACCATACGGATGGAGAATATATATATATATATATATATATATATATATATATATATATATATATATATATATATATATATATATTCACAAGAATTGGAATATTATATCATTACCATCATATATTATCAAAATTCATCAAAATGTATATAATATATATTATATATTTTTGGATGAATTTTGATGATACATTAAGGCAATGATATAATATTCCGATTCTTGTGAAGATTAATCTACAACATATTCAAAACATATATATTCCATCCGTACGGTTGAAATTTGAATTTTTGATGAATTTTGGTTACAAGCAAAATCCGGACTTTACTTGTACAAGTTGTTTAGTCATCATATATATATATATATATATATATATATATATATATATATATATATATATAACCTATCGGATTATTAGACTTGTTAAATATTAAGTAAAATGTGTTTATTGTGACTCGAACTTGGATCATTTTCAAATGGAGTGTCTTACCGTTTGAGCTAGTAAGTTTTGATCATGTAGGTTTATTTATAGAAAATACAAATTGATAGACAACACTTAAATTTATACTTTATGCTATTTTGTAGATAATTCATAAAATATAAATAATCTATTTCTACACTAAATAACATATTGATAAAATATATAAAACTGATATATAGACTATCTAATTTATCCATATGGCAGTCAGCAAAGCATTCTTTTCTTTTTTTAGTTTCATATAGTATGTTTTCATATGGCAGTTAACAAAACATTCTTTTCTTTTTTTTTAGTTTTCATGCAGTATGTTTTTATAAATATGACAGAATTATTGGGAATAAGTTGCCAAAAGACCCCGTGTTGTTTTATGTGGGAAAAGGTGAGTGAGAGGGGAGTGGTCAGGAGTTTGGCGGGAAGATGTCATTTTCTGATCTCAACCTACATTGAAGAGGATCTTCTCTTCTTACATTCTTAGGATCCTAACATGTACATGCATTCAGTTGCTCTAATTACTTTATAATTTCTGTACTGAGTCACACTTTCACATAGATGATGGACAATCAAACTATGTTCATTGAAAATATAGTGAGGAGTCGGATGAATGGACAATAAAACTATATTCATTAAAAATATAGTGAAGAGTTATGGAAAGTTAGTTACTGAGTGAGTGAAAAAGTTATCCTTAGTATCTTTTAATTGATAATAGTTTGAAAATTCTTATTTCTTATTTTGAATTCCTAAATTTTGAAATATTTATAAGATTTACTTTTAATCTGTTTATAATTAAAAGAGAGAAATAAAATAATATATCCGAATGGTAGAATTTGAAAGATAATATTTTTTTGACAATAAACTTATTTGGCTAACATATGATAACATTTCAAATGTTTCTAATTTTGCAATTCTTTTATACATGATATATCACATCATCAACTACGTACATTATTTCTTCATTTCGTCTCTCACTCTATCGAGTGAGTGTCATATATGACCGGTTACATGTGTGGGCGTCATCATACTCATATATCATATGGACTTCATAACTCATCATTACTCATGTATGGTCATGATAATAGACATATACGTGCTGTCGTGCCCAGATACTTATCCCAAATGCCTCAATAATTTTGGAGGTATCTCAAATACCTCCAAATTTTTATGGCAATTTCAAACACTTTCATATTTTTAGTTTTTTATTCATGCAATATAGGGACAAGTTGATTTTTTGATACTTTTTATTCTAAAAAGAGACATTTCAAATATCTTAAGCTAGCTTAGAATTAATCGCCTGGAAATATTACAATAATATATTACCAACATTCGATAACCTACAAAAAAAGAGACTTGTCACCCACCAACGGATTTCCTTTGCGTAAGCAAGTGGGTGAAACAATTCAACACTTATTCAACATATGTACATTCTCACTTCAAATCTGACAAAGAAATTATGATAGAGGAGGCAATCATTGGGCGAATCTCCAAACGCTCATCCAGACATGTAGTCAATTTGCTACAACAAAATTCCATTTATTTATAATTTTTGTGATATGACGGGAAATATGCAATCGGATTTTTCGAGACGAAAATCAAATGACGTCCTTGCTCATGCCAAAAGGAACTGATTTTTTCGAGAGCAGGCAGAGATGTAACATACGGAAGATAAAACACCACAGAGAAAATGACATATAGAGAAGCACAAAAAATGGGTGATGAGAGGAGACCGTCCACATTCATGATGTTACACACTCTCTTAATGCTATTTATAGTTCTTCATTAAATATATTTGTGTTTTCTAAAAATTAATGTAATAATTGAGGGGTATTGTAATTTATTTTTGCTTCTTTTCACTCAAACAACCATCGTGATGACCAATCTTTTGGGAGCTTTTTACTTTCTTTAGTTTTCCTTTTTTCGATTCTTCTAACAACATCCTACTGTCAATATTAATCTTGTAACTGAAAATTGATTATTGAAAATTATATTATGTATTATGTAAAAAAAAAAGCTAGTTTAGAAAATAGTTTTAACACTAGATCATTTTGGTAAAATTTGAAAAAAGTTTCGACCAAAGTCAAAATCATTCGTAAAAATATATATATTTTTTATTTTTACCTTTTCAAAAGAAAAAATGTATTAAGTTGAAATTGTTCTAATCCTAATAAATTTGAACATTAGAAAATTGATTTTGTCAATTTATATTTTTATAAAGTATTTAAAGAAAGAACTCGCCATATAAGATGCAAAATAATACAAACCACAGAGGAATTCATCCCTTCCTCGAATGCTGTGAAAGAGGTGAAAAATCTTGTCATGGCACGTTCCTTCCGTGGCACGTTCTCATTTTCTGTTCATATAATGGGCTGAGCCTCTAAGAATTTCAGAAAACAACTCGGCCCATGGGCCTTCTGCTCAAGAATATTTATACTGATCAATTTTCGGAAAGATCACACATATAATATTTTCTTATTTTGAAAATTTAACACACACATAAAATATTAAAAATGTTCTTTATATTGCAAACCCTCTAGCAGAAGCATCTCATAATTTCTATCACAAACCCTAAGAGGAAATTGTTTCTTCTGTCCTCAAAAATTCCCCCATCGACGAGTCGATTCAATCGGTTTTCCCTTGGCATTGTTCTGCTGTGGTGCATGATGGTCGCAACTGTTTCGGCCGGATGGCTTATCAGCATGCCGGTCAAGTTCACCAGATTCCGTGCAAATATATGCACGAGAGGCTGTTTAAGATCCAGATTTACCCAATTTGTTAGCTTATGTGTTCAAATGAAATAATTAAATAAGGCTCGAATTGTTGACTCAATTATTGTTAATCAGGCTCATATCAAATTTCCTTTTAAGGAAACTGTTTAACTTTTATTGTTATATAAATATTGATTACAGAAATTGATTGTCTTGATGTCTTAATTAAAGAAAAAAAAATGAATTCCATGCGGAACATTTAGATGAAATACATGCGAAAAATACTACGGTTTAATGCATCTTACCATGACGATTGCTGCAGAACAAAGCTTCCCTTTGAGTTATCCGATCGGAGTGTTTTCCATAGAAAAATACGCCTCTTAGAGTTCTCGGAAAAATATATCGTTTCTTAGAACTTCTGTTTTTAGGTTTGTTGAGAGAGGAAAGGAAAGTCTTTTTGAAGTACTGAACTGATGGACTGACACAAAAGGTATGTAACGCCAATGAACAAAAAAGTTTCTTAAACGAAAGGGTCTTAAAACAACGGGTGCAATCACGGCTAGCGCCAGTTGTCCGGTTCGAGGGGCTTTCACGCCTATGACACTTGTTGTGCTCCGATTTTCCACGTGTATGATGGATGGGTTTGATATGCATTCAATTGTAGATTTGAAAGATTAAATTTGGTATATTTTGAGTTTTAGCCATAAATGTTGATAAATAAATAAACTTCCATCAAAGCTAAGTTTTATATTTAGTTTTCGAGGGCAAATATAAAATACTAAGCTATTTAATCTTTCAATTAATAGGATCTGATGATTTCATTAATGCTATATCTCAGTACACCAAAAAGTCTGATACTACACATTTTTTTACTGACTTGTTAATTCCATAAGATTTGTATATTTCTGAGATCAATCTGTTCAATAGTATGTGAAATATTATGAGGATTAGTGTATAGATGCAATTCCACTTTGGGTGACTTGTAAATAGATTCTGGACAATGGAAGCCTGACACGTCAGACTTGCGTCTATGTTATGACGATATTCATCGGAAATGTTCTTATAGTTACATATTATTTCTTTCTTTTCTTTAGTTATGAATAATAGTGTATAATAACCATATAAGTAGTATTGCATTGCGGGGGCTTTTTTGTTGCAAATTTTCCAAACTTCAACATATATAAATCTTGAAACAAGAATGCACACGATACATCATTTTCAAACCAAACATGATTGATCATTAACGATACACACAATTAAATCCAAACGAACTTCCAAACTTACATCACTCATATTCATCTGTTATTAACTCATTTTAAATAATTTGCGTCTGCTTCTCACTGGCTTACAGTGCGGATTGTCAGCTTTGCAAGGTGTGAGATCATAATTAGGATCGTAGCCGCCGAGATCTCCATAATTAATTGTGCGCGATTGTGTAGTATTATAATTAGGATTGTCGCTGCCGAGATCTCCGTTATTAATCGTAGGCGGTTCTGTAGTATCATAATTAGGATTGTCGCCGCCGAGACCTCCGTTATTAATTGTAGGCGGTTCTGAAGTATCATAATTAGGATTGTCACCGCCGATATCTTTGTTATTAATCGTGGGCGGTTGTGTAGTATCATAATTAGGATAGTCGCCGTTGAGGTCTCCGTTATTAATCGTAGGCGGTTCTGTAGTATCATAATTACGATTGTCCCCGCTGAGATCTCCGTTATTAATCGTAGGCAGTTGTGTGGTATCATAATTAGGATTGTCGCTGCTGAGATCTCTGTTATTAATCATAGGCGGTTCTGTAGTATCATAATTAGGATTGTCACCGCCGATATCTCCGTTATTAATCGTAGGCGGTTTCTGTAGTATCATAATTAGGATAGTCGCCATTGAGCTCTCCGTAATTAGTTGCTAGTGATTGTGCATTTCCGTTCCTCACTTGCCTGCAGTGTGGATCACCGGCTTTGCAAGGTGTAGGATCATCATTAGGATCGCCGCCGCCGAGATCTCCATAATTAATCGTGAGCGGTCGCGCATTTGTAAGTGCAAAAGCAGTAGTACATACGAGCAGGAAAAGCATGATGGTCATCTGAATTTTCGCCATGGTATGAAGAAATGACAGTGGTGAATATGTATGGGTTTGGTTTACTTGTGCTTTTGATGATGATATTTATGTGAGAATTTACATGCTATAACTAGATGAGAACTTGTTTTCTGTTGTGTCTTTTTAATTGAATAAAGATTTTTGGGTGAAATATATATATATTTTTAGTATCAATATATGTTTTTAAGTTATAATGTACTTTTTTAAGTTGTAATATATTATTTTTGTTGCGTCAATATAGATTTATAAGTGTTCAATTTTTTTGTGCTGATTTCATTGAATATAGAATTTTGTGTGTAAATATATTGTTTTCAGTGAGAATATATCATTTTTATTACGAATATATCATCTTCAATGCTAATATATCATTTATAGTGTCAATAAGGTCGATATTATACAAACATGATATTGGTGCGAAGACTTCATTTTAGTGTCAGTACACAATTATTTAATTAATATACATTTGAATGATTTGAATGATAAGTAAATGATATTTTTTAGAATTTATACATAAATAATATTTTTTGGATGTTGATAAAAAAATTTAGAATGATAAGTATATCAATATTTTGAGAGAGATCCGAGAATATCAACAGATAGCTAGAGGGAGGGGAAAATATATGAGGAAATGGAGAGGTCATAACACACATATGGAAATGAGAAATAATGGAAAGGAGTTATGGCGTTATTAATTATGGAATCAATTTGTAAGTACCCGAAATGTCCTTTTAATTTGAATGGTTAAGATTTAATCTATCATTAAAGCTTAAAAAACAGTGGAGCACTATAAATGAACTCTTTGTCATTAACTGTCTTAAAGTGATTGGGCTTTTAGTGAGAGGCTGAGAGCTCATAATGACGGTAACTGTCACTGAAATGTATATACAACGTCACTAAAATCCTTCGGTGCCGATTTGTTTGGCATCCAAATGAAGGATTTATACCGTCGCTAAAAACATATTTTCTTGTTGTGTTATACAACTATACAAGAATATGTATATAGAGATCAGTTTCTACGTGTGAAATAAAAAATTCAGATAGTTGTCTGTTGAACATATTGATTAAGAACTCCATAATTAGGACCTATTTGCTAGCATGTCACCCAAAAGTTCACATGAGTATGTTGCTTGTATATCGGCATTAGCATAGACACATAATATAAACATCTCATAAACATATGATATATATGGATAGTAAGTTCCAGCTTTATTTAAACTTTTAAGGTTCGTCTTATTAAGATTATACGAGAGACAATTTGTCGCATTAAGATTTTAAGAGGGACAGTTTAATTCATTAAGTTTATAATGGAGATGGTTGTCACATTGAGGTTATAATGGAGAAGTTTTGGCTCGCTCTCAACAACGATAATAAAGTGAGTTGTTGAAAATAGACATAATACAATCATATTTCATGTAATTTTCATGCTACACATTCATATCATTATTCATATCATTCAATCGTATTCATGAATGCAACAATTAAATGTTCGTTCGATAGTTTCCAGTATGCTATCTCCACACAGTGAAAAAAATCAGTAAATTTTTTTTGTATTATTATGTCGATAATTTTGTGGGTGTAATTCCACTCCGATAATTTTAGTTAGATTATGTATGAATATTGGAGTTATGACCATAATCATAGCATATTATTCCATATTATTTAATTTGAGTAAAAGTGTATAATAAACATAACTACTGCATTGCAGGGGTTTTTTTTCTTCAGATTAACCAACCTTCAATTGATAAAAATCTTGAAACAACAAGAACGGACATGATACATCATTTTCGAGACATACAACATGATCATTCGCAAGACACACAATTAATTTCCAAACCAAACTTCAAACTCACATCACACATATCCATCCTTACGAATGCGTGATCTCACTTTAATAATTTGCGGCCACCAGGACTGTTAGGGCTGTCACGGCAGTGGTACCCTGGCAGACATCCCCTCTGATACGGATTTCCGCTCCTCGTCGGCTTGCAATGAGGATCACCAGGTCTGCAAGGTTTTTGACCATTAGGATCGTCGCCGCTGATACCTCCGTAATTAATATTAGATGGTTGCACATTTGCATATGCAAAAGAGCAGGAAAAGCACGATGCTGGTTTGAATTTTCACCATGGTAGAAAGAAGCTGAAGTGGCGAGTATGTATGTGTTTGATTTACTTGTGCTTTTGATGAGGATATTTATATGAGAATTCCATGCTATAATTAGATGAGAATTTGTTTTTTGTTATGTCAGGCGTTTATGTCGGTAACAAGAAAAATGAAAGGTTTGTTTTGGTGAAAAACAATGGTTAAGAAATATACTTATGGTGTCTCAATTCTCATCTTTCTTTGTTAACATTGTAACTTGAACAAACTCCAAATATTTTGCACTTCCGTCCAGCCATCATCAAACTATGAGATAACAGCAGAATTTTGTCATGAACTGTCTTAAAGTAGGCAATATTAACAGATTACTCAACATAATGTATGGCAATAAATTAAAATTAGCGACTGGGCTTTCAGTGAAAATTCATTAGTGATGGTGTAAGCGTCACTGAAACCCTTCCGTAATGATTTTTTTGGCTTTCAATGACGTATTTTACACCGTCACTAAGCAATTATTATAAGATGACAGTATGCGTCATTGAAACCCTTCAATAACGATTTTTTTAGCTTTCAGCGACGTATATTACGCCATCACTAAACAATTAATTTTTATATTACTATATATTCCAACAGCAGGAATATGATGAAGTCGATATGTATGTAGAGATCAGTTTCTAGTTGTGAATAAAAAATTCAGGTAGTTGTATGTTGAACATATTGATTAAAAGCTCCATAATTAGGACGTATTTACTAAGAGTTGTCACCCAAAAGTTCACATAATCGTGTTGCTTGTATATAGGCATTATTTAGATTACGGGTATATTTCTGTTGAAGTGGAAGCTTGTATTTGTCTTAGCATAATCACATAATATAAACATCTCATAAACATATGATATATGGATATTAAGTTTCCGGCTTTATTCAAACTTATTGTAAGGTTCGTCTCATTACGATTATAATAGAGATAATTTGTCCCATTAATGATTTATGGGTGACGGTTTTGAATCATTAAGTTTATAATGGAGATGATTGCCTCATTAAGCTTATAATGGAGAAGTTTTGGTTTGATCTCATCAAAGATAATAAAGTGGGCTGTTTGAATGTATACATGCTACACATCCACATCATTCAATCGTATTATGTATATGTGGCAACTAAATGTTCGTTCAATAGTTTCATTAATGCTATCTCCACACAGTGAAAAAGTGTGAAATATTATGTGAATAAGTGTGTGTAGGTAATTCCACTCTCATAATTCTAATGAGATTCTGGACAATAATCATAGGATATTATTCCATGTTCTTTAATTATGAGTATTGCATTTTTTTCCGGCAAGCTATTCGCCTGCTGGTACTAAAAAAATTTGCATTGCAAGTTTTTTTTCTTCAGATTTCCCAAACTTCAACGATATAAATCTTGAAATAGCAAGCATGAACACGATACATTATTTTGGAAACACACAACATGATCACTCACAAGATACACAACTGAATTCCAACCATACTTTCAAACTCACATCACTCATATCCATCCTTACGAATGCATGATCTCACTTTAATAATTTGCGGCCGCCAGAGCTGCTAGGGCTGTCACGGCAGTGATACTGCAGCAGACATCCCCTATGATACGGGTTTCCGCTCCTCGTCGGCTTGCAGTGCGGATCACCGGCTTTGCAAGGTTTATTACCATGAGGATCGTCGCCGCCGAGACCTCCGTAATTAATCGTAGATGGTTGCGCATTTGCGCATGCAAAAATACTGCATACGAGCAGGAAAAGCACGATGCTTGTTTGAATTTTCGCCATGGTTACCAAAATGAGAATTGACGGTGGTTTACAGTGTGAATTAGTTTGTTTGATTTATTTGAGGTTTTGATTTGATTATTGCACCATCTGCATGGGGATTTATAGAGGAATAATTTGCTATACTTAGATGAGAGCTTGTTTTTTGTTGTGCCTTGTTAACTATTTTTCAGGCATTTAGTTATGTTGGTAACAGTAAAAATGAATTATATGTGACTGGTGAAAATTAATGGATAAAAAAATATTTTTGGTTAATTCTTCATCTTTGTTAATTTTATAACTTGAATTAAGTTTAACCAATTTAGAACCTTCATCAATCAATTATGGCAATTCCTTGTTCAAATATTTTAGTTATGTCAGTTAAATATTAAACTCTAATGGAAGTTTTTAGTTATATTTAGGGTAAATTTCACCCCAGATCACTCAACTTTTAAAAATGACCAAATAGGTCACTCAACTTTCAATTGTCCCCTATAGGTCACTCAACTTTCAAAAATGACCACATAAGTCACTCAATTTTCAATTATCCCATATAGGTCACTCAACTTCAAAAAAATATTCAAATAGGTCATTCAACTTTCAAAAATTATCAAATAGGTCACTCATATCGGATGGCTTATTTGTATTTTTCAACTAATTGGGTGACCTATTTTGGTTATTTTTGAAAGTTGAGTGATCTATAGTGGACAATTAAAAGTTCAGTGACTTATTTGATATTTTTTTTAAAGTTGAGTGACTTGTAGGGGACAATTGAAAGTTGAGTAACTTATTTGATTATTTTTTGAAAGTTGAGTGACCTACGGTGAAATTTACCCTTATATTTATGTGGCATAGACACACCATGTAAATATGTGTCATAAACTGATAAACATATGATATGCATATTAAGTTTTCGGTTTTATCCGGATCTATGGTTAATTGTACAGAGATAAAATTCAGCATCATAGATGTGGTATTATTTTGATAAGGTTCATGTTCATAAGATTATAAGAAAGACAGTTTCTCATTAAGCTTTTAAGAGAGATGTCTGTATCTCATTAAGTTTATTACGGAACTTTGGAAGGGGGATATTTAAAACTCTCTCCAAAGTTCCTCGAAAAAAAAGATTATAACGGAGAGACGATGTCGATTACCGACTCATAAGTGTACTTAATGGACCAACCAAAATACTATCCAAGCTTCTAGCTATGAGACTACAACCCTTCCCTGAAAAGTTAATCAACCCGCAACAAACGGCTTTCATCCAAAAAAGACAAATAACTCAAACTTTTGTTAACACAAGAGAGGTCACTTGCTTCTTGAAAAATAAAAAAATCCCGTCAATTCTCTTCAAAATTGACTTCAAGAAAACATTTGATTCCATCTCATGGGATTTTCTTCTCAAGATTCTTCAAGAAAGGGGTTTTCCAAACATTTATGGATCCTCAACCTACTTAAATCATCCTCCTCCTTTCTTAAAGTGAATGGATGGGAAGGAACTCCCTTCTTCCATCAAAGAGGGTTGCGACAAGCAGATCCGCTCTCTCCCATGTTATTCAACATTGTAGTTGACGTACTTCAAATGTACTTTCAACAAGCAACATCATTGTTCAACCCTCACTTTCTCGTACCGCCAATGCTATTCTTGAAAATTTCTCAACAATCTCGGGTTTGCATGTAAATTGGAATAAAAGTTCTTGCACTTCTATAGCAATCCCGGATGATCTCGCGCATCTCATCCCACAAATTTTCAATTGTTAAATTGAAAACTTTCCTCTTAAGCTTTTGAGATTGCCACTAACGGTAAAGAGACCTAAAAGGGCAATTTTTCTTACCATCTTGGAAAAGGTTCAAAAAAGGCTCGCCGGTTGGAAAGGAAAAATCCTATCCTTCGGAGGACGCCTAACACTAATTAAATCCGTACTTCTATCACTTGTTACCTATGAAATGCAAGTCCTATTATTTCCAATGTGGTTAATTAATGAGATCAATAGAATTGTGAGAGGATTTCTTTGGAGAGGCGATAAAAAATGTTCCGGCGGCCATTGCCTAGTGGCTTGGGATCGTCTTTGCCTTCCAAAAGAAAATGGGGGGGGGGTCGGGATAACCTCCATTAGAAAATAAAACATCTCACTACTACTTAAATGATTGTGGATGTGGAAGTCGGACCCAACTGGTCCATGGGCGCAAACATTGCGCACTTTATATGGATTCGAAGATCCGAAGGATCTCAAGGACTCCTCACAACCCATATCATTCTTCCTCTCTTAATTTGCCGAATTGATGCCCATCTTCACACCCTCTATTTCCTACGAACTAGGTGAGGGTACCAACATCAATTTTTGGAACGATATTTGGGTCTTCGAAGGTACTCTGCGCTCATTCTTTCCGATGTTATATGCCATCATACGCAATGATAGCTTAACGGTCGCCCAAGTCCTCAATGGAGCCATCAATTTCCAAGAATTGCTTGCCTCCAATGATGGGAGAATCAAAGGAGAGGCACAAGACATTTTCCTTGCAATTACTCTAACAAACCCGACCACTCAAAGAGATAAACCGAGATGGAGATGGAAGATCTCGGGTGAATTTTCTACTAAGTCGGCATACAAGATGTTAAACGTGGCACATATAACCTCCAAGGAAAACCCGAGGTTATGGAAAATAAAGTGCCCGGAAAAAGTGCGATTCTTTGGGTGGCAAATGATATTAGGTCGGCTTATGACACAAGACAACCTCATTAAAAGAGGTTGGCCCAATCAAGGAGAATGCGTGATGTGTATGCAACCCATCACGGAAACGGCAACCCATCTCTTTTTACATTGCGACTTTGTTTCCCAAGTCTGGCTACACAAGGGGGTGGACACTGACTTGGCCGACAACATTTCCGATTTCTTGGAGACAACAAGTCGCAGGCAAAGTGAAGGATAGCCGACGCATATGGGAGACAGACTAGCTAAGCACGTGCTGGAGCATCTGGAAAGCGCGTAATCAATGCATCTTCCGACAAAAAAGGCCACATCGTTTGACCATTCTAGCAGAAATTACCCAACAGTCCACAAATGGAAGACATACTGTTAGGGCTTAGACTGATGTTTTCTCTTCCCTCTTTTAAGTCTGTGTTGTAAATATCTCTTTTTGTTTTTATTTTCTTTTATTTGTATGAACTTTTTATTTTATTTAATATAATCTCGGTGAGACAATCGCCTCCGGAAGCCTAAAAAAAAACGGAGAGACGATGCCTCATTAAGATTATAATGAAGACGTTTCGATTCATCAAAGATAATAAAGTGTGTCAATTGAAAATAAACAAATTTAGAACCAAGACCACATTGTTTAAATTTTCTTGCTATACATTGACATCATGATTTATGTCATTTTGTCATACTAATGTATGTAAGGTTTTAAGATTCAGTTACACTAAATGTGACGAACAACACTTTGATCCTACGTTGGTGTAAGATTGATAGACAGATTTTATAAGTCAACACATTTTCCAAGTGGGAGATTATCGGAGAATAATCTAAGGACCTACATATAAAATATTTTGTGTTATATGTTAATCATATATATACTTATAACAAGGCCATAATTTCTAGTTACTAATATTAATCATCAATCCATTAATTAAGGCGTCATCTTTGAAGTGTAAGGTGTCGAATTACTAATAAGGCGTCATCTTGTCGTCGGTAAAAATCAGACTGAGTTACTCCATATATTGTAACAACCCGGAACAAACTTGAGAGGAAGCTGAATTAGTCTTAAGCATCTACTACTAGTAGAACCCGATGAGTTTGTAAAGTTAATTTGTTGGGACCATTTGGTTGTAACTAGCTAGTAAGTTTTTTGGGCTCTCACATGTACATTTCCGATTTTTACCCTGAATTTCACATAGGTTATCTAAGAATTAAGTGGTACCGGACTGTCTCGTCCCAACAAGCACCAGAAGTATTACATTTTTTTTTTTTTTGCAAATTTCCAAACTTCAACAAATAAAAAATCTTCAAACAACAAGCATAAAGAAACCTCAATATTTTCACAACTACACATTCGATTAACAAGACGATCTCACATAAAATGCACAAAGTTACCCAACCGCACTTTCAAACTCACATCACTCATATGTCATATCAATCCGCACGATTTCACTTCAATAATTTGCGGTCACCACGACATTTGTATTGCGGCAGGCATCCCCTGTTATACGTATTTCCGCTCCTCACTGGCCTGCAGTGTGGATCGCTTTTTTTGCAAGGTGAGTGTGAATCCTGTGGACCATCATTAATGAGATCTTTGTAATTAATCGAAGGCGCTTCTGCATTTGCGAGTATAGAAACACTGCATACGAGAAGGAAAATCACGATGCAAGTTTGAATTTTCGCCATGGTTGAAAAATGAGAATTGATGTTTGCAGTGCTGGATTTGTTTGTGTTTGATTGATTGATTTGTGATTTTGATTTGATTATTGCTTTACTACATGAGGATTTATAGAATGAGTATGCTATAATTAGACGAGAGAGTGTTTTTTTTTTAATTATCGTGTCTTGTTTACAACTTTCAAGCGTCTACGTTGGCTTGGCAACCAGAAAATGAAAATAAGTTCGGCTGTTAACAATTAATGGAAAAATTAATGGCTGATGAAAATTAACTATTAATTTCTCCTTTTTGTTAACTTTGTAACTTGAATTAACCCAACCAACTTAGAACTTTCATCAATCAATTATGCCACTTTGTTGTCCAAATTATAAGTAACTAAAAACAATTACTCAACAAATAGTTCTTCAAGCGAAACTAAACTTCTCCCCAACAAACACCAAAACTCAAAAAACGAAAATAACACACAAAAATTGGCAAAAACAATCACACAACATACTGAAATTCTAATTGCAAAAATAATCTCATACAACTATATTAAAGCTGAAATATTTATATTTTTATATTATTATATTATTCCATAGGCTGAGGCTCTTGTTCTTCCTCATCCAACTCATCTTCATCAACTTCATCGTCAGGAAATTCATCGAAAGGCAGCCAGTCTATTAATGGAGTTTCCATGGCAGGAAATTTGGGAAACACGTTTAGTTTATTTGGCGGCTTCGGTCTTACATACTCCTAATAAAAAAAATGCAATTAATTTAAGAAAAATATATTTCAGCCCAATAAGCTAGAAAGAGGCTGACTCACCACACCATAAACATCACTATAAAAATGCAAGAATATAGTTAAAGCGGGTATAAAACATAGGAATATAAAACTCATCTTGTAACTATATTTTTGTGGGTTATAAAGCGGGTCTAAACTAAATATATGCAAGAATATCATACATAAAGATAGTATTTCAATGAAAAATTGGAAAAATTAGGGAGAAGAAGATATACAATCATGAAAAATCAATACCAGTACATGCACTACTTCAACTTACCACTCTCTAATAAAACTAATTTTCAATTAATAAGAAGATAAAACCACTTCTCATAAATACAAGAAAATCATACAAGGGGGATATCCAGAGGGTGCCGATTAGGCCTCTCCTCCTCCTCGTCGTCCGCCCTAGACCACCGCATGCAAACACTGAAATCTCCCCGGCGCCGGCGAGCCGCCCACGCCGGACTTCTGACGAAATGAACACCAACACTCCTCGCCCCGCAATTAGGGTTTCTGACTGGAGGAGGTAGAGATACGGTAGTCGGCGCCGCTGAAACACACCACAGAGACGCCATTGTTGATTATCCTCCCGTGTTTTTCCCTCTCTTTCTCTCTTTCTCTCTTGCTGTTTTGCTATCTGTTTCCTCTTCTCTGAGTTTGAGCTGAGACTATCACTCTAATGGAGATTGAATAGGAAGTGATATTTTGAGAGCATAATTCGTATTCTCAGAGCCGGTATATATGTTTAGTTCAAAGTCTCTGCTCTCGGAATAAAAGAATACGCTCTGAGAATAAACCATAAATGGGCCGAACAGGCCCAACACTATTATTTCATTCCGGCCCAAGACTATCTTTACAAACTAATCCCCTTCTTTTAGAATTTTCTTTATATACCATTTTTTTCAAAAATAAACTAATGTTTATCACTATTTTAAAAATAATGAAGTAACTATTATTTCTGTCACTACTAGTTTGAAATAGTGACGGAATAGATGTTGTTCATGTGGATTTTATAATTAAAAAAAAAATGATTAATTAGTGAAAAAAACGTGTTCCGCTATTGTCACTGGCGGAACAGGGGAAAAATTTATCTGTTCTGCCACTTCCACTGGCGGAACAGAAAAAAATTAATTTTTTCTCAAATTTTTTTTTCCTATAGTGACGGAACACTGTTTATTTGCACTAATTAATAATGTTTAATGAATGAAATTTTTTTGAAAAAACTGTTTATTTCTAATTTCGAAAGGATGGAATTTACCTGTTGTTTATTTTCGATGAGAACGACATAAAGAAAAACAAATCCTTCTTTTATTGTATTGACAAAACCAATTCAAATCAAACTCCGGCCCGCAATGCCTCTCCCGCCTCCGGTGGCAGTCGACATCCTCTCCGACTCCGACGATCCCTCCTCCTTCTCCTCCCCCGCAATCCCCAAACCCCGCTTCTTCCCCTGCACTTCGCCCATCCTCCTCGACGACGATCCCACGCCGCAGAAGCCGAGCCCTCCTTCTTTCGTCCCCGACACCCCGCTCGAGTTCGAAAGTTCGCCGTCTTTCGTCGCAGAGACTCCGCTGGAGTTCCGATCGGGTGTTTCTTTCGTGCCTTGCTCGGTCGAAAGAGAAAGAAACAAGCCGGGCTGCTCCTCCGAGAAGTTTTCCGGTGAGGAATTTCGGTTATTTTGTGTTAGAGTGTTCTTGGATTGAAAGTCAGGTGAGTTTCTTGCGATTCTGTGCAGGTGTGACTGGATTGATACTTGTTGAAAGCGACGATGATGATGATGATGATGAAGATGAAGATGAAGATGGATTTTCTCTTGATAAAAAGGAGAATTTATCGGTTTTCAGTAAAGACTGTAGTTCTTCTAAGGATGAAAGTACAACTTTTGATCCTCACACTTATAGTGGTAAGGATTATAATTGCGATTTTTGTTTGTAATTTAGCAAAGTTATTCTGAGATAAGACTCAATTAAATACCATTTAACGCTCAATTGTGCGGTTAAAAATCAATCTAGATTATAATTATTAATATTTTATTTTTTATTTTCATTTTCAGTAGGTACATCTGATAAGTTACAGCTAGGCGAAAAGGAATATAATAATGATGTTTTTAGTGAAGATTTTAGCACAGAGGTAAATATAAATCCTTCATTTCATATGTGATATTACCTACTTTTAATGATTTTTTTTTTTCTGGAAAATGGATTTAATTTTTTTATTTCAGTCGGAAAATTAACGTAACGAACTTTCTTGAATAGATAAATCGAGATGTGAGTGAAGAAAAAAACTCGACACAAGAAGAAAATTCTCCTATTAAGGACAATACAGATGTAATTAGTGATAAAAATGAATTGAAAGCTAATAAAAAGAGGCAATTGAAAGAAGAAAAAGCAAAACTTGTTGAAGAAAGGAAACGCAAGAGACGGGTACCATTCTTATTTTATTATTTTCTATTTTAATTTAGTTAATTTTTTCTTTCTTTTTTTTAATTACTCTGTGAGTTAATTCAATCTTGAATTTTACGTAACAGGAAGAGAAATTGGAGAGAGAAGCTAAGAAAGCAGAAGCAAAAGAGATGAAAAAATTGGACAAAGAAAAACAAAAATGGGAAAAAGGGAAATTAGCTCTTAAATCAATTGTGGCTCAAATTGATTCTAAAGTTATTGAATCTGGCTTACTTGGCGGTAATATAAATTATTATATGATTATAATTCTTATTTTTATTTTTTTGTATGAATTTGCCGTTTTACGTCAGTTTCGTGTACTTTTATTTACGTAAACTTGCGCAAATTAGATCAAATAAATAAAAGGACAAGAATGCATCGGTCATATTTGTATATTCTAAATAGTGAAAATTCAGGGTTTTGTATTTTATTTATTTATTATTTATTATTTTATTTTGTACAGGTCATATTCTTACGAGATTTGCAGAAAAGGGATTTTCGTACAAAATTACTAAAAACCCCGTTGAAAATTCAATTTTATGGAAAATGGACGTGCCTAATGAAGTTGCACTAGTATTACAACTCACAACTCACATCTTTTTTAGAATATGCATTAATTTTTTCACATTTATTTATTTGAGTTTTTTTATTTATTTTTCAGAGCTCATCGGTCGGAACTGAAGTGCAGTACATTGTGATCGTTTTACAAGCGGAGGAGTTTTGTGATTTAGTGAATAATAATTTATTAATGGATCATTTGAATAAAGTTCAGAACCAATATCCTTCTTATATTATTTGCTATGTTACTAACAAACTAATGAGCTACATAAAAAAAGGGTACATTTTTTCCCTATTTCAAATTCCTTTTTCTTTATTTTTTTACTTTTTTTATTGAGTATATAACCCATAAACCCAAAACCCTGGTTTTTAATTTAATTTTTTAGATTTAATTTTCTATTAATTTTTTTTTTCAGTGAACAGAGCCAGTACAAAAATCCATCAAGTTCTAGAACTTGGAGACGCCCTCATGTTGATGAGGTACTCAATTTCATTATTAATCAATTAATTCATTACTAATTGTATTAATTTATTTAAAATTTATTTAAATAGGTTATATCTAAATTATGCACGCATTACAAGCAAGTCCACTCAAGGCATTGCATCGATGAATCTGAACTCGCTGAGCATATTGTCGGTTTGACTTCCAGTCTTGCTAATTGCCAATTCAGGTAATTAATTAACTTATAATGTTATTTATTTCCTTTTGTAATATTTATTTATATTAAAATAATGCAGGAAAAAACTGACTTGGTTGTCCATAAATGCGAACGGTTCGATCGTTCCGAAAGATGCCACCGAGAGAAATCTCATAAAGAAAAATACTTGGTAAGTTTGGTGTTAAAAATAATATTAATATGTTTGTATTATTTAATTATTTTTATTTATATATTTTTTGAAACAGGTTAAAAGCGCTTGTGGCGATTCCAAAAGTACAGCCAAGACATGCGATCGCAATTTGGAAGAAATATCCCACAATGAGATCTCTTTTGAATGCTTACATGGATCCAACTAAATCCGTTAGTTTATTCAATCCATAAACAATAACAATAGAAATAATCATGATTCATATCAATATACTATATTTTCAACATAACAGGTGCATGAGAAGGAGTTTTTGCTGAAGGACTTAATGATGGAGGGTATTTTGGGAAACGGAGAAAGAAGATTTGGTGAGGTTTGTTCAAAGAGAGTTTATCGCATTTTGTCAGCTCAATCAGGCGGGATTAAAACTGATGATGTGGAAGATGGGGCCGATTTTTTCGCTATCTGAATTATAATGTCAGTTTTTTGAAATTTCATCATATGTAACTTTTATATCCTAATTATAATAGCCATCTTAGTGTAGTATAGTGATGGAATCAGATCTTTCTTCTTGTATGTTCATGTATGAGAGTTGGTAAGTTTAAGTTAATTTTGGTTGATTTAGTGTATCTTAAACTCTTAGATATATTGGCAGTCAAAATGTAAACTCATAGCTATATTCACACTGAATAGATTATTAACGTTATGCGAGAAAATATTGCGGCTAAAGCTCGCAAGAGAATCAATGGAAAATTCCTTTCTTGAGTGATTTAGATGCAGCATAACTTAATATGGAATTCTGTACAAACTATGATCCGATATTTTGACTAATAAAAAATAAGTATTAGGCTATCAGCACAGACTCTTAGGCTGCCATTTGCTTGATTAACTAAAACGGGAAAAATTGTTGGAGAATTATATTACATAAAATGGATACTTGCAATCCATTTCTCCGTTTAAGAAGCAAAAAGTATAATTAATTAATTGATTAATTGATTTATGGAGATATTTTAATTAAAGAAGAAAGCGCTATTACGGCCTCGCCAACTGTCAGGAAAAGAGAATCTGAGTCGAAGAAATTATGAACGTCGTTTGCGCGCTGTAATTTCTCCATTACTTCTCCCACTGGATTCACAAATATAAGCTGCAAAAATATAATATTAAAATTAAAAATTAGCATCATACAGTTATTTTGCAACTAAACCTTGTAATTGAACCTAAGGCGAGAAAAAGCATATAGATGTTTATTACAATTCTATTACCTCAAGTTCACGTTTGACCATTGACTTTTTCAAGTCCATGAAGAATGCAAGGCCGCTTGTGTCGATGGTAGTTACAACTGAAAAGTGCATTTTAGTTCACTATTATTGATTAATTGTAGGAAAAGTACAAAAAAGAAAATTAGAGATTAAAAAAAGGTAATGTACATACCAGACAAGTCCAAGAGTACATATTTTAGGTTGGTTACTTTATGTGTTGCTTCCTGTTCTTCTTCTATATATCTTTTAATTCTGTCAAAAAAAAGAAAACATTAATAATTAAACTGATATCGTAACAAAATAACATAGAATTTATGAATAAATAGTTTGATTCATATGAATTAAAAAATTACCTTTCGCTAAGATAATTTGTATTAGCAAAATTAATCGGAGCCTCCACCGAAAGTATGAGGAAACCCGGTATCCTTTGTGCCTCTTTATAATGATGCAAATTTCTATAAATATCACTGCCTCTAATATTCCCTAACACCACTATCTTAGGCCTCGTCATCTGAAGCAGGATTCTAAATATCGATATTCCCACCTACACATCCACACAAAAAATAAATAACAAAATAAATATAACAAAATTACAAAAAGATACATTGATATGTAGAAAAAGAGAACATATATATAAAAAAAATATGATGCGTAAAAATAAGAATATATATCGTCATTCATATGGAAATTTTAATACTAAGAAAAGGTATACAAGGACACATAAAAAGACATAATAGTTTTATATAAATGTCTGATAGACAATTGAAAAATCATAAATATTACCAAATCAACAGGTAACAAACATTTTCTACTTACCGCAATAGCGAGCCCGTCCTGAACCGATATAAAAACCACCCCCAAGAAGGCGCAGACGCAAACAAGGAAATCGACCTTGTCCATCTTATAAATGTGATAAACGGTGGGAATGTCGATGAGGCCGATGACGGCCACGATGATGATGGCCGCGAGGACGACGTTGGGCGTGTAGGCGAACAGCGGCATGAGAAATAAGAGCGTGATCATCACCGTGATTGACATAATCACGTTTGATAATGCCGTCTTACATCCCGCGTTGTTGTTCACAGCTGAGCGGGAAAAGGCTCCTGTATAGAATGGTTGGGGTTCAGTGGTAGAGTTTATGAAAGGTGAGGTTATGTATCTTGCATGTTTTTTTTAGTACTCGGAATAATTCGATTTTCAACTAATTTCTTTTGTTAACTAACTCAGTTCAGAGTATCAAATCCCGCCTCAGATTAAAAGAAAAAGCTTTCAAGTCCGCATAAAAATAGGATTTATGTTCTTATAATTTGAAATGCAATTTAAAACTCGGAAGTAGAGAAATAGGTTGAAAATTAACTTGTTTTGGGTTTGGGTATTGGGTAAAAAAGAAGGGTTAGATATGGATGTTTTTCTTTATGAAATTACCTGTGGTAACGTAGCAAGAAGTACATGAACCGACGATGTTCATCAATCCAATGGCCATCATTTCTTTGTTTCCGTCGACTTTGTAGTCTTTGAGCGAAGCAAATGTTCTTCCCACGGCAATTCCTTCCTGAATCCCAAAATCACGTTACTATAATCAGATAATTTATTACACAACACTTCATGGATATAGTCTGCTTTGGTTGTTAACATGAATGATGTAAAAGACAAATGAAGTCAAGAATTTTCTCTTACAGTTAAGGAGATAATTCCAGTAACGAGACCCGTTTTCATTGTAGTGCTTAAAAAGGTGCTATCAAAGAGCAGTTTATCCCATGAGGGTGGATTTATGCCACGACTCAACGACCCGATCTGTGAAAGAATAAAATAATTAATTAGCTAATTTAACTGGAAAAAAAATAGGAAAAAGGAGATGTGAAATTTAGACTTACAATGCTGATGCCGTGTTTCTGTCCTTTGAAAAAAAAAACGAGAAGGGTGGAAATGATGACTGATGCCAATGGAGCTCCGGCCGAAATCCAGAATAGATTAGGTCTTCTCATGCTCTTCAAAAAAAAAAAAAAAGGAATAACATTTAGAAAAAAATCATCAAAGAAAAAAAATTGATGGCAATTTACAAGTATTTGACATTTCAAATGGTGTGTGAAAACATTTTAACCAAGTGAATGTCGCATGATAAATAATGTGCATTATTGATTATATTCATTTTTTGGGTGGTATATTATGTTTAGATCACTCCTATATATTTTCAATTCAGTTGGATTTAGGATTATAATTCTAGTTTGGCCCATTTTAAGCTATCCACTTAATATTAAAATATTTCCGAAAAGCTTGATACGTTTTTCTGGTAAGATCATATTTTTGCCAGCTAACAACAAAAACGCCAAACAGGCTACAACAAAAAGCAAAATAAAGAAGGAAAATAGGAAGAAAAGAAACAAAGACATATCTATTGATCACTATTCTGTCTACCTGGCTCCAAGCCAAGATTTGGTTTGTCCACCAAAGATTTTGCCAGCCACAAGAAGTCTATAATACGAGGGCCACACTAGTCACAGACTAACAATGCACCAAAAAGGTAGTGGAAGTTGCAAAAAGCTTACAATTGATTAGCCCATTTCAACACTTGTTCTAGCAATGTCATCAAATTAGTCAGCCCGAGCCAAACATACTTCCAAAAAGCAAATGACATGACCAGATAATTGAATCTGTCGATCGGGCCTAGCTAGCGTAATTACTCAAAACTTCTTTTTGACCATTTATGGCATGGAATCTATCTTAATTTAGACGTAGAAACATCTACTTCATTTTATATGCAAAACTTTTCTAATATTATTATCATATTATATAATTTTTAATATTGTACAATATGTTGACATGAATTGATTCTGTTTTATTACGCTGGCATGAAATAAATGAATTGTAGACGTGACAGACTACAACGGTGCCTTAGTGCCGCTTATAAACATTAAACCTGCCCATTTAGTCGGCATATTGAAATCATCTTTGTCCATTTAAATTTGCTAGACTATACTAGATCACAATTCACAAGGCAATTATTTGAGTTGGGCTGGGACCAATTTTTTATGGAGCTTCACTTCCATTGTTATGTTTGTTTACTCATTTCAAAATGATGCAATTCTGTTTGCAGTCATTCATTTTCTAATTTTCTTACCGGAAATATAACCTTTATCGGTTGTTTACTGAGCAACACATTCAATGTTTTATCAAACAGTAATTTAGACATATAATCTGAAATTGTACGGTTATAGATTTAAATAAAATAATAAAAATGTTCCTTCAAAAAAAAAAACAATAAAAATGGTATGGAGAAAAACATACCACGTGTCTAGCCAGCAAAAGGAAAACCAGGAAACAGATTCCCATCAAAATCGTTTGCCATGACCACTGCATCCAACAAATCAACAATATACTATATATATTTAAATTTTTCCTTCTGTGAATAAAAAATTAGTTTTAAAAAAATTTTTTTTTTTTATGAACAAAATTACGAACCTCATCGGTTTTGTGAAAAACGGAGGTCATGACGGGCACGATACTCATCTGGGAAGTGAAGTGCACGATGCCGAGAAGGCTTTTTAGTTGTTGTAGCGAAACGATAATCGCGGCTCCGGCCATGAATCCGACCAGCGTCGCTTTCGATAGGAAATCTATTATGAATCCCAACCTATACATTCAACATCACATAGCAAACTATATGTTATACATGAGCATTCAGTGAGAATATATTTTAGTTAATTAAATTTGATGAAATGTTTAATAGAACGAAAGCCTAAAATTTTCAGTGAAAACAGTGTATGATGGCCGTATCCAAACATTGAATATTCAATAAGAACTAATTTATGATGAAAAAATAAATATGGGATTGTTTAATACCAAGATACATTTCTTTATCCAAAATATAAATACATTTTTAATTAGGAAACAAATATTTCATTTATTATTGTTATTATTTTGCTTTGATTACCAAGATGCATCTATTTATTATTTCCTTTGAACAACATGATAGGCCAAACCATACACTAAATTAGGTGCACGAACTTACTTAATTAATGAATAAATTATACATTAAGACACGACACAATTACAAATTATATATCACAAACAAAAGTTCACGAATTTAATCAATCAATTAATCAATTAATGAATGAAATAACTACCTAAGGATGCCAAGAGAAGCTTGAACGATCCCCGCAAAGAAAGTGGAGGTGAAGGCGAGTTGAAGGAAGAGCAGCGTCTCTGTGTTGGGATTCGCCACCTGTTTCAGCATCGATCCCATTATCAGCGACGCGATCGAGACCGGTCCGACCGCCAGATCCTTTGAGCTCCCCAAGACTGAGTACACTAGTGGCGGTACAAAACTCGAATCTGTCATGACACAATAAATTGTTAATGGTCTAATATAATAATAATCATTATTATTATTATTATTATTATTCAGATGTTGTATGAAATGTTATTTGGGTATGTGATTACATGTTGGGTAGAGTAAATATATTAGGGAAGGTAAAACATGTTGGAGATTTGAATAAAAAGGTTTGGAGGATTCGTATCTCATAATTGAGAGCAAACAATGATACAAAACTCCAAATTTTCTATTCATGTAAAAAAGGACCCGAAATAACTAAGTAAATTACAAGAATAAATGCCCACTTCATTTGCATACGACCAAAATGTTTAACTTTATTAAAGTGAAAATTTGTAATATTAAAATTCTAGAATAATATTGCATTAGTTAATTTTGAGCAGAACCAAAAAAAGGGTGATAATTAGCTTACAAAGGCCGATGATAGGTGGCAGGCTGGCGAGTTTGGCGTAGCTGATTCCCTGCAAAGTGTCCCACCAAAAAATGCATTTAAGTACGGAAAGATAAATACAAAATATATATTTTTTTAAAGAAATAAATACAAAATATTTCATCTCTACCCTTGCAAATTCTCAAAATATATAAAAAAATACCTTTATAAATTGGAAAATGTAATAAAAAGTAAAATATAGCACATATCGAATATAACAGTATAAACAAAAAAAAAATGATTTTATTTTTATTTTTAACACATAGTTAGGAATAAAGGGTATACTCCATTTTCACCAAAAGAAAAGTTAAGAACGTAATTATGCCATTTAGTATAACTTATTAACCATTAGATTAAGAATTCTCATAACTTGTAGGCACGTGCATGAAACTAAATCAGGCATCAAGAAAACAGAAGAAAAAGAAATTGCGAATTCCAAATCAAACGAAAGAAACTAATCAATCAATCAACCAATCCATCAACGGATTTCACCTGAGGAATGGCCAAGCTTGCGATGGTGAGGCCTGAAACGAGGTCAGATTTGAAAAGGGAGAAGGAGTAGCAAGGCAGCCAGTCCAGAATGGGGAACAGGTATTTAACGGCCAGCAGCCATTTCTGCCCCTGCGTTTTGCCGTTGAAGCACCTGAACGGATCGTCTGGGAAGAAGGTCTCCTTCAGCTTCCCTTTGAGTTTGCCGGCGGTTGTTTGGGGAGGAGGGAGAGAGACTTTGTGTACCGGTACCTGTACTGGTACAGTCTCCATTGATGATGAGCGTCCTGTGTGAGAGTTTGTTGAGTTAGTTTCTGTGAGTTTGTTGGTGGTACCATCGTTTTGTGTTGTTGGTTGCATTTATATAGAGGGGTGTGTCAATTTGCCACATGTATTTATGTGAGGCTGAATAAGGTGAAAATAAATTAATATGTGAAAAATATCATGAAAAATATTAAATATGTTAAAATTGAGGGCGTATATATCATGAGAAGACAAATAGTGTTATGATAAAAAAGCCAAGAACAAAAGGTGATGCAAGTAAATTTGGATTAAATGTGTTGGAGATTAGATATGATGCTCCAACTATTTGTCTCAAGAGTATTAACTTGTTTGGGCAAAAAGTTGTCAATTTTTGTATATAGAGTTTTAGTGTGCTTGTGTAAAAATTTAATTTACGTTTAGTGTGGTGTATGATAGAAAATGTGTGAAATAAAAGGATAGACAAGATGAAAATATTAAGAGAATTGATGACTTTTTACATAACAATGTTAAATTTGTTTGAAAGTAAAACCTAAAGAATAAAGATAAAGGGTGAGACAAGACATCATTATTTGCAAAGAACTTTCTAAACCAACAAATATATTGATTCATGTGACTTTATTTTTTTTTAGAATGTTGTTTAACTTTTTGTTGTGTAAAACATTATTTTATTATATATATACCAATATGTACTTTTTCTATTGCAATAATATACTTTTTAATCATAATTTTGGCAGTTTATCTTGTGTATTTTTGTTCATAATATTGAACATCAATTTTTTTTTTTTTTTTTTTTTTGTATTGAACATCAATTTTACTTTATTCATCTTTGAATCTGCATAATATATTATTCATTTCTTCAATATATTTTCGAATCTCCATAATTTACTTTTTACCTTTTACCTGTCTACTATATTTTTATTTTATAAAATATTATATATAACTCTTAGAATATCATCCCTTATATCTTGCTGGACCTCTAAAATAACATCTTATTCTTCATGGCCATAATCCTGTAGGCCTTCCTCAGCCCTCTTTATCTTTTTCAAGGAATCATGGGAGCCGTGGCTAATAGAAATTATAGAAGCTAAATGGGAAAAGGGTGGTAAAATTGGCATAAAGCCTAAAAAATGATTCATTCAGATTGATTGATTTGATGCCAATAAGAGGCAGGCACCTTCATCCTTAAATCATTAGTTGAGGAAGAACCCCACATTCACTTAAATTACCATTTATGGAAACGGTAATTAATTGAGTATTGTAAGAGTAGAAGAAGAAGAAGATATCAAGAAGACACAAAAGATAGAAGAAGATATCAAATATATACCCCCTCACAAAATGTAAATTATAAGAGTATTGTAAGAATATTATTATTTGCAATGTAATTTTTATAAGAATATTATTGCACCTAACTTAACTTTTTCCCCTTACAATAGGTAATAAATGAAAAATAAATTATCAATTAATTACTAGTTACTACTAAATAAAACAAGATTTGCATGATTTAGTGATGTATAAATATTTTTAATACTTAATATTTACATGCATGTTCCACTAATCAGGCACGGAGCTTTATCGGAAATGTTGGGGGGCCAAATTTTTTTCTCACCATGAATTAACCTTGCATAAAAATTTTGGAAGGGTCAAATACGTAAAACTACATATATTTCGGAAAAAATTCACTATAATAATAGTGATATATACTACTTTGTTCAAAATTTTGGGGAGGACATGATCCCCTCCGGTCCTTATTAAACTTCAACCCTGATACTAATATAAAAAAAAATGAGACTGGAAATCTGGGCTAAATTCTATAAACCTAATTCACCTCATCTTGACACATGCCATTCTAGATTCTTTACATGCATCCTCCTTGTGAATCATCCATTGATCGTTTATTTCATGCATAATAAATGAAACGCATTGTGAAGAGTGCCAATGGAATCGAGAACTTGATTCAGAAATAATTAAGGCGATAGAAAGAGGGAAAAGATAAGGGGAGAGGAAATTTTATGTGGGATTCCAATCGAATAATGATAAGAGGGACATAAAGGGATACGATCAAGGGCTTTTTTAAAAGTTTTTCGTCTTTCTCTTTTTTCTTGCAATTTTTTTGGATTCTATGGCTTTTGAGAAAGGTGGTAGAGTGGGGACTGAGATCATGAGAGCTTTGAGTAATAGTATTCTTTTTTTCTCCTTTGTGGGGCGGCTGAAACGACTGGACACGTCCGTTTTGAGCGTCCCATCGATTCTCAAAAGAAGAAGGAGAAGATGATGAGAAGATAAGTGCGACAACACAGAGAGAGATAATTAATGGTAGCTAGAGAGAGAGACTAGAGAGAGGAGGGATTGTCGTTCTTGCTTGGAAATGGAACTTGAACTACCCCAGTAAGTTTCTGAATGGGGTTTTGAATCATAATCGTCGTTGATTTTGTGAGTGCATGGTTTGTGTTTAGAATACATATAACGAGTCACTAAAAGTCCCTACATTATGACCAGGATGGCATCTTTATAGGGATTTATTTTTGGTATGACGATGTATTTTATTAGAACTCTTGTATGAATATATTTGTTGAATCATTAAGCACTGAAGATATTTGTTTGGCCTTACTATCTAAATGTCAATATTCGCTTTTCATAGCTTTAATATTTTCTTATTGAATAGGATCTATATTATTATTGTTTGCTACATAGGCAACATGTCCACTAATGAGAGCTAGATCACAATCCAATACTTTTGCCCCCACAAATGATTAAGAGGTCAAGTTGAGGTGTCAATGTATCAGTTTGGGTCGGATTCAGATAGTATCCACGTGCGAATCGAATTCAATTTAAATTCAAAAAATATCTGAATACAAATCTAAATATATTAAGAAAATAAAGATTCATATGCAAATCTAAATTCATTAACGAAACGGGTTTGAAATCGGATTTTGGATCATGTCATCAAGTTTGTTTTTTCGCAACAAGACCGTAGGCATTTTATTAATATCCGAAACGCCCGAGATCGCAAAGTACAATAAAAAATATAAAAATAACATATTTGAATAAAAATCTTAATACAAGACTAAATGGTACAAACACATCTCTAAATTGAAATGAACATCAAGGAGAACCTATTTAGAATGAAAAATTAGGTAGAATTACCGTCTGAATATAAAATCCCCGTAATTCGAGATAATTTGTCAAATAATCAACCTTCATTTTGCTTTTTTGCTATGTATTAAAAAGTCGGATCTTTTCTCTGTCTCTTCCATAATATGCAATATTTGACTTAAGTGATATAGACTATGCGAGATGTGGTACACCAGATTTCAGAAATTAAATTGATATCAACTCCGATGTAATGAAAGTAGCGGTGTAAGGAACGAAAAGTCGATGGGTCTCCACACCCACCACCGTTTCAAGTCAAAAGAAAACTATAAACAAGTAAATCTCATAAGTTACGCGATTTTTTGCCCATTTTTTGTTACGAAACATTCACTCTAATTAATTTCTTACATATATCTCATAAAAATATGTGATTTCTTGTCCATTTTTTTCGTGTATATATATATATATATATATATATATATATATATATATATATAAATTGTCGGATTCAATTCAGATTTCGAATTCGAATTTTCCAAGATCCAAATACAAATCCATTAAACTAACAGATCTTTTCAAAAATCCAAATGCAAATCTATATTATTATCGGAGATATTTTTTCGATCCGCATGCGAATCCGTTCATTTGGATTCAGATCAGATTATCGGATTATGGACATCCGTTGACACTCCTAGATCAAAGTATAAAAGTTCACACATATTGCCAGTGGGGCAATAATAGTCAACTGTCAACGCCTCTTTTTAGGATGAGTCACATAGCCACATAGGTCCTCATCTTTTCTTCACATTGTAATATCAAGTCTTTATACTGTAATCCACATTTTTTTTCCCGAAAGATGGTCCGAGGTGACATTTTATTTTTTTTATTTAATGAATTTCATTTGAAAAAGATGTATCCATATACTTTCTCTTTATAAACATATCACTTTCAATTTAGATAATTATAAATCGTTTATCAGTAAATGCAATTTTGTTTATCACCTGGAAGAAAAGAACACATTATTAATAGTTATTAATCCTAAGTATTTTGGTGAAACAAAAGAGCTCCACATCACTCTTTTAATCTCCACCATCGGATCTAAGTTTGATCAGTTATATCATATCGTATATCCATACCAGTATCGAATACTGGATACCGTGTCGGACACGTCGTGTGGCGTATACTAATATTTTATTAATAGTTATTATTAATAAATTATAATTCTAAAAAAAATTCTCTCATCTTAAAAGGCAACATAAGCTTTTGATATTTATATTAGATTAGATAATTTAAAGATTAAGATTTAGCCATGTGTCATCTAAGGGACAAAAGTTTCTCCAAAAAGAATTCAAAATTCAACCTAGGTACATGTATGGGCATAAACGGGCAAAATATTATCTGATCAAAATTGTCCTTACCTGGCCCGTATCTGTATCCGCAAAAAAAATTATATCCGAAACAAAATTGTCTGTATCTATCTATATATATATATATATATATATATATATATATATATATATATATATATATACATTTGGCTCATGTATCCGGATAATATTTTTATATGTATAATATATGCTTTCAGATATTTCACTATATATAGAGTATAAATACTTATACAGATACATGTATGTATTTTGGTTTTATATCATATTCGGATACGGATATTATCCAATATTCATGTTAATATTTTGAACATATAAATGTGTAAACATGAAGAATATTATCCGACAACGCGTACCCATATCCGATAAATTCGTATCCAATTCAAATTATTCTTATACGGTTGGATATTGATACAGATTGAGATAGTTTTATTCGGATACGGATATAAATTTGGTTATCAATTTGGTTCTCAGATACATATACAAATAATATTTAAATCGATATATTTGTTATTCGGATAATATTCGTTTTCAGATATTTCACTCCTTATAGATATAAATATGAATATATAAACACATACATGTATGGATATTTTAATATCCATATCCATATCCATATTAATATATTGTTTCTAATTCTTTTAATTTTTGTAGAAGTTGTTATAATTTATTAACGTTGTTGTCACAAATAATTACGTGTTTAGAAAAATAATACGGACATGTGTTCGTTTAAATATCTCAAATTAATCGGTATTTGTATTAGTATCCAACAACATCCAAAATTGTATCCGTATATTTATAAATACCTGAACTGAATTCATATCTAAAGCCATATGCATCGTTAATATTTTGGATTTTTGTCGCCAATTTAGTATCCAAGCTGTAAATATTTGGGACAGTTTTACTATTTTTCAGTAAATTATTATTACGTTATAAATTAATACTAATTTCTATTACATTTCAATAAAAATATTGTTATTACTTAAATTATGTTTAAATTATTTTTTAAGTAATATTATATAAATTTCGCGCTATCAATTCATGAATAAATGAGGCCCAAACATTTAACTTTTGGTCTTTCTACATATGGCCCAAAATTATATACTCATTAAGATAGACAGAAACATTCGCTTATCAGTAAAAATTCAATTTTATTTAATACGGATACATGTGATAATATCCATATATTCAGCCCAAACATATAACTTTTTGTCTTTTTAAATACGTCCCAAAATTATATAGTCATTAATTAATAATAAATACTTGTTTATCAGTAAACATATCACTAGTTACGGTGTATGGTGTATGGTGTATGGTGAACCTATTCCATCTTCCTTTCTATCCCCTTGCCCGAAAACACGATTCGATCTCAGATCCCTCCGACGATCTCCATCTCCATCTCCATCTCTCTCCGGCGAACAGATTTCCAGCGCAACTCTTGAGAGTGAACGATGTCTGGGTGGATCTCGTCTAAGATCAAAGCAGCTGAAAGTCTGCTCCAACAGGTATTTCTCCATTTTTTTCAAGGTGTTGTTTGATTGTTATTGTTAATTATACTCTAATTCTAATTCATCCAAACGAGCCAAATAAAAACTGCACGAGGAAAGAAAAATACTTACTGAACCTGTTTCCGCACAAATTAACTAATTTATTAATTTGCTTTTATTTATTTGTTTGTTTATTTTTCATTTCTTTTCCTCAATTTGAATTTTGCAGAAACTATTTGTATCATGAATTGCAGAAAAAATCATCAATTCTCAAAGAAATCATTATATCCTAAATATCACTGTATAAACTTAAGCAATTCAATCTAATACTTTTTCTAATTTTTTAAATAATTCAAACCAGATTGATCAACAAGCCGCTGAATCCTTAGGCAAATCCGACCGTCTCAATTCCCCTTCCGATCTCTCTTCCAATATACCATTTTCTCAAACCAATACACCTTTTTCTCAAACCAGCACACCGTTTCCTCAAAATGACGTTTCAGAACCCATCAGAGAACCGAACCCTAAAACCATTAATCTCCCTAAGAAAAAACCCTCTTTTTCCCAATTACCGCCTCAAAAGCCTCTAATCGGTACCGGTACCAGTTCAGTTTCTCTCTCTAGAAACGAAACCCTAGATGCTGACTGGACCGAACTTCTCAACTCCCCTCCAAAACCGATAAAAAAGAATAATATAACATCACCTAGCGTGTTTAAGAGAGAGAAAGAAACGCAAATTGAACCGAATAAATCAAAGGATGGAAAAAAGGAATTAAATTATTATGAGAGTGAGAGTGGATCAGACTCGGATTCCGATGACTCATCATATGATTCGGAAGAAGAGAGAGAGAGGGCTAGAAAGGCGATCGAGGAGAGAGAAGAGCTTGTCGAGAGGCTGAGGAGAGAGAAAGAGAGCTTGGAGAGGATTCTTCTAGAGAGAGAAAAGGAACAAGTTCAATTGGTATGTTTGTTTGTTCGTTCGTTTGTTTCCCTCTCCTCATGGTTCTTGAAATAAAATTGTTTTTTATTTTATTTATTTTTTTGGGTTATTTTAGGTGAGAGAATTGCAAGTAAATACAAGCGAAGCAATAGAAGCTGGTGAAATGGAAAAGAAAAAGCATAACAGTACAAGAATCGAAGCTCTTGCTCGTGTCGCTCAATTAGAAGTACTTTTTTTTTAAATTAATTTCATTAATTTTATTTTCCTTCATTTATTTTATACCCTTCCTAAAAATTGAATTATTATTTATTAAATATACCCTTGCTAATCCTAAAAAATACCAAATTTATTCCACAAAAAACGAAAAATGTGTTAAATATATCATCCAAAAACACGAAATGTCAAATTTAATCTTTTGAAACGTGAATGCATTAGGATAATTTGATATATTTTGAGTTTTGGATGGGCGAATTTGATATTTAGAAATGTCTTTTTTTGGTTGTTTTATTTTGTTTTTAGGGTGTAAATGCAGAACTTTCAAAAGTGCTTGCAACAACTCAATGGAATCTTGAATTAGAGGTAAATTTTATATGTTTCAGTATGTAATGATTTTTTTCCATATTATTATTAAAGCGATCTAATTAATAATGCTTGCTGTGTTACTTTATTTATCTTTTTTTTTATTTTTTTTTCTCAACAAAGGCTAATAGAGTGGCAGAACTTAGAGAACAAATTGATTTTAAGGAAGCTGCAAGAAAAGGCAAATACTAAATCAATTACTTTAAATCAGTATCCTTTTCATAGTTATTTAATTTAATTTATTGATTGATTGAGATGATATTATATAAAATTTATTTCGGTGCAGAGTATAGAAGAAAAATGAACAAGATACAGAGCAGCACTGCTTTGGGAGATGAGGTAATTAAATAATTATTAATTCCCAAAATTTCAAGTTTATAATTTTAATTTATACGTGAATGAAAATAATTCGTAATTTTTTAATGCAGATAAAATCTTTGAACAGATTTAAGCTTGAAATATTCGACGCCGAATACTCATTCATATCTGACAAAATTACAAAACTCAAAGATAAAGTGAGCATCTCTATTATTACTTTTTTTTTTTAATTTCATTCTTCGGAATTAATTTAAATTCTTTTTTTTGGAAGGCGAAAAATATTGAAGAAAATATAAAAATAGTGAGAAACGAAATGGAGAGCCATTCTGAACTGGAGACAGAACTGGAGAAGAGACTCGACCAATTAAGTGATCGATTAATTCAAAAACAAATGCAGGTTTATTTTCATTTATACCCCTCAAAAACATCAAAATTTCAATTATACCCCTGTAAAAATGAAAAATATCACATATTCCCCATTAAAATGCATAAACCACCCAACTTTATGCCTCATTCTTGTATTGACAAAAAAAAATATAAAACACAAGGTTAGTTACTAATTTTTTCTTCCAATTTAATTTTAGTTTAGTTTCTTTTATATACTCGATATCTTTTGTAATGAAATATTTAAACAAACTTAATTTTCTGAAAATTTCTGTTTAGGTCGAATCTCTCTCTTCTGAAAAGGCAACACTTCTTCTCCGAATCGAGGTCCAAAATTAACTCTAATATACATTTTTAAACCAACAAAAAATAGAAAATACCACTATTTTTACATCCATATTTATTTCCAGATGATCTCAAGATTTCTAGACAATTCAACTCAAACCGATTCTCAATTCGACATAGAATCATTAACAACACACAAACCGAGGCAGGAAAGACAAACAACTGGACGCCTCCAGTTCAGCTCTGTAATTCGCCAGCTGGACTCTCTTTTTTCAGCCGGTTTAATTTTCCTCAGAAGAAACCCTAAATTTCAAATTCTGGCGGTTTTGTACCTTTTTTGCCTGCATTTTTGGGTTCTGTATATATTTATGGACGATAGTAGAGTTTCTGAAGGAGAGGATGTGATTTCTCTTGCGACGATTAACAGGACTGTTGGTTGATAGTTTTTGTTTTGTTACTTTTTTTATTGGTTTTGTTTGGTGTTTGTGAATTGTGATTATTCTTTACAGAAATGTGATTTGAGTTGATTATGGATGTCTGAGAAATCTCTAGAGGTCTGATATATCATGTTTGGTGTTGATATACTTTTTAGATCTAGGGCGAAATCGCCGGTAGAGATGCTTAAGAACTGCTTACAAACGGAAAATTCAAAAGAATTGAGCATAAAGCAGTGATGAATTCAGAAAAAAAAAGATTTTCTATAGCAGCATTTCATAGTCCAAATTTAGATGCCATGACTGGCCCTTAACTGAGCTTCTTAGAAACGAAGATGAGATTTATAAAACTTTTTAGATCACCAAAATTTCATGAGGCTTCTTGGACCGAATGAGATTAGCGAACTTTTAATATGATGTATATTTCTACAAAGTCTATAACCTTTGTTTTTTGGCATGAAAATCCTCTTTTTCATTTTGCTGGATCTATCTAAATGTTTTCAATCTTCTTTGTTGGTAATGAATTTAGTGTGTACCCTAGGTTTTTTTGGGAAATTTTTCTCCTTCAAAAACCTTCTATCTTTTTAAATTTCTTCAAGACCCCCTAACATTTTTGAATATTAACAAAACTCTCTCTTATTTAATTATATTTTTAAAAAATCACCATTTTACCCCTCCCATTTTTAAATTAGCTAGGTCTTATCTTATCAAACTAAGGAATCCCGAATTCCGAAGACGACGGTGCACTAACTAGTTGCATAATTAAGTCTCCACTTTGCATGTGAAATAAGAATAAACTAGTTCAACTTCAAGTTTCTAATTTTCTATACACAACAGGTCTTATTAACAATTAAGAATCCGGTTTGGAAGTCCACGGTGCAATAACTAACTGTATAATTCAAGCTCTCATTTCCATGTGAAATATATTATATAGTAAACCAGGTCAATGTATTAAAGTTGAGATATTAAAAAAATTTCTTTTTCTAAACTCTATTCTGTATCAGTCGACCTCTACACATATTGAGCTTATTTGTAATCTTAAATAAACTTGTTAACATAACAAAATAGTGCCCATCAATTTTCGAATTTTTTTGAATAGTAGCACTATTTTGAAGAATAATTAATCAGATAGCATGATTTTCAAAATATTTGGGTAAGTAGCACTTCCGCCAGATCTTCTGGCGGAACTTAAGTAGTTCCGCCAGAGGGTCTGGCGGAACTAGAGAATTTTTTTTTTTGCTAATCTCGGCCATTTGGCACCCTTAAACAGCCTTAATTAATGAAAAACCGCCACTGGGTCTGGCGGAACTAGATAAAATTTATTTTTGGCCCAATTTAGACGGTGAAATTGGCCCAAAAATGACGAAAATATAGGTTCCGCCAGAGCCTCTGGCGGAACTAGACCATTTTTCCAACTTACAATCTGACCCAAAAAGTCCAAAAAAATGGTCTAGTTCTGCCAGTGGGTTTGGCGGAACTAGACCATTTTCCTAACTTACAATTTGACCCAAAAAAATTTCAAAATTTAGGGTTTAGTAACGGTTTTTAATAAAAAACCGATACTAAATATTAGTACTGTATCGGTTTTTATCAAAGAACCGATACTAAATCGGGAATTTTTTTTTCATTTAGTAACGATTTTTATAAAATAACCGTTACTAAATCTGACACTTAGTAACGGTTCTTCCGTAAAAACCGTTACTAAATAAGCAGTTAGTAACGGTGCTTCCATAAAAACCGTTACTAAGTGGAAAATGCGGCAAATTTTTTTTCAACTTAGTAACGGTTTTTATGGAAGAACCGTTACTAACTGCTTTTTTAGTAACGGTGTTTAGGAAATAACCGTTACTAAGTGTTAGATTTAGTAACAGTTATTTTATAAAAATCGTTACTAAATGAAAAAAAAATTCCCGATTTAGTATCGGTTCTTTGATAAAAACCGATACAGTACTAATATTTAGTATCGGTTTTTTATTAAAAACCGTTACTAAACCCTAAATTTTGAAATTTTTTTGGGTCAGATTGTAAGTTGGGAAAATGGTCTAGTTCCGCCAGATCCACTGGCGGAACTAGACTATTTTTTTGGACTTTTTGGGTCAGATTGTAAGTTGGGAAAATGGTCTAGTTCCGCCAGACCCACTGGCGGAACTACTTCAGTTCTGCCAAAAGGTCTGGCGGAAGTACTACCTACCCAAATATTTTGAAAATCATGCTATCTGATTAATTATTCTTCAAAATAGTGCTACTATTCAAACAAATTCTCAATTTCCTCATAAATTATGTGGGGAGAGCACAGAGCGAATTGATGAGAGCGCTGCGTCATTTAATGTGCTAATGTGGCATTTTCTTTGGCTGTAACCATCGTGATTCTGTGCCACGACTCATTTTTGTAGAAACCCTCATACTTGAGGATACTAATTTCCTACTCTGGTGCTGACAATGACGTATAGAAAATTGAAAATTCTCAGCCTTAAATGTCACTATAATATGATGACTTGTATAGAATAGTAGTTGTGTGTACCATACAATTATGTACAATAGCAATAATAACTATTTGAATTGAAAATTCTCAGCCTTAGTTTTCACTAATAATATGATGAATTTTATAGAATAGTAATTGTGTACCATCCAATTATGCACAATAGCAATAGTAACTATTTAGAATAGTAACTATATTATATATATATATATATATAGAAAAAGATATGTTAGAGAGAAAAACAACGTGTGTCACCGTTAAGGTAAAGATTATCTAATGACTCTTTAATCACTTCTTATTATCTCTATATATAGTGTTGAAATCTAAGAATAAGATGCAATCAATACAAAACATCAAAATTCAGCTGTATCTTTTATTTTTCTCTTCAGCACAAAAATCCCAATTAACACAAGGGTGAAAATGGCATCAAATGGGGAAGAGCCAGTTAACGTTGAATCTCTTCAAGTTGAGAGTGTAAAAGCCCTAGCATCACAATTCAGTGATCAGTATGAAGTACCGGTAAGATACATCAGGCCAGAGTTTGACATGGGTGAGGTCGTCACAAAAACGAGTTCTGAGCTGCCAATTATTGATCTTAAGAAATTACAAGATCCACGGTTCAGCAAGGAGGAGATCACTAAACTTGGGTCTGCTTGTGGACAGTGGGGCTTCTTTCAGGTTCAAATCACAATTTAACTCACATTTGTAAATAGTTGAGAGCTCCAAATAGTAATTGAGATCAAAATATTTCTTTATGATATGTAGCTAATAAACCACGGAGTTGATAAAGAGATCATCAACAACATGAAAAGCAACATCAGGCAGTTTTTTATGTTGCCCTTGGAGCAAAAGAAAGCTGTTGCAATTGCATCGAACGACATCGAAGGTTTCGGCCAACACTTTGTTGTGTCTAATGACCAGAAGCTAGATTGGGCCGATTTATTTTTCGTCAATACTCAACCAGTCGAGAGAAGAAACATGAAGTTTTGGCCTACCAACCCCCCTACATTCAGGTACTACTCTCAAGTTTTGCATAAGCCATTTTAGCCTTTCAACTGTAACAACAAAATTACAAAAATATATTACTCAATGTTAATTGTCTTTTTGTACATATAGAACACTCCTAAAGGAACAAGGAGTGCAAATGCCTGGCTGTGCACTATCAGCTTGTAACAAAATATTTTTATTTCTTTCAATGAAAAATGAAACTCTCTAGTAGGCAATCGCATGCTCGAGCTTCAAAAAAATTGTCTTTTTGTAATATAGTTTTGTCCATAAAACAAAAAATTACACAAAGCCAGCTAGTATGCTGGTCGATTCGTTGACTTCAAAGTTCTCTTTACATGTGATTATTTACTTACGATACCAAGAGAACAGAAAATCTCGTCAAACCATTATTTTACATACCTTCACTTAATAGATTACTAATTATATACTAAAATAATCCAGGGACGCACTCGACAAATACTCATCTGAGCTCGAGAAACTGGCGAAATATCTTCTTAAATTCATGGCTAAAGATCTAGGGATCGAAACAGAAGTGTTATTTAGTGCTTTTAAGGAACACCCACAATGCATGAGGATGAATTGTTATCCACCATGCCCACAAGCCGAAAAGGTTTTAGGTCTTTCAGCACATACTGACGGTGCTGCCATGACTCTACTTCTCCAAGTAGATGAAGTGCAAGGCTTGCAAATTAGGCAAGACGGCAAATGGCTATCTGTTGAAGCCCTTCCTGGAGCTTTTGTTGTCAACATTGGTGATGCATTTGAGGTAATGTTGAAAGTCAGGACAATCCAAAGGAATGAATTAACCTATCATGATTACAACTTAATTTGCAAAGAAAAATGTCAATATAATACAACCTATGCTGCTAAATTCTTTGAATCTCAAAAAAAAAAATTCTAGAAGGTATTCCAACTGGTATGGGAGTCTATAAATTTCCTATTCTCATTTTTTTACTTCAGAGATAATGATGAAAAGTAGAGGTGAAAAGGGCAAACAGGATCAGGTTCAAATTTATTTCAAAAGACCTGAGGTTTACTTTAAAAGTTGGTCAAAATTTAGTTTAGATGTTTCATATTATTTGGATATTTCCTGATCATATTTTGCCACTGTACTTAATGAATGTTATTAGTACGTACGAGGCTTGAGTGAATTTACTAGAGGGGGGGAGGGGGTTTACTAATTAATATTGTACAAAATTTTTTTTGGAGTCAAATATATAAAATTACATATATTTTAAAAAAAAACTAAAACACTAATGGTATATACTACTCCGTCAAAATATTAGAAAGATCATAACCCCTCTGGTCTCTATTAAACTACATCACTGATTATTAGAATGCCTAGTTTACATTTAATGTATCATATGTTAGTGTGAGAAACCGAAAGAAATAAAAATTATTTTCTAATTAAGATCTGAAATTATTTATGCAGATGTTTTCTAATGGAAAATACAAAAGCATTGAACACAGGGCTGTAGTAAATGCAGCTAAAGAGCGAATCTCAATAGCTACATTCAGTACGGCACCTTATTCCGGCATGGTTGGCCCTCTTCCTGAGGTTGTCAAAGGAGGCAAGGAGAATTACAAGACAATGAATTATTTAGAATACTTTAGAGGCTATTTATCTGCAAAACTAGAAGGAAGAAGCTATTTAGAGACTATGAGGCTGAGTAATTGACTTGCGGTACACATGTTTTATGCAAGTACAACTTACTAATAGCCATCCAACACGTTGTTTGTATGACTTGTTTTTCAAAATAGCCTTGGATCAAAATGAATTACAAAAATGATTACGGGATGTTGTAGATTGTATAAATAACATTTTCAAATTATGAGAGTTCGAAATTATTTGTTTAATTCTATTTTGAACTCTCGAAATTTGAAAATGACTTTTACAATTTCTTCACTTTATCTCATAATTGAAAATATGGAGAAAAAAGTAAAACCTATTTTCAAACTTTGGGGATGTGAAACAAAAAGTAACTACGGAGCTCCCATTAAAGTTAGAAAACATTATTTATATAAATCAAATCATAAAATTGCTTGTGCAAATTCACAGTTGTACTATCAGAATCACGTAAGTTTTTATGTCTAATATTATAATAACTCAGATTTGGGCCGCTTTGTTTCTTTTGTGCCTCCATTTTTGTGTCTTGTGTACATTCATGAATGATAGTAGAGTTTCTGAAGGGGAGGATGTGATTTCTCTTGCGGCGATTAATAAATAATAGGACTGTTGGTTGATATTTTTTTTACTTTTTTTTTCTTTTTTGGTGTTTATGAATTGTGATTATTCTTTACATCAGAAATGTGATTTAGTTGAATATGGATGTTTGAAAAATCTACAGAGGTCTGATATATTGTCTTTGGTGTTGATATGCTTGTTTCTGAATTTGCTTTACTTTTTTTTAGTTATATGCTCAGTGCTCTTAAGAAGTCAGAAAATAAATTATGTATCTAATTAACGTCATTATTCAGGAAAAATACATTTTATGTTGCTAATAAATATTATTGAGTGTCAATATACTAGGGATCCCTTGTTATTATCCTTATCACGCCTTTAAAACTACTGAAAAATATCAGAGAATTAAAAAAAAAAGAAAAAAAAGATAGGCTTAGTGCATGTTAACATTTTTTTACAATATGTAGACAAAGATTGATTATGGATTTTCCATCAAATCTGTCACATGCATTTATCTTGCAATAAAAAAAGAAAAATAAAAAAAAATTCTGCTGAGAAAATATGTGCCCAAATTACCAGTAAAAGTGCAGAAACAGACAAAAAAGGGAATGAAGTGTACTTATTTCCCATCCCAATTACTTCAATGTTAAAGCATATAAGTTAATACATTTAAAGTATCAGACTGTCAAGTTAATGAAAAAATATATATATAATCACAACACATCACATCAAGAATTGTAAACTTTATATACTATCAATTAAATGATTAGAGTCATTTCATCTAATCTATAGTCTATACATTCATCTATATCTAACAATTAAAGAATCTTTTTCTTTTCCAGCAATCTTCAGCCCCAAAATCCAGTACTGTATAGATATCAGTATGTTTCTATAATATTCTATATTTCCATCTAAACTAACTAAACTATACTCAACTACTACAACAACTATTTCCCATTTTACTCAAGTCCAAACACAACTCCCTCATAATCATACGGAACCCCATGAAAATAAAACCTCTTCAGTCTCAAAAACACACTCAACGTCAAATGACTATCAGAGCCGGCCAAGTGAGAATTCCCATACCTTTGTAAACCGAGCGTGTAACCGAGCCGATCCAGCCCGCCGTATAAACCCTCGCAATATTTAATCAGGTGTTTGACGTCGAAAAGTACTGGGAAGAACTTCCTAATTAGGGTTTTGAACTCGATTAGGGTTTGGGGCAAGGGTTGTTTGTCTTTCAGGATTGAGAGGAGGTAGGCTAAGTCGTATGAGCTGTGGAAGGTTATCCAGTGCACTGAGCGGTTTTGGATTAGGCCAGATGAGAATAAGAGCTCGGCGAAACGGACCGCTGATACGCCATGTGTCAGGTTCCTATTGGTCGATCAGAAGATTGTGTTATGCTGTGGAATTTGAATAATGGGATTGTTGTGTATTTTATCCCAATTTGATTTGATTTTGGTTGTTTGATTGATTAATTGGGGACGAATTGGGAGATGGATTGATGCTTGGACATCTAGAATTGCGAATAAATTCAATGAAAAGGTTGAAAAATTATGAAATACTCAGCAATTACTAATACAATTAGGGGTAGAAATTGATTTTAATACCTTTGAAAATCAATGCCGCTATTCCTGAGAAGATCAATCGAATCCTCCGCATGAGGGTGACAATCCGGATCAAACTCGCAGAAATTGAACTGCCAGATTGAATTCCCCAGCGGCAAATTCCCCTCCTCGTCGGAAAAGGTCAGCCCCAACTGGATCAGATGCATCACATCAGCGTTCGCCTTGATCGACTTGTACTTAGACTCGGACTCGGCGAGCGAGGTGAGGACGGCGCCGGGGAACTCCGTGTCCATCGCCACGTAGGGATATTCGTCAATTATGGAGGAGATGAGGGCGAATTCCTCGTCGAGATTCTCCTTCCAGACCTCACGGATCTCCAATGGCCCCATTAGAGGTTTGATGGAGTGATGGAGTGGAGGGAGGGAAACTGAAGGAGACGCGAGAGTTTGATTTCATGATGGGTTTCGGATGTAAGAATCCGATTCGGATGAGAAATAGAATAGGGAGACTTGTATTGTATAATTGTGTTGCATTGTTTCGATAGCGGGTTTGGATGGGGATCCGATTATTTTTTGATCAAGTTTTGTTTTGGGGTGATTTAATCTTATAATAAAATAGATATACAATATGATAAAATTGGATCCGACCACCGCGGTAGATTACTGGATGTGGATTAGACAAGTTAATTGGATCTGAATCCGGATCCGTAGTTAGTTTGAATAAGGTTAGTCAGTTCATCATCATTCATCAGTTGTGGAATTATTTTCAGTTTTTGTTTTGTTTTGTTTGTGAGAGAGATGGGATGATGGCGTGCTGTATAGGGCACTGCTTGAGTTTGAATGTTATATTTGTGGCTGTGCAATCTGTATAGCAAAGTTCTGAAAAATATCATTAAACCCCTTCGGATATGGGAATATCATTACCCTACAAAGTGTAGGAAAAATATTGTGTATTTCCCTAAAAAGATAATAAATATTTTCCAACTTTCATTACTTTAAGTGAGGAGGGGTAGTATAGGAAAAAGGATTGAAAATAGGGGTTAGTATTTATGATATTTCTCCTGTTTTCTAAGGATAGTTTATATTTGTGATATATCTCAGAAAAAAAAGAGGGCTCTATATAAGATTAATTTTTAGTTTTTTAGAGGAAACATTTGACTTTATTTTGAAAAAGAATAGGAACTGTACTTTGGATCTTTTACTAGTTATTTTTTCAAATATAAAGAATGTTTTTTTTAATCATTCAAGGATCATGAGAGTAAGTGATAATATTGAGTACTAAAAAAATATTTAATTTATACAATCAATTAATATATTTCATGTTCACAATTATTAAATTTATAACATGATATGTCTTAAAATTCAACATCGAAATAAACATACTAGTTTGGGTTAGTCCAAATAAATAAAGCATAATGCCAAATTAGATAAATTTAGAAAAATATATATTTTTTGTATTCTCAAAATCATAAACTAACTACTATTTTAACCAAGAACGGAGCTTAGTAAGAACTGAGTAGTAATATATATTAGTAGTGCTTTAATGATTTTTTTTTGACTGAGTAGTATATATTAGTAGTGCTTTAATGAAAAAAATTTGAAATACATGTATTTCTATGCATTTAGCCTCCCCAAAAATTTTATACAGTGTTAATCAGTAGGGAGAAATTTTTTCGGTCCCCCCCCCCCAGTACATTCACTCAAGCTCCGTACCTGATTTTAACTTCAAATCCAAATAACCTTTGCTTTGTACATTTTTTTTCGATGAAAAGCTCGTAGGCTGATTATATATTTACAGCCGCCCTAACAAAATTTTGGCAACACAACCCTAAAAAATAAAAAAAAAATCATCAAATGATCACAACAAACTCACCGGCCACAAACCCCAAAACTTTCAAATATACATAAGCCCCAAAACACAACAACCTCGAACACAAACCACCAACCAACAAAACCCTAAACTACCGTCAAATTTACATGAACCCCAAAATACAACAAATTTACAATAATCCCCAAAATTTGAACAAGCTCATAGTTTTACTAACTTCTATACGAAGAAATAAAATCCGGGATTAGATTAAAGTATTTGCACATTTTTATTTTTATTTGGTAAAATATAAAGAAGCTATTAAAATAGCATAAGTTTATGTTTACTCCTAGTAAATATCAATATTTCACCGCTATGGAAGTGAAGGGTAAACTGAACATGAGTTCTTATACACTGACCCAAAATTCTATCATCCATGAGCAGTACGGAAGGCTTCTCATGTCAAACAGTACCAAATCCTGTATTCAACCAACGACAAAGAACAGTGAAGAGACATGGGAGAAAAAGGGACCAAAACAAAAGTAAAGTAAAAGAAAGCCGCATCAAAATTCACACTGCATTATAAAACGCCCGGACCAGTACTATCTCATCATCACTTCCACTTCCAGCTACTAAACTAAACTCCATAAAAACTCCATCACATGCTCTCACCTTTTCCGATGCGACTCCTTCCATTCTTCCATTCTCCTTCTTCAATCCAACGAAAAGTGGAAAAGAAAAACTGATTTTGGGTTGAGATTCTTTCTCTGCTGTTGTGGACATGGTCAAGTTGGATAGAGCGGCGGCGGCATTTCGCCGGAAGCTTTTGGAGGTTCTGATGTGCGGTGGCAGAGGAGTCAATGCGCGCCAAAAGAGGAGTCAGACGAAGTGCGAGATTATGGAACCGAAAGTGAAGTCTGAGAGGCTTGTGGAGCTGATGATGGCTGCAGAGGAGGAAGAGGAGGATTGTGAATTTGATGTGGTGGATGGAGCCGAGGAGATTGCCGGAGTTGATACGGTGGTGCATTGCGACGGAAATGAAGTTCGGAGGAGAGAGAAAGAGGAGGAGACAAGACGGGAGCTGGAAGTTTTCAAGGAGTTTCAGAGAGCTGATCGGGTGCTTCTCTCTGACGGAAATGGAGATCGCTGGAGAGAGGCGGCTCCAGCGGAGATTGCCGGAGTTGATACGGTGATGCATTGTGAGGGAAATGAAGATCAGAGAAGAGTGGAAGAGGAGGAGGAGACGAGGCGGAAGGTGGAAGTTTTCGAGGAGTTTCAGAGAGTTGCTTCGGAGCTTCACTCCGACAGAAATGCAGATCGCCGGAGCGAGGTGGCGGCAGAGATCCGACGATTGGCGAAAGGCGACGTGGAAGCAAGAGAGACCTTGGCGATGCTTGGAGTGATTCCTCCATTGATTGCAATGCTCGATCCTGAATCGGATCTCAAATCGCAGATTTCAGCACTATACGCCATTCTTAATCTTGGAGTAGGCAATGACATGTAAGCACTTGATAATTAATCTTTAATATTGAGTTCTTAATCTGAATATATCTTTTTAATCTGATAATATTCTATTTTTGACTAGGAACAAAGCGGCGATTGTGAAGGCAGGCGCGATTCACAAAATGCTCGGTCTAAACGCCTCAAATAGCTCCATTTTAGAAGCCAATGTTGCGAATTTCTTAAGCTTAAGTGCTCTGGACTCGAACAAACAAATCATTGGTTCGTCTGGCGTGATCCCTTTCTTACTAACCTCCTTGCGTGAAAACCCTAATTGCAAAATAGATGCAATGCGCGCAATCTTCAACCTCTCTATACTCTCCACGAATTCTACGTATCTCCTAGAATCCAATGTAATGCATGTTTTAATATCAACTATCGGTGACTCAGACGAAATCACAAATCACGCACTAGCAACGATTTCTAATCTCGTTAGTTCGTCGGCTGAGGCTAGAAAAACCCTAAGTGGAGAAAACGACTCGTTTTCCATTTTAATCGACGTACTGAGCTGGACAGACTGTCCATCCTGTCAGGAGAAATCCGCGTATATTCTAATGATCATGGCTCATAAGTCGCGTAACGATCGAGCTGTAATGGCTGAGGCAGGTATAGCGAGCGCTTTATTAGAGCTCACTTTACTCGGCACGCCATTAGCACAAAAAAGAGCGTGTAGGATTCTAGAAATATTACGAGAGAAGAAAGGGAAGGAGATCTCGGCTCCGATGGAGATTCGGGAGGGGAAGGGAAAAGAGAAGGTTTTTGAAGAAGGTGGATTCAACGATGAGAGAAAAGCGGTGAAGCACCTCGTGCGGCAGAGTCTACAGAGTAATTTGAGACGGATCGCGAAAAGAGCGAATTTGCCGGAAGAAATACTGCCGTTGGAACATGGTAAAAAAACGCTCGTCGTTTCTTCTACCTCAAAGAGCTTGACTTTCTAGAAACAGCTCGAGTTTGGTGTCAAGCGAGTTTTACTTTTGATGATAAGTGAAATTTCGGCGCTTGTTAGAACATAAATATGGAGATTATTTATAATTATTGTAGAAAATTAACTAAAGTTTATTGAGGGAATGAGGGGTCATAATTGGTAAATATTATTGTAACAATTTCATTTATTTAATTAATTATTTTCTAGTTAATATGTTGTATTAGATATAGTATTTTTCTGTATTTTTATGTGGAGGAGGCTTTATGAAAAGGGTTTATATACACATCCCCCAACCCACCGTTTACCACTGATAAACGAGACCCACTTATTTTGAATATAAGTGGGACCCGTTTATCAGTGGTAAACGGTGAGTTGGGGGGATGATGAACGGGGGGACATATATACTTTTCCTTATGAAAAGTAAAAGTTCTTATAAGTTATATCCAAGCAATCTTAAATTTAACCCTCCATTTTTTTGGTGCATAACACCTCAAAATTGATTTATTTTGTATAAAATTTACACAGAGTACATATTTAATTAATATTATAAACTACTAGAGAAATAAAATGTTCCGCCAAAATAAAGTCGAAATTTTTTGTGCAAAAAAGTTATATAGATATGTTAATTTAGCAAATAATGTTTTTTGGAGGGTACAATTAGCAAGGTAGATCTAGTGGCGGGACATTGGGCTACGAACGATTGTCGGTGGTCAATAATGGGCAAAGAGATTTGTAGAAAAAGATAACTTGTAACCTTTGTTTGGTGATTATTGTAATAGTTCTCTAATCATCTCCATATAAATTTATCTTTACAATTTTTTTGAGTGGCTAGTGGCATCAGAAGAATTATGTCTCACTCAAGCGTATCATTATTCAGCTTCTATAAAGTATTGTTAAACATTTTTAATGTCATAATTACTAGCTTGGAGTGATGGCATCAAGATAATTTTTAATGATTAGGTATTAATTGCAGTGAGGGGGCCTAAAAGGTCAAGGATTTAAAATATATTTAAGTGGATGGATAGTGGTGTGTTATAAAATATAAGGCATAATTAATATCTTTTGAGCCCCCTATAAACCATCAAAATCATATGCATGCTTCTACAAACTGCTGAGACACATTTATTTACTGGTAATTATTCGAAGAAATGCTTAAATTACTCAAATCTTATTCATCAAAATATAACAAGAAGTTAATTAATGAAGAGTTATTTGAAAATCTTTTTAAAACAAGTGAAGAACAAAGATGATTATATCTTATAAAATGATGATATATGATGAGTTTGAGGTTTAGAGTAAATATGAAATTTTGGAAATTTGCAGGGTTTCAAATGATAATGTAAATATAGATCTAGAATCTCATTGGCTTTGAAGAATTGGGTCAAAACATGAGAGACTTAGATCTAGAATTTGATCGACTCGAGATTCTAAACAGAATTTAATAACAAGGCAACACAGCAGAAACACTGGAGGAGTCCACGTGCTTCCTATCTGTACCGGACCGGTACACGAGACCAAACACACCAACCAAGTCAAGTATAAATGACCCAATTAAAATATATGAATTTTTTTAGAATTTTTTTTTTGTAAAAAATTCTTTTAATAGGTAGAATTTTTTTGCATTTGGAAGGGAATTTAAAGCCTTCTCCAAATTTCTTAAAAATAATTGAACACATGAATTTATTATGTATGTATAAATTATGAGATTAGATGCATATATATATGGAATCACATATACTAGTACTTCCTATAATATGAAGTTCCTTTTACATTTTCTTATTCAAATTTGGGCATATTGCAATGACCTTTTTACAATTTTCTCTAAATTTTTATTTGATTCATCTTTTTGTAATTCAATAAAGAGGTACGAACTAATCAGTTGAATCCAAAAAGCTGTCATTCAAGCTAAAGTGAGTTAATTATAATCATCACTTGACAATTCCAATATAAAGATGGATTGAAAAATCCAGCATTCAAACTAAAGTGAGCTATTAATTACAAATTTATTTGGTTCATTACTTGGCAACATCCAGTATTTAAAGGGTGAAATATCAAATGAATTTGAAAAAAGAAATAAAAAGTTTTTCCAACTAAACATAATGGACTTAGCCAAAAGCTTAACTAGTATTAAAAAATAGAAAATGGATAGCCCTTTATGTAGCTAGATGGCATCATCATGCATTTAATTGGTACCTTGTTTTGTATACGTTTTTTGGTATCTTTTTAATGCTTTTAAATGCCCCGGAAATATAAATCAATATTATATAATCCACAATGACATTTTTTTCTTTTTTGCTATCATTTATGGAGAAGGCTTTCCTGATAGCTGATAGCCATTGTATTATAGCCATAATTGTATTGGTTAGAAAATAGCCATTGTATTATATCTATTAATATATTTTGATGAACTTTAACAAATAAAGAATAACAACTAGTGAAATAAAATATTTAATATTCATAATTGCACATGCTTATAAACTATTTAATAGAATATGTTACTAATGATAATATTTCCACTAGTTTGGTTCTTCGGATTTATTTGGTTTCGATTCCAAGTTTTCAACTCAATGAAGCCCAATTGAAAATAAAAAGGGAAATTATCAGAATGGACTAGGCCAAATCATAACCTTATGGGCTGGGCTGTAAATTATCAGGCTTTTCTGGATCCAAAGCGATAAAACAATTTTAGAAATTTAGAAACCCTCTGAAATTAAAATTAAAATTAAGAAAAATATTTTTCTTATTTTCCTTCTTGTTTTTATTTTAGAGGTTTTCATTTAAAATATTTCTATAAAACAATTTCCTTTTTTTTTCTTTCTTCTTAATTCAAATTTTAAAACTCAGAAGTAAGTCAAGAAAAACTTTTTTTCACTTTATGTCACTTTCTTTAAAACACAGATTAATTAGCACATAATAATAACTGACCAAGTTAACTTGAGATTTTTGAACTCAGAAGTAAGTCAAGAAATACTCTCTTCTTTTAATTTTCTTTTTACTTTTATGTCACTTTCTCTAAAACACAGATTAATTGACCACAAGGGTGGAGACAGGACTTTATCTTGGGGGGGGGGACTCCGCCGGTTCCATGTAATGAATAAACAACATTTTTTATTAACACATTAATTTTTTGAAGAAATAAGGATTGAATCAGCCAATAAATAAACAATTAAATATTTCAGCACATTATAGTTTCTCAAGAAGTATATTATTTACTTATTTAATTTCTCAAATCCAAATGTTATTATTGAAAGATCTAAGTTAATTTTTGGCCACCCCTAATTCCGCCCCAGACTGACCAAGTTATTTGAGGATGTAACGTCGAGGATAAGGAACTTAAGAGGAGGTTTATAAACTTGACATGTGTCAATAATAGACACTTCCCATCTAGTTTGTTCTGGTTAGAAGAGAAGATGAATCACACGCCACAAATGGTATCATGTCAGCCACAAATGATATCATTGCATGAAACAAAAAGCTCCCATATCACCTCACCATCATTCATTAGGAAAATAAATCATTATTTGTGCTTTGTAATGTTTTTAACTTTGAGTCTGTATCATATCCTTTTAGTGAGAGAAATACCGAGAATTTATGACCATTTTTTCGTACTTGTATTCTTTCATAAAAAGCAAAGTTAGAGAGACACATAGAAAAGAATTAAAAAAAACCCAAAAGCTCCAGAGTTTATAAATAGATGTAAACATTGAGTTTGTGCTTTTTTAATATTCTTTTTATGTGTCCATCCAACTTTGTTGTGTTGGATTTCGGATGTGCATAACGCAGCGGAAAATAAAAATTTCGTCCAAAACCAATCCAAGGATCCGTGCGTATCGGTTAAATCAAAGAAATAAATCTTAAAGATACTTTTCAGATTACGCTTAATTCGTAACGTTCAAATCATGCGTGTTGTCCATTCGTCTCTAAACCAGTTACCGTCCTAACCGATTTTACGTCCGTCTAGGCCATCTAGGTTGGATCGTGCGGAAGTCATCTATCGCACACACAATCGGTCTCCACCAAAACTGTTAACAAACTGTTCTAATCTTCTTAGGCCGAATAGATCACAAGCGCCGAAAGCTGTGTCCACACGAACAAACTTCTTAAGACAGGAATATATGTTAGTAGCTTGTTCTCCTCTTGCATAAGAAAACTCTTATTATTTTATCTCACAAAAGATGTATATAATTCCTCTCATATAATCGCACTCTTTCATTTTTGTCATACAAAAAGAAAGTACCATTTCATAATTTTGTCATACAAATTAGAAAGTATATTTTCTCTCTTTTGTCTCACAAAAGAGAATGAGAAATAATGAGAGAGAGAATGATGTGTTGTATATTGTGAATTTGGAGCCCTCTATATACTTATATAGAGGTGAAGAGTCATGTCTCTTCACACTAAAAGATGTGTATGACATCACTTATCATTATCCATATGCTATCATCTAGACTCTTCTAGATTACATGATCTTTTGTGCTCATAGTCTTTATATACATATATATCAAATTTTATCACATAAGATGACAATATATTTTGTGACATTCTTATGCAACTCATCATATAAGTCGCTAGGATTTTATGCGCCCATTTCAGTTTGTTCTTTGTGTGTGACCATGTAGGTTCACTTAATGTTGGCAATAGACTTGACAATCTATAAATCATGAGCGGACTCTAGCAAGCCATCATGACTACCAAATTTAAGTGAATATCGGTGATCTGATTTACCTAATCAACAATCACGTATTTAGACCATTTGTCACGCGATATCTATATCGATCATAAGGCATGTAATATGCCATCCTTATATTAATCGATTAATATTTCTTGATCCCAAATTAAACTGAACAAGAACAAATGACATTAATAACTCTTATTAATTCATTTGAGTATGGCCATACATTTCTTCAGTTCAATTCATCAAGAGGCCTAGATATATCTCTCTCATTTATGAGAGGAACAAATCCCGTCTTGATTGCACTCATCCCTCTACATGATTCATTGTATACCTAATCATAACCGTTACCACCCGGTTAAAGGCAGTGTTAGATTATATTAAAGTATAAAATTACTCATGTTGGGAACCGAGACAATCTCAGGTCAAAGGACTATAAATACTTTGTGTTACAAGAATCGCTAATGACGTAAAACATGTAGCATTCTTATGACGGGTCAGTCCACTATATAGTCTCTAACATATACCTATGTTAATGACTTGATAACTATTTATCCATGATCAGTAAAACATAATCATCAATCAACTAATATACTGGTGTACATTTATAGCTTGTATATAAATATATATTTATATGTATCTGCAAGTATATTTGTCTCCACAAATATCCTATAAATGACCAGGGACAATTTAGAATAACATTCATAACACTTTATAGTTTTATTATCAAAGTTACGCACTTTGATGACATAAAGCTGAATTGCATATTCATGATCTATTTTAATTATATTAAAATAAGCTATATGCACATATTATATGAAATATCTTAGAATAAATATTATGTTTGTTATTACAATCCATCATCTAGGTCACAAACACTTTGGTCTAGGGCATAACACCATCATGTTGTTCTTATGAACAAATAAATTCTTGAATGTAAGGATTTGTCAAATTCTATTTTGAAAAAAATTAACAAATATGATGAAGAAAATTTCTGTGAAAGCCTTGGAAATAGAATATTCACTTTTGTATTTTAGTTGTTTATGAGGTAGTCAATCAATTACAAAATGAAAACATGAGCCATTCATTTTTGCGAAGTAATTACTTTTTTCTGTAAATCTATTAAGTAAGATGAACTTCTAAAAAACCCATTTGTTTTACATTCTCTCTTAGCCACTAAATAAAAGCATCTCATATTATTATAGGGCTAAAACTATTGAATTTAAAAATGTTCATAAAATTGGGGGTTTCTGAAAAAACCCCTTACTAAATCCTTGAGAAGATATTGGTTAGCCCCTCACCAATCTAACACGTATACTATATGTGATGGTCCCCATTGAAATTATTTAGCGAGACTTGTGCCAACTACCAGTGTACCAATGTATCATCATTATTTAACTACCAAGTGTACTAATGATGACAAATAAAAAAAATTACATGCCGACTAATTATCTATCCAATAATTCCCAAAATTCAGAAATTTCTTACTTTCCATTCTTACCTTACTATTTTCATATTTGAGATCAATTTTATAACCAATTTCTGAATTTCTGAATTTTATAAAAAAATTACATATATTGTAGATCGCCCTCATCGTACCATTAAAAGGGAAAATATGTACCACCATTTTATAAATAATTATGAGAAAATTAAGACTTTCTACAATAATTGAATATATTAATTATTCCTCTCTAGATTCTTCATTTTGATGTGACTCCATCCCGCCACCTAGAAGGACACATGGTTAACATATATAACCTTCTAATATAATGATATTTTGTGCAGCCTAATTAAATAAAGAGAAATTATTCTCAGCGTCACGTTATTTAGCGCCTAAATAGCGTCCGGTCCATTTAAAAGTGCGGCCAATCAATACTTGGGTTTAACTTAAACCAGTCACGTCCGCAACTCAATTCACACTCACTTTGCTTCACTCCGCTGTAAGCTGCTTTGATTTTGTAATTACTATTATTCTTTTTACTTTGATTGATATTCATTTTTGGATTGTGATGGATTGTTATATATTTTGTATTGTATTGGATTGATATACCTTTTTAGTTGTATTATTATGACTTTTAGGTATTAAATATGTCTTTTGTATTGTGTCGGATTGATATGTCTTTTAGTTGTCTTTATGTGACTTTTAGTTATTGTGTATGTCTTTTAGTTGTATTGATATGTCTTTTTAATTACTGATTATGTCTTTTTAGTGGAATGTTATGTTTTTTCTATTGTGTTGAATTGATACGTCTTTTTAGTGGAATGTTATGATTTTTGTATTGTGTTGAATTCATATGTATTTTAGGTGTGTTTTTATTATTTTTTCGTTATTGAGTATATCTTTTAGTAGATTGTTATGTTTTGTATTTGTGTTTGATTGATATGTTTTTAATTGTGTTTATATGGCTTTTTAGTTATTGTATGTCTTTTAGTGAAATATTGTGTTTTTTTGTATCATGGGCTCTAAAATGAAAAAAATAAAAAATAAAAGCATCGAGCGACATGGGGTCTGATGCGCCGTTGGAAGAATTTTAAAACATGTGTGTGGGTGATACTTTCTGGAGATGCGTATTTGGAACGCGTCATCGCGCAACGTGACGCGTTGTGGTTGAATAGGTGACGCGACGCTAAATAGTGGGGTGGTGTGTATCTGGACTTTAAATAATAATATTTAGCGTTTTTAATTGTAAAATGGCATACTGTTGCTTTGATTTCATTTAAGTATTTGAGCTGTACAGTGTATTGATATATACTAATATAGCAAGACACAAGTAAAATTATAATGGAAAATGGAAAGAGGCAGAAATAAACTTTAAACAAGGGTTAATTTTAAAGAAAATCAAGTGCACATGAACAATATGGCAAAAGAGGATTACCAAAGTAACCAAACAGAATCTAGTCACTGAGCTTCCTTCCCACGCGTCCATGCTTCTAATTTCTAACGAACTATTTCTTCAAGTCCAAGCCTAAATTCATTTTTGATTATTTGTGACGTAAAATGATGCGGTAAAATGCATGACGAGTTTCTCTATTTTGCGTTGCATGCCTTCTGCGAAAGAAAATTAATATTAAGTGTACTACAATTTTGATACGCTTATAAGTTGCAAATTAGTATCTGCAATGCATTTGGGTGATTTTTTTATGTCGATTCTTATGCGGATTCTTATTTAGCATCAGAAATAAGTAATTCAAAAGAAAATGTTTTCAAAAGTATCATGAAGTAATTTTAGTCCACAATTTTCTTTGTATAATTCCAAAATGCTCCACCCATTTAGATACTCATAAAAATATGACAATTTTCCTTCATATCAAAAATCGTGCAAATCTCTACAACAAAATAAAAATTTAGTTTCTACTAAAATTTAATGAGTTGCTAATCTTTTCACCCGGCATATTAAGTTCCATCCATAAAATTATTCTTCCAAGCATTCAATCGGAATTCTAGTTCAAGTACTGTACACTTGAAACATAAATATAATCCGAACCATGAATTATTTTATGGAACGTATAAATTTTACCCAAGTCTTTCTATACAAAACCACATGGATTCAGATTCCTCGGGCCCTTGATAATTCAAAGATATTTTTGCCCTATATAAACAAACACAAAATTATTGACGTTCCAATGGGCTCTAACCACCTCCTGGACCCATTGCAACAATCCAAGAAAATGTCAAAATCATCTCTATTTAAATCCCATTTTCTTTACTAATCCATATAACCTATACATCGAGTCATTCATCACATTTTAACTAATTTACTACATAACACATCAACTCAATACGCATTCAATATGATAACAGTAATGAGCAGAAAATCCTAACTCAATCAAACTCCCCTGAAAACAAGGTGCTTCACGCTGATTCACTCTTCATTTTTCGCCCACCGTTAATCACCAATCATACGCCTCCACTCACAGACCAGTACAACACACGTCTCGTTCAAATAAATACCCCTCAATTCAACTCCCCAATATAAACACACACCAAACTTAAAAAACAGAAGAGAGAAAGGCAGAGAGAGCAATGGTGAAAGAAGGGGAGGAGGAAGAGAGACACGTCATCATGGGGCGGTATGAAATCGGCCGTCTTTTGGGCAAGGGCACCTTTGCAAAGGTATACTACGGCCGGGATTTGAGCTCCGACAACAGCGTCGCCATTAAAATCATTAATAAGGACCAAGTGAAGAGAGTTGAAGGATTGATGGATCAGATTCAAAGAGAGATCTCCATCATGCGGCTTGTCCAGCACCCCAATATTGTAGAGCTCAAAGAGGTAATAATAATATTAATGCTTTAGTCATTCAAAGCTGGTGATTTTTGTTGAAATTTTCACTCGATTTCTTTTTTCTCTCTTTTGTGTTGAATCTTTACATGAATCGAATTCAACTGAAACAAAAATAAACAATAACATTTGATTTGGTTTATTCAGAAACCGATTTCAACCGGTCAAATTCGGTTGAATCAGCTTGATCTTCCGTTATTTTTTTAATTTTGACTCGGTATTATTTAATTTTCTTCCTAGTTCAGTTTAATTGAATAAACTAAAACAAATTTATCATAAAAGGTAATGGCGACAAAAACTCGTATATTTTTCGTAATGGAATACGTGCGAGGCGGGGAATTATTCGCGAAAGTGGAACACGGCCGATTATCGGAAAATCTCGCGCGTCATTATTTCCGTCAATTAATCTCAGCTGTCGATTTCTGCCACAGTCGCGGCGTCTCTCATCGAGATCTAAAACCTGAAAATCTCCTTCTTGATGAATGCGGAAACTTAAAGGTATGGTACAAAAAAATATTTCTTGGCATGATACAAAAAGCATTATTTTTTATTGGAAGTATTAATGTTGAGTTGGTTAAATTTGAAGGTGTCGGATTTTGGCCTGTCGGCGCTGCCGGACCAGCTTAAGCAGGACGGGTTGTTGCACACCCAGTGCGGCACGCCTTCTTACGTTGCACCTGAGGTACTACGTAACAAGGGATACGACGGCACAAAAACAGACGTTTGGTCTTGCGGGGTAAATACTCAAATATTTCTCCTCAATATTTTTCAGACCTTTATATTGTTGATTAATGTAAATCACAAAATGACTAAACGTTTTTTGTGTCAAATTTTTTACAGGTGATTTTGTTTGTGCTTCTAACGGGACATTTACCATTTCAGCACGAAAATATGATGAAAATGTACCAAAAAATATTTAAATCGGAGTACCAAATCCCACCTTGGGTTTCTGGCGACGCGAGAAAATTAATATCCAAATTACTTGTTGTCGATCCGAAAAAACGGATCTCGATGCACAATATTTATAAAGATCCTTGGTTTAAGAAGGGTTTAAGCCCAGCTAGACCAATTGAGCCGTTACAAGTCCGGCCGAAAGACAACATGGAACAACAGGTACTTGTTAAGTCATGTGTCAAAATTTCGTTACATCACATGAAAATAAATAATTAAAACATTATTAACATTTGCACGAACAAATTAAAACAGGATGACGATCGAGCGAATAATAACAATACTAATAACATCGAAGAAATATTATCGCCAAAATCATACAACGCATTCCAGCTCATCTCGTCGATGTCATCGGGCTTTGACCTTTCGAGCCTCTTCGAAATCCAATGGCCCGCATCGACCGTCTTCACATCCAAACAACCAGCACAAAAAATAATCAACACGTTGGAAAAAGTCGGAAACGCCCTCGGATTCACGACCCAGAGATTAGGGAGGAAGGAAGGGTATGGAGTAAGGATGGAGGGGAGGGAGGAAGGCCGAAAAGGTAAATTGGTCGTGGAGGCGGAGGTGTTTGAGGTTGCCGCTGAGGTGGCGGTGGTGGAGTTCGCGATGGAGAGTGGGGATACGATGGAATATGTTAAGTTTTGTACAGAGGACATTAGGCCTGGTTTGAAGGATATTGTTTGGGCATGGCGGGGCGAAGAATTAGATTAATAGGTATTATTTTGTTATTTGGTGTCAATGACATTTGAACTCTGTGCTATATTTGGAGTTCGAGAATTGGTTATATTTGTGATTTTTTTTGTTAGGATATTGTGTATAGTTTTTTGAGGGATGTGTAGATAGATGTGTAAAATAGAGAGATTTAGTTTTGGATTTTGTAATTGTTAGGTGTTTTTTTTGTGGTAAATCCGATTGAGGGCTTGTTTGAAAAATGTAAGTATAACAATACTCACTAGCAGGTTTACTGGCTGATAATTCTGCAAATAGATCTTAGTAATTTGTTAAAATGAAGCTACATGTTGGTGAAATCAGAAACTTTCTTATTTAATGGTGATTTATATATCCTATTCTTACTAATATATAAATCTTATAATTTGAAAGATTTTTGACACATGGCAGGTAGATTTTTGATACGACTCTCCAATTTGTACCCCATGATATAATTTCGTTCGATAAGAGTCCCCAATTTAAACCCAATAATTATTTTTATATATTTAAGATTTTTTTTAATTTATTAAGTTATGTTAAGGAGTATTATACACAGTAAATAGTATCAACTAATATTTGATATTATGACATTTTATTAGTAATAATTAATAATATCACATATTACGATATTGGATAAATTATAATAAAATAATATTAGCCCCACTCTAAAAAAAATGATCTTTTTCATAAACCCCTCAAATATTTTAATTACATGTTTTCATTAAATTTAATTATCTATCTATGATTTATTTTAATAACATATTATTTTATTTTATATAAATCATATATTTTTTCATTCAAATATAATTTATGATTTCATTTAATACATGTTTTGTGCTTTAAGTGCTATTTATTTAAATAATTGTAGTATTGTATATTGACCACAATATTTTTAATTAATAATATTATCATATTATTGTTGTCCTTAGTTTGATAATATTTAAAACTATTCCGAGCTACTAATATATTTTTGAGACTGTGTTGTCAAGATCAGAAGAAGTCGTTTTCGAGTTTTTGGATTTTAAGATGTAATCATCTCGAATGCTCTTCTCTCATCTCGGAAGGACAAAGAGACGCCTTGCTATTATTCAAGATTTTAGGCTTTGGAGCTATTAGTGTAGGTTTAGTTGAATTTATTATATCCTATACTTAATAGAGAAATATTTTCTTTGTGCCTTATTCCGTTCCCAACGGAATGAATTTTGTCCATTTCAACGGTGGAATGGACCGGTTTCCATTCCGTTGGGAACGCAAGCCCACTGTCCCTTTTGGCTGAAAAATATCATATTCCGTTCTCAACGGAATAGCTTCCGTTGGCAATGGAATACAAGATTTTTTAGCCGTTTCAGTCTTCATTGGCCTGATTCTAATTCCTTTTTAACATTCCGTTGGCAACGGAATAGCATATTTTTCCTTTTCTGTGGCCTGTCTCTTTCCTTCTTTTAAATACCCAGCCTCCATCCTAATTTGTTTTTTGACTAGTTCTTTTCAAGCAAAAAGCAAGATATTTATCTCTTCATTATTGAATATAATTCATTCAAAAGTTTTGTGAGATTAAGGAGAGATTAGTGATTGAATCAAGTTTGTCGGTTAAAGTTAAAGAAAACAAGTTTGTAAGTCATTACTCCATCGATTCGTCAAGATTGTTGTAAGACGAGCGGTGGTTCAAGGTTTGTAAACGATCTGTTTGTTAGTGGTTAACGGAGCCGCAAGGCAAGTCCCAGAAAGTAGGCAACTCGTGAACGCGGCAAGGGTCACCAGCGAGTAAACGGGTGGTTAAGGCTAATGCAACCACCTCGCCGAAATCCGTCATCAGATCTGGTGTTCGGTATCTCGTATTTCTATCTACTTTATTTTCTTGGTTAATTAGTTTCTTTATTAATTAGTATTCAAACAACCATCAAATAAAAGTCTAAAAATATTAAAAATTAAAAACCCCAAAAAGTTCAATTTCACACACTTCCGCACATTCAGGCCTATTACACCCCCCTATAGGCCTTCAGTAGAAAACAATTATCATATTATTAATAATATTAGATCATTATATTAGAAAAAAAATATACTAATATTATTAATTTATAATGATTTATATTTGTTATATTATTTGATAACATAATACAAAATGGCATATTAGATAGCATTATTTCAATATTTTCTATTTTTTTAAATAACTATGATATTCTATATTAATCACAATATTATTAATAAATAATATTACCATATTATCATGTTATTAATATTAGATTATTAATATTATATCATATTATACTAATATTTTATTATAATAATATTATTAATTTATAATGATTTATGTTTGTTATATCATTTGATAATATAATACAAATTGACATATTAGATAGCATTATTTCAAAAAAAATTCAATTAAATGTGAAATTATATATAGACCACAATATTTCTAATAAATGATATTAACATATTATCATGTTAGTGATACTAGATGATTAATATTATATCATATTGTACTAATATTGTATTATAATAATATTAATAATTTATAATGATTAATATTTGTCATATCATTCGATAACATAATACAAAATTGATGGTGTTATGCCCTAGGCCAAAGTGATTGTGACTTAGATGATGGATTATAATAATAAACATAATATTTATTCTAAGATATTTCATATAATATGTGCGTATATGTTATTGTAATATAATTAAAATAGACCATGAATATGCAATTCCGCTTTATGTCATCAAAGTGCGTGACTTCGATAGTAAACTATAAAGTATTATGAATGCTATTCTAAATCGTCCCTGGTCATTTATAGGATATTTGTAGAGACAAATATACTTGCGGATACAAATAAATATATATTTATATACAAGCTATAAATGCACACCAGTATATTAGTTAACTGATGATCATGTTTTACTGATCATGGATAAATATTTATCAAGTCATTAACGTAGGTATATGTTAGAGACCATATACTGGACTGACCCGCCATAAGAATGCTACATGTTTTACGTCATTAGCGATGCTTGTAATATAAAGTATTTATAGTCCTTTGACCTGAGATTGTCTCGGTTCCCAACATGAGTAATTTTATACTTTAATATAATCTAACACTACCTTTAACCGGGTAGTCATAACGATTATGATTAGGTATATAATGAATCATATAGAGGGATGAATGCAATCAAGATAGAATTTGTTCCTCTCATAAATGAGAGAGATATCTTTAGGCCTCTTGTTGAATTGAACTGAAGAAATGTATAGCCATACTCAAATGAATTAATAAGAGTTATTAATGTCATTGTTCTTGTTCAGTTTAATTCGTGATCAAGAAATATCAATTGATTAATATAAGGATGGCGTCTTACATGCCTTATGATCGATATAGATATCGCGTGACAAATGGACTAAATACGTGATTGTTGATTAGGTAAATCAGATCACCGATATTCACTTAAATTGGGTAGTCATGATTGATGGTGTTATGCTCTAGGCCAAAGTGTTTGTGACCTAGATGATGGATTATAATAACAAACATAATATTTATTCTAAGATATTTCATATAATATGTGCGTATAGGTTATTTTAATATAATTAAAATAGACCATGAATATGCAATTCAGCTTTATGTCATCAAAGTGCGTGACTTTGATAGTAAAACTATAAAGTGTTATGAATGCTATTCTAAATCGTCCCTGGTCATTTATAGGATATTTGTGGAGACAAATATACTTGCAGATACATATAAATATATATTTATATATACAAGCTATAAATGTACACCAGTATATTAGTTGACAGATGATTATGTTTTACTGATCATGGATAAATAGTTATCAAGTCATTAACATAGGTATATGTTAGAGACCATATACTTGGATCGACCCGCCATAAGAATGCTACATGTTTTACGTCATTAGCGATTCTTGTAACATAAAGTATTTATAGTCCTTTGACCTGAGATTGTCTCGGTTCCCAACATGAGTAATTTTATACTTTAATATAATCTAACACTGCCTTTAACCGGGTGGTCATAACGGTTATGATTAGGTATACAATGAATCATGTAGAGGGATGAGTGCAATCAAGACGGGATTTATTCCTCTCATAAATGAGAGAGATATCTTTAGGCCTCTTGATGAATTGAACTGAAGAAATGTATGGCCATACTCAAATGAATTAATAAGAGTTATTAATGTCATTTGTTCTTGTTCAGTTTAATTTGGGATCAAGAAATATTAATCGATTAATATAAGGATGGTGTATTACATGCCTTATGATCGATATAGATATCGCACAACAAAGGGACTAAATACGTGATTGTTGATTAGGTAAATCGGATCACCGATATTCACTTAAATTGGGTAGTCATGATGGCTTGCTAGAGTCCGCTCATGATTTATAGACTGTCAAGTCTATTGCCAACATTAAGTGAACCTACATGGTCACACACAAATAACAAACTGAAACGGGCGCAGAAAATCCTAGCGACTTATATGATGAGTTGCATAAGAATGTCACAAAATATATTGTCATCTTATGTGATAAGATGTGATATATATGTATATAAAGACTATGAGCACAAAAGATCATGTAATCTAGAAAAGCCTAGATGATGACATATGGATAATGATGAGTGATGTCATACACATCTTTTAGTATGAAGAGACATGACTCTTCACCTCTATACAATGTTACAGAATGCGCTAGGCGCTAGTCGGGCGGTCGGGACCATCGAGGATTAATCGGGGATTAATCGGACCTAGGCGGATTTATATTTTTTAGTATTTCTATATATTATATATAATTTTTGCGTTGAATTATTTATATTATATTTAATAACATTAACACAACATACAAAATATACAAATAAAATGCAAAATAAAATTCACGACTTAACATTAACACAATATCCAAACAAAATTCAAAATGAAGTCCTCAACATGACATAACATTAATGCAACATTCAAATAAAATCCAAACCGAAGTACTCGACACGACATAACATTAACACAACATCCAGACAAAGTTGCACCGGTAGTTGCTGGAGTTGTACCGGTACTAGCCATAGATGAACTAGAACTAGAAGCCATATGAAAAACCTAATTATAAAACAACAAAATTAGATACCCTAATTAAACCGATTGGAAAGAATATCACAAATTACATAACAAATTGGAAACAATATCACTAATTTCAGTTAAGAAAAAGTAAAATCTTAATCCAAAAAAATTTATACGAAAAAAGCAAAAAAAAAAAAAAAAAAAAATGGAGCTGACTTACCTTTTGAGGGTGGCGGATGGAGTGGAAATGAGGGCCGGCGACTGGAGGTGATTGGCGGAGGAGCTGGACGCGCCGGCGGTGGCGGCGCTCAGGGCCAGCCCCGGATTTTGGAGTACCCGAGACCAATATCCAAAAAGGACCCCCAAATTCTTCAATCATAATAAACTCAAATTAAAACCCTAATTCAATAAACTGAAATTAACCAATTTAGAGCCTAATTAGAGCTAAAATTAAACTGAAATTAAAGCTAAAATTGGAAAATCAACCAATTTAGAACCTAATTGAAAAATTAAAAATTAACCTAAATGAGAAGAAGTTGAACCTTGGGCGTGGTGGCTATGGGCGGCGGCGGCTCGGTCTCGGGCGGAAGAGAGACGAGAGGAGGGGCGGAGCCGCGGAAGACAGGGAAGAGAGACGAGAGTTGGCGGAAGAGAAGAGAAACGAGAGGGGCGGAAGTTTTTTTTTTTTAAACCTTTACGAAGCAATATTGTAACGGTTAATCCATAAAAACCGTTACTAATATGAATTTAGTAACATTTTTTATAAAAGAACCGTTACAAATATGCATAAATAGATTTTTTTAGTAACGGTTTTTATTAAAGAACTGTCATAATTTTTTTTTTAACATTTTTGTAACGGTTCTTTACTAAAAACCGTTACTAATATTTTATTAATAACGGTTTTTATCAAAGAACCATTACAAATATGCATAAATAGATTTATTTTATTTTATTCTATAACAGTTATTTAGGAAAACCCGTTACTAATATGAAATTAGTAACGTTTTTTATTAAAGAACCGTTACAAATATGCATAAATAGATTTTTTTTTAAAATTCTGTAACAGTTCTTTAGGAAAAACCTTACTAATATTTCATTAGTAACGGTTTTTATTAACAAACCGTTACAAATAATGCATAAATAGATTTTTTTTACAATTCTGTAACGGTTCTTCAGAAAAACCGTTACTAATATGAAATTAGTAACGGTTTTTATTAAAGAACCGTTACAAAAATGCATAAAAAGATTCTTTAGTAACAGTTTTTATTAAAGAACCGTCACAATAACAATTTTGTAACGGTTCTTTACTAAAACCCGTTACTAATATTTCATTAGTAACGGTTTTTATCAAAGAACTGTTACAAATATGCATAAATAGATTTTTTTTATTTTATTCTGTAACGGTTATTTAGGAAAACCCGTTATTAATATGAAATTAGTAACGTTTTTTATTAAAGAACCGTTACAAATATGCATAAATAGATTTTTTTTTAAATTCTATAACGGTTCTTTAGGAAAAACCGTTACTAATATTTCATTAGTAACGGTTTTTATTAACAAACCGTTACAAATAATGCATAAATAGATTTTTTTTTACAATTCTGTAACGGTTCTTTAGAAAAACCGTTACTAAAATACAGACTCAGGGCAATGCTGTCATTTCGCCTTTCCTTTCTCTATATATTGTTCTTTGCCCCCTGTTTAGGGTTCTCTTGTTGGCGGCCGACTTTCAAGCTTTTCTTCCAGGTCTAGGGTTTCTCTGTCTCCACAGCTGCAATGGCTCCCGTCAAGAAATCGGTATGAATCCTCCGCCTTTCCTTCCTCCATTAATCAAATCTATACCTTGAGATTTCTCAAATCTATGGTTTGAATTTACGTCGGTCTGTTTTGAATGGTTTGTTTTTGTGTGGAAATGTAGAAGAAGAGCACTGATAGCATCAACAACAGGCTGGCTCTCGTCATGAAGAGCGGCAAGTACACTCTTGGATACAAGACTGTGCTCAAGACCCTGAGGAACTCCAAAAGTATATAAATCTCTCCTTATTTCATTTCTGTATTTTATTCGTGTAGATAGTTAGATTTCGTGATTTGTCACTTATTATTAGTTGTTTTTAGTTCTGATCCGATTAGTCTGTTTAATAACTTTGCTAATAATTAAGTTGTAATTTAAGGTTCTAATTTCCATGTTGATGAATAGATTATTTAAGCCCTTTAAATTAGGGTTTGTTGTTCAGGGGTCAATTGTAAATTTGTATTTTTAATATTTGTTATAATGGGACTGAAGTTTGACTCTTTGGCTGTCCAGTTTGGGTGCCATAGGGATGAATGCAGTTCCCTAAATCATAATTCCATTTTGCTTTTTTTCTTCTTCTTAATAATTTCTAAGTTATTTAGAAGAATAAGTGAAAGGTGTACATGCAATTTTGAGTAGATAAACTTTTTCATTTGGTTTGTATATTATTTCTCACATCTTTATTTTCTGATGAATTTATAATGGTTGATTATTTATACAGGTAAGCTCATTATCATCTCAAACAACTGCCCACCTCTCGAGGAAATCCGAGATTGAATATTATGCTATGTTGGCTAAGGTTGGAGTCCACCACTTCAATGGAAGTAAGTATCAAACCATTTCTTTCTTATTTTCTACGTATTATTAATATCATTTATTTGTAGTATACTAATGCATATGTGATTGATTTAATTTTTTTTGTAAATCGGATAATGTTGATCTTGGCACTGCTTGTGGAAGGTATTACGAGTGTCTGTTGCCTTAGCATTATTGATCCCGGTTCGTATTTTTCTTATTTATTTTTTCAACAATTGTCATTATTATGTTTATATTTTTATTTGTTTATCTAAGTTTTATTTTTTTTGTTTTTTTTTATTTTTCAGGTGATTTTGATATTATCAAGACCCTACCTGGTGACCAGTAAAGAAGAGAGATTGAAAGCTTTTAGTTTTTAGTTGTTTTTGTGTTCCTATTTTGGTTTGTGTGTCAATTGAAACTTGTTGGTTTGTTGAACTGAGAAATTTTGTTTTTTAAAATGTTATGAGTATGATGTTGAAACTTTGTTTGGTTAGTAGTACTCTTTATTTATGTGCTTGTGTATGTAGTATTTTCTTGTTTGCCTGCCATCCAATGTTGTAGAAGTCGCAAATCACTTCTTGATCGGTGAGGTGAGGATTTGAGACTAATTAGGATTGATCAAGATTAGTAGGCAATTAATCGAATGATTATTCTAGTATAAATTATCATGCTTTAATTATAAAATTGTAAACTAACATTAATTTGTCATAAAAAAATAATATAAATTTATCTACCAAATAATATGCTAAAGTAACATTATAATTTTTTCGCCCATCAAAAGTTAGGTGTTCGTCGTTTGATTGTAAGTCGCACGAAGTGGAGGAATAACTAAATCCTAAGTTTAGACACGACGAGTCTACAATTATTATTTTTTGGGTTTTTTAGAAAAATAGAACCAAATCTCATAAAAATCAGTCCAAATCAAGTTCAAATCGGATAAAAGATTTTTCAAAAGTATTTGGCTGAATTCAGTCATTTTTCTAAAGATTTAATATTAATTGAGAATTAATCTGTACAAATCTAGAATTTTTGCAATGCCATCTATGTTTTATTGTTCCTTTGATTTCTTGTCAAAGTCATTAACACAACATACAAAATATACAAATAAAATGCAAAATAAAATTCACGACTTAACATTAACACAATATCCAAACAAAATTCAAAATGAAGTCCTCAACATGACATAACATTAATGCAACATTCAAATAAAATCCAAACCGAAGTACTCGACACGACATAACATTAACACAACATCCAGACAAAGTTGCACCGGTAGTTGCTGGAGTTGCACCGGTACTAGCCATAGATGAACTAGAACTAGAAGCCATATGAAAAACCTAATTATAAAACAACAAAAATAGATACCCTAATTAAACCGATTGGAAAGAATATCACAAATTACATAACAAATTGGAAACAATATCACTAATTTCAGTTAAGAAAAAGTAAAATCTTAATCCAAAAAAATTTATACGAAAAAAAAAAAAAAAAAAAAAAAAAAAAAAAAATTGGAGCTGACTTACCTTTTGAGGGTGGCGGATGGATTGGAGATGAGGGCCGGCGACTGGAGGTGATTGGCGGAGGAGCTGGACGCGCCGGCGGTGGCGGAGGTCAGGGCCGGCCCCGGGTTTTGGAGTACCAGAGACCAATATCCAAAAAGGACCCCCAAATTCTTCAATCATAATAAACTCAAATTAAAACCCTAATTCAATAAACTGAAATTAACCAATTTAGAGCCTAATTAGAGCTAAAATTAAACTGAAATTAAAGCTAAAATTGGAAAATCAACCAATTTAGAACCTAATTGAAAAATTAAAAATTAACCCAAATGAGAAGAAGTTGAACCTTGGCTGTGGTGGCTATGGGCGGCGGCGGCTCGGTCTCAGGCGGAAGAGAGACAGAGGAGGGGCGGAGCCGCATAAGACAGGAAGAGAGACAGAGAGTTGGCGGAAGAGAAGAGAAACAGAGGCGCGGAAGTTTTTTTTTTTTTTAAACCGTTACAGAGCAATATTGTAACGGTTAATCCATAAAAATCGTTACTAATTTCTTTTAGTAACGATTTTTATTAAAGAACCGTTACAATTTATTTTTTAAATTCTGTAACGGTTCTTTAAAAAAACCGTTACTAATATTTCATTAGTAACGGTTTTTATTAACGAACCGTTACAAATATGCATTTTTTTTACAATTCTGTAACGGTTCTTTAGGAAAAACCGTTACTAATATGAAATTAGTAACGGTTGTTATTAAAGAACCATTACAAATATGCATAAATAGATTTTTTTTAAATTCTGTAACGGTTCTTTAGGAAAAACCGTTACTAATATTTCATTAGTAACGGTTTTCATTAATGAACCGTTACAAATACGAATTTTTTTTTTTTACAATTCTGTAACGGTTTTTAGGAAAGAACCGTTACAAAGTTGCTTATATTGGGCCGAGCCGACACACAAAATGGGTTTTTTTAGGCGGGCTGGGCGGGTCTGGGCGGTCACTGGGCGGACAAAACACACAGAAGGCCGACTAGCATAATTTCTAGGCGTTTTGCTCCCGCCTAGCGCCTGGGCGGCGCCCAGGCGGCCACCTGGACCGCATTTTAGAACATTGCCTCTATATAAGGACATAGAGGGCTCCAAATTCACAAGACACCACATCATTCTCTCTCTCATAACTTCTCATTTTCTTTTGTGAGACAAAAGAGAGAAAATATACTTTCTAATTTGTATGACAAAATTATGAAAGGGTGCTTTCTTTTTGTATGACAAAAATGAAAGAGTGCGATTATATGAGAGGAATTATATACATCTTTTATGAGATAAATAAGAAGAGTTTTCTTATGCAAGAGGAGAACAAGTTACTAGCATATATATTATTCTTCTTCCCGTTTTAAGAAGTTTGTTTATGTGGACACCGGTAGAGGCGTTCGTACTTTCGGCGCTTGTGATCTATTCGGCCTAAGAAGATGAGAACGGTTTGTTGAGAGTTTTGGTGGAGTGCGGTAGATGACTTCCGCACGACCCGACCTCGACAGCCTAGACGGACGGAAAATCGGTTAGGATGGTAACCGGTTTAGAGGCGCATGGACAATATGCATGGTTTGAGCGTCACTGATTAAGCGTAATCCGAAAGATATCTTTAAGATTTATTTCTTTGATTTAATCGATACACACGGATCCTCGGATTGGTTTTGGACGAAATTTTTATTTTTCCGCTGCGTTATGCACGTCTGAAACCCAACAATGATGACTTGCTAGAGTCCGCTCCTGATTTATAGTCTGTCAAGTCTATTACCAACATTAAGTGAACCTACAGGGTCACACACAAAGAACAAACTGAAATGGGCGCAAAAAATCCTAGTGACTTATATGATGAGTTGCATAAGAATGTCACAAAATATATTGTCATCTTATGTGATAAGTTGTGATATATATGTATATAAAGACTATGAGCACAAAAGATCATGTAATCTAGAAGAGTCTAGATGATGGCATATGGATAATGATGAGTGATGTCATGCACATCTTTTAGTGTGAAGAGACATGATTTTTCACCTCTATATAAGGACATAGAGGGCTCCAAATTCACAAGACAACACATCATTCTCTCTCTCATTATTTCACATTCTCTTTTGTGAGACAAAAGAGAGAAAATAAATTTTCTAATTTGTATGACAAAATCATGAAAGGGTATTTTTTTTTTGTATGACAAAATTGAAAAAGTGCGATTATATGAGACGAATTATATACATCTTTTGTGAGATAAAATAAGAAGAGTTTCCTTATACAAGAGGAGAACAAGCTACTAGCATATATATTGTTCTTCTTCCCGTTTTAAGAAGTTTGTTCGTGTGGACACCGGTAGAGGCGTTCGTACTTGGCGCTTGTGATCTATTCGGCCTAAAAAGATGAGAACGAGTTGTTGAGAGTTTCGGTGGAGACCGATTGTGTGTGCGGTAGATGACTTCCGCACGATTCGACCTAGACGGCCTAGACAGACGGAAAATCAGTTATGACGGTAATCGGTTTAGAGGCGCATGGACATTACGCATGGTTTGAGCGTCACGGATTAAGCGTAATCTGAAAGGTATCTTTAAGATTTATTTCTTTGATTTAACCGATACGCACGGATCCTCGGATTGGTTTTGGACGAAATTTTTATTTTCCGCTGCCTTATGCACGTCCGAAACCCCAACATTAGATAGCATTATTTCAATATTTATTTTGGTTTTAACAAATAATAAAATGATGTAAATTTTATAAATTATGTGTTAAATTATTTTATTTTTTTGTAAAATTAGGACAATGTATATACCAGAATGTGTATAATATACTTACTCAACATAGGTGTCATTTATCATATTTGTAAAATATTAAAATAATAATGATTATATGTCTATTCTCTATAAAACATTAAAGTAACAATTCATAATCCTACAAAATTTAAATTATTATATTGAGATCCAAATAATAATATAATTTCATTTTGCATATTTGCGAAATATTCATGTAATTATAATTTCAATATATTATAATTTGACAAAACAAAATATAACTCGAAGTGGAGCGAGACCCCCTCTTGTTCTTCATAGTTACGAAGAAATTCAAGTCTCACATGAGCTCGACACTTGTCCTCTCCAACCTAAGATATTTGTTACTTAGACCTAAGTTGTACCCCACATTTTAACTTTCAAAGAGATTTGTTATGTAGACCCAAATTGTATCTCATAAAATTTTTTATTTTTTTTAAAAATAATTTCACATATATCCCTCCAAATTTTAAATATCATTTTTCTCACTTTACAATTTACAAATATGTAATATTTCTTTTCTTGGAAATACTACTAAAAATAATTATAAATATAAATATAAAATTTAAATATCATTTTTTAATTTAATACAAAATTAGATATTGTTGTGCATTTTTATCATAAATGAATTATCATGTGTAACCCCACTATAAACTTTTCTATCATATTGTATGAGAATTAATATATTATTTTATGCGCCATCTACTATTATAAAGAAAACCATGATCATGATATTATTGCAGAATTTGCAATATCAAATTATCATTTGTATCTCTATAAATGAGAGTTTTCATCTTATTTTTTTTTCATATTTTAATGTAAAGGAACTGATTATGATGTTATAATTATAGAGATTATATTTTCGTACAAAAACTCAAAATATCATATATGTACCTCAGAACATCATGTATATATAGCAAAAGAAGTATGAATAATACCCATTATAAGGGACTTGAATAAAATGAAATTACATTTATTATTTTAAACCTAAATAATGAAATATAGTAATTTGTACACAATATTCATTGTTTCGCTCCGAAGCGGACCGAGGGGTTCCCATGGTTACAAAAATGCATCCAAATTACAATCCATATATTTATGTGGTATTGTATATTTTTCTAAGCAATTTTACTCCTATTACATAATTTTGATGCTACATCGTATTTTCATTTATAAGTCTATTGACAATATTTTTTTTATATAAAATACTCTTTAGTCTTTAGTTCTTACTTTTTAGTAGAATGATATAATACTATGGTATATGTTGTTTCATTGGGGGATTTTATGTCTGCCATAGTGCCATATGCTATTCCAAATCTTCCCAATTTGGAGTCCGAATCTCATATTACGGATTTCAAACTTTGAATTGTTCACAAATCCTAGAATTAGATATCAGATTCTCATCATATCCAAGGTTTAAAAATCTAGGCGAGATTTCAATTCTCGAATTCTAGCCACGTCTCAAATTTCGGATTCCAAACTCGCACGAAAACAAACCGAAAGGAGGAATTTCGTTAAATTGGCGCCCCAAATCGATTAGCAAAACAGTTCTAATGGCGAAATTCTCGCTTCAAGAAGACGAAGAAGAAGAAACGATAATCACCAAGCGAAGAAAGACTGACCACGAAGAAGAAGAAGAAGAACAAGAAGAGAATTTGGGGGAATGCAGTAATGGGTCTTCTTCATCTGGCGGAATTAGGGCCAGAATTGACCCTGATTCACTCGACTGCTCCATTTGCTTCAATCCCTTACGCCCACCTCTTTACCAGGTACATTCTCCTTCAATTTTAACCCAAATTAAGCACTACCATGTAAAAAATTGATTGAATTGTCAATGATCAAGCCAACCAATTACCTTCCAACAGTGTTTGAATGGCCAAATTCAAAAACTATCATGTCAAAAATCGGCTTAATTACCAACAATCAAACCAACCAACCAATTATCTCTCCACAGTGTTTGAATGGACACGTGGCATGCAGTCCATGCTGGACTAAACTGCATCACAAGTGTCACATCTGCACAGTTGAAGTTTCAATGCGTAATATCGCGCTTGAGAAGGTTTTAGAATCGATTCAGATTCCCTGTTCTTTCATCAAATCAGGCTGCCTTAAATCCTTCACATATTCTGAAAGAGAAGAACATGAACAAAATTGTCGGTTTCGCCCCTCGCCTTGCCCTGTTCAAAATTGCACTCACAAGGGTATTTCAGGTATTTGTTAAAAATGATTATTAAGTTTTAACCATGGATTTATTATCATTCTTGTATTAATTTGATATATTTTTTTGGGTTTTTAAGGAGATTGGCTTGAGCATTTCGAGAGGGACCATAATTTTGCTCGTATTAATTTCCGTTTTAATGAATCTTTCAAAGTAAAAATTAACCAATTGGATCCGTATTTAATCCTAATCGGTCCTGATAATAATATTTTACTTTTGATTAATAAACCTGTTGGTAAAACAGGGCACGGGATTTCGTTATTTTATGCTGATTTTTCTCAAATTCGGGATTGTTATATTTTGTCGTATGAAATTAATGTGCTGAAAAATACAAGCAAGTTGCAATTAAAATCGGAAATTGGTTGTGTGAAAGAATTAAAGGGAGATGAATTGGGAGGAATATTCCTTTTTGTGCCGTTAGGGTTTTGCAGATCGGGTATAATTGATGCGGAAATTTTAATCCGAAAGTTGTAAGATGTATATTGATGTATTTGTGTATTTATGTTATGTAATTATGTCTGTTTGTTTGTATGTGTATTTGGTTAATGTATGTTAAGAGTTTGTGTGTAGTGTAAAAAATGTGATTGGTTCTTGTATTTATGAATACATTTATTGCCTTGTAAATGTTTTAACAGGAGAAATATTTTTTGTGAAGAAAATGCCACGTTAATTGATGAAAGCATTGTGCCAAATTAGGCCTAAATTAGGCCGATTCCAAAAAAGAGGCCTCTTTAGAAGACTTGCAGATTTATACAGTTCTCTCATTCAGCCTGAAAATATCTACAGAAGATATTATAAAAATAATATATCATTCAATCTGCAATTGAGGCTTATGAAATTCTATTCATTGCATTATTAGTTGTCATAAGACACACAAAAAAGGTTGTAATAATCCTACACTAGATACCAAATGCATTTTGGCTGTTCTTATATACCGAAGAAATTAAATATGGAATAGCTCTTAACTAGACTTGAGTGCAACTTGAAAAGGAAATATTTAACTCTTTTTGTCCAAGAAGCAGATCACTGTTTTTGCAAGGTATTTCTACTTGCATTGCAATTTGCAAATGCAATTGTTTGCAATTTGAACTTGTACAATAAATATATTCCATATTCTACATGCTACATGCTACTTGTTTCAAAAAACTTATATCCGAAATATTAACTAGACATTGTATATTTATCCTGTAGGCATTAACATATTCAACTTATGTAAATTTTACTTTTTCTACATTATGTTATAGTAATTAATATATCATAATGAAAAAAATAAAATGGTTTTGAGAGTACAATTAATGAAACTCCAAAATTTGTGAGTAAACCCCAGTTTCAGCTCAATACTAATTATTCAAAAAATTAGTGGACAATTGATTCTATACTCAAATTGACATAATCTTCTCCAGAATGGGGTTAGCAAATCTTGTATCAAATCCAGGTCAATATCTGAAAGATCAAATAATTATAAGCATAAAATCACATATGATTTGGAATATTTTAAAAGGTCAAAACAACTTAAATTTATTCTAATTTAAATTTGACATTAATCCTTTATGGGTGCATTTATTCCCTTTGCCAGCCAATCTATATGCGTGTATCCTTCTCAAGAGGAGGCATCATTTAAATTTAAGTTTACACTTAAATTCAAATAATCAAGGACAAGCCACAAAGATAGTGCATCAAGTATTTGGGGCCACTTTTATTAAGTTCAAGCATGTTTTCACATTAAAATGCAGAAAATTACATCACATTAATCTGGATTTAAGTTAGAATGTTTCACATAAAATATACAGTTAATTTGTGTTTTTCATTTGGAATTTTCAATCAAAAACAAATAATGACAAAGGAATTAAAGCACATAATTAAATAGATAGCACGCTCTTAAAATTATACTGTTTTAAACATAAAATTGAAGGCGCATATCACATTAAATATAGATGCAGCATAGCATGCTCTTGAAATGTGGAATAGGTTGCTAATTGCGGCAAACTCACATCACTGCCTTTTTCTTTCTTTTACTATATCCAATTACATTTTACACTTTTTCTATAGACAATTTATAATGATTAAATTATCTGGTAAATTAAGTTATTTCCAAAAGGGAACAAAGGAGATGATGATGGTTTCTCCAAATTAAACATTCTCATTCTCATATTCCTCGTAAATATGGGATTAATTATGAATTACTCCCCCCCTAAAATAAATATTTCACTACTACGTACTACCTAGAAACTTTCTGCCTACTTGCACACGCCTTGTAATTTTATTATATTTATTTTTATGTAAAGATACACAACTAGTCATTCGCATGCTAAAACATGATTATAGCATCCTCATTAACTTAATCTTCTAGCTCTTCGAACCTCCCTAACATCAAATTAATTATGAACAGAAAAATAACAAGAGAAAGGTTTCTGTTTTAACCTTTTAATGTTGATTTTAAATATTGGTATTTGTACCGTTTTGAACTTGCTAACTTCTCATATTACTTTTCATTTAGTAATTTGGATAAAATCTTATATTTAGCTCAAGTCCTTATCACCATTACGATGCTTCAACTCAAAAAAAAAAAAACTCATGACACCTTTGGCGCCTAGGTGTGCTATGAATCGTATGATATAGGCATCACTGTAATCTTATTTTATCAGTTTAATTTCTTAAGGCCTTGCTATCTAATTATAGAATAAAGGTATTTATGCTAAATTATTATAGTTGTCCATAATCTGATGATATATTTTCTTAGAGACCTAACTGTCCCCAATGGCATATAACTTTCATGCTCATAATGTGTTTTCTGTGTATTTACAGTTGTCGCAAGCCTTCAAAATATCAAGACAAATTTTAGAAGACATAGTTTACAAGATTCTTAAATAATTCAACTAACTAATAAACGGAACATAATTTGGTGTAAGATTTCCTATTAAAGCATCCCAAACATGACCAAAAAAGGGACCGAATTGATTATTCTTTCAGGGAAAATAAACCTAGGTTATAGCTACATTTTTAAACTGAAATGTATATAACATCCAACCATTTATATACCCAACATACACCTCACTCTCACCTCACCAAGAAGAGACAGAGAGAGCATTACAACACAAAGCAACAACCTAATGAGCTATACTGATAATGTCCTCAATTGAATAATAATACTAAATCATTCCTCTTCACTTAATCTCTTTCGCTCATGAGAAGAAGCATTCAACATCTCCTTCTCCATCCTTCTTCTCAGAGGCATTTCAACAAACAGGTTGTGGTCATAATGGGCGCCACCGGTTCCGGCAAAACGCGTCTCTCAATCGACACAGCTCACCATTTCTCAGGCGAAGTTGTCAACTCAGATAAGATCCAGCTTTACGCCGGCCTTGACATAACCACCAACAAGGTCCCGGTACCGGACCGGCGAGGCGTACCGCACCACCTTATCGGCTCGGAACCGGCTCGTACTGGAGAGATTTCCCCTGAGACATATCGCCAGATGGCTTCTGAGACTATCGCCTCCATCTCCGCCCGGAACAAACTTCCGGTGATCGCCGGAGGTTCGAACTCTCTCATACATGCATTGTTGGCTCATCCGTACAAGCCGTACCAGTTGAACCAACCGACCCACAACCCGTTTGCTGCTCAAAAAACTCTGTTTCATCTACCTGGCTTGAGATACCAATGTCTCATGTTGTGGGTCGATGTAGAACAAGCAGTATTAATGGAATATTTAGACAAGAGAGTGGATGAGATGGTACAGCTGGGCATGATAGAAGAACTAGCTGAATACTTCAAGAACGACAAGAAACAGAGAGATTTCAACGTGGGTCTCAACAAGGCGATTGGCGTCCCGGAGTTAGAGCATTACTTCGCCGGTTCGAAGGATTTAAACGAAGCTTTGGAAGAGATAAAGGAGAACACGAGAGAGCTCGCGATGGTGCAGGCGCGCAAGATCGAGAAGATGAAGAATGAATGGAAATGGCCGATTAGGAAAGTTGACGTGACTGAAGTGGTTCGAGCGAAACTCACAGGAGAAATTGAAAGGAAGGAAACAGAGGCTGACATGTGGGACCAGATCGTGCTCCGCCCTGTCAAAGATATATTGGTTACGGCTGGAGTAGAGTCATACAGTATAGACAGAAATTGTTCACGTGGAACTGTAATAAATTGATGCATTGAGAGGAGTCTGGTGAGCATCTAATGTGATAGACCAGGAGCATGGAGCTAATTGGGGATTGAGAAAAAAGTGGGGAAAGGGAAATTCTTCAATACCTAAAAGTATATTGAACCGTTCATTTGAGCACAGAAAGTAACGCTCATTTTAACAGCCCGTAAAAATGAATCACTAGGCTGTTAAAATGACATGTGCGTGGGAAGGAAATATTGGCTCATAGCTAAAGCTCCAATTATGATCTTCCTTTCTTTTGTACTCTAAAGAAGTTTTGAAAGATCTATTGTACTAATTTTTAACATATTAGTTTAATAGGATGAATAATCAGCATATACATTGAAATCTTTCATTTATTACAGCCAATAAAATGGTGTTGAGTTTTGAGGTCCCTTTTTTTAATTATTCATAATTTTTTTACTTGATGCAGATCACTCGAGTTGTATGTATGATTTGAAGAAGCTTTTTGTGCTGAAGCCATTTTTTAGTTATGTCAGATAATTCAATTAGAGCCACAAAAGAGAAGAGGAGGAGAAGAGAAAAAAAAAGTGATACATGTGAATATTAGCATGATATGAGCCTTGGGTTTGAAGTGATGTATTTAGGGAAAGATATTGTTGTGCAATTTAATAGTAAAATAAGATTGTTTTTAACTTTGTTGTGGAATGTAGGAAATTTTGTTACTTTTGTTCAATGTTTATTTTGTTAAATGTAAGATTATTTTAAATTTATTCAACACCTTAACTTCAAGAATTAGAAGTTTTAAAAGGATAAATTTGATAAATTTTGTGTTTTCTAATGGCAAGTATGATATTTTAAGTTTTTCTAATGGCAAGTATGATATTTTAAGTTTTTACAATGGCAAATATGATATTTTAAAGTTTTTGTAGGGGCAAATATGATATTTTAATTTTTATAATGGCAGTGGTAAGAACTTAAGATATATTATCAAAATTGAATTGCTCTTAAGATATTGTGGTGATAAAATTTTAAATTCTCAAAATGAAATAATATTTGAAATAAAAGAGAATATTTTGATTTGATCCACTCTTCCTGTCTCACTGGTATAATATTATATTTATCGAACTCAGACAAAATTCTCACATTATCCATTCAATATAAAACAAATTTATACAAAATTCAACACAAACAAAAACTCCACATTATACTGACATTTTTCATTAATATAAACCAATTATTTTAAGTACAATTTAACAATTTGCAAATTGAGAGAAATGGTTCTTTGATGAGAGGTCAACAGAGAGAGAAGAATCGTGAGAGAAAAGTTTTTTTTTTTTTTGAAAGGTGAGAGAATAAGTTAATTGGCAGTGGAGAGAGCTAATAAGAGAGGAGAAAGGGACCGTGAGAAAGAGGAGGGTGAGCGGGAGCTATAGAATTTGGGGATGGCAAAGCCGGAATGAGAAAGGATTGTGACTGGATAAATTTTTGTTGCCTATTATACCTCTGTATAACTGAACGGTGAGGATCAAATCTACAGAAAAAATATGGAAGCTGAACTCTTTTGGTTTATCTTTTTTGAGATTTTTGTTTTTTATGTTCAAATTTTGAGTGAGATAGAGGAATGGAGTTTAGTACAGAAATAATGAAAATAGAGTACTACATAGTTTTTTTAAGAGGTTATGTTGAAGACCTAATAAAAGGTGTGTGCAAAGCGGAAAATAGAAAAATATGTTCAATTTCGTATGTATTATTCTTTACTTCTAAGACAAACCGATTTCATTTCCTGCAAAAGAAATTATAAATTCCCATTTTCCATTTTGTGTTTGCTTCTGTATAATTTCTATAAACTTATTCAACAACAAAGTTTCAGTTTGTCTCAGAAAAAAAAAATTCCGAAAGAACCGAGTAACATTTGTTCTTTAACCAACCCATGGTTTATCATGTGTCATGGCATGGCATAAAAGGCCTTAATAAAATGGGCTTTAATCAGACGTAGAGGCCCAAATCAATGGGCTTTGATATAATGAGAACGACCCGTTTGAAGTATTGGTGTATACTAGGAGAATTTTCGCTCTCCGCTGCGGTTTTTATCATTTTTATTGTTTAATTTATCTTATGAATTAATAATCATAAAAAATCTATATAAATCATTTTTAATAGTCATTATGGGAAAACATAATGGTGCATTCAAAAGTATAAAAATTGGGGTCTTGAATGAAAGATTTCACCATCCTTGTTATATTTTTCATTTTTAAAAAAAAATTGAGCTATTGAAAAATCATATTTTGAAAGAAAAATTTAGGAAAAAATTACCTTAGAGAGAGTCACACACATGGAACCCACATTCTTTTTTTTTTTTGAAAAATGATTTATTTATTTTCTTTTTTTTAATTATTTAGGGAGAGAGAAAGAGAGGGCCCACTTTTTTTTTTTTTTTTTTGAAAATTATTAATCTATTTTTTCTTACTTGAGGGAGAGATAAAAGGAGTGACACATGAGACCCGCATTTTTTTTGATAAATTATTATTTTTTTATTTAGGAATGAGTCATAATGTTATCTGACATTGTGATATTCAATCCAGTCGATTGAAGACACGAGATATTGAAAGTCATTATAAGAAAACATAATGGTGCGTTCGAAAGTATAACAATTGAGATTCTGAATGAAAGATTTCATCATCCTAGTTCTATTTTTCATTTTTTCACAAAAAAATGAGCTACTAAAAAAATCATATTTTGAAATAAAACATTGGGAAAAAATTACCTGAGAGAGAAAGACACATGGAACCCATATTTTTTTTGGAAAATGAATTATTTTTTTTTTTAATTATTTGAGAGAGAGAGTGAGAAAGAGGCTCCCACCTTTTTTTATTTTGGAAATCATTATTTTTTTTTATTTGAGGCAGAGAGAAAAAGAGACACAGTTTAGGAATGAATTATTATTATTTTTTTGATAAATTCTTATTTTTAAATTTTTTTTACATGTGGGCCCATTTTTTTTTTGATAAATTATTATTTTTATTATTATTTAGGAATGAATTCTGTGTAGCGAGTATTCGATGGTTATTGATATTATAACTCACAACACATAAGTTACACAGTTTAGTTTTTAAAATAATTAATTATATTTGATTTGACATTTCACACTAAATCAGGATAGAACGCAGAACACCGAATTTCGACCAATCATATTCTAACACCATCTAACTACACAGAAACCGCCATAAAATATCAAAAACTCTAAACGATCGAACGATCTATATCGAACCACATCACTCCATCCAACGGTCCCCAAAAGAGGATGACGTGGCCTCTTTTGGGGACTCCTTGGATGCTAGAATTGGGAGGGGGGGGGTGGATTTGCATTAAATTGTACTTCATTTCAAAAAATATTGGTGCATAATGCAATTTTATCGTGATATATTGATATGTTACTATATATAATCTAAAACAATGCCCAAAAAAAAATTAAGATACAATTTTAATTGAACATTTATACATATGGTTAATTAAGTTGTTATATTTTTCTAAAATAATTATATTAACGACGCTCAAGCATAATTGTCATAGTTTTTTGAAGTGTTTATATAGTTATTTTGTAACCAATTTTGTGCACCGAAATATGTTTTACATTTGAAAACGAAATTATAATTTTATAATATATCATTATTTTAAAATAATTTATTATACAAAACGTATATAAAGTTATTTTCTTCATAAGCATGAAATTAATATTTTGAATTTTTTAAATTCTACTAAAAAAAATGCAAAAAAAACAAAAAAACAGTACACTGCCAATTTAAAATATAATTAAAAATAATATGTGAATTTATTTCCATCTAACAACATTAAATAACTTACATAAAATTATATATGAATTCTATTATGCATGGTGATTTACATTTGACGAGAAATTTGTGTTGTATGTTAATAAAAATAAAAAATGAATAATTGTTTATTAAAAATGAACAATCAAATAACTTAAATTAAAACATACACTGAACCTAAAAAAATTGACTATACAAGAGCGAAAATAAAGAATGTGTTGAGGTGTTAAGACAGTTCGGTTTATTCAGGAACAGAAGCAAAGCGATCAAATTTATTTATTTTTTCGGTTCTTATGTGTATCCAGTTCAGTTTAAAAACTTCGTTACTTGGTTTTAACTCCTCCGTTTGGTTCGCTTTTTTATTTTAGGTTAATTATTTTATTATGGTTGTTAAACGTTTTAGTTAATTCAGAAATCGAACCCATCAAATTTGATTAAATTTGTTCATTTTTTCGGTTCAATTGGTTAGGTACAAAAAACACTGTAGTTCGGTTTCACGGTTTAACTTTCGTTTTATTTCACTGAATCGGTTTGAACTGAAATAACCGGATTGGAAAGACTGTCAAACATTCAAAAGTTCAAAAAAAATTCAAAACAGCCCTAAAAATTTCGTATCCTTTTTTTTTATGTTGCAAGTGTAATTTTTGGATATAGGTTTAGGCTTACATTAATTGAACCTAAAATATATAACAACAATCTCGGACGAATGTAAAATTTAAAACTATGTTATTCTTGCTGGTATGCAATTAGAAACAAAACTATATGATTTATTTCATATTATACGATAGTATATCAAAATTATTCAAATCGATCCCGTTGAGACAAGTGTCTCATTTCTAGATTTTCTGTGACAAGTATGATAAATATATTTATAAAACGGCTCATTTTGACATGAATAGACTACTCAATTTATAATTATTTCCAAACTTTTTGTGACAAATATGATACATATATTTATAAAATGAGTCATTTTCAGATGAATAGACTAATCAGTTTACAATTACCACATTATACTATCGTATATTAAAATTATTCAAATCGAGCCCGTTGCGGTACATGTCCCATTTCCAGATTTTCTGTAACAAGTATGATACATATATTTATAAAATGGGTCATTTTCACATGAATAGACTACTTAGTTTATAATTACCACATGATGAATTATTATACTGAGTTTTTGTAACCGTGTTTTCCTTTTAATCAACTCTTTAATTTCAATATTATTACCATATATGCCATTTCCTACTTTTGACATGTTGAGTACTTTAAAATCGAATGGTATTGTTGTTAATTTTATCAAAAGTGCGGATATTATTTTGGCGTTTATTCATGTTCACACGTGTCCTGTTCGGGATATTCTGTGTCAACACTGATACTTATATAAATATAACGAACCATTTTCAAATTGATATATTATCCAATTCACAATTCGCCCACATGATATGTAATTATTCCCTTTCAATAAATGCTCTTATATTTTTGTGGCCATACTTTTCCGTTGCGACACGTGTCTTGTTTTCGGATTTTCTGTAACAAGTCTGATACATATATTTATAAAACGGGTCATTTTCACATGAGTATACTACTCAGTTTACAATTACCACATGATTAGTTCTTATACTGATTTTTGTGGCCGTGTTTTCCTTTTAATCAATACCCATAAATTTCAATAATATTCCCATATATGCTATTGACTATTATTCATATATTAAGTACTTTAAAACCGAATGACATTGTTGTTAATTTTATCAAAGGTCATATTTTTTTTTATTGTTTATTCACATTCACATGTGTTCTTTTTGGGATATTCTGATAAGCCTGATACTTATGTGCATGTAACGAGCCATCTTCAAATTAATATATTATATGATTCACAATTCACCACATGATATGTTATTATTCTGATTTCTTTTGTCATACTTTTCTTTCAATAAATTCTCTTATATTTTAACATTATTACCATCCATGCCATCTAATATTTTGTTCATGAGTAGATTGTACCTTACGAAAGTATTGAGTAATTAATTTTTTTAATATAATTTCATATTCTTTCTTTTTGCTTAGGTAATAATTATTTCATATTATACTATATAACAAGAAAAAATTATTACTACCATTATTATTTTCAAGTTGAATTTAACATTGATACTCTAAAATATCAGTTAATTTTTTTTTTCTCAGAACTCAATTATATCAGTATGTTATTAATTAAAAAAAAAACATTAAGAACCACAAACCATATTCAATGTCATTATATTGAAATATAAAATTATTTTTAGCGCATCCGAAACGGGGCGAGAGTCGCCATAATTTTAGTTTATACTTTATATATTATATTATGCTTTGATTAATTTTATATGATATATCAATTATGATTTGATTATTTTTAACCATATGTTATGTGAAAATGATTAACACGTGCATAGCACGTGTTTGGAACTAGTTGTTTGAATAATTTTTTTCATAATTTTGACATTGTCATTAATACATTATTTAACAACATTTAAATCATTTAATTAATATTACTCATTTAGGACTTACGAGTACATCTAATATTTTCAGATGTTTAAGTGTATGAAATTTCCCTCAAACAATATAACTCATTCTAATTTTTTCCCCATTGTACGTATGTATTTTCCTATTTTTAAGAGAATGAAATTTCCCTCAAACATATGCCCTCAAATATAATTTTTTTCCCATTGTATTTCATCAAATGGTCTTTGATTTGTTTATATTAATGAACTGACTAATTAACATAATCTACAGGAGCTGAGGTGGTCAGGGTGACGGCATCACATGATAGAACAAGTAAACCACGTTCCACGAGCAGATTTGACAAAGCCAAATTTTAAATTGAATCCTAGTACTAGTATTTTTGTATAGATGTATGTCACAAAAAGATCACAGAATTAATTCTCACGCGCAATGAAGATTGAAGAATGATCAATTTCTAAGTTATCCTGTTATTATTATATAATTTGCAATTTCATAGCAATTTTGAAGCATTTCAAATTGAATGACTCGATTATATACTCATTTTGTTTTGAAGTTTCTCAAGTAAAAATATCTTTTAAATAAAGAAAGAGAACACACAAGTGAAGGAAAGTTAAGAAGATACATAAGATATAATGAATTAGCAGACGTTCTTGTAGTTTTCTAGTATTTTTTGAAGACTCCATGCATTTTATATTATAGTCTATGGATTTTTGAAATTTTGGATGAGCGTCGTCAGAGTGACGTTAGACGAGCCATGTCACTAAATATGTCATATTGACCAAGAGTCAATCTCTCAAATAACATGAAATATCACAAATTCACAACATGGCCAACCTGAAAAGAAAATTTATATCCACAAAAAAAGATAAATAAAATTATAAAAAACCAAAATTTATACACATGATGACGCAATAAAAAAAATAGAAAATGACCAATGTATACGCATGTTTTCTTAGGTCAGCATGATGACGCAAAATAGAATTGTCAATGCAATTCTTCCACGTGTGCTGAATCCAAAATTTCTTCTTCTTACTTGTCTCTATATCATATTCCCTCAAATCAATCTCCTTCTTCTTCATCACGAAGCAAACAGAAACCAATTTATAACCATTTTCATTATTTTCCATTATACTAAAATAACATAAATCAAATTAAAAAAAATTAACCATCTTCATATAATTCATTTGAAATGGAGAACTTCTGGAAAGCGAGATCCACACATAGCTTCGATTTAAATGCCAGTTCCTCCTTTTCCTCCGGTCAATCTTTGGTAATAACTTTGTTTTATTTTTAAACATATCATTTTATTGTTTATGTTGAAATTGTTTTAACTAAATTCAGAAAACAAGCTAATAATTATTTGATTAAATTGCATAGAATGTAAACGAGTTGGAAACGAAGCTGAATGAAATGAAAGAAGACAACAAACGGCTAAATGCAGCACTCAACTCATACTTCTCAATATATGAAACATTAAAACATAAGATAGAAAATGGTGAGGCTTCTCGAATGAAGAAGAGAAGAAAAAGTGAGAGCGCTACAGAAATGGACTTTAATGGAGGAAATGAAGAAATTTCTGACAGAGGCTTTCAAATCGAGAGCCCATTGAGCAATGATTCTTGCAAGAAAATTAGAGAAGAAATTAAACCGAACATTACAAGATTTTATGCGCACACCGATCCATCTGATACAAGCCTGGTGAGTTAAATTAAATTCATCATTCTACCTCACAAAAAATATTAATTCATCATTATATATAAACATGACATTTAAATTAACAAAAAAATAATAACTATTGTTATCCAAACCAAAAAATTGTAAGAATGAAATAATGGTTATAGTCTAAATAGGTTTTGAAAGATAGATATCAATGGAGGAAATACGGACAGAAAGTGACAAAAGATAACCCTTCTCCAAGAGCTTACTTTAGATGCTCCTTTGCCCCTTCGTGTCCTGTTAAGAAAAAGGTAAAATACATGCATCTTATGAACGAAATCAAATAAATACAAATGTCTACACATTGAATGACTTTGTAATAACATTGTCTGTCACAATAGATTAATGGAACGAAAGAATATTTCCTCGATATATTTTTTTTTTATTTTTAGAAAAATTGGAGAGGGCTTTAAGATCCCCTTCCAACTGCAATTTTTTTTTTTATATTTTTTGTTTCTATTTACATTTCTATCTTTTTACATATGTAAGTAAAGAAGCAAAAAACACATAAAATTACTAAATTATCAATCTACTTGGATTAATATTTCCACAATATTAGATATTAATCAAATTTCCAAGGACAAGATCATTGATTAATTATTATATTTTAGGTGCAAAGGAGTGCTGACGACAAGTCAATATTAATAGTAACATATGAAGGAGAACATGATCATGCTAGTCCATCGAGTCCGGCTTATAACTTTTCTGATTCGACCGTAGTAATGGTCGATCAAACACAAGGATTAAGAAGAAACATAGAAAGAGTTTATAATAACGACATTAAATCTCAGGAATTTCAAAGTATTATTGTCAATAAAATTGCTGATTTTCTTGTGAACGATCCTGGTTTTACTTCTGCACTTGCTAGCGCGATATCAGAGAAGATTTTCAATAAATAGCTAGCTGTATATTAAGTGTGATTTTTATTTAGTTCTGTATATTAAGAGTGATATATAAAGGGAAAGTGTTATATAGAAAGTTCAATCGATCTCAAGCATTAAACCTATTATTGTCAATTAAATGGATTATGTTGGGCCGATAGATATGAGATTTGATGTGATTATTCTAGGTTTTTTTTATGAAAGATTATTCTATGTTTTTCTATTGTTTCTTAAGAGTTATGGCATTTTTTTTTTAGTTTTTTTTTATTCCAATAGGAGTGAAAGGATTTGGAGGGCTAATGTCAGCTTCATTAGTGCAAACTCTTGTTTTTTGAATTTTGAACAATTTCTCTTCTTCATGTCAAATTTACAATACAACTTTTACATTTTTTTATTTTTCAAAACTTGACAAAAATTAATTTCTTTGAATATTGATGAGGAACATATGAATCCTCCCTATAAAATAAAAAAGAACATTTTTTTATTTAAGAAGAAAAACTTCTCCATTATTTTTGTCCAAAATTATTATATGCATTGTTAGTGAAATGGACATGCTAGTTCATTACAACTATTTAGACTCAATCAACGGCACAACCAAGAACGGAGCTTGACGGTATTATTTGGGGGGGGCGGGCAAAAATAATTTTTCCCATTGATTAACACTTAGCAAAAATTTTGGGGAAAAGGGGAGGACAAATATATAGAAATACATGTATTTGAAAAAAAATTCAGTAAAATACTACTAATATATATTACGCTTTCAAAATCTTGGAGGACTATGACCCCTCTCAGTGTCTATTAAGTTTTGTCCCTAAGTACAAGATACGTGTCTATGTAGATAAGTGTCTATCATAATTAGCCAAATAATTATGATAACAATAGGCCTTCTAACACTTTAGTTCTACCTTTTAGTGAATACTTGAAGATAAGATTAACGATATTTTGAACTCGATTTCGTTGGGTGTAACATTTTGTTACAACTCAGACCCAATCTACAATCCAAAATTCTTAAATCGCACCCTTATCTTTATTTTTATACTTTTTATTCAATATGTGGTATTAATTCCTCTTTCAACTTAAGTTTGTCAAGGGATAATAACCACTTGATTTTTTTATATCATTAATGCCGAAACTAACACATGGTGATGTTGCCATTTAGTATGACAAGTCATTCTGGCCCATACTGTTATAATAAGGAAATTTACTTTATTTTATTATTTTATAGTATGGATATTTTCATAATTTTAGAACTAATTTGTATGTTCAAGAATAATAAAGTATATCTTAATAAATTCTATGCATTAATTAAAGAATTTAAAATTTTAAATCATCAAAATCTGAGGTGTATTTTAAAAGTTTTGATTATTATAATTTTGAGGGGCTAAAGTGCAAAAATGGCAAAAATTAGCTCCTTCATTCCTTCCTCTATGCGTTAAAAAAAATTGCGTTAGAGGTATTCCTTTTTGGTATGTGACATAATTTGAAATTTAAATGAGCTGAGGTAATATTCTTTTCCAAATAAATGATAATTAATGAGAATGAAGGGCCTGTCTGTTATTTTAAACCCCGTCGTATGGAGATAATTGTTCTTTCATCGTCTCTCTCTATTCCTCTCTCCTTCATTTCCATTTCTCTGTGCACGACAAGACAAAGGCTCTTGTCCTTGTAGTTGTTAAGAAGTTGACATATTAGAGTTGGAACGTGTCTATGTAGTCTACAACTCTCATTTTCCCCTCTATACAAGCTTTAAGACTTGTGACTTTGAGTCTTTATTGATTAACATATTCTTTATTTTAGATCTGATTAATTTAATTGAGTACTTAGATTATTTGTTCAATTAGGACATATTGAATGCATACATGAAATTAAACTTATACATATTTGTTGTTATGGATATAATATTTTCTGAATATTGTTGGTATGTGAGATGACTAAATAAATGTTGTATGATATGGAATAAAATAATTATAAAATATGACATTTTGAACATTAATTTTATTATTTTCTTATAATATATTAAGAGTAATTAATGTTATAAATTTATGTTATTGATAATTCTCATTTCATAATACTGCTATTGTTATATTCTGTTTATTTGAGTGTATATGAAGGATTTCAAATTCATACACTAATAAAAATATGGACACTTTAAACTGAGAAATAAGATATTGGTTGTAGTAAATCTAGAATTGGGATATTTTCTAAACTGGAACTAGATTCTGGATCTTCGAATTGATTCGGGAATCTGAATTTAAAAAATTGGGACTTTAATTCCGACTTATTAAGAAAATATGTTTTAATCATAACTTTTAATATATAAATCCAAATTAAACAAATAAATAGTCGATTTGTATATTTTTGGGCATTCCGGGCCCATTGGTAATATTAGTTTCTGCATTTAAGGTCCAGAAAATAATTTTTCGTAAATAGTCAGATTTAAAGAGCATGTCGGTACGAATTTCGAGATCGATTAGTAATTAGTATTAATTAAATAGTTAGATTCGCGTGAGGAGGAGTTTGTACTAGAAGAAGACCGAGAAGTTCACAAAGTTGCGAAGGGAGCTTGTGGGACCCGAAGATTATGCGTGAAAGTTTGCTAGTTGTCGCTAGAGTCAACTAAATGTATTTTGGGCCCTTAGACCAACTTGAAAATGAGTAATCTTATTCAGTAATTAAGGACTTAATTTTATTTGTTGGGCTACACGGAATGAATATGCAATGATTTAAAATGGATTTTACTTAATTTTAATCTTTCATGAGCCTTTAGTTGATTTATTGCTCTAATTTATATTGGGCTAATTAACAAATTAATGTTACTATTACCATTAAAATGTTACTATTCCCATTAACAAGAAAATATGACCCTTTAAAATTCTAAACCCTAAACCATGGTCTTTTTCTATACTGGGGCCGGTCTTGGTTGTCGCATTTATTCAAGTAAGGTTTTGCCCGCATGTGTTTTTCCTTTTGGCTATATTTGTTCTTCCGTATAAATAGTATATATATTATAATTATCTATAATGATAATACTGAATGTTGAATATATAACTTCTATTTATGAAATAGAGCTTATATGGCTAAAATTAATATTTTTAGTAATAGAATAATTTAAAGATATTTTTGAGTAAGATAGGGGATATAATGAGATGTGTGAAAACTGAAAAGTGATATTTGAGAGAATGCATCCGTACTTAGTAGACCGAAATCAGGGCCGCTGATTCACTTAGATGAGAAGCCGTACTTAGTATAGAGAAACTAGGGTGGCTGATCATCTAATAATGAGCTCGGAAAGACTTGCATCTGTGCCCATACTTGATGCCACGGAGCATGATCTAGTATGTGTTGTGTGAGGAAATTGAAAGTGAAATGAGTTAATATCCCGAAATGAAAGTATTTTTATAATTACTATATTATTATTATGCTAAATTATGCGTTTGACCCCTTGTCACTTTATTTTCTACTAAACTATATATATTATATTTTTCGTATATGCGGCTTTTGCTTCTTTTCATATCTTACTGAGTCAGTACTCATCCTTACATTTAATTTTGTGCCCAGTTTTCGATCATTAGCTTGGGAATTACTAGTGGAGTGACGTCTCTATCGAATAAAATTTAGTTTAATAATTAGTATTAAATAAATGAGAACTTTTATAGTTTCAATTTTATTTTGTTGTTAAGTTTAATAAGTATAATTTGGAGATTATATGGATGCTTGTTTAAATGTATTTTTGACGGTTGTTACATTTCAGTTTTTTTATTTGGATCAGATGTGTAACACATACTATTTGGACTAAATCAATAGCTCAAATGCTTACGTCAAGTATAGTAATAATTTTTTTTTGACTATTTCAATTTAGTGTAGTGAATTTATTTTCAATTTGTTTTCTTCTAAATTCTCAATTTCAGTTTAGCTTTGCAGAATTCCGAGGGCAAACTCCGAAATGCATTTGACCCTTTGAAGCTGCAAATACCAAATATATCATTCTAAAAGCCAAATTTTCTGAAATTTATCCTTTCCAAATTTTATCGTACTTGCTCAGAACCAATTGAAATTGCATTCTTAAACTTATCTTTTTATCAATGATGAAGAAGAGGGAGGGTATTTATGTCAATAAAGAAATACAACTCAATTTGCAATAATATATTAGTCTAAATCATGATTAGTTCGTTACGTTATGAATGATTGTGTATAAAATAAAAAAATTATAATATTTTACAAAAAATTAAGGGATAAATTTGATATTTTCGAAGAGTAAATTTGATATTCGGAGAATAATAAATATGATTTTGAGTTTTTTTAGACCAAATACAAAATTCTCCCTAAGTTTTATATATCAGTTTATCAAATTTTTATGTGCATATGTTCTATATTAATTATACTACTATATAACACTATATATACAATATGCAAGTATATATTTGCTATATAAATAATACATATAGTAACACTATATAGATGCCAATACTCAATTGTGTGCTTAACTCCGAAATTCACTGTCATGACGCGCCTTCAAGTCTTGATATAGTTATTAATCAATAATCATAGGATAACCTCCAATTTCTGTATGAAAACAGCATGAAATCAGATGATAGGGTCAGGGAGAGAAAGTATGTACGGAAGGAACACCAAAAGAGGAATATGAAAGCCAAAGAAAACATAAATAAGATGACTTGCATATTGTCTGTGTTTTTTTAGGTCATTTGGGTTATAAATATTAATTTCTGTTTTGGATAGAATGTGATATATATCATAATTATTTAACTTTCATATTTTTCTAGAAAGTAGAACGAATAAACACTATTTGAATAAAATTGGTATATTATGTCCTTAATTTTGTATGGGTATTTTGTGATTTCTCGTGAATTATATGTATTTATTGGCAAAATAATTTCTTAGTAGTCTAATTTGAGTATTTTATTTGAGATACCGGGTCTTGGATACAAATTTCATATGCATTAGTTCAATAAGTGGAATAAAAATATTTTCTTTATTTTTTATAAATATTTTTCATTTGAGGAAACTTCAACAAAGAAACACTTAAAAGTTCATTCGGTAATATGTAATAAGGACATAAGAGTAAAAGAAGATGAAAGAAATTTACATATTTCATCGAACAAAGGAGAAATAGTATAGCATAATTTGGTGAAAAAATGTTTAATTTTATTCTACGGGGAACATGAAAAAGTGAAAAATATTAGAATAAAAAAAAATTTCTTTCTCTCTTTTTTTTCCAAATAAAATAATATTGCATTGTGCTAAACGGCATTGGAATAAAATTAAATACATACTCTTTTATTCTTCCGCTCTTCTATTATTTTACTTGTTGCCGAACACCAATAGATAACATATTTTGAGTGCAGAATTCAATAATTTGAATTTTCAAGATCCGAGTTTGCAGATTTAACATTGGGATTAGTTGTCAATACTCCTCTATCATGAATGATTAGAGTTCATCCTAATTTTGCATGCAAGAGAGTGGTAATTCAAAACTCAAGAAAACTATTTTTTTTCAAAAAATAGATGATTGTAGAGGAACGCACCTTGTGCCGCACAGATCTCTCTATGTCTACAGCACGATATTCATGTCCATCTGTATTTATGTGTTAACTTAAAATGTGTTGTATTTTTTTTTTGAATTTTTAATACGGTGGCTCATATGTCCCACGTATTTTTTAGAAAAAACCCCGACAAGCCGGGCTCGAATTTAGGATCTCTTCCTTACTCGAGTTTTTTGTGTGTGACCAACTGCGCCAGTTTTTCACTGTATTTTTTTTTTTTAAGTATTCTTTCTTTTGCTAAAGATTGTTCGTGACAGTCTTGATGGTATTTTGATTTCCTTTCTTTACATTTTTATTTCAAAATTTATCATATATCAATGGACTGTAACACTTAACAGAACATTGATTAATGGAACATAAACCAGAGATCCCAAACTCGATTTTGAGAGGAACAAAAACAAAATAGATGATTGGCATATGATATAAGTCTAGCCTAGAGAATTCAATAAAAAAGTTAGGATCAATCAAATTATGACGTTTGATTGTAATTACAAAATGAACAAGTTTTTCAAGTGGATTGGATGAAAGGAAGCCCAACGACTCCACATCACGTCTATTGTCCTTTTTTTCCGCCCACAAAATAATACAAAGAAGACTTGACTGACCGACTGACTAACTTATTAACATCCAAGTCAATGCTGAGTCTTTTCTTTTTTAATTTATTTTTGCCTGGAGGAATACGATTCATAAAAATCCTGATCTCGTTTTTCTCTCTAGCACATAACTTGTCCAATTGACACTAGAAAACAAGAAACTGTTACCAGTTCTGCAATCTAATAATTGCATGGCATGATGTTGTTATTATAGCATAATTATTATATAGTCATTATAGCAATAAATAAAACTTTAGAAATATTTTTATTTGATCTCAAAATATAAAAATGTATATATATGAGTATTTTTTTTTTTAAATGGACCTAATATTGTAGGACAAATGTTTTCAATAATGTTTCGGTTTGAAAAATTATAACTTGCCTTCTCATTTTCCCACAAAAACGTCATATACGTCATCATTAAACTCTAAGATGTTATGATTTTAATATTTATATTCTCTATTATGTTATATTTTTTGTATTTATTCTTCTTATGATATTATTATTTTTGTATTTACACTCCCTACGATTTTATTGTTACTTATACGACATTTTTGTGGAAAAATGGGAGAGCATCATAGATGCCCTCGATTTGGAAAATTATTGTTAAAAAAACAATATATATATAGCGTATTTAATGTGTAAGGAGGATCGTCGGAATTTCTCTTTTTTAAATCTTCTTGCAAATAATCAACACACCTTTAAGTCATATTTTCCGAAATCTCAATCACATAAAACCACCTATCATTTATATGAAAAAATAATCAAAAAAATCATTCAAAATTTTATGACCCTAAAGATCTATCATTGCATACTTTCACTCATCTTACTGCAATCCAATTAAGACAATTGCAGACTGGGTTCACAGATGGACGTCATGCCACGCAGAACTAGATTACCTCATCTTAATGATTTATGTTTTCTTTGTCTTATTACACATTTTTCCACAAATCAAACATTACAGAGGGCAGAAGACAAACCCGACTGAACTTTCTCCAGCTAATGCCAGACCATGAAAAATAATGCTTACGTTGCAGTACTAACGTCACCCTTAAAAGACTTTCAATTGAATATTCTCCAGCTTTCACTATATAAAGGATGCATTGTACAACTTGGAACAAAAATTGGACGTTCTAATATCTTTCGTCTTTTCTCTCATTCACAAAAAAAAAAGAAAAAAAAGAATAAAACTGGTTTATTTCTCAATGGAGAATTTAAGACATGAGATTTCTTCAATTAGCCTTGGTTTGAGTGTCGGCCCGTCGAATTTTTCTGATCAAGAACAGGTTTAGTTCTCACTTTTTTTTTTGGAGGAATTATTTGTCTATATTATTTTTTGTTTTACTGAACAAATAAAAATACATTTTATGCTTAATTACACTGATTTTTGTTTGGAAACAGAGTGCATATGTTCTTCCTCAAAGGCAAACCGATTTGGAGGTGAAACTAACCGAAATGAGCATGGAGAACCAAAGGCTGAATGAAAAGCTCCAAAATTATTCATCAATGTATAAAACTCTACAAGATGAGATTGTGAGTATTAGATCATCTTCCTCTTTCTCTGAAAATGGGGAGATTTCTCCAACAAGAAAGAGAAAACCAGAGAGTAATTCAATCAATTTGAGCAGTATAATTAGTGAAAATAGTGATGAAGAAATGAGTAATAAGAGATTTAGAGAAGAAATTAATCCTAGGGTTAAAAGGATCTACGTGCGAACTGACCCGTCTGATACGAGCCTCGTAAGATTATTATAAATTTTAACAATAAAATTTCAATGATTATCTTAATATTTTGGAGTTTGAAACTAAATTAGGGTTTTTATTTTGTTGATAGATTGTGAAGGATGAGTATCAATGGAGGAAATATGGACAGAAAGTGACAAGAGATAATCCGTCTCCAAGAGCCTACTTTAAATGCTCCTTCGCTCCTTCTTGCCCTGTCAAAAAGAAGGTAAAGATTTAAAAAAATTAAAAAATTAAAAAAAATAAAAAATAAATAAAAATAGATTACTCAATTGCATCTTAAACCTAATTTATGTGTATTTTTCTATTAAATAGGTGCAAAGGAGTGCTGATGACAAGTCGGTAATAATCGCGACCTATGAAGGAGAACATAATCACACAATTAATAACTCATCAGTTCCTACATTTACTGTCGATTTAAGACATCAAGGATTAAAATATGACTCTGACAAAATTTATAGTGAAATTAAATCGCAAGAATTTCAAAATATTTTGATCAATCAAATGGCTAATTCTCTTAAAAAAGATCCGGGTTTTACAGCGGCACTAGCTAGTGTTATATCAGGGAAACTATTTGAGACTTTTCCATTATTTTCGGACTGATTTACATGAGATTTCATGAAATTATTTATTTGGCCTATGAAAATAAGTAATTTCCATAGGCCAAATAAATAATGGAATTATGTTACCAGTTGAGTAATTTAGTCTCGGTTATCCATTTTTGGATGGTTGAGTAATTATTGGCAGCAATTTGAATTTTGAATCTTTTTCTAGTCAATCATGCGAAATTTGGTTTTCTGAATTTGCAATGAGATAAATAAGTTTTATGAAGGTTTGTTTTAAGATATGTGAAATTCATATTGTATGTTGTTCTTATAAATACCCATGTCTAATAAAGTGTGACAATAATGTGTTGATATCGATATCAAAATTAGCTATTAATAAATTCCATAGAAAATGCATATTTAGTGAATACTTTCCGGCACAACAATGGATTTTGTCGATGCTAAATTTCTTCTCATTTTTTCAGAATGAATGCCCATCAGATCTTACCTTTCTTATAAATTGCGAAACAAAATTTGAGAAATCATAAAATATTTCTATAGCATCAACTGAAAAATCATAAAATGGAGAAATTACTCAGTCACAAAGCAAAATTTCGGAATTACATCCTTTATACGAATCAAAAAAGAATAACCAATTAAAAAAAATAGAGCCAAGTTAATCAATTGCACTTGCCAATACTAAGTCCTTAACAATTACTTACAAAATTCATCCAACTTCTCAAATAAGCCATCTAATTTAAAAAAGTTAATTCAAATTCAAATATTATCATGCATAATTGGGCATGAACTTCTTCAGGAAAGCAATCGGTTGAGATTCTTGAGGGGCAATATCGTCAAACGGCACGTAATATCTCTCTTCATTATAAATGTGACATGTCGTCATTATTGTTTTCATTAATCTCCAATTCCAGCTGGCTTCATTAAGATACTACAACAAGCACAAATCATAATGAAAATAATCAACAAAAAAAATGAAATAAATTATGGTGATTAATTAATTAATTAATTAATTAATTAGAAAAAGAACCTTTCCCCAATTTTGTTGGAGAGAAGCGTGAGCCGCGCGAAGATTGTAACTCGGAATCTTTGGAGAAATATGATGTGGTATGTGCACGTTTATATCGTGACATAATATTTCTATCCTGTCAATCCAAACACACAAATCTTGATCACCATCAAAAAATAACCATTTGTTGAGTTGTTCTCTCCATTTCTTACAGCAATGGAGATCTCCAGTTACATAATAATAATAATAATAATAATAATAATAATAATAATAATAATAATAATAAAGTTTAATGAAAATAAGAGAATAACTGTACCAGCGAGGGTAGGTACAATGGACGGTACCGCCAAGTTGGGCTTGAACAGCGTTCCATTCTTCTGATTTTTTGAACGGTATGTGTGGCGCCGTGTGATGCACCATTGTGAATGTACTCATCTTTACCAAATATTACAAAATAAATAAATAATAAACAAATAATATAAATACTAAATACTAAATAAATAAATAATAAAGAATAAATAATACAAAAAAATGATAAATAATAAATAATACGAATAAATGATAAATAATATTTAATAAATAAATACATAATAAATAATAAATAATAAATAAACAATAATAATGATTAAGATATGGAAATATTTACCCAAAAGTGGTAGCCTAACCAAGGCATGAGCCAAAACTTGAACCAGCCAAATAAGCCTGATTTTAGAATAATTAAAGGCCAACCGATTGCAATAAATGCAAAAACGCAAGCCAAGCTTATTTTCGCTCTTTTAATTTCGTTCGATCTGAATTTTTGAAGATTAAAATGCTGGTTCAACCTAACATGACAACAAAGAATCATTATGTTTGCGTAAAATCAATTTTATTATAAGATTATGCATAAATTTATAGTATGATACAAATTATGGGCCTTGTGAGTCTAAGTTACATGACAACTAAGGGTCAAATTAGCTTTTATTGGTTCGATTTTTAGATTAATCAACAAATAGGGTTGAACTGTGACGATTTGAAATGGGAATTAGTAGATTAATACATTTTAATTTGTTAAATTTTTATAATAAAATGAAATACCAATGAGCAATAGACATCCAAGGTCTAAAAGGGCCATAACCGTAAATAATCGCTTTCTTGAAAAGAGAAGACGACTCAAATTCCTCTTTCCCAATTGGGAGCCAAGCGGTATCTTCTTTTAACCTAAATTTTAAAACAAAAACAATAATAATTATAAATTATAAATACATATACTAAACCAGTCCTCAATTCAATCCATATCAGCCTCAATTCACAATCAATCAGGCCCAAAACCCAACAAAAAAAAGGTGAGGACTTTTAATCAAGTCAAACAAAAATCTCAACAGAAAGAAGTAAATAACAATTACAACAGGGACTAAATTGAAAAAAGACACATACATGTTGAGCAATTATGCTTGACTTGGCCTCAATTTACACTCATTTGAGCGTAAAATCAAAACAAAACAGAATAAAATAAAATAAAAAAAAGGGATGAATTTTACTCAATTCAAACCAATTCTCAATAGAAATAAACAAATAATAATAATAATAACAACAGGGACTAAATTGAAAAAAGACACGTACATGTTAGTCTTTGCATGGTGTCTGTCGTGCTTGAATCGCCAGGGCTCATAAGGATAAATGAGGGGCATAAATGCAAGAGTGCCAACTATATCTTCTAGTAATTTGTTCTTTGTGAAGGACTTGTGCGCACAATCGTGACCTATCACAAAAAACTTGACAAAAAGAAAGAAATCGTCTTAAAATGAGACTAAATATAAAGAAATAAAATTTGTAAGGATAACTCAAAAAGCAAATTCGCCCTTCAAAGGAAACGAGACTAAATATAAAGAAATAAAATTTGTAAGGATAACTCAAAAAGCAAATTCGCCCTTCAAAGGAAACGAGACTAAATATAAAGAAATAAAATTTGTAAGGATAACTCAAAAAGCAAATTCGCCCTTCAAAGGAAACGAGACTAAATATAAAGAAATAAAATTTGTAAGGATAACTCAAAAAGCAAATTCGCCCTTCAAAGGAAACGAGACTAAATATAAAGAAATAAAATTTGTAAGGATAACTCAAAAAGCAAATTCGCCCTTCAAAGGAAACGAGACTAAATATAAAGAAATAAAATTCATTCTTTTAGAAGGACTTATGTGAACAATCGTGGCCTATCACAAAGAACTTCACAAAGGAAAATTAAAAGTTGAAACAAATTATCTTAAAAGTGAGACTAGATCTGTGATATGAAGAAATAAATTTGGGAAAAATCAAATTGTAACGTATGTTTCAATACTGAGATGAAAAAAGTTCGAGTTAAGTTTTAATTTATTTACTGTTGTTATTTATGTGAAGTTTTGTATATCGGTATATATCCTTCATAATACTCAAAAAGTAAAATTTACCATTCCAAATTAATCATTGTGAGACTGAAATCTATCAAATATAAGCATCTAAACTAAAAAGTACCAATGATAATAAAAAAAAAAATTTAATTTTGTTAAGAGAAAAAGGAGAAATAAACTAACTCCTGTTACGGCGGTACCAGTCCAAGCCCAAGCAAAAGGAAGCAGGTACCAAGGAGATTTCGAAATTAAAAATAATCCAAGGGCATAAGCGCAAATTGACACCAAAACGGATTTCCAAGCTTTTCTATCGTCAATCTCAAATACCTTCATGATCAAAAAGAAGTTAATACCTTCGTAATAAATCCCAATGAAGCCATCATCTTTTATATACTTTTTTATTTTTATTTTTTATTTTTTAAATTGGAATATACCGTTTTGGGGAGGGTGTCCATTACGTCTTTAAGAGTAATGTTGTCAGGAACTTGTTCGCCGATTTGTGTGAATCCGTATTTTTCGCACATTAATGATTTATTTTGTTCTTTGTTATTTGTTGTAATAGTTACAGGTGTTGCGACAGCTCTCCTAATTAAATTTGATTTATGGACCAAATTGAAATTTCTCATCTGGCAATACATTCCTATTGAAAGGCATAATTTAAACTGATTACTGTTTTATTAAAATAACAAAGTTGGAGGAATTAAAAGTTTATACCTTGAGACAATTTTGCGTTTCGTTTCCATAGTGATGATAATCTCTTAGGCGGAGCCTGAAAAACGAGATAATCAAAACCATACAAATGAAGTAAAATATAGAATGAAAAATGAACACAAAGTTAAAAAAAAAAAAGAGTTTATTCAAGCTCGAAAAGGTATATCAGTACTAAAAAGTTCATTTCGTTGGATAAGGTTACAAAAAAGGCGGCCGCATGCTGATACTCAAATAGGATTATTGACAGTGATAATATGAAGTACGAAAATAGCAGCACAAAATAGTATATTGAGGCTAAGAACACATCAGGCGTGTTTACGATGCAAATGAGTTACCTACCTCTAAGCGCAGAATTGGGTTTGAGAGGCCACACGCCATTAGCGCCTCTCTCTCTCTCTGAGTTCAATGGAGGCAAAGGAAAGGAGAGAGGGAGAGAGAGCACTCGTTCACAGTTGTGATTGTGAGTTCAGGATTGAAAGAAAATGAGGTGGAAAATCGCTTCTTTTTTGCGATTTGTCCACGAAACAAAATCGATTCTTTTTTTGCGGCGGTCCACAGCCAAACAAAACGAAACACCATTCATGTTTTCAACACCTCCAAAATTTTATTAAAATAAAATAGGAGACCATTAAACTTTTTTTCGAATATATAATGACAAATAATTTATTTTTATTTAATAATAAACTCCAAAAATGTTTTTCTTAAAAGAATACTGCTCTACGAAATTATATTCCTACAAAATATATTTTCCTAAAAAAGTATTTTCAGGAAAAAATACTTTCCAAAAAAAAATTAGGGAAATTCTTCAAATGCCCCCTAACTTTTCTGAAAATTATCAAAAACACCCTCACTTTTGAGATTTCTTCAAAAACTTCCTAGAAAGTGATTAGAATTTTTTTTTTAACCCCTGTACCCAACTTTCCATGCAATGCTAATGTTAGTGGTGCTGTTACAAAAAAAAAATTGTAATGACTTTATAAGGGATTTTTCAAAGAATCTAAAAAGTGAAGAGGTTAGAAATAACAAAGTTCTAATGGAAGACTAGGAATAACAAAGTCTTCGAGAGCGTAAATTCATCTCCTAGAGCAATTATTGTGGTAGCCAGGAAAACGACGTCGCAATAGATCGTAGTCATATACGGAAGACTAAACTCAAGTGATTTAGAGATTATGCTAGGAAAATGTTGTTATGTTATAATTATTATATTTTTTCTGTTTCCAGTATTCTAGTGAGGAAAATAAATCAAAGAAACTTAACATTTGTAATTAAAATATAACTCGTTTTTTTCAGAAATAAAAGTCTTAAGTAATCTATCGCTTGTCGGCTACAAATTCAAAAAAAAAAATGAAGAGGTTTTTTGATAATGTATGGACTTTTTACAAATTTGCCAATTATAAACATGAGATCCAAACTGACTCACATCCGGATCGGGCCCGACCCAGCCACAGAATGGATGGCTTGTCCATACTTCAGACCACAAAACAGAGGCCATAAACGCACAAACAGCGTTCAAAATCATCCTCTCGTTTCCCTTGTCAGATCTATGAGCCCCACCTCCCACTTACACTCTTTTGGTCCATCTCCTCTCTTGGTCTCCAATTCCAAAACTCTACAATTTAACCCCAAGTGCCAATAAGAAGCCTAAATATATTAACAATGAAATCAGCCACATTAGCAGCGCTTGGGATGATTTTAGTTCTCATCTTTTTAACCCGAAATGAAATATCGTATCAATGAAGAAGAGAGAATACACGTTCTTATTTAAATTGAAGATTTTCATTTGATCTCCTAATATAGTCATCTAATACTTTGATCTTTTGTATAATGGTCTCTACTTGACTGTGCATATAATGACTCTGTACACAAATTTTCATGATTATTTGTTTACAGAACTATGAAAAATATGAAATCCACACATGATATTTATGCGTGAAATTGGTTCATGTGAACTGTGTTTGTACTATAGTGTACTTGTGCATGAAACTGAATTATTTAAATATTTTGTGGGTACGTTTATGGTTTGTTTCGGTTTGAGAAAGTAATTTAGTCTCACTCCTACATATAAAATTTTCATGTAGTTATTTATATACCCTCATGTTGTCATGTCACTTCCTATAAGGGTTATGACTTGTAGGTTGTTGGGCTTGGACTTTTGACTTGATTTTTCTGATGTAAAAATTGAACCATACAATACACATGTCAACAGGAAATTTTAGGTCCAAAATTATAGTATAGTAAAAATTTCCTTCTCATGTCTTTCAGTTTAATTTTATATTTTTTTTATAATCTTATGGATGATTAGTATCAAGCACTTGAAAACTTGGTCATCAAATTCTCTTATTATTGGGCACAAGACATGCATGCAATACTCTTGTATAAAATATAATATATGGTTGACAATAAAATGTCATGTGTAAATTCGTTGAATTCAAACTATCAAAATTAAATATGAGCAAATTTAGAAAATAAACACTTAATGACTAAGATCCTACACCGTCATTCAAAAAATGACAAAAAGTTATGGACATTGCTGTTAATAATGTATTGATACTAATATTAATGAGTAAGTTTCTATTATTTCATTTTTTCGGTCCACATAATATTTATTGTGCGCACATACTAAATTTTTTGTTTAAAAACAATATTTTTTTTAAGAAGCGACATATAACAGACTAAATTTTATTATCATTACTAAATTGTAATAGCAGAGCTTCGATTTTTACACCATCAATCAGAAAATTGCACAACTTTTTACACCAAAGCTTATCAGATAATAATATCCTTGAGACTAAATTTTATTATAATTACTAAATTATGATACCAAAGCTTTGGTTTCTAACTTTTTACACCATCAATCAGAAATTGCACAAATTTGGCATTCCAAACAAGTGCAGAGGAGAGAATTCCAAACCAATGGGAGCTAGCCATTTGGCGCCACTGCATCAGTCTGATCAACAAAGCTTGGCTGACCTTTTCCTTATATAATACAACAAACTTCCCCTGTTTCTTCCCCCACAGAAAATCTCTCCACTTCTTCTTCTTCTTCTTAGACAGAGAGAACAGAATCTCTTTGGTTTATTCGCCCAGTGACTAAGAGAAGAAAACAAGGAAACCCATTTTAGTTTGAAGGATTTAAACATGGTTTTTGGGGAGATTTTGGATGGAGAGGTGTACAAGTACTATGCCGAAGGCGAGTGGAGGAAATCCAGTTCTGGCAAATCGGTTTCCATCATTAATCCCACCACCAGGAAAACTCAGTACAAAGTTCAAGGTACAGTATAGTATAGTACTGTTCTTCTCAGTAATTTTTTCCTTGTATTATGCTCTAACTGACGGAAATCGATGGAATTTTTCATTTAGCCAACTTAGGTATGTTTATTTCAGCTAAATCCTGACTTTCAGAGTAAAAATTAAGTTCTTTTTTTCCAAATTTTCGAGCTAATTTTCAGTTGGAAACTAAACTAACTCCAAAGAAAAATCCAGTACAGAGTAACACAGCTATTACACCAGAAAAACACAACAACTCAAAAAGTGCATCAGATTCTCAAATTAAGCCTCAATCAGCCATTAATCGATCCTTCATCAAATTACTTCTTCTTCTTCTTCTCATTTTTGCTTCTTCGATTTTGTAGCGTGTACGCAAGAGGAGGTTAACAGAGTAATGGAGGCGGCGAAAGCGGCGCAAAAGGCGTGGGCCCGCACGCCGCTCTGGAAACGAGCCGAGCTTTTGCATAAAGCCGCCGCGATTTTGAAGGAGCACAAAACGCCCATTGCTGAGTGTTTGGTCAAAGAGATCGCCAAACCGGCCAAGGACGCGGTTTCCGAGGTATAAAAAATGGGATGGATTTATTGTTAGTCCTTGTAGTTAAGTGAGTTTGCGGTTTGGTCCCTCGTACTTTATGGAATTGTGCATGGTGAGTTAGGGCTCAAGTAATCGTTCATGTTTAAATCAGTGGTGCTGAGACTAAATTGGAATATAGGGACTAACCGTGCGTTTGTTTCTTTTTGAAAAATGATATATCATGGTAAAGTGTATAGAGATGAAAAATGGCTGTAGAAGAATTTATAAAAATGTTAGTTAGAAAAAAAAAATGATAAAAATGTGTGTTATCCTTATCCTTGTAGTTGTAATGTAAGGATTTTGTTGAGTTTGTTGGGGTTCTTTTGCCAATTGTACAAAAGCCCATACTGACTGGTAAATGCTTCATTGGATTGGTTAAGTCTGAAGAAATTCAAGTAAAAAATTGTAATTATCCCTAATTCTCTTGAATATATGAAATTGGCCCCTCTTAAATTTACAAAAAGTACTGTCTAAGTTAAACTGAAATCCAGTACCAAAAAAAGAGGAACGAAAAAGAAAGGAGAACTAGAAAAGACACTTTAGTTTGTTGATAAACAAAAAGTAGTTGGAAATATTGCACTTAATTCCATAACTAATCACCAAAAGTGCAAAAAAGAAAGCGGAATTTTTTAAACCTTTCAGTCACACCAGTGCGTACTACTAAATGCCAGCCGGCTGCTAGTTATTATTCAATTACTAAGTACTTATTATTTATTATTCATTATTAATCATGATTATTAATTAATTAATTGATTGATTAAATAAATAGGTTGTAAGATCAGGTGATTTAGTGTCATATACAGCAGAAGAAGGAGTACGGATTTTGGGGGAGGGAAAATTACTCGTTTCTGACAGCTTTCCTGGCAATGAACGTAACAAATACTGTCTCAGCTCTAAGGTAAACTATTTTAATTAATTAATTAATTATGACTCTTCATTTTACTAAAAACACCTTGCTTTTTTAATTTGATCAATTTTGAATAATTAGTTTAGTAGTCAGTCTTACAAAAATTTGAGATTGGAATAGTTAATGGGTTGTTTGTTTGTTGAGTAGTTAGTTTTGCTTTTGTTTGGAAAAGAAGCTTTCAAAATGTATGGTTAGATATGTTATGTGCCTTTAAATGGTACTCCAATTGTACTGAGACGCAATTAATTTGATTAATATTCTAGCTAGGTTCATTTATATATCAAAAAGGTGATTAATTGTACTATCTTTGTTCCAACTGTATTGTGCCAAGATGTACATACCAGTACCTAGTCATTTAATCCCAATCAAACACAAAAATGAAAGAAAAAGAAAAAAATTAAACCTCAATCATTATATATTAATTTCAATTTTATTGGAGTTATATTGTTAAAGTTTTATTTCACTTATTTTGAATATATCTATATATTTATTTATTTAAACTAATCCAGGTCCCACTTGGAGTAGTTTTAGCAATTCCCCCATTCAACTACCCCGTCAATTTAGCCGTTTCCAAAATCGCCCCTGCATTAATCGCCGGAAACGCCCTCGTCCTCAAACCCCCCACTCAGGTTTAAGTCTAACCTCATCCACCATTAATAACAACACTAACAATACCAACAACACTAAATAATAAAATAATAATAATTTCTATTGTAATATTAATCAGGGAGCAGTGGCGGCTCTGCACATGATCCACTGCTTCCACCTAGCTGGATTCCCAAAAGGTTTAATAAGCTGCGTGACTGGAAAAGGGTCCGAGATCGGAGACTTTCTCACCATGCATCCTTCCGTAAACTGCATAAGGTACCAACAAAAACAAAAAAAGGGAAGTTTTTCAAAACCCCCCTAACTTTTCTGCATATTATCAAAAGCCCCATAACTTTTTAGATTATTAAAAAAAAAAACTTATAAAGCGGGTTGAATTTTTCTTACCTGCCTATGGGGTTAAATATAACTTTTCCATCCAATAACCATTTTTAATGGACCAAAATGCCCCTCATATGATTAATCTCATATTTTATTTTACTAATTAAAATCATAATTAGGGGGGGTTTGATAATATCCAGAAAGTTATGGGGTTTTGAAAAATTTCCCCAAATGTAACATTTTTGGAATACGGAATTTAATATTTTGATGCTTTGCGAATTGGTAGTTTTACGGGGGGTGATACGGGAATAGCGATATCGAAGAAGGCGGGGATGGTGCCGCTCCAGATGGAGCTTGGTGGGAAAGATGCTTGTATTGTGTTGGAGGATGCGGATTTGGATTTGGTGGCTGCTAATATCGTCAAAGGCGGCTTTTCTTACAGGTCACTAAAAAAATAAAAATAAAATAAAAAGTAGAAATAAAATGAATAAAATAAATAAACAAAAAATTAATAAAGAATGAAGAAAATAAAATAGAATACAAATAAATTCAATACAATACTATAAAGTAAACAAATAAAGTTAAATAAATAGATAACCAAAAATAGAATTAATTAAATTTAATAAAATTAATTAAATTAACTTAAATTAAACAATGAAATAAAAAAAAAAAAAAAAAAAAAAATAAAACGAATAAAAATATAAAAACAACAAAATAAAATAAATCAAATAAAACACTAACGTTTGAATGAATTTCGCTCTAACAGCGGGCAGAGATGCACGGCGGTGAAGGTGGTGCTGATAATGGACTCAGTAGCAGACGAGGTCGTCAACAAAGTGAACGCCAAGCTCGCGAAACTTACAGTCGGCCCACCCGAGGACGACTGCGACATCACGCCTGTCGTCACCGAGTCCTCCGCCAACTTCATCCAAAGTATGTTATAAAAAAAATCCTTATTTTATTATTATTAATTCAGAATAAGTTAAGGTGTTTGTGAAACGTGAGAGTGGTGTGGGTTTGGAAATGAAAAGTTAACGTTAGGGTATTTTTTTTTACTATTTTAAAAGTCCGGGGTTGTTTCAAAAACACCCCCATCTTTTTCTAACCAACCTCTTTATTTTAATTTATTTCATTTTACTTTATTTATTTTATTTTATTAGTTTATTTATTATATTATATTATATTTTATTTCAACAGGTTTGGTGACGGATGCGAAGGAAAAAGGCGCAGTGTTCTGCCAAGAGTTCAGGAGAGAAGGCAACCTGATATGGCCGTTGTTGCTGGACCACGTGAGGCCGGAGATGCGCATCGCGTGGGAGGAGCCGTTCGGCCCCGTTCTGCCCGTCATCCGAATCAAGACCGTCGAAGAGGGGGTGCATCACTGCAACGCCAGCAATTTCGGCCTCCAGGTATAAAATGTTTTGGACTATTTATGAATTTTTTTTGTGTATTTTGGAACATTAAAAAACGACATGGCTTTTGAAATACTCGAAGAGCCCTCTAATGCTGATGTTTTGTTTAAAATAATGAAAGAAAACTAGCTCATTTTGAAATAATTACGAGAGAATGCGGGTTGAAATATTGGATTAAATAATTTGCATGTGTTTACATATTTTTTATTTTATTTTTTGTATTATTATTTGACTATTAGTTTAGAGGGGGTTTTCGAGACCCTTAAAAATTTGGCTTTTTTTTTTAAATGGATAGTTAAAAAGTACGTTTTTTTAATATTCTAGAAAATATAATGGTTTTTTTGAAAAAACAAACTTAATTTATTGTGTTTATAAGGTGCATCTGTTGTTTATTTTCTTCTGATTGAACTGATACGAAATTTACGAAAAAAATAAACAGGGTTGTGTTTTTACGAGAGATATTAACAAGGCGATTATGATAAGTGATGCGATGGAGACGGGTACAGTTCAGATCAACTCGGCGCCAGCTCGTGGGCCCGACCATTTTCCCTTTCAGGTTAATTGATGCAATAAATCTATTCATTATTTATTTTTGTATTAAATTATCGTCATCTTGTTACCAATATTATTATGTTTTTTTTTTAAAAAAACAGGGGTTGAAGGATAGTGGAATTGGGTCCCAAGGAATAACGAATAGCATTAATATGATGGTTAAAGTGAAGAGCACGGTTATTAACCTGCCTTCGCCTAGTTATACAATGGGTTAAAGACTTGAGAGATTTAATGGTCTGTTTTTAAATGATTGTGAAATAAAGAGTTGATTTACGTATGGTTTATGTAATGTTTTCTAATGAGTTTTTTTAGTCTTGTATAATACTTTGTAATAAGGAGTATGTTGAGGGATCAAAAGATTTGGTTAAATGATTTGAGTTTTTTGAACTTGTATTATTCAGCGTTACAGTTTATTCAAATATGTTATCCAAACTTTCAACTGGTCTACCACAGTAATTTTTTTTTCCGGCAAATGATTCGGACATGAAGGGATTTGATCACTGCAGGAAATAAAATTAAAAATGACGCTTTTATCCTTAATAAATGCACAAATAATTAGCTGTTGTTATTCCCTGTATCTTCTCATTTATATCATTCCTTTTTTAAATCTAGTTACTAACAATCATTCTAAAAGTTAGAATAAGTCATCTAGTTACCCAACGACCACCGATTTGGCATGTGGTATTGCTTTTCCACATAATTTTTTTTTGGGAGGAAAAACTACAAGCGGGATTCGAACTACATAATTTTTTTTACTTGATATTTATTCTCATTTAGATTGGCTCATATACATTCTCCTGAATTTCTAAATCAATCATTTTATACGCGGGATTCGAACCTCCCCATCTATGGATAGATGAGGTTAGTATCATGACCACTAGGCTAACTTAGTGGTGATATTTTCAACATAAATTTAGTATAAAACCATGACTACATAATTATATGTCTTTACCTTTCTCTCTATTCTACTTCTTTTATATATTTTATGAATTTTTATTGATCATGCCTTCAAATAATGAATGCCAATACCAAATAAAAACTTAATCTCAAACTGATGACAACATAGAAAATAATTTATATTTATTTCATTTAAAAAAAATCAAGAACATGAAAATATTACAAAATAGCTAATCTAAAATGGAATGTGTATTAATGCTAGAATCAGAATTCAATATTTCCATATCATAATATTTATAATTAATAGCTCTAGATCTGCTAGAACGCAGCCAAGGATATATGAAGGGCAAAAAAGTAAATTCAATTTATAATTTCCTGCCATCATCAAATATCTTCCTATCCAAATCACTACCCTTTTTTTCCCCTTTTGTTCAAATTAAATTACATCACGTTGATTAATAACTAGAAGTTGACAATTAAAAACTGCAATTATTAATATCCTATGATGTAAATATAAACTTTAATTCATAGACTAAAAGCATGGTCATATTAGCAGAAGTGTAAATTATATTTCTAGGCCTCTTTTACAATTTTCCACCAATGGGCTTGTTTTGGGCCTCTTTTACATTTTGCACGGGGTCTCATTATACTATAGTCCCACGTAAATCGTAATTCTATTCTATTTGGTCCGTACCACAAACCCGCACTAGTTATGTTCTATTCGTACTCTCCTTACTCTCTCTCGTAGTCCGCATCCTACCTAGCTTCTCCTCAGTTTGATTAAACCTAACCCTAGACCTCTCAATTCACTTCGTATTCCCTCTGAGGCTTCTCTCAAACCCTAATCCTCGCAGTATATACACTATCTGAGATTTAGAAGGCAACAACAGATCTCCTGTGGCATGTAATTGTTTTTAATATGATTGAGCTTGTTTTGCTGTTTACGAAGTTATATCAGTTCAATTAATAGTTGATTTGATTCATCAAGTGTTGTGTTCTTCCTTCAGACCAACTCAAAAAGGAAAAAAATATCGATTTGTTCAGTCGTGGTGGTACTTATGCACATAAGTGTGGCATCGCTCAGGTCAATGGAGACTTCATAAGAACTTGTTGATCTTTTGAAGGTATTTTTCTTCCTATTAGCACAGTTTAAGAATTGTGTTTTGTTTAAATTCATTCTCAAATCTCGATGTCTTGGATTTACTCACTTTAAATAATACCCAGATTATCATTCAATTAATCATTCATTGATTATCAGTGTAGGGTTTTGAGTTAGCATCAATGATTCTTGAAGTTTCTAGCAATTGGCCAAAATATGCTTAAGCCCTAATTCAGATTATTGGAGTTTCTAGCAAATAGTTCTTAACCCTAAACTTCCTAAATGTTGGTATGACACTGATATTTCATCTGTGTTTTTTTTCTTTTCAAATTGACGTGAAATTTGATCATTAAAAAAATAAAAATAAATCCAAAATAACTGTTTGGCTCATAAAATGTTCAATGTAGGTCCTTCTTTACCAAAATAAACTATCTCAATACATTCCAAGTCTTTGGCATTATAAATTCCATTCTATGTTACTTGGTAAGGACTAAAACTATAATTAATGCTGTTCTTTTGTTATTGATAATTCTGGAAAAGTTTATACTTAATACGACTTTTAACATATAAAACATTTTCTTTCGGGGTTTTCGGTCATTTATGGAACATCTTTATATTCTTTATTCCGGTGCATTAGGTCTTAGTTCATGTTACACTTTTGGACATTTTTTTCAACAAAAGAAACAATATAGACTCGTGAAATTTAAATATGACATTTTTAAATGTGCTTTAAAATAATTGGAACCTCAAACATTTTCTTTGCGCATTAAAAAAAGCTTGCACATCTATTATCTTGTATGAACTAACTATTAAAGTCCTGTTTGATGTAAAATATGATTAAAAATAGCTATCAATTTTTTCCCTCTCTGATAAACCTATGCAAACCCTAAACCCTAATAAATCCTGAACCCTAATAAACCATAAACACAACTGAATTCATAACCCTAAATCAAATCCTAATAAACTCTAAGGTACATCATGCATCTAGTGCGAACTGGTGAACAGTCAACGTTGACGGTGCTTTTAAAGGTGTTCTGTTTAGAGTGCAAAATCCTTCATACTTTTATTTGCATGTATAATTGCTGTTTTTTTCTTTTGTGTAGCCCATAACCTTCAAGTTGCCAAGTTTGTAAAATCGAAAATGGAAGTTGAGAAGATTGGTATATCTACTTTTTATCGTTACCAGCAGAAATTGGGAATTTCGTAATGTATATGCCCTCCATTTTGTTTCATGTTAAATTTCGTTATTTAAAAAGGCAGAGATTATTGAGCTGCATGAATGATTGTTGTCTTTTTGCTGTAAGCTAAATTTGCTAAGACTGTATCTATAATATTTATCTTTTTCATAAATTAGTCCTTTAATTCTGTACTGCACAAAACAAGAACATGCATGTTAATATGTTATGGTATGCCGCAACAGAGATCTACAGTTATTTCCAAAACCAAGTACACCCATTCTATATATCTCTTACATAATAAGCAAACAAAAATCCAACATGATTCAAGTATAGCCAAAACAAAAAATAAAGGAATATCAAGCGTCCAAAATTTGAGCAATTTCTGTATCACTTGTTTTAAGTAGTAGCTTTTCTTTCTGGTAGCATAGAAAGCAGTCCCCCAGCCTAGGAACTTTATCAGTTCATCTCATCAGCATTAATATCATCCTTTTGTTGAGACCATCTAATATGACAACTCCAAAACATTAGGTTTTCTAATTAATTTTGTACAAGATACCATCTTTTCTACACGAAAAAAATACATAATAAATAAATAAAACACTTGTGCTGTGTGCTTCGGGAGACTTTAGTAGCTCATCATCTGTTTTCAAGGACCATCAAGATACAATTGAGAAATACTGTAACATCTGGAGGCACAAAGCTTTAGCTGGAAAAAGAGTTGATAAAAAACACTTTTTTGCTTGATGAATACACGAATGAACACCGGCAGCCCGAAATATTATTAATTTTTAAGAGCAAATTACTGAGCAACTAAAGGTGTAGAAATTTCATCGCTCAAATAAATTTCGTTACATCAGAGTATTTTATGAAAAAATATTCTTTATTTAAAATATAGTTGTGAATATATTTAAACCATGTGGACAAAATTTAATAATTAACACTTACCACAGATCAAGCTTCTCAACATTCTATACTGTCTTGTGCCAACTGCCAAGCCTTCAGCTCAAGTCTTCAAGCTCCTATATTGATCCTAATTTCTGGTTGAAACAATAGGATATTAGTTTAAACTCCAACCCAATTTGCTTACTACTTTATATGAGTTAGCTCCAAGCTACAAAATTTGATGACAGTTGCAATATGATATTAACCAATATACAAAAGTGATTGTTGTTTCACTATACCTAGCTAAGGGGAGCCAAAGTTTATTAACTCAATCAGTGAAGGCGCCAACTCATCAACTAAGAGGTTGTGTGTTCGATACCTAGCAAAAGGTAAACAACAAAATACAAATTTGAAATAAATTGAAAAAATGTAACCTAACAAAAGAGCTGCTCTGCTGACAATATTTCAAAGAATTAAGAAAAGGACAGTGGACCATTGGCAATAACACTTGTCTCTTAAGCATGCGACCCGAATTCAATACTTGGCACCCTAAAAAAAGACAATATTTCAAAGAATTTAGCTACAATAATAAAACATGAATATAAAACCTCAAAATTTAATAATAAAACATGAATGTTGACCCATACTTGCCAGATAATTCTAAACAATATCAACTACTATAATTTGTGGTTTATGGATAAACAAACCAAAATTTTATATCCAGAAAAATATCATCAAAGATGAAGATTATGAAAATCATTAATAATAAGCATTTTAAATATTTCTACGGCCCTCAAATTTCTCATGAATATAAATAAAACCAACACATCCAATCAGATAAATATAGTCAACAAAATAAACGTTCATATCACGATGACGAACAACTGTGTATGAACATGCTCGTACTAATTTTTCTGAAATTGTTGTAAATTAGTTTCACAGTTGCAAAGAATACTAGCTTTAATTTCCAGATCTATTACTGACAAAAAATCCAACAACTGAAAAGTAGATTGGCATGCAACTAGAAATGTGGATTTGGAAGAAAAAAAGGTCCCAAGAGATGCAGCCATTCACATGACAGATTTACAACAAGATTCACACCATAGGAAATGCATGAAATCATAACCAAATTAAATACATGAGCATGACATAATACATAGCCTATGGCACAATACAAATTTCAGCTTCATGATGCATAATTTGAAATACACAAAAAATAGACCAAAATGTCCTTTAATCTTAATACGATATAATAGATCTTTTGGAAGACCAAAACGTCCCTTAATCAATATAATATAATAAGATATACATAAGAATCCTCATGTTTCAGATTTCTTTTGAACCAATCAAAAGATAATGGAAAAATTGCCTAAAATGATACAGCCTATAAGACAATATATAAAAGAAATAGCTCCAAATACTAGTCAAGTAATACGAACTTGAAGAATGAGAGACCTTATTTAACTCTAATGCGTAACAAGGTACCTTCTACTCAAAATACATGGGGGGCAATCTAAATAATTGATGAAAAATTGGATAAAACATAATTCTAACACAAATCCTCAAACTGTATGCTCAATGAGTACTGCAAATTATAATTTAAAAATGAAGCCTTCAGGGCATCAAGTAACAAAATAAGCCTTATGTCAGACATGCATGCATTTCTAAACGAATAATAATTAATTATTCACATAACAATGCTTTAAAGGTAGGACAAAACGCCTGCCAAATTTTTAAAAATACATTACATGTATCTAAAGTACTGCTTGAAGATCATTCAAGGTATATAGACTTTTCCATATTTTCTGTCACCTCTCTGAGAAGAAATAAAAAATAGATATAAAAAACATATGCATTGTTCCTCTATAGAACAAACTACAAAGAATGAGAAAACTCTTATTTGTTCACATTGTGAAAAAAAACATCTACATAATTTAGTCAATGGAGCATACACGTGCAATAGATCAAACATACACAGCTCTCACAATGAAGGTACAAAATCAATGATAAAACAGTTACAAGATCTTGCAGGAAATCATGAGTCAAATATTAGCACCAATCAGAATCATAGTGTGTACTGATCTAAACAGTTAATTATCTATTCAACAACCACTGAAAAAGTGTCTTGATGAGAAAAATATGCCATAAAAGGAAGATCAGTAGTAACTACCATGACATGCAATCTTAGATGATCAAGTATAAATCTAACATTGGAATCAAAAGTTTTTTTTTTTTTGACGTTTAAGTGGGACGGGTCAATCCCGTACCCAACTGATTTCATTCATAAAAACCAAAGGAATTACAAGAGAGACTGTAATACAATTTCGAAGAAACAAAAGAACGGAGAACAGGAAAAAGAACAGTCCTTTCCCCGTGATCAGCCATTGAGTTGAGTTGGCAATCACAGGGTCAGCTAGCTGCCTAAAAACCTAAAATCCCTTTTAACCCAGAAAAGGCCCCTCAATTCCCAAAAATGTTAAGTTTGGATTGTATTCCTATTCTCCCAATTTTGAAGTTCAGAAAATGGGGTCCAGGCCACATCATCCGGAGACCTCCGTTTGTCCGCGGAGATCCTGTTGCATCTTTCTTTCCACAACTCAAACAGCGGAAAGATTTCATCTGTCATAATGATGCTGTTGTTTGTTAGATTTCTCAGCCGATTTCGGAATCAAAAGTTGCTTTGAGAAGAAAAACAAAAAGTTAACCTTTTCTTGAAATATTCCAACTAAACATCAAAAGTTCAATTTTCCTAGTCAGGATAGAGAGCTCCAAAATTTTGTTTCCACATAAACTTGATATGAATCCGCAGGTTATTTATCAACAACAGAAATTTTAATCCAAAAAAAAAAAAATCAAAAACAGAAATTGAAGAAATCAGATAATCATTTCTATATGAGCTATATATTGAGATATTACGGAAAGTAGTAAGAAAACTACAAAAAGAAATACTATATCAGAGTTTCATGAATATGCAAAAAATAGTTGATAATATTGCATCCCTTATTGTGTTTTGCACTAACTAGGATTGAAGCAAATCATAAAGCTACAAGAAATACTTCTTCAAAGTTTATTGAATAAGTAAAGAAAGAGTGGACAATGTTTAATTTATTATTAATTTTTCACCAAGAGCAGGTATTAAAACTACAAAACAAAGCCAACTAATCAACCAAGCAAACAAATCAAGGAAGGCACCAAATAACAAGCTAACAAAATCAAATCTTAGCTATATATTAATTACTCTTGAACACAAACCATGAATTGAAGATCTAAGAAATAAGCTAAGAATCATTTACTTGAAAATAGATGGCCTTCTAGGTTCTCTAAGAAAATAATTACCCCCTTACTAGATAGGGAAGTATAGATCAAAAATTTTAAATAGAACCACACCAACAAAAGCATCATTTAAAAGGTATTTCAAGGTTAGCTTGGCATTCCGTGAAAGATATTGACTAACCTACTTAATAATTCAGAATACAACCTATTTTTTCCCAAGGATATTATCTCTTAAATAGGAGATACGAAACCTAAATTTGAAAAATTCAGAAGTGATGCTTACCAGTTTAAGATCCTTGAGAACACATGAGAAGGGAGAAATAACACCATATACGCATATAAGAACTTCAACAAATCCACCAGGCCATCAAAGGCTCTTCAATACCTGAGGCAAGAAACAAACCTTTCTTGTGTAGAAAAAGAGGAAGACTAGTAAAATTAGAACTAAAAATAAAAAGAACACCTTTGCTTTTATATCAATGGCATAAAATTGATGGCACCAGATGAAAAGATCTCTCTGAAGAATCAAGGGCACCAAGAGAAGAAACGGATCAAGAAGAAGAAGAAAAAAAGAGGAAGAAGGCTTTCTTCCCTTATTTTAATTGGCAAAAACGAGGCTTAAGTTAAATGGGTACGGTAAATGAAGGACGACCAGTCAAACAGTAAAATTACTAAAGAACTTACAGTTAAATCGGTACCATACTTAGTCCAATCAAATACCCAAATTCCAAATCCCCTTTCCCAAGAAAATTTATATCTCTATAACTAGATTTTCCCTAAAAAAATACTATTAAAAGCAACCTCCCCTGTACAGTATTATACAAACCCTAAGTCGTTTTGTCTCAAAAAACTCGCTGTACGTCTCACGCCTCTCTTCTTTTTCCCAAACTATTTATCCTTTCCAATGATTTTTTTCTCTTAAATTACTTTCCCCAAAAAATAGCACAGAAAATAAGAAAGGTACCTATTTCTTTGAAGCAGGCAGGATAAGAACAAGCTTTTCTTACGATCTATCAAATCTGAAACAGAAAAAAAGAGAAAGAAGGAGATGATGGTTCCTGGTACAAGTACCAAGAGAGAGAGAGACCAAAGAGAGCTGACAGAAAGAGAGGTGAGCACAAAACAGCACCAGTACCAGTCGGTACAGTGAAACCGATGTGTGCTCACTCTCTTCTGTCAGCACACGGAACCGGTACCAAAACCATCACCATAGTAAGAGAATTAAAGTACCCAAAAAAGTAAAAAGTCATGTTAGTAGATCTGATCTAGGTTAATTTGTTCAGAAACGGTGAAGACAGAGAAGGGCGGCTAGATCTGATCTAGTTTTTTTTCCCTCTCTTTGTTTCTGTGATTTGTGGTTTGAACAACTCCTGTAGTTGCTTCCTTTTATAGAAGGAGCAATGGTACTGGATTTCAATAGGCTATCTACTCATTTATTATTAGGGATTCGTTTAGGGTTCTTATTTTCCCTTTCTCTCTCTAGGTTATCTCTCTCCTACGGGGGACCATCCATTTGCATCTCTAGAAAATAACAAAATAATGGGAACGTAAATATCTAGAGAATATATTCAAACCTAATTTACCTCAAATATCAAGATGCTTGGTTTTTGAGACCGCTAATATTCATCACACAATTATTTTCTCTTTCAAACATAATTATTGTCTCGTGTACATAACTATATCATTGAATGTAGTAGTTTCATATATTAGTCAATAGGAGGAAATAAATAAATAAACAAAAAAAAACAAGATACTATTTATATTTCTTGCCATTTAAAATGTAGGTGATCCAAATATACTTGACTTCTTGATGTAGTTTCATATATTACTTGTTGGTTATTTCTCTCCCTCCAATGTCAATTGATGTGAACAACAAGAACTACGATATATTGTAAAAACTCAAATCAAACAACTAGGTTACGAGTCAATTCTATAAAATAAGTTTTTGAGGCAGTATATTCTAATTTATATTTATCAGCAAATACATGTATTCTAAAAATATAAATATTCGTCTCTTCGGTGACATCCGTTAAAAATATAAATATTCAATGAGACATGTTGCATGTTTGTTTCGGTATGTTACAAAATTTGTATTTCAAAAAGGGTTCTAAGATCATCACTTTGGTGATGATTAAAATGATTAAAATTTATAATATAGTTATTTATATAATATTTTTTTAACTTTGGGTTTTTTTTAATTATATAATATTTTAGAATAATCATAAATAATTAAAATTTCAAACATCACTAGTAATATTTATCACTTATTTCGATGATCACTTATCACTGAGAAATTGAATACAACAATACCCAAATAAGATGGTGATGGTGAATTTGGTGCTATCTATAATTCTTTGATAATTGAATTTGATTTTTTGTTTAAGGCTCTTATTTTATGTTAATTACAACTGGGTGAACTAAAATTTATCAGAAACAAACATATAATTTTATTTATATTTTTATTTACTGAGTTCATGTATTTTGTAATTTTTTTTAATGTATTACAAAATACATGAATTTGCGTGTGATGAATCTCATAAATTCAAACAGTGGGTTTTGTTTCAAATTCTGTAGTTGCAAATACATTAAAAAAAAATGCACCAAATCAAACATGCCGAAACACAAAAATTAAAATTTGAGTTATTCCTTGCATTTTTACTTCCATATCCAAAATCCAAATAGTTAAGAACATAATGTCAGAGTCCAAATATAATAATAATAGCTTATTTTAGTTAACTCAAGTGAGACTAAATTCCATCTATTTTTTTTTTTGGGATAATTTCATATATGTCACTACAAAAACTCGAAATATCATATTTGCCATTACAAAAACTTAAATATAATATTTGCCATCATAAAAACTTAAAATATCATATATACCATTACAAAACCTAAAATATCATATTTGCCATTACAAAAACTTAATATATCAAATTTGCCATTAAATTTACTCAAAACTTAATACCATATATTTTTTCCTTTAAAATTAATGGTCCAATCTTATAATTACCATTATACTCCAAAATTCATTTCATGAATTAGATTCATATTAAACACCTCTCTCTCTTTCTCTCTCTTCATGATTTAGATTCATATATAAGCAAAAAAAAATCTTTTTTTTAATTTGAAGTCAAAATAATTTGATATGAGAGAAATGAATTGATTATTTTTTTGAATAATTTTTTCTCTCGTGTCAAATTATTTTGACTAACAAATTGAAGTGAAGATTATTTTTGTTTATATATGAATTTCAATCATGAAGAAAGAGATAGAGAGAGAGAGAGAGATCATCAAATGAATGTTTAATACGAAATCTAATTTATAACTAAATTTAGGGGTATAATAGTAATTATAAGATTGGACCGTTAATTTTAATGGAAAAATGAATGATTTTAAGTTTTGAGTAAATTTGATAGCAAATATGATATATTATGTTTTTGTAATTGCAAATATGATATTAAGATTTTGTAATGGCATATATGATATTTTTAAGTTTTTTTTCTTTTGAATGAATGAACCTAGGTCAGTGCCTAGGATTCATTATAATATATTGAAATATAAAGATGTCTTTTTCTCCATTAGGAAAATTGAGATTAGATTACAATATTCATAATTAAATAACATAAAAAGTAAGAAAATAAAAAAAAGAATAAAAATTAAAGAAGAACCAAATGGAAATTAAAGCTAAAGAAAAGAAAAGAAGGCTAAACAAATTAGCCGAAGTCCTAATCAGACAATCATGCTATAGAAGTATGCACCGTAGGATTGTAGCAAGATCACGATAAATGTAAATCTGTTTGTATATTTTTAAATTTTTACAATGACAAATATGATATTTAAGTTTTTGTAATGGCAAATATGATATTTTCAGTTTTTGTAACGGCATATATGAAATTATCCAATTTTTTTAAACTCTGGCAATAGCCATATGGGTAGAGTCCATTTCATATATGTCAAGAGGTTGCGGATTAAGGCTCTATGAACATATTTTTTATTCAATGAAGTATGCAACATTTTTATTGCACTAAAAAAAAGTTATAACAAATTTCTGCATCTATATTTTTTCCTTTGTCGTGGAGATAAGCATAATTCGGTCAATATTATACTACACATCTATCTCAGTATAGTATCATACAGTAGTATTTATTTGTTTTTTTTTTTTTTTTTAGAGAGAACTACAAACAATCAGTTAATTTTTATTCTTTTTTTAATCAATCAAGCGTGGAATTATAACTCCTCATCTATATATGAAAATGCCATATTAGTATTTTATCACTAGACTATTTTAATAAGTATCATACAGTAGTATTGCAGACTCTTTCCAAATATCTATTTATAAGTCATTTTTAGTGTGATATTAATCCAAAGTTTGTTCTAAATATCATTTGTCATACACAGAGCTGCATTAACAACTATTCAATTTATCAACCAACCTAAAATGATTAATAAATTTTATAAAAAAATGATTCAGAAGTAAATTCTAACAACTAGTTTTTAATAAGGTTTACAAGTGATTATGTTTATCATAAATTATAATTATATCCCTTAATTTATGATTTTATCTTGTATAATGACAATTCACTCCATAGTAAATTAATACATGCATTTCTTAAAGTAATAATATATTATTATTTACTTCAAAGGTCCATATATCGACTTTTCTATTTTAAAATGGCTTCCAAAAGTTTTTTTTTTAATTTCAGCTGGTAGTGTTTGACATCCTTTATTTGAAAAAATAGCATTTACGCTCTCCTGTTGAGTGAAAATATAGAATTTCCGTCCAGTCTGAGGGCGAAAACGGTTGGCCTGGATAATTAACGGTTAAAGGAAACAAAAACTCTTTTCGCCACATAATGAGGCGAAATGGAAAAAAAAAAAGAAAAAAAAACCAACTTTTTTTCGTATAATATAATTTCGACTAATTATGGGGCGAAAATTAGAATTTTTTTTTTCATTGATTTATTTTATATTTATATATTTTAGGTCTTACTATAAAAATTAACTTTTTCTTTTTTCGTCCAGCAACTTGGAGAAAATTGATTTGTTTAGCCTGATTAATACTAAATTATGCAGACAGTTACACTAAACTCATTTCTTATCAGTTTCTCCTAGTAATTGTGCGAAAATGCTAGTTTAGCAAATAAAGTTGGTTATTTCCTGAAATATTTTTTTTTCCAATGCTATTTAAAAAAAAGTGCCATATATCTCACTGTAATCATCGTACGGTAAAACTATACTTCAATTAGTTGAAATTATATATTTATTTTATAGGATGGATTTTTAATTCTTGTGATAGATAACATTAATATCTCAAGTTGACTATCATTTTGGTTTAACTGGTATACTATCTGATGCATTTAATTTAGGTTATTTTTTGGAGTCTGGATACATAACCACGGCTTATATTCACTTGCACCACCGACTCGCTCAGAAAATGTCACGTCGTCCAAAAAAGTATGCGCGTTACGCTCTACCAAAAAGAATCACCCACTCGTGCACGTGTGAGTGAAACACGTTAATATATTACTGAACTTGCGACACCTCACAATACACGAGCAATATAAAACGTATGTGAGCAATATAAACTATATATCAACAATACTAACAGTATATCAGCAATACAAAAATGCATACAATAATACAAAAAAAAAAATCATCTATATAAAAAAACTTATTAGCCATACAAAAAGACAGAAAAAAATCAAAATACAAAAAATAATGTGAGTAATATTGAAAGACATATTGTTAATACAGAACAGGGAAAATATCAGCAATATATAAGATATATCATTAATACAGAACATAATAAATATCAGCAATACATAAGATATATCAGCAATACAAATGATATATCAGCAAAATACAAAAAATCAAACAACAATATAAAATATTATAAAGTACAAAAGGCATATCGCAGCACCAAAAGAATTACAGAGGAAGATGGAGTTGTGGAATAATTAATTGTTGAATTTGAAGGAGACGATAATAATTTGGGTCGTGTGTTTGACGGATCACGTATTTAAATTGAACCCGCATGTTAAGAAGACTTAACGTAAGTCGACGCTGTTTGAGTGTGCTGTCTTATTTAATTAGGCTATTATAATTGTTAATATGTCATTGATTCTTATATGATATATAAATAGATAATGTGGATAATTTTTCTATTTGTTGCTATATCATTGACTTATACAATGTGCAGCTTGGTGGACCGATCTGGATGGTTGGTACAAGCTTAAAACTTAAGAGCAAAGATCAAAATTAATGCTTCATAAGTTTACAATGACACGACCATAAAGTCGAAAGATTTGATTTGTAAAAACGACCAGCGGTACTTGTTATTGTTATGGAAGATTCAAATGAAGTTAAGATTTTCAATATGGAAGAAGCGAAACCAGCGGATTTTCAATGATGTTATAAGGCCTCCACTTGCCGTTGCCTGTAAAGCCATCGATGATGCAACTCTCTGGCTTGAAAATTGTTAGATGATTGTTGTTTTTAGCTATAATTTTTCACTTTATTTAGGATTTATTTCTTTTCTAATAGGGGCACTTCATGCATCTCCTAGTTGGAGACAATTGTAACAAATTTCTCCAAAATCAATGAACTGAACAAGTCGTCTCTTGCGCCTGTTCCTTCAAAAAAAAAAAAAAAAAAAAGATTTTCAATAATAGAGACTCTTAGGTCTTTTTTTTTTGAATAAAAACTCTTGGATCTTTTTTAATAAAAAGAAAAGACATTCTAATAGGATATAAACAATTACAAATAGGATCTTGAATGTTCGACGTCATATTTTTATTTCTTGTTCTATTTCTTTTTATGATTTGGATCGCAACGACTGGTTTGGATCCTCACATTGAACCGATTTTTGAAAATTTCCATTATTACAGAAAGATAATGATTCAACTTTTGGTAATAATGAATATTTTTTTGTGCGATTTGCCTAGTTTATTCGAAATAATTTATTTTTCAAAGAATTTATAAAACCAACATATTTTTTTAAGGTTAAAACCAATGTATTTTTGCTTTGCAACATCAAACGTTGTCATCCATATCAACGAATAACAATGAAGCAACAAAATGTATTACAAACAACCATAATGTTACAAATCGTTCAATTTCTAAAAGCCAAAAGGTAACATACTTGGGACTATCAAGTTAAAGATATTTACATATTTTTAGTTTATAATCTTTTGAAAATTTCTAAATTGTTAGCTTGAATTAAAAAATATATATTTGAAATAATGTATGTATCATTGGACTTGTTATACCCCAAAAATTTTGAAACTTTATTTTTAGGTAACAGTTAACATTTATAAGCATGCATAAGTTTTATTATCACGATAAATGATGCATTGAATAATTTTGTAACATAAGAAAAATGGATCTTTCATTTCTTGACCATGTCAAAACGTGCATCAATAGTAGTAATTCCATTAAATGCATTCAATTGGTCATTCATTTTGATTGTTTCATTTTCTGACTCTTAGCTTTAGCAACCGAACAAAAACATGTAACAAGTTCTCCTCCATATATACCACTGGGATAATACTCACGCTTTGCTGCGAGTGTTTCAATTTTAATAGTTATTTTAATCTCTAATAATGTATAATTTATAATTATGAAAATTCGAAAGTAAAGTTTGTGAATCCATAGTACATAAATAATATATGAGAATTCAAAATTGTTCTATTTAATTTTCTTATGCCACTGTGTTTTGATATATTATATTAGAAAAATAAATTAAGTATTAATCAGGTTTAGATGAATGAGATCAAAAAAAATAAAATGCAAGATAATTTATTTCGAAGATTTTAATTGAAACTACATAAGATTAAATTATAGATGATTAACTTAAAAAAAATTATAATATTTTATATTGTATATATGGAAAAAAAATATACGTATACTACAAAGGTAAATATAACATTACTCATTTTCTTCAAAAATTTGTCACCACTATTTTTTTTTTTTTTTATGAATTACACATATGTTATTATGAAACCCGTAATACATTGAGTAATATAATATAATTTTTAATATTCTGAAATTTTGTTTGAGATGATAATGCTCACATAACAGAGATATAATATTGAACATTAATCTAACTAATCATGTGATATTATGATAATAATTTAAATTAAAAGCCAAGATTTGATAAATTTTTTGATTCGGCGGCGGAGAGAATATTGATAATAGTTCTCTTGAGAATTTTTAAAGAGTGGTAAAAAAAATATAATAAGAGTAAATGAGCTTATTATTTTATTACATGTTCTTTTATATAGTCTATATTCACATATTTTATCAAGAAAAAATAAAACTAGAATCATAACAATATGTCTTTATATGATATTATGGTAATAATTTAAATGAAAAGATTAGATTTAAAAAAAATTGATCCAACGGCCGAGATAAAATTGAGAATAAATATCTTGAGAATGCTCAAAGAGAGATAAAAAATAAGATAGAAGCTATAAATTAATAAGCATATTATTTTTGTACATTTCCATCTATATAGTCTATATTCACATATTTTATCAAGAAAAAAATTGGACCACAACAATATGGAACTCAAAATAAATAGAAAATTCCAACAAATTTATATTTGATGATTTTAACATGAGAAATAAAATATTTCATTAAGAATTATAAAATTTTAAAGAAGAAAAGAAAAATTATTTATATTTTAATGAGTAAACTCTTCATTAACTATTGGTACATGTGATATTGTGGTAATAATTTAAATGAAAAACTAAGATTTCAATTAAAAAAAATTGATCCAACAGCCGAGATAAAATTGACGATAGGTCTCTTCAGAATGCTTAAAGAGAGATGGAAAATAAGGTATAAGTTAATGAGCATATCATTTTTATACATCTTCTTTTATATAGTCTATGTTCACATATTTTAGCAAGATTTGTTTTTGGAACCATAACAATATGGAACTCAAAATAAAGAGAAAATTCCAACAAATTTATATTTGATGATTTTAACATTAAGAATTATAATTTTTTAAAGAAGAAAAGAAAATTTATTTTATATATTAATGAGTAAACTCTTCATTAACTATTGATATTAATAATTGAACATAATTTTGCACCATGATTTATTGAAAATCATCTGATTAAGATCTGATGGTCACAAATAAACTCTTAACGGTTCTCATTAAATCAGGTATGGAACACAAAACACAAATTCAACCAATCAGATACTTATGTTTTAATAATCACATAAATATTATCGTAAAATATCAATAAATTTGTGAAAATAAATGGCTAGGATTCAACAAAAAAATTGATCGAATGGTTGAGATAAAAGTGATGATGTGGCATTTTGAGGAGACTCAAAAATAGGTGAAAAATAAAGGATGGAGGTTAATTTGAGTGAAGGCTAGATATTCCTATCCTAAAATATCAACTAATCATTCAAGTAAAAATATTATTTTCCATTTTGAGGCCGGTCAGCACTTTAGGTTTTCGAAGCATTCTTTAGCCACATCACGATTCTTTAAAAGTAAGGGATTTATAATATGTTTACAATTTATATATTTCAAATCGATATTATTTTTTTTGTAAGTTATATTAATGCCGCACATGATTCTCGATATTCATGATCGTTAATAGTAAAGTCGTACATGACTCTCAATGTCCACGGTCACTAACAATGAAGTCGCGCATGAATTTCGATTTTCATGGCCGCCGAACACCAAACAACAAGCTCGGGAATAATTAACTAGTATTTATTAACGATTTTAAATAATATATTTTAGTATAAAACGTTTTATATTTTTAGTAGCGTATGAGACGGATATCCTTACTGAGTATATTGGTTACTCATTCCCTCTCTTTTCATCTTCTCTCAGGTTTTCAAATTCAAGTTTGGAGATGCAAGCGACGTCTTAGATCATTCCGTTTTTTATTTAAATTTTTTGTATAAGAATTAGTTATATTTTATATTTTTTGAAACTTTGTAACAATATTGTAAATGTAGCTGTCTGAATTTCAATTCTGAAATTTAGGGTGTTAGTGGACTATATTGAGATTATGTTTTTTTATTGTCCCGAATAAGTTACACATTAGAAGATTGCACTTTAAGAAAATAACACATTTTAAGAAACCCCAAAGTTATTTCTAGGTAGAATACAAAGTCTGTCGGTGGTTAGAGCGGACTGCATCACCTCTCTCACAAAAAATAAAAATAGATTGCACTATTGTCGAAAAGAAAAAAAAAATAGATTGCACTACGTCTAGAGATGATTGGACTACAGGATTATCTGTACACTGGCTTCTCTCCTCTACAGTATGCACAATTGTAAAATTCTTAATTTATAATCATTATATAAAATTATTTATTAGAGTTGAAAATAATAAATTTAATTGAGAATCTTATCATTTAATAATGAAAGATCCTTTCGTAAAATCATCATATATATTTTTCTTAAAATAAAATATTTTTAATTTTTTTTTCGATTTTTATCTCCCTACGTCTCACTCAATACTAACTCACATATCTTATTCATCCTATTTAACTCCAAACCTTAGTGCCATAAGGCCTGAATGGATAGTACATATACCATCAAATATTCTCATACTAGTGATGTTTGAATTTTAATGTTAGCTCGTAAATATATTATATTTCATGGATATGTAATATATAATAGTAGAAATATATTATAGAAAAATAATAATATAATTATATTATGACATTAAAGTTAACATTCTATTTCAATTATTTTTTTATATTGTTTGATCAAGTATTTTCCTACAAACAATATTCTTTCTAAATTTTATATTTCTGATCCTAATAGTAATTTAATCATTGTTCAATTTTGAATTCAGTAAGATTCTAGGGGAATTCAAACATGTACATTAATACGGTCAGACCGCCAATAAATCTACTCAACCGTACCACCAACAAAGAGATGCACAAGTACAAATGGACATAAATTGATTCCTGATCTTCTGTGCCCTCATATCATAAAATCATTTATGTGGTTTCCGTATTAGTATTTAGGTATGTTCTTTTATCGCAAGTCATTTGCAATAATATTTCTCTTTGCAATAGAATATGGATTTTTTTTTCAAGTAGCATTATTTTAAAAATAATTAGAAAAATATTATTGGTTTGGAAATATTTGCGAAACTAGCATTTTCGCCAAGATTTCAGGCGGAACAAAGGTTGTTTCGTCAAAAAGTTTTAAAAAAACTTAACATTTTGTATTTTTTATCGTTATCGGGCTTAAAAATATTTAAACTAATTTAGAAATACTGTTCCATCAGGGTATTTAGTGGAATATATTTAATTTTTAATTTTTAGCGTTAACTATAAATTTAGTAAGAAATTAATAAAAAAAATAAAAAATTTCTTGTTCCGTCAGGCTTTTTGTTGGCGGAGCAACCTATTTTTTTTATTTTTTTGCTCCTAAAATGCCTCTGAAAATTTAGCAAAAAATAAATAAATAAAAAAAATACTGTTTGGCCAACTATTTGGTGGAACATCATTTTTGTTTTGCTAAATTTCTTTATTAATTTGTAGTTAACGTTGAAAATTAAAATTTTAACTTGTTCTGCCAAATAGATTAGCGGAACAATATTTTTTTAATCTAATTAAGATATTTTTAAGACTGCTAACATAAATCTTATGTTCTGCCTAACTTCTTGACGAAACAGTCTCTCTATTCCGTCAGAAAGCTTGACGAAAGTACTAGTTTTCCAAATATTTTCAAACCAACACGTTCAAAATAAAGGTTTACTTGAAAAATAGTGCTACTTGAAAAAAAAGTATTTGAATATGTTCGTAGCTAAAACGGAGTTGAATCATTTAAAACATTAGGCATTATATAAGAAGATATAATTGAAATAATTTGATTTTCGATAAGGCACACAAGTATTTGAATATGAAGCATACAGATAACTAATGATAATTAGATATATAAAGCATTGTTCAGTGTTGTTTTAAAAATAAAAGTTTACTAACTCAAATAGTAAATTTTCTTGTCAACTTTTTAAGAAACCAAAATTAGTTACATAATGTATTTAACTTAATAATTAATAAGTCTAATAATCCATTGGGTTGTGTCATATATATAAATGATATATTCTGCCTGAGAAAGAACTAAAATAGAATTCCAATAATATTCGATATAATTAATGATTCTTAACAAAATCTTTTTCTTAACAGTACCACATAAAACCAAGTATCTTTGTTGGTATTTTAATGTTACAAATAGACGTATACTGCCAATGCCTCCCAACTCCTAACCAGAATTAGGTTGCTTCACTGAAGGGAGAAAAAACAAAAAATGAGAAAACAAATTGTCAAGATGGATGGGACAATGATGGGTCATTTCTGGTCGAATTCACGTTCGAATTAATTTATAATTATATCAGCAAAGCAAATCAATCTACCCCCATGGAGTTAAAAGAAAAAACAAAATTACTGATGGAAGAGTGTCAGCAGATAGTTTGAAGGTTAGATTTACTTTTGATTTGAGAAGATCAATTTATGTTGTGTTGTATCGTGTGGTATATAACTCAGAGAATGTGAAGAATTTGCCCTTTTCATTTTTCGGCCTTTACTCTAAAACAATTTGGTCACCATATACTTTTTACAATTATATATACTCTTGTTTTTAGCGTATATACTATTTTAATATATATCTCTTTGTACTCATATTTACCTCTGCCATATCTTATATACTCTTTTTTATATCTCTCTCACAATATGTTTTTATCTTTATATATATATATATATATATATATATATATATATATATATATATATATATATATATTTTAAATAAAATATATACTTTTCGTATGAGTTTATATAATATTTTGAGAAAATATATATAGTTTTTAGTGAGCCGGAATATAAAAAAAATTAGGCGGTATAACCGACCACATCATCAAAAATAGCATAAATATATGTGTACATTTCTAAGTATATATATATACTAAAAGACCAGCAGCTTTGTAAGAAGCACATATCTCTTGCTTCATTAATTTGTAATGACAAATGAACTATAGCTTAGATGTAGCGAGTCGAGATGTGTACTAAACTTAAATAAGTAGAATAATAAAAGCCACCGTAAAAATTTGAATAGCTTATTGTAATCATTCATTTAAGTCATACATATTAATTTAGTATAATTATTAATTACTATTTAGCAAGTCTCTCTCAATCTATTAATAGTGAATTTGAGTAAAATAAAATCATACTCTCAATTTTTTTCTTGTTAATCTCATTTTTTCTCCATGTTGAAATTTGAAAATCAATAAATTATCTTCTATCAAACTTTTTTTAGACAATCACAATCAATGAGTTATTAAATTTATTAAATATCGAGCTAAATACGTTCATCATGATTCGAACTTAAAACTCCTCTGAAATTAACGGATACTTTACCGCTTGAGCTAATAAACTTTAGTAGTCTTCTATCAAACTTTCAAAAAATTAAAATGTACATTTGGGAATTTTTGTCTGAATATTTGAATGTTTTTTTTATATTTTTTTGTAAAAGATTTAAAACAATATTTTTTGTAAAACAAATAAATATTACGATCAACACTTGGAATGAATGAAAACAAAAATATCTGGTTTCTTCTATCTTCAAGACGTCATCACAAATTGTGAAAAAGAACACAAGTGGACACGTTGAGCGGATCCTAATCCTACAAACCGGTATCTCCTTGAGGTAGTGTACCAAAGAATCCTTGGAATGGTAAGATAACTTGTTCTTTTCTACTCAAAAGAAGGAATATTATGATTCCAAGGAAGTGACCTAAAGCCAAAGATTCTATATCCAAATAATTTTTGGTCTTAAATTAGTAGAAGTGATAATCCATATTTCAAATGCATTTGTCATATTAATACATAAGAATATATATACAGAGAGAGGCTAAAGTATTTTTTATTTGATTTTTCGTACTATTATCAATTGAATTTTTATCAAGATTCGTGTAATTAAATAAAATTAATAATATTTACATATGTCAGAAAGAAAGACTTCACTTTGATTGCCTCCAATAAATGATAAATTTAGGATATAAAAAAACCAAATACTCCCATCAATCCTCTCTCTACTATTTTATGATAACGGTAATAAAACAATATATTTATCATAATAAAAGAATATATATTACAATTAAATATATATAGTTATTAAAAAACAATTAATAGTAAATGGTAAAATAATATACAACATATATAAATAATCATGTTAATGCAAGTTTAGATCAAATTCAAATTTGAATAACCTTAACATGCACTTTATGCTTGATTTTTTGGCGTGCACCAATCTCTGACGAATTGTTAGATTAAAAAAAATACTAACACATCTCATTCTACGCCACGTTTCGGGATTTCAGACGTCCATTGGTAAAAAAAAGAAAAAGGTGTACTTCAGTTCATCATCAATATTCGATATTAGGGGGCTTCATTTAATTCAATAATTAATTATAGAAGCACTTACGACAAAAGCGATTGAATCTATTTTTGCATCCATTCTAACGCAATTTTTATAACCAAAGAATTAGATTAACGAAGTTATATATACAAAAAGGGTAATTTGCGAATATATATATTCTAAAACATTTCCATATTCTGCATGAGACCAAGAATAGAATGTATGGCAAATCTTGTCGAAATATATGAACTAATCTTCTAGAAACGTGGCATTATATCACTTCATTTCTTCGTTATGACTGATTTATATATAACAAACAAATAAAGAAATGAAGACAGGGCGGATTTGAGGGTCGATAGGGGAAAAATTTGACCATATATATTAAAGGGGCAAAAATAATTCTCTCTCCTTACTAATACCTTACAAAATTCAATTTGGCGTCTCTCCGACTGACCTCACTAAGGATGTGTTTACTTCATAGAAAATTTGTACATTCCAAAAAAAAATTTAGATGTAGAAATTACATTACGCTGTTTACTTTTACATGAAATATTACATGATAGTAATATAATATTACCATAGAATGTGATATTACCACAAATTATGGGAATGCGATTCCCATAAAAAAGATTGGTAATGTTACATTTTCATGCTCATTACCAATATGTCCTTATTTTTAATATTTATTATAAAAATATTTGTAATATCTATTCTACTTTATCATATTTTACTTTAAATTAAATATTAGTTAATTTAAAAAAAAATTAAATGTAATTAAAATAAAAAAAATATTTCAATAATTATTATGATCTTTTTATAAATAGAATGAATGAAAAATTATGGGTAGAATTCACTGTTTATACAAGAAAAAAAAAATAATTTCCGAAAAATACACATGTCAGAAAAAATTCCAATTTTGGCATTTTCGCACTTTTAAAGTGCGGTTACTGTAGCATCTTTTTTTTTAATTCTTGTTTAAATTAGAAACGCCGTTAAATCAGTCTGTATCCCCCACACTAAACAATAAATATTTACAAATCGCACTATACTGTCAAAAGAAATTTCAGTATTGATTTGAATTATAATTATTGGAACCATCTTAAACATGTGATTGCGCATAATTATAATATTTATTAGTATTGGACTGTATCATAAAATCTAGAAAACAAATATATATTAAAAGTGTGAAAATGCCAAAATTGGAATTTTTTCCGACATGTGTATTTTTCGAGATTTTTTTTTTTTTGTATAAACAGTGAATTCTACCAAAATTATACCGCAATTATAGATGATATATTTTATTATAATAAATTAAATTACTTATTATATACATAATATATAATCATTATATTTAATTACTTATAAGTATATTATGCGAGCTAATAATAACTGTATTTGTTGATATTCTATACTAGAGCTTCAATGGCATATTAGTCATTTTATATTTAAACATAAAATAAATAAATACCTTTCCCACAAAGTTAAATTTGTTATCATGAGATGGTAATGCGATTTCAAGAAATAACATTCCTTGAAATATTATTATCATGATAATTGATTAATTTCACATTACCACGAATTAAATACACCCTAAACCGTATAAAAATATATATATTTCAAAAAAAAAATTTACTATACTTTGAGGGGAAAAATGGCTCCAATCCCTGTAAATTTCTTCCGTAGAAGTTTTGATTGGATAATTTGAGTAAAGTCGAGTGGAAAATTGTTTTGACGGATCATTCTCTTCTGCTATTGGGCCGCACAGCCGCTTGTAGGGTCATATCATCTCTTATTCTCATCTCCCTCGACTTTTCAGGTTGTCCAGCTTGTGATAAGATTATTGTTATGAGCTACATGCTAACATTTATAGGTGTAAAACATAGTATGTATTTATGTACATAATAGTAATTTTTTTAACTTATCTACAGTAATTAGTAATTAAATATTATATAGATGTAATTAAGTTACCATGAATTGAAATACAATTATTTATATTAAGAGTTAACTATAAAAAATATGATTGTAATATCACTTTATAGAGTAATATGTAAAGCGATATACTTAAAATAATAAATATGATACTTTGACGCGTTGCATATCCAATTGACGAATGAAGTTAGACGAAAAAATATTGTCCTAAAAATGGCTAATTTGAATACTATTTTGAACGTTAGTTACATGATTTTATACTAGATATGGGGTGCTTTGTGTGCTCATTAGAATTCCTTCTTTGAAATTGATGAAATTGTTCAATAGAACTCCTATATTTAGAATTTAGAAGTTATGTTATGAACATTAATATAATGTTTACAAATACTCTGAATTTGAGTTACTTTTGTTGAGCTTCATAGAAAAAGTGCTTATTTTGAAAATGTATTCCCCACCTTTTTAATTGATTTTGATAAGATGATGGGCTACTTGTTCCCCACCATTTATAGGTGACCAGTTGCTTTTTTTATAATATAATTTGTAGGCACTTCTTTCTTTTCTTTCTTTCTTTCTTTCTTGTGTGCTTGTCTTTGAATATTTTGACTTCACATGCTTATTAGGAGATCAGTTCCTCTACAATTAGAATCAATAGAATGTCATAAGTCTCAAGTAGTAGAGAATGTAGTATACATAAATGACTTGAAAGACTCGTTAAATATGTTAAAGACATTCTCATAACTCAAATTTAAATCTTTTCTAATAATCACATGGATGTCTACCACTTGAGCTATATATATATATATATATAATCAAATATTTTAAATAATAAAGCAAAATTATAAATATTGTCTATGCTTTGTAGTTTGCTACATATATCATTTTGAATTCTGTATCGATATTAGAGGAATAATATATTTTGATATATTTTCTTGAGTCCAGGCCTAGAATACAAAGACCATAGTTAGTATTTTTTTGATATAAAATTGAAGTGGTAAAAGTATTGACAATTAGATTCAAAACTACAAAAATTTAAATTAATAGACATAACCATAAAAGATCCGAGATTCTTTGTATAATAATATATGGTTGAACTATTGAAAAACCCAATCTTATATAGTACATATTTAGTAAAGTATCACAATTCATTAATTATGGGTTGAATAAAAAAATATAAAAAATCTGGTATTTCTTTCTTGAACAAAAAACTTTATATTAGAATTGTTGCAGCATATACAAAAGAATTAAAGGATGATGTAGCATATGAGTTATAATATGTTATATGTCAAGAAAAACAAGCAAATAAATGAGAAATTATATTGAATTTAATTTAGTCTATATTAATATAAAAAAATATATAGAATGAGTCTCAATTATTCATATCTCCTTCGTCAATTTTAAAATGAGTCTCAATAATTATTACCTTATTTATTAAGTGAATAAAGTGGGTGAAAGGAATTACGGATTTTAAGTTGGTGGTGAAGAACGAGTTAGGGATTTGAAAGGTTTATTTAATTATGTTTTTTCCATTATCTAATTAAATGGTATGATTTTCTCATTGAGATTGTAGAGTTGTAGTCTTAAAGGGTGGGCCTCACCACGTGGCAACGTCTAAAAGAAGGATGAGACGTGCTGTAACGCGTGGGTCGATTTTGTCCCCACATCTCATCTCATAGTTTCATTTCATTTGTCTAAAGATGTGCCTAATTATAATTAAGCCTTATAATGGAAGGTTTCAGAAAGCTTAGTAGCCTTTTTAGTAGTTAGGGAAGTGCATGCCTGCTGATCATACTTTCAATAATACTAAAAAACAAATAATGCAACTATAGAATCAGTCCTAGCTAGGGCGACCTAGACAGTCGAGCCTTGCAATATTTTCTTCAAGTTAGTGGACCTGACAAATCATAACATGAAATTTAATTTAGTAACTTGCTTGGTCGAGTCAAATTGAATCATATTATATTAGGTTTATAAGATCGGGAATTACCCCTGATAAGTGATAATATAGTTTAACTTGAACCTATTTTAAGAGGGTGACAAATAGACCTGATAGTGAACTATGAGATAAAGAGTTGTCTCAGCATCAAAATTACCTGATAGTTTATGAATGGATTTGAAGACCACGTTAGAACCTCCAATCACCGAAAGATGAAAAACAAAGGTTAAAAAGAGTCCATTATAAGCAGCAACTTTTTGGAATCTCCAAAATAATTTGATGAACTGTTCAAGAAAGCTTAGATTCTTTCATGCCCAAGTACTATAAATACTAATATATATTATGCTAATATTTATTAATTAAACTAGAGATAATAATATCATCGTCTACTTCCTGTACTTTATTTTTATTGTGTTTAGTTCTTATATATTAACAGAATAACCTAACACCTTTATCTGAAGTAATATGTAGTTCAAAGATTCAAAATTTCAATTGCATAAAATGGCTAAACTTACTAATTCAAATGATAAGACACTTTTAAAATTTGGGTGAGATTTAAATTAGAGTCTCGGCAAATGCTAAGTTCTTTTTCTTTTGAAAATAATCGAAAGGCCCTCTAAAAAATTTGAAAAAGAAGAATTAAAATTCATTAGATAAATTTTATTGAAGCTATACCACACTGATTTTATAGAGTGCCTATTCAGTAGAGACATAATAGAGTGGTTATATAGAATAAAGTGGAATACATAATTTTATTATGCTGAACACGAGTGAGAAAACATGATAAGAATAGGAAATCAATTCCATGCTATACATGAAATAGTCGGTTAGAGTGTAATACACTAATTTCTTTCTTTCTTTCTTTTTCAAAAAAAAATATTACTTTATGTTAGCATTCTATTATTGCACATATATCTCGCCGAACATGTTTGAAATAAAATGAAATAGTCGACTATTTCCTATTCCATGATTCCGCTATTCCATACGTTGCCGAACAAGTCTAGAAGAATTGTAGAGGAATTGGAGCATTGCATGGATATAAAATACCAAATTAGTATTAAATAGATATGTGAGCTTAATGATTGATTATGTTCATCAGTTTAGGGACCATCTAATAATCTCCCTTTGATTAGTTGGCGTGCAAATCTGATTCTTAGTTTGCATGCCTTTTAAGGAAGTTTGCCATGCACCTGTGTTATGATTAAAGAGCGAGTGTTTATTTAATTCTAAGGAGCATACTCTAAATTCTGCTTCTAATAATATAAAGCATGCACTGTATTGCATTATATCTAGTAAACTTTATGAAGGTATGTTCTTAGTTTTGAGTTTGGATTAGGATTAGGTCTTTTTCTGTAAAACATCCAATTTCGTATGTTTTTTCTTTTTATGACAGAAATGTTTGAAAAAATGAATGTGGTTTGTTAGATTAATTTGCAAATATAATAAATTGATTTTTTTATTGAACTGAAAATAATATATTAAAAAAAGTTCTTTAAATCTCATGTTATCAAAAAAATGTTAAAATTGACCCATTACACAACCAGTATATTTAACTGATAATATTAAGGCCTATTTTAGAATATACTAATAAATGACTTGTAGCCTAATTAATTAAAATATTTACATGTGTAGCAAGATTTTATGGATTGAATTTCCGGACAAACTATTTAACAAAATCTCTCAATCGAATGGACTTGGACATCAAAGGTTAGAATATATTAGGCCTGATATATAAGGCATATTTTGTATATATTAGGCTTCTAATATATAAGACCTTTTTTGCATATATTTTGTGTACATGTTATGGTGATAATATATAAAAGCCTATTTTGGAATTATGTGGGCTGATAATATATAAATCCTGTTTTATTATACTTTAGGCTATTAATAATAACTCCTGTTTTGGTATAAATGAGGCCTTGTTTTCAAATTATGTGGACTGGTAATTTATAAGGCCTATTACGTATATACGAGTCTGATAATATATAAGTTCCTTTTGATGTCGGTTGATAATATATAAGGCCTGATTTGTTATTATTAGCACTTTTCTGTAATTATGTGGGCTGATATTATTTTTGGTATTATTAGTTCTTTTTTGGAATTATGTGGGCTGATGATGTATATAAGACATTTTGTAGTAGATATAAGGTCCTTTTTGGAATTATGCGTGCTAATAGTATAAAAAAATACCGTTTTGGTATGAATTATGCTGATAATATATAAAGACCTTTTTGTAATTATGTGGGCTGATGACAGTTTGGAATAATATTAGGCTAATGATATATAAGGCCTTACAACCTGTTTTAGTATATGTTAGGCTTGATAATATATAAGTCCTATTTAGAATGTATCAGGGCTGATAATAAACGAAGCCTATTAATGTATTTATCAGGCCTAATTAGTTACATATTAGGTTGATAATATATACAAGGCCTGTTTGGTCTGAAAATAGATACGTCCTATGTTTGTGATATATATATTAAGGCTGACAATATATAAGGCCTAATATTTTATATATTAGGCTGATAATATATTAGGCCTGTTTATTTGAGAAAACGAGAATTAGTAACGAAAAAAAGACGAAGAAAGAAGAGGAGAAGAATCGGGAGGGAAGAGATGGTGGCGACGGAGGGCGGCGTGATGACTGATGTGCTCGCCCAAGGCCGGCGATCTTGCTACAAGGTAATCATAAAGATCTATTTTTCTCTGTGGAATTGTAGAGTTTATTTCCTGGAATTGTTCAGAAGCGACAGTAGACTGAAGAAATGTGATTAGGAATCGATGGTTATTTAAGTATATATACCGATTCATGATGTTATGCGATTTTGTATGTTTGGTATTGATTAGAGTTGTGATTATCATATCGTACTTTTTGTATTTGTACGAAACAGTATGAATTGGTAATTTGGTACCGGGCATAACTGGTACAATACAATCCTAGGCTGGCTAATTGGTTTTACCCGTGATTCCTTGGCCTGATTTTTATGTTTATATCTCCAATTAAACATAAATACTTTACAATATTGATCAAAAGAAGATAAGAATTCGTCGCTGAATCTTCTGGAATTTCCAGTAGATTAATGGGGAATGAATACATGCTTGCATAAGATGTGATTTCCTAATCAAATCGACATATAAATCCAATTCAGCGAAAATTGATAGTCTTTTTAATCTCATGAGAAAATTTCAAAATTGGTTAAATGTTTCAGGCAAGAGATGCATTTTATGCGTGCTTGGAAAACGAAGTTGACAAAAAAGCAACCGAAATTGCAACAGTTGGTCTTCTCTATCCAAAAGAGTGTAAGAAATCACGTGAACAATATGTCAACAGTTGTCGCCCCACTTGGGTACTCTCTCTCTCTCCTCTCTCTCTCTCTCTCTCTCTCTCTCTCTCTCTACAGGGAAATTATGAGTTTACATGATATTTGTTAGGAAATTTTCCACTTTGTACCAAACTTTTGAAAGAAAATACCATATATACACACCTTTTTTTCGGAATTCCACAAATAACACTTTCAGCGTTTCAAACGCCGGTAGAAATAAAATAACGCAGAAACATGTTTAAAGTCACTAAACTTAGTTAACAAAATGGTGAACAAAAAAAATAATAAAAAAAAAATTCGGTCTTAAAGACCGAAATTTATATATTCGTTATTTTTTATTAGGCTTGGATTTGATTAATATAGATTAATATAAATTAATAATTATTCCACAAATACATTAATATTGATTAATAATTATTTAATACAAATTAATTTATATTTATTTATTAATTTATATTAATTATTAATCTTATTTATTTTATTTGTAATTTATTCGTTATTTATATTAATTATTTTTAACTTATATACAAATTTTATTATACATAACGAATTATTTTTAATTTATATACAAATAACTTGTAGACAATAACGAATTATTTTTATACAAATAAGTTATTTTTAATATACAAATAGCGAATTATTTATATACAAATCAAAGTTATAGTCTACCGGCTTTTGAAACTTCGAAAGTGTTATTTGTGGAATTCCGAAAAAAATGTGTGTATATATGGTATTTTCTTTCAAAAGTTGGGTACAAGTGGAAAATTTCCTATTTGTTATATTTTGTAGGGTATACATAATATTTCGTACATATATGTTATACATGATATTTAAGTATTGTATTAATGGGAATTGCACTATGTTTAGGTGAGGCATTTTGACAGACAATACTGTGCGAAAAAACGTGTACAACGGCTTTTGGATAATGATGATTCAAGAAGGGGTCCTATCACCCTTCCACAGACTTCCACTTTCAAAACCTAGTCACTAATTTTTGCTTTTTTTCTTAAATAAAAATCTTTGGTTGTATTTATTTTGTTGATATGAGTACTGTTTGTTTTTGAGATGGAGGGAACATAAATTTGTTTTTTTTTTTTGTAGTTTAATTTAGGTTTTATTGAAGGTATTGTATCGTGAGGTTTGGATGATTATGATTCTTCATATGACCTATGATATAATTGTCTATGTTTCAAATATATAAATCATGCCAGCCCTCAAGTTGAAGGGGCAATAAAATTGTTATTTTTGTTTTACATAGCACATCTAAATATATTGTTGGATGAATTAGTGTAGAATTATTGTACGATCAGTCACTGATTATGAATAGAGTTATAGTTAGTTATTAGTAAGTTTAATAAATTAGTGATCTATTATGGTAGGTAAAAGTAATTATAATGAATAGTTAATATTGTTGCAGGATTAATTAGTAATTTATTTTAGTACGTAATAGTTATTATGATTTATGATAGAGTGATAATTGTTCGTGATAGTCGTTATCATTGATGAAGTATCAAGGAATAATCATCGTTATTAAAATAGCATAGCTTTTCAGATTGAAATTGAATTCACAAGTTCATGAAAGTGAAATCCAATGCTCATTTTAAAACTACAATTTTCAAATCACAATTCACCTATTAAAAATTTTTTTGATCAACAAATCAAAACGAAGCAATATCAAAGTTTATTTAAAATTATCCAATACAATATCTCAGTACAATACAATAAATGTCATTTTTATGAATAATACGATACATAAATGCTTTTTGAAGTTCCTCAAACGAGGAACATATTGTAAAGAAATACATAGAAAATGCTCCACCCAGTTGATGCGTATGAGGTTAATGTTAACCTCAACCACTAATATTATGCAATATGATGCATAAATTCAAGCCATAATATATTTATTTGAGACACAACTATAATTAATCAAGCATGTGAGCAGCAGAAAAATGATTTGAGGGACTCAAAATGGGGAGGTGCCCTTTCTCTTGAAGGCATTTCACCGTCTCGCATAGTGATTCCGAAATGGGAGTGAACTCCAAACCGAGGTCTCTTAGCCGTTGATTTGAGAACTTGTAGGGCTGTTTCTTCGGATTCACTTGATCAGAGCATCTGCATATATATACACAAAAAGTATTGTTTTTTAGAGCACTTTCATATATTATATCTATATACTATTTTACCAATATACTTTTTTTCTATGCTATACATTGTTTTATTTCATCTATACATTATTTTATTGTAACTACTCTTCTTTATTATATTTTATATATATTATTTTATTAGATTTTAACATTATATAACCTAATCCGAATTTAACTCGATATGAACCAATCTGATCTGATACGACCTTAACTGTCAGCTTGTTGGCTCTAGTTAAGTATGATGGTTATGTTCCTCTAAAAATTATAGATTTGTGAACAAGAGAAAGGTGTCTTGATCATCTTGGATGGATTGTGACATTTTGTGCCATCTCTCCCTTGGCGTGTCACATCTCCTACTACCAAGATAATGTTTCTTTTCTTCACCAAACAAGTGCATCCAACAAGATTCTAATGGATTGAGATTCCTTTTTGCATAAATTGACATTCACCCAAATTAAACACTTTCAGATTAAATGCTAAAGATCATTTCAAACCTGGAATATTGACACGTTTCCCTTAAAAGTTGGTGAGAAAGTATCAAAGTATGTCAAGTCAATCAAATTCTCGTGTGAAAAATGATTGCTTAATTAACATGTAGCGAGATTGACAAAATTTATATATTCTTTTTTCATGAAGTACAAGAAATGATATCTAAATTTAGAAGCTCTTAAAGTTTCAGATATTAATTTTTTGTTCATATTATGTTAACTTTGTTCCTCTAATTAACCCCTCATATAACCCAAATAACTTTACTATATATTGGGTTGTCCAGATTTTTTCTCCTAGATGCTTTGATATTAAAAACTACAGGTAATTAATTCAATTGTATTGAAACATTAATTTTAATTAATTTTCTTTTTCCTAAAAAATATTATCCCAAAACTACTACATGGTGATTTTATCAACATCCTATAGTCGTGAGTTGGTTAACCCGAACACGCCAACCTCCTCTGATATCTATTATTTTCATCCCCTGATGAGTTTTTTATTTTTATGATTTAAGCCTTGATTTAGTTTCTTACCTACCAAAAATTGGTCATGTCATGCATGTAGAGTTACTAAATATTCATTTCTGTCATTTAAGCTGACATGTCAACAATGTACTCAAAATATATGTACTTTCATAGCTAAAATATGGAGAAGTTATGAGGTGTCATGGATCTGCTATCAACCAAGCCCATAAGAACACACCATGACATAATTGCGTGTATGGATCCCTTATAAATAAATCTTATAATTTTCCGAAGGAAATTGATCACTTATCCGAATGTACCTACAAACTGCAAGCTTATCCATCCCTTTCTCATCACTCAAAATGACATAGAAAATGTGTGGACTCATTCTTTAGTAATATAAATTGAAGTCTTGAAAATTTTGAAATGATATGATATATGAAATTCATAAATTATTCATCAATATATTAACCTACTACTTTGCACGCATTTACATTAAATATCTAAATAAATAAATAAAATACACAAGTTGCACTTACTTAGTAGGCACGGGATAATCGGGGAAAAGATCGGCGAGGATTCGAACAACATCCTCGCGATGAAGCACGCTCTCAGCGCACAAGTACCGTCCTGATGCCTCCTCTGCCTCAAAAACCCTGACGTGTGCATGTGCCACATCACGCACATCCACATAACCCTGCACCGAATTGGCGTACTTTTTCGCTGATCCGTCCAGGTACTTCATGATGTGGACGATACTCGCGTTGATGTTTTGCTGTAACAGTGGGCCTGTCACCAGCACTGGGTTGATGACAACTAAGTCTATCCCCCGTTCCTTCGCTGCTTCCACTGCCGCCTTTTCTGCCATCACCTTGCCGTAGCAATACCAATTCTAGTAAAAAAAAGTGTGTGAATTTAGATTTTTAACATACTTAAATGAATCGACTAAAATCTCTGGAATTGGAGTAAATGAGTAGGAAACTTCTATTTTCTGTTTTTTAAAATGAAAAATAGTTTTTGTTTTTTTTATTTTGTTTTCAGAAAGATGTAATTTTATAAATTGAAAACAATTTTTTCTGCTTGTTATTTCAGCAAATATACATTTATATATGAGATACCAACAATAACTAAATATATTCTTTCCCATATTGTCCATACACCGTCTAAATCTCTATTTAAATCTCTAAATAAAACTTTTGTATGAAGATATTTTTATTAGTTTTGGTATTGGTTTTAGTTTCAATATAAAGTTTTTCGTGTGAGTATAATGTTTCAAATTTAAGTATATCGAGTTTTAGGTTTTAATATACATTTTAAAATATCAATATGTTATCTTCAGTGTCAATATACAGTCTTTAATGTTAATGTACCATTTTCGGTGTCAAAATATCGAGTTTCTAGTGTCAATAACGACTAGCATGATCAATATGTCATTTTCAATACCAATATATTATTTTTAGTATTAATATATCATTTTTAATATAAATAAACCATTTTTAGTATCGATATATCTTTTCAGTATCAATATAACATTTTTAATATTAACATATTGTTTTAATCAATATATCGGTGTTTTAATGTCGATATGCCATTTATAATATACTATTTCAGTATCAATATATTATTTTCAGTACTAGTATGCCATTTACAATACTAATATACTATTTTCAATATCAATATATTATTGTTAGTGTCAATATATTATTTTCAGTATCAGTGTGTCGAGTTTTAAGTGTTAATATATTATTAAGAGCATAAACATATTGTTTTCGGTATGAATATAATATTCAATGTCAATATATCACTATGATATATTATTAGGTGACAGTGACACAATTTTACTTTGTCGGAACATTTTGTAATTACGTGGAACAAGTCTTGCTTTGAGAGGATCCTCCCTTTCAAAATTTATCATAGGAATCCACCAAAATTGAATGAGTTTATTGGCAGGTTTGCATGAAACTGTCAAATGATGCTACATTCACAGAAATGTGATGTAAAGCGTGGTCTACCTTAGTTTTCTTGCAGAAATCAAGGTCACTCCAGCATGACTCATCGACAACAACCTCAGGTTCGCGATTAGGGTTCAGTGTTACTGCTCCAATGGAAGAAGTAAACACAACTCGGCGAACAGTCCCCGCTTCTACAGCTGCATCTATCACGTACTTCGTACCTCTCACTGCTGGTTCTAGCATCTGCTCCTGTATTTCTCATAGCCTAAATATATTATTTCAAACAAAAAAAAGATGTTTTTTTCTCAAATAGTAATTAATTAGTGTTTAAATACTGGATCATCTGTAACAGGAGAGGCCATGTGGAACACTCCATGGCACCCCACCATAGCTAGGCGAAGAGCATCATAGTCAAGCAAATCTGCCTTGCAAAGAATCAATCTCTCTTTTGCTCCTTCTAGTGCCCTCAAATGATCATTCTTCTGGTCATCTAATACAAAAAATCCATAATTTATACTTCTCATGCTTAGAAATCATGTATATATAGTAAATGCATGTAAAGGTGTAAAGTATAGAATGTTATGACAAGCGCATGTAAAAACTAAAGTATCATGATAATACATCATGTTACATAAAAACCAAAATGATACATTGATGTTACAATAAATGCACATAAAATATACATATACGTATATGAGTTACCTGGGTTCCTCACAGTTCCTTTGACAGTATAGCCCTTCTCCAAAAGGAGTTTCACAAGCCATGAGGCGATGAATCCTCCTGCACCAGTTACACAAACGGTTTTTCCTTTTCCAGTGGAGGTGCTGAGGGCCGGTAACATTGTCCTTAAACTATGTTGCCTATTTTTGTTGTGATATAATTAGAAAGTTTTAGTTGAGCCAGTTGAACAAAGAGTTGGTTCATGCGCATATTCAAGAGATGAAATATTTGAAGTATAAAAGTTCAAATACTTATTTAAGTATCTTAGTTCAACTTGAAAAAATGTTAGTATATAATATGCGTCGAATTGAACTCTTTCATTTGTATATGTCTGTTTTTGGTTTGTTTTCTTAAAAACTTGTAAATCATTTTAGAATTTTTATTTCTTTTTGCCTATTCTTAGTTAAGGCGATTTGCCTACTACGTTGAAAAAATACTTCTTATAAATTTGGTAGATTGGAATAGAACTTCCTGTCTACTAATCAAAGAAGATTTGACGTTATAGGAATTTTACATTGTAGGAAATGTACAATTACATTCTAATAAATCTTCTACACTAGCCAGTATATAATCGCGTATGATAAATATATATGACACAAATAATTATAAGACATAAATTTCAAGGCCCGAATACCTCGAAAAACAAGTGCATCCCAATTCCCAAGCTTTCCTTTCTGCAGAATTATAAAGCAAAAGAGATGATTAGTATCTCTAAACTTAGATCTAAATAATCTTAGTTTATCAAACGAGTAAAAAGAAAACTATCTGCACAGAATTTTTTTTTCACAATATATAAATATAAAATAACTGACAATATATAAAACCTCCATAACTCATTCATTTTGATTAATCTTCCCCATTTTCTATTTAAAAAGGTATCCGTAAGACTAATGTACTCTCTTTTAGTTTTGAAAGATAATTATTCAGTAGGCCATTCACCCACAACTACAAAAAAAAAAAAAAAAATAGTAGAAGTTGATATCACTATTATATATACATGAAATATGTAAATGATCACGCACTGTTTCTGTCATCTCTAACTGGACGAACTCCATCAGGTTGCTTCTTGGAGAAGAACGAAGAGAATCTACTTACAACCTTATACATTATTGTCGTCTAATTCCCACAACTCCAACTTCTTGTGTAGTTGTGAAGAATATGTGGAGAATTTGAAGAGTTATTTAAAGGAAAGGGTGTAGGTGGGGCATTGATTTGGCAAACTATTATGATATCATTAAAATCGCTGTCTGGAAATTCGATGGTATTGAATCTAATATAAAATTGCCTATGAGCTTTTACCCTGCAAAAAAATAAAATCAGTGACATTGAAAAGCCCGGAAATGAAGACTTTTGACATTCAAATAGTGGTAGGAAAAAGTAGAAATCAGATGAACACATCTTTTTATTGTTACTATTCTTTTTTAGAATGATTGGAGATCAAGAAAGAGACTAGGTATATTTGGGGTCAAACTGCCAAATGTGCATGGGTGGTCGTTCACTCGTTTGAAATTAGAACTTCCAGAAAGAAAATAAAATGGCACAGTTTCGCAGATGAAACTGGCCAATCAAAATATTTAAGTTTGGTGAGTCCTTTAATAAATTTTATGTTTAATTATTTTCAAATAGTGGTTCCATTCAAACCAGAGCTGTTTCATGTATTAACTCATGAACCTGTGCCACCTATAATTTCTCAAAACTTTTAGACGTTGTATTATTCATGAACCTGTGCTACGGTTGTTGGTGAATCTTAACTAACACCAAAATGCAACATTTTTCAATATCTAAAATATATAATTGCAAGACTTTGCTTGTTTTGAAACTTTTCAAACTGTGCCTAAAGCCATGAAAACTGCTATTCAGCATAATGCTGTCCTGTTTTCATGTCCACTTTGGTATTACAAAAACATATAATCAATAAAATTTGTTTAATTTTTTATTAAAAATAATTAAATTCATGTCAGGTTGATGAATTATTTTCACTTTAACTTAATTATAACCGCTTTAATGAAAATAGACAAAAACTAGGGCGGCACGTTTAACTCGTGCCTCACAACTTGTTTGCGTTTGGCTCAAAAAATACACGCTAACAACTCGCTCAATTTGGCTCGAATTAAGTTTGGAACGAACTGTGCCCGCTCAATATTAAGTCAAGTCGAGTTCGAGCTAAACTCAGCTCGTTCAATATAAACTCAAAATAGATGATCCGAGCCGGGTCATTTTTAGTATTCCATTTATGAAAATAGATAATCCAGTCATCAAAATTTAGATTTTGAAGCATAAAATAATTTTATATAAGTGGTAATTAAGTTTTTGCGGTTGAACCATTAATTCTGTTGATTAGATGTGATTTCGAGTCAAACTAGACTCATTTGTAGCTCTATCAGAAACATATAATTTAGTTCTATTTGTGTTAATTAGAGAGTTTGTGTATTTTGTTATACAATCTTTTCAAGTATACTATAAACATTAATTTGTATTCTCAAATATATAATTTTTTTTTGAATGCAAACATTGGATTTTGTTTCTAATCATTTATATACATGTAAAATTTCTTGAAATACACCAAATTAAACATGCCCACATTAGCTCTATTTAGGTACATGACATCCAGTCTTTTTGGAATTTTTTTTCAAAATAGCATTTTTCTGAACAATAATTAATCAGATGTCACTATTTTGCAAATAATTGAGTATCTAGCACTTCCGCCAGAGGGTCTAGTGGAACTGAAGTAGTTCCGCCAGAAGCTCTGGCAGAACTACTGATTTTTTTATTTTTGTTGATTCCGTCCATTTGGAACCCTTAAACGTGATTAATTAAGGAAAGAAACCAGTTCCGCCAGAGGGTCTGGCGGAACTGAGTAAAATTTATTTTTTCAGGTTAAACTCGTAATTTATTAGGCCAATTAGATCAAAAAATTATGAATTCAGAAGTTCCACCAGTCTCTCTGGCGGAGCCACCTATTTAAAAAAAATTTTGTCTCTAAACAGCCATGAAAATTTAGCAAAAAAAAAGTTATTGTTCATTGTTCCGCCACCGCCTCTGGTGGAACAGTAATTTTTTTTTTTGCTAAATTTTCATGGCAATTTAGAGGCAAAAAAATATATAAAATAGCTGGTTCCACCAGAGGGTCTGGCGGACCTGCTGAATTCGTTATTTTTTGAGCTAATTGGCCTTCTAAATTAAGAGTTTAATCTGAAAAAATAAATTTTACCTAGTTCCGCTAGACCCTATGGCGGAACTGATTTTTTCCTTAATTAAGCGTGTTTAAGGGTGCCAAATGGCCGGGATCAACAAAAATTAAAAAATCATTAGTTCCGCCAGAGGCAAAGTGCCGCCAGACTCTCTGGCAAAAGTGCTAGATACCCAATTATTTGCAAAATAGTGCCATCTGATTAATTATTGTTCAAAAAAGTACTATTTTGCAACCAAAAAAAAATCGACTTTTTGAGGCAAAAGTCATTATTATTTATTAAGAGAATTAACTATCGCTTGAGAGAGAATTTTTTTTATTTTTTGAAAGAGTTATGCCAATTGCATAACCATCAAAATTTTATTAATTAATAATTACTTAGATCTATTACAAAGATCTTTACTAGATTCCTCCTACATAAAAGAAAACAGAAAATTAAAAAGGAAGTAAAATCCAGTGAATAGATGATATATTGATAATATTTTTTCTTGTACATTGATTTTACAAGACTCTAGCCCAATATTTACAGCCGCTGGATCTATGTAAATATAAATTTGAAAAACTAAATCTAAAACAGAATTATAACCTAATTGCGCCATTGGGTTTGCTAAACCCAGACACACTCAAGCCTACTAAAAAATTCTTCAAAATTACAAAGCCCAGCTCGTATAAAATCTCAACACAGCAAGGCCCGTACAAGTAAAGGCCCATTTTTCATTTCAGTTAAAGTAGCCGTTAGAAGCGGAACTGAAATCACTCCATAGCCTTTACTTATCCCTTTCAATGGTGGTGCGTTTTGTTATCGGCTTAAACTGCTACTGTGATATGATTTCCTTTTTTTGTCTTCAGCACAAACTTGTTGTAATATAGGGCCTAAGATTTTCAAGATTGAATTGCAAGCTCATAAAAGTGAAATCTAGTGCTCATTTCAAAACTACAATTGCAAGTCAATACTACCTACACCTGTCTGTACTTTCATCTGTTACATTTAGTGAAATGATAAGAAAGCACACTTGGGGACAATAGAAAAAACTAAATACCAAAAGTCCTGTATTTTGAGCAGCAAAACATCACAAGCTTCTTTAAAATCACCAAATACAATGTCTCAATACAATACATTTCACTTTGGTTTTACATAAATTCAAGCCATAATATAATCCTTTTAGATAATTCAACTCTAACTTAATCAAGCATGTAAGTTGCATTGAAATGATTGGAGGGACTCAAAATGGGGAGGTGCCCTTTCTCTTGAAGACTCTTCACCGTTTCGTACAGAGCGTCTGACACCGGCGTGAATTCCAATCCGAGGTCTCTCAGCCGTTGATTTGAGAACTTGTACGGTTCTTTTTTCGGATTCACCTCGTCAGAGCACCTGTATATATACACCAAGAGTATGTATGTTATTTTCTACATGTATTTTTTTGTTAGAGAACTTGTATATATTATTTTATTGTATCTATATACTATTTCATCATATCTTTATACTTATTATAGTTTATTGTTCTGTTTTATTATACCCTATATATCATTTATTCTTTTATACTGCTTTATACAATTATATAATATTTTATTAGAATTTGTGTAAAATAATATCTATTATTTTGTTTATAAACAGAAATTGCATTTTAGAATATATAACAGTATGATACTGTGATGAGGAGAGCATGAGGTCAGGACAAGCATCAGCTCTCTAATAATAGAGTTGGGTGCACCATGCCATAATAATGGAGCAGAAGAGACAAGAAATGGATGGAGTGGAGTTGTGACGCTACTTGTAACTATAAAAACAGCCACAGTTGCTAAAACCCACACTTGAATCTTTGAATCTACTTATAAGAGAATTCTTTAGCTTTTGTTCAAAAACCAGCTACCCAAGTAACTAACCAACTATTTATTGTGACTCAAATATATATATAATGATAGGACTTAATTATAATTCGAATAGGGACTCTAATTAACCCTGAAGCATGTATGGTCTAATTAATTAAAGATAAAATTCAGTCATGTGCCAATCGTGAATGGACCTAATCATAAATTAATTATAACCTCATACGAGTCAATACGACCTTAAACGACTCAATGCGACTTGAACCAGTCTGGTCTCTGATCTTATCTAATCTGAACTAAACTCTCGGCTTTTCGAGTTAAGTATGATGATTATGTTTCTTTCAAAATTTAAATATTTGGAAGAACTAAAAGGTGCTTTTACCTACTACCATACCTACAATTCAATGCTAAGATAATGCACCTTTTCTCCTTCAAAAAAAGATAATGTTCCTTTTCTTCACCAAACAAGTGCATCCAACAAGCTTCTGATGGATTGAGATTCCAATATTTCCCCATGAATTGACAGTCACCAAAATGAAACACCATCAAATTTGATGCTAAAGGATCATTTCAAATATGGCAATTTCACACGTTCGCCTTAGACATTGACCCCACAAATCAACTTAAGTATCAAATTCTACGTGTGAACAATGATTGCTTAATTAATAATTAATCGTATACTGATATTGACATACTTGTCTTTACAAAGTACAAATGACATGTATAATCAACTAGAAAAAAAAATTTGAATCTTTCATCTTATTTAGCTTTTATTAGCTCCCAATAAAATGAGAGCTCAAATTTGAAGCATTCTCATATATTTGAATATTTTTTATTATCTTCTAGTGGCTTCAATATATTTCAGCTCAAAGTTTCAACCGGTTAATATTGTTAGCTCTTGAACTCTCATATCTTTCAGCATAATGTTTCATAGTTCATTTTGGTTTATATTTATATATTTATGTTTACAATAATATACATTACATTCTAAATAATATATATTTATATTCCAACAATATACATTGCCTTCTAAACATTATACATTTACTATATTCACCTTAATTTATCTTACATTCTAAACAAGAGAATGAGAATACTAAAATTGTTGACGATACAATTCTTATCATAGAGATCTAGACGATTGGACTATTGAAGATACTTCTCCGTCAAAAAAAGACAATATACATTTATATTATAACAATATAGTTTATATTCTGAACATTATACTTTCACATTCCCAACAATATACCTTACATGAGAAATTTACTGAGAGGCATAAGGAGCTACTAAAAAATAATTATATGTTCAATTTCATGAAAGGCATTTTGGAAGATTCTAATCCTTTTAACAAATATGGGAGTCCTGAAAATCCATTTAATTTGGAGCCCCCATAATTTCTAATGGCTCTCAATTTATATGTGGCGCGCTCTAGTTAGTTCGGAGCCAGGGAGTCACAGGTTGTGGGAGGTTAATAGTTGCTCCCAATCAACTATTATTAAGGATAAGTAGATCATATTATTTGCTAAATCTCCGTGTATAGTAAAAAAAAGCTTTTTGTAAATATCATAATTTCTCTTTTTTTATAGGAAATTTGGAGAGGGTTCAAAATAATTTCCCTAATTAATTAGCTCATTATTAAAAATCTACACATACACCCAAATAACTACTAATGTGTTGTCCTTATTTTTTCCCTTTGATTCTTCCATATAAACAGCCAAAGTACTTAATTCAATCTGTATTTAGACATTATTTTTAATTACATTTCTTTTTTGTAAACATCATTATCTAACTAGTACGTGGTGATTTTTTTGTCAATATTCTCCAGTCGTGAGTTGGCTCAACTGAACGCACCACTATCTTTTTCTCTCTTGCTTAGTTTTTCTTTCCTTTATTTTTCTTTTCTTTTTATGATTTGAGCCTAGCTTGCTTAGTTTCTTACCCACCAAAAGTGGGTCATACGGTGTAGGGTTGTTAATAATTATTTTTCTTTCACTTAAGTTGGTTGCTAATGTACTCAAAATATATGTACTTCATAGCTAAAATATATGGAGAAATTATGGGGTGTCATGGGGCCACTATGAACCAAGCCAATGAGAACACGCCATGGTATTGAATGACGTGTTCAAATTATGGATCCTCATATATCTTATACTTTTCCTAAAGAATGGACAACTTATCCAAATGCTAGCTAAAATTATACTCGTGTGAGCATAAATAGTATGCATTTAATTGAAATGCTCGTCCATCCCTTTCTCATGACTCCAATGCCATACAAAATATGTGTACTCATTCGTTACTAATATGAAATGAAAAATCTTTAAAAAAGAATAAAATGATACATGAAATTAATAAATATGCATTAAATATGACATAAAAAAGAGAATACGAAATATGCACTTACTTAGTAGGCACCGGATACTCGGGGAAAAGCTTGACAAGTATTCGAACAACATCTTCACGGTGAAGCACGCTTTCGGCACACAAATACCGTCCTGATGCTTCTTCCGCCTCGAAAACCCTGACGTGTGCTTGTGCCACATCACGCACGTCCACATAAGCCTGCACCGCGTTGGTGTATTTTTTTGCCGACCCATCCAAGTACTTCATGATGTGAACGATACTAGCATTGATGGTCTGTTGCAACAATGGGCCTATTACCAGCACTGGGTTGACGACAACCAAATCTATCCCTCGTTCCTTCGCTGCTTCCACCGCCGCCTGCTCTGCCACTGCCTTACCGTAGCAGTACCAATTCTAGTAAAAAAAAAAGTTTTTGTTAATTCGGTAGTTTTATTAATAGTGTTTAAATGAAGCGACTAAAATGTCACTTGAATTGAAATAAATAAATAAATGAGTTCGAATTCTATGTTGTCTGCGCGGTTATGTAACCCGCATAGCGGATCAACGATGGTCAACGATGGTGGGCATGAGTTGTATAATGTTAGATTGTAAACTAATCATGTCTCGCTCTATGTACGAACCACATAGATGTATAAACCACATAAATTCGTACAAAAACTATGTAATCATCATTCATCCACCAATTCACTCGACAATCTTAAGAAACTACGTCACCATCTTTGGTAAGTAATACCAAACCCAATTTCCAAAAATAAAGTAGAAAAAGCCAACACCAACAAAGTTTTCTTTGTCAATTAAAATGATAGAGGTTATTTTCCAATCAACTTAAACTTTAAGACTCGCTATATTAACTAAAATGCCATCATAACAAATAATAATGTCGAAGATTTTCTACTCACATGTTAGGACCAATGTAAAAAATTGACAAACTTACAGAACATGAGCTATATGCAGATGAAAATACACGTCATCTTCTTAAACTTCTCTATCAATTGAGTTTTAAACATGCAACAACCAAAATGTAAAGCATAGATTACCTTAGTTTTCTTGCAGAACTCAAGGTCACTCCAACACGATTCATCTACAACTACGTCCGGTCCGCGATTAGGGTTCATTGTTACGGCTCCAATGGAAGACGTAAACACAACTCGACGAACCGTTCCTGCATCAGCAGCTGCATCTATCACATATTTCGTTCCTCTGACCGCCGGCTCAACCATCTCCTCCTGTAATACATCAATTATTTTCATTTGAATAAATATAATAAGAAAGAAATTCTTTTGAGAAATGAAGATTAGGGTTTTTACCGGATCATCTGTAACTGGAGAGGCCGTGTGGAAAACTCCGTGACAACTTTCAATAGCTAGACGAAGCGCATCATAGTCGAGCAAGTCGGCCTTGCAAAGAATCAATCTCTCATTTGCTCCGTCTAATGCTCTTAAATGATCATTCTTCTTGTCATCTAACAAAAATATAAAAATAAACAATAATTGTTATTTTTCATTTATAAATCATCATATATAATAAATGCATGTGAAATATATATATATATATATATATATATATATATAAAATAAATGCATGCTTAGCGTAAATATGAGTTACCGGGATTTCTAACTGTTCCCTTGACAGTATAGCCCTTCTCTAAGAGGAGTTTCACAAGCCATGAGGCGATGAAACCTCCTGCGCCTGTTACACAAACGGTTTTTCCGTCTCCGGTGGGAACAACAGTGAGGGGTAAAATGGTCATTTCTTCTTATTGTTTTTTGTTCTGATGTAAAAACAAACTAAGTTTCAGTTGGTTCAGTTGAAAGGAAGAAAGTGTGGTCAGAAAAAAAAGTTGTTGTGTGGTGTGTAAGAACCAGAGAAATATGGTGCTGAGTCTGAGTCGGTGGATTTGGTAAGATTTGGGGTGGTACTGGTGATGTTTATAAAGGGAAGATTGAGCCTGATTCTTCTGTAACATATATAAAATGTTTTACATGTGTAACGAGTCCATGAATTTCAAATATATATTGTTCGTCAGGTTATAATATTTAGTAGACCATGCATGTAGCACTGTATAAATTTTATTTTATTACAAGATATGCATTAATTTTAGTAAATCTAATAAGCAAGTGAAGCTGTATTTTATTTATTTAATTGTGAAGATCTCACATTTAAATCATTCAAGTATGAACCACATAAGATTAGGGTCGAAGAAAAGAATGAGACTGAGGCTATGAGTATGTAAGACTGAGGTAAGGTGGTGGTAGGTGGACTGGTGATTATAATTAAGATAGGGTTAATTATTATGTTTTTAACTCCAAACATTCACTGATTGTGGAAACAAATTAACTTCAACCCCTTATTTTTCATTTATTTCTGAGTCTCCTTAAAAAATCAAATCATCATCTTTATCTTAACCGTTAGATTAATTTTTTTTTTGAATCTTAACAATTCATGTTCTCAAAATTATTGATATTTATGACAACTTGTGTGTGATTATTAAAACATAAGCATATGATTTGTTGAATTGGTATTTTGTGTTTTATATCCGATTTAATGAGAACCGTTGTGAGTTTGTTGGTGACCATCATATCTTAATAAGATGGTTTCAATAAATCATGGTGCAAATTTATGTTCAAGTATTAATACCAATAGTTAATAAAAAAATTCACTCATTAAAACATAAATAATTTTTCTTTTCTCTTTAAAAAATTATAATTCTTAATGAAATATTTTATTTCTAATGTTAAATCGTCAAATATAAATTTGTTGGAATTTTCTCTTTATTTTGAATTCTATATTGTTATGGTTTCAAATTTTTTTTTACTAAAAATATATGAATATAAACTATATAAAATAAGATGTATAAAAAAGATATACTCATTAACTTATACCTTATACCTTATTTTTCATCTCTCTTTAAGCATTCTCAAGATACCTATTGTCAATGTTATCTCGGCCGTTTAATCATTTTTTTATAAATCTTAGCTTTTTATTTAAATTATTACCACAGTATTACATGTACCAATAGTTAATGAAGAGTTTACTCGTTAAAAAATAAAAAAAAATTCTTTTCTTCTTTAAAAAATTATAATTCTTAATGAAACATTTTATTTTTCATGTTAAAAATATCAAATATAAATTTGTTGGAATTTTCACTTTATTTTAAGTTTCATATTGTTAGGGTTTCAATTTTTTTTTTTGCTAAAATATGTGAATATAAACTATATGAATGAAGATGTACAAAAATAATATACTCATTAACTTATATCTTATACCTTATTTTTTATATCTTTTTGTGGATTCTCAAGATACCTATTGTCAATTTTATCTTGGCCGTTAGATCAATTTTTTTGAAATCTTAGCTACTAATTTAAATTATTACCACAATATCACATAGAAATATATTGTTATGATTCTAATTTCAATTTTTCTTGATAGAATATGTGAATATAGACTATATAAAAGAACATATATTAAAATAATAAGCTCATTTACTCTTATTATATTTTTTTACCCCTCTTTGAAAATTCTCAAGAGAATTATTATCAATTTTCTCTCCGCCTTCGAATCAAAAAATTTATCAAATCTTAGCTTTTAATTTAAATTATTATCATAATGTCACATGATTAGTTAGATTAATGTTCGAGTGTTATATCCCCGTTATGTGAGAACTGTCATCTCAAACAAAATTTCAAAGCATATTGAAAACTATATTATATTACTTAATGTATTATAAGTTTCAAAATAACATATGTGTAATACATACCATTTTAACATCTAAAAAATAAAGAAAAATAGCGGGGAAATTTTTTTGAAGAAAATGAGTAATGTTACATTTTCATATGTAGTATACATATTTTTCCTATATATATAATATTAAATATAACTTTTTTTTAAGTTAATCATCTATTATTTAATCTTATGTATTTTTAACTAAAATATTCGAAATAAATTATCTTATATTTATTTTTCCGATCTCATTCATCTAAACCTCGATTAATATTTAATTTATTTTTCTAATATAATATGTCAAGACATAATGACATAAGAAAATAAAAAACAATAATTTTGAATTCTCATGTATTATTTATGTACTATGGATTTACAAACTTTAATTTTGAATATTCATAATTACAAGTTAAGCATTATTAGATTGAAATAACTATTAAAATTGAAATACTCGTCGCCGAGCGCGAGTATTATCCTAGTTCTTACTTCTATTTAAAGTTCAATGGGTTCATATTGATTAAGGAACTGACACGTGGCATCCAACCCCTTCCGTTCAGACCCCTCTCTCTTGGTCTTTTTTAAATATGACCCTACAAAACTCCAAATTATCATTATAGCCCTTTAGTATCCAAAAAATTAAAAAATTAAGTTTAAAAATAACCATAAAATATCATGAAAATGCTGAAAAATATATTCTTAAATGATAAAATGTTAGAATTTTTATATAAAAATCATTTTCTTATAGCAATATATAGAGAATAAAATTAAGTACAAGAATTTAAAAGAAAATAATATATTTTTATTACGAAAAAAATAACAGATTTTCAATAGAAAAAAAAACATATTTAATACTAACTATACGACAATATTTTGTATTTTTGCTTACAAAATTTATCATATAAAAAATACATATACAATACGTGAAAATATAATATATATATACAAATTCCATACTTCCACAACACAATCTCAAAATATCATATTCTTTTTCTTATTCTTACTTCCTTTAAAGCTGGATGAGTGGAGAGAGGATGACACACTGAAACGTGTGTCCAATATTTGAGTTTTTTTTTTTTTTTGGGGAAAAGCTTATTTTTTCACTCCTAACTCTTCAAAAAGAAATTTTTTGGTACATCAACTATTTTTTGAGCATTTTTACACCCCTAATTATTTAATTTGAATATTTCTACACACTTCATCCGTTGATGACGTGGCATGCCTATGTGTCAAAAATATTAATATTAAATGATGAGTTGGACTTTTAAATAAATAAAAAATTAAACCATCCAAGCCGACCCCCCCCCCCTTCTCTGTTACGTGAGAAAGAAAGAACGACCCCCCCCCTCCTTGCTCCGCCGACGGCCATCCAAGCCGCCAGCGCCGGCCTCAGCCACCACCGGAGCCACGTTCTCGTTGCCTCCACCTGCTTCCTCTTTTATGTATGAAATGTGACAATTGGTGTACTTATAGGAAGTCCAAATCATCACTAAGATAAGAACAGTAAAATTCTTGAAGTAACTTCTTATGAAAGGGAAAGAAGAACAGAAAAAGAAAAAAAAGGAGCCAATCAGCAAGCGTGATTAGATTGAATTAGAATTTAGGGGATTAGTTTCTAATTCTGGCTTTATCTTGACAGAGAATTTGGGGGAAAAAGCTGTCATGTTAGTATAATCACTAATTAGCTGGCATTTAGTAATCTTGGTGAAATGATTAGTATGTAATTTGTTAATTTGGTTTTCTTTATTTATTATTAACCTTAAAAATTGGCTTGTATTTTGTTGTAAAAAATTGTTTATATAAAGTATCTTAATAGGTAATTGTCTACTCTAGCTAAAAAATAAATGCCCATGCCAAAAAAATCTCTAAGTTATACCTGAAATAGATGACTGCCAAATTTCTTTTTTTTCTTGAGGAGATTACACTCCTAAATTTCATTTCATGAAATAAATTTTCTGGTACAATTAATCATAACTTCAGGTTTATCTTTTAAAAAGCATCTTTTTAAAAAGTTAAGAAATTGATAAAGCTAAAAAAAAAAGTTAAGAAATTGATGAATTAGACAAATATAATAATTTTTATTTTCATTACATTAATAATTATATTACAGACAGGAGAGTTCTAGATAAGGTAACCTCGGAAAATGGTAGGTAAACGGGTGAAAATTGGGAACATCAATTTCATCTCATGTCCTGCCGCCAAGCAGAGTCTATTCAGGGAAGTGTAAAACGAGTATTTAATAAACTGTTTTTTGTACTTATAAGGAAAGTCTACGAATTTTTCAAATTTTCTGACATAACACGACCCGTGAGAAGATTCGGTAATTATTTCCGAGAAAAATCAACTTAATACAAGGACTTGATTAATATAATAACAACCTCCCCAAAAGGATTTTGGGACCCCAAAAATTTTTACACATTTTGTCCCTGTTTGACAATAATTGAAATAGTGAAATTATGAAATAGTTGCTTGTTACAATTTATTTTAAGAATGTCGGACAAAGACTCAAGATGAATTAGTGTTTTGAAAGAGAACAAAAAGTAGGTGTATTCTACTACTTTCCATATTTCCATATGAAATATTCAAATATCAACTACACTCACTCATTTTATTCACTTTTATTTCATAATAATGTCATATGAATTATGATATAAATAAAACGAGAAATAAACCAAAACAAAAAATGTTGGTAGCCAAGAATTTAAGGAAAGTGGAGAAAAGAAAAGTGTAATTACCGACCACACAAATTAACAAGTGCACTTTGAGCAAGAGCCAAGAGATAAATAATGAGGGTCCACCAATAAGACCCTAGTGGAATTCTCACTTTTTGTTTTCATTTTTCATATTATTATTATTATTATTATTATTATTTTTTTTTTTGGTGAGGTAGGTCATTTTTTGTTTTTCAAGAGAGGTGACAAGATGGCTGGTTCAGTCGGGTCGGGTCGGTCGATCATGTAAGGTACATCTGCTAATTGTTATTGTTTTGAATTAGGTCAGTTGGTTCTTTAAAATAATAGACATGGTCTTATATTTGAATGCAACAAATGATGCCCCCTAATTTCTCTACATATTTATTTTATAAGTCATCATGATATTATAGATTGATTTTCAAAATCAATTTTGTTGGAAATTCTTACCCACAAATTCAAAAATGTTTTTTTTAATAAATTACTAGTTATTTACAAAATTCTCACTCACAAATTTATGAATTTTATTCTTTTTAATTTTTTTCTTTATTTATATATATATATATATATTTTTTTTCTTTTTATACTCCTGCATAATTTTTATGTAAATGTACCCCTGCGTAAATACACACTTATATAATAATAATAATAATAATGGATTGAGCAATTTATTTTATGTCAAATCACAATGGTGGTGATGCATGAAAAATATCATATAATGTATAAGTATAAACATTTTTGAGAGGAAGTACGGAGACAAAGTACACTTTTCCTTTTATTTAATATGAAATCTTTAGTCTTTTGAAGAGAATTTAACATGAAATTACGTTCTGCTTAAATATCAATATATAACTTTTTTATTTTTATCTGTGAAAATGACAAATTAGAAAAGAAGAACCTAGCTAAGGTGAAATTATAGGGAGACAAACATAGCATAGAGAGGCGTGAAGGAGTAGGTATGTACGGTCATAGAAAAAAATGAACAATCAAGGTAAGCATCAATCATTGTAGAAGGAAATAGGATAAGACAGTTTTGACTTTTCAGTGCCTGCATTTCACTGCCGCCACTAACATTTGCTCACTATTGTGGGGATACAGTATATATGTCACGCCTGGATTTGGAGGTGCCACCAACAGCACATTTCTTACATTGAGAGTTGCATTGGGGGGGTTTGGTAATGGGGTCCAACATGGTCGGTTCTGTATTTTCAGAAATTTTTGACGGCTATTATTAGAAATAAAGTATATATATTATGTGTGTAAATATTCAAATAATTATATGGGATCAAATTCATATAACAAAAAATAATTGAAAAAAAAAAAACAAAAAACAAAACATAAATTGCAGTGTAAAATAAAGAAAGTAGCCTCGATTCAAATTTATAAACAATTACGTAACAAACAAAAAAAAGTGATAATAAAAAGGGGGTTTAAATGTGAGTATCAAAATATGGGCTTTGCTGCACATCTTATCATCAATTTTTTTATTTATTTTAGGCATATTATCATCAATTCATTTTCACATATATTTGTATTTGTAGCCTTGAATTCCGTTATTCTCTTTAAAATTCCAAACTATTTTCATATGTATGTGTAACCTTGAATTCCGTTTTTCTCTCAGAAATTCCAAAAAAAAAAAAAAAATATTCAAAACATAAAATTAACTTGATTTGGAGGGGTCAGATAAGGATCTTCTTGGGTTCTTAAAAAAATAGAAATTCATAAAGAGAGCTGACACTACGTGACGAGTATTGTAACGATCATGTAGCGATAGTATATAAAATTGATAAAAACTATATAAACTGAAAATAAACAGTATATAAAAATCTATTTAAAAAAAATAGTATATACGTGAAAAAAACGAAAACAGTATATAGAAAACACAAACAGTATATAAAAATCCATTTTTTTAGAGGTCGTAAAATAGTATATACGTAAAAAATGAAAATAGCATATAGAAAAAAATATATATAGAAATATAAAAGAAACAATATATAAATAAAACGGTCGCTACATGATCACTATCACTGCCATGATTTTCCCTTTCTCTTTCATGAATATAAAAAAATTGAGAGTAATTTTATAAATCTCCAAACAGTACTTTATTCTCATCAAAGTGTGGGTCCTTTCACCAACTCAGATTCTGGTGGCGTGAGCTTGTGATAGGAAGTTGAGTTAAACTTCAATTAATTATTTTGTGTTACCAAGTTATAGTTGGACCGGCCTTTGGGTCAGATAAACTTGTCCTTCTGTCATGTTATAGTTGCTCACACCAATGTTGCAGAAATCGCTAATCGAGATTAATCGGACGGGCTAAAAATTTCTGAATCGGGATTAATCGGAATTAATCGATTTGACCTAATCGGACTGAATTTTTATATATATTTCAAATAATATTAACAGTTATAACAAAAAAATTCAATATCCTTAACTCATAGTCTAATAAATACATATAATTTAAAATTCAAATATATAATTCCAGTTAAAACATAAACGATATTCAATACATAATTCAAATTAAAATATAATCCAAAAAAATAACACACATCAAAGTCAAAACAAACAATACATATTAAAGTCCAAACCAAAAACACACATCAAATTCCAAAATAAAAAATTAAATGAGCCAGGCCGGGTGAAAACCTGTGTTGCGCGGATACTTCAAAAACTGGGAAGTATCCTGAGGATACGGGTATCCTATACGGATATGGCACCGATACGGCGCCGATACGTATCGGATACGCCACGTGGCGTATCCAATTATTTTAATATATATTTTTTCCGGATACGTGAGGGATATGGCAGGATACGCTAGGATACTTCCGGGATACGTTAAGGATACGGCAGCCCATCATTTTTTGGCCCAAAATATTTTGAGAAAAATTTAGAAGCGGTTATTTATAAAGAACCGTTACAGAAGCCTAGGTATTGTGTTTTGTTTTTTCTTTTTTCTCCCCCCGTTTGCAACCCGTTTACAAAAATAAATGAAAAAAAAAGAAAAAAAAAATGGCTTCTGTAACGGTTCTTTCCAAATACCCGATACTAAAGTATTCTGTGACGGTTTTTTATGATTAACCGATACTAAAGGTTGCATACTGGAACGGTTCTTCATAAATAACCGTTACGGATATTTGTAATTTATATCGGTTATTTGTTAAGAACCGATACCAAACGAAAGGCTTCTGTAACGGTTCTTTAGAAATAACCGCTACTAAATCATCTGTAACGGTTCTCCATAAATAACCGTTTCTATTTGTATTTTTTATCGGTTATTTCGTAAGAACCGATACTAAACGAACTTCTATAACGGTTCTTTATGAATAACCGCTACTAAATTATCTGTAACGGTTCTCCATAAATAACCGTTGCTATTTTATTTTATATCGGTTATTTGTTAAGAACCGATACTTAATCTCTTCTGTAGCGGTTCTTTATAAATAACCGCTACGAAATTCATCTGTAACGGTTCTCCATAAATAACCGTTGCTATAAGTATTTTATATCGGTTATATGTATAGACTATAGAACCGATACTAAAAGTTAGTCCCAAAATTTCGCCTTCCCCTCCTAGTTACGGCAATTTAGTCCATTTGATCGAGCTCTAAGATGAAAATCAAGCTATAAAAAGAGAAAAGAAGATATTTGATACTCTTTTTTCTTAATATCTACTTACGTTGGTACTTTTCTCCATCTATTTCTCTTTAAGTTTATTTGTTAAAACTGAAAACTAAAGAAAAATGATGAAAATATTAAAAAAAAAAAAAAAATGGGCCTAAACGGGTTGAAAAACGGCCCAAATCGGCCGGCCGATTAATGCTTCCGATTAATGTTGTTTTGGGACGTTTTGCTCCGATTAACGATTAATCGCCGATTAATACCGTTTTTTGCAACACTGGCTCACACAATTCATATTTCCCTTCATTTAAAATATTAGTATATACAAGGCTACTCGCGCATTGCGCGATTTTTTCATAATCTTTCTTTTATTAGAGATGTCATTGGGAGGGGTTTAATGGTTTCAATATCTGAACCAAATGCAAAACTTATCCTTGTTGAATAATTAATATCCATATTTATTTATTTGGATCCGGATTATCTTAGTGCCAGGTCTGAATCTGAATAATAGTCAGAAATGAATATTTTTTTTACTCCAATTACTAAAAAGAGATATACTTACGGACTCAAATTTATTATCTATTAAATCAATAGTCCAACATCTCAAATATTCATGAAATGAAGAATCCATTCATAATCTTGCTCTTGTCTACTTCATTACTTTTAAGGGACTAAGATGAAGATAGCCATAAATTTATAATATAGTATGTGTTTTTCTTTTGTGACAAATTCTTAATATTTTATAATCTTTATAAAGTACAAATTTATTTTCTTATACAAATTCAAAAGTAATATTATCTGAATGTTATGAAATAAATATTTTGTGTTGTGTATTAAATATAAGTTTTAATCACTCAAAAAGAATCCAGACCCGTATTGGAACATATACAAACCATATCCAAATCTGTTTTCGTATTCGTATTTATTTATCATCTTAACTGTACTCAGAACCGAATCTAAATGTAGAGAAAAAATTACTGATACAAATGTACTATGAACACTATCCGGACCATTTTCTTTCCTTACTGATTTAAGAAATAAAAATCCCTAAAACAATAAAATCTTTACAACAATTATTTTGTAATATATATGCTAATAAAAATGAAATAAATAGGAACAAAAAGACATCTCTGTGCGTGATGTCAATTATAAATTATTATATTTTGGTATATTTAATTTAGTTAGAAATAGAATATTAAGCCTTTTTTTTCTTTTTGCTTTGAGGACTTAAGCACTTACAATATTGATTGAAAGTATAAAATTGTGTAGTCCTTGCATCAGCTAAGGTAAAGACTCAATATTAATTGAAAGTGTGAAAACAAAAAAAGTAGATAAGAAAGTGAAAAAAATGGTGCACAAATAAATTATGTAAAACAAAAAGTGGAATATACAAGGCACACTATAATAAAAATACATTTAGAGCAATTCAAATCATGTGAGATTCTTTGGTGACGTGGCACAATATGAGCAAATTACTGTAGAAAATCTCATTTAGAATTATATATATTATATAATTATATAATATGATATACACTTTTATACATTGTTTGTTTATTGTTATGCAAATATCCTACAAATATCTTTTACATAATACTATTTTTGTGTATTTTAAGACCAAGAGTTTTAGAAGATGATACTTCACTGTCTGTATATGACATTCTAACTCAAACTATTTGAATTTTCAAGTAATAATGATTGATGGAAATAGATAATGATAGGACACATCGAATTAAGAAGTTTCAAGAAAAGGCATGGCAGATCTAAGTTGTAAATCTAGGCATTGCAAGGTTAAGAGACAATCCGTCTCCACACAAAAAAAAGCCAAACATTTGAATAAAAGAAGCCAAATAAAGTTGTTGAAAAATGTATTCAATGCCACTTATGGCCGTTTGGGTGGAAATAAAAGTAATACATAAAAATAAAAATAAAAATCCATATAGTAGATCTGTCCTTTATTTTTATGAACATAGCACGCTAACAAGGAGATGTGGGTTAAAGTCAGCGAACGCCGAACAAGCATTATGACTATATTTTTCTCCATTTTTTCCTCCATCAACAAAATATAATATAATAACTAGCGGTTACCCTCGTTTCCGTTTCAGATTATATATGATTTAAGAAGCAATTTTTTAATATGATACTCAATAGCACAAAATATAAAGAAGAACATAAAATATTTATAATTATTTTTTAGTAGTATGTATTTTCAAAGTGATAAAAATGATATTTAAATTTGGAGAGATATATCTGAAATTATAAATTAAATTACTAAAAGTTTCGTGAGGTACAATTATATTTGGGTCAATATAATGAATCTCTATATAATTTATATTGTGGGGTACAATTTAAATATAATAACAAAAAATCTACAAAAAATCCTGCACGTGTCCTCATGAAAAAAGAGGTCCAAAATTATAGTCTAGTTATAAAATTTGCACAATGCATTCCATTCCATTTCTGAGTAATTTGTTGAGAAACATATTGAAAGCCATGTTATCATAGATAAAATGAGAACAAATAAATGAAAACATAAAAGACAAAGTGAAACTTTGTATCTTTAAAATAATATATAAATAACATAAAACATAAATTAGATGCGGCTAATATAAAGTTGAAACAATGCATATTTTTGTTCCAATATATTGTTTAATATGTGAGATGTGGTTATTACATTGCTGCGCGAATAGCCTTTCAACCATTTTTTTCTCGAGAGTGGCCCTTCCAAGGGTAAAAGCAAAAGAATCGATGGTTCTGTGTCCATTTTCCACATGACATATGACTTGACTTTGTGATGTATAGAACAAGTATTTGTGAATTTTGCTGTGAGCCTCATTGAAAATTTCACAGGTCTCAAACAAACATTATAACAAAATAACACTTCAGTCAAAATAATCCCAAAACTTTGTCCTATTAATTTCTTCTTTAAGAAAATCTGTCCTTAATTTCTTCTTTAAGAAAAAGTAAGAAGAAAATTACTACTATGTATATTTGGTTTTCGAAGGACCGGTCCAAGTCTTCGATGAGAGTTATGAAAGTTGGATTAATGGTCCTTAGTCCTGTATCTGGATATATGGAAATGGAAAAATTTGAACTAGTAGGTTTTTACTTGACTTGTTCAGTCGAAGTTAGCTGGTTAATTTTGACTAACATACAACAGTATTATATTTGTACATTGCATATGGTGCCGAGTTAGATCAGCTACTTATTAAACTTGACATGAATAAAAGACCCCGGTAAAAGACTTGAGAGACACATTTTTGAAAGGCATACATTACACAAATGTGGCAAGTTGGACAAGTTCTGATACAGATGAAATTTTGAAAGAGTCCTGGAGTACTATTTAGGCGGCGAGAAGTGCATGAATGTGTAATTAAACAAGACTGGAGTCATATGCTGGTTCTAGATATTCAAATAAGCTTAATTACATCAAATATATGAGACTGGAGTCATGCTGATTCTAGATATTTTAACTAGAAAATTACATCAAATAATGAAAACTAAAAAGACAACGTGAAACTCTGTCTCGTTTGCTACTGTTTTCGGATTGTTCGGTTTTCAATTCATGCATGTATTGATTGATCATTCGAGTGCACATAATTTCAGATTTCAGATCAATTTGGTCCGGTTCATGAGCTGTGTTTCTATTGTGGGTCAATTGATATCAAATTTTTTGGCAGCTTTCAAGGTTGAGTTCGACTCATTAGTTCTCTGATTTTCAAATTTGAACGAGTTTAACTATCTTTTATGTCATACTCATATCAGATTATGCTACCTCTGTAATACTATCTAAACCAATTTAAATACTCCATGTTGGTCTTAAACAATTAGATATTTATCTTTCTTTATCGGTAAGCATTTTCTGTTTGCTAATCATTTGAGTCAAACACAAGACAACACCGTTGGTGGTTGGTGGTTTAAAACAACAATTTCAACTTTCAACATAAAATACTAATTATAAGTTGAAAATATGATGAGAGATTATTTGATAACTTGTCTTTGAATTGGTAAGGTTGGAGGGAAAGAGTACTATTTAAAAAAAAGGTTAGAGGGAAAGAGTGCAATCTTATACTGGACTGAATGCAAATAATCTATCAAATTAAGGGTGAAAAATATAAAATGCCTTTATCAATATTTGGTGAGAAATTGACTGCTTATTTTTTTTTCCAAAAGAACATTAGCAAATAATTTGAGACAGAATTCACAACTCGAATGACATTCACGACTCGAATGACGCGCAACTCGAATTAATTCAGATACAACATTACTAAAAATCAACCAATTTGATATACTAATTTGTACGTGTATACTAAACGACTCAAATGACGCGCAACTCGAATTAATTCAGATACAACATTACGAAAAATCAACCAATATGATATACTAATTTGTATTTAAAAGAAGATATATTAAATAGTATAAAACAGTATACAATAATAACAAGACAGTATATGCTGAAGAATCAAACAATATGTACTTTTTAGGGGTAATCAGGTATACCCTTTCAAAAATTCAAAATATCAAATTTACCCCTCTAAAGTTCATAATATCAAATTTGCCCTTCTAAAGTTTAACTATTATCAAATTTACCCATAACAAACTTCTAAAATATCAAATGTACCCATTCAAACTTCTAAAATATCAAATTTACCCAAATTACCAAATTAACTATATTTTAATCTTCTAAAACCTAATTACTTTAATAAATAATATATTTAGTTGACTAATATGTCCCTCAACTCTTATTTTAGTTTAGCATGACTGTTCACGACGGATCCAATAATAACATATATAATTTATTTTCTAATAACAATATGTACATAATAGTATATATAATTAATTTTCTAATAACAATATATACATAAAAGTGAAAACAATATATAAAAATGGGAAAACTGTATATAAAATGGGAAAATAGTATATAAAAGTAAAAAAATAAAAAATACACAAAGAATAAATAACAGTATATAAAATGGTAAAACAATATATAAAATGAGAAAACAATATATAAAATAAAAAAAACAGTATATCTATAGTGCCGTCGTGCTACAGTGTTGTTTATTAATTTGGATGGTAAAATAGAATTTTAGGAAAATTTGATATAAAATAAAGTTTAAGAGGATAAATTTGATATTTTCAGTTTTGGAGGGGTAAATTTGATATTTTGGATTTTTGGAAGGATATACGTGATAATACCCCTACTTTTTATATTAAAACAGGCTTGTGGAGTAGGGTGGTTTCAATTGAAATTTGGAAAGAGAGAAATATGAAGGGGAGGTGGGTTGGATCAATCTTTTTATGGGCCATTGTTGGCCTATATAAGCCTGGCCTTTTTCTCATTCATTATACATATTAGATAAAAAAAATTATGCTTCATTTGAGTCAAGCCCTCAAGTAATTTATGCCTTAATTAAATTAAGACTTAAAAAATAATGCCATTTTCAAAATTTATGCATAAAATAAATTAAGCCATCAAATAATTTATACCTCAATTATAGTAAGCACTCAAAAAAATTCATGCCTGAAATTATGAATTAAGCCCTAAAGTAATTTATACCTCAATTATATTAAGCACTCAAAAAAAGTCATGCCTCAGATTAATTAATTTTTTTTTTCTGTTCAACCATTAGGTTGAAAGACTTTGCTAAATATACGCTAAATTGTGTTTGGTGGGAATTAATTAAGCCCTCAAGTAATTTATGCCTCAATTATATTAATTTGTCTCGAGTAAACTAAACCTCAAACATCAATTGTAACTAACTAGACACCAACCCAAAATCCCTAAAATGTGGTGGTCATACACAGTTACGGCATTCCAAAATGGTACCAAATTAGAGTTGCAATACCTTTCTTGCCAACGAGTTGGACAGAAGGACGCCAGCTCCTCCTCATCGCCACACCAAATCCAGATTTGAAGAACACGCAGAGAGAAATTCCACTTATATTCTTCCCTTTCTTTCGTTCTGAAAGAATACCCATGGAAATCCGATCTGGTCGAGAGAGAGAGGAGAAGGGAATAGAAGAAGGCATTGAGAAAGAACTCTGCGGCTCCTGCAACGGTCAATTGAAGAGGTGTGATTAATGGGCTGGATTTTGGCCCAATAATGTTACCAATCATGCAAATTGATTGTTGTGATGTTTTTTGTATAGTAGCTTTGATATTTATGGTGATTTTTTCAAGATAATGGATCTGTGTTGAATGTATATAAAAAAAAGGAATCAAACAAATAATACATGTAAATCATTTTATAATTAAGTTTTGACTGATATTTTTTTAATTCATTATGACGTAATGATAATAAAAGTGTTTATTATGTTTAGAAATAAAATGCTGAAATATGTAATGACTCCAGGATGTTTGTTAAAATAATATTTTTAATAGTTTGATAATTTATTATGGCAAGTAATTTTAAGTTTTATTTTTTATTTTGTAGAAATGATAAATGATTTTATTATTTTATTTTAAATTATAATCAACTAAAATAACTTTATAATTTGATTAAAAATGATTTAATTGTGTTAATTATTTGATTACTTAATTTAAATATTATCTTGATTCCCCTCACATAGAAATTAGAAACTACTGTGAATATATTGAAATATTGTTGGGCCCAACTCCGACAGAGCAAGCCGCAAACTTGTAGAACATCTTAGTAATACTCTCTCAAAACTAAACAAGGAAAATATTTGCCAAACCAACACTATAGAGTGGTAAGATATCACTTCACATACGTAAGTAAGACTCATTTTTTGCTTACAGTCTTGAATATTACATGTATTATCAAAAATTCAAATTTTAACCGTACGGATGGACTATATATGATTTGAATATGTTGTTAATCAATTTTCACAAGAATTAGAATATTATATCATTGCCATAATGTATCATCAAGAATTTTCACAATAATTAGAATATTATATTTTGATGATACATGATGGCAATGATATAATATTTCAATTCTTGTAAAAATTGATCTATAACATATTCAAAACATATATATTCCATCCGTACGGTTGAAATTTAAATTTTTTATGATACATGTAATATTCAAGATTGTAAGCAAAAAAATGAGCCTTATGTATGCTTTTAAGCCCCCCTCTCTCTTCTCTCTCTCTCTCTCTCTCTCTTATATATATATATATATACATATATGTTTCATGGTTTATGTAAGGTAATAATATATACAATATATTTTTCAAACCCTCATAAAGATTCATCTGTTTTTTTATTGTCTATTTTCATATTATATTATATTATATAATATTATATTATATTATTTATTTTCATATTATATTATTTATTTTTATTACTTATCATTATTATAACTATTATAACTTTTATTATTTATTATTTATTAAGATTAAATCATTATATTAAATCAAATTAAATAATGTATATAATAAAATTTATATACCATTATAACTACTCAATAATTATTATTTAATAAACTTAAATTAAATATTCAAATCCTAAATCATCAAATCCACCTAATCAAACAACTCACATATCAAATTCATGGATCATTGGATCCATATATTTGCAATATCCGTATATCATGGAATACCTCAAATCAAACATGCCCATTGTGTAAAAGGAAAACAATTTGGATTTGGAAATAGATCCTGTGAAAGGAAATTATTTTTGTTGCCAAAATTGATGATCCGGAGTAAAAGGAAATAAATAAATTAGTTAATGGAAATATAAAATTACCAAACTCTCCAAATTCCTTCAATTCACTGGGCCAGAAATGGATTTTAGGCCTAAAAATGGGCCGACGTTCTAGATATTGTTCTTATTTGTTCATCATTAATCAAAATCTCATTTTTAAAGAAAGGTTGTGAAGAATGAAGATATAATTGTAAATTATACAAGTGGGCTAAAATTATTTACTACATAGTATATTAATGGACATGTATTATATCTAATTTATCGGATTTATATTAGGTTTCGGATTCGAATCTTGTAAGATCCAAATTCAAACCCAATAAACTAATTGATCTTTTTCCAAGATCTAAATGTGAACCTATTTTATTATCGGACACAACTTTATCGATCCACATGCAAATTCATTTATTCTGATTCGGATCGGATTATCATATTATGAAGATTCATTGACAACCTTAATGGTATAATTGTGCGGGTAAATTGCTTCAAGGACCCCAAAATTTCCATTATTTTGTTTGTTTATTTCCTGCATTTCTTCTCCAGAGACCACATACCTCTCTTCATTCAACACAATCTGACTAAAATACCTCCTATAACCAGTAATAAATGGTATATGCCAGATTGATACAACAATAATTACTTAATTATCGTACAATAAATCATTTGTGTATAATGGTGAAAGACTGCTAGCACAGTTGGCCACACACAAAAAACTCGAGTAAGGGAGAGATCCCAAGTTCGAGGCCGGCTTGTCGGGATTTTTTCTCAAAAATACGTGGGGACGTATGAACCACCGTATTAAAAATTCAAAAAAAAAAAATCATTTGTGTATAATATCCAAAAATATCATGCTATATGAATCAATGATCTTCGTCATCGGCTCATCCTTCTGTGTATTACTTTAATAACTCGCCTATGATACATGCCATAATATTATTTCGCTTAATTGCGTGATAGATATCGCGCAACGCGCGATTATCCCTTGTTCTAAATCTTATAAAAATCTGAGCATTTTTTTGGATGAACAGTTGAAACCAAATTGTTGTACTTCAAGACTTAAGAGAACCCTAAAAAAAAAAAACTTGGAGGATTTTGTGTAGAATAAACAAAAAATAGCCTTAAAATTATCGTCAGAGAAGTTGTTATAATTTCTTGCTTCATGTATCATGTATTATACTAAGTTACTTATATGTTGCCACCAGGGACGAAACTTAATAGGGACTAGAGGGGGCCATGGCCCTCCCCCCCTAAGATTTTGATGGGGTAGTATATATTAGTAGTGCTTTAGTAGAATTTTTTTTTTAAATACATGTATTTCTATGCATTTGCCCCCCCCAAATATTTTTACAGTGTTAATCAGTAGGAAAAATTTTTTTTGGCCCCTTCAGTAAATTCAGTCAAGTTCCGTGCTTGATTGCCATTTGGTCTCTTGGTTGTGACTTATGTTGTCCATGCACCCCCGTCAAATTATAAACCCTTGATTACAAATCATACGTACGGTGCATAAATATAGGGATGGCGTGGCTATTTGAGGTAAATGTAATGTAGAAAAGTACTTCTAAAATTATAATATAAAAATATATTTCATTTATCACATGATATGAAGTTGAAAAGTGAGAATAAAACGTTTCTAACCTTTTATTTATTCTTTGTGACAGTAGAGTACAAGACACTCCAACTTGCAGAAAAAATTATTTTTATACTTCTTTTTTCCAAATTATATGACGAATGCACATCCACCGAGACTGTATTACAGTCGTGTGGCTTTCAGAGGAGTATTTTTTGCACGATAAAATTGTCTAGGATTTCTTTTTTAGTTTACTCTTGATGACGACCTAAAATTGATTTGTAGTGAGAAAATTTCTAAATATCCAAAATTAAAACAAAAATCTAATATTCTCATATTAGACAATTTGGAGGTGGCGCATGTTCTTAATTCGTGCCATTTAGATAATGAACTGATGCTTTCGTCGCGGTTGGCTATTCAAGAAGCTCGAGATGGCTTACTGTGGAAGAGAAGAATAAAAAATCCGACATTTGTGCATCTGAATCGATCTCTAAATACTGAAGCGGATTATTTGGCAAATATAGCAAGAATTTTGGATATTTCTTATTTGGACTCGATTATACCGATCTATCAATAATTGCTTTTGGAATTTTTTTGCTTCAGACTGATGTGTTTTGATGATAGATGATGTTTTTATTATCTTATTTTGTTTAGTTAGTAGGTTTTGATTTGATCTCGGTTTATGTTTGGTCTAGTGCCAGTGTGGCTTTTTTTGTTTTTTATTTATTAAAAATTTCTGAACTATGTAATTTATTTTTATATTTAACATGTAATGCCTACGGTTTCAACCAAAAATTTGGTGGTGATAATTACAGGGTGCTGATTTGGACATGAACAACTTTGATCAAGGCAAGAAAAATCAAATTAAAATTACTATTTTAGGCATTCATAAGTATGGTGATTAATTACTTTAATTAATTGCAAATATTCTTACTTATCCTTCCTTTTTTAATATTACCTATTTTTTTGTATCTCTCCTGCTTAACTCATTTTTTTTCTTAATTATTTCCTTACAAACAAGCAAATAAAACAAGAGAATCATGAATAAAAATAATCTGGAAAATAATAAATTAGAATTTGAAAACCATTCCTAAGATAATTGAGAAAAACTGCAGACATTTTAAGCACACAAATCTACTTTATTTTTCATCAATAATAGAAGAAAAATACAAATGGTGTTACAAAATTTTACATAGTCACTACGCAAAGAAAAAAGATTTATATAGTAAAAAATGTTGAATGAAAGGAGAAGCACATAACCCCTAAATCTCATACGTAAGAAACTAAACTAAATTTCAATATCATGAAAAAGAACACTATATTTATTTCATTTAAAAAAATAAGAAGATAATATTATTATATTAATTCATTTGTTACCATGAATTAATTCTCAATTCACATGATAAAGAAATAATCGGATATCAAACAAATACATAATAATATTAGGGACCCAAAATATTATTTTATAATTATCACAGTTCTTATTTCATAATTATCTCAAGTTGTTAAAATGTCAAAACTTTGTTTCATATAAAAAATTAATTAAAAAGGAATGGATATTATTATTTGGATCATAATCCAATCTAAATAAAAGAAGAATCAATTGTTTCCATATCATACTTTTCTAATTAGTATCACATCTCATTAAATGCCAGTTATCTCGAAAGGGCAAAAAAGTAATTTAAATTTTGTTTTCCTGCATTCATCAAATAAATTCCTGTCCAAATCATCACCCTAATTACAGGCAACAATATTGTTATTTGCAGGCCCATCTTGTTTTTAGACGATTTTGTCCCTCATTTTAAATGGTAAATTATAATTAATTATTTTTTTTGGTAATTAACTATTATCATTTGATCAATACCATATATGAAGGAAGTAATAATTACAAATAGATTATATTTAAAAAATAATAATAATTACAAATAGATTCACTAGGATCTAAAAGGCCAGATCTAAATTCCATTTCCAAACATATCCTATATGTGTTTTTTTATTATTATTATTATTATTATTATTATTATTATTATTATTATTATTATTATTATTATTATTATTATATTTATACTAATAATAATTATGATGATGATGATAATAATAAAAATAATAATTATTATAAATAATAATAATTATTATTATAAATAATAATAATAATAATAATAATAATAATAATAATAATAATAATAATAATAATAATAATAATAATAATAATAATAATAATAATAATAATAATAATAATAATACGACCTAAGTGTATTTATTTTATTAATTACCATTTAATAGTATATATATATTTGTCTTTTAGTACATAAATTAGCCATTTCTCATCAATCTTATAAATTGATTTAAATAAATAAAATTGTCTACAGCTTTTATTCGTGCAAAAAAATAATGGCTTAGTAAAATATAAATAGCAATATATTAAGTAATCACAAAGCAAATTCAAAAAAAAAAGATTAAATAACATAATAATTCAAATAAACTTTTTTGTTAAATCAAGCAATTAAATCCATGAATAAAATTAATTCTAGTCTTCAAAAGTTTTGGATTGAGTGAATTTGACAAGATAATTAATTTTTTTCTTTCCATTTTTTTTTCTGAAGGAAAGAATGATAAGGGTGAGATTAATATGGAAATATATAATTGTAAACATCTAATTACTTGATTTCTATTTAAAAGTAGGGACAAAATTGTCTCAAAGAAAGATAGGCCTGTAAATAACAACATTGTTGCCTACATCTTTAGATATAGTATATTTTATTAGGATATTGTGTTGGAAAGGACATATTCATTTTGACAAAGGGAGAGAGAAATTAATATGGAAACACATAATTGTTACTTACAGCTCATATCTTCTAATCTAAGAAATGAAATAAATTACAATTTACTGCCACAAAATGGTCTTCACAAATACACTAATAAAGATATCAAATAATTGATCGGATTGAAATGAAAATTGAAAACTCTGCGCATGTTTGTTTTTAACTTCTTAATAACAAAAATATAACACACTGTACTCAAATATAATAATCAGAGTGCAAAGCATAATAAACTATCATTTGTGAGTTCAAAATTTATTGTCATAAAGAATAGAAGCAGGACAAAAATCCATCTCCATTCAATAAAATAAAACTTGTTATACCGTTATTGTGTTTGATTTTGTTGTGTGGAGTGTGGCCTTTTTTTTCCATAAAATAGTGGCAATATGTCTAATCTATAAGGAAATGGAATATTTATCAAATATTATAATTTTATTTAATCAATTTTCTTATATATTCATCATATTTTTGAAATGTTAATTGTATGGAGGAGCATGGCAAATATACTCTTGGGGGTTGAAGTTAATTAAATAAAACAAGATAAGAAAAATTGCTTATTAAATATTGACAATGACATTGACTTGTAATTTCCTTCAGAGAAACAAAGACATTGACTTAGTACTCTTTAATTTAATTTAATTTAATTTTTTCTTATTTTTCAAGATTATTAGAATATCTTTTTCAGTTAGGAAACCACAATACGTTTCTATATCCTGCTGCCAATCCAAGAAGTGCAACACACAGACATGATTTTTTTTTTTTTTGATGAATATACGGTCGTGAAATTCAAAATCAAATCTACTAATTAAAAAAGATTATTCCTAAATTGACAAAGCCATGTATAATAAATAGCTCCCCTCTCAATCAATGGTTTTCTTTCTCCTCCCAAACCAAAAGGGATCAAAAGATAGAAAGAGAATCTTATAATGTCATCAAGCGCAGAGCTCTGCGCAGCTACTGAAGGTTTGTTTATTTTTTGGATTTAGAATATCAGCCTGATTCCTATTCTTACTAATTAATTATATTTTGAGAATTTCCTCTCCATAAAAAAATGAGATAAATTAGATTGTTGGTGGTAATTTGCACTTATGTATGTTCTGATCAAAATTGGCAGTTCTCATGTCTATTTTGTTTCACTTTTTCTTCTTGAAATAATTGATTGTTGGTGGTAAATGGTAATATAAAATAAACCTATGTTTTGACCAAAATTGAGATTTTCATGTCTTTTTTGTACTCCTATATAACAAGTTGTTATGTTTGAATGAACAGAATCAGGTCAGACTTCCAAAGTCGTGCCGATGAACGACACGTTTTATTGCAACATTTGCATGGAAAACGTGCCGACTTTGTCGGCCTTTGAGCACAAGACGTGTTCCCATAAATTTTGTGATGTTTGTGTGTACCAACATCTCACAACAAAAATAATAGAAAATGTAACGGATATCCATTGCCCCGACCCGACTTGTAAAACTGGGATTTTCGAACCGGAAATGTGTCAGGAAATTCTCGGACCGGATATGTTTGACCGTTGGTGCGTTATATTGTGCGAAGCGTTGATCGGTTCAAAGAAATTTTATTGTCCTCATGAAGAATGTTCGGCTTTGCTTATAGATGAAAGAAATCAACGTAATATTGAGACTCAAGTGAATAGAAAATCACGTTTTTTCATGGATTTGACTTGTTTTTGTCCCGTAAAGAACAGTAAGGAGATTCCAGAAATTACTATGTCGCAGTGTCCACATTGTTATCGCCTTTTCTGTGCACATTGTAAGGTTTGTTGAAAATGTTGAAAAAAGTAATTTTTTCTAATGAAGAATAATTCGGAATACTTTGAAATAATAAATATTTTGAATTATTTTGTGTCTGAAGGTTCCTTGGCATGAGGGATTGTCATGCGAGGAATACATCGATGAGAAAAGTCGAGACGATTACTTAAACCTACAAAGATTGGCCACAGAAAGAAAGTGGAAAAGATGCCCTCATTGTAGTTTTTACATTGAAAAGACAGAAGGATGTAGAAAAATCAGTTGCAGGTAAAATACTTGCGAAAATTTTACAAACCTAAATAATATGATCATTTTGGTCAACTTAGAAAATTGTTTCAAATCAGATAAAATAATGCCATCATACTAGAAAATTAATTCATTAAATGCAGAAATTGGTAGCAGTAAAAGAGTTTTGAAACTGAATATGAGTATTGATCCTTGTATCATATATATTCTTGTTTAATTTGTAGGTGTGGAAATGCTTTCTGTTATGTTTGTGGCTCAACCATGTCAAGAGTTGGGCACAAATGTTCCGAGTGTAATTGGGAGTTGTGAAATATTTCTGACTGAATTGTTGGTTCTGATATGCCATACACACAAAAAAAATTGAATTATTAAATGTATATATGTATAGTGGCAAACTTTATATAATTTATAATCCAGACCCTGAATTACTCTCCAAAGTGAAAATAGAAAGACAAAAAAAATATATAGAAGTCAATAATTTATTTTTGTTACATTGGAGTTGATTCAGGTCTGAATTCGAAGTATATGGTTGTTTTTTAATGTTTGTATAGTTTGTTTGTTGTTTGTCTAGAAAAAATAGAATAGATTGATTTTATGTATTGATGTTTTTGGTAAAGAATATTACATGTCAACATGTATGGATGCTTTATTTTTATAAATATTAGGAAGTAAGAAGTGTGCTGGCATACATGGGGAACTTTTCTTTTATAAATTTGTTTTTTCTTTTAATTTTTTATTAGAGAAATTATTCTCAGAGCCCACATTTTGGAGCGCCAAACAACTCCAAGGCCAATGACAACACAGCTCAGTTAATGTGTGAGATTAGTTTAAGGCAGCGGCGCAGGTTAACCACATTCAACCTCAATTAATACACGCTCCGCTGTACTCTGATATGGTTTTTGTAGTTGATATACTTTTTTGGATTGCGTTGGATTGCTATGTTTTTTATATTGTATTAGATTGATATATCTTATTAGTTGTATTGTTATGACTTTTATGTATTGAATATGTCTTTTGTATTTGTGTCGGATTGATATGTCTTTTAGTTGTATTTATATGACTTTTTAGTAACTGAGTATGTCTTTCAGTTGTATTGATATAACTTTTTAATTACTGAAGATTTCTTTTTAGTAAATTGTTATACATTTTTCTACTGTGTTAGATTAATATGTATTTTTAGTCGAATGTTATGTCTTTTGTATTGTATTGGATTCATATGTCTTTTAATTATGTTAATATGACTTTTTAGTTACGGCGTATATCTTTTAGTGATATGTTATACCATTTTGTATTTTGTGTTGGATTCATATGTATTTTAGTTGTGTTAATATATTTTTTTAGTTACTGCGTATATCTCTTAGTAGAATATTAAATCTTTTATATTTTTGTTAGATTCATATATTTTTTAGTTGTGTTAATATGTTATTTTTTAGTAGAATGTTATACATTTTTTGTATTGTGGGTTAGAAAGAAAGAAAATAATAGAAGCAATGAGGGGCGTGTGGCTCTGATCCGCCGCTGGAACAAGTTAAGATGTGCGCGCGGGGGAAGTTTCGTGGAGACACTTATTTGAGACGTGCGCGGCGTGTCATGACGCACTCTAAGGCCTGACGGTGCTGGAGCTCCAAAGTGCTGGAACTCTATATTTGGACCCATTGCATTAATAATAGAAATATTTGTTTATATAAAAAAATCTGATTCAAATCTAATCGTAATTGACTTTCTCGTTTGAAAAAATTTTGTACAAATTTTTATACAAAACATGATATTAGATGCTTACACCTAACGGCTTCCTCTTTTAAGGGGAAAAATCTTCAAATGGTTTTATATGTGAATATTTTAAGATAGGAACAATATTTGATTAAGAATCATTGATGATTTTTGAAAAACTCCATATTGTTTTTAGAAGGCAAAAATAATATATATATTGGTAGAGGCAATTTATTTTTGAAAAATAAATGCACCCAAAATTGGGGGAGAGCTTAAATTTATGTCACTCCTTTTCAATATGTTCTATCAAACAAGGCAATTTATTTATGTCATACCCCCAAGAGTCAACAATGAATAATTTCCAGTTTGACAAAGTAAACTCAAAACCCAGAGTCCCAATCTTCTGTTGCCAATTTTTATGCTACCATCTGTAATGTCAAGACGTGGCCTCAGAACACGTTAAATTATGTGGATCCCATTCTTGTTTCAAAAGAAACGGAGAGAAAACGAGCTGATAACTATATAGATTTTGGTGGTCACCAACACCATTTTATCTCTCCAATCGTCTATTTTTTTTTTCTTAAATGTTCTTCTTCACATCGGGTTAGCTTATGAGTTAAGGAAACCAAGGAAAACAGCACTCTCCTGTTTCTCTTTTTCTTTTGAATTTGTTTTTCCATCCTTTTTAATCATACAAAAATATACTCTCTCTCTCTCTTTTGTGAGAAAAGAACATCTAACTTGTTATTATTCTTCTCAAAGTTGTTTTTTTGCCTTTAGTATTCAATAAATCTTTAACTTGTGTATATGATATTAGCACCTAGTTATCTACAAAATCTTCCTTCAAATGTCTAATAATGACTCAAACAGAAAAAGAATCACAAGAGCCATGATAGTTTTCCAAACAGAAGGGCCATTGTTGTAATTAGAAATATTGTATTTTTTTTACTCATTCATTGAGTACTAGGCCAGCCTGCTATTAAAAAAAAGTCATGAAATAAATGGTTTGAATTGATTTGTTATAAAGAAAAAAATTCTAGTTTGAGGATTTCCATTGTTGTAATACCACTTGATTGATATCCACTGTGAGAAGAATAAGAAACACTCAATTTAATTTGTATTTATTTCATTATGTTTGTTTTTTCCCTTTATCTTTTATCTCTGCGTTTTTTCTTTCTATCTCATATGTGATTCTTCATGGGAATTTATAAGAGAGGCGTCTGATGGAGAGTAAAATCACCATGAAATCATCTCGAGAAGGTCAACATTTTAATTGTGCTTTGTCTATTCTCTCTCTCCGTCCTGAGGACCAAAATTAGCTAAAAAATGAAAAGAAAAAAATTGTTTGTTTGACAACTTGGGAGATGGGAAGAATTGGGCCCAACCATTTTAACTTTTGACTTTGCTCTGCCCACATAATCAACGTTCTTGATGAGACCAAGTCTGGCAGCACAGATGGTAGTATAAAAGTGACAGGATATTGGGACTCCAAAACCCCATGCATCTTCTTCAATTGGCAATCACAACGAAAAAACCCCCTCGACTTCCATTCCCTAAATAGGAGGGACAAAATTCTTCGCAACCCAACAATCTCTAATCTCTCGCGCCAATTCTCAGACAGAATACACAGCAATGGAGACACAAAAGGGCTCGAACTTATGTAGCAATCTTCTCTGCACGTCGTGCTTGAACAAATCAATCGACAATAAGCTCCATGAACGCTCATCCATGGAGTGCGAGGCCTGCAGTGAAGTCGTACTGCCAGAGATGTACCGTGACATAATTTCATACGACGTTTTCATCAAATGGGTCCATGCAAGTTTAAACGGAGACTTAAAGGGCAAGAAGAAATTACTCAACGAAGTACCAGTACCAGTACCAGTACCAGTTTCAGTAGAAGAAAGGGAAATTTCAACCAAATCAACTAGTTCAAGCTCTAAAGGAAAGAAAAAGGGGATTTGGGCTTTGCCCAGAGTGAGAATTAGTGCTAGACAGCACCGGAATTCTAAAAATACAGTGGTTATTCCCTTTTCTATTGGGAATTCTTCTTTCTCGTTTCACATTTCAATTCGGCCTCAGTCTCAAGTCAACTCTCGCCGCCAGGTACTCTCAATCAGTTAATAATCATATTTTAACTGATATAACCACTCAATTTAAGTAATTAGACTTCAATTTAGTGACAGTATATCACTAGCCTAGCTATTTATGCTGTTTGGACTTCAATTTAACACTAAAAAAAGTGAGATTAATTTATAACCTAAATTAAAATTTGAAAACACCACAGGTAAATAAAGAAAAGGTGAAATCATCTAGACGCGTATTCAAGACATTTGAGACCGGCGAGAGCTCTAAATCTATCCCGGTACCGATATCCGTACCAATCGACGAGTATTTCTACTGCATTATCTGCATGGAAAACAAATCGATCGATGAGATGTTTTGGGTCATGCCCTGCTCTCACTTCTTCTGCAATTCCTGCATTTGTAATTACATCACATCCAAGGTCCGTTCAAAAAAGAACTTGATAATTAGCTATTTTACTAATTTTATACAAAAGTCCCTGTGTTATGCAGAAATTGCAAAATAGCCCCTGCACTATGCCCAATTGCAAAAAAAAAGGTTCTTGTATTATTGAAAATTATGTAAGGTGTTAATTCTAAAGACTCTAAACAAACTGGAGGGACTAAATTAGTAAATTTTGATTTTCTAAATAGATTTTTTTGTATTTATCAATAAGGCCAAGGGCTTTTATGCAATTTTTGGCATAATGCAAGGCCTTTTTTTTTGCAACTTTCCCAAAAAACAAAAAAATGAATGCATGTCATGTGTCCATATCAGTACGATCAAGTAAGACTAATAAAAAAAATCAATTGAAAAATAGATCACATCATAACAAAAAAAAGACAAATCATTTGAAACAACATTTCTTACTCAGGTCGAAGAAAACATCCTCTCAATCGGGTGCCCGGACCCGGAATGCAAAGAGGGCGCTCTGGAGGCGGAATTCTGCAAGGAAATAATTTCCCACTCAACGTTCGAAAGATGGACTTACGCGTTAATGGAAGCCTCGTTAGGCCTCGCGAAATTCTACTGCCCGTTCTCCGATTGCTCCGGATTGTTGATCCACGAGTCAGAGGACGAAATTACGAGCTCGGAGTGCCCGCACTGCAACCGGATGTTCTGCGCCAAGTGCAAGGTTTGCGAGCTTCTCTCGTTTTAATTTATGTCTTATTTTTCTTGCAAAATATGTAATGCAATAAGAGAAATTGTACGAACCCCTATAATCACCACCAATTTTTGATATTGCTATTCATTTTTTTAATGGCAATTGGTCATTGTAAATAAGTGATTATTGTAAATTAATGGTTATTGAAATTTTAATTATATGTGGTTATTCTAATATATTAGATGATTATTAAAATTAAAAAAAAAAATAATATTAATGAGCATATTATGGTGGCTGACCACTTTGACCATAAAATTGGTGGAGATTCTAGGGGTTGAGTATTTAAGTCCATAAAATAAAGATCAGTAGAATCATACTTCCGATTCATAAAAATGCACCGAAACACTGATCATATTATGTTATATTGTGCATTAAATATGATAGTAAAATAGTGTTATTTTCATTATGCATCCAAGGTGCCGTGGCACGGGGAGATAAGTTGCGAGGAGTTCGGGAAGTTGGGGGCGGACGAGAGGGGGAGGGAGGATATTTTATTGAGGAACTTGGCGGTTTGGAGTAAGTGGCAACGCTGCCCGCAGTGTAAGATGTATGTGGAGAAGATTGACGGATGTAAGTTCATCAGTTGCAGGTAACCATTGTTGTCTTTTCATTTCTTGTTGGAAAAATATATTTTGTCCCTCATTTTTGCCCCGAGAGTGTTAAATTGGGGTTTTTGGATTTTGTGAATTTTTTGAAATTTTTTGTTTTGGGAGTAGTCTGATATATTTAAATTATCGTATATTCGAATGATTGTATATTCAAATTATCTAATTACAATATGTGTAGGTATAAAAATTCTCAATTACCGTTATGGGGGCAGAAATGGGGGCATTCTAGTAACACTTTCCTGTTAATAGTTTATTTGAAGAAAATGGTTTATTTTTCTTAAGGGTGATTATTTTTGTCCTTTTTGTTGTTTTATATTATTGTTTTTGTTTTGGGTGTGTAGGTGTGGGTATTGCTTCTGCTATTCGTGTGGGGCGAAAATGTCGAAAAGTAATCATTATTGTACCTCGTGCAATAGTTGATGGTAAGTGAACTCTTTTTTTTTGTATGAATGAAGAAGGTTAGAAGTTCTAGCTTCTGTTATTTGTTGCTGATGAAATTCAATTTTTTTTTGTCTAATCAATTGGAGTTAGGCTGTTGGCAATGGAAACCGGAAGTTGTAGGAAACTACAATTAAATTGACTTGTTTGTTAATTCTTCCTTTTTTCTCCTTTTTACTCCTATTTGTAAATAAATGTGGGATTGGATAAGAAAAAAGTGAAAAGAAAATGATTGGAAGTTGATTCGTTTTTGTGCGTATATCTGTATAGTTATATCAAAGGGTGTATATAGCTTTGAACTGTTTTTTTTCCCTGAAACCCTTGGATATACTTTTCATTAATAGAAAGAAACATTACAAAAGAGGGATCAGACCCTTAGTTTAAACTTACAAACAGCCTTAAATCAACAGAAAAAAAGAAAACAAACAAACAACAGAAAACAAGGAAAATAACCCTATATATCTTACAGCCGCCTAAGAATACCAAGGAATCCAGCAAGAAATAAAAATTGGCTGAATAAGTTCTTTTATTGAAGGGTCTTTAACCCTTCTTTTCCAAAGCGCGCAATCCATTGCCGCTTGTATTGCATTCCAGTCGGATAGATTAACCTCATTAGGTTCTGTTATATCCTCCATTACTTGAACCAACTCCTCATTATCCATGAAAAAAGTGCAAGCGAACTAAATTTTTCACTCGCACTATAGAGAGCATACAACAAGGCCAAGCTTTCTACCTGTAGGACAGAATCAGCATTAATCTTTTTCATCCCCATCCACTTGGTATGACCATCTTACCCTTTGATTATAAAATCCAAATCGATTTCTGCCATAAGTGTCCCTCGAGCCATCTGACCAACAATAAATATCCGACTCCCTATCTGATTGTTGATTATATAGCTTTGAACTGTTGTGATTGTGAAGATCTCATTTCTTGATTTTGGGAGGAAATATACAGAGTCTGGAAAATGTATAATCGTTTTGACTATATTGCCCTTCAATTAGCTGTCATCTAACTAAGTTTGTGATAAAAAAAAAATTCTATTTGAGACAAAAAAAAAATTTCGAGATTCAAATCTGTTATTAATGAGTTGAAATACTTACTAAATAGTGGTAATTACATTTGTTGAGATACAATATAAACTTAGAATTTCTCTAAAGTTTAAAAGTGTCTAACCGTTTCGAGCTAACAAGTTTTGACTATCATCACATATTCTCTTGATATTGTTTCTCATTCTTGTTTTATACATAAACACTTGCCCAAAAATCTATATCAAAAGTATAAACAATTAGTGGTAGACATAATAAAATATTTTATATTATTTTTATTAAATCTAAGAATTAATATTAATTGATAAAATAAATAATAGTATGTTCAAACAATTCTATCGCGGTGCTAAAGTGTTTCAAGCTTTGGTACACTAATTTATGAAACACATATTATAACATTCATAAAACCGTTTGATCATTCAGAGATTTTGGTTTTAGTACATTTGACATGTTTATATTAATCTCCTTGTGAATTTTGAGAAATTAATGGACAAAACAGAGAAACACAACAAAGAAAATAGTCATTATTAGTAACCGTAATGATGATAACTTGATAAGACAAGAAAGACTCATATTCTCAAAATTGTTAAGATTTGACCACTTAATATTACTTATCAGAGATTAAATTTGTCATTCTAAAGACTAGAAAGACTCATATACTCAAAATTGTTAAGATTTAACCACTTAATATTTCTTATTACGTATCAAAGATTAAATTTGTCATTTTAAAGACTAGAAAGACTCATCTTCTCAAAACTGTTAAGATTTGACGACTTAATATTACTTATCAGAGATTAAATTTGTCATTTTAAAAACTAGAAAGGCTCATATTCTCAACATTATTAAGATTTGACCACACTTCCTTCTTGTATTCAAATTTTTCATTTTACACTTTGATTTGACACCACTGTTTTCTCTACCAACTAAAAACTATTTCATGTTGACCGCTTAACTGAAATATCTTGTACACATGATGATTGGGCTCCTACGCGTGGCACAAAAACCTTTCAAAAATTTCATATTTATTAACATAGTTGTTCAATTCACGAATAATTCACGTAATAAACATGTATTTTCCGAATTTTAAAAAATTCGCGAAGTTCGCATCTTCATTTCAATGATTCACATTCATTCATGAATTTTTGACTAAACAAAAATTCAGCCCGTATTTTTCGAATTATTTATCAAATAATAATATTTTCCCAACTATTTTTAAATGAAAACTTTATATTTACATAATTTCATATACCCAATTATTCCGAACAATGAACCGATTGACGAATTATTAACGTCTCTATTTTATTTGACCAAATATTTGATCGACTTAGAAAATGTTCAATACGAATTATACATTAACGTATGCAAACCGTATTATTTGCGTATCATGAATGACTAACTATTAGAACATACTGTTTCAATCCTATACCTAGATCTTCTTTAGAAAACAAAAGCACGGAATAGTATTTAAAGTTTTGATTATGATAATTCGTTAGATACGGAAGTTTGCATGAAAAATCTGGTACTCCTGATTTTGTGACGCTTTACCTTCCGAATTTGTAAGCGCGGCTCGCTAAATGAATCTCTTATCTGACCCGATTGGTCTTTGATCACGTTATTTTCCCAAGATAGAGGATATTTTACTCGCATCCATCTCAAAATCGCTTAGTCAGACTTAACCGAGTTATTCTAGTTAATTTGAAACTTTATCCAAAAATCTCTCATAATAAAACTTTATCTCTTTTTTCCTTTTTTTTTGACCCCCTTTCAGGGTTCAGAATTTAGATGTCTATTAGACAGAGTGGGGAAGCTCTCTATTTATAGTCTTGAGAGGATGTTTATAAGCAATATGAAAAAGAAATAAATTCCTTTCATCACTATCCGTTTGAACCGATACTTACATCGAAATATGTGATAGAAAACTGAAGGCTCAAAACCATGAATCAGATTTGTCTGTGTTGTATTTCTGGACATGCATTCAACAGGAGCAACGAGAAAGGTCCTGGAAAGCCCAAACAATGCATGAAACTCTCGATAATTTTGAAACTGGAAAAATGAGAGTGCATAATCTTAGAAAAAAAACAAAGAATTCTATCTTAGTCAAGTGAAATAAAGTTTAGAATTCTAAGATTTCTTTTTCTTTTGTTATTTAATTGTGTAATTTAAACCAATTAGGAGTTTTATTTTATGTTTGAAAATTAAATTCAATAATTTTGTTTTTGTAACATTATTGTGTTATTTACGTTGACTGAGATCTTAACTTATGTATGAAAATTGTTTTTTATTCAATTAAAAAAAAAACTTATGTATGAAAATGTATTTATTCCAATGATATGCGTGTGAAGTGACAAACATGACTAAGAACATTTCGTGCAAAGCACGAGTTTGCCGCTAGTATCATCCAAACGCGAACCCGAGCTTTTTCGAGTTGCTCGATGGCCCCTCTACGTAATTCTTCCGAATTTCGTGAAAACAAGAGAAAAAAATGAAAAAGTTGACGGGTTCGAATCCCGCGTCTAACAGAATTAATATGAAAAAAAATAAAAATCAAACGATTGCTTGTAATTCTTCCTAAAAAAAAAATGAAAAAGTTCCATGAAACACATCTACATATATATTAAACTAACCAAATAATATAAAACTTCTTTTATGGGAAATGTTTTGTACTGAATTCAATCATGTTGCTAATGAAATTTAAATTTTGTTGTCTATTATATTCTATCTTATCAATTGGAATGCGGCTTTTGGCAGTGGGAGGTGTACAAATACTACAGTTAAATTGCCTTGTTTGCTAATTCTTCCCTTTTTACTCATTTTTGAAAATAAATTTGGGAGGGAACAAGAAAAGGAAAAAAAAATGGTTGGAAATTTATTGGTATTTTTGTGTGCATTTCTATAGTTATATTAAAAGATGTGCAGTACATATATGATCTTTGAACTGTTCAGCAGCCTCGGTTGGAATTCCTTCCAAAGGAGGAATCGGTGTGTCTTCCTGACAGGTATAAGGAGTCCCGAGATCTACCTAGCACGAGTACAAACTGCTTTCTTACTCTGTTAACGTATCATAACCCCGCCCAAACCAGAGGCAGACCCCCTTCTCCCCTCGTTTGAACGAGAGCTAACCGAGGAATGGAGTACAGGGAAGGAAGCCTCTAGGCGTCACTCCTACTTTCCTTAGTTTCAAAGGACAAAAGGAGCTTTTTTCGAAGAACGGTTATTGCAACCACGGGTTATTAAACAAAGGAGACTCTCACCCGTTGCTTCTTCATTCCTGGCTGGCAAGCTCAGCCACCTCACCAAGCCTATCCATTATCTCAAAGGGACTGTAATACTTGGATGGAAGCTTCAAATTCCCCTTTTCCAGATCCTCTTTCCTAATTTTGTGAGGTCATATACAAAGTTTGTAAAATGATGAGACAAAAGCTATAATTTTGTGTGTAACCATTTTCTTTCTTATTTGAGCTGATGTAATATCTAAAATCAAACAAATTAATTGCTTTCTCTTTATTTTTTCTTTAAAATATTTTTTCTTTAAAATAGTATGTTCCTGGAATAAAATCCATTCATATATTCTCCTGATACTATTCTCGTCCTTAATTTATAAACAAAGCAAACACTTTCTGTGTGATATGAAAAATCTTGTACAGTTCATCAATGGGCTTTCACACGGGGCCCAAAAAACATTCAAAAATTTCATATATATTTACGCTTCCAAAACCTCTTTCTTCAATTTCAAAATTTTAAAATCCCAAACGGGCAATTTTTCAAAAAATGAACACATTGAGAAGGCTACGAGAATCTGTATCATCCCCCAATTCCACACGAGTCCGAATGAATAACACCGCAAGAGCATCGCAGCAATCTCCATCTTCATCAGTGAAGATGTAGTTGCTGCAGGGTTCCAAGACCTTAATTCTCTCTTCAAGGAATTTGATAATCCGCATGTAAAGACAGAACCAGGTATTTATACCCAATTTCTTTGTTTCAATTTCTTTTATTTTATATTTTTAATCTCTAATTGAGAGAACTTTCATTGGAAACCTTCTAGACAAGTAAAGTACAAACTCTGAGATTCAACTTTCCCATGCCTAGAATGGTTGAGAAGGATAAATTGCAAACATCTATTTAGATTTTGCATTTGGTACTTGTAATATTATTGACACATTTATCCTAAACCCTAATTTACCAATTTCTCATGTCAGCCAGTACTGACCCCCCACTTGACCCTACCGGCAGAAAATGGAAAAATCAAGTCAGATTCCCCTTTTCCAAAACCGAGCAAGGCCAAAGCTCTAAGACCCAAAACCCTAAAACCAAACTCCCAAAAACCTACTGGAAAATCTGCATGGCGAAAACCCCACTCGCCCAAACCTTCACAATAAACCCCTGCAATCACATATTCTGCAATTCTTGTACAATCAACTACATCTCCTCCAAAATCCAGGAAAACATTTCTGCAGTTTCCTGCCCGGATCCGGATTGCAAAGCCGTGTTCTTGAACCCGGTTTTATGCATGGAGATCCTCCCAAAAGAGGTACTTGAGAAATGGGGTTTATTGCTGTGTGAATCTTTTGTTGGTGTTGATAAGAAGTTTTACTGCCCTTTTAAGGATTGCTCGGCTCTGCTTCTTCATGAAGGAGATGAGATTACGAATTCTGAGTGCCCGCATTGTAATATGTAAATAATTTTAAATTTTTAGATATGTTTTTTCTTTTATGGTTTTGAGTGATCAAATGTTCTTACGATATATCTTTAATCCATCGATAGTAAACTAACAAAATTTCTAAATCTTTTTGTGTTTGATATTTTTGAGAGGTATGTATATTTTGAGGTTTTGACGGGCGAATTTGATATTTTGCGCGGTTTTATAATTGTAACATTATAAACTGGTCCTTGAATAATAAAATAATTTGATGTTTTGGGATGTTTTGCGCGAAATGTAAAGTGCCATGGCATGCAGATTTGAGCTGTGATGAATTTCAAAATTTGGGGAAAGATGAGAAGGGAAAAGAGAATTTTGATTTAATGCTTAGAAATCTGGCCGAAAATAATAAATGGCAAAGATGCCCGCAATGCAAAATGTATGTGGAGAAGATTGATGGTTGCATGCTCATGAAATGCAGGTACAAATTATTTGTATTATATATATATATATATATATATATATATATATATATGGGTGTGGCTAAACAACATACGTATGCACAACATACGTTTTTTTGCCACACCCAAAATACGTATTAAAAAAATAAAAATAAAAATTTTAACCGTACGGATGTAATATATATGTTATGAATATGTTGGAGATTAATTTTCACAAAAATCAGAATATTATAACATTGCCATCATATATCATCAAAAATATGCAGCACTATTCAAAACATATATCGGAATAATAGTTTGATGATACATGATGGCAATGATATATTATTCTGATTCCTGTGAAAATTAATCCACAACATATTCATAACATATATATTACATCCATACGGTTGAAATTTGAATTTTTACTTTTTATAACCACTTTACGGGTATTTTAAAAAAACGTATGTTCGAACATACGTATGTTGTTTAGCATCTCCCTATATATATATATATATATAGAGAGAGAGAGAGAGAGAGAGAGAGAGAGGGAATGGCTAAATAACTTGTAAAGTACAGTTCGGATTTTGTTTGTGACCGAAATACTACATATATCATCAAAAATTCAAATTTCAACCGTACGGATGAAATATATATGTTTTGAATATATTTTAGATTAATTTTCAAAAGAATCAGAATATTATATCATTATCATCATGTATCATCAAAATTCATCAAAATATATATAATACATATTATATATATTTTGATGAATTTTGATGATACATGATGACAATGATATAATATTCCGATTCTTGTGAAAATTAATCTACATCATATTCAAAACATATATATTCCATCCGTACGGTTGAAGTTTGAATTTTTGATGAATTTTGGTCACAAGCAAAATCACAAGTAAAATCTGGACTTTGCTCGTACAAGTTATCCTATATATATATATATATATATATATATATATATATATATAACCTGATTAATTAATTTTATCTTTTTTGTTTTATTTGAAGGACAAGTTATTCTATATATATATATATAACCTGATTAATTAATTTTATCTTTTTTGTTTTATTTGAAGGTGTGGATTTTGCTTCTGTTATGCCTGTGCAACACCTATGGAGTATGGTCATTCACATTCACTGTTGTGCAAAATGCAGGCGCTAATTAATTTAGGACACTTTAAGAAACTCAAGTTGACTTGGTGTTTTAAAATTATGTCCTTAAAAGTCAAAATAGTTGATCTAATGATATATGTCCATGTTTTTGCATTATAAAATAGATAATAGTTGTTCTAATGCTGGCCTTGATTTATTTTTCTTTCTTTTTTCTCTGTTTTTCTTTATACATTAATTGTTCATTTAAGTTATATATTATTTTACTATATGTCTGTACTATTTTTATAAATATTACAAGTAATATTAAAGTATTACTATTTTATTAAAAACAATATCTTTGCACTACCAAATAGTCTCTTCTTTAGACACTACATTTCGTTTTCCAGCTCTCATCCAAATGATCTGAAAAACCAAGAAAACAAAAGAAAAAGCTACTTCTCCAATTGAAACACATCTACAATACATATATTAAAGAAAGAGAAAAATCTCATACTTCAATTGGTGTTTAACTGTTTATGTTTATGAAGTTTGAATTTTAATCCAACAAATGCATGTACAACATCCTCTTCTATGCACAAACACAAGGCAAACACTCGGCCCCAAAACCATCTGTGTGATGATACGAAGAGAAAAGTTCAATTTTGCTCCCTCAACTATTTAAATATTTTATTTTTAGTTCCTCAACTTTTTATTAGTTCAATTTTAGTTCCTCAACTATTCAATAAATCTATTTTTAGTCCTTCCATCCATTAAGTGCTTACGTGTCAGTTAAATTTGACACGTAAGCAATATGTGACATATATTCTTGATACATATTCTAACGTGATAATTGTGACATGACAAATATTTGAAAAAAAATAAAATTTTCTTAATTTCCCTTTTTTCTTAAAATATTGTTTTATTGTACATATTTGTGGTATATGTTTATCTAAAAAATATGTTATTGTTTATGTGTCAAGAATATATGTCATGTCATTATTTATGTGGAAATTTAACTACACATAAGCAGTGAATGAATGAAATGACCAAAAATAGATTTATTAAATAGTTGAAGAATCAAAATTGGGACCAACAAAAAGTTAATTGGATCAAAAACAGAACTATTGAATAGTTAAGGAGGGCAAATGTGAACTTTTCTCTCGTATGAAAAATCTTGTAGAGTTAATCAATGGGCTTTTCACACTATAGCCCAAAAAACCCTTCACAAAAATCTCATACATATTTTAGTTACCCTTCCAAAACCCCTTTCGTAAATTCCCAAATCCCAAATCAATTGAAACATCCCAAATCGGCAATTTTTCCAAAAAATGAGAAGGCAGCGAGAATCTGTACAATCATCATCCCCAAATTCCACACGAGTTGGAATGAATCACACCGCACGAGCATCATCATCACAACAATCTCCATCTCCATCAGTGAATACCCACAATGCGAAACGAAGGTCGGCCATGGAAGAAAGAGGGAAAACTGCGCTACAAGAAGAAGAATCGAAGAAGGGTAAATGGACCAAAGTGGAAATTGAAGACGTGGATTTGAAGGATATTATTGTGATTGATGATGATTTGGAGAAGAATGGGGGTGATGAGCTTGAACTTGCTGAAGAGTTGCAAATGCAAGAGGTTATTTTGCTCTCCATGGGATTCGACAATCCTCATGTAGAAACGGAACCAGGTATTTATACCCAATTTCTTTGTTTCAGTTTCTTCTCTTTTTTTTCTTCTTAATCTGTAATTTGAGAGAGCTTTTCATCGGACACATTCTAGGCAACTTAAACACAAACACAAATCCAAAGATTCAATTTTTCCATTCCAAGATTAGATTTTTAGAATGATAAAACACAAAAATCTATTCACATTTCGCATTCTATACTTGAAATATCATTTACGCAATTATAGTAAACCCTAATTTACAATTACTAATTTCTCATATCAGGCCGTACCGACCCACCACTGGACCGTACTGACACAAAAGAGAAAAAACAAGTCAGATTCTCCCTTTCCAAAACCGAGCCAGGCCAGAGCTCCAAAACCCAAAACCCCAAAACCCTAAACCCTAAACCCAAAAAACTCTACTGCAAAATCTGCATGGAGAAAACCCCAATCGCCCAGACCTTCACCATAAACCCCTGCAATCACTCTTTCTGCAATTCCTGCACAATTGACTACATATCCTCCAAAATCCAGGAAAACGTTTCCCGGATTTCCTGCCCGGACCCGGATTGTGAAGCCGGGATTCTCGAGCCGCTTTTATGCAAAGAGATCCTCCCAAAAGAGGTATTTGAGAAGTGGGGCCTGGTTTTGTGTGAATCTCTTGTTGGTGTTGATGAGAAATTTTACTGCCCGTTTAAAGACTGCTCTGCTTTGCTTCTTCTTGAAGGAGATGAGATTGTGAATTCTGAGTGCCCTCATTGTAATAGGTGAATAATTTTTAAAATTAAAAATTAAATTTTTTTTTTGAGTTTTTTTTTTCTCTTTGGGTATTTTATTTTTGTCTCTTTTTGGGTTTTGGCTAATTTAATGTTAAATTTTTAATTTGTGTTCTTTTTTTTCTTTATGGGTTTTGACTAGTCAAATGTTCTTTAATTAAAATGAAATTCGTTTGTGAATGAAAAAGATGTATATTTTGAGTTTTGGAAGGGCAAATTTGATGTTTTGCAGTTTTATAATGGTAATATTATAAATTTGTCCTTGAATAATGATATAATTTGATGTTTTGACAGGATGTTTTGCGCGAAATGTAAAGTGCCATGGCATGCAGATTTAAGCTGTAACGAATTTCAAAAATTGGGGAAAAATGAGAGATCAGAAGAGGATTTAATGCTCAGAAAATTGGCCAAAAATAAAAAATGGCAAAGGTGCCCGCAATGCAAAATGTATGTGGAGAAGATTGATGGTTGCATGTTCATGAAATGCAGGTACAATATTATTCATATTCTTATTTTCGATATATATTTTTTTCATATTTTTCATGACCTAATTAATTTAATTAATTTTATTTTATTTTTTTGTTTAATTTGAAGGTGTGGATATTGCTTCTGTTATGTCTGTGCGAGACCTATGGACCGTATCACTCACTATTGTAAAAAATGCAGGCGCTAATTTTTTTAGTAAACATTAAGAAACTGAAGTTGACTTGGTGACTTCTAATGCTGTTCTTAAAAAACAAAATAGTTGCTCTAATGATATATGTCAATATGTTTGAACTCTTTAAAATGGAATGCATGATATCTCGTTGCGCTGATGTGCTAGCCTTGATTATTTTGTTTTTATCACTTTTTTCTCTGTTTTTTCTTTCTACATTGTTTATTTAAGTTATATATTATTTTAAAATATGTGTATACTATTTTTATAAATATTTTAAATAATATTAAAGTATTACTATTTTATTAAAAACAATATATGTGTACTACAAAATAGTCCCATTTTTAAAAACCATATCATTTCATTTTCAAGCTATAATCCAAATGATCTGAAAAAAAAAGAAAACAAAAGAAAAAGAAAAAGCTCCGTTGAAACACATCTACAATACATAATACATTAAACAATCTGTTGGCTTCTTCCTTAGTGGAGAAAAATCTCCAATTGATAATTCTGTAATGAATTTAATCTTTCTTTTTTATTTTTCCAAAATAAACTCAGCATTTTGGACAGGCGGTGGAGGAAGATTGGCTCCCCCATTGCGATATCATGTCCGGTCCATCAGCCCACGGTGTGTGCTTCTGAAATATGCCATGCCTGGTTGACAAACAAACCAAGACACATTCGTAAGTTAAGTTTTGTATGTTAAGTGAATAATAGATTAACATGTTTATATGTTTTAGTAGTGTATTGTTATGTTATAAGGTGATTTGGTTGATGACATGAACTATAACGGTATGGCCTTCACGCGCCTTTATAGTCAGTCCGGGCAAGCTACGGTTGATTGAGGTGATGACTCTTGTTTCGCACAGCCGTGTCATTGTTATGTTTTCTACCTAAGAAAAAAAATGTGACGTGTATTTATCCTTTATCTTAAGGCTTTGCTTGGTTTGGATGTAAAGAGAGGAAAGATAAGGTAAGAGAATATTATAACCATGCTTGGTTTGGGGGTAAGTTAGGGTAAGGAAGGGGAATCAAAGGGAAACAAGTGAAATTGATAGGTCAAGTAAGATAGAAAATGGAGAAAATCATACTAAAAAATTTCTTCATTTTTTCTCTCTTTTAAAATCACAAGTACCGTCACCATAAAAGATAATCTAATAAATATGTTTCAAATATAGTATTATGTTGGGTCTATCAAATATTGAATACTATATTTTCCTCATTTTTTAAATTTAAATATATTTTCCCCTCATTTTCTAAAATAATATATTTTTCCCTCATTGTTATTATTATTTTTTCCTCATTTTTGCAAATTTTAATATTATTTTAAATATATTTAAATATAATTTTATTACATTTTTAATATATTTTAATATCAGTTTAATATATTTTAATACCTTTTTAATATATTTTTATATATTTTTAACATCATTTTAATATTATTTTTAATATATATTTTCCTTATTTTAATATCACTTTAATATATTTATAATATATCTTAATATCATTTTAATATCATTTTAAAATATTTTAATATATTTTATAATCATTTTAATATTTTCAATATAATTTCTATTAATTTTAATATATAATTTCCTCCTTTTAATATATTTAATATATTTTTATATCATTAAAATATATTTTAATATTATTTTAACATATTTTAATATCATTTTATAATATTTTTAATATCATGTTAATATATTTTATCATTTTAAATATTTTTATCGTTTAATATATTTTAATACATATTAATATCACATTAATATATTTTAATTTATTTTAATATAAGTAAATAGTTTTTTAATATATTTGAGTATCATTTTAATATATTTTAATACCATTTTAAATATTTTTAATATCACTTTTAATATGTTTTTTTCTCATTTTCTCCTCATTTTTAATATTGTTTTTTTTTTTGTTATATTTTATCTCATTTTTTCCTCATTTCGAATCATATGTATTCTATTTTAAATATTATTTTGCAAATTTGTATTAGATATTTATTAAACTTTATTTAGTTCTTCATTTATCCTAGATTCTCTTTCACCAAACCAAGCAAGGAGGAGAGAATTTTTTCAACCTTATTATCCCACCTCTATTTTCTTACCCTTCCTTCCCCTAGATTACTCTCAAACCAAGCAAGCCCTAAGAGTTCAATTACTTGTCCTTTATCACCCCTTTTCTGTCTCCTACAAAAAATTTCTCCTTTAACACTAGTTAATTTTTTTTCTTTCTTTCCTCACTTATCATAAACCCGTGATAAACGTGGACTATTTAACTTGATCAACCTCTTTTTATTTATCATTGGGTCCCACCTGTCATAGTTAGGGGGATTTGTGGGGCACGGTAAATCCATATCTTAATTCATATATGCTACATGAAAATATTTATAATTGATCATTGCATGAGCTGTAATTGTCAGGGGCTAATCAGTAATCACCACCATTTGGCATGAAAGGAGGGGAAAGAGAGAGAATATACATTAAAAATATGCTCAATAGTAGTCGCATGCGACACGTGTCCGGCAAGAGCAAGTAAACATGTAGCAATGAACAAAACTTTTTTTTTTTTAATATTTCAATGAACAGAACTTTTGGCATGGATAAGAAAAAAACTTAAAAAAATGCAAATCTTGATTGGACAAGGAGAATTTTCGCGCTCCGCTGCGATTTTTATCATTTTTATTGTTTTTAACAAATTAAATTTATCTTATGAATTAATAATTATAAAAAATCTATATAAATTATTTTTAATAGTCATTATGAGAAAACATAATGGTACGTTCGAAAGTATAACAATTGGGGTCTTAAATGAAAGATTTCATCATCCTTGTTATATTTTTCATTTTTTTTTAAATTGAGCTATTGAAAAATCATAGTTTGAAAGAAAACGTTAGAAAAAAATTACCTTAGAGAGAGTCACACACATGCAGCCCACATTCTTTTTTTTTAAATGATTTATTTATTTATTTATTTTATTTTTAATTATTTAGGGAGAGAGAAAGAGAGGGCCCACGTTTTTCTTTTTGAAAATTATTAATCTATTTCTTTATTTACTTGAGGGAGAGATAAAATGAGTGACACATGTGACCCGCATTTTTTTGATAAATTATAATTTTATTTTCATTTTTATTTAGGAATGAGTCATAATGTCATCTGACATTGTGATATTCAATCCAGTCGATTGAAGACACGAGATATTGAAAGTCATTATGAGAAAACATAATGGTGCATTCGAATGTATAACAATTGAGATCCTGAATGAAAGATCTCATCATCCTTGTTCTATTTTTCATTTTTTCACAAAAAAATGAGCTACTAAAAAAATCATATTTTGAAATAAAACGTTGGGAAAAAATTACCTGAGAGAGAAAGACACATGGAACCCACATTTTTTTTTGAAAAATGAATTATTTTTTTATTTTTTTAATTATTTGAGAGGGAGAGAAAGAGGGTCCCACCTTTTTTTTTAATTTTGGAAATCATTATTTTTTTTTATTTGAGGGAGAGAGAGAAAGAGAGTGACATGTGAACCCATTTTTTTTTGATAAATCATTATTTAAAAAAAAATTATTATTATTTAGGAATGAATTATGTATAGCGAGTATTCGGTGGTTATTGATATTATAACTCATAACACATAAGTTACACAGTTTAATTTTCAAAATAATTAATTATATTTGATTTGACATTTCACGCTAAATCAGGATAGAACACAGAACACCGAATTTCGACCAATCATATTCTTACACCATCTAACTACACAAAAACTACACAGAAACCGCCATAAAATATCAGAAACTCTAAACGATCGAACGGTTCATATCAAACCACATCACCTCATCCAACGGTCACGAAAATGAGGTGATGTGGCCTCTTAAAAACCCTTCCCTTGAATGCTAGAATTTGGGGTACAATAGGAGTGTGGCTTGTGGATGGACCAGGACCTAGGTGGAAAATGATGATGTAGCAACTAGAATAATGAGTTTTCATTTTATAAAATGGATTGAAGATGAGAAACAAATTGTTTCAATTATCAACCTTTAAGTAATACGATTAGACAAATTGGATGGGTAGTGATTTGGACCGGAAGATTTTTGATGATGGCAGGAAATTATAAATTGAATTTACTTTTTTATCCTTCATAAATTACTTGGCTGCGTTTCATGAGATCTAGAGCTATTAATTACAAATATTATAATATGGAATTATTGAATTCTCTATCCTATGTATTGGATTCGATTCCAGCATTAATACACATTCCATTTTAGATTGTTGGCATGAAAAAGGACCTAATTCTCCATTCTACTTATCCTACAAGATTCAAATAATATCAATGAAAGAGAGGTGTGAGTTTTTTTCAATCGAAGCATCCTACAAGATTCAAATAATATCAATGAAAGAGAGGTGTGAATTTTTTTTCAATCGAAGTATCCTACGAGATTCAAATAATATCAATGAAAGAGAGGTGTGAACTTGCTTGTAAGACATTTTGTCATGGACTGCACATATCAATGAAAGAGAGGTGTGACCTTGCTTGTAAGAGATTTTGTCATGGACTGCACATACAAAACTAACAAATATAAAATGCCGTTACTTGAAGTTATTGGAGTTACATGTTTCAATACCTTTTTTTATTTGTGTTTTACATTTCTCGAGAGAGAAAATGAAGAAAACTATGTGTGGGCTTTGGAAATGTTTAAAAGTGTTTTAGGTCCGGTGAGTCAACTATCTGTTTTTGTTACGGAGAGAGAAAGAGCATTAATTAATGCTATAAAAATTATTTTTCCCACAACATAAAGTCTTTTTTGTGTGTGGCACATAGAAAAAATATATAATGGCAAATTGTAAAAAATATTTTGACACAAATTAAGAATGGGATAGTTTTTTATTTTGCTGGACCAATGTGGTGTACTCAGAATTTGAGAATGTTTATGAAAATAATTGGCAAAACCTTGTATCAATATACAAGGAGAAGAAAAATGTTGTTGAATATATAACAAAGAATTGGTTATCGTGGAGCAAGATGTTTGTTGGTGCATGGACCTAAAGTTATCTGCATTTAGGCAATCGAGCAACATGAATGGTTGAAGGGGCACACGCGAAACTAAAGCAATACCTACAAGTTTCCGTAGGTAACTTTAAAGAAGTGAAGAACAAAGTGTGCTTGGCAGTTGAAAATGAGTTCGATCAAATTAAGGTAATATTCAATTACATTTACATAATCTTTTGTGCTTATTATTTATTGTTTTGCTAATTATATAATAACATTGTTTGTATTCATTTACATGCAGATACGTCTTGAAAGTGAAATTATTCGAGCACCACTCAAGTGTAATATCCCGGCTTTTAAAAATCTTATTTTTCGTGTTTCATTATTTGCTTTAAATAAGATACACAACCAATACGAAAAAGCTAAAAACGGCACCTTTAATCCTAACTGCACAGGTCAGTTTACGACAACAATGGGCCTTCCATGTCTCATCAAATGAGAGATTGGAAGAACGTCGTGATTTCTCTTGATCAAGTGCATTCTCATTGGAGCATTGATAATGTACAATGGGATATCTCAAACACGCAAAATGATAGTGATGGTAGTATTATAGAAATAGAAGTGCTTAACAATTTAAAGTAGCAAGAGTGGCCCCTTGCTAAACAGGATATGATTAAAAGAAAAATAACTGAGCTAGCTAATCATCTTGAGGTTTTGTTTGAACCAGTTACAAGGGCTCATAAGGGTCGTACCAAGAAGTCGAACAAAGGAAAAGGCTTAAGCTCAACAAGACGGGATCCTTCGCAATTTGAACATGTTGAAGCAGTTTTACAACATAATTCCAGTCGTACATCTCGAAATATCAATGGAATGGGTTTGGAACCTGGAACTTCTACAAATGTTGTCGATACTAATATTCCGAGTTTTGTTGATCTAAATAGTAATCCCGATTTCAATTTTCTATGGTAGTTTATGAGTTTAGTATATTATTTGTGTTTTGGATTTTAAATTAGCTATTTCGTAATATTTTTCATGTTCTTTTAAATGAAATAAACAGAAGTCATTTTTCATGTTATCAGTTTGAGATCAAGTTTTTATCTGTTATTGGCATTCATTATTTGAAGGCATGATCAATAGAAATTCATAAAATATATTAAAGAAATAGAATAGAGAGAAAATTAAGGACATGTAATTAGATAGTCATCATTTTATACTAAATTTATGTGAAAAAGCAATATCCCGTGGCATTAGCTTTTAGAATGATTGTTATTAATTAGAGTTAAAAAAGGAAATATTAAGGAGAATATATACGGAATAAACAATAGCTAATTATCTGTGCATTTATTAAGGACAAAAATGTCATTTTTCATTTTATTTCTTGCACTAATCAAATCCATTCTGGTCCGAATCAGTTGCCAATTGGATTGAAGATGGGAAACCAATTGTTTTCCGTCACCAACCTTTAAGTTGATGTAATTAGACAAAACATATAACACAGCAGATAAAGTCATGTCTTATTTGTACTTTTAAATAATATATACATATTTAAATTTGGGGTTTTCTACCGTGACACAAAAATGCTCTCCAACTTCAACTTCCTCTGTGTGGGTCCACTTACTACTTAATTCATTGAAAAGTGAGACCCACCTTCGACTTCAACTTTTTTTTCATTTTTATCAAGAACTTAATCTTGGCAGTAAAAGCATTTTTATTTTGATTAATTATAATATGCATGTCCGAATGGTACAGGACTGCATTTTTATATGTCGTAGAAATTGAATAAAAATATTTATATCAATATAATAAATTAAGACATATAAAAATATTTATTTTACAACATATGTTTGAAAACATATATTGAAATAAATGTTTATAAACATTCATTCATTTTTATCTTATAGATAAAGACCTACATTTTTTTTTTCCAAACATATAAAATTCATCCTAAAAAAAAAATTCTAAAACCGTACTTCTAAAGTGCGGTTTTAGAAATTTTTTTTCTGAACCGCACTTCTAAAGCGCGGTTTGAGTCAAAAAAAAATTGCAAACCGCACTTTAGAAGTGCGGAAATGTTATAAATTGAAATTTGTTTCTGACATTATATTATTTGAGAATTCCATTTTTATTCGTGTATAAACAATAAATTCTACCATTTTTTATTCTTCTGTGGGTCTCACTTCCCACTAACATCCAAAAAAGCTGATAAGTGGGAAGGAGGGCAAGCTAGAGTTTTCCTTTAAATTTTGAAGTTTGAAATTTGCATGGACTCTATTATTAGTTTGCACTGTTCGATCACTATGTCATTCTTTCGTAAAGATGATGTGAATTCAAGACCTAATATAACGGTAGATTCTGCAGCTGCATACATACATGTTCTATAAAAAAATTTTCTGAAGATATGAACTCCACACCTGCAACGATTTTTTTTAAGTTTATGCGAAGTAGGTAAAATTCGTTGTCAAGTTTTGTCAAAAAGTATGCAACCCTAATTCAAACAGTTGGTGTAAGCGTTTGGCTTGTTGCATAGAAATACAATGATGCCAATTTATTTATAACTAAATATAGAAATGAAGTGTTTCTAGTCCGCCAGTTTATGGTGCGACGTGCTCGTTTGGGCCAGACATAATAGTGAGTATTGATATATATGTGGGTCATTTCAATGTCTTATCTTTTTGTATATATTATATATACACTATTATTATAAAAACAAATTATAGCTTCATCACAAAGATAATATATAGTATGATAAACCATATATGAATATGATCAATAATAGATATTTGTGTACATATACAAAAGAACATGTATCAAATCTCACACCTATAGATACACACATTTTGTGATCTTCCATATACCATAAATAAATTTAAATGCGTCAGTGATATGTTCTATACCATTTAGATTCATTACAAATCAAATTTTTATGTCGTGGTCTCCCTATCTTATGTACCCAATATTTTACTATCTCAACTAACCCACTCTTTAGCTAGTTGCTTTCACTTCCACTTAGAGTGGTTTGAACGGGTATCATTAAACTTGGACTAACGCGCCCACACTGACGAATTGCTTACCAGCAACTAATTCCTATTAAGAAAGGGAAATAAAAAATCACGATAGTTACTGTAATGACTCTGTAGCGACGGATTAAAATTATATATTATTTTCTCGCATTTCTATATATTCTATATACTGTTTTCACTTTTAAAAATATATATTGTTTATCGAATGGATTTTTATATACTGTTTGTTTTCAATTTATATGTTTTTATATACTATTTTTATTTTTTTTAAATATATATTATTCTACCAAATGAATTTTTTATATACTGTTTGTTTTCAGTTTATATATATTTTTTTTTTAGTTTTTATATACCGTCGCTACATGATCGCTATAGTAGCCACCATGAAGTATCAGTTCCCATTAAGAAATACTAAAAAAATCTGCTTCAAAAAGATAAAGAAGAAAAAGAAAAATTCAAAATTGTATTCTCTTGAAGATCTAGCTAGCCGTTTCATTTGCCTATAAAATAGTAGTTAAACCCTTTCCAAATATTGCACACACCCTTCACAAAGAAACAACATATATAAAAAAAGAAAGAAGAAAGTTTGTGGAAAAGAGATCTAGCGAGTGAGAGAATGGTTGAGATAATCAAGTCTCACATAGTGGTTCCAAGTGAGGAGACACCAAAGACTTCACTATGGGTTTCAAACCTAGACCTCGCCGCGCGTAGAGGCTACACGCCATTGGTGTTCTTCTACCGTTCAAACTCTAACTCTAATTTCTTCTCTGTTGAAACTCTAATTTCTTCTCTTGCCAAGACTCTTGTGTCATTCTATCCCTTGGCAGGACGACTCGGTGTGGACAGTTATGGTCGCATTGAGATCAACTGCAATGGAGAGGGCGCTTTACTTGTTGTTGCTCGCTCAGATAGCATGTTAGATGATTTCAATGACTTTGCGCCTTCTACTGAGATAAGGAACATGTTCGTTCCCCCGGCCGGATCACCAGACCCACCTTGCATTTTGCTTATGCTACAAGTAATTAATTGTGGTGAAGGCTCGAATTCTAACATTATATACTACACTCCAATTGAAAAAAAAACAAAATCAAGTATTTTGTAATACAAATGACCGTATATGGCCCCCACTAAAACTCCCCCAATGCACTCTTTTTTACCACTGGTTAATGGACCCCACTAGTTTTTAAATAAAAAAGATGATATGTTGGGTCTCTTGTGTCAGTGATAAATGGTGGATTGGAGAAAGAGATCTTTTTTATGTTTGTATTTTTGTTTTGGGGGGGGGGGGGTGGTTCAAGGAATTGAACGCATTTCAAGTATATTTTATTTTATTTTAAGGAGTATGCACAAAATCGTATATCTTTATATTAAAATGAAATTGTATTACAAGTGGTAATTACAAGTGTTAAAAAAAAAAACCTAAAACTACATCTTGCGGGATCTGCAATTTTTTTTAACTATATGTCAATGATAAAATTTGAATGTGCAAATTTTTTTATATAGTTGTTATCTTTATTTTACAAAACAAAAGTAATGTCATATTAGCAACTAAATATACAGGTAACATATTTCAAGTGCGGCGGAGTAGCTATTGGAACCGCGATGCACCACACAGTCACAGATGGTCGAGGTGCCTTTCACTTCATAGAAACATGGTCTAGCATAGCACGAGACGAGCCAAACTACTCGCCGCCACCTTTCTTAGACCGCACTCTCCTCCTGGCCCGACGCGACCCAACCATTTTATTCAACCATCCTGAATACAAATCTAACTCCAAAACACTCGCTCATTCCGGTTCCACATCGTACTTAAGCTCTATCATTCGAATCTCCAAGAAGCATATTAATGCACTCAAATTACAATGCAGTGACACACTTGGAGACCGTGTTTCAGCCTTCCGTGCCATTGTCGCACTTGTCTGGCAGTGCGTCTGCATGGCACGGAAGTTGGATTCAGGCATAGAGACCCGGCTTTATACCATGATCGACATGAGAAGCCGTATGAATCCTCCACTTCCAGTGACTTACTTCGGAAATGCAGTTATTCGCACGTCAGTCTCAACCTCAGTTGATGATGTCATTTTAAATCCTATTAGTTACGTAGCCAAAACGATACGTGGCTCGACTAATCAAGGCAATGAGTACACCAAGTCACTAATCGACTACTTAGAGACAACAGATTTGAGTAACTTACCACGAAGTGGGTTGCCGTATTCTGATTTGCGAGTCATTAGTTGGCTCGGGATGCCGATATATGAGACTGACTTTGGTTGGGGAAAACCGACATTTGTAGGGCCCGCATTGATGTATTATAGCGGGTTCGTGTATCTTATGAATAGTCCAGAAAAGGATGGTGGAGTATCAGTTATCGTGGCTTTGGAGCCGGAAACCACGCCAAGGTTTAAGAAAATGTTTCTAGAGAAACTTGATGGGTTACAAGGGTGAGATTGAAGAGGTTCTAAATCATGAAATAGAACTTGATAATATATTAAAAAAATGTGTTCGGTCTGCTCATGCATGTAATATTTAGTCTATTTAAAAAGAGTCCATATTATGAAATTTGGGAATGAGAAATCACGACGGGGTCCTGTAGCGATTATGTATCGACGGATTAAAATTATATACTATTTTCTCGCGTTTCTTGCATACGCTATATTCTGTTTTCATTTTCTTAAATATATACTATTTACCGAATGAATTTTTATATACTGTTTGTTTTCAATTTATATGTTTTTATAGAGTTCTTTTATAGTGCCCAAGTGTTTTTTAGATTTTATGATAGATTAAATCTGAATCCTCTAAATTCAAAGGGGTATTTTTGATACTTAGTAATTAATTACAAAATTAATTACTTAAGAGCCCTTTCCTTATTTTCTCTTCTCCATATTGTGGTCTCTCTTCTCCATTACATCATTTCCAATTCCTCTCTCTTCTTATCCTCATCTCTATCATAAAACAATATATTAAGGCGCTAAACAATATATTAGAAATCTATACCCACTTTACAAATAGGTAGTCTATAAATACTCAAAATATATAATGACTTGAAATATATATGGATATTAAACATAGATATTGTGCCTCAAAATTATTTATTCAACATTCAAAACTAATATTAGGAATAAATTATAAAATTAATATTTACTAAACAACCAAAATTATGTTAAAATGACCACAAAAATACTAAGAATGTTTAAGCCATGATGCAATAGCACAGAAATAATATATTTGCATAGAAGAATAATATATTAATGATGAAAAAGATATATTCATTATGAAGGGCACATTGTGAGGTAAAGGATTGGAATGGACTGGACTGGAGAGAGACAAAGGCATGATTGGAAAAAGAGAGGGACAAATTACTATTTTACTCATTCAAGTTATTTTGCTAACTTAATAAATGATAATATTTCATAGCTGGCATCTTCTCAAAATTCATCATATCCGTCCAATCTAAAAAAACTCTTTTAATATTAGCCTTTCATTTTTTTAGTCGGGCAACATATATAAAAATCATTCTATTTTCATTTTTTTAAATATATACTGTTTTATTGAATGAATTTTTTATATACTGTTTTTTTTATAGACATAGAAGGCTCGTATGTCCTCCGCATGTTTCCCAGAAAAAACCCCGGCAAGCCAAGCTCGAACTCGGGAAGTCCCTCCTTCGAGTGTGTGGGGGTGCCGACCGATTGCGCTAGCAGTCTTTGGTTTTTTTTATATACTGTTTATTTTCAGTTTATATGTTTTTCATTTTTTATATACCGTCGGTACAAGATTGCTATAATATCCGCCACGCAGTATCAGCTCTCCAAATAATTTTGTCAAAAGCAAATTGACGCGGCAATTCATTTTTCCATGAAGTTGCAGCAAACAATTATCATAAAACAGTTTATGTGATTTACTTCCGATCGACAACAATAATAATTATAATTATAACTAACACAAAAAGATCCAGAAGAATTATATAAATATACCCTTCATTTTTAGTAGCTTTAAATTATCCCCCAAACCAGTTATTTATTTAGAAACATTTATAACTGAAGGAGAATGTGATGACTAAATCACTTCACCAAAATCCAAAGACGGTTCAGTGGTGAGTTTTTCTATTTCGGACCGAAACCTCGCCATGGCCCAAACCGGCAAGCAAACCGGCACAACTGTGGCCTCTTCACCTTTTTCATTCTTCCCCCTTGAATAATAACTCGCAACCCCTTTTATCGGCCCCTCGCCTCCCTTCGCAGGCCCAGCATAAATTGGCTCTCCCCATCCAAAATCAACTTCTTTGAACCCAGCGTAACTAATATCCGACACAATATACGTCCTTGTTATATTAAAAAATGGTCGCCCACGCATCACTAACATGTCAGCTAGAGATTGTAAATGTTCGTATGTCATTCCCGACTTTGCCTTCTTTATCAATTCCACAGCATAACCTAATGTGTTGTTGCACAGTGTTTCGACATCTGACGAGGCAACAAAATAAGCGAAAGCATTTCCATAAAATCCTTTAGGAATTGGAATGCTGCTCTTTCCACGAGCATTAACTATAAACGCGACTCGTACCTCATCATTAGGTGCATAACCTAGGGCCACAGCTCGGCTACGCCATATGCACGCAGTGATGAGCTCAAAGCGTGAAGCATATACAGTTAAGCGAGGTGGCAACTGCTTTTTGAGAGCAGACATTTCCTTAGAGCTAAAGAAGAAGCGGGCTTCAATAGTATCGGATCGTGCTGTAGTGAAGATTGGATCAGAGGTGATGGGGTTACCAACAGGATCAACAAACTCGGGGTGTGAGTGGGTGACACGTGGCGGTTTGCGTGCATAAAAGAGTTCGCGAGACCAAACGGGGTTTATGGAAGGGGTTGATGCGCCTCGAGCTAGCTCACCGATAGCAATCTCAAACTGCATGCCTCCAGGGGCATCAACTGAGGAGTGGCAAAACCTCTGCCCAAACACAAATCCCCCACACTTCAACCTTGTCACCTATAGATATATATATATAGGAAAAAAATATTAGTTCTTTTCCCGTGAAACGTTTTCATTTGTGTACGTTTAACACATGTAATGAGCAAGATACAACAAGTGGGAATCTTTTTTAGGTGGCATTGTATCAAGGCCAAAAAAATATACCATACACAAGCCGAATTACAGAATAATTCGAAACATACATAGTTTAGCATGCACAAAGTAAAGACCTGAACATAGAGCAAAGGACGATCGATGATAATCTCGGAACCATTATCAGGGTCGTAGATGAACTGGTCGAAACATGGGAATGGCGGGCCTTGAACAACTCCAAAATCATCTGCAGTCAAATCGGCCTCTGCTTCGACGAGGACGACACCTTCGCCGGTGCAATCCAACACCAACTTTTTCCCTGCCTCCTCTCTCAGTCGTCCTGCCAATGGATAGTAATAAACGAGAGCCTTGCTCAACGCCGCCTCTATCACCTTTACAGGGTCTTGGCCTAGCTTAGACGGGTTGTTTTTGTAAAGATGAATGCCAGAACTGTAGAAACGGAAGCCTTGTTGGTCATCAATGTCTGATAAGGGTTTCAGTTCATGTGGTGTAGGAATGGCCGGTACGACAAGTTTGGGCTCGAAACGATGCACATTGAAGGATGTGGGAAGAGAGTTTTCCATGTTGTGGATATAAGTATGGCTCACTTTGTTAATTCAAAGTTAATTTATAGACATGGCGTTTTGTTGAGAAACATGTTAGTGGTGCTAGTGATTTGGATTAGGTGTGTATTGAGCTCAAAAAATACAATTCTACCTACAATTCCGAAAATAACTTCTAATTTTAATTAAATTACGAGTTTTTGCTTCAGCTTCATGTCATAAATTCTTCAAGTTACAATGTGAAAGTTCTTTTTAATTGGATGTAGTAGACCAGTAGTATTGGACTTCTAAATCCTATACAGTATTTGCACACACCATGATAGTTTGAAATGTGTTCGTCTTTGATTAAATGTGGTATATGTTTGATATCATATACAAAATTTTGGTAAACCTAAACATATTAAAATATTTGTAATTTAACATTTTTGTTTTTTAATCAAATTTGGTAAGTTTGAAATCCTACGCATGAATTGTGTAAATTTTAAGGAAATTTACAGTAAATTGACCAATAATCAGAAAATTAAAGCTAGTAATAATGACTGGGGTTGGTGAAAATTAAAGCTTCAATAGTCAAAAAAATTCTTGACTGGGGTTGGTGCAATTTAAAGCTTCAATTGATTGATTTTGGGGAATTAAATTTCACCAAGAAAGTTTAGGGAAAAAATCCACATCAGTATATGTGGAAATTGCGTTGCCTTGCATGCAACTTTATAACGTCAGAAATGGATAATTAGGATAAAAAGTGGATAATTAGGATTGGAATTGCAAACGAATTTTTCCCTTTGATTTAGACTTGAAACCACAAACCAAAATAAGAATTGTTTTCTTACGGGCTTTGATAAAAAAAAAAAAGAATTTTAGACCCTGTTTGACTATTGTTTCTATTTCTTTTTTTTTTAAATAACTTTATAACATATTTGAATAATTGGTACATAAAATAGTTTATGGATACATAAAATGTTATATTCGCACAAAAATGTACATTAACATGGGAAAATTTATATTTACACTAAAACAATATAATGGCACTAAAACAGTTTATCAAATTCATAATATAATAAAAATATATAATACATTAATTTTAGTAAGTTTCAAAATTAGCTGGCGTTAAGCATATAAAATATTCAAAATAACAAATACTAAAATTTATATTTAATTTTTCAAATGAAAATGCTTTATTTCGAAACAAAAACAAAAAACAAATTATTAGAACAAAATCAGTTTCCTTTAATGGAAATAGTTAACCCACTACAAAAGTAGAAAAGCAAACACGTCATGAGTCTTATCATGTACCATCTATTGCGCTTCTCATGTTTTGATTATTCAAATTACAAAATAATGTCTGTTTTTTGAAGTTTGATTTAAACAACAGGTAAATAAAATATTTATATATATCACATGTGATCATGTCTGGTACCAGATTCTGGCTTAGCAGAAAACTGCATATAAACAGATTATGAAATTCATATCAAACACAAGTCAACAAAATCATATATTTAAAAGATGTCCATTGCATAGAAAAAGCAAGAATAAATTGATAATATATTAAAAAACTGTAAATACTCTTTCATTCCTCTATGCTACTAATAAGTAATAACAATCAATGAACTTCAAATTTCTGATGATATTCAAACCAATAACCTTATTTTTGTATGGAAGAATTGCAACAATAAAAAAATGAATCATCACAAACTAAATCAAAAAATAAAAAATTGTAGTAAATTAAATCGAGACTGAATTAATGTACGGGTCACCAAAAGCTTTCGTGTTACCAGGCCGTGAAAACACAATCTGCATTTAATTCATAAAGAATCATTAGTTTTTTTTTTATATATTTTTTAAAGTAAATAAATAAATTTAAAGATTCAGAAATAATGAGAATTTATTTACTTGATAATTTCCAAGAGTGCATGATTTAAAACCGGCCGCACAATATAAGAAATAATATTCCCATGTCCGAAAGAATTTTTCATCAAATCCAAGTTCAAGAATTTCCCTAAATTCATAATGAAAAAACAATTTTGGTCAATTTCACGATTTTATATGTTTTATTAAATTTTAAGAAAAAAATGAAAAATGATTCTTACTTTTTCTTTGCGGCAAAATTTCGGTTCCAATATATTAACGTCTGGTAGTAATGGATCCCTATGTTTTCTATGTGCTCCACACTATATAGTAAAAAATAAAAATCCACAAATTAAATTGAATGATCTATATGTTTCTTACCAAACAAAAAAAGATTATACGAAATTTGAAAAAAAAAGCCCCTCCATTATGCTGAAATTGCAAAAGAGTCTGCATTATTGAAAATTGGGAAGAACATGTAATATTGCCAAAATTGTAAAAAAGCCTTATATTATGTTATGTGTTACTTAAAGTTTAAGAATTATCATTTCAAATTATAGTGAGAGGGTGCTAATTAATAGGACTTTTTTGCAATTTCGGCAATAATTAAAGGGCTTTTTCGCATTCAAAAAAATAAAAGGGTTTTTTTGCAATTTATAATAATGCAGGGGCTTTTTTGCAAATTTAAATTTATACCAAAGTCTAGATTGACTAGACATAGCAGAAGTAATTCTGCTCAAAGACGGTAAACAACCGCCAGGAAAAATATACTCCTTTATAAAATCCGAGCTTCTTCTGTACTCATCATATCTCTCGTCTGGTATCGATATAAACTATAACAACAAAAAATAAAAAAATGAATTAAATATTTTTTAGTTAATTGTTTTATATTTTGGGTAATATTAATTTGTTTTTGGACCTGAAGGACAAAAACGCCGTCTTGAGCGAGGAGCGATTCGCAACAGTTGAAAAACTCGCCCATGTATTCGTGCCCAACTCCTTCAATCATCTCGCTGAATTTGAAATTCAAATTTCAAATTTTGTATAAAAAAAATATAATGAAAAATTAAAATTAGAGAAGATTTTATTGGTACCAAGATATAATCCTGTCGTATTTCTTGGAACACGGTAGCTGCCGATAATCACATAAAAGGAACTTTATCTTGTCCTGAATCAAAACAAAAAAATTTTAAATATAAGTTTGACAATACAGAGACAAAAAACAAACGAAAACTCGCAAAAACGCCCCTACATCATACTTAACTTGCAAAAAAATCCCCATTATTTATTAAACCACAAAAAAAACTAACATTTGTTACTACCTTCGCCCATATTAACCAATCAAATTAACATTTCTCTGTCTTTTTTTTACTTTTTTTTTGCGATTTAAGCACAACACAGGGGTGTTTTCATAAATTTACCTCTAAATGGGCCTCTTTGACTTTTTGTGTGGAGTACTTGAGCTGCTCCTCTGACAAAGTGACACCTGTGTATTTGCAGCCGGTTCGTTTTACGAGCTCGATCGCCAAGCTTCCCCAGCCCGATCCGATCTCAAGCACTTCATGATTCTCACTAACTCTCGCCTTTTATATTTTTAATAAATAAAATTAATAAAAACAGTATTAAGATGGGTCGAAATATTGAATGTGCCGAGTTCTTTCCTCTCTCGGTTTTTAGAAATGCCTAAACTACACTTCGTTGTAATTTTAGTTGTGCGTAAAGAGAAGATAGTGGCGTAAGGGTAGTTTGGGTAATTTAATGTTTTGTAAGGGTATTGGTGATATTTTGAGATTTTGTAGGGTTATGGATGAAATATTCCAAAAGGAAGAATAAAGTACCTTTTCTAGTAGAAGAGAAATTTTGCGCATCTGAGCTGATTTCAAATCTTCATCCTCTGTCTGTCAAATTATTAAATTTATATCAAAATTGAAACATTAAAATGATGTAATATATTTAACAAGAAAATTATATCAAATGTTCGAGTTATATAGTGAACCTTGAAAATAGCACAGGAATAAGTCATGGTCTCATCTAAAAATAACGCGAAAAAATCATTGCTCTGTGAATAACCACATACAAAAATCAACAATCAAACTTTCAATAAAAGATATAATGTATTGTAAATATCGTTTATCATGTAAAAGTATATGACTTACCAGGTCATAATGTTCAGAGATATTCTTACGAGTTTGAGTCACAGAGTTATGTCGCGATATATGTTTTAAAAAGTATTTTGCCGATGCAACGCCAGCTGTCAAAATCATAGGTGTCCACCAACCCCTAATAAAAAATAATTTAAAAATAGATCATAATTTATCATAAATGCAATATAAAAGATTTTTTAATTTTAGATATACCTTTTGTTAGTAACACTACTAGATGTGTTGCTAAAGTCCCTATTTGCAATAAGTATCTGCATATTTTGCACAAAAAAAATATTTCACATATGTCCTTATAATTTTCATAAAAAAATAGTTACTGAATTAATTGAAGTACCATAAAAAGATCTAGAAGCCCTTTTTCTTTATCAACAAATGAAAAATATCCATTTATATACGCATCCGCTAGACCTAAATCTGCTTCTACTGCAATCTGCCAAAATAAATAAATAAATAATAAAATTAATATCTTTTTTATATAATGAATTAACTTAATTTGATTAAAAAAATAAGAACCTTCCAGTAAAATAAGGGGCTGTGCACTCTAATAGTACATTTAATGTCACATTTCTCGCTAGATTTACCGAACGTATAAATCGTTCCTCCTTCTTCATGCAAACTACAATCATTTAATATTATTCACATAACTTACCATTTTTTTCATTTATTTTAGATTTATATTTTAATATGCTTACATTAAAGTGCCAATTGAGACGTATTGTTGCATAAACCTAGTTACTAAAACCCTAGCGCCAGTTTCCAATACCGACGGTACCATATGTTTAGGGTTTTGCAATAAATATGCCTTTTTCCCAAGTAGACCACTTGCAGCTAATTTTCCAGCCTAATTAGTAAAAATCCAAGAAATTCAAGAAACATTATTTTCATTTTTTCAATAATTCAGTCTCATATCTCCAAAAAACTTGATTTTGTTTATACAATATAAGATTATGTGTGAGAAATTACCTTCAGCCCATCTTCATGAAATCCGTATCCTGAAATTTTGAACATAATTACAACCCTTAATTTTAAATGAAAATATCAATTAAAAAAATCAAACACTTCAAAATTCACAACTCAATTGGCTCTCTTTTCCTGATGGTTTTTTTATTACTAATCAGTGTTAAACGACCAATCCAGACATAATTATGTCCAAAATACGAGAGAACGTATTGGTAAGAAATAAAAACAATCAGTTCTAGAGATCTAACTGTCCAAAATACGAATTTCCCTACATCTGAGGGGTCGTTTTGTGAAATTACCTTGGTAGGCCCCGCAAAACCAGACGGACCGTTTCCCCTGGACCCGGTCCAGCCGGAGAGCGGCTTTGCAGGCCGCCACCGTCGGAAAAGGATGGCTCGTGCGCCATTTCAGCAAAGGGTTTTGAGGTGCGGAAGGAGGGTTTAAAGTCACGAGGTACGGCGATCCATCAAAGCCCAGGTTCTGTTAAGAGTTGAATGGAAATAATGGAATTAGTACTGATTTTTTAGGACTGAAATAAAATTAATCAAAAAATTACATAAATTAAATTTAAATTAAGACTTAAATAAAATAATTAAATAAGAAATTAAATTAAATTAATAAATAATTAAATTAAATTAATAATAAAATAGTTAATTAAATTAAATAATCTACAGTCCAAATTGTGAGTAAAACAAAGCAGGAGAGGCCTTTATGCAAATTAAAAGTAACAAGCTCTTTGCAATTTAGGCATAACACAGGGAAATTTCTGTAAATATTCCCACAACATACTGAGATTTTGTATGAATACTGACCTGAAGAATATTGAGCCAATATGTGACACAAACTCCATTATTTGTATTACCCAAGAAATTCCATGCACTCCATGCGGATTTATTCCTCGGCAAGAAATTCTCGTCACAGTGCAAATAAATATCACTACCGAGTAAAATATCATTAAAACTGATGATTAATTAAGCATAATTTAATGTTATTTATGAGTTGATTTATTTATTTTACCTGTATATGTATTGAAATGCACCAAGAATCGTGGATTCTTCGTATGTTGCTTCAGATCCAAGCATATTTAATGCATCTGGTGCATGCGTGCTAATTATACATGCATTAAATGTTTCTTCTGAACCGTCGATCGATTTTACACAACAACCTGTAAATAAATAAATGATAATAAAACAAAACTTTAAAAAAATAGAAAAAAAATGAGGGATGAGCTAATAAAATTCTGCTGAATTAACGCTCAGTTGTGAAGTTATGGCTCAATTTCAGCCTCGATTTTACCCAATTTACATCAAATTGGCCTAATTTTGTATTTAATTAAAAAAAGGGGTCTGAAAGGAAAAATTAAGAACTGAAGTAATGGATACCTCCATTGACACTTGATACAGATTCTACTGCACAGCTGGTTTTTATTTCACAAGACATTTTCTCCAGCTGCTCTTTAATCTGAAATAAAAATACTTTAATAAATTTAAACATAACAAAACGAGATCCTATGGTAAATCATAAAACATGAACTAAACTCTGATGTATTGTGCCAAAAATAATTGTACCGTAACAGATAAAAAAATAAAAATATAATTAAAAATACAAAATAGTGTTACCTTATTAACATAACAATGCGAGCGGCCCTTCACAGTAAGCCATTGAGGCCGCCCAAAAAGCTACACCCAAAAAAAAAAAAATCACAAACATTAATTAATAAAAATATACATACTTTTACACCAATTTTTTTTTAAATAATACAAATAATGAGAAATTCATGTAAAATTATTACCTGCAAAAGATGATGGTTTCTACAGAAAGAAAGCACAGAAAAAGCCGAAAAACTCATCACTCCATCTGAAGGACAAGACCATATTGATGCACATATAGGCACCTATTTGTAATAAAAAATATATTAAAAATAATAATTTGTAACAAATATGCAAATTAATAAAGTCCAATAATTAATCCTAAATAAATTCTCACAATATAAGCTTTTTGAAATAGTTGCGAATATCCATGTGACGTAATGAATTGTTCTAAAGTCTCGTTTCGGTCTATTTCTTTGTTATTTTCACGCTCTTCAAGATACCTTAAAATGCAAAAAGAGAATTAAGAAAGTGAAGGAAATAAAAAATAGATAAATACTAACTTTGGAAAATTTGCAAAAAGCCCCTGTACTATGCCGAAATTGCAAAAAGGTCCCTGCATTATTGTCAAAATTTGCAAAAAAGCCCCTACCATTACTTACGAACTAACTTTGTTAAATCTTAGCTTCTAACGAACGATAGGTGCTTTTTATCAATCAATGCAATAATGTAATTTTTTTGTTTTTTCAATTTCCAATAATACATGGGCCTCTTTGCAATTCCAGCATAACACAGTGTCTCTTTCACAAATTTCCTTCTTCTCCCAAAATGAAATTCCCCAACATAAAACGAAAATCCATCATAAGAAAATCCGATCTCGCTCACCCGATCGCGTCCTCTTTAAATCTCACAATCTCCTTGATCATCCTCCAGAAGTACGGATTCAACGCGTTCGTCTTCTGCGCGAACAAGCCGGCGAGTCCGTTGCGGCTGCCCCACTCCACTCCCTTTCCTCCCTCTAAACTCACTGCAAACGACATGTCGGAGATTTCCATTTCCACTCCTAAGTCTTCGAATAGCTCCATCATGTTCGGATACGTCACCTGTGTCACAAGTGTTGTTATATATTAGTATTATTGTTATTTCTACTGATAGTTCCTCCTCAAAGAACTCCGTCATGTTTGGATGTGTCGTCGATCTAGTAACAATTTTTCGTAATATATTATTATTATTATTATTATTATTGTTGTTGTTGTTAATTATTGTTCGTTATTTTTTATTTAGTTGTAAATATGTCGAGTATTTTTTTTCATGAAGATATGACGGTAATAATAATTTGACGTGATAATTGTATGAATGAAATTTATCATATTTCTTGGACTGTATGTTGTAGCTGGACTTAAAACAAAATAGCCCAAATAGTCTATAAGCGGATATTTGGACTTAAAAGCAAATAGACCGAATAGTTTGTGAAGCAATAGTTGGACTTCAACCAAAGCCCAAATCCTTGGACTTGAATAAATAGTCTGCTACGAAAGTGCAAAGTCTACAAGAATGTAGAGCAATAAAATAAAGCTATGGTAAATAAATTGAAGAATATTGGTGATTATTTATCTTACTTGAGGGCCTCACTGCAAAGCAGTAAATACCACATGACCAGATTAACTCTCTGAAATGATATAATATATTAACATGTATAATTGTCATAAGTATGTGGCCCATAAAGAAATGTCAACATTGTCACAAGTGTGTGGTGCCATAATTGAAATGATATGTTATATTAACACGTTGAATTGTCATAAGTATGTGCCGCCTAATAATTTATCTCATCAAGTAATAAATTCATTCTATACAGATTTTGAATCTGACCCCTCTTCATTACACAATTATTTCCGTTATAAATCAAATCTTTGTGTATATAGATAGACGTAAAAGCCTAAATTGATAATGATTATCATTTAGAATGTATATTATAAATTATCATTCATAAAAGCAAGAAAAATATCATTTATAAAAGTAAATTTACTATATTTTATCATCATTAGATTAGTCTAATGGTAATAATACAAATTTCACATTTTCATAAGTAAGAGATTTAAATCGCGCATCCAGCAGGATTGATTTAAAAATTTAATTGAGAATATATGAGTTCAATTTAAAGAGAACGAATCAATCGATTGTTTTAGCTGTCCCTCAAAAATAAAAATAAAATTACTATATGCTAATTTTTTGTGTGCATAACAATTTTTTTTCACGTGAATATCATTTTCCAAATAATTATATTTATTATTTAAGGCTGTCCTTTAAAAATGAGGTATTCATTCAGTGGATATTTCAGCTCCACGATATAATATGTCGTATTTGTTAGTGTATGGGTCAACCAATAGGATTATTAGCTTGGAAAAATATTTATGAAAAAAAATAAAAAAGGAATACTGTAGGACTATAGCATATGTGGCCATACTGACTCCTTGTCTGCTTTGTCTTTAATCTAAAAGACATATTAAAATGAAAACTAATGCAATAACCTAGGAAGTTTTTATTGGAGAGATTCATAAAAAATATTGTCAAAATGAACATAGGATTTAGGTTCAGATTACATTTCTACACTGTGTAGGAAAAAAGCTTGCTACCAAATGTTCGATAACTCCAACTAGAATTTCTCTTATTACAAGTAAAAAAATTCAATATTTCCAAAGCTTAATTAAATGACTAATTTGTGAGTTTTAGTAGTTTTTTTCAATATAATGCCAAACCTTTGTTAGCTTAACGTTTCACCAAATATAGAAACCAATCTTTTCTATGTTTCCATTTCCACGCAAGAAAAAAGAACGAAAACTGACTCACTATCCTGTATAAGCTTCAAAATTAATTCTCACTCTTCTGTTGCTGCCCTAGCCTTACGACAATACTAGTAAACAAAATCTCTAATAACGACTACAAAACATCTCACCTTACCTTCAAATTTTCGTTTAATTACACTAGTCAATGATATTTCCGTAACTCCAGTATTCAACCTTTTTTCTCTACCTTTTGTTCTGTTTTTTACATACCCGGTTGAAAACCATGAAGCCCAAATCCAAGTCGACTGCATTTACGGTGAAAGTCTTGGCATGGCCGCCGAGCGATTCTTCCTTTTCATACAAAACCACATTTACTCCTTCCTTTGCCAAATCATAGGCCGCTGCCAATCCGCTTATTCCCGCTCCCACCACCGCCACCCTCATTGTTAGTTCTTTCTTTCTTTCTTTCTTTCTTTGATGGTGGAATGAAAATGAAGTGGATTGGATTGGTACAGTGAGGTTTTAGAATGGTTTATGAGAGAAATGAAGATGTGGAGAGAGAGGAGAGGAGAGGAGAGGAGAGAGAGGTTTTGTCGACTGTGATATGGTTAGAGCCATACGATTTGGGTTTTAAGAAGGATAACGGATTGTTTGTTATGTGGTTATGATTCGAGTACCAACAAAGTTCAACCGGTGGGTTCTATTTGGGGAAAAAAATTTGAAACTCCTATTTGAGAAATTTTGAAAGTACTATATTTGATGATCTTTATATTTGCATATTTTTATCAGATGTTAGTATACTTTCTGATTGACAATGAAAAATATTACAATATTTGTATATGTGTTTTTTTTTAAAGAGTTTATATGTGTGTTTTAATTACGAACGTATATTGGCGTTAAAAAATATTTTTAGAAGAGAATAATAAATAAGAATAATTTATTATTAACAATTTGACAAGAGGTAAATTGACATTAACAATAGATAAATTTGATAAATTTTAACTAATCAAAATTAGTGATATATGCTATATGTTTCGGTATCACATGCTATAAAAAATAAGAATTAAATGAAATAAAGTAATATGAGAAGATTTTATTTTACCATATATTTCATTTATCAGGTGTCGTAAAACTGAAGATAAATATGAAATTAGTAAAATAAAGATGTTTTATTTACCATATATTTCATTTGTAGTGTATTACAAAAGTAAAAGACAAGTAAAAATAATAACATATGAAGGTTTAATTCACCATGTGTTTAATATTTTTACAAAAAGTAGATGACATGTGAGAATTAAACAACATTTATCAAAAAATATAATCAGTCTCACAAACAACCCAACCGTTCATGATTAGATTGAAAGAATCATATAAAAGAATTTAACACAATACCTTTGGTTATATAAAAGATAGAAAAAATTGATTTGAATTTCCAGAGCATCTTGTGCTACTCTGGTCAACTTCAGTAGGATCCTATCTTTTTGCATCTTTGTTAAAAAAAACTAGAAAATTCCTCACAAAAGAAAAGTATAAGCTAAAATTAATTAGCGCTTGCACATCTTGCAATAGTGAGTTTCACTTGATGGGAGAGAAGCACATACGTAGCAGAAACAGTATCCACACCTTCAAATTTAGAATTGTATTAAAGGAAATTTAAAATCACGATAGGATTACTGTAGCGATACTGTAACGATGAATTGAAATATATACTGTTTTTTCGCGTTCCTATATATATTGCATATTGTTTTTATTTTTTGAAAATATATACTGTTTTATCAAATAATTTTTTATATAATGTTTGTTTTCAGTTTCAGTTTTTACATACCATCGTACTGCAGAGTATCAAAAGGAAAATAAAATATTACAACCTGATGAATAAAATAGAGGAAAAATATAAGATTACAAACTTGTTGGGCAAAATTAGAGGGAAAATATAAGATTCCAACTTGTTGGAAAAATTATAGAAGGAAAATACAAGAATACAACTTGAAAGCCAACTAAACAGATTCCTCATTCCTAGACTGGTCAACAAATTGGAAATTTTTTGTGGTTACAACAACAATTGAGTAGACTTTTCATTTTTTTTTAATTCAAAATTTAATCCAATACAATAGAGCCACCTAAACCCCATTTCGGCCATACATTAGCACAAAGCAAGAACAGCGAAAAAAAAATTATAAAGAAAATTGACACATCACAAACAGTGATATTGATTGGAAAAGTTTTACTATCTATAGGAAATACCGAAATGAACATGTCAATTGATACGTAGTTATAAATTCATCATTTTAAATGTTCCCATTCATAATAATGAGACAAATTTCTATCATTTCATTTTACAATCTAATCCTCAGTACCCAATTCATAGAATTTTGTTATCATTCTTTTTGAAACGGTAATGTTCATACTTTTGATCAAAATAAAAAGTAGCGGATTACAAGAGATAGTTAGTTATAATCTCAAAGCCAAAGAGTAGCTGGCTAAAAGGTCCTTACAATAGTCCCCTGATACTGGACTTAGAAGTTAATTTCGTGTTTTGAAAGTCCTATCGGGGTGCCCCGCTCGAAATGCATGTATCCATTCTTTTGCCTCTATCGGGCCGTGTTGAATGTCTGCTATATGCTTGGTCTTGAGTCTTTGAAATTTGCCATGATCAAGCAGCCAATATGGAGCACCATTCCTGTTTGACGGTGGGGTTCAATCGATTGGAAGTATCCTCCCATAGAGTGATCGGGTTATAGGTAGATGTAATTGCAGATGCATGGATCTACTTGCTCTAGCCCAAATACTTTTTGCAAAAATGCATTGGCTAATATAGATGGTTGTGAGTTTCAAGCTGATTTGTATCAGAAAGGTCACATGTCTGGTCTGTCATCCAATTTGTATCACAAAGGACGCATGCCTGGTATGTGGATCACATGCTTGGAGGGTCTAAAAAAAAAATTAAAAAAAAGCCTAATGAGATAAAGGAACTAGAGACCTTCCACCATACCGTTTCGTACCAACCGGTGATATGGGATCACATGCATGTTGCAAATAGAGAATCTCAACACCTCTCTCTCTTCTTTCTTCTTCCTCATTTTGGCAGCCCCAAAAAAGAGTTCTTCTATTCAGCCCCTAAATTGTCACATTTTTTAGGCCGTGACGTCATTTGGTATCACAAACCTTGGTGGTAAGCGGAAGAAAACCGGATTGTGATTTTGTTTTTTTTTTCTTTTTTCTAAAATCTGGTGTCAGGTACAGTAGAGAAAAACGCAATTTGACAACTGGATTTGGTACTTTCAACAGTAATTTTTACTGTTTTCGCCTATTTTAAAAAAAAAAATCAAATTACAACAATGATTTTGACTGTTTGTACTGGTAAATACTGTAACAATTGAATAAATCCCGCTTATTTATTCAAAAAAATTCAAATTAAAAAAGTTATATACAAGCACTTCCCAATTACCACCGGTAACTGGTGAAATCCTGCCCATTTTTTTTTTTTCAAAAAATTCCAAATTGATCCCATATATATGGCATTTCTCTCATTTCTCTCTCTTCTGGAGCCATTTCTTGAAAAATAAAATCCCAGTTGCTAACCACTCCCCGGCGATCTCGCCGGCAACCTCTCTGACGACCTAACCGGCAAGCTCTCCGATGAACAGCGTGTTGTTCCTGGTGGTAATTGGGCTGTGGTTGAGCATGACCATTAAAAATAGCTACTTAAATCGACAAAATCGTCACTTATATTGATATCGGGGCTCATTCATGAGTTCAATATTATTCTCAAGGTCTTGTTTCTTCTCCCAAATCTTTTACTTGATTCATCTATTTTGTGATATTAACACATTTTAAGCAAAATGTAAATGAACTTTTTCTTCTTTTTGACTTTGAGTTGCGGATAGACATAGATGGAAAGATTTCCTTCATTTATTTCAAAGAAATAAAAGATTTCAAAAGGTATAAATTCTAATACTTTATTCTAATTAGTATTTTTTCGGTTTTTATTAATTTCTATGTTTTATGTTTTTTTCTATTCTTAACTTTCAATGGTACCGATTTGATCCGACCAGATTTGGTATTTCTCACTTCATTTTTCCGTCTTTAATTATTATTTTTCTGTTTTTTTGCCTATATATTTCTAGTTGTTCTTTTATTTCATTTTTTATGCTTCATTTACTCGTTTTCTTGCATTATTTATTTTATTTTTCTTCTTTTTTATCTACAGTATCAATTACTAGTAGTAATTCAAGCAGATCCAGCAATTTGTTCCTATTTTCTTTTTCTATTCTTCATTTTTTCTGTCTTTAATTAATATTTTTCTATTTTTTTCTATATATTTCTAGTTGTTCTTTTATTTTCTTTTTTCTTCTATTCTTGCATTATTTATTTTATTCTTCTTCTTTTTTTATTTCTGTCGTCATTGATTACCACTAGCAATTGAAACATATCCAAGCAATTATTTTCCAATTTTTAGTGTTGTCATTACTTTTTATATTTTTGAGTTTTATATATTTATTAAGTTATTTTTTTCTAATATTCTTTTTTTTTTATTGTTTATTGCTTTCTTTTTTTCTCTATGTTCTTTCTCTATTAATATTTATTGAAATTTGTTTATGAAAATGATTTCTCTAATAGTTATTTGATACTTGTTTAAATTATTTGATTTTTAGGAATTAATACAAGGAGAAGATTGGATGGTTGTATAATTTAGCTCATGGAATATTGGTTGCATCGGAGTTTTATTTTTATGACTAATGTTTTTGTGAAAAATGAATGAAAATTTTATGAATTTTATTTATTTATTTCTCTATTATTTTCAATGTAAATTTGTATGAATTTTTTATTAAGGAAATAATAAATTATCATTTGCCTTATATTGTACATATTTGATATTTTATTTGTGTTATTAATTGATATAAATTATAATAATTATTACTATTTATTATTATATTTTAGGAACGGTGTTTCAAGTTCGTGGTAACTAGTAGTAATCAAATATACGGTAGTGAAACATTGTAGATATATTTAATTTTCAGGAATTAATGCAAGGAGAAGATTTGGATGTTTGCTGAAATTAGCTCATTGAGAATTGGATATGTAAAAAATTATTTTCTTGATGAATGTATTAATGGAAAATAAATTGTATGAATTTTATGTTGAATGGAAATTGTATGATTTTTTTAATAAGCAATCAATGAATTATTTATTGATATTATTTTTTGCATTGTTGATATTCTATTTGTGTGTTGTTAATTGATATAATTTATAATAATAATTATTATTTATTTTCTACCAACATTTGTAGTTACCACCAATAATCAGTAATATCAGAAATTAAATACATACACATTAGTATATTTATTTACAAAAAAACTAAATTAATTGTTTGCATTAATTGAAGGCACGACTTTTGATAAAAAAATGTCAGTGATCATGACATATTTTTATTATTAAAAAATTTATCAAAAACTCAAAACAACATAAATATTAACAATACCGTTTTCGTTCTGATTACCAGTAGATATCAGTGGAGAATATCACCTGCTGACTGATCCACCTAATGGTAAGTGACGTACTGATGATGTCACGGAGGGTGTTTTGGGGCATCTGAGGGGGGGAACATAATTTTCCCCCAAAAAATGAGTCCCAAACGCACAGGGAGAGAAATCTCTTTGTTGCTTTTCAACGTGCAAAAGCACATTTTTAATAAAGCCTCTCTTAACAAAAGTTGATAAATTAGGCTCAAGGCCCAAATATTCTTTAGCATTAGGAGTAAGGGCCTGCTCGCTCGTGCAGTTTTGAAGGCTTATTTGTGTAGGAAGTCATGCTTCTCGTGGAATTGCAATTTGCCTGTTCGGACATGGATAACTTGTCAAAACCAGGGAAGGAAAAGTGTTGATTTCGGTGGGTTTTGAAAACGGAGGTCGAACTGGACTTGTTGGCTGGGATTGGAGAGAAAAAAAACTTGTCAATTCCCGATTTCTTCAAGAGAATCTTCATCCCACGTCTCTTTCATTCGCATCTGTCTCTTCAACTTAACCTTAGCACCCTGGAGCTCTCGCACTCCATGGCGAGCTCGCCACTTCTTCTGGGCGCCATGGTGACTTGTTTGCCTTTTCGTGTCGCTTCTACTTCTCGCCATGGTGGGCTCTTCGCTTCTTGTCACACTCAATCATGAAGAAGAGAATCAATATTCACTCAGCCATGAACAATTTTGTGCTTGAAGGAAGAAGGGTCCAAGTAGGAAGGTTTTCTCCTTGACAAAATTCCAATCCCAACATTAATTTCTTCCCAATTTTGTATGTTTTGACTATATAATGATTAGATTGGCGGAGTTTTATGCTTAATTTGGTTAATTGGGCATAATTAATGGGCTGAGAATAATTGGAAGGAGACGCTTAATTTATTCTGATGAAATTATACATGCTTTTAATTGCTTCTTAATTTTGAGATGTGTTATTTTGGGTACAAATAGGTTGGTATAATTAGTAATAATTTTGATTTTTTTCCTGAAGCTAATACTACATTTTGATTAATTGAAAGCAAAATTGGATGTAATTAAGATATATTGGATTAAATTGGAAGAAATTTGGTGATATAATTTTTCTTAGATTTATATAAATTAGCACAATTGTACTGATACATGAGCTGATGAGCTTAATTAAAGGAATTAATTTTGCTTAGATTTATATAAAATAGCATAATTGTACTGATACATGAGCTGATGAGCTTAATTAAAGGAATTAATTTTGCTTAAATTGAACATGAATATATTAATTTTGGTTAGATACGACATGTACATAACTAAAAAATATTAGACAATTAATTTTACTTAAAATAGTATTTTGCCAAAAGTTATATTAAAAAATAATATTATATTCTTAGCTTTCTATGTTTTGATCAAACACCTCTTTTTCATTATTCCATATAATTTAACTTAGCTTCCTGCACTCATGGCTTCCTGATGGTCACACATTAGCTTCCTGCAACCATGGCTTCCTAATCCTGCTACAGATTAGGATCCCACACCCCTCACGAGCAAAGAAATTATATGCCTTTTGCACGGAAAACATTTCGTCCGATTTGGAACCCTTCCATATTAATTTTGCTATCATTCGATCAGGAACATTGTTGTAAAAATTAACAAATCTAAATAAACAAAAGGAAATTAATTATAGTGCTTAAAAAAATGGTTATAAACATACATTTCATTTCATGACCATCAATCTTCTCTATGTACACCCCAGCAGTGAGGGCACCTCTGCCAGGCCCACTTGCTATTTTTCAACTAAGCATCAAATCCTCTGTTTTCCTCTCATCCTTTCTTAGTTTCTTAAAAAAATATTTCTTATTTTCTGAATTACCGATATTTATTACATGACATACGAAACCAATTATTTATCACATGCAACAATACATAAAGTACCAATATTAAACACATATCACAAACTTAAACAAAAGCATGCATACATAATCAATCAATCGATCAGTTAGTCCTTCAAAAGAATGACGACTTGTTTTCCAACATTGCGGCCCTCGAAAAGGCCTACAAGCGCACTCAGCGCATTTTCAGCCCCTTTGACTGTGTCTTCCACGTAACTGAGCTTGCCTTCTTTTATGTATTGCACTGCCATCTCCTCAAATGTACCGTAGCCCGAATAATGATCAATAATCGAGAACGTTCCATTCTAATCCGCTTCAGAGTTAGCTAAATTCGGATTTCATGTTTAACTGTATACAATAATTTTTTATAAAGTAATATTTAACCATATAATATCGCTTTTGGAAGATGTAAAGAAAAATCTAAATATAATATCAATATTCAATATTATAAAAAAGAGAATTGTTGTTCTCAGTTTGATGATATTCAAATCAATTCCGAGTTACTAACATAATTTGTGAGATTGGTGTATAGAATTAGATGAATCAAGTTCAGGCGCAAATAACAAGAAATGACGAAGAAGTCGTGTCAAATGACAACGAAGACATGTTTTGAATTGGATGCATTTCTCCTATCTCAGAAGATCTGGAAGTTGCCTCACACTCCTCAAGAGATCAAGTTGTGGAGCTTCTTTGGCGTTTCTCTAGAATAGGCCTGGTATTTTTTTTTTAGCAATATCCATTTTACACTTAAGAGAGAAAAATAGTCAAAATTATGTGTATTCAGTTCTGAACGGAAGAGCCTTTTTCCTGAGCGTTTTCTGCGCTATTTACTTGCTGAAATTTGACCCCTTCCGTTCTGAACGGAATGTCAAATTTCTAGCCGTTTGACATGATTTGCATTTAATTGCATTTACTTTTCTGCATTCCGTTCTGAATGTAAGATCACATATTTCTATTTTTTTGAATATGAACTTCCCTCTTTAAAAGGGGTCAAGACTCAATCCGTTTTTCCACCAAGTTTTCAATATTCAAAAGAGCAAAAACTCTCTCTATTGTATTATTGGAAATTGCAAAAAAAAAAAAAATTATATTATTGCATTAATTGATAAAAAGCCCCTATCGTTCATTAGAAGCTAAGATTTAACAAAGTTAGTTTGTAAGTAATGGTAGAGGCTTTTTTTGCAAATTTTGACAATAATACAGGGACCTTTTGCAATTTCCATTCATAACGGAAGGTCATGGATTTTCGTTTTTGTGAGGCTGAACTTCCCTCCTAAAAAGGGGTCAAGCCTCAATCCGTTTTTCCACCAATTTTTCAGTATTCAAAAGGACAAAAACTCTCTCTAGTGTTCAATAGAAATTACTCTAAAATACTTGTGATTAACGAGATTTTAAGTGAGCGATTAATGTTTGTTGGTTGAGATTGAAAGAGATCTATTGTTAGTTCACAAGTGTTATAAGATGAACGGTGGATCGTGGTCGTGTAATCAAACTATTTGGATTAGTGTATCGGTGCCGAGAGACAAGATCCGGAGAATAGGCGCTCGTGAACGCGGTAAGAAGCGCTAGTGAGAACGGGTGGTTAAGACTTACGTAACCATCTCGTCGAACTTCGTCAACAAGTTTGGTGTTCGGTATTGCTTTAAATTTCAATTACCTTCTAATATTTATTATTTGTTTTTATTTATTTTAATTAGTTAGAATTAATATAACCATAGAATTAAAAAGTCTAAAAACCTGAAAATTCTAAAATCCTAAAAAGTATAATTATCACAATTCCGTACAATTTAGATCTATTTACCCCTTTTAAGCAAAATATTCAACAAGAGTTATATGTCCAACACCTGAAATAAGTTGTGGACGCCAAAGAGCATGAGCAAGTTGTACTGAGAGATCATCCTACAAACCACAATCTTGAGGTTCAGACGCATATTGAGCAGCACAACATCCAGCATCACACCGCCCACATTTCGAAATATATGTCGATGCCTTCTGGAAAACACCTGTGATTAATGATGGGATGAATTAATATTTTTTTATTATCGTCCAACTTCTTTACCATGTACAATATATATCTTTAATCCTACATCCAATATATCTTTTATTATGTATTATCTTTTATAACTATATTTTTTTAATCATGCATTAACATATCTTTTCTGCTAGTACATTATATGTTTTTTTACCTAGTATAAAATATATCTGCACTATTATAATTTATTTCTCCTACATGAATATATATTTCATTGTATCTTATTATATTTCTAACAGTAAATATGCAGTCTCTTCGGAGACATCCCTTAACAGTATATTTCTGAATCTGCCCAACTTGAAGTAGTAGAATATCAACGGCCCAAGAATATTTTTCTTTTGAGATTGACTGGTAGTAGCAATTCAAACAAATATCACTAGTCAATCTCACTATTAATATTTAACTTGATAGTACCATTGCTCTGCCTCGAAAAGATTATACGGATAATTTTAATATTTTATATAGTTTTTTTTTGCGTAAGTATTTTTCAGAGATTTAAATGACTATATTAATTTATATAGATAATATTTTAATACTTTTTTATCATTTGGACTTTTTTTTTATTTTGTACGGATATAGATGAATTAATATATTAACAAATACGTCTGAAATATGGATACATAATTACATATGCCCATTCTTGGCACTTTAGTTTGATGATACCATTGTTGCGATCTTTTATATTATATTTTTTGAGATATTACTTTATTTATCATTTGTGGTCCTAACCATTTGTTGTTGTTTACTGGAGGTTTGTAGTGGGGTTAAACTGATCTAAATTTTTGTGGAAATGTGGATTTGATGAACACCAGATCTCTTGATGAAGTTCGGCTCCTACTCTCCGGGTATATGTCTTTCGGTTTCTTGATTCCACTAATTCAAATAGTATTTTTTTTACAAGACCACGATTCACCGTTTGTTTTACAACAACTCGGAGCGAAGCGATGAAACAAAACTTACAACGATCTTTCAATCAAATAATAACAACTAACTCCTCACTAATTTCTCTCTAATCTCACTAAAGAATATTGAGTAAATTTTCTTAAAACACCAGCAATGATGAGATCTGAATTTTTTCCGTTTATTTTCATTTTTCAAATTTCACTATAATTGCCAAATATTGAGCTGCCAAATCTGTCAAGATCTCCGTTTCTGACTCACTCAGAATTTAAAATTTCTTAAAGAAGGAAAGTTGTAGCCCGCTATGTTATCTTTCCATAGTCGTATCACACTCCTTCATATGATCTACAGTGCGAGATTTATGGCCCAAATACTGAAGATGTATCATCTGATTCCGGGCAGATTCGGCCCATCTTTGTCGCTTTACTCTATTTTTATGTTTGCTCCAAAAATCAAACAAAAACATAAAGAGCTTCCAACAAGAACTCCATGACTCTTGGTTCCTTTGAACAAAAGGCGTCGTGTCCATCTTGAAGAGTACTCTTAGAACGTCTTTCTTGAACTTGCGATTTATCTGTGCTAATTCATGATACTCAAAATATTATTAGTAACTCGGAATTGTTTTAAACATCATCAAACCGAGAACAACAAACTCCCCCTTTTGATGATTTTCAAAATAATTCCGAAAAATACACAGTACTTTATATCTTCTCCCCTTTTTTGAAAACAATCAAAAGGAACATCAAACGACAGAACAAAATTCCCAAGATGCTCCCCTTAATCCAATAACCCGTTTAAAAAACTTTAACAATAAATGATTTTTGTAACAAAAAATTCGTAAAAGAAATTAGGGTTTAGCAAAAAGATTCAAATAAGTGATTTTATAATAAATTTTCTTCAAGACTAAATTTTATATAACAAATTCCCAAGATGCTCCCCTTAATCCAATAACCCGTTTAAAAAACTTTAACAATAAATGATTTTTGTAACAAAAAATTCATAAAAGAAATTAGGGTTTAGCAAAAAGATTCAAATAAGTGATTTTATAACAAATTTTCTTCAAGACTACATTTTATATATTGCGAAATCTTTTTTATATTATTGAAACATACATATAATCATCCAATGAAGTTTAAAAGCAATAGTTTCTAAAAGAAAATTGAGGAGAAAACATAAAGCACCGAAATATAATTTATAATGAGATAAAAATGAGAATTAACTTTTGACAAGAATTACATAATCTTTACCAAGTGTCGAAAAAAATATGAGAAGATGCTCGTGACTTAGCAAAACTATCGTCGACTTCAATCCAATGAGAAAACTCGATCAATTTCTTCACATGACCTTGATTTGCAAAAGACACAAATCGCGTCGAATATCCACATTTCTCGATTTGTTCCTGTCAAGTTGCTCAAATTTTCTGTATCTAAAACAAAAACATTCTCGACCCACAAGTTAGATCTGTCAAAGCAAAACTTGATCACAACTCCCCCTTAGAATATGACTAATTTAAATTCGGGGGAAATCGAAGCGTCTAGATGGAATTCGATTTCTCCTCATTTAATGAGGAGTTGTTATCAACATTCTTATCTTTCCGCAACCCCATGTACTTCAGTGAAATACTTGCTTTGCGCAAAGGGCACTCTAAGGATACAATGTTGCAGAAATCGCTAATCGGGATTAATCGGATGGGCCGAAAATTTCCGAGTAGGAGGTAATCGGGATTAATCGGAATTAATAGATTTGACCTAATCGGACTGAATTTTTATATATATTTCAAATAATATTAACATTTATAACAAAAATATTCAATATCCTAAACTCATAATCTAATAAACACATATAATTTAAAGTTCAAATACATAATTCCAGTTAAAACATAAACGATGTTCAATACATAATTCAAATTAAAATATAATCCAAAAAAAACAACACACATCAAAGCCTAAACAAACAACACATATCAAAGTCCAAACCAAAAATATACATCAAAGTCCAAAAAATTAAATGGGCCGGACCTAGTAAAAACTAAAGAAAAAGGATGAAAATATTAAAAAAAAAAAAATTAGGCCTAAACGGGTAGAAAAATGGCCCAAATCGGCCGGCCGATTAATGCTCCCGATTAGTATTGTTTTGGGACGTTTTGCTCCGACTAACGATTAATCAGCGGCTAATACCGTTTTTTTGCAACACTGCAAGGATATATGACCAATTTTTTAATAATAGTTACAAAACATACAAGTGGGGCCCGAGGTATTATCAATACTCTTCACGAAATAATTTTTATAGTGGAAAGAAAACTCGATTTTCCTTAGACTCGGTTTGGTCGACTTGGCACTAAAAAAGTTTGATTTTGAAAAATTGTTTGACTTTGCAAAATTATTAGATTTTGAAAAATTATTTGATTTTACAAAATTGTTTGAATTTGAAAAATATTATTTTGGATGTTCTTTAGAGTAATATTTGGGAGCTCAGTTTTGTGATTTATTATATTGAATCTTCCTCGGGACATGTGTGTTGACTAGTTCATAAAAATAATCATTTGGACATCTTTTATAAAGTCGTTCGGTTGTGACACCAAGATTATTTTCATGACTTTGCCGCGAATCGTGAAAATAGTTAAATCTATTGTTTTTATTACTAAGACTTTTAAAAGTTCGACTTTTAAGACTTTTACCCTTATAATAGTCTCGGTACATAAATGCACTTCCTCTACTCTTAAGTTGATTGAGCTCCTTTTTTTATTTTCAATCTTTAGGTCTTGAAGGATCGGGTATAGTACTGATTTCCTTCTTAAATCCTAGACCATATTTGTCGTTCGGTTTTTGCCCTATTAATATGTTGTCTAAATCAAATATTACTGGCACATGCAGACTTGAGAGATTTATTTTCAGTTTTTAGACTTATAAGTTCGACTTTTAAATGACTTATTTCAATTTTTTATTTTTCACATTCGCAATTATTGTTATTAATTAAATTTAGTTTTTCAAATTCTTTTATTTGGGCCTTATACGACCTTACCGAGGCTTCAGAATCGATTAACATCTGTTGAGTACTGACAAGAGATTTCCGAAGCCTATCCAACTCTTGTACTATTTCATCCCTTGGTCCAAGTACTACATTATTATTTAAATTATTTGAACTTGGAACGTGTGTTAGACCAAAATTTAAATCAAGAGTAGGGTCTAAAAATAACTCGTGACTCATGTCCCAAGAATGAAGCTGAAGACGAAGTGTTGATGGAGGATGTCGTGGGAGGAGGACGGGGTGGAACTGGAAGTTGTCATAGTCGAATCATTTTTTGTATCGCCCGTTCACATACCTCATCCACGGAAGGCAATGTGTCGGAAGAAGATTTTGTGGTCGGTGTCGATGGAGCAACGCATCCCTGTTTTCGAAATATTGTTTTAAAAATAATTAACCAACTAGCACTTCCATCAGATTCTATGGCGGAATTGAAGTGGTTCCGCCTATCCTAACACCCTTAAATACAATTAAAAAAAAATTTGCTAAATTTTTCTGTCTTTAGAGGTAAAAAATATAAAATAGACGATTTAACCAGAAGTCTGACGAAAATGCTAGTTGGCTAATTATTTCCAATTTACTGTTCGGACAAAATCTGGATTAGAACATCAAACATAACTTTAATAAATAATTTTGTTCCAACTCACAATTTCATCGGAAAATATTTCAAAAGATCAAAAAATTTTGGAAGATAAGAGGCCGAGTTAAAACCACATATATCCAACAGTATATTACGACGTGGACCGTGGTCCCCGAAAATATCCAAAGATCAATGCCTCAAAAAGGGGGTTAATATATACCTATCCTTTCCTAGTGATCCCATAAACCAAATGGCCATATTAATATATACCTATCCTTTCCTAGTGATCCCATAAACCAAATAGCCATGGGCCTAATCTCCTTAATAATCCTGTCCACCATTGCTTCTTTGCTTCTTTCTCTCTTCGTAACCACGTCGCAAAAGAGGAAAGAGAAGTGTCTCCCTCCAGGACCTCGTTCAATTCCATTCATCGGTAACATCTCTTGGTTTTTTCCCTCTTTCTCTTCCATTACTCCATCGCTTCATAAACTACGAGCAAAGTATGGACCCATAGTTACCCTTCACGTGGGTCAGACACCGGCAATCTTTATCATGAATAGTGATCTGGCAAACCGTTCACTGGTCCGCATGAGTAGGGTCTTTTCTTATAGACCACCTCCATTGGGTACTATTGAAGCACTTCCTGCTAATCACTCTACCATAAACATGGCTAGTTTTAATTCCCAGTGGAAGCTTATCCGCCATAATTTGTCCTCTTTTCTCACCACTTACTCTTCCTCCTCCTCCTTCTCCCCCGCACTCTATAAATCTCTTGACATGCTTGTTAAGAAACTTCATTCCGAATCAAAGAATGAAGGAGTCATTATAATGCTATCTGAAATGATTAAAAATACAATGTTCCAGTTCTTTACATTTATTTGCTTCGGGGAGGAGCTGAATGAGTTGTTACTCGATGATCTTAGAGGAGTGCAACTCCGCATACTTGGTCTTGCTGTAAAACTGAGTGTGTTCAATCTCATACCGAAGTTCCTGATGGTTGTTTTCTTGCCAAGGTTGTACAAGCTGTTCAATCTTCTTAAAATGCAGGAAAAGCTCATAATTCCCATAATAAAGGCCCATCGTCTTGATAAGCGTGCCAATAAGAGTTCGTATCTTGATAGTCTTCTTTCACTTAGGGTTCAAGAAGAAGGGGGAAGGGAACTAACTGACCAAGAGATCATAAACCTCTGTTCCGAGTTTATAGACGCGTCTACAGAGACAATATCGGCTACCCTAGAGTGGATGATGTCCAGAATAATCAATCATGAATCTATACAAGAAAAGTTATTTAAAAGTTTACAAGAGAATTGCAATGGAGGTCATTCCATCAATGTTAACGACTTGAAAAATGCCTCTTACTTGAAAGCAGTAGTTCTAGAAAGTCTCAGGCTTCACCCACCCGCCCATTTCCTATTTCCTCATACATTGGAAGAAACTGTAAATCTAGAAAGATATACAATACCAAAGGGTGCAATTGTAAATTATGCAGTGACAGAGATAGGGAGAGATGGCAACGTTTGGAAGGATCCATTAGAGTACAAACCCGAGAGGTTCTTGAATAGCGGTGAGAGAGGAAGGTCAGACGAGATTGGAAGTAGGGAGATCAAAATGATACCATTTGGCGCAGGAGGGAGGAGGTGTCCTGGTGAAGGGATGGCCATGTTCGTACTGGAATATTTTGTTGCAAATTTGGTGTCCAAGTTTGAGTGGAAAAGTGCGGTAGAAGGTGAAAGGATCGACATGACGGAGCTTCCGGGACTGGTTGTCAATATGAGACATCCGCTACGAACACGTCTTTTTTCTAGAAATTAGTTTCTCAGACGTCTTGGTTATATCATTATTATGAATAATAATGATATTTCTTCATGTCCTCTATGTTTATTTGAATGTGTTGTGTACGTGATCCGTTGTTATCTCATTGTATCTTTATTGTCCACTTTATTTAATATGAATGTGTTGTGGTGTATGTGACTGTTTTTATCCCCTTGTTTATATAATATCATTCATTTTGGTATTTTAATTGCATTTTTCCTTTTGCATAAAATCTCATTATACCTTTCATTGTTATTTTAAGAGCTCTTCTCTAATGCCCGATGCTTTTTGTAATTTTCATGATAAATTAAATATAGGCCCTTCAATTTAAACGAGTATTTTGGGTACTTATCAATTAATTAGGCACAAAACTTATTTTCTTTTTTCTTAGTCTGCATGATTGTAAGTTAAGCTTTGATTAATTTGATACGAGGGTATCCAATTCAGAAGGTATCAAATTCGGATACCCATTTTTCCTTCAAAAATATTATTTTCTGAATTGTTCTGCAATAGCATATTATGTATCATCAACCTAAATATTTCAATACTTAACATAATTTCTGTCGTAAGAGAAGATGCAAAAACTAAGAAAACCTAAAATTAGAGTGTTTTTGATAAATTTCCCTTCCTATTTTCTAAAGTTCCAATTGTAATATGTATTTTATACATAATTTTGAGATTTTATCATATAAAATACATTCTTAAATCACATAAAATATATGAAAAATGCTTAAAATTCATAAATTCATTTTTAAGCATCTTAATATACTTTTGTATGATTTCTCAGAAAATAAACTAAGAAAATGATATTTAGAAAACTTGATAAAAAGTCAACTCCAATTAAAACGTCGGTCTGCAAATCCTGGGCCAAAAATCCTGAGACAAATTTCTGCAAAAATCTTACACACGCTTCTCTAACCTTTGACAATCTCTATCCAACCAACCATCCAAAGCAAAATCTCACAGAAAATCAAACCTGAACTTCCCGAGTTGATCAAAAAGCAACTATCCCAAAAGTGGCCAAGTGAGATTCCAAAATGAAAAAGTCGACGAAACGAATTCATCGGTACAACTCTCACGTTCAGAAACTTTTCAGAACTCGCGCGAATGAGAATCTGATCAAAATTGATTAATTCAAAAACAGGGCCAATTAGAAGCTGACAGGTGGTAGGGATGACTTTATTCCCTCTCAAAGGCAATTATTCCTCTGCCAAAGAAAACACGTGACTTAAATTCACATCTTCTATTTCCGGTGGTGAGATTCCAACTGGATACATCTTTTTTCCTGTTCAACATACCCTTGAATAAAGAATTGATCCCTCTGGTGCACAGAAATAGAGAAGATCTGTTACGTTTGTGTAGCAGACGAGTCCCATCAATATGTACTAGGATCAAATATATTCAGTACGCAGGAGTCAATCTGGACACTCGCTGAGTGACATGTGGCGGGTCTGTTATTTACCTCAGCCACTCATGATTTGCCATGTGTCCTGGCTTGTTGAATGTGGATAAGGTTAGGGAAAATTATTAAATGCACCAAAAAAATTGTGCCGAATTTGAATAAGAAATTGAAGAAGAAATGTTAAATATCCCTCTATATTACTATCCATGATCAGAACCGAAATTATACATTTGTTTAGTCCCACAACCTCATTTCAAAACATTTTCAAACCAAAATTTCTCTATTAATAATCCATTAACACAACCATTCTCACATCCATTCATTCTTCTCTAATTCATTATAAATATCATTCTTTTCTTCTTCGTCTTTCTCTTTCTCCATGAATGACCTTATTTAGAGTTGTTCAAAACCTAATTTTCTTTTTGTTGTGTTGAGATGAAAGAGAGCTAATCTTTTTCAAGAGGGAAGTATTGTTCCAGAAGGAGCGAGATTTGAAGGAAAATTAAAATCGACCAAGGAGACTCAGCTTGAATCTCCATCATTTGGTTTGATTAATTTTATTTTATTTTTCTTATTTTATTTCTCTCTTTTGTTGAATGAATAATTTATCAAGAATGTGTGTGAATATTGTTTGTGTGTGCATGCTTGAGTAGTTTGAGTAGGGAAAGACTTTTTTGTGTAATTTTGTGATGAAATCTTGAGTTGATTTGAGCATTTTTTGTGGTTTAAAAAGTTTAGTTCAAAAACACTTTAACTTGTTGAATTGAATTATTTCGAAGAATACTTTTGATTCAAAAATATAAATATTAAGTTGATTCTAATTGGAAGATTAGTTTTGATTTAAATTGGGATGTGTTTAGGGATTGTTTGATCATTAATAACTTGGAAGAGTTTCTTATTTGGTTGGATAAGGTCTTAAATCAGGTATTTGTGAACTTGAAAATAAAAGTTTTTGAGTAGATCTAATATTTGAATTATTTGTTGATTGATTTGTGAAAATAAATTGGTCAAGCCTTGCTTTTCGAACTATTAGAAAAGTTGTTACTTGTTGTGATTAAGGATTTACATGTTATACAAATTGTCATAATTTTCCTACTTTTCTATTAACTCTTAAAATAAAACAAAAAAAATATTTTTCTTTCTTTTGTTATTTTCTTGTACCTACTCATATCCTCTTAAACAACATCATCACACACTCTTTTGCCTTCAATTGTTAAATCTTGGAATTGCATTAAACGATTAACACTTGAAATTGATTTGTGAACAAATTTTAATTAAGGTATGTCTCTCTGGCAAGTTAACTCCAATTGCTTAGGCTAATTTAATGTTAACATGAAATTTATGACATATAGCCTTCAAACTTCTACTTCCCTTACTATATAGAAGAAAAGAAATGACCATATATTAAGTATATTGGTCAGAGAGCTTTCTATACGAGTCAAGAGTCATCAATGAGATATAATCTCAATAGTTGGTTGCCTTCAATTTATTCATATTATTATGAATATAATTTTTATCAAATCAATGTACAAATAAAGGATCAAAAAATTAGTAAAATCCCTTGTCATTGGCATAAATGCATTGGTAAATGTATTTTTTTATTTTATTTCTTTGATATAAATTTAATATGCTAAAGTTTTGACTGAAAAATAAAAAGTTTATAAAGTAATAAAGTTGCTCAAAATAATGATTACTCTACTTATGGCAAAATGTTATACTGCTTGTTACAAACAAAAGCAGAAGAATCTGACCATTAAATAATGAACAACCATTTAGGCTAGAATTTCCATAATACAAGCCATTTAGGCTTGTATTGTATTGCGAAAATACAATATAATTTTCACAAACAATTGTATTGTATTTCTCTTTCTTCAAGTACTAAAGAGTGTTTGAGTGCCGGCTTCGGTCCAAGACGGATCACGCTACTACAAGAATATGTCAAATGATGAATCTTGAGGACTACCATGAGGCGGTAGAGACAGGAGATTATGTCAAGTGAGAGCGTGCAATGAGAGATGGGATTGAGTCTCTCAGAAAGAACATGACTTAGCTATTGACCTGATTACTAAATGGCAAGAAGACGCTACAAAATAAGTGGGTTTATCGGATAAATGATGAACCAGCTGACAGCAAGCGGTACAAGGTGAGATTGGTAGTAAAGAGATTCCTACAGAAAGAAGGAGTTGACTACGCAGAGGTATTCTCGCCGGTGGTGAAGCTAACAACCCTTCGTATGGTGTTAAGTATTGTAGCGGCCAAAGATTTACACCTCGAGTAGATGGATGTTAAGACGACGTTCCTCTATGGCGATTTGGAGGAAGATATCTATATGGTGCAGCCTGAAGGTTTTGAGACTCCGGGAAATGAGGGTCTAGTGTGTAAACTGAAAAAAGCTTGTACGGTCTAAAGTAGGATCCTAGATAGTTGACCAAGGAAATCCCCATCAATAAGCTGAGGCTGTGCGCTGGCTCAGTGGGGGCTGGTCGAGTGAGTCAGTCGGTGTGAGCATGTTGCCAGGCTCAAGGAAGATATTGTGGAAAAGAAGAATGTATTCAATGTAAAGGGTTCATGTCAGTATGAAGTCTCTAAGTGGGAGATTGTTTTGTGTAGAGATTTCTGGAAAACTCTGGATACCATAAAAAAGGAAACCCGACAGGAGATAGGAAAGTTTTCCATATTTGCTCTTCATGATTTATTTCTATAAGTGACAATTAGAATTGAAAATATGTTTATTTCCTCATATTTGTATTTCCATGTATTATGTGTTAATTGGAGCATTAATTCTTTAGGTCATTTATTTGTATTAGATATGACTATCATATAAAAAGAGGAGTAGGGTAGAGTTTAATTCATTCCAATAACCACAAACAATTATATTGTATTTCTCCTTTCTCAAAGCATTAAAGAGTGTTTGAGTGCCAACGGCAGTGATTTTTACCCTTTAGGATTTTTACGTAAAAAATATCTTTATGTTCTTGCGTCTTATTTTCTGTGTTTGTTGTTGCATCTCGGTTCCTAACAATTATGCTCAGTCGTCCGATTTCCAGGGAGAGATAATGGTAAGCAGGAAATGATGGTTACTTGATGCAGTACTTAACGAGAGTTAGTGGTAAGCGGGAATTGATGGTTACTTGATGTAGTACTTAGCGAAAGTCAGTGGTAAGCAGGAATTGATGGTCACTTGATGTAGTAATTTTGCGATTACTTGATGTAATTGGGTTTGGAATTTAGTTTGTTTTTCTGATTGGTTGTGATGTTTTGGATTATTTTGTGTCAGGCGTGGTTGTTGTGTTATAATTCAGCACATATGAACTATCTATGTTTTGTTTTACACTTTTACCCTTTATTTTGTTGTAATTGTGTGGTTTGCTTTTTTACCAAAAAGTTTTTTTTACACTTATGAAATATGTACCCTGAGTGCAGTATGAGAACATAAATAGTAAAATAATCCATGTTATAGATCACACAACATAAGCCAATAACAGGAAAAGATTATCCAGACACACAAAATAAAACAACATAAATATAGGTCAATTATCCAAGCATTTTTCATTGTTCAGTTTACCTGTTTACCACCAGAAGGTAGAAAAAAGAATCCATCATACAGTACGTATAAATGCTGTACTATTAAGCACTGAATGCATAAAAATACGTTAAATATTATAATCATTACAACTAATCTGTAACTATGCATATTGGCCCTAGCTACTTACCAGTATAGAACTGTTTGCTGCCAAACAAATTTTCACTCAGAAAAAGTAAAAAAAATAAAAACTCCAAAAAAAAAAAATCTCATCTAATAACCAAGTCTTATGTCATCAAATTAGTAACTAAGTCTTTCCTTAAACTTAATTAATACCGCCATAACTCTTAGATGAGCTCCATTAATGATCCCAAAACATCCTATAAGATTATATAATATAAATGTACGAAATTGAAAGATCAGTAGATTTTGTTAAAATGCGTGATAAAAATTAAAATAATATATCTGTTAGAAAAAAAAAAGTCAAATAAGATAGATTATAGTAAAAGATTTATTCAAAAAATAAAAGATGTTAGTCCCAAGATGTAAGCAAGTCCATACGATAAATTCTCGGTTGAAGCAAAACCCATGCGAAAAGCTCTTTACCATACTGAAAAGAAATCATGACCTGGTTTTCGAATGACCAACTTTGACAAGTACGGTATCTTGCTAGTATATTTTATTCTTTCTTGGTTAGAACAAAAATCATTTTTCAGCTAGCTGGCAAAGAGAAAAAACCACTATTCCTGAGAAGTGAGACCCATTTTTGCTAAAAGTGACGTAGGCTGAGCACATCAATGTCATCCTTGTGACAAACTAACTTTTTCCAACATTATATTATTCATGCTTGATTTATAAAATATTGGATTAATATTATCCAATCCTAAATTTCAGGATTAAACATGGGGACCTTGAGCAATAAATCAGATGCCATAGACTATAATAATAATATTGTATGTACAAAATTGAGTCTGATTTAACATAGGTCAATTAAACTTCCGTTTCTGTTAACTTAATCACACTAATTGTCAATAATTGGTGCATACTAAAGTTAAATTTGATTCATCAACAACTGTGTAAAAAGCAAGATCAAATGTATTTTTTTTTTAATCCAGTTTAGCTATTCTCACATCTATTCATGAGGTAAGATCGCATAGTTATAATTCTATTTAAATAACAAGATCAACTAAATTAAGAAATATTGTTAATCTAGAATTTGCATATCTAAGGTTGATGCAAATTGCAAAACAAACTTTATGCAATTTTATGCAAATAATAAATCAATATGTCTTTAGAATGTTGATTATATTTTTAAAATTAACTGAATTAACTAATCAAATAAATCATAAAATAATGATTAAGAATGAGACTTACTTGTAATAACTCACCAATAATTGTTGGTGGGAGAACAAACTACTAGTATTAATTAATCACATGAACTTTCAGGCTAGACTTGGATTCTGATTTAAAAAAAAATGATTAAGAATGAGACAAGACTGGATGTAGCTGTGTGATCGAGTCGCGACTGGTCTAAAGACAGATTGATGTCCTCTGGTGCAGGATTTACCGTTTATCCGCCTCTAAGGTTCTACACCACGAGAATGCCCTGTATCCGCTCCGGGTAGCACAGTCGCAGAGCTGATCTTTATTTCAAAAAGAAATGAAGTCGTGCATCATAATCTCTCAAACCAAATTTATATTTTGTTTAAGTGGAAGAAAGTATTTTAGAGGAGGAAGAATAAGAGATGTTGTATGTATGTTGTGTTTTCTAGGAGAAACGAGAGAAATTTCTATTATAAAGGGAGAAGAGAAAACTAGATCAATCAAATTAATTTCATTTCAAACTCACCATTAATTTTCTTTTTTATTTTGTTTAAATGACCATTAAAAATTAAAATAATAAGTTTTGAAATTTAATAATATTATTTATAAATAAATAATATTCAACATTTATATATCCTTTATTTTGTACGTCTTTATAACAATATTTTTTAATCATGTGTTAACATATCTTTTGTGCTAGTCCATTATTTTTTTTTTATCTTGTATAAATAGATATGCACAATTATAATTTCTCTCTTAAACGAATATATATTTTATTGTGTATTACTATATTTCTAACACACTATATGTCTAAACATCGTGAGCTGACGAAAAAAATATTTGATGTTAGTGAGCTGATAAATTTAATTTATATACGGCCGATCTGGCCCAAATTTTAGTAGTATAAATGTCAACGGCCCAAAAATGTTTTGCCTTTGTTAATATCTGGTTGTAGCGATTCAATTATTCAAACATCAGTAGTCAATCTCACACTTTATGTAAATATGATTAAATTAAGGTCCAAGATGTAATTTAATTGACCTTTTCAATGCTGCAGTGTAGTCAGATTCCTTCTTGTAGTTGAAAGCATCATCAAAGCCGAACTTGTCCTTCAGCAATTCAACCTGTTCAGATTGCTCTCTTTTAACATAGACAATCATTTTTTTACAAAAAGATCTTATTATAATGCGACTTGATTTAACAAACCTTTTGATCAGAACCAACTGCACCAACCACATAGCAACCCGCGAGCTTTGCGAACTGCACGACGAGCTGCCCGACTGCCCCAGCTGCAGTCGATAAAAAAACACATTTTCCCTTCGGTGCCGTAAAACCTGGCAGTCCTATGTAAAACAAAATAAAACACAAAATTCAAAATTACCAAATTTATATATAATAATTATTTGTCATGTAAAGTAAAAGTTTTTACATACACTCAACGTATCAAGACTACTAATGTAGTATGAAAGAGGCATCTCAGGATGTTTAATTTTGATGGAACCTTGAGGCTTTGAGATGAGGCTAAATTCTTCCCATCCTGTGATTCCCCATACCAGATCGCCCGCTTTAAAATCAGAATGTGTAGAGTCCACTACTTTAGTTTTTTTTTTTTTTTTTTGAGACAAGAGTCCACTACTTCACTAACCCCATGTCCTGTTATCACCTGTTCATCAAATACATATCAAGAAAATAATTGTTCGAAGTTGATAATCCGTAGCTAACCAAGTACCGTGACAAAATTTCTGATCAATAACTGATTACGAGATATTATTACGAGATATTATGTATTTGATTAAGAGTGTAATTCTAGTTTGCCTCTTAAAATGCTCACTTTGCCCCTTGTGACTATGACGAAGTGTTAAACGAGATTTTGTTTAGCACATGAAGTGTTAAACAAAATCCCGTTTAACACTTTGTCATAATAGACACAAGAGGTGAAGCGGAGGCAAATCTAACGGGGTCATTGTATTAAGGTCCATTTTACGAATGAAATGTGAGATGATGTGTGAATATACCTTGCCAGGAATGAAGTTTGGGATGTCACTGGCTTCGTCGGGATTAATTATAAGACCACACATGTTTGGATCACGAGAGAGCTAAAGGTTTTTCAGCACGATTTGGTCTGTCAATCCATCGGGCACTTTCAATCCGACGGATCTTGTATCTTCCTTCACCACCTCCATGTCGTTCTACCTCACCTTGCCGTCTACATTATTTTTTAGTATCACCTTCATCTCTCTATCTCTCTTGTGTATTGTGTGATGAATATAAGGAATGAAAAAGCTTCATAGTTTGAAGGACTATTAAATAAGGGGAAATATTTTCTTCAAAAAAAATAAGGGGAAATCTATTCTGCCACCATTTATGCTCTCAACTTCTCAAGGTGGTAATTGATATTTTTGAATACTGTTAGAATTTTTTTTAGTTTTTATGTCCGAAGGTGATCCAGTATATTCAAATTACCATATATTAAAGATCCCTAATTCTCATATAAAATATAAAAAATCTCAATTGCCACTTTGAAGCATAAATATGGGACATAAATAATGTCATTCTAAGTAGCATTTATTAACAAATTAGGCAAAATGTGTAGTCTACCAAAATTTTGCAATTGATTGAAGTTCATCTAGGCACTAAAGATTCCTTAAAGTTTATTTTTTGATGTATTTTGAGATATTTAATTTGAAGTCCATTGATGGGGAAGATATACGATATAGATATATTGCAAATGATCTCATAACTTAACGGTTAAGTATTTTGTTGAGATACAATAAATCGTGGGTTCAAATTTCATATATATCAATATTAAGTGAACTAAAAGTAATTTTTCTTTCTTACAAATATTTTTCATTTGAGGAACTTCAAAAGAAAGATATAGATATATTATTTTTCAAGTACTCAATTTGCATTTCAGAATATTTCTTGTACTTTGCTTAGAAAATTTAGGGGCACGATTAAGAATCTCCAACCAACAAAAATTGGGAGCTGTGAAGTGGTTTCTCTATATAATAAGTGAGTTCTTTAGCTGAATTCGATAAAGATCTATAAAATTTTACAATGATCAATTTATTTCAAAGCAGTACAATATATATATCAAAATATGTATTGATATTCAAAAGACAAAATTACTGAAAGTGAAATACATAGTTTTCTACATTCGATGAAAAATAACAGTAACAGGGAACGTCGTCCGCATGAAAACGATGTTCAACTAAGTAATATAATTTAACAAAAAATAATATAAATGACATTCACAACTTTATTTCTTTATACCATATTGCTCATTAATTTGTTGTTGATCAACTAATTAATTATTTCATTAAACAAAACAAAAATAATATAAATGACATTCACAACTTTATTTCTTATACCATTTAAGTCGGATTCGTTGTTTAGTGTTGACGAATTAGCTAAATGGTATAAAGAATAAAGTTGTGAATATATTATTTTTGTTTGTGAATAAATTAGTTCTTTAGCTGTAATGACTTTTCCAATCCCAAACCTAGGTCAGATTCATCAACACTCAACAAGAAATACAGAAAGAATTAAAACATGGTGAGTATTGTATCAATGAATTTTTAATAAAGAATTTGACTTTAGTTTTTGGCAGAATTCCAGGCATACCATACAAAACCTCGAAATATCATATTTATCTCTCTTAATACCAAATATGAAATATCATGATAAATATCACTTACTAATTTTTTCATGCGTGCATAATCAATTAATCAATTAATCAATAGATTACTCGTTAGAAACAACGACGACTTGTTTTCCAACATTGCGGCCCTCAGAAAAGCCTACAAGCGCACTAGGTGCATTTTCAAGCCCTTCGACTGTGTCTACCACGTTAATGAGCTTGCCTTCTTTTATATATTGCACTGCCATTTCCTCAAACTTACCATAGCTTGAAAAATGATCGACTATTTTAAAACCTTCTATTCTGATCCGCTTCAGAGTTACCTGCATTCAGATTTCATGCTTAATTATATACTGTATCAACAACTTATAGAAGCAATTTTTTCTAAGTAATATTTAACCACATAATATTAATATTTTTTAATTTAATTTAAACATAATATTAATATAAAATATTATAAAGGATAGAATTGATTATATTATATGTCCAACACCTGAAATAAGTTGCGGATGCCATAAGGTACAAGCAAGTTGTACTGAGACTGAGAGATTATCCCGCAAGAGACAATGCTGTCGTTCAGAAGCATATTCAGCAACACAGCATCCAGCATCGCACCGCCCACATTTTCGAAATATATGTCGATCCTGAACGGAAAGCACCTGCGATTAAAAGTGTGGCGGAATTCAAACGAATTTTTGAGTTAGCAATTGGCAATGTTTGATTTTGTTATAATAAATGTACTTCTATGTAAGAGAAAATATGTAGGCTGTCAGACGGAAAAAATTTGGTTTCCATCGTCCAAAAAACAAGGCTATCTTTTCTAGCACACGGATAATTTTGGCTTATGATATTTTATCCTGTACAATATATTTTTACTTTTATCATGTATTTAATATGTCTTCTGCAACGGTATGCAGTATGTATTTTAAATAGTAAATATATATACATTTTGTGATGTTATTATAGTATAAGATTTTTTATATATTTGAGCTTATACTAACTATTATATTTTTCTTCTACATGAGTATACATTACCTTGTACATTTTCTAGCAATACGTAATGATAAATTAAATTCATCAACAGCCGAATCTGGTGGCCCAAATTTTAACAGTTAAAACTTAAAATGCCAATGGCCCAAAATTTTTTTCCTTTGTGGCGGTACCAGTCAGCGATTCTCAAACATATTCTGTTTTAGGCTCAAACATTTTTTTTTTAATGTTCACACCACTGTATATATGAATTATGAGCAAAAAATAATGTTGAAAATGTAATTTCTTTAACCTTTTTATGGCTTCATTGTACTCAGATTCCTTCTTGTAGTTGAAAGCATCATCAAAGCCAAATTTATTCTTCAGCAGTTCTACCTATTTAAATTGCTCTCTTTTATCATATAGAATCATTTTTACACAAGAAATTTCTTATATGTTCTGCTCGAGTTAACAAACCTCTTGATCAGAACAAACAGCACCAATCACATAACAACCCACAAGCTTCGCAAACTGCCCGACTGCCCCAGCTGCAGCCGATATTAAAAGATATTCCCCCGTCTTAGGTGATGCCATTTTATGAAATCCAATATACGCTGTAAATCCCGGCAATCCTATATAAAACAAAATTATAAAACATTAATTTCAAAATTATCCTAATCTGGACATAACAATTATTTTTCATGTAAAAACTTTTACGCACGTGTGCAATGCAGAAATGCATACCAAGAATACCAGTGTAGTATGAAAGAGGAATCTCTGGATGATTAATTTTGATGAAACTTTGAGGGTTTGAGATGAGGCTAAATTCTTCCCATCCTGTGATTTCCCATACCAGTTCCCCTACTTTAAAACCGCATGTGTAGAGGCTACTACTTTACTAACTCCATGGCCTGTTATCACCTGTGCATCATATATACATCAAGAAAAATTATTTATTTTTCAAGGCCAGTTAATAAGTAGTGTGAAAAGAATTCTCATTTTCAGTATCTGCAGTCAAGATCATTCACTGTATGAAAGAAAATTACAAGATATTTTATTTATATTTTATTAGAAATGAAGTTAAAGATGATACATGAGTATACCTTGCCAGGAACGAAGTCTGGGATGTAAGTGGCATCGCCGTGCTTAGTCATACAACCACGCATGTATGGATCACACGAGAGGTACAAAATTTTCAGCATGATTTGGTCTATTGATCCATCCGGCACTCTCGATCCCACGACTCTTATGTCTTCCTTCACCACCTCCATGTCACTTTCCCTCAATTTCCCGTTTACATAGTTCTTTAGTATCACGCCTTCATATCTCTCTCTCTCTCTCTCTCCCTGCGTGTATGTATCAATGTATGTTGTATCAATGTATGTGATTAAAAAGGAAAAGAAAGAGGTTGATATTTAAAGGATAACTAATTTTTCTTTAATAATTAAATGCCTTGGTGATGATTTTATTTAAAAAAATAGTGAATGATAATCAATTCATATCTTTATGGGTTCTCACATTTGTTTTTTTTACACTCAAACCCATTATCAGTGCGTTGAGAGGCTTGCTAATTAGTAACTGTGCTAAATGAGCTTGTTGATTTCAAATTTATGACTCTCAAAGTTCAAAAATTGCTTACCACTGAAAAGATGACTTGATGATGATTTTATTAAAAAAATAGTGAATGATAATCAATTCATATCTTTTTGGGTTCCCACCTATGTTTGGGGTACTTAAAAATCAGTCGTATTGCATCGGATACTAATATTCGTGTCGGATGCTCGGATACCATATCGAATATACCGTGCTGCATATCCAATTATTTTATTCCATAATAATAACGAATACTTCACATATACATCCGAATTCGCATTAGATAGCTCTAAAGTAAGAGCATATAAACTTAAAATATATAATAGCAAATATGAAACCACAAACAAGTACTTTACATCAAGTGATTTTGTAAATTTTTAATTTTTAATATTAATCAAATCAAAATCTAATATCTAAATATAAAATAATTAAATATATAAAAAAAATAAAAAAAATAATATATAAAATTACTGTATTGTATTCGGAGTTTTTCTAAAATTGTCGTATTGTGATATCCTTATCATATCGGATATAATACCCATATCCGTATCTTTGCAACGCAGATTCTCACCTTTGTTGTTGGGTATGCATGTATGTGTGATGAAAAGTAAGGAAAGAAGAAGTTTCATTGTTTGAAAGAATATTAACTAATTAGGTAAATTTTAGGCTGACGCTGCTGAGAGAGCCAAGTCTGCTGAGTTGAAGGCAAATTAAATATTTTCCAATGAAATACCAAATTTACCCTATGATCGATCATTGGCTCATTTTCTATTTTAAGATCTATCTTATATAGTACCATGTTTCTATCATTTAACAAAGAATAAACAATAATACTATATTTTACTATATCTGAATTCAATTCAACAAAAGTGGTCAAGCATTTTGTGTACTTTTCTACAATTTAATTGGAGCTTTTATTTTATTCGTTAGAAGAAATAATCAAGGACTGATTTGATAAAAAAATCTATAAAAAGCACAAGATTTATTTGATTTGTATTCCTTTCTTACTTGTTGAATTTAGTTATATTACGTAGGTTATATATTATTACAATATAGAGAATTAATTATTTAGAAATTATAAATGAGAAATAGAAAAAAAAAATGGAGGATTAGGGATTAAAAATCTCAAATACTTCAATATCTCATTAATCATGAAGTGAATTTGGAAAAATAACTCAAATCAACCTTCAATCTGGAAGGAAGTCTCCACGGCCATTTATGGTCAACCATTAGCACAAACAAACCTTCGATCAGCCTCTTTCTTCTGGCGATCGAATACCTATTTAATCTTTCAACAAACCACAAAATCGGGGACGGATCAAACACTCTATTTTGGAAACACAGATGGAATTCGGAATTTTCGTACTTCAATAAATATCCGTCAATATTCTCCTACTCTATTAAACCCAATTTGAAAGTCAGTGAGGCGATTACGGAGCTTAATTGGGATCTGCAGCTCCAAGGTAACATCCCCCCAACGGCATTGAATGGACTAACAGAGCTGGAACCACTAATTGCTGAGATTAACCTGAATAACTCGAGAGATGAGGTAATCTGGAGATGGCCAAATAAAGGGATTTTCACCACCGCATCGGCTTATAAATTCATAATGCAAACGGGAATCAATTCAAAGTTGCATTTTGAAATTTGAAAAATCAAAATCCCTCCGAAAGTCAAATTTTCCATATGGCTTACTCTAAACGGTAAATTGCTGACGCAGGAAAATTTGATTAAAAGAGGCTGGAATGGGCCGTCGTCATGTGCCTGTTGTAATTCCAGATCGATAGAATCAACAGATCATCTATTGGTTAATTGCTCCTTCATCAATGAGATATGGCACTCCATCGTAAGCGCTAACAATTGGCCATGGATTCCAGCTAGTATAGTGAAGGAGAGTTGGGCAATTCCGAGAGATCAATTAAACCGAGAAGACAAGAAGAATTGGGCTATTGTGTGGTGGGGTTTGAGATGGCAAATCTGGCTTGAAAGAAACAATGCAATATTCTGTGGATCTGCAGTGAGCAGAGATAATTGTGTGAGGACATGAAAAGCGAATATCAACTCTTGTCTCAGGTACATCTAGTATTACAATCGAAGTTGTGAAGAAGAGGATGGTACAAGAACACTTCTCGCATGGTATTCTAGAGTAGGTTTTAGTGTTATGCCCTTGCCAATATTTTAGTTACATTATTTATTCAGTAGATTATTGTAATAGAGCGCTCTTTATAATTCAGATGTAAATAAACTATGTAATGGACCATCATACTGGTGGTATTTATCTTAATGAAAAAAGATACCAATTGGTATCCAATTTTTCCTTAAAAAAAATGAATGAGGATAAATTAACATTTCAAAATAAATATTTAATTAACTTTTAACACAGCAAACTTAACCTCCCAGTAGCACCATCCACAAATTTTATAGCGTACACAAATGTTTACTATGATTAAAGTTCATCTAGTCACTAAAGATTCCAATCAAGGATAAGAGAATGATTGTGTTTACTATGATTAAAGATCATCTAGTCACTAAAGATTCCAATCAAGGATAAGAGGATGATTTCGGATGTATTCTAAGATATTTTATTTTCAGTCCATTCACGAACATATAAATAAATTCTTTCAACTTTCAGGTACTCAATTGCATTTCCAAATATTGCTTGTACTTTTCTAACGCTGACCAACAAATAATGATTTCATTTAAAAAAAATAATACGACACTCACGACTATATATTTCTTAATCCTTTTCAAAAAAAGGACTATATTTCTTAAAACTATTTAGCTAATTCGTGTTGACTTTTCCAATCCCAAAACAAGGTGATCAGATTCATCTACACTCAACAAGAAGTACAACAGGAATTACGAAATGGTGATATTGCATCAATGAATTTCACGTATACTCTTCTCAGAGGATTTTAATAAAGAATTTGACTTTAGCTTGTTGGCAGAATTTCCAGGTATACGCTTACAAAACATCAGAATATTAGCTGTCATCAATACCCTTGCAAAATATATGATAAATATCATTTTCTGATTAAAATACATAATTACATAAATATATCTTCATTTTTACAAACTTAGATGCCAATAAATTAAATATTTTTTAAATTATTAGATAAAAAACAATAATAATCTAAATTCAAACCCAAACAATCTATTCAAAACATACATTATCTGTAGTGCTATTTCTGATAAAAAGGTTTAGATAACCTCCTCTTGCAGTATGATTCATGGAATGAGAATGAGGAATATAAAACGAAATTGAGCCTATATAAAGATCCTTGTATTTCTCATTTATATAATTCTATTTGTTAATTGACATATTATCTCAAATATCTTATATATTCATCTCCCTCAAAAAATCTTATATATTCATCATGTGCTATGAATTCATCTGCAGAGAGAATGTTATGTAGTCAAGTATCTAATACCTTTCACAATCTCACAAAAGAAAAAACTAAGTAAAACCTAACATTAGCACCCGCACTTATTGCAATAGTGATTTTCACTTGGCATAGGAGTCCCACACCCGTAGCAGAAGCCGTATCCGCACCTTACAAATTAAAAAAGAAAAAGATAAAAACGAAAATAGTTAAAGTACCACCTCAAGCACCCATTCAAAAAAAAAAATAGTTAAAGTGCTAAACTTCTTATTTTGTAAAAACAGCAATTAGATCATTTACCTGCATTTCATGAATTTGCATCCATCAATCCTCTCTACAAACATCCTACAATGAGGGCACCTCTGCCATTTGCTATTTTTCGCTAAATCTCTAAGCATCAAACCCTCTTTTTCCCTCTCATCTTCCCCTAATTTCTCAAATTCCTCGCAAGTCATATCGCCATGCCATGGCACTTTACACCCTACACAAAACATCCTACCACAACACACACAAAAATAAATAAATAAATAAATAATAATAATAATAATAATAATAATAATAATAATAATCCTTGCCTATGACAATGAGGGCACTCGGAATTCGTAACACTATCTCCTTCATCACGTTCATCAAGAAGCAGAGCCGAGCAATCGTTAAATGGACAATAAATTTTCTTCAAGCCCAACAAAGATTCACACAACGAAATGTTCCATCTTTCAAACACATCAGAAGACACAATCTTCTGGCAGGCTAACGGGTCTAAAACCCCGGAATCACAACCCACATTGGGGCAACGAATTTTGGTTGTGTTTTCTCCTATTTTTGAGGTTACGTAATGAGACATGCAGGTATTGCAAAACATATGATCACATGGGTTTATAATGAATGATTCTAATGTTGGATTCGGTTCCATGCAAATTACACAGTAGAATGATTCTGGGGTGATTTTAGAGGACTCGCCTCGCTCGGTTATAGAGAAGGATGTTTCAGCTTTCTTCCCTTTCGGATCAATCGGGTCTTTGATCAAGTCAATTGCGCCTGAAATTAGAATTATATGCAACATGATAACGCAATCAATATATGATATTATAAGCCTAAAAAAATATAAGATATTATAAGAAAATGTACAATTGCCCCGTTTAACACAGAATATGTACAATAAACGCCATGTTATTATTATTATTATTATTATTATTAGAGAGTCCCCACAAATGTTGTCACCAATATATAATTATCAATTATAATCTATCAATACATCATTTTATATTTAAATATAACATTACAAGTTATATACAAAATAGTAAATGCCAGTTGGAAATTGGTGTGTTATATACCAAATCTGCGCATAAGAAGACACATTTAAACAAAACAAAGAATTCTAACAACTCCAAATATTAACAAATCACTAAGTATCAAACAGTTAAAATGAAAAAATATTGCAAATTCAAGCTCTAAATAATCAACACACCTTGCGCTGATTCTTCCGGAAGCTTCTGAGACTCGATGAAGAAAATTATGACCTCTTGAATTTGCAACTCTTCAGCCAAAGTCGAATCATCGGGATTTTCCTCCACCACCTCTTCTCCATCCCTTATCACAACAAACTCATCTCTGTTCTGAGTTTCTTCCATGACTATCAAATCCCCCACCACCTCTTCTCCATCCCTTATCACAACAAGCTCATCTCTGTTCTGAGTTTCTTCCATGGTATCTTTCTTTTTTCTAGAGTGAAATTACTCTGTATTTATATCTTATATGTTGGATTTATTTATTTATTTATTTGAGAGTTGAGGGGAAACCGAAAGGCCATGGTTGTGAATTGTGATTAAGAAATGTTGACTAGGAGTCAATGAATTGATCACAACACTACGAGGCGTTGTGTGTATGGAATAGATAAAAGGTCGCTTATGATTAAGGCATCCTCCTTTTAATTCCTTTGTCATTAAGTATATTTAATATTTTGTATCGTGCTATTTTGTTACAATAAATCATAAAGATGAATAATTCCATGACTTTCGTACGCTATACATAAAGGGCCCCTTAAAGATCTTTTTTTGCAACCTCTTTCTTTTCATTTCTGCTTTTACTTCTTTCTTCTTTTATTTTATTTCTTTTTCTCCTTTATTTTATTTCTTTTTTCTGTGCTTTTTAAATTTTATTTGTAACCTGAACATCAACTCTTGTTGATGAAGAAACCTTTTTCTAATTATAATTAATCCTGGAACTTTTAGACATGACCTTGTTCCTGACATTCAAAAAGTTTACTGTCATGTTGATTCGTTATTGTGATGGCATATTGAGAAGGAAAATTTACAAATAATTTCCTATCTTTTCTCAATATTACAAATAATCTCTATATTTTTGGAATTACGCAAAAAAACCTGTCAAAAATATTCTTTTTCTTTACAAATACCCCTCACATACACTTTTCCATTCACTTCTTAGTTACATTTTTGAAAATGACAAAAAATACCCTCATCAATATTTAATAAATAAACGGTAAACCTAAGTAAACAAAATAAATAAAATAAATAAAAATATAAGAAAATAATTCATTCAAAAATAAAACCAATTAAATAGAAATAAAATTAATTAAAAAAAATAATTTAAAACATAAGAATAATTATTAAGAAAAAATAAAAAAGTTAAAAAATAAAAATAAATATAACTATAAATATAATAATAAAAATAAAAATAAAATAAAATAAAATAAAATAAAATAAAATAAACAAAATAATTAAATAAAAATAAATTAATTAATTAAATATTAAAACGCTGCACGCTACGTTTTTATTTCCGATATATCTTTTTAACTACAAATAAATAGTCTAGTTTGGGCTATAAAAAATAAGATGTTTGGATTTAAAAACTTATTTAATGAAAAAATAATATAATTAAGATATTTTCTTATGAAAAATAAGTCAAACAATTAGTCTCATTTTACAAAAAAATATATTTACTCTGATGATACTTAATAATATCATCCGCTATAAATTATTACATGCGCTATATTGTCCGCTATAGAATTCGCTAAACGTCATTAGCTACATAAAAAACATGAACGCTACAAACCGCTAAACACTATTTACAACCTTGTTATTAACACACAAAATCGTTATTATTGGCACACAAAACCCTTTGTTATATTAAATAGGATTTTGTTTGTTGATAATTAGTTTTATTTTTACAATGAATTTTTATTCTATTATTTTAATTTTGGGAAAATGAAAATCACGCCCTATTTGGGAACTCCCTGGGCGCCACTTGTAGTCGCACGTGACAGGTCTGGGGCTAAAAAGTCAAGTTTTTCATTTTTCCGTTGCTTTGGCGCACCACTCTTGCTATATACTATTTGGTCAGAGATAAATTGTCATATATATACTGTTTTATTCGAGTATATATATACCTTTTAGTACTATGTACAATTATATACTATTATATCACCATCTATATATTATTTTAGTCTAAATTATATATATTATTTTATCAGAACGGATACTGATATATATACCGTTTGTCTGAATTATATATTTACTATATATTTTATATACCATTTGTCTGAACTATGTACTGTTTTGATCTGAATTATATATACTGTTTTATCAAAATGGTATCCCAACTATATATTGTTTTGATCTGAATTATACATATTATTTTGTTTGTCTGAACTTTGTTTGAATTATACACCAATTATATACCATTTGTGTCGCTGGGCACTGTTTTCAAATCTGAGTTTGCAGCAGCCATGGCGTCGTGGTCCAGACGCTTTAGCTCAGATGGGAGGCACCGGGGCTGGAGTCTGTCGTTCTCCCGTCATCCTGTGGCTGACGTGGAGTCTGCCACGTCAGCAGTCGCGCGCGGGGCGTCCCCAAACTGGCACGCAATATCAGGTCCCTTTAATTTTTTTTAATTTTTTTAATTTAATTATTGTATTTTGTATTTAATTATTTTGTTAATTTTATTTATTTTTATTTTTAACTCTTTTATGTTTTTAGTTATTTTTATGTTTTTAATTCATTTTATTTTTATTTAATTATTTTTATTTATAAGTTTATTTATTAGTTAAATTTATTCAATATTGATGAGGGTATTTTTGTCATTTTTAAAAATATAACCTTGAAGGGATGGAAAAGTGGATGTAAGGAGGTATTTGTAAACAAATATTTCTTATAGGGATTTTTTTTGTAAATTTGAAAACTCACGGGAGGTTATTTGTAATATTCAGAAGATTTAGGGGATTTTTGTAAATTTCCCTATTGAGATTGGTTGGTTATCATGGGTCTTTAGAAGCTTTGTTTCTTGCATTTTTCTTTTATTTATGTGCTTGTCATATTCTTTTATTTAAGGGAGGTACCTTATGTATTTAAACAATTTTGCCTACGGGTTTCTTTACTCTTTTCAAAATATAATTATTTAAAGAACTTTGAAACAACGTAAAAGAAAATATAGTCAAACTAAAAAGACATTAATAACTCAAATAACCAGGTTTGGATTTTCCAAAAATTAACGGAATTTTTTTTTTTTTTGAAAAATTACGGAGAACTTAATCGAAGTACAGTTTAGTTACAAACCATCTTTGATAATAGAATCAAGTTTTTCTAAAAAATAAACAAGAGCGACGTTTTCTCAAAGTTCACGCCTCAAAAAATTAATACAAACATGAAATAATTGAGAAATTATTGCAATTCAACCATATTAGAAGAAGAGCTAACCGTCTGAGTCTTGGCACAAGATGTTTCACAAAAATTAACGGAACTTGCCAGAAGAGTTTCACAAAACCAAACTTACCAACAAAAATCAAAAGAAATTTATACATAAACGATCAAATTAAGTCATATAATACACTACTACTAGAACAGTTCAACGCCATAATTTCCAAGCATTGCATATTATATTTCTTGACGCTACAATTCTACAATTCTCAAACAGATCAGTAGAACTTCACTTCATCACATAAAACGGAAATGACACCTGTTAAAAACATCAAAGAAAAAATATTACTATTAAAGCATTTCCATAATAAAATTACTAAATTCAAAAATTTGGAGGGGTGTTGTGAGGTAATCTCGCAGAGTGCAAGATTTGTATGTTTTTATCGATGTCAGTTATATCCTTGTAATCATTCCTCAGCTCTGAATCAAAATACACACAAAAAAAAATATTCAAAAATATAATAATCCATGTTAAATTAAATTACCTGAAAGACGCTTGCGTTGCGCTAGAACAGCCGGGATGATTCTAATGTTAGATTCGGTTCAATGCAAATTGCACAGTAGAATGATTCTGGAGTGATTTTAGAGGATTCGCCTTGCTCAGTTATAGAGAAGGATGTTTCGGCTTTCTTCCCTTTCGGATCAATCGGGTCTTTGATCAAGCCAACTGCGCCTGAAATTAGAATTATATGAGACATGATAATGCAATGAATATATGATATTATAAGCCTAAAAAAATATAAGATATTATAAGAAAATGTACAATTTCCCCGTTTAACAAAGAATATGTACAATTATAAACGCCATGTTATTATTATTATTATTATTATTATTATTAGAGAAAGTCTCCACAAATGTTGTCACCAATATATAATTATCAATTATAATCTATCAATACATCATTTTCTATTTAAATATAACATTACAAGTTATATACAAAATAGTAAATGCCAGTTAGAAATTGGTGTGTTATATACCAAACCTGCGCATAAGAAGACATATTTAAACAAAATAAAAAACTTCTAACTACTCCGGATATTAACAAATCACTAAGTATCAAACAGTTAAAATGAAAAAATATTGAAAATTCAAGCTCTTAATGATTAATACACACGTTGAGCTCATTCTTCTGAAAGATTCCAAGACTCGATGAACAATATAATCACCTCCTGAATTTTGCAACTCTTCAGCCAAAGTAAAATCATCGGGATTTTCCTCTACCTTCTCCTCCCTCTCTTATCACAACAAACTCACTTCTGTTTTGAGTTCCTTCCATGGCTATCTTTTCTTTCTAGAGTGAAATTTTACTCTGTATTTATATCTTATATGTTGGATTTATTTATTTACTTGGGAGTTGAGGGGAAACTGAAAGGTCAGTGGTTGTGAATTGTGATCAATAAATGTTGACTCCAGTCAATGAATTGATCACAATACAACGAGGCGTCGCGTGTGTGGAATAGTTAAAAGGTCGGTTATGATCAAGGCATCCTTATTTTAATTCCTTTATCATTAATATAATATTTTTGTATCGTGCTATTTAGTCATTATAAATATAAAGATGGATATTATTTTTTTTGAGGCAAATAAAGATGGATATTATAATTCCATGGCTTTATAAAATAAAAAAATATATAATTCCATGACTTTCGCTATACACAAAGAAAGTTCTCTGTGTTTGTGTTGGTTTTTGGGCCCCTAGTAAATACAATTAAACTATGCCTTCGTATGTAATGAATATATTTTTAAGGGAAATGAGAAATTATATATTGTTTTCTTACGTTTCTATATACGTTATATACTGTTTTCATTTTTTTAAATATATATTGTTTACCGAATGAATTTGTATATACTGTTTATTTTCAGTTTATACATTTTTATATACTGTTTTTATTTTTGTAAATATATACTGTTTTACAGAATAAAATTTTTATATACTGTTTGTTTTTAGTTTATATGTTTTTATTTTTAGTTTTTATATACCGTCGCTACAGTATCTGTCGCACAGTATCAGCTCCCAAATTTTAATAGGATGTTGGTATACATTTTTAGTGACAGTATAGCTCTTTTTTTTCAATGCTAATATGTTTGTTTTAATTTTGAAGTTTAAGCAAAATTTTGAATTTTAGCATATCCTTTTAGAAGTGAAAGATATATGAATATTTTGTTGTTGGTTGTTTAGGACACAAATTGACCATTAGTTTTTAACAAGTGTTAATCAAGCAAACACTTGTGCTTGCTCAAACAGTAAATGCACCTTACAATTTTGAAAGAGGTTTAAGTTCAAGTTCCACCAAACGCGATACTATGTAACATTTTTTTATCAAAAATCTATCAATTCACAAATTATGGACTGGATCTAAAAAAATACTGGCGTTAATCGACGAAATTGACAACATGGGAGGCTTTTTTTTACCATGTGTGATTTGATTTATAATTGTTTCATTTAACCACTCTGTTGAGGATAGATTTATCAAGACACAATTTACTTTTCCAAAAAATAAAATCATTTTAACGAACTTAAACGCACCCATTTACGATTAGATAGAAAACATCAAATATAAAAAAACACAATAACCTTGATTAACAAAGATTAATTTGATTTGCATTTCCAGAGCATCTTGTGCTTCTCTGGCAAATTTCAGTAAGATCCTAGCTTTTTTCATAGGATGTAAGAATCTAAAACATTTTTATCTTAACAAAAAATAAAAATAAAAAACCTAAAATTATCGCTTGCACGTATCACAATAGTGAGTTTCATTTGACATAGGAGAAGCACATACGTAGCAGAAGCAGTATCCACACCTTCAATTTTACGAAAACAAGAAAAACAAATTAGTGAAAAAAATATAAAATTACAACTTGTAAGCCTAAGCAAGACATTATAATTGTCATTATTTTTGGACTGGTCAACAAATAGGAACTTATTTGTGGTTATTTTAAGACAAACAACAACAATTGAGTAGACTTTTCATTCTAATAGTGAAAATTTAATCCAAAACATAGCATTAAAGCCACCTAAACCCCATTTCAGCCATAAACAAGCACAAAAAGAAACAACCAAAACAAATTACCGAAAACAGATAACGTTTCAGACCTAATGGCAGTGATACTGATGGATACTATTTAACTCTGGGCAACTTGACGTGCATTATAAGAACATCTTTATCATTTTAACTGCTAATTTTACGTACATAATACACAAACTTCCTATTAATATCACATCCCCTCACATATAAAATCAAAAAAATATTTGCAATCCATTCAACAATTGAATTAAAAAAATCAAAAAATATTTCCTATAAATACAGTAAATAATTTACCTGCAGTTGATGAGCATGCATCCATCAATCTTCTCTACATACATCCTACAATGAGTACACCTCTGCCACTTTCTATTTTTGGCCAAATTTATAAGCATCCAATCCTCTGCTTCTCTCTCATCCTTCCCTAAATTCTCAAACTCCTCACAACTTATTTCTGCATGCCAAGGCACTTTACACCTCGCACAAAACATCCTGTTAATTAGAACACAATAAAAAATAATATAAACATACCATCTTTAGTGACATTTCTCTTCATTATTTTTTATTTTACATTTTCTGTTATCTAGTGAGTTGGGGATTTGTTGTAACTTATAACCCTAACTCCTTATTAAGCAATTTTTAATATGTTTTTCCCATACAAATTAACATGTCATGCATACAGAAATTTTGCCATTGTAGTTTAAGCAGAAAAACAAATTGTGAGATTAAAATCCTTGCCTGTGACAATGAGGGCACTCCGAATTAGTAATGATGCATCCTTCATCGCCTTCATCAAAAAGCAGAGCCGAGCAATCGTTAAACGGACAATAAATTTTGTTCAAGCCCAACAAAGATTCACACAGCGAAATGTTCCATCTTTCAAACACATCAGAAGACACAATCTGCTGGCAGGCTAACGGGTCTAAAACCCCGGAATCACAACCCGCATAAGGGCACTGGATTTCAGTTGTTTTGTCTCCAACTTTTTCTGTTACGTAGTGATTTATGCAGGTATGGCAGAACATATGATTGCAGGGGTTTATGATGAATCTCTGGAATTTTGGATTCGGTTCCATGCAAATTGCACAGTAGAATGCTTCTTGAGAGATTTTAGAGGACTCGCCTCGCTCGGTTATAGAGACGAGTGTTTTAGCTTTTTTGCCCTTTGGATTGATTGGGTCTCTGATTGGCTCAATTACGCCTGAAAATGTGAATTAAATGTGACATAATAATAATTTCATGTTCTATGGAAAGTGACTTTTGTTGCTGAATGTGACAATTTCATCTCACTCGTACAAAATGTCACAGTAATTTTTTGGAGTGTATGTGATTGCATACCGCTCAAAAGTTACAATACTAAAGGGAAAAAAATAATATAAACATGTCACCAAAAATATTGAATACCATTTTCTCAAACAGTTGAAAGGAAAAAAAAACATTGTTTATGTAATATCTAAATAATAAATGCATACCTTGAGCTGATTCTTCCGGAAGTTTCTGAGACTCAATAAAGAACATGATCACTTCTTGAATTTGCAATTCTTCAGCCAACGTCGAATCGTCGGGTTTTTCATCCACCTCCTCTCCCCCCTCTCTTATCACAAAATACGCAAACTCGTACTCATCTCTGTTTTGCATTTCTTCCATGCATAATATTTTTTTATGTTGGATTTGTGTTTTGATATATTTATATTGGAGTTTGAGGGGTGTGAAATGTGAAGCTCAAAGGTTTGTTGTTATTATTATGAACCTGATTAATAAATGTTAGACTCAAGTCACTGTACTGATTACTACGAAGGGACCGTGTGTGGGAAAGGTAAAAAGTCAGTCGTGAATTATGATTAATCTTTATTTAATCCACTCTACATTTAATCCTTCTATTCTATCATAATTAGGGTGTGGCTAAACAACATACGTTTTTTTGCCACACCCAAAATACATATTAAAAAAATAAAAATAAAAATTGCAACCGTACGGATGTAATATATATGTTATGAATATGTTGGAGATTAATTTTCACAAAAATCAGAATAATATAACATTGCCATCATATATCATCAAAAATATGCAGCACTATTCAAAACATATATCGGAATAATAGTTTGATGATACATAATGTCAATGATATATTATTCTGATTCCTGTGAAAATTAATCCACAAAATATTCATAACATATATATTACATCAATACGGTTGAAATTTGAATTTTTACTTTTTATAACCACTTTACGGGTATTTTAAAAAACGTATGTTCGAACATACGTATGTTGTTTAGCATCTCCCTCATAATTATATCATTGTGTGTCAATAAGCCAACTTTTACTATGAATACAAAGATGAACAGTCACATATTTCACTATCATTTTGATGATAGATTGAGATTTTGTGATATCACCACACCATTTACACATGTAATCAAAACCTTACAATCTCAACAAAAACAATAACAAACGTAAAAAGACAGCAAAACAACTTGAAGAAACCATATGATTCAAATTTCCCAAAAGCTTAAAACAGATAAACAAACTTCTAATTAAGTCACGCACCATAGTAGAACAGTTAAATTAAGATTACAATTTCACATATTGCTTATCATATATATCTAAACCTTCTAGTCCGCTAAAACTTCAACTCATCATATAAAACGGAAATGGCACCTGTCAAAATAGAAAAAAACACCGATATATTAGTAGCATTCCAAAACAATAAATTTGACATTTCAACTTTTTCAAAGGGCATATACGTAAAACCAACATACCCTAAAAGGCCGCGACCTCTCCAATTTCTAGGAGTAACCCTCAAATCCAAAACCTCTCTGTTTCTCAACACAACAACACTCAATTCATTCCCCACATTTGATTGGGCTTCTGAGACGAGTTTTCCCTGCAATCCGTCCCCAACTTGCACGCTTCCGAACCTCACTATTTCGTCTCCTAGCTGCAGCCCATCCGTCGCGGCTGGAGAATCCTCTGCAATTTCGTCAATTGTAGCAAACGCAATTGGGGAAATTGGGTTTTGGTCCACTAACATGGGCGTGGTTTGACTGATTTGAGATGAGGTTGATTGGCCTGAAGGAAAGAATGTTGGGTTTTTGGAGTGATTTATTATGAAATTGGGTTGATTTTAAATTAGTTTGAAATTGTTTGGGGTTTGGAATATACCTAGATTCTTTGGAGGGGTATTTTGATGTAATTTTGCGGAATGCAAGATTTGTATGTTTTTATCGATCTTGTCGGTTATATCCTTATAATCATTCCTCAGCTCTAAATCAAAATTCGCAAAAATATTACTAAAAAAATGTATATAATCAGCATTAATTTTTTTTAATGCAAAATAATCAGAGTCAAATTAAATAAAATAAGAAATTAAATTACCTGAAAGACGCTTGCGTTGTGCTAGCACAGCCGGGATGTCTAAATCCGACCTAGGAAAACCCTATCAAAACAAAATAAACAAAAAAACTAAGCAGTTAATCAAATCAAATCAAACCATTTTCTTCACAAGCTGGACAAAACAAAACAAGACAAAACCAAGTGGTTTCAGAACAAAAACGAGTAATTAGGGTCGTTAAGGTTCCACCTCGGAGTCGGCCAGGCTGCCGGCGATGCCGGGCCCGCCGGGGCGGCAGAGGGTGTCGATCAGGGCGTTCATTTCGGACTCGATGCCGTCTCTCCGGTCCATTAGGGACTTCGTTTCCGCCTTGAGATTCGTCGCCACCATTTTCGCAGTTTTTCTCTTTTTCTTCTGCTTCGTGCTTCTCAAGAAAAAGAAGAAACAAAAAAAGAAAGCTGTTTTGAGGAAGAGTGTGTTTTCGATGAGATCCGCTAACCCGTTTGACTAGAAATAGAGGCATTATACAATACAAGTCTCCCAATGTTCTCATCTCCTCAAAAACGAAATGTAAATAATAATAATGATATGTTCAAAATTCAAAATTTATAACGTTATCAATTAAAATAATAAATGAATATGTCAGTAGTTATTATCATCTCTCTCTTTTATCCTAAATATTAACTCATGGTGTATGTAAATAAAGTTCATCTAAAGTATTAAAAAAACATTAGTGGGCTTCGAGATCAGCCTACAAGCCACTTTGCAAAAAAAAAAAAAAAAAAAAATTATCCCAATAATTAATGGGTCAAATTCATATATGAATATATCAATTAAAATCTTGAACAATATTTTTGATTTAGAAGTCTAACTTTGGAGTTATGAACAATAAAATGATAACAAGATTTACCCAATATAAACTGAATAAAATTGAATTAGACCCGACCCAAATCCGGTCCCAACCCAAGCCGCCTCTAGTATCTCTCTCTCATCTCTCTCTCCCTACTCCCGTGATACAATAATACTTCCTTTCCTTCTTTTCTCTTTATAACTAGATTTTCTTCTCTTTTCTTGACTTCGCCCCTTTGATCAGTTTTGGCAAACTCTCTCTCTCTCTTGGTCCGGTATGATTCAGTTTGTGTGCTTTACGATTTTCCTGTACTAATTTTGGAAATAATTTTGGCCCTAAATTTGGAGCCGCTTGCACACAATATATCAAATTTTCTCTGTCCTAATGTTTGCAGTGTATATTTATTATACAAAATGGTATACTTTGGCGCAACTATGCAATACCACTTTGTATCTATTTTCTCACGAAATGAATAATTCCTTCTCTCCACATAAGAGAAAGAAACCATTTCGACATATCGGCGCTAATATGTACTATTACAACTGACATCTAACTTTTGTTATTACAAACTGCATAAATTTAGGCCCAAAATAAGTCTGCATGAAAAAATCAACACTTACTAATTATGATTGTTGATATCAAATCCTAGACCTATTTAAAGACAATCTATATGTTTATCTATCCACACTAAGCTAGTGTGGGCAGAAATCATTGTGTTTATATCATATTAATTAGTTATTATGTAGAAATTTATATTCATTATTAATATTTATTAGACAAACATTAATAAAACTTTAACGCATTAAATATATCTTATATTCTATTGAAAAATATTTAAGAATAAATAGTATTGAAGTATAACTTGAATCTTCAAACAATATATTTTCAATAAAAGTCTGAAACATTCCATCAAGTTCACTTTCTGAGCTCAGTTTGGAGATTTGAAACAACACCGTCACCCCCAATCTAAACGATCCAACTGATCTGGCCCGACCCGAATCCAATCCGAAACCGCCTCCTCTCTCTCTCTCTCTCTCTCTCTTCTCTCTCTCGGTTGGGTTGTATGATTCAGATTTAGTGATTCAGGATCCTCTTATATTCATTTCGGAAATAATTTTGACTCCAAATTTTGGGGTTGGATGCACACAATATACTTTTTTTATATACAATATACTTTACTCACAACAGTAACCGTCAAAAGCCTCAGAAAACACAGGACTGACCCTATACATAATTATAGTAAATTATATTAGCTTTATTTAAATAACTAATTAATCGCTTTTTCAAATATTTTGATGAGTAATTTATACTATTATTTGTTTGAATAGTCAATCGAAAACTAAAAAATGGATAAAAAACAAACAAACTATCTCAATATTTGAGTTGAGATATTTCTCATGTCAAAAGTCCAACTTGGGAGCTGGATATAAAAGAAAACCGTGGGATTGGGAATACTAACATGATTTTCCCAATATAAACTGGAGCCAAGAGTCTGACCCGACCCAAACCCGAACCGAAGCCGCCTCTAAAATCTCTCGTCTCCTCCTTCTTTCTACTCTCTAGTCTCTCTGTTCTCTCTCCTCCGCCTTCTCTCTCCAACTAGGGTTTCTTCTCGCGCTCTTGACTTTTTGGTACCCTCTCTCTCTCTGTGTTTATGTGTGTGTGTGTTAGATGTAGGATTCAGATTATGTGATGTACGATTTTTTCTGTTCATTTTTCGAAATGATTTTGATCCCAAACTTGAAGCCGCGCACACTAAAATACCAAATTTTCTATGTAATATACCTTGCCTGTAGAGCCGGCCCTAGACTTAGGCCCGTAAGACCGAGGTCTAGAGTCCAAATTTCAAAGGGGGCCATAATATATATATTTAAATAGATAGAAAAAAATAAAGCCCAAGCCCATTAAACCAAACTCACTTACCAAACCCAAAACCCAACAAAAATAATCCGATCTAAACAAAAAAAAGAATCAGTTCTTCCTTTCTTCTGGTTCTCACCGTCTCGCCTCACCTCACCTCTCACTTCTTCGCGAGACGTCTCCGCCTGAGTCTTCGCGCCGTTCATCACTCCACAAATTGGTATTTTTCTAATTCTTTGATTTGATCAAATCAATTTTAGGATTTTGTAAACAAATAGATAGTCGCAATTTGTTAGAGCTTAATTGGGGCTTAACAGGAGGTTTTGTAAGTTAGGGTTAGTTGGGACTTAGTTACTCTCTCTTTTCTTTTCTCTCTCTGATTTCATAAGTATGCCCCAATTTAATCTAAAATAGAGTTAAGGCTTGAGTAATGGACCAGCTAAATAGAAAAGAATATACCAATTGTTGATCCGCCAAGCTCTATGAAAATATATGTATTGAGTTTGTTGCAATTCGGTTTTGGGTTTTTTGTGAATTTATGTTTTGGTAATGGTATGTTATTTGTGAAATTGCAAAAATAAACCTTCATTCATAAATCTGAAGATGCAATCTTAATAAATTCATCACTCAAAATGAAACTGTTCTTTATCTGCTTGGTTATTAGAAATCTGAGCTAATAGTACATTTTGTACAACCAATACAATTTCTGGTGATTTTGTGTTGCAAAATAAATAAATAAACAAATCAGTAGAATTACAGTATGATATAAATTGATTTTTTACTTGTGACACTTGCAAAAACAATGCTTGGATATAATCACATAATTTCATGATATTATTTTTTGTATGTCTGTGGATGTTAAACAATTGAAGTCACTAGAAAGAGTTATCTCATCTCAGTTTTTAAAAAAAAACTGTGGAGCACCATAGCCAAGCTATGATTTGTATTTTTTTAGGATCCTTTTTGAATATTGGTCTAGGGTCCTTTGGAACCCGTGGCCGGCACTGCTTGCCTGATGTTTTCACTGTATATGCATAATACAAAATGGTATATTTAGGCTTAGCCAAACTATACACTACAATACATACAACTTTGTACTGACTGTGCTTTCCAGTACAAAATAATTATTTGCTAGATTATGAATTAAAACTGATTTATTCTAATAAACAATGGTATATCAGTATATTCATATGATATTTTTCGTTGGCTATTTTTGCTTACTCTCACAATTTAGCCCAAGTCGAGTCCAAATCAGGTTAAAAATCAGGCCAAATAGACATACATTCAATCAAATAATAATTGCACAATTGAGGTTACTCAATACAAAATCAGACCGAATCGAAGCTTAATTGGCCTTTAAATTTAACCACCCATTATTTGTCCAACTGTAGATATTTATTCAACATTTAAAATGGGAGAGAGCAAGCAAATCGGCTTACCTTTAAACTCCGAACCCACAAAGAATCCATCTGAGAGTGAAAATTCATCCGTTTCTACTGCTTCTGCTGGATCCGATGCGAAACCCAAAAAGAAGATCTGCTGTGCGTGTCCAGACACGAAACGGCTGAGGGACGAGTGTGTTGTCATGCACGGCGAATCGTCTTGCGCCAAGTGGATCGAGGCGCATAAGCAGTGTCTCAGAGCCGAAGGGTTTAAGGTCTGATATGAATGAGAGAGACATAGTTTTGGTTGTTTGGTTTTAGTTTTGAAGACATTTATAGAAATTTGTGTGTAATAAAGTTGGCATCTCTGAATCTCGTGATTTCAGGGATAATTCCATTTTTGGGGAATATTTGTGCTTTATTTTTGTTTTTTTGGTGGTTCTGATTAGAAATATAGTTATTTCTGGATGATTCAATAATGGATGATTTATTGTTTTATGGTTTGGTGAGTTTTATTTTGTTGGGCATATTTTTGGTCTGTGGGTTTATATATAAACTGATTTTGTCGAGTAAGAAACCGTTTTTTGTTCTGTTGTGGTTTTTCATTAAAAAAAAAACTTTAATAAATTGATTCAGCATCTCTGCAAGGTAAATCAAGGCTCATTAACATATTTTCAATCCAGAAAGTTTTCAGAAGGCAAGACTTAAAACTAAAAAAAAACAACAGAAACAAAGTATACTTAATAATACATCAGTAAAAGCCTTCCAACTAATTTACACAAGTCCATGATATATATATATATATATATATATATATATATATATATATATATATATATCTCAACTAATCACTAATTCGTTCATAAAAATGTTATTGTGTAATCAATTAAACAGTAAACACCTTTCACTCAAAAGTCGGAAACGGTCTCTTCTCAATTGATCAAACAGTAGAGTTTCCATGCAACAAATCCTCACAAATCCTCAATCCTTGGCTTCGCTCTTAAACCTCTCCACCTCCACTCTCTCTCTCTCGCTCGGCAAATCAACCCACGCTCTCCTCTTGAAATCTCTCCATCCCATCCCTTCTTTCCTCTTCACGTACCTCGTCACCTTTTACTCCAAGCTCGACCGACCCTCCTCCGCCTTCTCCGTTCTTCGTCTCCACCCCTCTCCGTCCGTCGTCTCATGGACGGCGCTCATCTCAGGCTGCTCGCAGAACAACAGGAGTTTGAGTTGTTTGAGGTTGTTTGTTCAGATGGTGAGAGGTGATGTGAGGCCTAATGAGTTTACGCTGCCTTTGGTTTTTAAAGCGGCTGGGAAGTTGGAGTGGTGGGATTTTGGGAGGCAAGTTCATGGGTTTGGGTTTAAAATGGGGGTTTTGATGAATGATTTGTTTGTGAGTTGTGCGGCTTTGGATATGTACTTCAAAACGGGGTTTAAGGCGGATGGTTATAAGCTGTTTGATGAAATGAGTAAGAAGAATGTGGTTTGTTGGAATGCGGTGATTAGTAATTTGGTACAAGATGGTAGATTAGAAGATGCGATTAATGGCTTTTTGGAGCTTTTGAAAACGGGATTGAGGCCTGATTCGGTGTCCATTTGTGTGTTTTTGAATGCGTGTCTAGATTATGAGTATTTGAGTCTAGGGTTTCAAATTCACGGATTTGTGACGCGTTTTGGGCTTGAATCCAACGTTTTGGTTGGAAATACGCTTGTTGATTTTTATGGTAAGTTTCATGAGGCAAAACTCGCAATGAAACTGTTCAATGAAATGCCTGTGAAGAATAATGTTTCATGGAGCTCCATCGTTAGTGCTTTAACACAAAATGGATATGAACAAGAAGCATTAAATGTGTTTTTAAACTCTCAAAGAGAAGGATTTGAACTGAGTGAATATATGATTTCAAGTGTTCTTACAGCCTGCACTGACTTATCAATACTTGATCTTGGCCGTTCAATACACGCAACATCAATTAAATCAAGATTTAGTACTAATTTACATGTATCAAGTGCATTAGTAAATATGTATGGTAAATGTGGAATGATTTCACACGCACAACAAGTGTTCGATGAAATGCCTGAAAGAAACCTCTTCTCATTTAATGCTATCATTGGTGCATATTCACACTATGGAGATATTAAAATGGTTCTTTATATGTTTAACTTAATGTTAAGGGACCGAAATATCGTACCAAATTACATCACGTTAGTCTGTGTTTTAACTGCGTGTAGCAGAGCTGGGTTGGTCAAATTAGGGTTAGGGTTTTTTGAATCGATGAAAAAGAAATGGGGAATTGAGGCTCGACTCGAGCATTATGCTTGTATTGTGGATTTATTAGGCCGGGCCGGTCAAGAAGAGCGAGCTTATGAAATAATTAAGAAAATGAATATTGAGCCTTGTGTGTCGATTTGGGGTGCACTTTTGGGGGCGTGTAAAATGCATGGAAATGTGGAATTGGGTAAAATAGCGGGGGAGAAACTTTGCGAAATGGACCCTCATGATTTGGGGAATCGCGTTTTGGTATCGAACATTCTCGCTTCTGCAGGGAGGTGAGCTATTTTATTCATTATTATCCTAAAATAAAAAATAAATTATAAAAATAAAAAAATAAATATCATATTTTGGGGACAATTTCATGTGGATAATATTATTAGAAATAAGTAAATAATAAAAATAAAATAAAGAAATAGATATTATATTTTGGGGTAAATTTCATGTCTATAATATTATTCAAAATAAATAAATAAATAATAAAAATATTATATTTTATGCAGATGGACAGAAGCGACAGATGCAAGAAAAGTCATCACAGAAACAAGATTGAAAAAAGATCCTGGTTACAGCTGGATTTCTTACGGAAACCAAATCCATGTTTTCCAAGCGAAAGACAAATCCCATCCCATCCTCTGAATTCCCAAATCCAGGAAACGCTTTCCCGGTTAAGAACCGACATGGGAATGCTAGGATACAAACCCAACACCCGATTCGCCCTTTTTGGTTTGGAGGAAGAAGAGAAGGAAACCGAGGTTTTTGAACCATAGGTTCCATCGTTTTAGGGGTTTTGAATGCTCTTGTGGAGATTATTGGTGAGAGTGATTGAGGTTTTGGGATGGAATGGTTGTTAATGAAAGATTTGATTGTACATGTGTAAAGATATGTGTGTTTATGTTTATTGATGAACGATCGAGGTAAACATGTGACGGTTTTTATCGTGTGTAGTGATATTGATACAAGGGCCTACTTTTTGAAATTTGAGGGTGTTTTTTTATTTATTTTGTAGAATGTTTTTTTTAGTTTTTTGCGGTTTTGATATAACAGTATTATTTTCTTTAGTATAGGTGCTTGGGTACTATTTAGTAGTTAGTGAATGATACTTTAAAAAAGTTGAATATATATACCAAAAAAATAAGAGAGGCGCACAATTCTATTCAAAGGTGGACCACACGAAAAGAATATAAGAGGATTTAAGGGGTCAATTTGCACAACTTTATAGATTCTTTGTTATAATTTCTCTTCATTTATAATATAAATAAATCCAAAAAATATATGGAATTTTTCTTTTTCCAAATTGTTCAGAAAAACAGAAGGAAACTTCTAGAAATATGTCTTTGACTTGAACAATAAAACAATGTTGACTCGAAAAAAGAACCTGCCTTAATTACATCGGTATAACATTAAATATTTCGACCATTGGAATATATCCTTATATTATATACTTTCCATTTAATTAATTCCCTTCTATATTTAACTATTTCAGAAAGAATAGAAACTCTATATCTATCTATAAATAAATTCGCAAGGCTTATAACAAAGAGCAAAAGAAAAAAAGTCTCTTTACTTGAGAGAGAGAAAGAATCGAGATGCAGATATTCGTGAAAACCCTAACTGGGAAGACGATCACGCTCGAGGTCGAGAGCAGCGACACCATCGACAATGTCAAAGCCAAGATCCAGGTCCCCGTTTTTGCTTATTTTTTATCGGTTTTTCTCTAATTTTGTTGCAATTTTTTCATTATTATTCCCAATTTTAAGAGAAAGTCGTCTTGATTTGAAGTTTTTGACACCAAAATCAGCTTTGATCAGTTAAACCTAGTTTTCCAAATCAACAATTAATCACTCAAACAAAGCAAAATCAGAGCAAAAACCCTAGATTTCCATCCAATCATCAATTTCAGAAATCCAAAACTCACAAACTTACTTCCAACATTTTTGACAGGACAAGGAGGGAATCCCGCCGGATCAGCAGCGGCTGATCTTTGCCGGCAAGCAGTTGGAAGACGGTCGGACTTTGGCCGACTACAACATCCAGAAGGAGTCGACTCTCCATCTGGTACTCAGGCTCAGAGGCGGCACCATGATCAAGGTCAAAACCCTAACCGGCAAGGAAATTGAGATCGATATTGAGCCGACTGATACGATTGACAGGATCAAAGAGAGGGTCGAGGAGAAGGAAGGGATTCCGCCCGTCCAGCAGAGGTAATTTTGCTTTAAATTTTCAAATAACCCCATAACTTTTCTGGATATTAGAAAAAACCCTAAAATTGAATTTAGTTCTCAAAAAAATAAGCCCTATGGTGTTAAAGTTTCAGGGGGCTATTTGAAAATTAAATTCAATCTGAAAAGTGAGGGGGGGGGATTGGTAGTATTTATAGAAGTTAGGGGGTCATTTGAAAAATTTGCATATAAAAACTCTTCATTTTTTTATTTGAATATTTTAGGTTGATTTATGCGGGAAAGCAGCTGGCGGATGATAAGACGGCGAAAGAGTACAACATTGAAGGAGGATCGGTTCTTCACCTTGTCCTTGCTTTACGTGGCGGATCTTTCTAGCCATTTTTATTATCTCTCTAAATAAATTGCATATTTGGTACGCAGAATGAAAAATGATGGATTGTTGTGGGGTGACAATTATTTTAAGAATGATCTTCTTGTGTTGTTATGTTTGACCTTTTGTAGTATTTGATCAAGTAATTTGCGCACTTGGTTATAATGTTCGATTTTGCATCTTTTGTTTGTCTGTCGATCATTTGTCGTGTTTCGTTATAATACTTGGTTTTGCATCTGTATTTTGTTTCTTAGTAATGTCAGAATTTTGCTCTGGACATGATTTTGCCTCAAAACTTTGGAGGTTTCTTTGCGAAAGAAGGATTAGTTTGAGGTTTGAACATGTAAAGATGGGTAATATGAAAGACAAAAGTAACAAGATACATTTCCAAAATAACCTAATAGTTCTTCTGAATAACAGTATATTCTAGGTTATACAAAATAATCATAAATCATCGTACTTCCCACCTTTTCTTTCATAACCCCTACAAAAACAAAGAAAAAAAAAACAAAAAAACAAAATAAACAACATAGTTAGCTTAGCACTTAGCATCAAAATAGACAACTCACCTCTCTCCCTAAACCCCTCCATTAATTAACCCATTTCCTTTTTCTATACAACACTTAGTTAATTAATAATCCTCACATGATTAATTAAACCTTCTAAGAAACCGAATATCTCCTATTTCTAGAAGACCCTCTCGATTGGACACCTCCATTTTTCGCCGAAACGGGCGGACTCTGCGAGCTTCCGGAAGTTTCCGACCCTCCTTTCCCATTTCCCTCATTCCCATTTCCCTTTCCAACCCACAACTTATCGAAAATCCTTCTGCTTCTAGAAGGAATCAACAACCTATCCGCCCTGTTTATCACCCCAACGCTATTCCTCGCTTTAGTCTCTTTTCTGACCTCTTTAAAATCCGGGATTTGGATTCCCGGTTCTTGGTTGTCCTCGACGTTCTCCTCGTGGATGGAATTGAGTTTCCCGGATTTGGGCGGAGGAGCCCGTTGCTGCTCGAAGAATAACACTTGGACAACCACTCTGAGGGGCAAACGGTCATTTTGCGCAGCGTGAATCGAGCCTTGTGTTGAGAGTTTTTTGACGTCCATTAGGCTGCATAGGAGCTTTTTGTCTGATTTTGTTATGTCTTGGTGCTCCTGTGTTGGAATAAAAATTAGGGTTTTAGATCGGAAAGAGAAAAAAGAAGAAGATAATTGGATCTTTACAGAAGAATAATTGGGGACCAACACAATGGAGGGATGATTGATGCAAAATCGGATTCAATTGAGGCTCAATTGGGAAAACAAAATACAAAATTGAGGGACGATGGATGCAGAGTCGGATTAAATCGAAGAAGCTTAATTGCGTTAACCAATATTAACCAATACAATAGCAAATAAACAAATACATAGAAAACAAAACAAAACACAAACAAACCTTAAGATATATATCAATAGCGGTATAAAGCCCATCATGAACCGGCCTCGCTTCCTCCGGCACGGCCGTCGCGAGGTCAACGAACCTCAAAATCTCCAAATTCACATCGCTCGCCACCTCACACAAAAACCCGTCAACCAACTCCCCAATCTCAACCACTCCTCCATTTAAACTAACAAACCGCTTCACGAGCTCTATCACGAGCGCCACGTCATACTTCGTACCGATTTCCGGTACCGACGGAATCAGAAGATCCTTGACGCCCGCCTTGTGTAATACCGAACTGATTTTGGTGATCAGTTCTTCTTTCAAAACATTACCGGCCTGCACCAACACCGAGATTTTTAAGAGTTTCAATAAAAAGCGGCAAGAGCAGCCTTTTTCGGAGGGCAGAAGCGTAATTATGGTCTCGATTAACGCCTTGTTCTTCTTCAAGTAATCGTCGGAGATTAAATCTTCGTATTTATCGGGCAGCCATTTTACGGCGTAAACCCTGAGAGCTTCTCCGATTAATTCCCCACACATCCTCCCTTTGTTTTTAATCGCGATCATGACCTTTTTGTATAAATCTATGTCTAATTCGCATATATCCTCGATCCACCAGTCCTTTGAAACCGTACCGGTTCGGTCCCGTACCGATTCGACTATTTCGCTCGAAGAACTCATCTTTTTGTTAGATCCGTAAGACCAAGTCACATTACATGGTTCTATAGAGGTTTTAGATGCAATTGAATCAACACACCGACCAATTATTTTTAATTCGTCACAAAACCCCAACAAATTCTGACTTTTCGCGCTTTGCAAAACTATTATAGTATCTTTCCAACTCCTAAAAATGCTCGAATTTAAAAACACTTCGATTTTGAAGATTAGGTTTCCTTTTTCGACCGTTTCGGACATTTCGAGAAATTCGGCGGCGCAGCGGACGGGGACTAAATTGTAAGGGTTTAAGGTGACGGTCATGCCGTAGCAGAATTTCGCGCAAATATCGAAAGATTTCGGGCCTCCAGGGAAATTCGGTAGATGGATTTCGTCAGAGTCGGATTCGGTTGCTTGGAGCACAAGTCTTTGTAGCTTCGCGCTTTTCGATAGAAGTGGGAACTGTGATAAAGAAAATTTAATTTATAAAAAGTGAGAGATGAAAAAATTAAGAGAGAGAGAAAGGAAGAGAGTTATTACTTATTAGTATTGTTAGATTGAGTTGATTGAAGGTATTGAATATTTACTAACGATATAGGGATATTTTATAAAAAAAACGAAGTTTAATGAATATTTACAAAACACCATAACTTTTATGAATATTTAAGAAAAGTGAGGGCGTTAATTTAGGTTTTTTTTTTTTTAATGTCTCTTCTTATAATGAGCTTATGAATCACAATGCAGACGCTTTTTTTGCGATATAATCATAACGCAAGGTCGTTTGCAAATTCTCATAGTTTTTGCTGCTTTTATTTTTTGCACTCATCTGATGCTTAATTGTTTGACAATACAAATTAAACTTACATTTTAGACAAAGAAAATAAATAAGAGCAAGCCTAAAGTAATTTTCACTTAATTAATCGTCATTAGTTTAAAAGTAGTATTATTTCAAAATTAAATTTGAAAAATGAAAAAGCAAACCTTGTGCAAATAAAACTTGACTTCATTTACGTGTACCACAACATCTGTCGGTAGGTCTGACGCCACATACCTAATTAAATAAACAAGAAAAAAAATTAATTAAAAAAATATGATAATTTTCAGAAGGAAAAAAAAACTGATTTTTGTTGAAAATGATATTAAAATGATTAGAGCAAGTTAATTAAAGGTGTTTGTCATTAATTAACACGGGCTAATTTTTGAATTTCATTAAGAATGGAGGTCCTTTTGCAATAATAAGGGTTCTTTAAATTCACGCATAATACAGTTTTTTTTTGTAAATATCATTTTTTTAGTTACTTATCGTCTTAATTAAACAGTTGATTGATTCAGCATATAAAAAAACAAAATAGAACTGTAGGCTCCATTTTCTGGATCTAAAACTGTACTGATCATTAAACAAATAAAAATAATCCAAAAGATGCCAAAATCTTGACTCAAGTTTTGTTCAATTCGGATCAAGACAAAGAGAGGCCAAACCAAATTGTGCAAACATATGTCAGTTAATATTTCAATTAGGTGTTATTTATAAAAAAAAATAGGTAAAAAAAACTCAAGAAATGCAGAGTGTTAGTTGGAAATGAAGTAAAATAATGTCAGATATTTGACTTTCTTCAAATTACCAACCCTACATTATGCATAAATTACAAATGATCCCAAAAAACAACCATCAAAACTATTTTAAAATGTGGATGGCTTTCATAATATTGGAAAATAAGAAAATTTTTCGACATGTGAAAGATTCACCAAAATTGTTAAGATTCCATTTTTTTTTACTTTTACACTACAGTAAGGTATTTACACAAACAACTTTTTTAGTTTACAATCTAAAAAAAAGAACTTTTTTAGTTTACAATCTCAAAAAAAAAAAAAAAAAACTTCTTTAGTTCACAATCTCAAAAAAAAAGTTTTTGAGTTTACATTTCTACATGCTGGAAAAGGCAAACCCTTTTTCAGTTGACCCGTTTATTTCTTAAATATACAACCAAAAATAATACAAGGGTAGTTAAAAACAGAAAGGGGAATAATAATAATAATAATAATACACATATGCAAAACATTTGTTAGTTATTTTTACATTTTGCGAGGGTATAGACAAAATAACCAATATTTTATTCACCAATGGATCGGGAAAAAAACCAAAAAACCGAAAAAATAAACAAATCAATGAAAATACTGAAACAGATCTGCAGTTCGAGAAGCTCGTAATATCCAAATATCAATCAAATAAACCTTCATAAATGCAAAATAAACAAACAAATAAATAAAATAAAATGCTAAAAAATGCACATGTTTTGCAAAGTCTCTCAACTCAATAAGTATCGGTTGAATCTCAAAAAAATGCTACAGAAATCAACAAAAAAGCTTCTATTGATCCCATTTCAATTAGAAACATTGAAAAATGGATTGTATTTTTAACACTAACCCATTAGAACAGTAACCCATTTTCTTCAATAAAAAAACCCATTTTTCAATCAAGAAAATGAATCCAAAAAAAGAATAAAATGAAAAGGCAAAGAGGTTGGTTCTGACCTAACATCAGTTCCATTAGACTGAAAGGTGTCGGGCTTGGAGCCCAGCTTCATAAACTTCATCAAATCACACCAATTTGTCCCCCAACCAATCTCCAACTGAAGAATCACAACAGACCCAAATCAAAATAAGAAGAAAAATCTCAAAAGCTTGCGATCTTCACTGTACTCCTCTCTTGCTTGTGTTGTATCAGTAATAATATCGTGTCGTGTCACAATGGTGATAATAATAACTCCTTCAGAATCCAGCCGCCCTTCTCTCTCTCCTCTCCTCTCTCTCTTTCTCTCTTTACTTCAAAGTGTAATTATTCAGTCTCTCTCTCTCTATCTCTCTATCGATTCTCTCTCTCTCTCTCTCTCTCTCTCTAGATTCTAGTATTTGGCTTTCTGTGTGGAGTTTATATATCAAAGGGATGGGCCTAACTATAATTACGAAAAGTTAGTGGTTGTTAATGTAAAAAGTATGGATGGCGAATGGAGATGGACCTTTTTTATTTTATTTCTCTTAACTTCAAAGGTTTAATAATGCTTCCACTTTATTTTACAGGAAAACAAACAATAAAAAATGGGCTATCGACTATCGTTATACTATCGTGGGGTCAGTTGTAATAATGAAAATGTACTGGGCATTGCTGCAAGACGTACGGATGCTCTACGACCCGTTTCTTTTGTTTATGTGGGGGGTGGGAATGTAATTTACGGAGTTTTGGTGGGCATGGATGTAAGAACGAGAGAAGGATGGGGAGGGTGGGAGTGTGATATGTGAGGTTTGAGTGGGTATGGATGTAAGAATGAATGGAAGAATAAAGAGATTTTGCTGTCTCTTTCGGTGGTGCGGCGCTGCGCACAGATCTATTTTCTCTCCGTTTCTATTTACAGGGAATTCTCCATTTCTTGTGTTGAACTATTTTGATGAATTATCAAATTGAATCTTGAGATGATGTTTGTCAAATAGTTGATTTATTCGAATGTTAAGCATAGATAAAAGAAATTTATCATCATATTATAATGTCAATGTTATATTCTTTTTTTTAGGATTAGTAGGTAAAAAGTCTGCCGAAAAATATATTAAAAAAAAATTATATAATATTCTCGTTATTACTAAAGATAACAACATGATAACAACGAATCAAACAAATTTAAACAACAAAAAATAAAATTTAAATTTAATGTTAATGTCATTCTTATTTAATGTTGGGTTTCTAGTCACTTCTATTAAATGAGTTTAACAATCTAATGTTTTATAACCAAATTATACTTATTGTAGCACTTATATTATTGTTAAATTTATAAAAAAATAAGCTAGTTTGTAAATGATCTAATATAATTTTTGTATGAAACAATATAACTATTCAGATTCTTTCAACATAAGATTTAAAACTATTATTAGTCCATAATATTCTGCTATTAAGTATTATACATAGATATTATTTACTTTTAAATAGTAAAATGGAGAGGATAGAAAATGTAAGACTGGAGAGAAGCACCAGGTGAATAGGACTTTTGGGTCTAAAAAACTAGAGTTCTTTTTTCCATCACTTCTTTTCGGAAAATCTGAATTTATTCTTTGCAAAATTAATGTAAATAAATAAAGTCTGTTGTTTTGGATAGTGGCTGTGATAGTGGTGAGGACCAGTTTGGATTCAATCCTCTGCATAAAATTATTGATCATCTCAAATGATATATTAGTGCAAATTAGTCCTATTTATGATTAATTAGAGTAGTAGTCGAATTATAATGATTTTGATAATAAGAAATAATCGCATTGTTTAGTTTTTTGTATATGATGAATTTATTTATGTTGTGTTTATTTACCGGTCTTTATAAAAAATGTATTATTTTTTTATAATATTTGATGTATTTATCAATTGTATAACATGTAAATAATATTTATATAATTCATTAGACTTGATAGACTTACAATGTAATGATTATATTTTGTATGATGCCTTAACTAGCAAATTTTAAAAATGAATTTAGTCTATTATATATGCATATTCTGTTTGAAGTCACATGAGATCAAGAGTATACTTTTTTCAATTTATCAATGATTTGTAAGAAATTATTTAAATATATTTATTAATACTTTTCTAATATATTAATGCCAAAAAATAGTCATGGATATTATGATACACAAATAATTATTAGGGGTTGTTAATATTCTACCTAAAGTCATGATTCTAGAAGACCTAAAATTGGACCAGTTGAAGTACATATGTCTTGTATTGAAAATACATGCAAAAAAAAGTTATATTTCCTATGGAATATATATACTACACCCCTATATTCCTCCCCCCTCAGAGGCCCCCGTGATGTCACCTGACATCAATACCACTGGTAAACAGGTCAAAAACGGCGGAAAAAAAATCCCGCTTTCTTTTTTCACAAATTTTCAAGGCCGATCATCACCATGTAATAGCTGATTAATGTCGGTAAGCAATCAAAATCTTAATAAAAATTGGTAAGCAGTCGAAATTCCGCCAATTTTTTTCAAAAATTGAAAATCCCGCTTTTTTCCAAAAAATTTCAAGATCGATTACTGTCATGTAATAACCGATTAATGCCGGTAAGCAGTTGGAACTCAATGAATGCCAGTAAGCAATCGAAATCCCGCTCATTTGTTTCAAAAAATTTCAAATTGAACAATCATATATATAGTTTTCATCTCTCTTTCTCTCTCTTCTAAAAGCCATTTTCTGGAAAAATAATCCTGAAGAGAGAAAGGGAGAGAGAAAGATAGCTTGACGACTCTCCGGTGATGCCGCCACCGGCGGTAAGCAGTCCAATACCCGTCTATTTTTTTTTCAAAAAACCTCAAATAAACAAACCATTTTACAAATATTCTTCGCTCTTTCTCTTTCTTGTCTAAAAATCATTTCATGAGCAAAAGTCCATGGAGAGAGTGGCGGATTGATGAATCTCCGGCAATCTCTCCGATGATGACAATTCATTGGTGCTGGTAATTAGGCAGTGAATGGTAAATATCTTATATCTTATATTTTTTTTTTCCTATTTTTTCATTTATTTTTTGTTTTCCTATATTTTATTTAATATTATTTCTGTATTTTATGTTTATTTTGAGTTGTGATTTTTGTAAATTTATTTTTTTTATATTTTCTTTTCTTCTTTCGGAATTGTTTTTCTCTTTTATTTGAGATTTATTTTTGGTGGCTGCTGATGGTAAGTGCTACAATTAGGATTTCATATATACTTTAAATGGTAATCGAAGCAGTCTCCATTACCATCAGTAATTAAACTAATTCCAACCATTTTTCTAAAAAAAAAATTTAATGTATTTTATGGTTATTTTAAATGATGATCTTTGACAAATTATTTTCGCTGCAGGTGGTATTTTTAGGTGAAGACATGGTGATTTTAATGGTGATTAAAAGTATGGTATAATGTAATTTTAAAAGATATAAGTGCGTAATTTTAATTGTTCAAATTGATGTAATATATTTTGCGGATATTTTATATGGCAAATTTGATGTAAAATTTAGTATGGTAATCATCAATTTATTTTTATTATTTTACATATTTTTTATGATGTGCATTGATTATTGGTTATATTTGTTTGAAATATTATTTTTTTGGCTAAACAAATTAAGTGAACAAATATCTTATAAATTGATAGCATGTGGTTAGAAAAAATAAAATTTAGTTCTAAACAAATATGGATTACCATCAAAGCCTGATTACCATCGAAAAACAAAATTAATGTGAAAAATGGATCTAGAAATAATTATTAATTTATATTAAATGAAAATTTGATATTTAATGGAACATGTGGCAGATAATTATGGTACTTTACAATAAAAATAAAAAATTAATATTAAAAAAATTCGAAAACCACCTAATGAACTGATAATTCATGTTGATGTGTAAATATATTTTGCTCTGTCTTTTATTTATTTTCTTTTAGTTTTGTTCCTCAGACCTCTATGAATAGTCTTTTCTAAATACTCAAAAACACTCTTTTGTTTTATTTAATGAGATTTTCAGTAGACGGTTGGTCTAGGTATTTTAAATGATTTGAGTGGTGTCAAAATTGCTCTAGACTCTAGAGCTTAACTAGAAAAATGGAAATATTAGAGAGGCATGACCTTCAACATTGTGGTTTGTTCTATACTCAATATGTGATAAATAAAAACGCATAAAAAAATATAAAAACAATGAATGAAGAAATGTGGTTTTGTGGTTTTATAAAGTGACATGAGACTGTTTGAAACCACAACCAACGGTTTTGTGGTTTTATAAAGTGACATCTAAATTATTTGAATTTAGTGATTTCAGTATTAATATTATGTGAATTGTATGGTTTCGACGAATCACATGTGATTTGCATTTTGAGGTATTTGGTATAATCACGTGATTGTACATTATTTCTTAACTATTACAATTTTTAGTTGGTTATTAGATAGTTGTGGTGAATAACTAGGCCACTTCATGATTTGAATTTTTTTTATGATATGGAGATTTAAAAACTTGTTGCGTTTTGGTCACAAAAGTGATTTTAGTTGAAAACTTCACTGCATAGCCATTCATTAAATGTGCCATATAACTTTCAATTATCTTTTCAAGTAATATGAACTTTTCATTTGTCTAATGAATGCATGCTTGCCCAAACTTTGCATCTTCATTAGCATCTTTCAACTTGAAATATTTAAGCTTAACAACACTTTTTGAGAATTTCATCATTAAATTATGATATAGCTCAAAAGATGACTTCAAACAAATCATGACTCATGATTATGATGATCATAATTCATAATGATATCGAGCTAGAAAGATGACTTAGGATTTTAAATACTTTTAGACAATGTCTTCTGAATAACCCTCTTAACAAAAGAAATGGTTAAATATACTACACAAAATGTATAATAGTCGGGATTTTGACTGAATTTTCTGGGAAGGGCTACGATATATATTCATAATTTATTGATCTGTCAAACAATTTTGGATGGTAGACATACAGATTTAATGCTATTTTATAGTACAATATGATAAATCGTCAACTATACTGGCGATAAAAGGGAAGTTACAAAACAAAAAGTAAGAAATAATTTTTTGGTTAGAAAGATTGTTACTTCAATTTTATGTAATTTACAGAAGTCCATCAACTCGAGCAACAAAAGATCCGCACCTATTAGCATTTCACGCTCTTGTGCTTCCATGATCAACCCATGTTCCTTGCCATTTGTTAAATATTAACAAGAAGATCAAATCAAACACACTTGATTAATTAGTAAAAGAGGTTTAATGGCAAAAGAAGAAGAAGACTCCAACTTCCCTAGAATCAAACCTTCATAGTATCTTGTACAATTCAAGGGGTTCTATTTATCAAGAATATATTCGAGAGGATGCATGATCTAAAGTTCTAAACCAATCATGGTTCTTGATTGTGGGAATCATCACCCTAGCTATTTGTATCACTACACAAGTGTCAATTTGTTTTACTTTTGGTTAGTATTGAACTAATTAATGTGAGAATCTAGTCAACCGTCAAAAGGGAATACTATGCTTAATTAATGCAAATAAATCTTGCTACTTGCTAACATTTTTTATAGGTTTTTAGTTTGGGTAGAGTTGCCATCCAGACAACAAAATCCCATCCTCAAAAAAGAAAAAAAGGAAAACGTTTCCAATTTCTATGTATATGGAAATTTTATGTTTATAGACAAAAATATTTAGAAAAAAAGAATAAATTAAATAAAAATTATTATAATATAAGTTGCATTCATTTAACATATACATAAAATTATAATATAAGAAATATTGATTATAAAGAAATTTTCATTAGTTTTCCTAGTTTGAATAGTCAAAGTGGTTTGACTATAAAATCCTCCTAATTATCTTAATTATGTATTGATGGCTCTTTAATGGTCGGTGATTAACTGAACTAATCGGGTTTAATTACTAGTGGTTTGGTTTTGTATATATACTAATTAAGATCCATCCATTATCATATACTAATCTTCAGTTGAATTGCAAATGAAATTACCTGATATCTTTTCAACATAAATTATTAAATCCAATACAAACTATCATTTTGGTTTTCACTAAAGCTTAACCCACTTACTAGATGCCTTAATATTTTAATACTAATAATGTAGTCATTTTTTGTCAAACAAATCAACTAGTGGAATATTAAACATTTTAATAAATAATTATATCACAAAACAAATCTAAAACCCTCATGGATAAGATTGGATTTGTCTCCTTAATGGAAATATTGTCTCCATATATCTCAAACCGACCCATTAAGCAACATAATATAAACCCTCATGCTTAAAAATCAAATCATCGCATATTAATCATATTAATATTTCTGTTAATTATATTGGCAATATGACTATATTTCGTACAATGCTGAGCAAATAAAATTGAATACCATGTGAGCATGCATTAAGCACCTATTAATGTTCCAAATATCTGATTCTCTCAACTTTCTCAAATAAATAAGTAAAACTGACTAATAGCAGCTTTAAACTCTTTTAATTCATACTGTCGATCTTGTTCTTGCATCCAATTGCCCTGGAATCATATTTCATAGAATTTACATATTGGTACGTTTAAAAATTAGCCCAAGTTTGCATATATTCAACTCAATTTTTATATGTATAATATATCTTTTTAAAGCAATGCTGTATTCGTCCCTCCCAAAAAAAGCTATGTTGTATTATTTATATTTAGCAATGAATTATATTTGTATTGATATGTTACTTCATTGGCTAAACAAAAAATATATAAAACAGTATAAAATGAAATGATTATGATATAAATATTGTATATTAAGGTTAATTAGTCTGCAATCAATTTCTTTTCATTTTTTTGCAAACAAAATTGTTCTTATATAGTAAAACAACTAAAAGAAACATGCATCTCCATTTAATGAAAAAAAATAAAAAGAATATGCAATCATCAAATCCGAAAGTGACAGACTTGAAAAATAATAATATTCTATTAATCATATGATTTTGGAATCAAATTCTGCAATGAACATTGAGGATGAAGAACTAGATGCAGTGGATGTAATAAGTGACTGCTAATTTCATGTTAGTGTTAATTCATTATTAATACATTTGAAGTAAAATCAAGATTGTATTAAATACAATGTGGTTAAAGAAGTGTAAAGGAAGGGACCCTTTAACACTTGCACTTCCTAGCTCAGGCAAATGCATTAATGGCTTGAACCTGCAACCCACATCAGCATCGTTATTTTTCAGGTCAACTGTTATATGTCAACTCCACTGTATGAGAAGTCAGAACTTGTCTTACCATTTCTCTTCGAGACTTTATTTTTAAGGTGTAATATGATAAATCAAGTTAGGGTTTTATATCACTCGGATCACATGTCTCTTGGATCGTTAGGTTTGATATTTAAGTGAATGATTTGGATTGAAATAAGGAAATATGGTTATTCAATAGATTCATGGATTTGATTTGGATGTATTTTTTTAGGGTTATTTGTGCTTCATATAACGGTTAATTCAGTTTCAGATCATATTCAAATTAGAGATCATTTGGAGTTTGTGTCATTCAGCTCTGTGGTCATTTGTATTTGACATCATTCAATCCAAAGGATTAACTTAGATCATTGACTCATAACCATTTTTATGGGTCAGTAAAGGTTTAAATCAGAACATGTCAAATGAGGTTTTAACTTCATGATAAGATTTTGTCACCTCTGCTTTTGCACTTTAAAAACTACAATTAATGGAGTTTTGTCTAGTTCGTAAAGTTTTAAAATGTATCCATTCCTTTTGATAGCTCTAGACGAATCCAATAATATGATTCCAAAGTAAATGTATATTGTAGGGCCTCACCCAAAAAAGATCACATTGATTCTGCCCTCAAATAAAAAGATAACTTTGATTCAATCTCAATCAAGTGCGATGGAACAAAACTCCAATTGATCCAGTCAAGATCATACTTGATTGCAACCCATTCTATTGGAGTTTTCCAAACCCTAATTTGTTGTTTAGGGTAAACTAAAAGCACCCAAATCCAAATTGCATTATCCCAATTCCAAGAGTCCGAATTTTTTATGACAGAATTGTGAGGTCATGAGTGACATGTGTTATACAGAGGATTTCAATTTCCAATTTTCATGGGACCAATTCTCCAATGCCGACAACTGGAAACCACATCCCTTTTCTTCTGCTTTCTTTTCTCTTAGTGTGACTTGATTAATAATAACAATATGCCAAATTACCCCCCAAAAGAAGTTTGTGCTTTGAAATCCAAATAAATTATTTTTTGCGTTTTAACGTAATAAATTAGTTTGAAATTTACCTAGTAACTTAGTTTGAAATAAATTTTTGAATGAAAATAAATGATTTAGAGGTTCCTCAAATTGATAAAATTTTGAAATAAATATTGTTTGTCATGTGATTCTAGAAGTTTTAATTCTTAACATGTACTTTATATATATATATATATATATATATATATATATATATATATATATATATATATATATATATATATATATATATATATAAAAGAACTTCAAAATAAACATGGAAGAGAAATTATTCCAAATATTTATGGATATCTCTATGGATTATCCTTGATTGAAATCTTTGTCATTTAATATCTAAATTATTTTGCATCCACAATTTGTTATTTTAGATAAACTTGTTTTGGTTTAGGGTTTGGGCCCATGTTCACCAATCTCTAAACCCTACCAAATGGAGCCTACAAACCATAATGACCCACAACCCTACGCTAGCCCACCAAAGCCTAAGTCTCAAACATTCCTTTCGGGCAATTAGGGTTTAGATATTTGTACAACATGTGGTCTGGCTTCTTGACAAGTCAATTTAGGGCCCATAGTTGTTCATCAATCAGGGAAAGGGTATTGCTGGAAATTTGTGGTCCTTCATTCAAATTTTTTCAGCAATAAAAAAAAGGACATGCATAAAATATATGTTCATATACAAATATTTGCATGATGTATGTTAAAATTTATATATATTATACCGACTTCAATTGGGCAAATTAAACGCAACCTCTTATTTTTCACCTACTTTAACCCTCTTCTAAAAATCATATCGTCACTTTTATCTCAATTGTTATATCAATTTTTTTATCGAATCTTAACCATTCATTTTCTCAAATTTATTGATATTTTATAACAATATTTATATGGTTATTAAAACATAAGCATATGATTGGTTGAATTAGTGCTTTATGTTTCATATCGAAAATTTAGTGAGAATTGTTGTGAGTTTGTTCTTAACCATCAGATCTTAATCAAACGGTTTCAATGAATCATGTGCAAAGTTATGTTCAGTTATTAATACCAATAATTAATGAAGAGTTCATTCATTAAAATATAATATTTTTTATTTTCTTCTTTAAAAAATTATAATTCTTAATGAAATATTTATTTCTAGTGTTAAAATCGTCAAATATAAATTTGTTAGAATTTTCTCCTTATTTTGAGTTCCATATTGTTATGGTTTTAATTTTTTTTTCTTGCTAAAATATGTGAATATAGACTATATAAAAGAATATGTACAAAAATGATATACTTATTAACTTATATCTTATACCTTATTTTTATCTCTGTTTGAGCATTCTCAAGAGATCTATTGTCAATTTTATCTCAATTTGTTAGATCAATTTTTTTTAAATCTTAAATTTTCATTTAAAATATTACCACAATATCACATGTACCAATAGTTAATGAAAAGTTTACTCATTAAAATATAAAGAATTTTTCTTTTCATCTTTAAAAAATTATAATTCTTAATGAAATATTTTATTTCTCATGATAAAATCATCAAATATAAATTTATTGAAATTTTCTCTTTATTTTGAGTTTCATATTGTTATGGTTTCAATTTTTTTTCTTGCTAAAATATATGAATATAGACTATATGAATGAATATGTAAAAAAATAATATGCTCATTAACTTATACATTATATCTTATTTTTCATTTTTCTTTGAATATTCTCAAGAGACCTATTGACAGTTTTATCTCGGCCATTGAATTAATTTTTTTTGAAATCTTAACTTTTCATTTAAATTATTATTATCACAATATCACATAAAGACATATTGTTCAATTATTGTTTGATTGAGGCCTATAGTTTTTTTTTTTTTTGGGGGGGGGTTGGTTGGGGGGATAATAGGCCTAAACGTACGGAAGCGTCTAAATTTTGTACTTTTTAGTTTTTTATATTTTTAATGATTTTAGACTTTTGTTGATGATTGTTTAAATTCTAATTGACAAAGTAAATTAAATAAACAAGAATTTTAAAGTGAATAGAGAAAGTAACTCAATACCGAACACCAGATCTGATGACGAAGTTCGGTGAGCTAGTTGTGTTAACCTTAATCATCCGTTTACTCGCTAACAACACTTACCGCGTTTACGAGTTACCTACTTTCCGGGACTTGCCTTGCAGCTCCGATAATCACTAATCAAATAGTGTTTGATTACAAAACCACGATCCATCATCGCCTTACAACAACATCTTGATGGCCGGTGGAACAATCAACTTACAAGCTGTTTCTTTTAATAAACCAACAAACAATAAACACTCACTAATTTCTCCCTAATCTCAAGAACTATTGAGTGAATAATATTCAATATTAAAGAGAGAGAGATATTATTTTTTGCTTAAGAAAAACTGATGACAAATTTCGGATTAGAGCTTGGCTTTTAAAGAAGGAAGTAGCAGCTCACAAATAAAGGAAACAGACTATTCCGTTGCCAACGGAAGGATTTTGTTGCCAACGGAATGTGAAAAAGAAAATAGTATCAACCCAATAAATGCTCAAATGGATAGAATTCTGTATATTTTGTTGCCAACGGAATGAGACAGTTTTTCAGCCAAACAAGCAGAAAGGTTCCGTTCCCAACTTGAGTAGAAGCAAGGCGTGTTCTTGTTATTCCGACATGGGAGAAGGGCGTTCGAGATGATCACATCTTTAATTCTAAAAACTCAAAAATGACTTCTACTGATTTGACACATTCTCAAAATATATATTAGTAGCTCAGGATAGTTTTAAATATAATCAAACTGAGGACAACACCAATTTCATTTGTTATTGATAAAATATGTGAATATAGACTATATAAAAAAAATGTAATAAAATAATAAACTCATTTACTCTTATCATGTTCTTTTACCTCCTCTTTAAAAATTCTCAAGAGAACAATTATCAATTTTATCTCTACCGTCGAATCAAAAAATTTATCAAATCTTGGCTTTTAATTTAAATCATTATCATAATATCACATGGTTAGTTAGATTAATGTTCAGTGTTATATCTCCGTTATGTGAGAACTATCATCTCAAACAAAATTTCAGAATATTGAAAACTATATTGTATTATTTAATGTATTATGGGTTTCATAATAATATATGTGTAATCCATACCATTTTAACATCTAAAAAAAATATAGCAGTGACAAATTTTATAAGAAAATGAGTAATGTTATATTTTCCTATGTAGTATACATATTTTTCTTACATATATAATATTAAATATAATTATTATTTTTTATTTTTTTAAAGTTAACCATCTATTATTTAATCTTATGTAGTTTCAACTAAAATCTTTGAAATAAATTATCTTGTATTTTATTTTTTTCGATATCATTCATCTAAGCCTGATTAATACTTAATTTATTTTTTTAATGTATTATATTAAGACATAATGACATAAAAAAATCAAAGACCACAATTTTGAATTCTTATGTATTATCTATATACTAATTTAAAAGCTTTAATTTTAAATTTTCATAATTGCAAGTTATACATAAAAAACTATTAAAATTGAGATACTCGCCGCGAAGCGCGAGCATTATTCTAATAAATATTATAAAGAGGGGAGTATAGATGTGTTAGTAAAGCATATAATGTCATGTTAAAGTCTTCATCATAAAGTTCAAAGTTAATATAGAAGTCCACGCATAATGTATACTGGAATGTTAAAAAGTGCAAGAACTTATTATACCCAAAATTAGTTAGGTATGAGGATATTCAGTTATTCTCACTTGGAAGTGATTAATACATAGAATGGTTATATTGCTAGAGAGACATACTATCTTTACGATTTGACAATTTTTTTTGTACTATAGATTAAGTCTAAATAATTATATTAGACACTTATCATGCAATTCGGATTGTAACATCAATATACACATGTTCATAAGATTTGGACTCGCATGACTTTAAATGCAAAATCTCTGAGTTGTCATGTTGAAAAAGAAATGGATGCAAAATCATGATAAGGCGAATTATTTCGTGTGATCATGTGAAAAGATGAGCATATTCTGGATAGAATATAAACCTCATCTACATTCCTTAAAAAAAAAGAAAGGAATATAAATCTCTTCTGTGATAATTTGTAATTTGTAATTATCTTCACCCTTGTCCCTACATATTTATTACTTATTTCGGTTTTATTCTCTTTTTCTTGTTTATTCAATATATATTCTTTTAATGCTATTAATGGCCACATATACATACATTTCTTTATTAATACATAAATACATGAATCATGATCTTTACTTTTGGACTTTTGGTAGTGTTTTTTAACATTTCAAAATACCTTTCCAATACCGTCTTAATGTTTTTTATAAAAAAGGGCAAATATGGTTTAATAAAAGGAAAAGTGTGCATAATTATTATAAGTTTATAGCTAATTTTAGTATGTATGTGATTGTTAAACTACTTTTGCCCCAATAAAAACTTTATTATGATTTGTCATTCTCCACAAGAATGGGACATGTTGATGATAAATCTGATCAGATTCAGGTTGTCTTTTTAGATTTGCACCCCGAAAATGAAACCTTGGTGGACTTGTGTGGTCATTAATTAGGTAACCGAGGCTTTATACTGGGCTTTAAGAAAATTTATCAGGAAAAATTCAATTTGTCACCCTTAATAATTCCTCTTAAACTCTTATATGTTTGGAGGTGATAAACATTAATTGATTAATTCATAAGTAAAATATCGTCCACAGATAAGAAAAGTTTCGGCTTTAATTTAGACATCAAGGTTTGGCAAAGCTGTGGGCGAAGAACAATATTGATTAGTGGATAAAAGATGAGTCCGTTAATATAAGAAGTTAATTAATATAAGAAAATCTTTGATTTGATAGAAAACTAGTTTTTTTTATATATTTGATAGGAAACTAGTTGATTACAAATAGATAATAAGTTAACAAGTCAATACATTAAAATACATAAAAGGATGCTTTGTATTATATTCATACGACACATGCGTAAAACATTCTTTTTATATAGTTATTTTTATATATTTTATTGCTAGCACGTCATTTCACCCACAAAGGCATTATTGGTGGAAAAATAGTTGAGATAATGACACTTGTATTTAATGGAACAGTAGATAAAAAAATAGACTATATTTGTTAAATTAGATGATAGATTTATTCAAAAAGAATACATAATTTTATCATCCAAATAACTTGACATTTAATCATACTAAAAATGATCTTTAAGGATATAAAACATTGACAGATAAAATAAATATTTGGAGTTTTAAAGGGACAGTCACAGTAAAGAAAGAAAAAATAAAGTAATGTTTAATAAAAAAAATGAAAATATAAAGAGATGAATTAGGCGACCAACCTAATGATGATTAGCTGTACTACAAACAAATAGAAAATGTTGTTTGTTTCACAATCTAAAATGTGATGATCAGATTCTTTTTTAGTTGAGATATCATTATATTAATAAAGCATGCTTATCCCTTTCACAGGCCCAAATTATATCATTACCAGCTGACCCACCTATTCATTCCGGGCTAACATTATAGCTCATCAAATTATACAACTGTTCCAAAAATCTCATCATTTTATTTCATAAATTCAAAATCAGCATTAGTACCATAGTATTTCATTTATCATTCCAAAAATTGAAGTCTCATATCAGTCATTTAAACTGATTTGAGATGACATTAACATGTTAATTCAACTAATGTCATCATTTCATCAAATAATCAACAGAGTAACTTAATTTGGACAAACTAAAAGTTTTGTAACAAGAAACTGAATATTAATTGAGGCGGTTGAGTCTTAATTTAACTATGATTGAACAAACATGACGTAATTGCAATTGATGCTTAATCATTGCTCGAGTGGTCCGTTTTTAATGCATCTTTAATTTGCTAGATTTTATTCCGATTTTGATGTTTCACATGAATTTAGCCATCAGATTTTGATGTTTCTCTAACTTGTACACAAATCGAATCGAAAAGGTCAGTACTGAACTATTAATAATGATGTAGATAATTACTCTTTACAAGCAACAAAAAGAGGGTATGATATTAAGTGTGGGAAGCAATTTATATCAAGTGCAAAGTAACATAATCACAAGAATTCCTATTTTTCAAAAAAATATCAGAATAATTAGAGCCTGTTTAGTTGTCTGATTGGTAAAAAGAAGAAAAAAGGAAACACAACGAATGAATCCTGTTGTTTTGAACTATTATTTTTCTTGTGTAATTTTGTAAAAATTCATGTGCTTTGGAAAGATTAATTGAGACAAATAATTCGAACAGTAAATCAAGGACAAAAGTATATGTTTCTGGTACATTTTAGACTAGGAAACCGGTACACTAGTTACTGCATAATATATTGTTAACATGCAATTCTCAATGAATACATTTCTTCATATATTTTTCAAATTTTTATGCTGAAAGGTAGAACATATATAATTAGCATATTACATAGAAAAATGGACAGATATTGCTGCTAATTATCATTAATTTGATAGTGCCAAAAATGGTACAAATATTGCTCTTATAATTAATAATATTACATAAGAAAATGCCAAATGCTACAAGTTTAGCGGCCCTATTTTACCAGTAATTTCAAGGGCCAAACTCACAGCATGGCACCTAAGAAAAATATACGCAAAACCGACTATAGTTGAAAAAGACATTTAGCAACTAATAAATGTTCATTTACAATCATTGAATGTTCCTTTTTAACTACATGATATAAATCATTACAACTTAACTCAAACCTCCATTTTAAAAACATGATACTGACTTTAAACCTTCATAAAATTCTCTGTCATTTCATCAAACACCATATATTCAAAACATTTTTCATTAAAAAAACAAAAAACTTTAACACGCAAGTCCAGGTTTTTTTAACAACTCGTTTCTTCACCATCTTTTGCCTTATTTTCTAAAACAATCTTTATCATATTGAAGGCTATTTTAATATTTTCTAAAGAGTGAAAATAAAATACAAAAACTCAACAAGTAACTCCTGCTCTTTTAACAACTCGTTTTTTCACCATCTTTTGTCGTATTTTATAAACTTCCTTCCATTTTCCAACAGAAGCATATAAATTTGACAACAGTACAAAATCACCATCATGACCTGGATCCAGCTCGACCAAGCGGGCCCAGGCCGTCAGACCCAAATCCAACTTTTTCCACATCACACATGCACCGAGTAACGTTCGCCACATGACTGCATTTGGTTTACCACCCATGTTTAATATATAATCATATGCTTCTTCGACTCGTCCCGACCGACCCAATAAATCCACCATGCATCCGAAATGCTCCATTCTTGGTTTTATGTTGTATTTATTTATCATCTTGTTGAAATAATGAAAACCTTGTTCTACCAAACCGCAATGGCTACACGCATGTAAAACCCCAATCATTGTTATGTCACTTGGTATCAACTTTTCTCTCTCCTCCATTTGGAAGAATAAGTTTAAAGCTTCTTTTCCAAACCCGTTTGTGGCTAAACCGATGATTAATGTAGTATATGATACGGTATTTCTATACAGACCCATTCCATCAAACACCATGTGTGCATGATTTAAACAACCACATTTTGAATATAAATCTATTAAGGCATTTAACACATGTGAATTGTTCTTTAAACCGGTTTTATACAAATACACATGAATTCTTTGCCCTAATTCAAGCGCGTGAAGTTCAGCACAAGCGGTTAGTAAACTAACCATGGTAAAGCCGTCTGGTTTAACCCGACCCGTTATCTCATTGTCTTTACTCATCTCTTTGAAAAGACACAAAACCTCATTGGCTTTTGCATTACAAGCAAACCCATTAAGTATAGAATTCCAAGCAACAAGATTCTTACCAAACATTTCATCAAACACCTTATAAGCACTATTAAAAAATCCACACGCACTGTAAAAATGGATCAACGCATTCTTTACAAACACCAACTTTTCAAAACCGTTATGAATCGATTGCCCATGCACTGACTCTCCATATTTCAAAGCCATTACTTTAGCACAGGCCTTCAACAAAAATGGATACGTGTGCGTATCAGGTGAAACTGTCCCACCCAACATTTTTGAATACATTTCAAGTGCTGGGCCTGGACGCAAACTCTCAGCATAAGCACGAATCATGGTGTTGAACGTGAACACATTTGGGTGTTTCACTTGAGAGAAAACAGAGTGAGCATACTTCATAGGGGTTGGCGAGAGAGAGACGAGAGCGAAGATGAGATGCTTGGCGAAGAGAGGGTGGGAGAGAGGCACATAAGTGCGAAGAGCGTAACAGTGGATTTGTTTGAGGGTTGGGAGAGATTTGAGGCATGTTTGGAGAAGAGCGATGCAATGGTGGAGAGTGGGAGGTTTTGAGGAGGAAGGTTGTGAAGGTGTTTGTTGGTTTGCATGCATTGAGTTTGATTTTGCGCCATATGAGGGAGAAAGAAAGAGAATGCAGTTGTGTTGGTTTGTTTATGATGGAAATTGTATTGAAGGCCCACTGAATATCTATTTGGGCTTATGTGGAAATAATTTGTGTACAAGTTGTTTTATGACTAAAGTCTAATCTCATCTTCATTCTAGAAATAACAAACCAAAGCATTACTTACAATTAATCAAAATCAATCACATGTACAACTAATAATGACAATATATATATATATATATATATATATATATATATATATATATATATACAATTTTTTCAAATTTAAATGTGGGAGGGGAGTACTTCATTAAAGTAATTCAATAGCTTATTTAATCCTAATTAATAAGACTGTTAGAATGGTGTCATGATGATTTTTTTCTGTTTCTCGCATGAGTTCCAAATAGAGGTCTGCCACGTTCAGAGGCTTGGCTTCGATCAAGGGTGCAAAGCTACGTGTCCATTATGAATTATGATAGTCAAATTTATTTTGTACCATATCAAAGAAACATTGTATTTATCATCTAAATTAAGTACCATGCACACTACTCGAATACAAATTTCCCAACAACTCGTTATTTATTTTTAGCATATGCTCACTAATTAACCAAAAAATGCACAACTCCTACAACTAACAACAATTTTCTAAACTTAGCCTCTGCCATCAACCCACATTTCCCTATAAATACCCCCTAATCACCACCCCTCAATCCCCATCAAAAATTCTAACACCAAAACGTAAAACCAACTCAACAAATCGACAAATCAATCATGACAAATGAGAAGAACCAACACGCGTTGCCGTCTCAAGGAGCGGTGCTGCACGGCCGGCGCGGAGCCCCAAAAGGCCCGATCCGCGTGATGATCGTCGGCCTCGCCGTTGTCGGCACAATCGGATATTTTACGCTTTGCCCCCTCGCAAAGTCGGAGCTGAAAATGGGGCCGAGCGGAGGCGCAAGGGCGGTTTGAAGAGCTAGTTTGAGATTTTTTTTACTTTTTGTTTCTTGTTATTTTCTTGAAATAATGAATTGAGGGTGAGTTTTTCATAGTTTGGGATTGTTTTGTATGAGATGATGATATTAATGTTATTTCGAAGGGCCAGTTTGAGAGTTTTAACATTTTTGTTTCTTGAATTTCTTGTGAGTTGAAATAATGAAAGAGCTAGTTTTTTATAGGGCTAGTTTGAGAGTTCTAACTTTTTTTTTTATTTCTTGAGAGTTGAAATAAGGAAATGAGGGTTCGTTCGGAATTGTTTTGTATGAGATGATCAGTGTTATTTTTATGAATAATAAGCAAACTGTTATGTGGTAATTAAGTGTTCCTTTGGTTAGTTTAAGATACTTCTTTATCTTCTTGCTTTATTTCTTTATTTCTTGTTAAAAGAAAGAAGAATCTAAAAATACAATGGTTTAAGAAAAAAAATTCAACTAATTGTGTTTGGACTAAAGAAAGAATCTAAAAATTTAATCATTTTCAAATATATTTCCTAGTTGAGGCACAATGGCGATTTTTTATTGAAGTAATGAAATGAGATGATCAGTATTATTTCTATGAGGTAAATGAAATAATGAATTGTTTTGCATGAGATTGTGATGATCAGTGTTATTTCTAATTTCTTTGAACAATAATATAAGTTACGGTTCCTTTTTGTTTATTTTTATCTGTGCCAAAGTAAATTGTTTATTTTTATCTGTGCCAAAGTAAATTGTGGAATTGTTGCTATATTCGCTAGTCTAAGGTATTTCTTTATCTGCTTATTTTTACTTATTTTTCATTTTAATAATGAGTAAACTATATTGAATGCATATACTGAATGAATGCTGCTGTGTATGAATAATTTGAGATACTTTTCTTTCTCATCGGTTTTTCTGGTATTTTAATTTGAATTTGATACAATCTTATGACCATCTATGACATGAAAACGAGATACTTTTCGTTCTGTTTTTCCCCCAAATCCTCTCACCAACAAACATTCTATACGACACAAACAAAAATAATACATCACATGATAAACAAACCAAATCCTAATTAATTACCATTACTTAATTTCTCAATTTCCTTCAACCTAAATATTTCAGTCCCGTACTCACACAATTTCTCTTTCATCAGCTCTTCTGCTTTATCAAATTTCTCCTTCATTTTATTTTTATCGTTCAACAATTCTTTGTACCATCCTTTATACGCGTCCAATTTCTCTCGCATCGTGCGACATCTCATTTTGTGCTTTAAAACCTCTTTATCACACGTCATACCCTCCTTTTTCAAAAATAATTATAAGTTAGACCAGTACATCATAGACAAAATCAGCCGGCATTGAAATCTGATGAGAGGGTGTTTGATTGAGGTTGTGTGATAAAGGAGTCAACTCGAACCAAACGGTCCCTTTGAGCATTCTCATTATGTCATATCATCTCAGTTGTTTCAACCGTCAAATAATAAGACATGAACAAATCATTGATTTTCGCAGGAATGAGAGTCCTCTTGAATTAAACCACCACTTGAACTCAAAATCCATGCTCTTACATTAAACCACCACTCAAACTTAATATCCAAGTTGTACCAAATAAAGTAGATAACAAGAATAATTAGTATCTATTTCTTAAAGTTAGACTGGTACATCGTAGACAAAATCATAAGACGGCATTGAAATCTGATGAGAGGGTATTTGATCGAGGTTAAGGGTGTGATAAAGGAGTCTAAGGTTAAGGGCAAACCGCAACAAGAAAGGAATCAAACTGCCGAAAGTCAAAGCCGAGCCGACAAGAATCCACTTTTATGAGGACAAGAACGTGACCATAAGGTAACAACACTGAATTGTTAAACCAACAGAAGCAGCTGCTTCCATCCTTCTCTTCCCCTTGATATCAATTGCTGAACCATACATTTCACTTATGATGATCATGCTGTCCACATTGATCCAGAGAATCGCAAACCAAACCTTCATATGCCAGGATGTCTTAGGTAAATGAATCGCGTGATATACAACGTATATTGACATCATGATCAATGCTAACACTGTCAATGCTCGCTGCTTCGCTTCTGGACTCTTCATTTTTGGTTCAATCGATCCTAAAATTTCAATGAAAATAAAGAACGGATTATAAATAGGTTGTTAAATCTTAATTTAGAAAAAAAAAAGAATAAAAAAGACGTTTTTATGGTTTATATAAGGAGTACAAACTGAATAGAGGGAGTTTTGTCTCCTTTTGAGCACCAAATTTGTCATATGTTGTTTTTGCACAAATGAAGAGCAATGCGAGAGCAAGAAAAGGAGAGCAGTCCAAGGCCATTTTGAGTGGATCAGGGCGAGCAAGGTACGCTGAGACGACTGCCTGCAGAAGAGAGATTAGCACGGGCATAGGGTTAGAATAGGGTTAGAATAGGGTTAGCTGATTTGGCATTCGGCATTCCCTTCTAAATATAGGGAAATTCCTCCCACATTGAAATGTTCTGGACCGTGAATTTCTTTGTATATATTCAGTCTTAGCCGTCCAAAACAAATTTGCGGGTTACCACCTAGATTGCATGAATACGGATTCCGGTATTGTATCCGATACGGTACGAATACGGAGATACGACAAATCTCCAAAAATTTTAGACACTAATTTCATTAGAATCGGGGTTATATTTTGAAGTTGCTATTATTTTAAACTTAAGGGACTAAAGTGTGAAAGTGATAAAAAAAATATCTGCTTCGCTTCATTCCCTGTCCGTTCATGAATTCATGTATCAGTCTTAAAATGCATTTGAACTTATTAACTTAATTTAGAAACTTAAATCCAATTAAATTCTGCCTTAATTAGACGTTTTTTTTGGTTCTAGATATTGTTTCCCCCAATTGGGGAATTAATATTGTCATGCAAAAAATTGATTAAGACAAATCTAAGATATATGAAAAGTCTATTTTACCTTTCAAACAAATGTATCATTTATCTCCTTTGATGCTAATTTACAACAACTTAATATTGACGGCATGTATTAATTTACTACAAATATGCACTGATTTGAGCAAAATGATGAATAAGACAACAATCATCTTCAAATATGTTCTTACTTTGCATATCTTATTTTGTTGATACTACATTATAACTATAATGCTATAGTATTGTTTGTGGATGTAGATAAAATAATTTGATATTGTTTCGGACTTTGATTAAATATCATAATATTTTACGTTTATATCTTCATATATTATTTTACTTCTTTTATATTGTAAATATAATTGCATAATTAAATATTAAAATATTATTCTTATGTCATAAAAGAATTAAAATAAATAATAATAATAATAATAATAATAATAATAATAATAATAAATTAGTACATAGATGAGTTGGATATAAATTATTTAACAGTTCATTGGAAAGATATATTAGAAAATTAAATATTTAAGAGCATAATATGAAAATAAAGGAATCTAAATTCGAAATACAAAAAACCTACTACAAGTATGATTTTTTTTTTTATCATACGTTATGAAATAATGAAAATATATTATTTTTCATTTTAATTAATAATAGCTATTAAAAAAAATATGTGTGTATCTTTCTAGATACAAATTTCTATTCATGCAATGAAAAAAATAGAAATTTTATGTATTTTAAACACTGCATTATTTATAAAGTAGAGAGGGTTATGATTTATGCATTTATTACAAAGGGTAAACTGTTATTTAAGATTTTGACGTCTGTACTAATCAAATTGGCGCCTCGAAATATCAATTCCCCTCATTTGCCTTTGTTTCAAGGACGGTGATATCCACATGAAAGAATATTACTTGCTATAGAAAAAACTAATTTAAGATTACGTATTACCCATATTAAATAGAGACATATATTTTGGAAACAATTAATTCACTAAATACAATGAAATAAATTAGAAAGAATAAATCTCTAATTAAGGATACTAATTAATTTCATGGAGTAGGCTGATTATTAGCACACGAGACCTATGAGATATGAAAAATCCACGACAATCTTCTAATTTTATATGAACCAGCAAAAAAAATATTTTTTATATGGATGGATACATCACAATGATATATTAATAATATAAGTGCATTATGCAACATTTTGGATATTTCAAGAATAATTAGGCTTCCTGACAAGATTCACACTTTTTTTATCATTTATGGTAGCAGTGATATGGTAAAATTTCGTGTCAATATTTTATCATGTACACAAATCTTATTATATGTGTGATAATATATTATAAAAGATACCAAAATCTATTTGACTGCACAAAATATTCTTCTTTCGCCTCCTCATTAATTCAGAGTTTTTATGTTATATTTTTCCTAGTTTGTCATGTAATTTACTTAAGCAGTTAATGATATGTTACGTCATTTGTATTTTTAGAAATGTTATTTGCTTATTTTTTTGAATTAAGATAAATTATTAATGTTAATATTTTTCATCTTATTTTAATTATTTAAAAAAACTTGATTAATAATATAAGTTGAGTCAACCGATTTTTTTTTTTTAAACAATAAGAATTAGAAAAATTTATTCTAAATCATTCCATGAAATGGAAACAATACATTACCAATTAATGCTCATGGTTGTGCTTTCCATAGCACATGAATTTATTTAATAGAGATAAAAATGTCATTTTAGATCAGTTTTTTCTGTATCAAGTAATATTTTTTTGTTGTCGATATCACTATCCTTATTCCGACACCTCTCTCTTGCTAGAGAAAAATCGAACCTACATGACACATTTACCCCTATTAAATAATTATATATAATATGGAAATAATCTCACCAGATATTCATTGAAATGAATTGAAAATATTGAATTTCTAATTAAGGAATGGAATGATATTTAACTTACAAAGAAAGAGTAAAAATCATGATTTTAATTTGGAAACATCTTAATAATATATAGATTATATAAGTGCAATTGTGTGTACATCTCGGATATGTCATGAAAAATCAAGTTATAAGAATATATTTCTGTTAAGAAATAATAATAATAATAATAATAATAATAATAATAATAATAATAATAATAATAATAATAATAATAATAATAATAATAATAATAATAATAATAATAATAATAAATATTTTTTGTTAAGAAGTACTAATAATAATTATTTTTATTATTTAAGCTCACAACTCTTAGAGTCTCGAATAATGCTATGAATGCCTAGCAAGTTTTTCCGAAAATATGTTAAACTACAAATTTTATCATCATACTCATCAAGCATTTTGATGAAAATAATAGGTATTAATACTTTTCAATAATGTATTCAGCAATTAGATTTCAATAAACATGACTTTCCAAATACATTAAATGCATTGATTAATTCCCATAAATAGATTTATTTTAGAATACAGTTTTCATATTACATATAATTATCTAATGGAGGTAAATATGTCATTTCAGATTAGTTTTTTTCTGTAGCAAGTAAAAAAAAATTATGTCGATATCATTTCCCCTTTCTCTCTCTTCTTTCACCGGTACCAAATTTTCAAGAGTAATGATATTTTGAAAGCAATTTTTTCAATATTGAGCGCAGAGATAAAACTTTTCTTGATTCTTCCCATTTTACCCTTCAGCTGCGCACTACTCAATATTGAACTTTACGTGACATGAAACTAGATGTATATTTCGTAAAAAAAATATTGTAAAACTAGTAATTATTAATTATCGATTCAAATAAAATATTGTGATATATAATTTATGACCTAAATTATATAAATAGTGTTTACTTATTTGTGCATTAAACTAGAAGACAAGTATAACCACAAGTTTATATAAGAAAAGGGAGTGGTCATTGACAAAAATATTTGTCTCTTAAGTATGCGACCCGAGTTCAATATTCGGCGCCCTAAAAAAAAAAAAATAAATAAATAAAATCTATATATTTGTCAAGTAAAAGTTCAAATAATTAGTTCAGTATAAGTCATATCATCTATAATATTTTACAAACCAAATATTCAATCAGGCTAATCGTACAACAAAAATTATTATGATAACATTTCTCATTTTATAAAAAATATAACTTTTTAATCTGATCATAGATGCACACAGAAATTCACTCAAAATGAAACTAAATTAGTACACTTTTGTTTGAAATATGTATTTTTTTGGAAAGAAACATCAGGTTGATAATGAGGGATAAAAATGGCATAAAATCCATGAAAGAAAGCGCTCAAAATATCACCACCCAATTTTCAATGGGAGGAGATATGCTCCAAAGCCCTTTGAAAAACCTTTTTTCAAAGCCAAGATCCACCATTAAAGCCATTTAGATCTTAGCAAACTAGATTCGATGAAACGGAGCCCCAAAAGGCCCGATCGGCGTGATGATCAGCGGCCTTGCCATTGTGGGCGCCATTGGATATTTTACGCTTTGCCCCCTCGCAAACTCGGAGCCGAAAATGGGGCCAAGCGGAGGCGCAAGGGCGGTTTTAAGAGCTAGTTTGAGAAATTTTTTTTTACTTTTTTTTTCTTGTTATTTTCTTGAAATAATGAATTGAGGGTGAGTTTTTCATAGTTTGGATTGTTTTATATGAGATGACGATTAATGTTATTTCGAAAAGCTAATTTGAGAGTTTTAACTTTTTGGTTTCTTGAATTTCTTGGGAGTCGAAATAATGAAAGAGCTAGGTTTTTGAAGGGCTAGCTTGAGAATTTTAACTTTTTTTTATTTCTTGAATTTCTTGAGAGTTGAAATAATGAAATGAGGGTTCCTTCGGAATTGTTTTGTATGAGATGATCAGTGCTATTTCTATGAATAATAAGTAAATTGTTATGTGGTCATTAAGTATTCCTTTGGCTAGTTTAAGATATTTTTTTCTCTCCTTGCTTTATTTCTTGTTAAAAGAAAGAAGAATTTTAAAATATTATAGCTTAAGAGAGAAAAATTCAACTCATTGTATATGGACTAAAAGGAATCTTATAATGTAATCATTTTCAAATATATTTCCTAGTTGAGGCACAATGGCGATTTAAAGAGCTAGTTTGTTTGAGATTTTTACTTTTATTTTTTTATTGAAGTAATGAAATGAGATGATCAGTATTATTTCTATGAGATAAATGAAACAATTAATTGTTTTGCATGAGTTTGTGATGATTCTGTTTATTTTTATCTGTGTCAAAGTAAATTGTGGAATTGTTTCTATTTTCGCTAGTCTAAGATATTTCTCTATCTGCTTATTTTTACTTGTTTTTCATTTTAATAATGAGTGAACTATATTGAATGCATATACTGAATGAATGCTGTTGTGTATGAATAATTTGAGATACTTTTCTTTCTCATAGGTTTTTCTGGTAATTTGATTTGAATTTGATACAATCTTATGACCATCTATGACATGAAAACGAGATACTTTTCTTTCTGTTCTTTCCCAAATCCTCTCACCAACAAACATTCTATACAACACAAACAAAAATAATACATCACATGATAAACAAACCAAACCGTAATTAATTACCGCTACTTAATTTCTCAATTTCCTTGTTCAACCTCAATATTTCAGTCGCGTACTCATGCAATTTCTCTTTCATCAGCTCTACTGCTTTATCGAATTTCTCCTTCATTTTATTTTTATCGTTCAATAATTCTTTGTACCGTCCTTTATACGCGTCCAATTTCACGACATCTCATTCTGTGCTTTAAAACCTCTTTATCACACTTCATACCCTTCTTTTTCAAAAATAAATAAATAGAATAATATAATTAATAAATGAAATTTTTTAAAGTAATGTTTTATTACATATTAAAAGCCATAAAAAAATTCCCACAAACAAAAAAAACAGTGGAATTTTTATTAATCAAATATTAAACAAACTATAGTGTATAAAAAGAAAGATAATTATATTGCACATATACTTTCTAAAAATTGAGAAATTAATAAGTTTTAGGAGAAGATTAAAATTAATAAGTTTTAGGATAAGATTATTATTAAAACATACTCTGATTGCTGCCGAGAATTTTTCCCTTTCGCTTTTTATTTGAGACATCTGTATTGATTTGAACTCCATGATTAGCATTTTATTTTTGTTTAATTTGTTTCCATTACTTAAATCAAAAGTTGAACCATTAAAAAATTACAAAAAATTGAGGTGTATAATAAGACTCAACATAAGAATTTGAGCTTCAAAACTCATCTTCTCATTTTCAGAACTCATATTATCCCTTTCTTTTTTGACGGCCTTTAATTGGCATTCTAAATGGGAATTAGTTTACTGTGAATTCTTTGTCTTTGTTTGCCGTCAATATTAGTTTATCGTCGTCCATTTTTTAGGACAATCGAGCGGATTTTCGATCAAAGTATGGCAAGTTTCCTTTCTTTCGTGGTGCTAAGCCGTCTGTCCCATTGGACCATTGGAGGACATTGGGGTCCGCAATCACGGAATGCACTGTGATGTTCTTGTTTGTTGCTCTCCTAAATAGTCCTTGGTGCTGTTTTGCAAAATCTTCCTCGTGCCATTGATCCTTCCAAAATTTGGCTGTAAGGCCATTCCCTAATTTTAACAGTGCTTTGTTGTTAAAATATGGCATGATTTGCTCGAGGTTCTTCATGAAGAAACTCTTATGTGCAAAGTTTCAAGGCTCATTTTGTGTGCCATATCATTCTCTAATGGCAGAGGTCCATAGGTCTTTTTCATTTGCTTTTATTTTCTAGATCCATTTCATGAGTAGTGCTTTGTTGTGCAAATTTAGGTCTTTTATACCAAGCCCTCCCTTTTTCTTGGATGTACATGCGAAATCCAAATTTGCTAGATGCTTGCCCCGTTGATATTCGTTGCTGCCTCCTCATAAGAAATTCCTTCGTAGCTTGTTTATATCATCTATCACTCTTTGAGGGAGCAAAAAGGCTTGCATGAAATAGAGTGGTGTTGCTGATAAGGTTGCATTTAGCGGCGTTACTGGTCCAGCGGTAGATAAATATTTTGTGGACCAGCCTGCTATTCCGGCCCTTATTTTTTCTATCATAGGTAAGAAGAATTCATTTCCAGGTTTATTTAGTGAAAGTGAAAACCTAAGGTATTTAATGGGGAATTGCTAGTTGTTACATGGCAAAAGTCTTTTAATGGATTGAGCGTGTGTCTCTGGTATCAATGGCAGAAAATGTTGATTTGTTGTGGTTAATTTGCAGACCCGAGGTGTTGTCAAAATATTTTAGAGCTAAGTTTATGAGTTGCGGGTTTGTGCTATGTGAAGGAATTATGCCCTAGGCCAAAGTGTTGGACTGGAGAATAGATTATGCGAAACATGTTTATTCATTTCATATATGAATGAGTGTATGGGTGACTAATGTATTTACATATATTAGATCGACCATGAATGACACTTCGGGTTCACGTCATCAGAATACGTGATTCTGATAGTAGAACTGTGAACCAACGGATGACATTCTAAACCGTCCCTAGTGATATGTAGGATGTTTATAGAGATAAACATACTTCAAGTAAGAAGCTACATATCCACACTAGTATATTCGCAGACTGGATGATCATGTTCTGCTGATCATGGACAAAGGAATGTCAAGTCTGGAATATAGGTGCGTGTTAGAGAACACGTACTGGACTGACCACACTATGAGAATATGCATGGTATATGTCATTAGTGATTCTCATATGAATAGTGTGCTTGTTCCTACGACCTGAGGTCACCATGGATTTATGTACGAGGAACTGCATACTTTAATATGATCTTACGTCATCCGTAACGGGATGATCATTAGGGTCATCATTAGGTATGCACTGAATCATGACGAGGAATGTGAGTGACCAAGATGGGATTTGCTCCTCTCGTTAAGAAGGAGATATCTCTGGGCCCCCTGATGTACTAGGACTGAAGGAAATGCATGGCCATGCTCAAAATGGATTAACATGTGTTGTTAATATCATTTTGTATTTGTTCAGTCTAATTCTCGATCAGGAAAGAGACTTTGATCAAACTCAAGGATGACATATTACCGTGCCTTGTGATCAAGACGTATATCATAAAACAAAAGGAATAAGCAGTTGTCTGTTCTGATAGGTTTATGATCGCTGATCATTTCATTTAACATGAGTAGTCATGATATCAGTCTAGAGGTTACTCATGACTTACGATCTTTAGAAGATCATTGCCAGCGTTAAATGGAACCTACACGGTTACACAATAAACTCCATTCGTACGAGATGAATATGTCTCAAAAACAGTTATACATATGATGTATAAAATGGTGAACGAAATAATCAATTATTGGATAATTGATTGGACAAAACAGTACCATTCCGTTGGCAACGGAATAGTTCCGTTCCCAACGGAATGGATATGGAAACTGTAATAACCTTAGCTGCCAAGTATTCCGTTATGGAAATGCCTATTCCGTTGGCAACGGAATAGGCGCAGATTAGGGTTTTTAGTTATGGTAACTAAACAATCTTTTACCTCTCTCTCTACTATAAATAGAAGAGTAGTCTCTTTCTATTTGACAGACAATTAGAGCCTCCAGGCTGCCGTCTAAGACACAAAAAAGAGAGAGAAACTTTTGAGAGTATTCGGAAAGTATTTCCGGACTCGTCTAGTCGAGTCCGGTTATTCCGTGCGTCTGAAGTTCGCGTGGATACGAGTAGAGATCTCCTGCTTTGGAGATTAGGGAGCGATCAAGTTCTTCGTCCCTAGGAAGAGCAAGAAGGTTCTCAGAGTCCAGCTTCAGAAGCCAGGAAGGAATCTTGTGAGTCGAGCTTCAGGAAGGAGTTTCGTGAGCCGAGCTTCAGGAAGGAGACGGTTGCAAGACGGAAGTTTGTTCTGACCTACATCCGTTCTTCGTCTCGCGGATCAGGAAGATCTGAGGTAGAAATTTTAATAGTATAATCTCATACCTTTATTTCCTTTATGATGATCCTAGGGAGGGTTTAACCCGTAGGTTCCGCTGCACATGTAACGTACATAGCTACGGGTTTCCCAACACAATCTTCATATGTGATGATAACAGTATCAACTACGCATTGGATTGTGCGTGTATTTATGTTTTGCGGTTGCGGTGCCAATGTGTTGATGAATTTGATTAGACCTTGTAGAGACTGCTACGAGGTTAAAGAGTAAAGGTGACAGAGGGTCACCTTGTCTTAGCCCTCTCTTATGAAAGAAGAAAGGCTGCAAATGGCCATTTACTTTGATTGCAGAGCTTGCCGAAGTCAATAAGTTGCTTATCCATTGTCTCCAATTTTGAGGGAAGCAACTTTTTTCCATCACTCCATCAAAAAATTGCCAGCTTACCGTATCAAACGTTTTTGTAAAGTCAACTTTGTATAGGACTGATGGGATTTTGGTTTTGCAAAAAGTTGACATATTCACGTGTTGCCAAGAAGGGTTCTATTATCTGTCTGTTTTTTTATGAAAGCTGTTTGACTCTTTGAAATTAGCTCAGGCAATTGCGTTTGCAGTCTTTTTGCTAAAAATTTTGAGACTATTTTAATTAGTCCATCAATGACATTGATGGGTCTGTAGTCAGTCAGTGTTTTTGCTTATGCTATTTTTGGAACTAGCGTAATCTGAGCTTTGTTGATTCGCCAAAGATCGAGAGTATTCATTTCGAAATCTTTGCATAACCATATAAGGTCTTCCTTTATGGTTTCCCAATGGTGCTGATATAATTCAGTAGGGAATCCATCCGGTCCTGATGGTTTATTTTTTTTCCAAGTCAAAGATTGCGTCTCTAATCTCTTGATTAGAAATGTTACTGCCCAGATCACTTAGATTCCGCGTTGAATCTAATTGCTGCATAAATTGTTGTGAGAGTTGTCTGTTAGTGGGTCCGGCTCCTAGTGTTGCTTTGAAGAAATTGTTAGACTCATGTGCTATTGAATTTGGTCGGATAGCTGTCTCCCGTTCACCTCAATCGAGTTAATGGTGTTGTATTGCCTATTTGCTGAGGCTATTGCATGAAAATATCCGAGTTTTGGTCGGACAGTTGTCTTTGAGTTTTCTTAATATTCATAGCATTGTTGTGCTTAATTTAAGTAGGGGGAATTTCGGGTATATCCCTACTAAACCTCTAAATATCAAATTTATCCTTATTAAAGAGTAAATATGAAATTTATCCCTCCTAAACTTAATTAGTATCAAAATTATCTAAAACTAACTGAGGTGTTATATCTTACGGAGAAATGCTCAAAAGACTATTTACCCTCCTTCAAATCTCCTCTCATCTCGCTTCATCTCTCCGAATCAAAACTAAGTCGCCATGCCGCTTCAACTGTTCATCTCTCTCTCTAAAACTCGATCAGTCGCCATGTCTATCTCTCACGAATCGTCGCCTGCCTCTCTTTTCATCTCCCTCAGCAACTCCCTTCAATCCTGTGACGCCTCAGCGAGTCCGCCTCAGCCAGCCTTTTCCAGTAAAGTGGGACTCTCTGATCTCTCGTACTGTTGAAGGTATTGCTGATTTAGTATTAATTATGGCCGTTGTAGGGTCGATTGGACTAATCATATCTTAATTAGCAGTTTAATGGATAAATTAGTGTCAGATATGACTGTTTTAGGATCAATTGGGTTAGGGCCAATTGACTTTACTGCATTTGAATCTTTAATTCTATTTCCTATTATTCAAGCACAAGCACTGTACCTTGAGATTGACATTTCAATCAATTTTCAACAAATAAAAATGAGATGTTCATCTTTTCTTTCTTACGACTCGAGGTTCTATTGCAACCAGCTGAATGAGCTCTCATCGGTTTGTGTTAGAAGCATACTGGCATGTATCTATTTGGGTCACTATGAAGTGATAAATTCGCTCTTTCTATCGATCTGTAATCTGGTTTTATTATATTCATGAGTATATATTTTTTTTAATTAATAATTTGGGTTATTTCTTTTTTTGTCTTTTTTTTTTTCTGGAACCATAATGGTCGAAAGACAATTACATGCTTGTTTCTGCCTAAAACTCAAATGAATTTTTTTTTCATTAAATGAAATAATGACTAAAATGTCATGAATTTTGCAGATGAAAATGGAGAGGTGCTCCATCCATCATCACAGTAGAGCTCTCACACAGAAATGGAAAATATGAATGAACATGACAAAAGTGACAGTTTGTTAGAAGAAAGCTGTGTATCAAAAGCGAAGTCATCTGACTTAAGAGGAAGAAGAAGAAGAAGAAGAAGAAATGGAAATTCAATCAAGAATGTCCGACAAGTATTTGTGTTGTAGATAGATTTGGTATTTATGGAATATATTGTGCTTGTACTGAAAAAGGTTTCTCGCCTTATCTTTCTTTAGAATTGTGTTCTTATATGTTTTTAAATCAAGTACATTGTTTTAAGCAAAATTATTTGAAAAATGCTCATCAAATCCTTACTATTGTTTCAAGCTGCTTCACATCAAATGAATTAACTGAACTGCTCAATATTGATCCAACTCAATTTAATAATTTCAAAAATTAAAAAATGAAAAGAAAATCAAAATAACTAAGAAATAAATGTACTTCATCTCAGCCAACAAACTTCTAGACAATACAAATGAATAGTGCTCATTCATACACAGAATCATAAGATGAATTAGTGGTACATTATTTCATTATAGAAATTCGGCCTGCCAATTTAACAAAATCTCCACTCCACGTAAAGGTCAAACAAGCATAAAACAAAAGATAGAGAACAACTATTTAAATAAATAAAGATCCAAACAAACAGAGATTAAAAGAACAAAAACAAATTAAGAGGATATGTTATAGTGTATCAAGCTTCTAGCTCCCCAAAAAAGACCCAAAAACCTGCACTTCCAAGAGTTTGTCCAATGTATCTTATCCTTAACAATCGTGATACCTGAATGAAAATCAAATCAATTGAAATACTTAATAAAAATTGAGAAAAAGAGCTGACTTTTTTTCATTCATACTGAGCTTGGAAAACTGCAGAAGTCCCTCAATTCCTATAACCCAATATATTATAGGTACAAATATTTGGAAGAGATCTAAGTATTCTTTGGTACAGATTTCATTATTTTTCAAATTATTTTTGTTTGTGCAAAATCCTTTAACATATGTACCAATATACCAAATTAATCTTGTACCGCAATAACAATTCAAAATCCTAAATTAGAACAAGTATAAAAAAAAAATTAACAAGAAAAAAATGACATACTCAATATTAGGAGATTCAGTCAAATTTTCCCATCTAGGTCTGCTGAATTCTTCTCTCTCGATTTCTAATTCCATCTCAGAGCTTGGGCGATGCATGAAAATTGCAATTCTGCCGAGCTTGCTCGGTTTTCTAATTTCATATTCATACTCTCATTAAAAAAACTCAATTAATATGACAATTAGAATATCAAAGCTAACCTTAATCGATTTAAGGCTGATTTGGGCGAATTGCTCGATTTAGGCTAATTTGGGCGAGTGTCAAGCTGCTGGTGAGGACAAATCGGCGTGAGTGAAGGGCGGCGCGAGGGAAGGCCGTCGACGTGGGCAGGCCGGCGCCGTAGGCGGCGCGAGGGCACTGGAAGTTGTTTTTGGCCAGTGGACATTGCTGCTCTGGAGAGAGAAGTGTTAGGAACCGAGACGCAACAACAAACACAGAAAGCAAGACACATGAACAAAAAGATATTTTTTACGTGGAAACCCTAAAGGGTAAAAACCATGGCCGCCGGCACTCAAACACTCTCTTAATACTTGGAGGAAAGAGAAATACAATACAATTGTTTGTGGTTGTTGGAATGAATAAAACTCTACCCCTATCCCTCTATTTATAGGATAGCCATACCTAATACAAGGAAATAAATCAAAGATTTGCTGCCCCATTAACGCCTAATTCATGGAAACAAATCTAAGGTAAATAAACATATTCCAAATTCAAATTATCAATTAAGGAATAGTATCAACCAAATATGGAGAACTTCCATATCTTCCGCAGCGTTTCCTTTTATACGGTATCTAGAGTTTTCCAAAAGTCTCCACACCAAACAATCTCCCACTTGGAGACTTCATAAAGATACGAATCCTTTCCATTGAATCCATTCTCCTTTCTCCCCTGTATCTTCCTTGAGCCCGGCGACATGCTCCCACTGACTCACTCGACCAACCCCACTGGGGCAGCGCACAGCCTCAGCTTATCGATGGGGACTTCCTTGGTCAACTGTCTGGGACCTTGTTTTAGACCGTATAAGCTTTTCTCGAGCTTATACGCCAGACCCTCCTTTCTCGGGGTCTCGAGACCTTCAGGCTGCACCATACAGATGTCCTCCTCCAAATCGCCATGGAGAAACGTCGTCTTGATATCCATCTGCTCGAGGTGCAAATCTTCGGCCGCTACAATACTTAACATCGTACGAATGGTTGTTAGCTTCACCACCGGCGAGAATAACTCTGTGTAGTCAACTCCTTCTTTCTGTAGGAATCCCTTTACTACTAATCTCGCCTTGTACCGCTTGCTGTCAACTGGTTCATCCTTTATCCGATAAACCCACTTGTTTTGTAGCGTCTTCTTGCTATCTAGTAACCAGGTCAATACCCAAGTATTGTTCTTTCCGAGAGACTCAATCCCATCTCTCATTCCACGCTCCCACTTGACAGAATCTCCCGTCTCTACCGCCTCATGGTAGTCCTCAGATTCGTCATTTGACCTATCCTTGTAGTAGCGTGACCCGCCTTGGACCGTAGCTGGTCCCCACAAATCGCTCTGCACCAAGTCTAGCTTCCCCGTCTTGAGTTCTCGTCCGACAGTCAAAAAACTAACCTATTTTTCCTTGCCGAGCACGTTCACCTTGGGTAACAAACCCTTTGAAGCCAGCACTTGCAGTCCTTTGTGACTGACATTACCGAGCTGATTATGACACAATATCGACTCGGTTGTCGCTCCTGGAACTGCTAACAAATCTCCCTTATTTTCCGTGAGATAAAGAGTTCCTATTTTTGTACCCTTCGCCACAACCATGGCACCCTTTACAATCTTCCACAACCCGTTCCCAAACACGGTTTTGTACCCCTCACTATCCATCTGCCCAATGGATATCAAGTTCTTCTTTAAAACTGGAATATATCGAACTCCCCGCAAAGTCCATCTAAATCCGTTACTTGATTTTATTTGGACATCGCCCATGCCCGATATGCATAGCGGTTTCCCATCCGCTAAGTAAATTTTTCCAAATTCTCCAGATTTAAAATTCAAAAACTTATCTTTCTGTGAGGTAGAGTGGAAGGATGCGCCTGAATCCAGAATCCATGACTCGATATGGTTGTCGATGCATAGAACTAAGGCATCGTCTGAATCCTCCTCAGTGGCGGAATTTGCGGAACTTATTTCCGCCCTTTTCTCCTTTGTTGAGGATTTGCAGTCCCTTTTCATGTGGCCCTTTCTACCACAGTTCCAACACTCCAACTCGCTGCGACCTCTTGACTTGGATCGTTTGTGGTTGTTGTTTCTCTGACCTCCATGACTCTGACTCTCCACATCCAAGGCTGAACTCATGGAACCCGAGGTTTCGCTCCGCTCCCTTCGCCGAATATCCTCGTTCAGGATGCGGTCTCGTACCTCCTCAAAAGTCAGATCCTCCTTGCCGCCGATAACGTCTACCGTCGTCGACCGCCTTTCCCAAGCAATGATGACAACAACATAAGAGCCTTCGTCTCTTCACCCAGGTTCAATTTAAACGAGTCTAACTGGTTTGAAATAACCCGAAAAGAGTTCGATGCTCGGCCACGCATCCGTCTTCCGCCATCTTCAGATAGAAAAGACGGCGCATCAGATGCAGCTTGTTTAATGAAGACGGCTTCTCGTACGTGTTGGATAGCGCCTTCATGATTCCAAAATCCGTCGTCTCCTTAGCCACGTTGAACGTCACATTCTTGGCTAAGGACAATTGTATGTAGCTTAGCGCATTGCGGTTCATCTTCTTCCATGCATCAGCGGTGATCCCTTCTGGCTTCGTTTCGAGTAGCGCATCTTCTAGATCTTTCTGGCAGAGCAACGCTTCTGTTTGCATCTTCCAATAGCTGAAGTCTCGCCCGTCAAACCGACCCACCGACACCTTGCTCTCGTCCATCGCTCGTCTGTGTATCGCCTCCTCGTTCGCACCCAAAGGGAATTTTCTTCGAACCTGGCTCTGATACCACTTGTTAGGAACCGAGACGCAACAACAAACACAGAAAGCAAGACACATGAACAAAAAGATATTTTTTACGTGGAAACCCTAAAGGGTAAAAACCACGGCCGCCGGCACTCAAACACTCTCTTAATACTTAGAGGAAAGAGAAATACAATACAATTGTTTGTGGTTGTTGGAATAAATAAAACTCTACACCTAACCCTCTATTTATAGGATAGCCATACCTAATACAAGGAAATAAATCAAAGATTTGCTGCCCCATTAACGCCTAATTCATGGAAACAAATCTAAGGTAAATAAACATATTCCAAATTCTAATTATCAATTAAGGAATAGTATCAACCAAATATGGAAAACTTCCATATCTTCCGCAGCGTTTCCTTTTATACGGTATCTAGAGTTTTTCAAGAAGTCTCCACACCAAACAAGAAGAGTTCTAGGGGAGATTGCTCCGCAAGAGGAGTACTGATGATTTTAGGATAATAAAGGGTATTTTGGTCATAAAATTTTGTATTTACTCATTTAAATAAAAATAATAATTTTAAATAATGTTTAGTTGGAGGGAGAGTTAACTATATGGGTATATTTGATATGATTGCACTTAAGAGAGATATATTTGATAATGTTTTAGTTTTAAAGGGATAAATTTGATATTAATTGAGTTTAAGAGGGATATATTTGATATTTAGTGTTTAAGAGGAATATATATGATATTTAGAAGTTTAGTAGGGATATACCCGAAATTCCCCCATTTAAGTATAATGTCTATGCATACTAATCCTTTTGTAAAACCCATAAGCCCAAGTCTGGTTAATTTCAAAATTTTCCATTAAAATAATTTTTTTATTTGCATTAATTACAAAATTAGTTATCAGCTTTATTTTCCCATTTGGTGCCCCGCTTCCTCTGTCCCCTTGCTTCTTGTCTTGTGGTTCCCTAATCAAAATTTGTACAGTTCGCAACTCACCTTTATTACTCCTTCCACATACGTGAAATCGGATTTCAATTTTTTTTGTTGCCAAAGGATGAGGCTACAATCACAATTCACAAGCGCACCCATATAATTTTGCACAACTTTGCACTTGCTATGGGCCCCGCATTGCACAAATCATGTGGGGCCTACAGACAGGGACGGATCTAGGGGGGTGCTGGAGGGAGCCCCGCCCCCCCCCCAAACATATCAGAAATTGCATATAGGTCCTTTGAAAATTTTGAAAATTTTGATTTCAGCCCCCCTTATAAATATAATACAATTTTGATCTCAACTCATAACACAAGTAATTGCTTGCTCTATTGGTTAAATCACCTACTTTGAGACGTTCCGTCCATGATTGACCCGGGTTCGAATCTTGGTATATGCATTTTTTTGTTATTTTTTCAAATCAAAAGATAAAAAGTGAGTGAACAAGGAAAAAATAAACTGCCCTTGTCCAGTTTCGAACTCGGGTTGGAGGGTTATACTTAAAGCAATCTAACCGACCAACTACAATTAAGTTTGTGTCTAAATGTCTCGGCCCCCCCTATATATTGTGGCTGGCTCCGTCCCTGCCTACAGATCATTGAGAGAGAAGTTGTGAAATTGGTTGCGGCTGTGGATTTAAATTTTATTTTTTTCTCGTCCCAAGTACTAACAATGCATCAACTCAATTGTGTATTATTTTCTAGCACTAAGATGTCGACCAACGCAAGAATCACTCGATTTAACATGCGAAAGTGAGTCAATCAGCAGAGTATGCCGAGTCAAGCTCGTTGGCTGTTCACTAACCAAAGGTTACGGTGCAGATTTTTACGTCGAGCTTGGCACTTTTGATCTGGCCGGCCACTCTTTCACGATCAAATTCTACCCAAACGGAGCTTCTCACGCTGAGCACATATCTCTTCTTGTCACGCTTCTGACCGAAATCAGTAAACCCTTGTGTGTGGAGTACAAATTCTGCCTGCTCGATCGGAGCGGTAGACCATCGGCGGCCCAAAAACAGAGTGAAATGGTTAGGCAAAAAGGAGATAGTTTTGGCCTTTTTAGATTCTTGAGGAGATCCGACTTCGAGTCGTCTGAGTATTTGAAGGACGACTGTTTTATGCTTCAATGCACTCTTCGAGTCGTGAGCCCATCGTATGTACATCTGACGAGAGAACAAGTCGCGGTTCCATCGTCAGACTTACATCAGCATTTCGCAAATCTCTTAGAAAACAAAGACGGAGCTGACCTTACATTTGAAGTAAATGGAGAGACATTTGTTGCGCACAAATACGTGCTAGCCGCTTGTTCCCCTGTTTTTAAAGCTCAACTTTTCGGCTCCATGATGAAAAATGCATCGAATTGCGTGAAAATTGATGATGTGAAACCCGAAGTATTTAAACTAATGCTTCATTTTATCCACACTGATATGCTGCCACCTCAGGAGGAAAACATTTCCTCTGAGATGGCTCAGCATTTGCTTTTAGCCGCCGATCGATACGGTCTTGAGAGACTGAAGCTTATTTCTGCAGAAATCTTGTGTAAGAATCTCAGTGTGGAAAATTCAGCTTCTACATTGGTTTTGGCCGAGCAGCATAACTGTCCACGACTGAAAGACGTTTGTATTGGATTTGTATCTTCTCGCCAGGTTCTGAAAGCAGTAATGGCGAGTGAAGGATTTAGTCATCTGATGGAAAGCTGCCCTTCGATTTTGAAGGAATTGTTGGAAAAGCTGGATAATGGTAGAAGATTCTAAGTAGAACTCGTGTTTTTATTTTTATTTTGAGGTTTTGTGGCACCATGTAATGGCGATTTTGTTTTTTGTTTGATGGAGCTTTTGGTCTTCCTTATTTTGAAATGAAGTTTTCTTGTTTTGTTTTGTTTTGAAATGAACAGAAAATTGTGAAATGGTGACGCATCAATGAATTTTGTCTTGTTCTTTGCTTATACAAGTATTATTTATGCATATATAATCATAACTCATAAGTAATGTATTGTAAGGGTTATAATATATTAAAAAACTTATATTGGTAATGAATACGTCCAGATTATTAGCCCCCATTTAATCTGCCCATTACACAATTGACTTACAAATATAAATGAAATTATTTAGTGGAATTGCAATTTGTTTTTAGCTGAATTTGGGATTTTTTGAGAGCCCAAGAGCTATGGATCCAATGGATACTTTAATCAATTTTATTGTTGGCCGGCCAACTATAAAATACGTTACATTTTTGCATCTCCCAAATTTTGTCCAATCTTCCATTGTTATTTCGTGTTTAATAATCCTTTGAGTGAGTCATTTCTTATCCTTTGATTGTGAGCCATTTTTTCATTGCCTTCGGGCTGAATAACTGGTATATGATGAGCAAAGTCAAGTCAGAATTTTGAAAAATTGGGGACCAATGTGGCTATGTTCTTGAGACTAAGGAAGATGAAATATTTTTATTTGTGTTTACATGGATATGGTTTGGAGTGCATATGTAAATTATATGTGTTTGTGTGGATATTGTTTTTAAGTGTTTATGGAATATGTTTGTATATGATAATGTATGAAGTATGGAAATTAGAGTTAGGTTTATGGAATTTCATATGTAGTTAGTGTTAGGTGTTACGGAAATTGAATTGTAATAATGGTTAGGATTATGAAATTTGAATGGTTTATATGTATAAAACTGGATGAATATTATGAAAAGAAATGAACTAAAATTGTATTGAATATTAATGAAAATATATACGAATGGCAGTATCATTTGAAATTCTCAAAATGGAGTATATTATATTTGAAATAAACGAAAATATTTTGATTATTTCATTAACATTCTCTGCATCTCATTGGTAATATAACCATATTACATTCATACATTTAAGATAATTCACCGAAATTATATGAATATATATAATTCTAAAGGGTCTTTTCTACAGTAACTACACAAGAGTCCTCCACGTCACTCACTAAATTTTAGTCATTTGATTTAACATCAATGGTTGTCATTTATAATGTATAATTGAGATTGAGATCATGATTCTAAAGGGTCTTCTCTACAGTAACTACACAAGAGTCCTCCACGTCACTCACTAAATTTTAGCCATTTGATTTAACATCAATGGTTATCATTTGTAATGTATAATTGAGATTGAGATCATGACGATATCACTATACAAAACAAGTGGAAACATTTGTTTACTTTTTCATTTTTTTAACAAATAAGGGGTACACGCACTTCGTGCGACATTTCATAATCTTTTATTGAATATATATATATATATATATATTATTATTATTATTATTATCATCTATATTCCAAAAAAATATTATTATTGATATTATAAGCATCAACTATAAAAAGAAAAAAAAACACATTTGAGTGAAATAACATTAGCCGTTCTATATTACTCAAGGTCTGAATATTTTCAATCAGGTACGCTAATACTGCTAATACTAATAAGAATACTCTTAATAAAATCAACTCATTAACAAAATTCTAATTCTTATATTATATGTTCCTTCTTTTGCCTTTTTTGACCTTTTTTTTTATTCTTCTTGATTTTCATTTGATTTAAAATAATACTGTCAAAATATAATAAAAGACAGTAAATGATGGGTCGGCATTTCTCGAGAAAAAGAAATATATGAAACACTATGTAAATAATAGTGTCACGCCAATTATACCACACTTACAATATGTACTCAAACATCAAGTTGTGTTAACTATTGCTCAAATATCAAGTTGTGTTAATTATTGCTTTAATAATTTAATGGGGGGAATGAAAGTATTTCATTTTTACCCTCCTTCAAAAAGAAAGTATTTCATTTTACTCAAACTAAGAAAGTTACTTCAGATTTAGACGCTTTGTAAAATAGAAAAATCTTTTAAACCTTCATTTTCTATAAAAATGAAAACTCTCTAATAAAAAGGAAAACTCTATAAAAAAATGTAAAGCATTGTTTTAGAATTATCTTTCTGTTGAAGCCCAATAATTTTGGGGCTTTAAAGTAAAAAGAAATACTTTAATTTTAAGAGAGTAAAATGACCATTGCATGATAATTACTTACTAAATTAAACAGAAAAACTCTTAGCATGCATTTGAAACTAAATTGTTATGCTTTAAGATTTAAGAGGCTTTTGTCTAGAATAAGCAAAACATAGTCATAAAAATATCAACAGAAGTCATTAATTTTTATTTTTGACAAATTACAATGACATTTATATGTTGCCACATGGCCTCTAGCTGTGGCTTATGTCATTCACGCACCCACCAAATTATTAACCGTTGATTACAAATCATATGACGCATAAAAAATGGATGACGTGGCACATTCTAGTAAAAGTACCGTAGAAAAATGGTTTTAGGATTTTATATATATATATATGCGAAGAACTGTATTAAGAGACTTTATTTGGATAGTTGTTAAACTATATTTATATTTTGTATATGTTTTTTTCTGGATTGAGATCCGACACCATATATGATACACATAAATTAAATTACAACAAATACGAAAATGGTTATAAATAGGATTCAAGTACGTACATATATTATATGAATACAGATACGAAAAATGGCTAACAATTCTGATATCTCTAATACCAATATGAATCAAATTTGTACTTAACAAAACATCAAAATAATAAGAATGCACCAAATAACATATATTACATTCTAAATTACAGTCTTTATATTTACGTACGTAAAATTAATAAAATATACAAGGAGAAGATTGCGTATTCTGTTATTTATTATAAAACTATAAACCATTAGCATGATAAATATTTAAATCAATACAAAATTTGAACTTATGAAAAGATATCTATTTTTGACAATTTGGGTCAAAAAACATAGACTCATTTTTTACCATAATCCTGATGAGGATATTACCGTCTCCAGAAAATTCGGATCTTATTTATTCGGATATGGATTTTCAGATTCGGATCAAGCCATTATCCAAATCATTTATACAATTTAGCATTGAGATTGACATCCTAAATAAAAATAGATTATGAAAAGTTCGTGCAAAACGCGACTAGACTATATATCCCTTGTTCGTATTAAATTTGAATTAATACAGACTTCAAAATTTAACAAAATGCCGACGATATTCGTTCAATATATATAAAACGACATTCATACAACGAAATTCATTCAATATAAAACAACATTCATACAAGATTGATTCAAAACGAACAAAAAACGCATTCACGATATACTATCATACATTCAATATTAAAGCAAATCATTCAAAATACAACTTTACATTTTCCATTTGTCACCGATGCATAAGTACATTTATGTCCACAATCACATCCATTAATACGCCCACACACAAAAATTAGAAGCATCATCTAAAACTCTATAGCACACACAAAATATATATCCTTTTCTCAAAATGTAAATCATCATCCATCTTCAAGACCCATGGTCTTCAAGCATCAAAAAACGCTAAAAGCTTTTTGCAAACAACGACAAAATTCAATTAATGAGGCTCAGTTTAGTGCAATTAAGCCTCAATTATTAACCTGAATTCTAAAGTTAAATAAATGGGAGAGAAATTAAATTGCTCACACTGAAAATGGTTGGTAAAGAGCTCGTTCCATTCCTGGCAGTTACAAAATTAAACAGAAAAGAAAAAAACAAAAAACAAATAAAGAATAGTAATGGAAGTTTAAACATATAAGATTATGTATTTATTCGCGTTGCAGTATAGCTTGAATTTGTTATAGTAGAGGGCTGGTGTCAGCAAGCCGAATTATCAAAAACAATAACTAGTATATAGTCTGCATAATTAAGGTAGTAACTAATCTATAAGTGAAAAAAAACTAAACACTTGTATTAAATTATTAACTCATTCATTCATTAGCCAGTACTATAGTGATTCATCATCCCAAATATTAACGGACAAGTAGTAAATCCACTTTAAATTGAAAGCTAGAGCTATACAGTGTGAAAAGATGGTTTGTACCAACCCAATTAAACCCTAAACCCTTGGGGTGGGGTGGGGGTTTTCTAGTGCTTTTTGTGCTTGTTTTGTTCTTAATTGAAAAATTGAAGGAAACAAAAACCCAATTGGACATTAATTTTAGGGGTTGAAGGAAGGTGCTTCTAGCGAAGCAGTATGCTTGCTGCTTTGCTAGTCTTAGCCGTTTATCAAGCAGCTCCTATTATATCTAACTTTCCTAACTAGCAACTAATGTTTGAAGTCCGTATTAATGCACACGATAAAAAGTTTCACATACCTAATTTAATATTAATATATCATTAATGTGCTTTTAAGATATTTACTTATTTATTTTTAAAATTTTCATAGTTAAGATGAAATAATATTAATCCCCTTATTTGCTTTTATATTATAGATGATTTTTGATTAAATTTAGTAGAGGAGATAGATGAATAAAGATCATGTTTAACACCATAATAAATTTAGAATATATCTTAAATTTAATTATGATTTTAGATTATATTTGTTATATTTTGACCTTACGTAAATTTTACGGTAAATTATACACATCATGGTTTAAATTATGTATAGTAAATGTATAAATAAATTCTAGCTGCTAGAAGCACCATCCCCTAGACCTAATTTTAGAATATAAACAAAACATTGCTAAAAATGCAACTCTGATTCATGAAAGAGAAATTAAACAAGAAAAAAGGACAATGGTTTTCCTTAATGGACCAGAGGTAACTAGATATAACTATGAACGACGTCCATACCTCTCCAATGTCAGAACTGATTCTCCTCCTTTTCTTCTTCCTCACAAATCAATCGGTTTTCCCTCAGAAGTGGCAGCTGGAACTCTCTCTTTCTCTCTTGCTGGCCAAATCCTCGGTACGATATTGGTTGTTTTAAGGAGTTCTTTCGTTCTCTCTTCCTTCTCTCTCTCTCTCTCTCTCTCTCTCTCTCTCTCCGTTATTTGTTTTTAGCTCGAAAAAAGGGGCTGGTATAGCTCAACGGCCGAATTTACACATGTACCCTACAAAACAGCATAACGTATACCCCTCCAAAATCATTAAAATATCATAAGTACCCTTATATCTATAAACAGAGGGGGCCCGTCGTATATTATATGTACAACAAGCAAGTAATCATGTATGCTCAGTAGGTCGTTTGGTACATTGTTAAATACCCTTATATCTATGAACATATATTAATTACTATCATCTTTTATTTGCAGTAGGACAGATACGATTTGTGGCGGGAATATTGCGTCTTGCTCTCGCCGTGATGCCCATGTAAGATTGATTATTTTTAGCAAATCAATGTCATATTATTGATGAATTTGGACAAATATATTTTTTCCTATAAATATTCGGTCCAATCTATATTCGGTTCAGTTTGGTTCAAATTTTGTTCCGCCTTATTCGATTTGGTTTGGACCGAATCGGACGAATGAATACCCCTATTTTTGCATAATCCCCTTAATATAATATATTACTCTTCAAATTATATTAAAATCTAATTATTATTTATATAATATTAATGTATATTATAGGCAGATAATTTTGGAGTGCATTCCGTGGACATATACGATATTCGTCAATTTTTTTAAACTACACCAACAGCTCTTGGTACAAGCCCTTGATGCTCGTGATGTTGGGTGGATACCTTCTTTTTTCGAAAATTTTGGCGTTGGATGGCGGTTCTTCTGCTTAATCACTGGATGGATCATGCATGTTGTAGGCATATCGTACGTGTTGGGACGAATGCATTAAAAAAATGCGGTATATTATAATACAATAATATAACAGTACTTTATGTTTGATCTCGAAATATACTTAATACATATGTTTTTGTTGTAACAGTTGTTAACTTGGTTTGCATTTACGATATGCGCTGGGTTCATTGACAAGTGGTACATTTATTGGCCAGACTATGTTCGAGAAGTGATCATCCCGATCATTTCTGTGGGCAGTTCGGTCGTGATCCCATGTATACGACTTTGCAGAGGCGAGTGGATGCCGAAATGGAGAGTTATTTGCATGTCATTGTTTGGCCTGATAGTCGAGATAGTGGACATCGAGCTAGATCATCTTGATACAGTCTCTATCGTGGAGGTAGTTTTCAACATGGTTTATACATTTTGTTTTTATTTTTATTTATTTTTATTTCTAATTAACTCAAATAATATATGCGGTTACAGCGTGTGGCATGGGTTCTAAAATGCATGTTTTTCATCTTGAGCTGGTATATATATATTGGAGGAGTTTGAGTTCGGACGAACTTCCGTTTCAGATGGTCGGATCATGATCTACTGGTTTTAATGTTTTTTATATTGATTTTGTCATTATTTATTATGTGCATGTTTGATTGTTGAATGCTTAATTATGAGTGAGGGTTGGTTATATCTAACTGATACATTGACTATATATGATTGGATTTCTATTTTTTATGATGAAAATTCATGTTAATCACGATTTATATTTAATCAAATTTATGTTTCAGTAAATCTTCATTCAAATATAATCAATAGAACTTTTCGTTTATTCTGTGAGATCTCTTGAAATTTTGTTTTATATAAACGGTTCCTATTCAATGTGTTTTGCTTGATCGGATGGTAAAGACTCATTTTGAAGAGATGTCAGCCTTGTAGACTGTAGTTTATGTTTTGCATGAGATGCTCAGTGTTATTTCTATGAATAATAAGTAAATTGTTATGTGGTAATTAAGTGTTCCTTGGGCTAGTTTAAGATACTTCTTTATCTTCTTTTTTTATTTCTTTATTTCTTGTTAAAAGAAAGAAGAATCTAAAAATATTAAAAAAAAAGTCAATTCATTGTATATGGACTAAAAGAAAGAATCTAAAAATGTAATAATTTTCAAATATATATCCTACTTGAGGCTCAATGGCGATTTAAAGAGCTAGTTTGTTTGAGATTTTTACTTTTATTTTTTTATTGAAGTAATGAAATGAGATGTTCAGTATTATTTCTATGAGATAAATGAAATAATTAATTGTTTTGCATGAGTTTGTGATGGTTTTGTTATTTTTATCTGTCAGAGTAAATTGTGGAATTGTTGCTATTTTGGCTAGTCTAAGATATTTCTTTATCTGCTTATTTTCACTTCTTTTTCATCTTAAGAATGAGTAAACTGTATTGAATGCATATACTGAATGAATGTTGCTGTGTATGAATAATTTGAGATACTTTTTTTTCTCATCAGTTTTTCTGGTATTTTGATTTGAATTTGATACAATCTTATGACCCATCTTATGACATGAAAATGAGATACTTTTCTTTCTGTTCTTCCCCAAATCTTCACCTACAAACATTCTATACAACACAAACAAAAATAATACATCACATGATAAACAAACCAAACCCTAATTAATTACCGCTACTTAATTTCTCAATTTCCTTGTTCAGCCTCAATATTTCAGTCGCGTACTCACGCAATTTCTCTTTCATCAGCTCTGCTGCTTTATCGAATTTCTCCTTCATTTTATTTTTATCGTTCAATAATTCTTTGTACCGTCCTTTATACGCGTCCAATTTCTCTTGCATCGCGCGACATCTCATTTTGTGCTTTAAAACCTCTTTATCACACGTCATACCCTCCTTTTTCAAAAATAAATAAATAAATAATATGATTAATAAATTAAATTTTCCACAAGTAATGTTTTACTATGTATAAAAAGAAAACAAAAAAAAAAACAGTGGAATTTTTATTAATCAAGTATTGAATAAACTATAGTGTATAAAAAAAAAAGATAATTATATTGCACATATACTTTCTAAAAATTGAGAAATTAACAAGTTTTAGGATAAGGTTATTATTAAAACTTACTCTGATTGTTGCTGCGAATTTTTCCCTTTCGCTTTTTATTTGAGACACCTGTATTGAATTTGAACTCCTTATATTAGCATTTATTTATTATTTTAGCCATTTATGTATGTTTATATTAATTTGAACCAATAAAAATTAGAAATAATTGAGGTACTTGATAGGCTTATTACCATCTTGTCATAATTGTCTCTAAGAATTTGAGCTTCAAAACTCATCTTCTCATTTTCAGAACTCATATTATCCCTTTCTTTTTTGGCGGCCTTTAATTGGCATTCTAAATCCTGTTACAACAAAATAGAACATAAAAATAAAATTTTGTTCATTTATGATAAAAAATTTAAAATAAAGTAAAATGGGTACCTTGTAATTATCTAATATAACCATTCTTTTGCTCATTTCCTTTATTTTTAATAAAAGCTCATCTCTTTCTTTAATGAGTGTATCTAATTCGTTTTGTACTGTCTTTAGTTCATCACCCTTTGAAATTTTCTACAGTTTAATTTCTTGAATTAGTTAATATTTTATTTCAATAAATTTATGCAACAAATCAAAGTTTTGAATTAATTTTTTATTGAATTTTGAATTATTTTACTCACATTAGCATTCTCTTTATTGTATTCTTCAGCAAGTACATTGTTCTGGCTGCATTATGGAAATAAAATAAAATAAAAAAGTGAACGCCAAATTAGAAATAAAATTCAAACAAATAAAATTCAAACCTGGTGAGTTTCTCAATGGTTTCATTTAGAAGTCTTTGCTGCTCACTGGACAGCTCCAGTTGCCTCTTTGCCTGATAAAAAAAAATCAAAATTTAAACTACAGTTCATGATTGAGATTAAATTGAATTGAGACTCCATTCATGAATGAGAGTAAATTTAGATCTTACTTGAGACCTAATTACATAATTTAGACTAAATTTCACAATTGATTGTGAAGTAAATGATGAATCGAGGTCTAATTTTGCTAATTACCTCTGATAAATCATTAGATAATCTCTGAATCTCATGATCATAAATCTTCAATTTTTCAGAAGCTTGAAAAAAGGCTTTCTCTTTGGTCAACCATGTTGACTTTTCTGACTCGGCTTCTAGAAGCGCATCCGTGAGTTGCTGCATTATTCAAATAAAAAGGATTAAAAAGAAGAAAATATATGGATTTGGTATAAATGATTTAGCAAGAAATAACGCATAAAGATATTATTATTGATTACCATAGCCATTTCTTCTTTTTCCTTATTTAATGAATCGATAGAAACTTCTAGATTTCTTTTCAATGATTCAGCCTCCCTTAATCTTTCAGCCTACATTAATATTTGCACTCAATATTTATAGTTTACTATTAAATCATAAAAAATACAGTATATGATTTTACTACAGTTATTATTGAACACCAACACCAACACCAATAACAATAAAACAGATTTTTAAAAGGACCAAACATAAATACAAATAAATAATTAATATTACATTCAATAACACAATCAAAATTAGGTTATTTTTACTTTTTACGTACCGAATTGGCCAGCTCATTTTGGAGAGACTCAATTTCGGATTCCGCTGACATCAGCTTGTTTGAAATTTCCCCAATTTCAGAATTTAAAACCTCAATTTGAGAAAAGGCCTCGTCTTTTTCCCCAATCGTGTCGACTAAAGTCTCGTGCATTGAGTTGATTTGATTCTCCATTTCAATAGCATGGAATTCCAGATTTTGATACTCATTCTAAAATAAAAAAAAAATCATAAAATTAGCAAAATTTCATGTGTAACCATGTAAAATCTCAAAATAATATTATATGAGAGAGAGAGAGAGAGAGAGAGAGAGAGTACAATGAAGTTTTTATCAATTGAAACGGCAGATTCTTTGTGCTTGGTCAAATCGGTCAGCTTTGACTCATTTTTCCTCATGTCACGCTCAAGAACCGCCCTTTGACTGGTCAACTGCTTTATCTCTCTAGCCGCATGTGCTTTCTCACTCTACAAACACTCAAACCAATTCCACAAATCAACAAAACCCTAAAACCAAATAAATTAATTAGGGTTTGGTTTATTTACCTCTAGTTTGTTTCTGTCCTGGATGGAATTTTTCAGTTTTGAGTCGGTTTCCTTTAACTTATTTTTTATTCGGTCGAGTTCTTTTCTTAATGATTCATTTTCTTTTGCCAAATTGGCGGATTGAAGGCGCAAATTTTCGTTTTGGATCGTCAGAATTTCGCGGAAAAGTTCATCCTTTTCCAACTCGTGCTGAGCTGTCACTTCCTGTCATTTAATGAATTAAAAAATAAAGATTTTAGAGGCGATGTGGTATTATTTTTAGTTTTGAAGAAGGGGAGTTGAATTTGAGGGGTGTTTTGGTGAGATGTTTTTATGAAGCGTATATGGGTAATTATGTAAAGATGAAAATAAAAAAAAAGGAAATATTACAGAGATGGATTTTTCGCTATTTTCAAGATCGGATTTTAATTTCTCAAGTTCGTTCTGTTGATCGACCAATTGGGTTTGTAAGAAAGCCTACAGTTGTATAAATTTACGTCATTTTAATAAATAAATATAACAGCAATATTAAATAATATGCATTTGTCAAAAAAAAAAAAGATTTTAGAACTTAGAGGTGATCTTACCTTTTCTGACTCGATTTTGTTTGACTTTTCAGTCAAGCTTTTTGTCAGAATTTCAAATTCCTCAATTTTGGATTTGAATAGAGACAAATCCTTGCTAGTCGATGATTTGAGATCCTAAAAAGAGAGAATTATTATAAACACAAATTAAGGAGAAAAAAAAACTAGTTGTTTCTAAAATATAAAAAAGGTAAAACAAGAAAATAATATCTAAAATTGCCTTGGATAAGAGAGAGAAGCTCTGGAAAAGCTCGTTGACAAATAAGAGAAGGCCATCTGTCGTATTTTTTGACTGGCTAATTTGCAGTTCTAACCCTTTGATTTCTTCTAATAATATTTCATCATGAGGAACAGAGTATGCGATTTCCTGAAATTTTCAAATAATACCAAGGTCAAAAATTCCTAATGTTGAATCTGAGCGACTAAAAGTGAATAAAATAAATAGGAATAAATAGATAGATAAATAAATAAATAAATAAATAGATAAATACTGGTTTCATATCTTGAACTAAAGAGATAGAAGAAAGCTTTTCTTGAGCAATCCTAGCTTCTTCTCGCGCCTTTGCAACTTCTTGTTCCATCTATATTCAACAAAAATAAAAATAATAATAATATTAATGATAAATTAGATGAAGCGTAAATGAAAAAAAATTACCTCTTTATATTTCTCAGTAAAAGAATTATTTTGCTGAGTCGCCAGCTCGACCACATCGTCTAAATTATGCTGAACAGAAGATTTTTCCATCTCTAGTAACTTAATCTGCTCATACATTTATCAAACGCGAAAAAGTTAAAAAAGAAAATTGAAATTCTTTTTTGCTTTTATTAACTTTCTATTAGTTGTGTTGTTTTAATTGATTAATATTAAAATATATAATTAACCTGATCCTCTAATTGTTTAATTACTAAAATAGCCTCAGATTCCCGCATCGTCAGCCTGTCAGTTTTTCTTTCAGGAGAGGAATCTGATTCGTTATTTGTCCTTGATGATTTTTCCGTTTCAATCGCCTCAATACTTTTCTGAGGAAAAGAAAAACAAAAAACAACTAGTATTTTTACATATTTGTTTTTTCTGGAATAATTTGAATAATAATTGAGCCAAACGCAACAATAAATGAGGCGTAATTGGATCATATTGAGGCTTAAATTGAGGCTAATTTGCTCAAATCTAGGTCTAAATAACTAAATCAAACCCTAATTAATTCCCAAAATAAAATTACATGTCAACAAACCTTAGAGCTGACTTTCCTTCGGCTCGTGACGTTCAACAAAGCAATTGCATCTGGCAGAGTAATTTCATTTTCATTTTCATTTTCATTTTCATTTTCATTTTCATTTTCCTCAATTAATGACTCATTTTCCTCAATTTGTTTTAATTCTTTAAATGGTACAAGTGCAGATCCTGAGCTGGCCCTGTGCTTTGAAGAATCATTTGAGCCATTTGTATCCTACATTTTAATCATTATTTATTTTATTTTATTAGTAATATTCAATATTATTATGGTTTTGTTTCTGTCAAATGTTAAACTGTGTTGATACTTGATAGGACAATAGTAGTGTTTCATCAAGTAAATATACTAAATAGTAATAACAAGTATCATTTTAGTTCTTCCTTGATTTTAAGATACAGTTAATAAACAAACTTATTAATACTAGTTACAAATATTATTTTGTATTTTTAGTAAGTACATAATTCAAGTACCTCATTTAGTAATTGGGTCGCCAAAGCACCAGGACACCAAGTCAGCCTTCTCTTCTTCTGAATCTTCAAAACCAAAACACAAAAAACACAGAAATAAACAACACAAAAAACGACAACAAATACATCACATAAACTCATAAAATAGCGACTTTTTAAATTCATAAAATTTACCTTTAATAGGTTTAGGGTTTTTTCGTCCCGATCTGAATTGAGGACCAAAGAGCTCAGATTCTCAATCTTTTTCGCTTGAGCGATTAATCTTTGCTCTCTTTCGGCTTTCTCTTTCTTTTCCTCCTCCAGTTCTAACACGATCCTCTCTTTTTCACACTCGCTCTGCAATTCAAATGGACGTCTCCAGTTTGTCAAAAATATTCTTATTATTCGTCAAATAATTTAGAAAAATGTGAAAAAATGATAGAAATTAACCTGTAGTAATATGTTTCTCAGATTGAGGATTTCCTCTTCCCAATGCTCGTTGTGAGAGCTCTGAATTCAATTAAACACAGAAGAAAATATTATTGATTATTTTATACCAAAGGTGGCTTACTTTATTTCTTATAATAAGAAATAAATAAAAGAAGATATTAATTACTGAGATAAATAAAATAAATAACCTTGAGCTTTTCACGGAGCTCCTCAATCTCTTTCCTCTGACGCTTCAGTAAAGCGGCATCTGTCATAATCTGTTTACAAGCATAAAATTACCAAATTAGATAGCAAAAATTCGTGGAATTTAAATTAACCCTAAATTAAACCCTAATTAATTAATTAATTAGAGAGAGAGAGAGAGAGAGAGAGAGAAACCTCATTGACACGAGCGCAATTCTCGACCTTGAGAGCCCTAGACGCAAACTCCAAACTACTTTTGGTCTCATTAGCATGGATCTACAACAAACAAGTCAAAATAATTCCAACTTTCTATGAAATAGTACAAAAAAGAATAAAATAAAACTAAAATTTTATTATTTTTTTACATGTACCTGTGCGAGTGTGATATTACATATCATGGCTGTGTTTGCGTTTCCGCCAAGAGCCGGCTGTAAAATCCTAGTCAGCTTGCTCTCTCGATACGGCACATGACCCCTGTTATATAAACATATCAAATATAAACTCATTTTCAAATATGAATAAAATTTCACTTTCAAATATATTGTATTGTAGAGTCATAAACGCTATTTCCACTTTTTAGTGCAACAAAAACTTAATCAAAGAACCAAGTTCATTTTTAAATATATCAAATACTTCCAAATATATTGTAGAGGAGTAAATGCTGCGTTTACTTGTAAACAACACCAAAGTTATACTCATTAAACTATTAAGTGCGAAAAGACGATTTTACCCCTGACTTTTTGCCCCTTCGCTCAATTTCTCAATGACATTTCCAAGCGTCAATAAACTCTTGTTAATATGAGAGCCTTCTTTGAATCTCACTCCTTCTGCCCCAGTTTTCGCGACCCGTTCTGACCCGGCCAAATCCACCATATTCTGTTAAAAAATCAAAATTATTATGTTTAAACAATAAAATGTCGAAATAAAATTTATATAATTCTAAATTTGCCACAAAGAGTGGCAATCTTCAATTTGTTTTTCTTTGATTGTTCAGAGTTCAATTTCGCAGTTGAGGGCACGAAGAGGTCAAATAGTGTAAAATTAAGGCTCAATTGTGCAATTTATGATTTAATTGAGGTAAAATTGTGATTTTGAGGCATAACAAAGCATAATTAATTTGATTAAAATTAAAAATTAAAAAAAATATATATTATTAAAATATTTGCGTACAAGTACAGAAACGCGAACTGCGTCTGTGGAATCGGTGAGCTCGCCTTCTTCCACTCTCTCTCGACTCTCAATTATCTGAATTTCAATTATAAAATTAAATTTGTAAAATGGCCATCAAAATGAAAATTGGAAAAAAAAAAGGGTTGTTAGTGAAAATTTACCATTCTAAAGATTGTGTGGGACCTGCTGCTGTACAGATTCATGTTAGTCTCTCCAATATGCCTATGCGCTGTCAAAATAAAAATTAAAAATTAAATTAAATAAGGGGAAATATTTAATATAGTGAAATGTCGAATTTGCCCCTAAAGAATGTGAAATAATCTCATGACACTGTATTTCATTAAATATTCAGTACATCTAGGGTTTATTTCATTATATAACCTTCTTAATTTTTCCAAACACTAAATCAAAGGGGGTTTTCATTTTAACCCCTACAAAACCTCAAATTTATTATATACACTCAAATACAAGAGATAAAATAAACAATTGTGAGATTAAAATTATGAAAAAAAAACTTACATTCACCAAATTCCATAAGACGCAAAACTTGTTCTGGACAAGTTACAATTTCTTCTTTCAAGCCAGCAACATAAATTCCCCTCTTAAAAAAATAAAAAATAAATAAATAATATTAGTGATAAAAAAATATTGTGATGTCCTTTTTGAAAAAAAAAAAAGTAGATAAAACACGGACTTATTTGCGAAAATTCCAGATAAGAAATTACTGTGCCTCATTGAGGTTTTTCTTTTTCCCAAAATAACTAAAGAGAGGTGGTAATTCGTAATTTCACAATAATGCAAGGAATAATTTGCAAAATTACCAAGAAAAGAAGATCATAAAATACCTCAATATTCTCATGGACTTGTAACTTTCGGTGCTCTGGAACCAACAAGTCATTTATGTCTTCATTATATATTTCCATATATGACATTCGCAGCAAAAATTCTCTGTCCACATCCTAAATTCAGCACAAAAAATTATACGCACAGATCAGAAAATATTTAACTAAGTAAAAAATTCAATTAAATAAAACCCAATATTGTGCTTGTTTCACTGTACGCACTATTTTGGTACTTTTTTTAAAATTAAATTAGCGAACCTTTTCAATTATATTAAAAAGATCATTAATTGCCATTGGAATAATTCCAGGCTCGGTTTTAGATCCCTTCATTGTGTGCGTTTTTCCACTGCTCGTTTGTCCATAAGCAAATACAGTACCTGTATTCAAAATCCAAAAAATCGAAGGGCCAAAAAGGAATTTTTACATGATAGAATTAGATACAATTATACATATGCTGTAATTTTACTAAAAGAAAGAAGTGAGAAAGTAAATTATTACCGTTAAATCCAGAAACGGCGGACGCTACAATTTCCTTAGTTCTTGCCTCGTACAACTCTGCTGTCTTGCATTCCTCCCCAAATATCCTATCTGTTGAACAATAATAAAAAAACATAGATTAATTTGTTACCAAAAATGAAAATTAAACGTTTAAACTTCAAACTCAGTGCAGTAATTATAACAACAATCACTGCTCAATCTAGGTTTTTACAAAATCGAGTTCCAGAACCGTAAATAACCAAACGAAAACCCTAAGATTCAAAATCGCAAGAGCGAAAGCGCGAGGAAACGGAACGGTACCGAATTGAAAGCGAGTGGTCTGGCCGGCGAGGGCGATGGAGTTGGAGTTGGCGTCGATCCGCCAGGGGCTGCTCTTCGCGTCCTCCGCCGAGAGCGGCCGCGCCCGCACCGCCACGTAGATCCTCTCCATTTCCGTTCCAACTAGGGTTTGGTTTGAATCCCTCACTTCTCTTCTCTTCCGTTCCGTTCCGTTCAGTTCAGTTCAGTTCTGTCCCGCTTCTTCTGTGTTTGAATTTCGAGCAGAGAAGAGAATAAGAGATAATTGATACGGGTCTGTGGATAACGGGTTTGGTTTGTGGGTAATCGCTTGGATCCGATAAGTATACAAGATCCGATATCTTGGATGGTAGGCAGATTTTCTGTGGAGTCTCTTGTTGTGACTGTTTGTGTGTCAATTGTCTGTCCCTACATTTCAGACTTGCTCTGTGCGAGTGCGTGATATTTTTGAAGAGTTAAATCAAAGGATAATGAATTTCTTTTCTGCTAGATCTCAAAAGTTTTATATATTAATTATACTTTAAAACACACTGCAAGAAAGATTTTTTTTTGTTTTGGAAGACAGTATCGTATATATAGTTGGAGTTGGATTAAAAAACTTCTAATTCTATCTTGCAAAAAATGATGTACGACATTCTTTAATTACAAAGACGAGTGCTTCCATTGTTTATGACATAAAAGTTTCTTACATCACATCTCTAATTATGATCCACAAAAGTGGTTTTCACTTTTGAACTGCTACATTAGTGATCATTAGTGGAGTTTGAACTTTCGAACTGTTTTACGCATTTCTACATTCCAAGTTTACGGGAAAAGACTCTCTTCATTTGACAGAAAATAAAAAATTAACACATGAACAAAAAGACTATATAACTATATTGTCCTTCATACAGCCCCAACTGTAATTCTTTTTGTAGGCAACAATTAATACAAAATTAATTAAACAAAAAGATACAATAAAAACTTGAAATCCCAAATTGTAATTCACCCAATAGATAAACAAAATAAAGTAATAAATGATCTATCGAGAAAGCTGAAGATCATTTTCTCAATTTGGAGGGAAAGGGGCAACAAGATTTTTCAGGACGAGTGCAAAACAGAGAACGCCATCCTCAAGAAGGCGGAGGACGAAAGTGGAATATTCACTCGAGCACAAACAATAGCTAAACATCAAATAACGGAAAATTAAAAACACTACGAGCCACCCTTCCATTTTTTTTCCTTTTTTAATATTTAATTCGGTCTTGTAAGAGTCATTTATTCTTTTATTCGTTTGTACAATCTCTTATTTTTGTTTTCTTGAGTCCTACTCCATCAAAATGATGGTTGCATCTTGTAACTATATTTTATTCAATGGAGCTTATTTGCTAGAGAATGCCGTAATTTAATAAAAAAAAAAGTAATAAAACATAAATGAAAAAAATAAAACCAACAAACAATTACAATTTACAACCATCAAGTGGTAAGAATAGAAGGTAACAAAGTAGATTTCTTCCCTTTAATGGGGGCTTTCGTGTCGGGGAACAATCCATCCTCTGTCAAATCCGACAAATCTCCACTCTCACACACCTTTATCGGAAAAGGAAGCAGATGACCAGGCAAATCGACTATCGTATCTCCAATAAACATCTCCCACAATTTCTCTGCTACTTTTCGTACCGTCCTAACACACTCCAAGCTCTCTGGCTCCACAAATACGTTGGTCAAATGTTTGCAATGACTCATGAAATGCTCGTACCATAGCGACATACGGTACAAGTGGATCTGCCCCTTGGCACGCCCGTGCTGCCCGTTCAAGTATGATGGTTGGTATGATCCGTGTGCAATCTCTGTGTCACGGTCACCTGCAAGCGATCTTTGATTCAAGTTCGCAGATCCCACGATCACGTATTCATCATCAACTGTAGTTAAAATAATTATACTTAAAATACCAAATTAGAAATAATATCTAAATTTTATATGATATAATTACACTTAAAATGCCAAAATAATCATACCGATCATGAGCTTGGCATGAACATAAATAAGAAACCGTCTATTAATCTGAGCCCTCGAGTAGTCAGTTCCCTCCTCAGGCGGGTCAGGCGGAACGTACTCTCCACGCTTTTGTGTCTCTCTATTACCAGTGCAAAAGAAATTCAAGTAATCACACGGATGTGCTATTCCACTCAAACCTGCATCTGCTATTGCCTTTGCAATTATTCCATACATCATCTCCATTGTCAACCTATTCCATTTCAAATAATATCGATGTAAATTAAAGGTATAAAAACTTCAAAAGTAAAGTGGTGAATTCAATAGATTGGATTGATTGTAATATTAACCTATTCCATTTTAATATGGCCTGAACTGTATCGCCTTCGGGCCCCCCTTCCGGCCACATGGGCATTACTATATATACTGCAAATCTCTCCATATTCTTAATCTTGCTTGCGATTTTCAAAGCGATTTCAATCGGCACGAGGTTCAAGCACCCACTATCTTGTCCTTCCTTCCATGCAAAGCTACTACCGAAGAAATATTGATTTTCTATGTAAATGAAGCGCTTTGCTCTTCGGATAGCCTCGATATATCCTGCGTGAATGCTCTGGTCGATTGTGACGTCTTTGCCGCTTATTAGCCCCATTTCTGATGCCTGGGTTGGGTCGGAGGGGAAACCGACCACCGAGGCATCGTCTATTGATCTAAATACCTACAATTGAAACCAAATAAAGGGTAAGAAGTCTAAATGACGGTCGTATTGTAAGATATTAGTAATTGTGCAACTTGAGCGATAAAAGGTCATGAAGTCAGTGAACCTGCACGCTCCACGATTCTTGAGGATCAAACCAAGTAGGATCCTGAAACTTCTCTTGTGTGACATTCAAGAGACAATGCTCGAAGTGGCGTGGCGCTTGTTTCTTCCACCTCTGCTCGAAGTTTGTCAGTACATCCCATGCAGCACGGCCCTCGAGACGGGAGTGGACGTCATGCCATGACTCACGTGGCCCCCCGTGCTTCAAGTCCGCATGAGGATAGCTATTCTGTTGGAAGTCATTTAAGTATGTCGTATCTAGGTTCTTAAATAATGTGTGGTTCTCGTCATCGTACCTGTCAGAGAGATGACATATAAGTTTAGTTATGCCAAGATTGTTTTGCATCAAATCACGTGGCGGAATTCTCTAAATAATTTTATACGGCTTTATTTCAGTCGACCAACAAACTAAAAAGACCAAACCCAAGAAGAAAAATCAACTAAACTAACCTTCCACCACATATATCAATCCCGCCAATGAAGCTAACGAGATGGCGTCCCTCCCCATCCCCAGTGGCCACATCAAGGTTGACTGTCTTCTGATGATGTGTAAATTCCAACCCGATCTCTATGGTTTGTACTGCTGTGAGTGACTTGTCTGCATTTCTCGGACACAAAAAACACATAACCTTACTCCCCTCGAAAAATTTGAAAGTCTCTTCGTCGTGAGTATTCAGTAATCCTGCATTCCCCAAAAATGATACGGAAGTTCTGTCTTGCCACACCATAACCAAAACCGTCACCCCTTCCTCGGCTTTTCTTTTGAGAAGTTCACCCACTGTAACCCCTTCTGCACCAGGAATCATTCGTTCAGGGTCTCGAACTAATGTTATATTGGTATTTACCTGTATGGAGGATTAATGTAATATTATTATCATAGTTGGCTACGTTCAAGAAGAATGGTTCATTGTACTAAACAGAAATATTAATCATATAAAGAACAAGTTCTTTTTCCCAATCAAATTGGGTATAATGATCAGAGTAATATAATTTTCATTACCGACCAACCGGCGACATAGATGAAATGCTTCGCGTCATTGATCGAGTTGTACAAATCCTCCCACAATCTGGGTGGTTTGTAATGGTTTCCATCTGCAAGACGGAAGTCCGGTTTGTACTGGTTCGAGAGGTGAGAGTTTTGGTATAATGTCACATTGCACAAGGTGTGCTGACGAAAGTACGAGTGGCTGATGCCGTTGAATCCGGGAATCCGAATGCCTGAGTTCCAGCACGGATCCACATACACGTCAAAATATTGCAGTTGTACATGAATAGTCGCCCTATAATCAACGCAACAAGGCAAATCATATTCGCTCAAAAAAAATCATTGACAAATTCCATATAAAAGACTTTTGAAAACAAGACTATAATAATTCCACATTAAAGAGATCTGAAAGTAAGATTGTAATAAATTGATATAAACAGTACTTGTGCATCCTGTGCGTTTGCTTGCCATGTAGCTCAAGCCAATCCTTGACTAGCTCGCCTGACAAGAGACTGGCTGTAGTGATCGTTGCCTGGCCGAGCACCTTGGCACCGACAAGTTCTTGTTTCTTGACCGAGATTTTCAGGTCAGGTGATGAATGAGCCACGTAGACTCGAAAGGACTCATTCCAAACCGGGTTATTTGGGTGGAACTCAACCTCGCGAGACCGGGCAACTCGGGCAGGACCGATATCTAGTGTTGTGTACAACTTGCTGTGCACAAAGTCTAGGTGTAATTTGTCTTCTAGTTTCTCTGCTAGCTGAAATTTGAAAGTTTGGTTGATTTATGATATGTGAAAAAATAATTTCGTGTGGATGTGGAAAACTGTAAAATGCCTTCAAATTCACAGAATATACTGTCAATTCTCATAAAATTATTGAAACAAATTGTGTTGGGAAAAATTGGATGACAGAATTACTTGGATGATATCGCCATGGAGAGAATGGTGTAAATGATTCGCCTCAAACACTGTCACCTCCAAAATTCCATGAAGAAGGTTTGCAGAACTTCCTGCCATTTCTAATCTCTCTTATCTCTCTCTGAAGTTTTCGTTTGCCTTTATTTGGTACTCGGTAGACTTTGAGATTAGGCCACTAGGATTTCAAATCATAATTTAAGGTGGCAATAACTTGCCTCCCACATTAAGCCACACTTTCTTAGTTCATAATTTGACCACATTTTTAAGTTTTAAATGGATATGTAATGTATAACAAAACATATGCAAGAAGGCACCGCCCATCATTTCTTTAAGTTAGTGCTTTATAAAATGGAAATTGTATGTAGTTCGTAGAAAATAGTATATAGATCGATTTGTAACATATTATATTAGTTTAGATAAATAAAAACCATATAATTTTATTGAAAGTAATCAATTTTGTGAAAACAAAGATATATTTTTATATAATAGTACATAATTCTGTAAAAGCAGTATATGCTCTTTAGTCTTTATAAATGATTATATGACTTTTATAAAACAGAAGTATTATATAATAAAAAAATTTATATAATTAATTAAAATAATACCAGAGCAACATATTATTCGGACTTGAATTTCTTGGGCAGGTATTGAATAGGAAATTTCGGTCTGGGGCGGGCAGATCATAGGGTGTACTTAACTAAATAGAATTGACCATTTTACATTAGATATAACTTCTAATTTAATATATGAAAAGATAAAATATCATACAAAAAGTAAATGTATAATAACGTTTCAGTTGGCCTATGACCCAAATTTTGTATACCCCTTTTGTGTGGACTAATACACCCTATGTACTCTTTAATACATGTAAAATATTTGTTTTACCATTTATATAATGTTAATTGTTTTTTATGCTAAAGTGTTATAATATCGAATTGCTAATATTTTTTAGTTTTATATTATGTACTGCTTAATACAAATATAGTTTTATCGCTCAAAGTCAAAGCAATAGAAAAGTATATATGCTCACACGTGGTCGACATTTCCTATTCTATTTCCAATCTAGTATCTCTTTTTGTTAAGCAGATTGACGACATCTAACTAACAAATAATATACGCGAATAATGCACAATTGACTTCATTCAGAAAAAAAATCTACAATTTATGTAGGGGGGAAAGAACTAGAAGTATATAATTTGCATAGTTTTACAAACGCACCGCTCAAAGAAAACTCAAGGTTGGCTTTAATTAAATTATGCGTTAACCTAGTAAGTTGAATTAACATGCGGCATATGATATCACATGTATACATTCATATTATTTTCATATATTTTTCCTCAATATACATTTTACAGACTCCTCAATATACATTTTACAGACTTAAGCATGTCTATAATTTCGTTCCATAAAAAAATGTCTATAGTTTTCAATATCAGAAATACATCTTTATTCGAGTATCAATGAAATTGTTTTAGACAAGGCGCAGGACAAAAACCTTGTAATAGGATCCGGGTTTGGATTATTTTTGCCTTTTTTTAAGGTTTTTTTTTCCTTTCTTTTGTAAATTCATAGTTTTACTTGTAAAACTTTTTATTAATGAAAGAAATTTACATTTTGAAGGGGATAATATAAGCCCTCTCCAAATTTCCTAAAAAAAAAATTATAAATAAAGAGCCAACTCAACGCTTTTCCCGTTAAACTATATAATGATTTTTAACAGCTTTATACTATTTTTAAAAACCTATATACTATTTAGGTTAGGACAAAAGAGCAAGGAAAAGATAATTAAAACCGACCAAATTTCAGTCTTTATACAGAGTAAAGTCCAGGAAAACAACCAATTACAACTTAACAAGAACTTGAAACACAATTCCTAACCCCTAAACCCAAACAGTGGGAACCCAAAGGAAGAACCGGGCGCGATAGTCTGTCACGTGGCGCAATCGTTCCTACGGTTCGGATCGTACTAAATACACGCCTCATGAGACAAAGAGGACCTCGATATCGTGCATCTTTTTGCCGACTACACGATAAAGCATCACTACCCTCACATCAAGAACCTCCAAAAGAGCGATAGTCTCTCGTTTGAGATTACCGAGGCAGACTCGCCCCAAATTGATTTGACTTCTAATAAATATGCCGGTAATTGATTAATTAAGTTCTCTTGTTTATTTAGCCTGAAATTTGTTTTCTATGGTCGCGTATGAGATGGTTAAATTTTGAACTTCTTTTCATTTTTTATGCCAAAATCTTTTATTTGTTTCAATGGCAATCGAGAAATATAGATATAAATTGAAGGATAAATAAATGAGAGAAATTAATTACCAGCATATTTGGTCATTTTTACCCATCAATTTATTTTTCCCTATTTTAGCATGCAAGGCATCTAAAATTATAAATTATATGTTAGTTCATCCCAATATTCTTGAAAAAAAAATCCATAAATGAACATATTTTAGTCGCAATTCTCTATAAAGCACCATTTTTTCACCTTAAACAGCCTCCATATAAGACCAGTAGTTTTTTTTTTTTTTTTTTTTTTTTTTGAAGTACAATTTGTGAATATTTGGTTGAAATTTTTTTAGTATTTTGCATAACTTTTGGTACTTTTGTTTCAGCCTAGGCGGTTGAGGTGGCCGAGCGGACCGCCTTCTTAATTGCGAGGTGGCAGGGCGTCGGTTTCACGCACGGGGTTCTCAACACGGACAACATGAGCGTGTTGGGCCTCACAATAGACTACGGCCCGTTCGGCTTTTTGGATTCGTTCGATCCGAGCTTCACATCTAATACTGCTCGGACTCTTCAGCAAGTGAAAACATAACTAATCAGATTTTCTATATTATAAGATAGTGTACAAAATTATTTCTATTTCTGTCACACGTACACTATTTTCAGATTTTCTGTAACATTTCTTTTAGTCGCACGTATAAGACAAGTCACTTTTAAGTCTGAGAAAGATATAATACAGTTGACCATACGATTCTTTCAACTCTTAAAAGCATACAGTGGACACATATCAGCTCATGGAGCTATTTCAAGCCGGTGGACTTCCAATGTTCAAAGGCCCAATAAGACTTTAATTTTAGTATCAGCCATGTTGCATAAGAGTTGTATATAATATAAAGAGATCCATTTAAGTTAAACTTCTGTATTGGAATTATCATGTTACAAAACTAGAGCAAAAGCTTTGGACTCAAACATGTTTCAGTAAAATATCAAGTGGGCCTTAGAATGAGTTAAAAAAATTCAAATTTTAACTAACTAGGTATTATTATCATTTTTAAGGATGTGCTCTAGAAGAGAGTAAAGGAGGGGGAGGAGAAGAGGAGAGGAAAAGAAAAAATTTATCTTATTTTAATATCTTATTTTGGAGGAGATGAATGAAGGGGAGGAGACAAATCTTCTCATTCAAATGAAAGAATTTCTATATTTTATCATCTTCTAAATTGGAGATTATATTTTCTCTCCTTTCTCTTCCCACCCCCTCTTCTTCTAACCTCGCCTTCCTTTCCTTCCCTCCAATACAAAGTTCTCGAGCACACCCTACTTCAATAAATGATTTAGAAGTACAAAGAGGAAAGATGATAGTTTAAGATTTGAAGTTGTGAAATTTACCATATATTAACTAATGATTATTAATTTATTAGAAAAACTCATAGGTAATCGAGATAAAATATTTAACAATTATTTTACTTAAAAAAAATACTTATTAGCTAGATGTAATCTAATCAAAATAAATAATTTATTTCAAAACAACAAAAATTATAATTAGTATCATTTCCAAAATAAAATACTATAATTAGTTTCTCCTTTATAAAATTATCTTGAAAGCTCGAAAATATTTAAAATTTGACATCCATTTGTGACGTAAGTTCATTTTATAACCCTATAAAACATGTAAATAGTTTGTTCTATGTATAATTGAATTAAAAATCAACGAACCGTTGTTTCTATATAATTCAAGTTTCTATATCATTCATCCATTAAAATGCGTCTTTTTTCTCCTCACGGTTGACTAAAGAAAAAGCTCACATTTTGCACCAAAGAGAAAGAGGATATATTAATTTAGTTCGTACAATATATACAAGAGTAGCAAGAATTCTTAAAAATTAAACTTTTATGCACTTCTAATCATGAAGGATTAAAAAAAAAACTTCTCATGAATTATGCATTAGTATCTGGAAGTTAATTGATGAATAACTCAATTATGAAATTAAAATATTGTAAAATCCCTTCAAAATTTTAAGATTCAGAATCAGTTTTAAAATGGTAAAATATTTAGCCGAAATTACTAAATAATGTACTCGAAATGAAGCGAGAATAGCATCTAGTATCTATGATAGATCTGTCAAAATCTGACTGGCGTGCAAAGATACATCTAACTAACAAATACTATAAACGATTTGTACTATTTCACTAAAAAAATGCACAAATCTACTTCATTCAAAAAAAAAGTGCACAATGTATGTATAAACAAGTACATAATTTGCGTAGTTACAAAGTAAAACACACCGCTCAAAGCATCTTCAAGGTTGAGTTCAATTAATTTAAGAGTTAGCCAAATAATTAAGTTGACTTAAGCATTCAACATATAGCACATGTAGGTATATCATTTTCATTTATATGTTAGTCCCCAATATACATATGACACATGTCAATTCTCTAATATAATCTTAATTTAAGTATATCAGTCATCTAAGCATGTTTATAATTTTTCAATTTCAGAAATATATCTTTATATATTCAATAATCAATGAAACTTTTTAGAAAGGAAGGACAAAACCTTGCTAATTAGAGAGCCAGCTCTTTACATAATTTTTTTCATCACACAAACTTTTCAATACACAAATTCAGAACAAACAAAAAGAAAAAAAGAATAAGGTTTATCAACAATAAAAATTTAATCGCAATTAAAAAAAAATTAATCAACAATTTAAATTTAGTCTCAGGGATCTCAGTTCAAATAATAACTTATCCCTGGACCAAACCTTGTACTTAATTATGACTTGTAAGAAAAGGGAAATATAAAGACACAAACAAAATCTTTCAACATGTTCAAACCATTGAGATAATTATGACATGGTGTCACCTATTCCTCTTCAAGTTCAAAAGAGCTGTCATCTACAAATAATAACAACAACAAAAAATAATAAGAACAACAACATTTATAATAATATTAACAACAATAGTAATAATAATAACAACAAAAATAATAATAAGATATTATTATTAATAATAATAATAAACTTACCATCGTCAGTAGAAGAGTCATCATCGTCGTGATTCACATCAGGCATATCACGATACTGCGCAAGGGAGCACTGAAGTATATACTTGAACGTTTCCGGCTCGACTGGCAATGTCAGCATTCCTTCCGGATTGTATCCGTAAACCTCCTCGGCTTTCTTCAGCATCACCTGAAATGGCGGCAGGCTGAGGAATTTACACGGTATCACGAACCTCTCGATTATGTTCTCGTCCTTAAACCCTACCAGCACTGGCAAATGTCCACGCGGCACCTGAAAAAATTGAGCGTATAAATTTTTGTCTTTCCGATATGGGGATTTTTCAAAAATACTATATTTTCTGGCATTTCTGAAAAATCCGATAGCGTTTGAAATATTAAATAAAATGCACTTAAAATTTTTCTTTTTTCAAAAACCCCTCAACTTTTATTTTTTATTACAAAAATCTCTCATACATTTTGAAATAAGAAAGAATATGTATACACTTTTATTTATTTTGCAATAATAGATAAATGATCTGCAATAAAAGTGCTTAAATATTATTTAGCACTTTTTATATATTATTTATATATTATCTAGAGTATTTCTTTCGACAATAAAATTGAAGTTAAGGGGTTCTTTGAGAAATTTCAAAGTATGTGATTTTTTAATATTCCAAAAGTTACGGATGCTTATAAATTTGAACAAAAAAGGTGATGTCCAAACATTTCCTTCTAATTTTATCAAAGTTTCAAATACATTCGTCGTCACAAAAACATATTATACAAAGATTTTGTTCTTACATCTGGGGGCATGAACGGGCTGTCGGCTCCGTCATAATCATTGCCGGAAGAATTGTCACTGTCAGAAGAATCGTCAGATGAGTCATAGGTGGTCTTGATGCGAGGGAGGAGCTCGGTGCGGTCGAGCGAGACCGTCTTTCCGATCGTGTTTGATTTCCAATTGTTGAAGAATTCGCGCATCTTGGAGAATCCACCAGTTTGTTTTCCGTCTTGATTGTTTGCCATTTTCGTGTGCTTTCTGGTTTTGTCAGGTTAAAATGAAATTAGGGTTGATCGTAATAGATTAGAGAGTATGATCAAAAGTTGTAGAAATATTTTTTTTCTTTCTAACAAAGTGAACCAAAAAAAGATATATGATGCTGTGATCATATATTTTATACATTTCCTTCAAAACGACATATGAGATGTAAAATTCAATAAATTGGATGTTTTGTACCCTTTCTTGATTTCAATAAGCTTTCACAATTCCAAAATCGCACTATAACTATATAGACCCATCACCCATTTCAAGATACAATTTTTCATCCAATTGACGAGAAACTATACCTCTAATATTCAGAAACAAAAGACATCAAATGATTCGGAAAAAAACATCCAAAACGAAATAAAAACAACTAAAATGATCGTTGAGTCTTTAAATCTAAAATTTTCTCACCTTATGGTCGAGGATTGGGCCGGAGAGAAAGAGAGAGAAAGAAAAGGTGGTGAAACAGCTCTAAGATGGGGGGCAAGGAAATGAATAAGGTTGCTCTGTTCTATTTCATGCAAGGAATCTTTATTGCCTTCAGTACGTGTTCGTTCCAACGTATCTCCATGGCTAAAAATAGAAGATGGTTCGTTATTTATTATTGGCTGTGTTAAGTTTAGGCTGTAAACGGGTCGGATTATTTGATTGTATCAGACAACTACCCACCCTTTCATATATCGATACTGATTAATTTGGATAGTTTAGGTATGATATGAATATGTTATTTGATTCCAATGTCGGCTACATAGTACAGATACAGATACATAATGTTGGAGTTTTATGTCTTATTTAGTTGTACGATGTTTTTGTCAGCTCGATCGAATATGAATGCCAAAAGTATCCATATTCATAATTCAGATACTATCCTAGATATTATGCTAGATTCTTATTATTTCATTGATTTCATTTAGTTCGTAAATTTCTATAGCACATTGACTAGATATTATGCTAGATTCTTATTATTTCATTGATTTCATTTCGTTCGTAGATTTCTATAGCACATTGACTTTTATTTCTTCAAGTATTTTTTTTTTGAAAAAAAAGTAAAATAAATAAAATAAAATAATTTCACCAAGTTAGAAGAATAGTGTTAATATTTTTTTTTTATCAATTTTTTTTTTTGAAGAGTTAGAATAGTGTTAATAATGAGTCCATTCTCATATTCACATGCCACGATATCTGAATCATGATTTATCTATATATATAACTAGCAAATCCTTCTTCAAATAACATTTTGCAATAAGATTTACATTTAATTATCAAAAATATAGTGTTATTATATGTCAATATATTGATTTGAACAAATAAATATGTACAGTTTTCATCACAATGTAGTCAGCCCGACCACCTAGGGGGTTAGGCCGCCGTCCAAGGCTCAAGAAATTCGAAGGCAGGCCCCTATATTGCTATTAGGGACATGATACACAACATCGTGTTAATTGTCACTGGCATCGTCGAATTTCGGTAAGGTATAGTATAATTACAAAAATGTATATTAATATGCAAAAATGTAGAATGGACATATAAAAAATTGATACGTAAAAATAAGAATATATATTGTCATTCATTATATGGAAATTCATATGAAAATTCTTAATATTAAAGAAAGATATAACGAGCATATGAAATAATATTTATATACAAATTTATAGTGGACAACTAAAAAATATGAAATAATATTTATATACAAATTTATAGTGGACAGCTAAAAAATAATATAAATATATGGTGAATGATATTTAGGTGTTGCTTAAGTAGATGATGCGAATATATATACTATACCGTAGTGTATGTCAGCAATATGAAAAACCCAATGAAGAAGAAATTTGATTTGATCCCGTAACTAATCCATCAATGTTATTTGAAAAACTGTCGATCAATTAATGAAGATGAAAATAAATAATTAGATTGTCTTAAAAGACATGAATAAAATAATTTTATCTATAATTACTCAAAATTTGGACAAAAGGAATCGCTCAATATTCAAAAGAGATATTGATCCAAATGTATCAAGACTATGTGGAAAATATCAAAATATTTATCGAAATATCATGAATGGTGCATAGGAATTACACCTTGTTTCAAATGTTTGTGTGGATTTTCTTCATTTTCTCCAAATGACTGACCCGTACCGTATTAGTATTAGACAAATACCCACTTTTAGTGTCCTTTCAGATATCGATACTGATTATTTTGGGTACTTTAATTCTGATATGAAGGTGTTATGTGGTTTCACTGTCGGCTACTAAGCACATAATGCAGATTCAACTGTCGGCTACAAAGTACAGAATGAAGATACTGATGTTTGAGTTTCTTAGGCCGCTAAGGCCCAAAAGTTAGAAGGTCCTATATTATTAAACAGGGAAATGGTAATTTTGTAGCGACGGATTGAAGTTATATGGCTGTTTTCTTGCGTTTCTATATACGCTATATACTGTTTTCATTTTTTAAAATATATTATTTACCGAATGAATTTTTATATACGGTTTGTTTTCAGTTTATATGTTTTTATATACTTTTTCATTTTTTAAATATATAATGTTTTACCGAATGAATTTTTTATATACTGTTTGTTTTCAGTTTTTATGTTTTTTCAGTTTTTATATACCGTCACTACATAGTCGCTATAATATCCGTCGCGCAGTATCAATTCCTATATATGCTATACAAACCCAGTGAATATTAACAAAATAAAAAACCCAATGAAAAAAATATTTGTTTGATTTTGGCAACTAATCAATGTTATTTGAAGACCTATCAATTCATGAAGATGGAAAATGAATAACTAGATCATCTTAAATTGACTTCCGAAAAAAATAATTTATTTGCAATTAGGCAAATTGACAAAAGGAAAAAAAATTCAAAAAAATATATTGATGAAGAAACTTAAAAATTGTATCAAAATTCTCTCATTTGAGAATATAAATTTGTTATCCAAATGTTTGATAGAATGTTACATGTATAGTCACTACGCCTGGCACCAACAAAATTAATCCAAGTGCTTGTCTACATTTCCTTCATTTATACATCTTCAACCTTTCTTACACAAATAGATCAATCAATTCACAATTTTACGATTATGTAAGAAATCCTCCTCTCTCCACCTCCTCCACAAATACGCCGAGGTTTCTATCCACCCACAGTATTTAAAATTCTAATCAAGAGTCAAGATCCTCTTGATTCAGGACAATTCGATGCAAACCTAAACTTAAAAAATCATCTTTTTATTAGTTTAATTATGTCATTTCAGCATGCCTTTCAGCCTGTCGATATTCAAGAAGAAAATCTCTTACATGCGTACGTCTAAGCCAACAAGAAATCCTCCTCTCTTGGCCGCTTCCACAAATATTTCGCAGTTTAAATCCATTTGACGATGACAAGGCGCTTGCCGTTATCCTGCACCAATTGGTCTTCTCGGTGCCGCACAATGCCGCCACCAAGTGAGTCGCCGATGAGTTCACTTTTTTAGAACATGTGGCTCCCATTTCCTCTGCCAGTTTCCATACGTGATGTTCTTCAGCTTGCTCGTCCAGAGGAATTAATCTGCTGAAGACGATTTTGCAGCCGTGTAGTTATCTCCTTTCTTATAGATTTCAACACCTGAAATGTAACAAATATTCAAATTAGGACACGTTAGAATATGTGATATGTTATATTTGCACTTTGGATGCCATTATGCGTTACTATCATGCAACTTTGTATTATTTTTTAACTACAAATTACCTGTCTTACATCTCTTGCCGAAAAGTCACTCCCACTAACCTGTTGTACAGTTGTACAACAAGAATTAACGTCAATTATTGCAAATTTGGAGAAATACATGGTTCAAATTGAAAAAAAATGATAAAGAGAGAGGATATATAATTCTAACCGGATCGAAGAACATAGCGTGAGCGCGCCTTAAAACATTTAGAATGTTCGCTAAGACGCCGTCTGATTCACTTTCATCTTCATTTCTTTAAGAGTAAGATTTACCAGCTATTTTGAATTCTTTCATGCTCGACGCAAAGTAATGATATCTCTCCATCACAATCAAGTTGTTGCTGTGCTTATGCCATACCTATAAAAAAATGAAATTAAAATACCAACAAGAACAATAACCAATAATAGTAATAACCAATTTAGGCATAAGTTAGGTTTTCTTTTTGCAAACTTACGGATTTTGTATCATCCAAAATAACAACCAACTTTTCCTCGCCAAGAACCATGTCGAGTCCCTTTTGATTTCTCGTGGTGCAATCGGAATTTGAAATCACTTTTGAGGCGAAATACTTCTGTTGAGGATCAATAATTTTCGCGACTTCACGCGCGTACTTTTTCACCCCCATTGTGTAAATGCACATTTCGAACATGTCTCGCGCTTCTTTCAGAAAAGTCCTCACGAAAGGACGTTATTTCGTCACCATTTCTGTTTCCCTTTTCCTTTTCCCTAGTCTGAAGAGCGTCCGGTCTTGATCATCTGTATTTCGAAGGTAATTGTCAAGTATGGAATAAAATAAATAAATAAATAAATAAATAAGTAAATAATTTTGAGAGATTGTTTTACCCTTACAAGCATCAGCTTTTTGAAGTAAATTTTTTTTCTTCAGGTGTTAAATGCGTGGATTTAGCCGAGTTACTTAGAGTGTGGTCCAAATCCAGGACTAATATTAACTTCTTGTCTCGTAAAAGATTCTTCACATCGTTTCTTCTGAGACGCGCAATCTCTGTCACGCTGAGCTTTAACTCATAAATTTCAAAATGAAAAGATGTCAATTTTCAAATTTTTATTAAGTTCCAAAATTAGGGCAAAAATGAGGATATACACCTTGTGCATATAACGAAATTCGATACGGGATTCAGCTTCTTACTCAACAAATTCGCCGCAATGACTGCATAACTTTCGCATTAAACATGGATCCAAGCATGTTTCTTACACTTGTGCATATGTCAAACCTATTTTTTTTTTTTTTTTTGAAGTACTCAAATTCAACCAGCGCCAGATATAATTAACTTATATTGTCTAAATACATTAAGGTAACCAAAATTTACAGTCAGGAAAACTCTCAGCAAATGCCGATTCTAGCTCCGCTGCGAGCAACTCGTCCGTGCTTTCAGACAAAAAAGAGGTTTGCATGGCTTTTCAATTTCGGTCAGAATTTAGCAGAAGAGATTTTGCTAAGGTTTTGGAATTTGGAGGTTCTTTGAGGAGAGAGGAAATTTGGGCATAATTTGATGTATGGATCGGATTTATATAACATATTATTTTCCGTGTTTGTTTATTTGTTTGTTCTTAAATAACCATATTTTTCTTTTTCTATAGATTCAGTTTTCTAGGGGTGACGTGATTTCAAAGCTACTATTACTTCAAATATGATTGGTAATTATTACATAAATCAATGATTCATCCGAGTCTAAATCTTTCTTTATTAGCTTCACCGAAAAAGTAAGCAAACTAAGTACATTTAACATATATATCATAACTAAAATCAGCTGTTCAAACCAGTTACCAAAAAACAAACCAACAAACGTGGGCCAATTCGAATATTTACACTTGTTTACTCAAGAAAAAACAAATAATTACACTTGCAACACAACTTGATCTTTCCAAGTAATCTTTCTTTTACCAGCCCGATTAGTACTGGTACCGGTACCAAAATCTCTACACACAAACATTCTTTCCTTCTCATCTTTTTTACGATTTTGCCCCTTCAAATCCTCTGTTTTCATTACTAGCTCCTCTGTTTCCTCCTCATTCTACAAAAAAGATACAAAAAAATAATAATAAATTAACTCAAGTCTAAAACTAATTAGGGGAAAGTTCATATTTACCCTTCTAAAACTTCAGCATATCATGTTTACTCCTATAAAAGTGCAAAAATCAAATTCACCCTTTCAAAATCCAAAATAAATTTGATATTTGCATTTTTATAAGGGTAAATATGAGATTTTGAGATTTTGGGAGGGTAAATATGAATTTCCCCAACTAATTGGAGGAAATTTGAAGGGCTTGTAGGTAATTATTACCGCTTGATTGAGATCTAAATCGGATACTCGGCTCGTAGATGGAGCCTCAATTGATTTTGTGTCATATAAATCTTCTGAATTTGGATTAACATGTAAAGCTTGTTTCTTTAGCACCACACATTGGTTTTGCTGAGGCGGGTTTTTTGTTAGTTTCTCGTATCTCTTTCTCAAAAACCTATATTAAAATTCAGAAGAATATTAAAATATTGAAAAAAATGGAAAAAAGTAGCTAATTGAGTAAAATTGGTTAAATTGAGGGTTAAAAGACAAAATTTACAATTTGAATATTTTGACTTAATTTTGCTAAATTTGGTACTATTAATCACATGGACAAGTTATAATTCATATATCATAATGGCATATGATTATTTGCTAATGTGATTTATAAGCTTGCAGATTGTATTCATGTAAAATCAAATTTTCAATTTTATCAAAAATCAATAAAACTTAATAAGGATCGATGTTAATTGTTAAGAAATAAATATAAGGGTATATTTATAATTGTACCTGACTTCATTCAATAGTTGAAGTTTTTTCTGGTTTATCTTCTGCAATTTCTTCTTCTTTGCTTCTGATTCCTGTAAATTCAAAGTAAATATATACCAAATTAAACAAATTACCAATTGGATTTAGATTCTTCACATTCAGATGCTCAACTGTTTAAGGTAACAAAAATACCAATTATGTTAAATTAATAAAAAAAAATCCAAACTAATCACAAAATTCCATTAAAAACGAAATAAAACCATGAATTAACAATCCTCAATATGCAAAAGAACATTTCTAACCCAAATTGCAAAAATCACAATCGTAAGAAATTCGAGCAAAATCCATCAATAATCAACTATTAAAAGACCAAAGCCAAGACAATCATCCAAATCCGAAACCCAATCTCTAAACACCCAACGAACAATCTCAATCCTTCAAAAAGAACCCAAAACCCAAAATCTCACCCGTCTCAATTCATGGTAATCCTGCAACAAGATCTCATACTTCAACCTCGCCTTATCACCACCCCCACCACCAATCGGATAAGAACACGACGAACCACCCACAAAATCAGACTTCCTCGCCTTCTTATTCATCCTCAAAATTCCAACAAATCAAACACAGAAACCAAGAGGCGGCTGCCCTAATTCTCGAGAGAGAGAGAGAGAGAGAGAGAGAGAGAAGAATAAAGGTGGGGAATTGGTTTCTTCCTCGTTTCTTCTCTTCTTCTCTCTTGACCGAGTGAAAAAGGACGAAAAAGCCCCTGAGAAGAGGGGGTGAGGAGACCCCATGAATAGTATAGACCGGGAGTTGAGGAGCTCTGATTTTCTCATGGTCGAGGGGCATTTCGGGAAAGAATTTTGAGGAGTTTCTTTCTGGTTGGAGGACGCGCCTGCCTTTGTTTCCTTCCTTTTTTCCCTTTCCTTTTCTTTTCTTCATGTTTTACTCTTCTTCTTTCCTCTTTCATTTGTGTAGGAAGAGGGGGATATAACATGGTCTGTATTTCATTTTCTTTGGAAATAATAATATATTGGCTTATTTACTAGGAGGAGAATATAAATTTTTAGAAACCTCCATATTTTTCTGAATATTTTAAGAAATAATATATTAGTTTTTAGTAAAATATTCAGAAAAGTTGGTTCCCAAAAATATAATAATATTACAAGGCTTTTCATGTTTTTGATGATAACTTTGTTTTACGTCGACACTTGTTATATTCCTGGGCCTAATATGATAACTTTATTTTAATAATAATAACTTTGTTTTAATTTTAATTTGATACTTGTTGCGTTTATGTTGTTCTTGGGCCTAAATTTCTTAAAAAGTATATATTCTTGGGCCTAACTTTCTTAAAAAGTATATATTACTGTGCCTAGATTTCTTGAAAAATATATATTTTTAGGCCTAAATTTCTACTAATTTCGCAGTATTATCCATTCTGAAAATCATACAGAAAAATAAAAATCTTTGCAAAACTCATGAAGCTCCATTTATTCTTTCTATCTTTCCATCTCCATTGAACTCTTCTCTTGATATCTCTCTCTACATGGAGCTCTGTTCTTCTTCTCAATTCGACCCAAAAACCATCTCCGTTCACGCGCGAAAGCTCAGGAACTTCAAGCTCTCCTCTTCTCGTTCTGGGTTTCTCTCAAACCGCTCCGAATTCACGAAACTCGGCTTGAATCGCTGCTGTTTGTGCTTGAAAAGCTCGAATTCTGTGAAACTCAAAGAGAAGTTACGAGAAGAGGTGGTGAAATCAGACGATGTGCTTGAGAAACTCGGTACTTTTTCTGACCCAGTTGAGGCCTTATCCTTCTTCAAATCAATTTCAAAACAACCTGGGATAATTCACACGACGGAATCGTTCAATTGCATGCTTGAATTGCTGAGAATTCACGAAATGGTCAAAGACATGGCTGAAGTATTCGATTTAATGCAAAGGCAAGTGGTAAAACGGAATCCTGACACATTTCTAACCATTTTTAAGGGCCTTTCTGTAAAAGGCGGCTTAAAGGCCGCACCTTTCGCCCTCAAAAGGATGAAAGACAACGGCTTCGCATTAAATGCTTTCTCTTTCAACGGTTTGATTCATTTCCTCCTCCAATCAGGATTCGTGAGACAAGCGCTCGAGATTTACAACCAAATGGTTTATGACCGTTTTACCCCTAGTCTCAAAACTTATTCCGCTTTAATGTCCGCTTTAGGAAAACGAAGAGACACAGAAACGGTCTTAAAACTCCTCGATCAAATGGAGGGTTTAGGGCTTAAGCCCAATGTTTACACGTACACAATTTGTATAAAGGTCCTTGGCCAGGCGGGAAAAATCGACGCGGCTTTTGGGCTTTTTTGCAAAATGGCAAAAGAGGGTTGTAAACCAGATATTGTTACTTACACTATCCTAATTGAGGTTTTATGCGAAGCGGGTCGGGTCGAAAAGGCGAAAGAAATATTTTACGAGCTCAAAAAAGGCGATTTGAAGCCCGATCAATTTGTTTATAATACTTTATTGGACAAATTTGGGGAAAATGGAGATCTCCATTCTGTTCAGACATTTTGGGATTTGATGATATTTGACGGTTATGAGCCTGATGTGATTTCCTTCACGATTTATATCGAAGCGTTGTGTAAAGAAGGAAGGGTAGAAGAGTCATTTCACCTTTTCGATATAATGAAGAACAATAACATCTCTCCTAACGAGTATACTTATAATAGTTTAATGAACGGTCTTTTGAAGAGAAATGAATTAGAAAGAGCTAAGAAGCTCTTTCATGAGATGGAAACTCACGGACCGAGACCTAATTCTTGTTCTTATATTCTTTTCATAGATTATTATTCCAAATTGGGGCATTTTGAGAGGGCTTTTGAGACGTACAATCGCATGAAAAGGAAAAAAATCGTACCGGATTTAATTGCGTGCAATGCTTGTTTAGCCGGCCTGGCCGAGTCAGGCCGGCTAAACCAAGCCAAAAGAATTCTACGCGAATTGCGCGCAATTGGGCTCGAACCCGACTCAATAACCTACAATGTGATGATAAAATGTTGCAACAAAGCGGGCGAAACAGAGCAAGCGCTCAAACTGTTCGAAGAAATGCTTCAAAAAGATTTAGAACCGAATATTTTAACTATTAATTCAATAATCGGCACGCTTTACAAAGCGGGTCGTGAGAATGAGGCTTGGAAAATGTTTCATAGTTCCAAAAAGGTACTTGGTCTCGTACCGACTATTTCCACATATAACGCTCTTTTGGCCGGTTTAGGTCAAGAGGGAAAAGTCAAAGAAGCCCTAAATTTATTCAATGAGATTATTTCGCACCCAAATTTTGAAAAATGCCGTCCTGATATTGTAACGTATAATACTTTATTAGATTGTTTGTGTAAAAATGGAGAGGTTGATTATGCAATAAAGGTGTTTTACGGAATTTCTGAAAAGGAGAATTTAATGCCCGATTTATTATCTTATAATAATTTGATTCACGGTTTGGTCAAAGAAGAAAGATTTGACCGAGCGTTTTGGCTTTTTTACCAAATGAAGAAAGTTTTCAGGCCCGATTTTGTTACTTTATGTAGTATTATTCCGATTTTTGTCAAAAAGGGGTTAGTAGATGAGTCTCAAAGGATTTTTACGGATTTTGCCCTAGAAAATGACGTAATTACGGATAGGTCCTTGTTGGAGAGTTTAATGGGCGGGATTATGAACAAAGCGGGGATCGAGAAATCCGTCGTTTTTGCAGAAATGTCCGCAAAAAATGGAATATTGAAAAATGATTACTTTTTGGCCCCTTTGATAAGGCGATTTTGCAAGCGGAAAGAAACCCTAATTGCGCGTAAATTGTTTCATAAGTTCAAAACTTATAATATTTCTCTATCGGTTGAATCTTATAATGCTTTAATTAACGGTCTTATTGAATCGAATTTATTGAATGATGCATATAACCTGTTCGATGAAATGAAGGCTAATAATTGTCCCCCAAATATTTTCACGTATTGTTCTATATTAGATTCTCTTGGAAAAAACATGAAAACAGAGGAAATGTTGGAATTATACCGAGAAATGAAATTTAAGGGTTGCGAGCCAAACATAGTTGTGTACAACATTATCATTTCGAACCTCGTAAAGTCTCGAAATTATGACCAAGCCCTTAGTTTTTATGAAAATTTAATTCGGAGAGATATTTTACCTACTCCTTGTACTTACGGCCCTTTACTTGACGGTCTTTTGAATTTGGGCCAATTTGAAGAGGCAGAAAGTTTGTTCAATGAAATGTTGAGCTTTAAATGCAAACCTAATTCTGCGATTTATAACATTTTACTTACCGGATTTGGAAACGCGGGTTTGGTTAATAAAGTGTTTTATTTCTTCGAACAAATGTCTAGAGAGAGAATAAAACCAGACGTGCAATCATATACAATATTGGTAAATTCTCTTTGTAACGCTGGAAAAACAGAGGATGCTCTGTTTTACTTCAACCAAATTGAAACAAAGGGTTTAAGAAAGGATTTAATTGCGTACAATTTGATGATAAACGGATTAGGGCAAGCCGAAAGGTTTGAAGAAGCGTTGGATCTTGTAGAGGAAATGAAAATGAAAGGAATTGTACCGGATTTATACACGTATAATTCATTGATTCATTATTTTGGAAAAGCGGGCCGGATTTCTGAAGCGAAGGAAACTTATGAGGAATTACAAAAAAGGGGGTTTAAACCGAACGTATTTACATATAATGCCCTTATAAAAGGGTACGGAAAGTCGGGCCGGGTTGATGATGCGTATAAAGTGTATGAAAAAATGAGGGCTGAGGGTTGTAACCCTAATTTGGGTACGTATGAACAGCTTCCTAACTCAATTGTATGAAATATTGAAACAGAAATTTGGATTTTTTTGGATATTTTTTTTGTATATTGTTTTATATATATATTTTTTGTTTTGTTGGTAAAAAAGGAAAAAGTGTTGTATTTGTGTGGCCCTAAATTGTTCATGCCCTTGAATAGAGAGAGCATGTTGTTGCTATTAGTTGAAAGAGAAGGACTAATATATATTAGAAAAACCATTCTTTGAAAAATTTATATTTTTTTTATGCTAAAAAATTGGGGTAAATTTCACTGTATTTCGTTCAACTTTCATAAAATGACCAAATAGATCATCCAACATTGAATTGTCCCTAATAGGTTACTCAATTTTTTATTTGCCCAAATTAGATCGCCCGGTTAATTTGTCATTCATTTATTGACGGAACTGATACGTGTATGATATGTTATCGCTGATTTAAGCAGTCTACGTTTTCACCAACTTACAACTCAAATAATAATCTCAAGTTTATCAAAATCACGGAAGATCATCTAACTTTACAATTATTTCATCGCAGGTCACTTAACTTTGAAAATTTGTCACCAAAAGTCATTCAACTTTTACAATATATCATATGATTTCACTCAACTTTAAAATTATATTAAGGGAGGTCACTCAACTTTAAAATTATATTATAAAAGGTTACTCAATTTTACAAATATATCACAGTGGGTCACTCAACTTTAATAATATGTCACCAGAGGTCACTACTTTTAATTATATGTTGCTTTCAATTTGTTGAGATGATTATTATTCATGTGAGACTTATTTTTCCCCTGAATTTAGCAAAAGCAAAAATAGTTATAAATATCACTTTTATGAAATATAAAAAAAATATATCATTTTAAAAAAAAGAAAAAAGAAAAAAATCAAAAAAACAGTCTTCCATTTTTTTTCGAGAAAAGAATATTTTTTCAAAAAAATATTTTCCATTTAAAAAAAAATATGTTTAAAATAATACTTTTTATTAAAGTATTTTATAAAATACTTTCATTTTTTTTAAAAGTATTTATAAAATATTTTTTTAAACATAATTTCTTTTAAATGAAAAATATTTCCTTGAAAAAATATTCTTTTCTAAAAATATTTTTGGAAAGTTATTTTTCCGAAATTTTTTAAAATTTTTTTTAAATTTTTTTAAAAAATGATATAAAGTATTTTTGGAAAAATATTGTTATGTATTTTATAAAAATGATATTTTGTAACTATCTCATTTTTGCTAAAATCATGTAATTAATATTTAAAGAAAAAAATAAGTCTCACATGAACTATAATCGTCTTAACAAATTAAAACCAACATATAATTAAAGATAGTGACATCTGGTGACGTATTTTTAAAGTTGAGTGACCCACTGTGATATATTTGTAAAGTTGAGTGACTTTCCGTGATATAATTTTAAAATTGAGTGAACTCATGTGATACATTGTAAAAGTTCAGTGACTTTGGTTGATAAATTTTAAATGTTGAGTAATCTGCGGTGAAATAATTATAAAATTAGATGACCTCCCGTGATTTTGGTAAACTTAAGATGATTATTTGAGTTATAAGCCAGTGATGATATGGACTATTTAAATCAGTGATGACATGTCATACACGTGTCAATTTCGTCAATAAATGGATGAAAAATTAAACTAATTTGGACAAATCAAAAGTTGAATGACTTATTAGAGATGATTAAAAATTGAATGACTTATTTGGTCATTTTATGAAAATTGAGTTATTTGGGTGATGTAATTTGGTCAATTTATATTGACAAATAGCATATGTAAGATAATCAACTATGTTAAATATTGACTATTCAATGTTGATGTACTTGGGTAGGTGAGCATATCTCATCTTCAAAATTTGGTTATTGACTGGGCCCCAATTTTTCCAAAAATAATAATAGAGCCACTTAAAGTGAGCAAATTGTCCCTTTCTAGATGGCATGTGTGGCGAACCGATCATAAATGAACAAACAAATATTTTACGTAGCTTCAACTAAACTTGGTTTGAAAACTTGTACCAAAAAATCCTCCAGAAAATTTAAGAAAATACATTTTTTAAGACTAAAAAAATGCATTTAATTTAACACTTCTTAAACTTTTGAAAAGAGTAATTATTACAAAGCATTTACTTGATCAAATCTTAATTATTACTCCAAATCCAACTACTGTGTATTAAATACACACATAAACCAAAAGAGAATTCCTATATCTACATAAAATTATGAGAAAAGAAAATGTGGACCATGTAACGTGCGACGTGCCCCCTCTCCAGGGCATGCGTTTCTAAATAAAAATGTGGTCATATATTAATATTACCATTTTCATTAATTTTCCTATGATAGTTTTTTTTAATATGGATATGGATATGACATTTGATTCAATTCTCAAATATAGATATAAATAATATTTGTGTCTGCATAATTTTTTATTCGGATACTATCCATTTTTGAACATTTCACTCTATATCGGGTATAATTTCACATTCAACTATCTTTCATTATCAAAATAATTAAAATTATTAAATCATATTCTTTTTGCATTTATTTTTGGTATTAGGACTTTTGCAGGTTACTACTTTATGACTATGAATAGAAACTCATACAATGTGAAACTGTGGAAAATTTAGTCCCATTTCTGCCCTCCCCAGATAGAATGTTACTATATATCCATTGCCTACCCAATCCACATGGTTCTCGAAAGTAGAAAAAAGAAGACGAATAAGAAAATGACGAGAGAAAAGAATCCCACTTATTTCTAGTACATGTTGCTTAATAGATAATTTAGAACTTATTATTGGACTCACATACTTTTTCTTTTCACAATTTATGCCTCAAAATTGATATTCATATAAAAGTAATAAAACAATATAATTGACAATTAATAAATAGTGGGGTCCAAAGAGTAATGGATAATCAAGCTGGATTCGCACACTGGATATAAAAACGTGGTTGGATTGGACTAGACAGAAAATCTAGCAATCAAAGCGAAAGTAAAGGAAGAGAGAGAGAGAGAGAGAGAGAGAGGATGGCAGAAGGTTCAGAAGCTCCAAGCTTGCTCCATGGAATTCTAGAGGTGACAGTGTTTGAGGCTAATCATTTGCAGCATGCTCTCTTTGGAGAGCTCCTCCAAGTAATCCTTTTTTCCTTCTCTCTCTCTTTAATAGTTCCTCAATATATCACAGTGCTCTGATTTCACAAAAATATAACAATACTCTGTATTACCTTGTCACTTAAGTTCTTTGTATAAACTCACACGTCGAATTTTCATCAAAGATTGCTGAGAAAATCGAAGAAAAATTGCACCTACCATTTGCGCACAGCAAGTTGTACGCAACATTAGATATCGGCCCGGCCCGAGTTGCCCGGACTCGTGAGATTGAGTTCCACCCAAATAACCCGGTCTGGAACGAATCCTTTCGAGTTTACGTGGCTCATTCATCGCCTGAGTTAACAATCTCGGTCAAGAACCAAGAAGTAGTTGGGGCCAAGGTGTTGGGACAGGCGACTGTTCCGACTGCCCGACTTTTGTCCGGCGAGCCGGTCAAAGATTGGCTTGAGCTGCATAGTGAGCTTACTCACGAGCTCCAAAGGTACAATTTTGTTAATAAATCATTTTTTATGGAAATTAACGAATCATTGTTACTAATATAATTGACCAAGACCAATCAACAATTCAGAATTCTTAAATTATACTAACAATAATTAAAGATTATAGATTCATAGTAAACTTAACATACGGGCAGGTCGACTATCCATGTGCAACTTCAATATTTTGATGTGAGCACTGATCCGTGCTGGAACTCGGGTATTCGTCTTCCCCAATTCAACGGCGTCAACAAATGCTACTTTGCTCAACGCACCAATTGCAATGTGACGCTATACCAAAATTCTCACCTCTCCAATGGCTTCAGACCTGACTTCCATCTGACAGATGGAAACCGTTACGAGCCGCCAAGACTTTGGGAGGATTTGTATAACTCCATAAATGATGCAAAACATTTCATCTACGTCGTCGGTTGGTCGGTAATGATAACTATATCGCTTTAGTATCTTCTTTGACACAAAATAGAAATTATTATTGTGTATAAAATAATGCCTGCTTTGATACAAACTAGGAATTATTATTATGTATAAATTTTTATCTTTTATTATAGTACAAACTAATGAAGTTTAACCTTCCAATAGGTGAACACTGAAATAACATTAGTTCGTGACCCAGAACGAATGATTCCTGGCGCAGAAGGTGTTACAGTGGGCGAGCTTCTGAAAAGAAAGGCTGAACAAGGGGTGACGGCTTTGGTAATGGTTTGGCAGGATAGAACTTCAATATCATTTTTAGGGAATGCCGGCTTGATGAACACGCATGATGAAGAGACACGCAAGTTTTTTGAGGGGAGTAAGGTTAAGTGCTTCTTGTGCCCAAGAAATGCAGACAAGTCTCTCACAGCTGTGCAAACGGTTGAGGTTGGGGCGGAATTTACGCATCATCAGAAGACAGTCTGCCTTGATGTGGCTACTGAGAATGGGGAGGGACGTCAAGTCGTTAGTTTCATTGGAGGCATTGATATATGTGGTGGAAGGTAACTTGGATAATCTCTCTTTTTTTTGCCTATTTAGCGCTTAAATTCAAACTAATTTTGATTAGATATATAAACAAGTATTCAACGGGTGATGTTCTAATGCATATTTCATCTGACATTTCAAAACCATTAAAATTACTACGTTTAAAAGGTTTTTTAATTGAAATTTCCATATGAAACAATGATAAACAATCTTTCTGACAGGTACGATGATGAGAACCACACAATATTTGGAAATCTGGATACAACATATTTAAATGATTTCCAACAAAATAACTTCCCGCATGCCAATTTGAAGCATGGGGGCCCACGTGAGCCATGGCATGATGTTCACTCTCGCCTCGAGGGTCCTGCTGCATGGGACGTATTAACAAATTTTGAGCAACGGTGGAAGAAACAAGCACCACGTGAAATCGAACAGTCCCTGTTGAACATCACGCAAGAGATGTTTCCAAATCCTACATGGGTTGATCAGCCAGAGTCATGGAATGTACAGGTTGGTTCTCTACTTGATAGTTCTTACCTATCCCACCCAGTCTATATAATCCCATTAAATCCCGAATTTAAACAGTTAATAATTCTATGTACTCTCAATTTTTAGGTATTTAGATCAATAGATGATGCTTCTGTGGTTGGTTTCCCTTCTGATCCTGCCCAGGCATCAGAAATGGGGCTAGTAAGTGGCAAGGACGTCACAATCGACCAAAGCATTCATGCAGGATACATTGAGGCTATCCGAAGGGCGAAACGTTTCATCTACATTGAGAACCAATACTTCTTCGGCAGTTGTTATGCATGGAAAGAAGAACAGGATTCAGGATGCCTAAACCTCATACCAATTGAAATCGCTTTGAAAATCGCAAGCAAGATAAAGAATGGAGAGAGATTTGCAGCATATGTAGTTACACCCATGTGGCCAGAAGGGGAACCGGAAGGAGACACCGTTCAAGCGATATTAAATTGGAACAGGTTAGCAATACAACTTCAAAAATACATTTTACTAGTAGTAAAGTTACAATGTGAATTTAGTGAAGGTCATTATAGTTACATTAAATTTTTTGCATTTCCTGTTTATTTCTTTTCATTTCCTATATGCTCCAAACGTTAACTATTCAATTTCACTATATTAAATTATCTAAAAATTTAATATAGTGATATTAAATTTTTTGAAGGTTATTTTAGCTACATAGGAAAGTTTTTAGATAAAGAACAATAAGTTTTTTACAATCATTGGAGAATGACATTGAAAATTTATTGAATTGAAATATAATTTAAATTGAAATAGGTTGACCATGGAGATGATGTATGGGATAATCGCAAAGGCAATATCAGATGCCGGTTTGAATGGAAAAGCACATCCAAGTGATTACTTGAACTTCTTTTGTCTCGGTAATAGAGAACTTAAAAAGCAGGGCGAGTATATTCCACCCGACCCGCCTCAGAGTGGAACCGATTACTCAAGGGCTCAGATTAATCGACGCTTTCTTATCTACGTTCATGCAAAACTCATGATCGGTAATTTTTCCTTCTTTTGTGCATATTAATATTTTCTGGATAATTATATTCGTTGTTGTCTGATGAAATTTCATATGTACAGTTGACGATGAGTACGTAATAGTTGGATCAGCGAATTTGAACCAAAGATCACTTGAAGGTGACCGTGACACTGAGATTGCTCACGGTTCATACCAACCATTCCACCTAAACATGCAACAGGAACATGCACGAGGGCAGATCCACTTGTATCGTATGTCGTTATGGTACGAGCATTTCATGAGCCATTACAAGCATTTAATGCAAGTGTTTCTTGAGCCTGAGAGCTTGGAGTGTGTTAAGACTGTACGTGAAGTTGCAGGGGAATTGTGGGAACTTTATACAGGAGATATTGTGGTGGATTTGCCTGGTCATTTGCTTCCTTTTCCTATAAAAGTATCTGATAGTGGCGATTTGTTGGATCTGCCGGAGGATGGACGGTTTCCTGATACAAATGGCCCGGTGAAAGGGAAGAAATCTAGTGTCCTACCTCCCATTCTTACCACTTAGGTTTATAATTTGTTTGTTTGGTTTACTTTTCATCTATAAGGTTTTATCTTTAATGTGGTGGATATCATATATATTTCTTTTTGAAAACGGACTTATTTTCAAAGTTTGTTTTGTATTGTTTTGTTCATCAGAATTCAGCAATGTATCGTGTCTCAATTTCAGCGTGATGCTGATGGGCCGATGGCGCACCACAACTACAAGGCTAGACACTTTGGATAGGCCTGGTTGGTTGGGTTTGGCTGGCTGATAGATTTTGGTCCTTTTGCACCTATTGAAATATATACAGTTTTTATATGATTGTTAGAATACTTTTAAATTATTTTTAGTAATAATATATTATTTTACTAATATTATCGTATGTTTTTTTTTCTTTGAAGCCCTTTGGGATATGTTGTTTTTGTTTAACTAATTTTTCATATTATAATTGTATGGCTGACTTTTCCGGTGTTTATATATATATATATATATATATATATATATATGATGACTAAATAACTTGTACAAGTAAAGTTCAGTTTTTGCTTGTGATCAAAATTCATCAAAAATTCAAATTTCAACCGTACGGATGGAATATATATGTTTTGAATATGATGTAGATTAATTTTCACAAGAATCGGAATATTATATCATTGTCATCATGTATCATCAAAATTCATCAAAATATATAAATATGTATTATATATATTTTGATGAATTTTGATAATATATGATAGTAATGATATAATATTCCGATTCTTGTGAAAATTAATCTACAACATATTTCAAAACATATATATTCCATCCGTACGGTTGAAATTTGAATTTTTGGTGATATATGTAGTATTTTGGTCACAAGTAAAATCCGAATTTTGCTTGTACAAGTTATTTAGTCATTCTCTATATATACATATATATAGTCTTGATCTAAGACCTCGAAGTTTCTTTTGTATATATAAGGCACTTCAGGAAAGTGAAAAATGTGCTAGAAATGATTTTCGAAAATTAAGAAAATATATAAAGCGTTTGATTTGTAAAAAGTGTTTCGTGACACAAAGTTCAGTTGATTGAGCCTACACCATTCATATGAAAAAGAAAATTAATTGTGAGTCACTTAAACTGCCCAATTCGTTTTCATGACCGGCATAAATGCATAAACGGAAGAATAGACAACGCCACTAAAGATGGTTTCACCTTTAATATTTCTCTTCTTATGGATTTCATCATTAAGCAGTGGAAAGCGAGATTTTTGTAGCTTTTTTATTCAATTTCAACAATGAATAAGAAAAATAAAAAAGAACAAAATACAATTGATTAAAATAATGTTTATTGACATCTAGTTTCAGGAAATGATCTACCAGTAGTAGCCTAGTAGTTTGGTATTTTAGTTAAGATATTAGAAGTTTAAAGTTTGAACTCTAAACATCTTAATTGTAGTGAAGTATTTTTTTTTTTTTTATTTCTTTATAATATATTCTTCACTTCAAAAAAAAAGTAAGTGGGGATCCCATATGGTATAGTGGATATGGGAATCTAATCATTACTCGTAGTATATTTTTCCTCTATTGAAATTTACTTTCAAGGTCAAATTAAATGAACAAAGTTGACAAAATCAATTAAAGAATACAAAATATAACTCTGCAGGATAAAACATAGAAACTCTCTCAAGTTACAATTTTTACTTCCCATTGTTGTTCCAACAGTCATATGTACACCATATGTATGCATAATTCTTCATTGTTTTTGAAACTCTAGTAGGCTATGGCTATTGCCTACGAAGACACTTCGTTCAAATAAATAAAAGTTCAAGTATCAATAGCCGGGTGTAGAGCCATTTACAAAATACACCCGGCCCAAACAACTGCCAAGTGAACCAAAAAAAATTTGAAAAAAACAAAAAACAAATCATAAACAGGAAGAGAGCTAGGCCTTCATAATTTAAGGATGCATTTAGATCCTGATAATATTATTTTATTATGAGAATTGAAATAACATTTCCTGAAATATGATTGATGTAAATGATTACCTTATCATGAAAATATTATCGTTTGGATGAAAAATTTACGGGAAAGTGTACTTTTTTTAATTTGTTCATCTATAAAAGGGCTAATATACCCTTGAAATATGAGCATTATAAAATTAAATATTATTTTTTCATCATAATTCTTGCTGATTTTGTTTCCAATGAGATTTTATTAAAATATCAAAATTATGTACAATAACCATTTCTATATTATTTATTTTAATTAATATAATTATCATTTTCAGTAAATATTATCATTGTAATATTATTAATTTCTAAGTTATTTTTTCTTAATCAAATATATGTTGCTCATTAAATTTATTTGTAAATATAATTATCACTTTCATATGTAGATTCTTACTAATTTTTTTTTTTTTTTTTTTTTTTGAGTAGCTAAGTGTGCATCTCGCACACTGGTTAACAACTACCCTACCCTTTCAACGGGTTGTTGTTGATGTGTTCCCATAAGACACTAGGAGAGAGGTTTCTCTGTGGCCAGCAGCATAAAACCCTGATTGTAGAGTTTTGTGCTGCTGGCCACAGAGAAACCTCTCTGGGACACTAGATTCTTATTATTATTTTAATTAAAAAATAATTATTTGTTTAACTATATATACTTATTGTCTAAAGACTCAAATAGTAGTACGAATGAAGGAAGGTGATGTTTTCATTTTCAGTGGGAATTCAGGTCATTTTTATGATATAAAATCAGTGTTTTAAATAGCGGCACAATTGCGCGCAATTGAGGAAATTATCCATAAACGCAACTCGCGATGAAATTATAGCAACAATAGTATTTTCGCCGCTACAGGTGCTACAGCGGCGCTATTGCTGTTGAAATAGTAGAAAAAACTGGCGCTATAGCGCTATTTGGATAGTATTTTTTTTTATTTAGACCCGAAATTCATTAACCCGAATCCAATCCAATAAGTAATTAAATCCAAACCCAATAAGTATATAAACCCAAACCCAAAAAAAATAAAACACATTTCTTTCTCCATAGGCAAACAAAGGCAAAAAAAAATGATAAAGACAAAAAAATGATAAATCCAAACCCTACCTTTCTAAAATGATAAAGTTGATTCATCATGTTCATCCGAAGATGATGAAATCCTGCATGCTAATTTCTCTTAATTTGAAGAATAAATAATTAGTTTAAGTATTAATGTTTATTTTGGATAATTAAATATTTGTGTGTTTATTTTAGATAATTAAGTTTTCATATGTTTATTTTATATCGCATGTTTAAATGTGGACAATGAATTTTGTGTGGTGCATGTTTAATTATGGATTATTGTAATATCTTTATTTATGGTAGTTTTGATTTTGATTTTTATATTGAAAATTTTATTATAACTATACAAAATGACATTTCCCCGCTATGAGGTCGTAGCGGTGCAATAACATCCGCTACTGCGATCCGTTACAAAAAAAAGCTCAAACGCTATGGACCACTATATCGCAATTTAAATCATTGTATTAAACAATTAAAGATAATAAACATTTATTTTGTATAAGAAATTTTAGTAAGTAATAACTCTCTGTAATAACAAATTTTTAGTCTACCATCATAGAGTTTTTTTTTTAATCTGAAAACTCAGAAGGGTTTTTGTAATATTCAGAAAGCATAGGGTTTTCTTTGAAAATTATCTATAATTAAAAAATATAAAATATTGATAAAACAATATAAATGATAAAATGTATCACCGCAATCATATCGTATCGAATACAATATCTGTATCCGTACAATATAGTATAAAAGCATGGAGAGGCTGAACTTGAACTCTTAATTTGAATCGAGAGAGAGAGAGAGAGAGAGAGAGAGAGAGAATGGCAGAACAGTCTGAAGCTCCAAGCCTTCTCCATGGAATTTTGGAGGTGACAGTGTTTGAGGCTCGTCATTTACACCATGCCCTCCATGGAGGCATCATCCAAGTAGTAATGTTTTTACTTCTTCCCTGAGTCCTCTTAATTTACCGGTCCCTGCTACATAATATATGGGTCACTTTCTTCCAAATTCTGACCTCTATTTTAGTCTATTTCTCTAACCCTTTGTTTTTCTGTTTGCAAACTCTTATTATTTAGATTTACCATAGCACACTACTTGGATGGGATGTTAGGCATAAAGTAATGTAATTTTCAACTTAAAAGAGGAATTGAAAAAAATTTGGGACGTCAACTAGAATCTCTCTCGGACTTTAAATATTACATTATTTTGAATAAACTTCAACTTTTAAATGATTCAATTTCAGTAATAAAAGTTTGAAAGATTCAAGTCGGAAAAAGACAGCGTACAAATCACCTAAAACCAAAAGGAAAGTCCTCAAAGTTGATGAATATCATCCAAAATGTATCCCATGAAATATCTTTATTTAAAAAATAACAAACCGATTTAACAAAGTTAGTCAATTAAATAAAAAAAATAAAGATAATCAAAGTGATCTAAGGCTTCATTGCAAAAAAAGGTGACCTAAGTCCTAAGTTGATGGAAAAGTTCATGTTTACCCCTACAAAATATAAAAGTATCTCGTATGATCCTTTAAAAATGTTAATATCATGTATAAGCAGTATAACCATATATTTGCTGGCATTTAAATCGTAGATGACTGAAATAATAGAAGAAACATTGCACCTAAACGTTGAGCATTGCAACATGTATGCAACAATAGATGTCGGCACTGCAAGGGTGGCAAGAACACGTGAGACTGAGTTTCATCCAAACAACCCGGTATGGAATGAGTCCTTTCGAGTTTACGTGGCTCACTCATCACCTGACATAACAATATCAGTCAAGAACCAAGAACTGGTAGACGCTGATGTATTGGGACAGGCAACTGTTTCCACTTCCCGTCTATTATCCGGCGATCTTGTGAAGGATTGGTTTGTGCTGCATAGCGAGGATACTCACAAGCTCCATAAACACAAGTATGTTATTGTGACGTACTGATTAATACAATTATTCATGATCAACCAATAATTCAAAATATTTAAGGTAATTTTTTTGAACTTAATACATATTGGACAGGGCAACTATCCTTGCACAACTTCAATACTTCGACGTGCATGCCGACCCACGCTGGAACTCGGGCATTCATCTTCCCCAATTCAATGGCGTCAGCAATTGCTACTTCCCTCAACGCACCAACTGCAATATGACCCTGTACCAAAACTCTCATCTTTCCAACCGCTTCGAGCCTGATCTCCAACTACCTAATGGAAGCAGTTATAACCCGCCAAGGCTATGGGAGGAATTGTACAACTCAATAAACCATGCAAAACATTTCATCTACGTTGCTGGTTGGTCGGTAATGACGACTATATTTCTCTTATATGATTTTGTTCAAAAATGAATAAACTATAAAGTTATCTCTCTATTTTATTATAGTGTACAATTAATCTATTTTTAATTTCTGTAAGAATGGACCTACTATAATAACTAACAATAGGAACGAGCCTTATCAATGAACAAATATTGTTTAATCAATGTAATAGGTGAACACCAAAATAACATTAGTTCGAGATCCAGAACGAATGATTCCCGGAGCTGAAGGGGTTACAATAGGTGAACTTTTGAAAAGAAAAGCTGAGGAAGGGGTGACAGTTTTGGTAATGGCGTGGCAGGACAGAACATCAATGTCATTTCTAGGGAATCCTGGCCTTATGGAGACGCACGATGAAGAGACATACACGTTTTTTGAGAAGAGCAAGGTTAAGTGTTTTTTGTGTCCTAGAAATGCAGACAAATCGCTCACAGCTGTGCAGACGATTGAGGTCTCTTGGGAATTCACGCACCACCAAAAGACGGTCACTCTCGATATGGCGGATGAGAATGGGGAGGGGCGACATGTTGTTAGCTTCGTTGGGGGTGTTGATATCTGTGATGGAAGGTGATTTGATATCTTATTCTTCTAGTTAATTGTTTTTCATGTCTATAAATTGGTTGCGTGTAACGAAAAAATATTAAAAGATGGGTTGCTTGAGATGCAAATTGAACACTTAAATTATGACTAATTTGAATTAGATAAAAGTCTCCTTAATAGTGAGTAAATCGATGGGGCATCTATGGTCTTAAACTATGTTTCATTTATAACATTTTTGACAGGTACGATGACGAGAACCACACATTATTCAGAAACCTAGATACAACATATTTAAATGACTTTCAACAAAAGAACTTCCCCCATGCTGATTTGGAGCATGGAGGGCCACGTGAGTCCTGGCACGACGTCCATTCTCGCCTTGAAGGCCCTGCTGCATGGGACGTACTAACAAATTTTGAGCAAAGGTGGAAGCAACAAGCACCATCTGAAATCCATCATTGCCTGTTGGAAGTCACAGAGGAGATGTTTCCAAATCCTGTGGATTTACCCTCGCAAACTCACAATTTTAATGGAAGAAGAACAACTTTCTTTTTCTTAATATTTCTTAATATATTTCTTTCTTCTTGTCTCTTACAAAATAAAAATGGGTTCTATTTATAGGCTAAATGGTTCATGCATACATGAATCACATTAAACCCTAACATTATACTCACACAATTATCTAAGTACATGATCCATATTTCTAGATGGTGGATACATGTATTACAATTCTCTAGATGAATTTACATAGAAAAAAACACAAATATTATTTCTTTTGGCTTGGGCTTATCAACAAATTCCTCCCTTAAGCGCAAGCCTATTCTTCATCCCGATCATCGCCTTACAGTTTTCAAACAACACCGTCGGAAGTGGTTTCGTGAATATGTCAGCCACTTGGTCATGACTTGCCACATGACTCACTCGCACATCACCTTTCTTCACCTGCTCTCGGATGAAATGAAAACGCACATCAATGTGCTTACTCCTCTCATGATGTGTTGGATTCTTTGCTAACTCGATTGCGGATTTATTATCGACTCGTATTTCGGTCGCCTCGTGTTGCGTCAGTTTCAACTCGTGCAACAAGTTCCTTAACCAAGTTGCATGGCATACACACCAAGATGCTGCTACGTATTCCGCCTCGCACGTCGATAATGTCACTATTGGTTGTTTCTTTGAGGACCATGTGAATGCCGTATCTCCCATATAAAACACATACCCCGATGTGCTTTTACGATCATCAACATCTCCGCACCAATCGCTATCGGAATATCCCACTAGCTTGAAATCTTCGCTTTGGAATAGAATAACCCAAATGATTCGGTTCCCCGAATATACCGCAAAATTCTCTTTATCGCTTTTAAATGCGTATAGACCGGCTCCTCCATGAATCGACTTACAACTCCAACACTATAAGAAATGTCCGGTCTTGTGCATGTGAGATAGCGGAGACTCCCAACTAGACTTCGATATTTGGTCGCATCTACTCGTTCACCACCATCAAACTTAGAAAGTTTCGCCCCGGGTTCCATCGGCGTCAATACTGGGTTGCAATCTGCCATTTTGTTCCTTTTCAGAATTTCTTTTGCATATGTTTCTTGTGACACAAAAATCCCAGTCTTTCCTTGTCTAACCTCCAGACCAAGGAAATACTTCATCAAGCCCAAATCCGTCATCTCGAACTCCCGAGTCATCACGCTTTTGAACTCCTCTATCATCTCACCATTGTTCCCCATAAAGATGAGGTCATCAACATAAAGAGCGACAAGGAGCAAATTGCCTTCATTCTTTTTTACGTATAGTGCATGCTCGTATGGACATTGAGTAAACCCGTTCTCCTTGAAGTAAGTGTCGATGCGGGTATTCCAAGCTCGAGGTGCTTGTTTCAACCCGTAAAGCGCCTTCTTCAATTTCAACACCTTCTTCTCTTCCCCGATTTTCACGTACCCAGGTGGTTGCTCTACGTACACCTCTTCTTCTAGCACGCCATTCAAAAATGCTGACTTGACGTCCATTTGAAAAATTTGCCATTTGAATTGAGATGCTTGAGCTATGAGAAGGCGAATTGTCTCCATTCTTGCAACTGGGGCAAAGACTTCATCATAGTCTATCCCCGCCTTTTGTCGATAGCCCTTTGCAACTAGCCTTGCCTTGTACCGCTCTATCTCGCCTTGAGCGTTCATCTTCTTTTTGTATACCCATTTTACTCCTATGGGCTGACTTCCTTTTGGCAATCAACCAACTCCCAAGTTTGGTTTCGCTCTATTGCTTTTATTTCTTCATTCATGGCTGCTTGCCACTTCTCATTTCGTACCGCTTCCTCAAATGTAATTGTTTCGGCATCCGCCAAAAGACAAATTAAATGTACCTCACTTGTCGAGTCGTACAAATCTTGCATGCTTCGCATCCTTGGTTGTCTTGGCTCATCTTCAACATCAGATGGTACGGGGTTAGTCGGTACAAAGGTTGATGCCGGTGATTCTCCTTTCTCAGCCTCACCTAACTCGGCCTCATCATGTGTCATCTCATCTTTGTTATTCCAATCCCACGCGCTCTCTTCATTCACATGTACGTCCCGGCTCACCACAACTTTCCTTCCAATTGGGTCGAAGAGCTTGTATGCCTTTGTTTTCTCGTCATATCCAATGAGCACGAACTTCTTGCTTTTATCGTCGAGCTTAGTCCTCCTTTGATCCGGTACGTGTGCATAAGCCACACTACCGAATACTTTGAAATGTGATACAGTCGGCTTTTGACCACTCCAAGCCTCTTGGGGTGTTATCTCACCTAACTTCGCATGTGGGCATCGGTTTTGTATATACACGGCACATTGTACCGCCTCTGCCCAAAATTCTTTTGGCATACCTTTGCTTTTCAACATCGACCGAACCATGTCGAGAATGGTTCGGTTCTTCCTCTCGGCCACACCATTTTGTTGAGGAGAGTATGGTGCGATCAAGAATCGCTTAATCCCATACTTCTCGCAATAACTCGTGAAAGCGGTTGACATGTACTCCCCGCCTCTATCCGACCGTAACGCCTTGATGTAAGTCCCGGTCATCTTCTCGACTAAAACCTTGAATCTTTTGAACACTTCGAGAGCCTCAGATTTTTCCTTCAAAAAATAAACCCATGTCCTCCTTGTATTATCGTCTACAAATGTGATGAAATATCTTTTCTCACTGAATGATTTGGGTGTAATTGGGCCACATATGTCGGTATGCACCAACTCGAGAGGTCTTTCGCTCGATATTTCGCCTTTTCGGAAATGAGGTCCTTGCTTGCTTGCCGAATAAACATCCTTCGCAAAACTTGGTGATGTAGTCCATGTCTGGTAGCCCATGGACCATGTTCTTCTTGGCCAACTCCTTTAGGCCACCATAATGAAGGTGACCAAACCTTAGATGCCATAATGCCGATTTGTCTTCCATATCGACTTGTAGACATTTTTCCCGCACATTTCGCAAGTTGAGCTTGTACATGCGATTTTTGGCCATTTCAACTCGTGCTACCAAGCGTCCTTGATTGTCTTTTAATTGTAGTACCCGGTTTTTCATGAATACCGAGTATCCCTTCTCCATGAGTTGTCCCATACTCAAAATATTGCTCTTAAGATCAGGTACGTAATAAACATCCTCGATTGACCCTTCCGTACCACCTTTTTGTAAATAGTGCACCGTACCTTGACCTTTTACTTGGATCTTTGATGCGTCTCCGAATGACACGTGTCCATTTTCAACCTCTCGCATCTCCTTGAATAAGTGCTTGTGCCCGCACATGTGGTTGCTTGCACCGGTGTCGAGGTACCCAGGCGTATCTCCATCGGTGTTGATATCGTTGTATGCCATCATGAGAAACCCATCTTTCATCTCATCCTCCGTGACAAGGTTGGTGTTCTCCTCCACTTTCTTTTCGGCATAGCAAACTTTTGCGTAATGCCCGACCTTGCCGCAATTGTAACACTTGTCGGAGTTGCAGTCCTTCGCATAGTGACCGTATTTGCCACACTTATAGCACTCGACATTATAGTGATTTGACCGGCCACCTCTCCCACGACCAGGTCCTCTACCTCGCCAATTTTGTTGGCTTGACTGCCCCTTCTCCTCATAGTATCCACCTCGACCGCGGCCTCCACCACTGCGATCATTGCTGCGACCTCCACGGCCACGCCCTCTTCCACGAAAGTTTTGAGTGTAGAGTGCCTTTTCGTCTTTGATAGGCATCTTGGCTTGCAACGCTTCGTCAAGCGACTCGTTCTTCTTCTTCTTGCGTTGCTCGTGTGCCTCTAACGACCCAGCGAGATCGTCAATAGTTAGCTCCTCTAGGTCCTTCGATTCTTCGATGGCACACACGACATTCTCGAAATTGTCGGTTAGCGACCGCAGAATTTTTTCCACGACCCTCGAGTCCTTTAGAGTTTCACCATTACACTTGAGCTGATTTACCACGGTTTGCACACGTGTGATGTAGTCGGATATACCTTCTGACTCCTTCATCTTCATACACTCCAACTCGCCGCGTAGAGTTTGGAGTCTTACTTGCTTTACTCGGTCGGTTCCCTTGAAAACTTTTTGCAATGTATCCCATGCTTCCTTGCCCGTTACCGCGCTTGCTATCTTTTCAAAATCCGACTCGTCAACTGCTTGGAACAGCATGTATAGCGCTGTCTTGTCATTCATTCGCTTTTGTTTCAACGCCTTGATTTCACTTACTGTCATATCGTCGGTATTCTCTGGTTCGGTGTAGCCGTTCTCGACTACGTCCCATGCATCTTGGGCCCCAAGTAATGCTCGCATCTGGATGCTCCAGTTGTTGTAGTTAACTCTCGTCAATCGTGGCAGTGACATACCCCCAAACGACATTCTCCCGGGATTCGCCATCGGCTCTGATACCAATTTGTGGATTTACCCTCGCAAACTCACAATTTTAATGGAAGAAGAACAACTTTCTTTTTCTTAATATTTCTTAATATATTTCTTTCTTCTTGTCTCTTACAAAATAAAAATGGGTTCTATTTATAGGCTAAATGGTTCATGCATACATGAATCACATTAAACCCTAACATTATACTCACACAATTATCTAAGTACATGATCCATATTTCTAGATGGTGGATACATGTATTACAATTCTCTAGATGAATTTACATAGAAAAAAACACAAATATTATTTCTTTTGGCTTGGGCTTATCAACAAATCCTACATGGTTTGATAAGCAAGAGTTATGGAACATACAGGTTCTTTAACTTGTCTCTTTTTCTTTGGAGTAGAGTTAAGCAAATGTTGTGGGACAACTATCATACCGTCTCGGCAAACACACTTAGCCTTATAGTCCGCTTTATATTGGTCAAATATGATTACATTTACATCCACATTCAAGGTTATCTAAGTGGTTAGGCATTCGAGCTGCCATTATATAATCCCACTCAATTCCAAAGGTAACACTTGAAATTTTCTATATCATTTCAACTTGCAGGTTTTTAGATCAATAGACGATGCCTCAGTGGTCGATTTCCCTTCAGACCCGGCAGAGGCATCAAAGTTGGGGCTGATAAGTAGGAAACGCGTCACAATTGACCAAAGCATTCACTCAGGATATATTGAGGCAATCCGAAGGGCAAAACGCTTCATCTACATAGAAAACCAATACTTCTTTGGTAGCTGTTATGCGTGGAAAGAAGAACAAGATTGCGGATGCCTAAACCTCGTACCTATTGAAATTGCTTTGAAAATAGCAAGCAAGATAAGAAATGGAGAGAGATTTGCAGCATATATAGTTACACCCATGTGGCCGGAAGGGGAACCGGAGGGAGAAACTGTTCAAGCGATACTACTTTGGAACAGGTCAAACAATTTCAATATTTCAACTATGGTTACCCAACAAATTTTTTTTTTTTTAATTGTAAAACAGGCGATCGCCTAATAGATTACAATGTTTGTAGTTTTACATAAAAAATTAAATACAATGAAAATCATAAATAGAAATGAAAAACAAAATAGGAGAGAAGAAAAAAAAAAAGATACGATGAAGTCTAGAACTTCCTGACTAAGCTAAAGAAAAGAAAGAAGAATGAATGAGCAAAGAGCCAAAGAACCTAGCAGTGTTTGCTCCATTTAGTAGCTGCAATTTTTGAAGGTCATTCTAGCTATACAAAAAAGCATTTCAAATAAATAAATATATTGGACAATTACATAGAAATTCTTTCATTTGTAGTTTTCTCTCAAGCTGTTCAGGCAATGTAAATTAAATTATTTGAATTGGAATAGGTTGACTATGGAGATGATGTATGGGATAATTGCAGAGGCGATAGTAGATGCGGGCTTGAGCGGGAAAGCACATCCTTGTGATTTCTTGAATTTCTTTTGTCTTGGTAACAGAGAGGTCAAGGCGCACGGAGAGTACGCTCCCCCTGAACGGCCTGAGGAAGGAACTAACTACTTAAGGGCACAGACTAATAGACGATTTCTTATTTACGTCCACGCTAAGCTCATGATCGGTAACATTTTTTGCTTTCGTTAATTTTACTCCTGAGGAAATATTTTAATGAAAAAGTAGAAAATACTCACAGTTTACTCAATCAATTGTTGTGTAATTTGAACCCTTATGTCTTTTTCATCTCAACTAAGCTAGTGGTCCATATTAAGAGTATCATTTAACTTCTAACATTATAAAATTTGCGAAAAGAAAAGAAAATAGTTGTGTATACAGTATAGTATATTTTCATACCATTCTTTTCCACTGACTAATTCTATATCATATATCAACAGTCGATGACGAGTACGTGATCGTTGGATCGGCAAACTTGAATGAAAGATCACTTGCGGGTGACCGTGACTCAGAGATTGCACATGGATCATACCAACCATCATACCTGAACGGGCAACATAGTTTTGCCCGCGGTCAAGTTCACCTGTTCCGTATGTCAATATGGTATGAGCATTTCATGGGTCAATACACGAATTTAATATCGCAAGTATTTCTGGAACCAGAGAGCTTGGAGTGTGTTAGAACCGTACGTAAAATCGCGGAGAAACTTTGGGACCTGTTTATTGGAGATACTATAGTGGACTTGCCTGGTCACTTGCTTCCTTTTCCTGTTAAGGTCTTGGAGAGTGGAGATTTATTGGATTTACCTAAGGATGGACTTTTTCCGGACACAAATGCCCCTGTGAAAGGGGAAAAGGCTTTGAAGCTACCTTCCCTTCTTACCACTTGAGGTTTATAATTAATTGTTTTTTTTAATGCGAGCTTGTATCATTGATTGTTGTTGGTTCTGATTTCCTTCCTGTATGTTTTCTTTGTTTCGTTATGCTTCTATGTAATTTTGGTTGGATTACTTGTGATGTGACTTGTGAGTGATGGCTCGAAGTAGCAAAATTTGGAGTGCTTATTCAGGTGTGTTTTTTCTTTCCTTGTTTGTCTGATAATTGTTATTTTTTTTGAGAAAATTTGGAGAAGGATTGTTATCTCCCATCCAAATATATTTTTATATATATTTATATAATATTTACAAATTAATCCCGCCCCTTTATTTTTCAAAGTCTTTTGAGATTTCTCATGATTCCACATAACCTCAATTATTTCAATCCTTATATTAGATCGCTCACGATACCACAACATCTCAATTATTTTAAGGAAAATTTACAAAAAAATCCCTATCTTTTCTGAATATTATAAATAACCCCCTGTATTTTCGTTTATTATAAATAACCCCTGTTAGAAATATTTTCTTTACAAATACCCCCTCCATCCATTTAAAGTTTAATTTTTTTTAAAATGACCAAAATACCCTCACCTAAAAGAAATTAAATAAAATTAAAATAAATAAAATAATAACAGAATAATTATTTAAAAAATAAAATTTAATTAAATAGAAATAAAATTAATTAAAATAAATAAAATTTAAAGAAAAAATAATTAAATAAAAATAAAAAGTATTCAATAAAAATTAATTAAAACAATAAATTAAACAAAATAAAATAATTAAAAAGATAGAAATAATTAAATAAAAATACAAATAATTAAATAGAAACTAAAAAATTAAAAAATAAATAATATTAAATAATAATAATAATTATCATTGACACATGAAACCCTCATTATCAGTGGTGAAACTATATAGAAATCGGGGTGCATGCGGCATACCCCCCCCCAAGATTTTGACGAATAGTATATATCAATAGTGAAAAAAAAATTTGGGGGGGGATGCCGCATGCATCCCCGGTTTCTATAAAGTTCTACCACTCATAATGAGGATTTAATGTGTCAATAATAATAATTATTATTTCATATTATTTGATTTTTTTATTTTCTACTTTCTATTTAATTATTTGCATTTGTATTTTATTATTTCTAGCTTTTTAATTTTTTTTAATTTATTATTTTAATTAATTTTTATTGAATACTTTTTTAATACTTTTTTTAATACTTTTTTATTTAATTACTTTTGTTTTTAAACTCTTTCTATTTATTTTTATTCTTTAAATTTTATTTATTTTGATTAATTTTATTTCTATTTAATTAATTTTATTTTTTAATAATTATTTTGTTATATTTTTATTTATTTTATTTTTATTTAATTTATTTTAGGTGAGGGTATTTTGGTCATTTTTAAAAAATTAAACTTTAAATGGATGGAGGGGGGGGTATTTGTAAAGAAAACATTTCTGACAGGGGGTTATTTGTAATAAACGAAAATACAGGGGGTTATTTGTAATATTCAGAAAAAATAGGATTTTTTTTTTGTAAATTTCCCTTATTTCAATCATTATATTAAATAGTATAGTTTTTTTTTTGATGTTCAACCATTGGATTGAAAAACTTTGCTAAATATGTGCTAAATTGTGTTTGGGAACTGAACCCATGACCTTTAGCCACACAGGTAAATGTTTTAACCAATTAGACTACAAGCTATTTGCTATTAAATAGTATAGTTATATCTGACCATTCAATTTTTCACTAATTCTGATTTTTTATGGGTTTTTTATGCATCGTGCTAACATGTATGACAATGATTGACGTTCTTAATGTTTCCTATTTTATATCGCGGTTAGGTGAGTGGTTTCTTGATCGTTAGATTTAAATCAAATGGTTCCAAGGAATCATGATATATAATTATGTTCAAACATTAATTAATCAAAGAGAATATAAAGAATTCATTTCTTAAAACATAAATACTTTTCACTTTTCTTTCAAAAATAATAATTCATAATGAAACATTGTATTTCGATGTTAAAATGTTTAAATCTAATTTTTTTTTGAATTTATCTTTATTTTGAATTCCATATTGTTATGGTTCCAATTTAAATTCATTTCAAACCGTCATGTAATAAGATATGAAGAAATCTTAGTCATTGAGTTTATGTAATTGTTATTTATTTGTATACTTTTATGTGTTATTATTTTACATCTACTTTTATTTATTTTTAAAAAATCATATCATGTTACATTGATGGCATGTATTATTGTCATTCGTTAGATTCATGATAAATTAATTTCATCTCATTATATATCATATGAGATCAAATATGTTTATAGACTTTTATGTGTCAAAATTTTACATCTAATTTTGTTTATTTCTAAAAAAACACATCATTTTATATTGATGACATGTACAAATATATTTTTTATATCTAATTTTATTCATTGTTTACATGACCCAATTCACCAAATTTTATACATGTCATTTGGAATTAAATATAAATAGAAGATGAAGAATTCACATATCAAAGCACAAATATATATATTTTTCCTAAAAATAGTAATTCTCAATCAAATATCAAATTTCTCATGTTACAAATATTTTATATAAATTCATTTGAATATTCTCTTTATTTTGAATTCCGTATTGATATGGTTCCAAATAATTTTTTTTCTTACTTAAGTATATATATATTGAAAATGTAGAAAAATATGTGATACAATTATATAGGAGAATATATGTACTTAATATTAATATTAAATTTTATAAATTTTTTTTTTTTTTAATTAACAATTTTTTTTTAAAAACAAGCAGCATAAATCAGATTTCTCCTAAAATATTTTTTTAACAAAGAGATTTATTTACTCAATAAATATTATGAATGACGATAAATATTTAATACTTGTCACATTTTTTTTTTTATACCGAGAATTTATTAAAGATTAAATAAATTACACAATTTTTTTATATAAAGTCTTAATAAATTTTTCAATGAAACTAAATTATTTTAAAATTTTCTATCTTCTCTTACTCAAGTTTTGAATTTATATGTATGTTTATGTATTATGATATATTTAATATTCATTATGTACGAGAGGGGGTACCAGTGCGTACGCTCTCATGCTTTTGGTGGCAGCCTCTGTATCATTTTTTTTGGCTCAAATCGAATTTTTCTTCTCAGAAAATGGACTTTCTTTTTTCCTAAGTTTGTATATTTTGTTCATCAGATTTCAGAAGGACAAAATCCATAATTTGCGTCACATTATATTGGCAATCGCACCAAACTTGTCAATCTGATGTTTGGACACTTAAATGTGTGATCCTCACGCACCAGTGATGCCAGGTCGGGTTGCAGCTCTAAGGAATCTAATGCGGATCTCAACAGCTTTGTTGTTACGTTGGTGAACAATTCTGAAAAAAATATACAATCATGAATACGGGATATGATATGAGCAATATCCAAACCGGATCCGACCGTTGACATCCCTAGTCCTAACTCGTAAGCAACCTTTTCAACCTAATTCTAATTCCCAACTTAAGATACCGACGTGCACATGTTAGAAATAACATAAAACAATTCCTTGGGCAAATACTAATTTCTTGGTCTATTCCTGGCTATACTCGTTCTTTAATCACCCCTTATGTAGACACTACCTGCAAGTTGCCTGTATTCAAAACATAGGTTGCAACCAGACAAGATCATGTTGGATTAGGTTTCAGATTAAGTTTCATTTCAGGTTCATATCATATTCAAATTCAAATTAGTTGGAACTAAGATGATATTTCAAATCAAAACTTATTAATTCAAATGATAAAAATAGTATGTCACAATTAAGAGGTTGTGAATTCGATTTTCATCAAAAGTAAGTTTTTTTTCTTCTTTCAAATAAGTCTTCTCGCTTGAGGAGTTAAAAAACAGATGATGTTTTAACTATTTTTCAGATTATGATTTAAGGATCATGTTTTAATTTGTAAAGAAGTTTTCAAGTCGTTCACTAAAAAAATTAACTCAAATTCCAACATAGTTGCTCGTTAAATCTTCTTGAAGTAAGAAAGAAATAGGTTGGATTCCGTTGACCCGTCAATTTCTGAAATTCTCAATACTAATCACTCATCAGCCTATTAAACTCGCCTATTCAGACTTTTGACCACATTGGATTGGCTGGTTAACAATAAAGTTTAACTCAGGAATTGAACTATTGATCCGGTTCTCGAGTCTCGATTAGTTTCAAGAAAAAGTACTAATAAGCGGCCGTAGGTAATTAATTTATGTTAGTAAGAAAAGAAAGATGATTAGAGGTTGCGTTTTTCCCAAAGAAAGTGGATTAGATGATAGATTTGCCCTCGTGGCCAACATCATTGCGGGAATCATGTAAAGCTCTTCTCACCCTCTCTTCCTTTCCAAACCCTGCTCAACTAAATTCAATGGCAATTGACAAAGTTTTGAGTTTTGATATTTAAGATTTATTATTTATTAAAATACATCAAAAACTGTAGTATATCGTTAGGCATTATTATAAAATACTCTTTTTTGTTACATAGAATTAATATCTAATGAATAATTAAATAGTGAAGTATGAGCTATTCTTGTGTTTTCTACTTGTATATATCATATTATTTTGTATGTTCATAAATCATTTTGCATCTTTTATATCTCCATTTTATGTTGCATGTTCGTTTATATTTATATCATATATTGTCATAATATGAGGTCACAAGAAAAAACAGGCATGCCAGCGCCATATTAGTATAGGCCCGTAACTCTTTCTTTTCACTACGGGTCCACTGCAACTTAATTTCATCTATTGCCCGTGTCATGCCATTAATTAACTGGCAGCATCATTATGTTTTCCAACTAAGCATCCAGCTTAATTAAATTGCATATTGTGCCCCATTAAGCATTTTTTATGGTTATAAAATACCTTTTATCATGGCTATTTTTTGCTTATAAAAATACAATTATCATGCATGGTGATACTTTCCAGCTCATGGTGAGAAAAAGATGGCAATAATTTGACCAGTCAAATGGTACAATTTTTTCCCCTCCTGGCTCTTCATTTTGAAAGAATTATTTGTTAAATAAATCTTGATGTTTAGATATAATATAACTTCATTATCATTGATAACCAAAAAAATCTATCAAGTGATACAAAATTTCGCCCTTTTGTTGTTGCAACTATACTAATCCAAAATTGTTTGGGTAGTGTATCCACAGGAAAATATTTTACTTCTCACAGAAAAAACTAGCATAAAATGAAATATTTAGCTCTATTAATCAATCATATGTATTATTGAAAGAATGGTAACGAAAAGAATGGTAACGAATATCCTGGAAATAAATTAGAATGATTGAATTATGTAATAATAAGAAAATAGGAGAGGAATATGTTATTTATTTACCAAGTAATTATGTAAGTTAAATTAATTTTCCGTTTTATTACGATATAAAAAATATTCTTCATGTTGATTTATGAAAAAATATTCGCATCACCCGTTTAAACACCGCCCACCCTACATTTATACTTTTTTAGTTGTTCACTATCCTTTTATACAGAACTAATCGAAGAATACTTTTTTTTGTATATCAATATATCTTTTACATATGATCATTCCACCTTTTTGTTTATCAATATACTTTTTTGTAATTTTGTTATGCCTTTCTGAATTTCGGTGATGCTGAGTGACAAATAAGCCGGCAGTGCATATTATGTCCTAAATTGTATAATTAATACTTTTAGATTCTAGATTTCTAGCTTTGATGCATATAACTTTTTCTTGTGTAATTAATAAGTCCTTTTTTTTATCTAGCAGCAATTAGTTTATCGTAATGTCATTTGTTTTTTAGTAAGAAATAATACTATTATTAATATTTTTATTTTATTATTTAAAAATTCCTGAATATTTAAAAATCTAAATAATTTAATGCTCATAGTTTGCCTTCCAAAAATGCATCAATTAATTATAAATGAATCTAATTAGTTGATTTTGAATCCACAACTTTCCAAAAACGCATAGGTGATATGGGTGGAAATTATTTTGATTGGAGCAGGAATTTTTTATAGTAAATTTACACTTTTATTCTTTTTTAGATGTGCCAATCAATTAAGCTAAAAAAGTAAATGGAGATTTGAATAATAATTATTGATTAGTATGGATCTAAGGTATGTTTTGTGCTCATTCTCTTGTTAATCACTTTAAATTTTGAAAGAGAGAATAATCCGACTATCATTCTTAATTTTTTTAATTATATATATTGAATGAATTAGAAAATGATAAAAGTGTAATTTTATTATTAATTCTTATATTTCTATCAAAATAATTCACGTACATATCATTTGCCTAATTCAACAGGAGTAATTACGTCGTCTTAAACAGTTTTTTCTTGTAGCAAATAAAATGATAATTATTTTTTATTTCAAGCCCGTATGCTGTCGATATCACTGGCCATGAGTTTTGCGGTTGTACATATGGAATGCACTTTCTCAACAACTACACGTGTCTGTCGTGTTACCATTCGGTGGGTGGATCTTGGGGCCACTTATTTATTCCAGCACAACGCCACCTCTCCTAACATTTTATTCCAAATAGAAGGTGGTGAAGGTGAAATAGTAAGTGAAAGAAAATGATGGAGCTTCTTGAGTCAACCTTGGTGGCGCCGGCGGATTCAACCCCACATCACCGGATATGGCTGTCGAATATTGACCTGACGCAATCGAGTGGCGGCTCGTCATTAGTCTTCTTCTACAGGTCCAACAGTGATCCAAGCTTCTTCTCCCCTGATAAACTCAAATCTTCTTTATCTCAAGTCTTGGTCTCGTTCTATCCTTTAGCTGGGAGAGTGGTTGCGGATCCCGGCGGAAGGCCGGAGCTCAACTGCTCTGGTGAGGGGGCGCCGTTCGTAACTGCTCGTGTGGACTTTTCTCTCAGCGATTTGAAGGATTTCGTGCCATCTCCTGAGATGAGACGGTTTTTTGTGCCTCAATCGGTGTTAATTAATGAGCCACTTATAGTTCAGGTGGATTTTTTTTAAGGCTCTGCTTAGTTTGAGAATAAATTAGAGAAATGAAAGGTAAGGGAATAGAATATGAGAAAGAATGATAAAATAGTTCTCTTATTCTTCCTTGGTTTGGGTGGAAAAAAAAAGTGATAGTAAAAAAAAAAAAAAAAGAAATATTCAACTAAAATAAAAAAGCATGAAAATAAATAAATATTATTATTTGTATAAATGCAAAAATCTCCAATATTTTTTTTTATACAAATAAAACTCATTTGGGTTGAGAGAGATGCTAAATGATTCTTGCTAATGCTTCAGGTGAGATTCTTGTATGCTTTTACAAAATTCTACTTATGTATAATTTCTTCGTTTCGCTAGATTTTTGACACGTCAATTTTTTGAAGATTTTTTGTGATGTTAGTGTATACAATCATATGAAACAAGTTGTTTAATAAGTGGTTCATTATTCTTTCATGTTTTTTTATTTTTCACATATCACAATATTTCATTAAATTAATCATTTTATTTTCTACTTTTGATAAGATCACATATCTCAAATGTGGTGGAGCCGTGCTTGGTGTAGCCGTGCACCACGCGGCTACCGATGGCCCTTTTTTCTACGATTTCCTTCAAACATGGTCTAACTTCACACATGATGCCATCAATTTTACCTCACCACATGTCAATATTGACCGTACGATTTTAAAAGCTCGCTCGCCCCCAATTATTCTCTCCTATAATGCTGAATATACAGACTTCCCCTTTGTGAGTAATAAATTATCTGAACCCTTCACTACCGCTATACTACCACTCGATGAAAACCAACTTAACAACTTGAGAACCCGACTGTCAAAAGGTGCGACAAGTGGCACGAGATTTTCCACATTTCAAGCTGTTGTTTCTCACGTTTGGCGTTGTATTTGCATCGCACGTGATTTACCTCCTAATGAGGAAGTCCAACTCGCTTTCGCGATCGACTTTCGAAATCGCATGGTTCCTCCGCTTCCGAAATTTTATTTCGGTAATGCAGTAACACGGATTCGCGTAAATTCAACTGTGGCCAAACTGATGTCAGACCCAATAAAACATGGGGCAGAAAAGATAAAAGTGGCAATAAATCAAGTTGACGACGAGTACGTGAGGTCTTTGGTGGATTATTTGGAGACGATTGAAGTTCAAAATTTGTCGAGAAGAAGTTGCCTTCCTAAAACGAAGATTTGTGTGATTAGTTGGCTCGGGCTTCCGGTTTGTGACATGGATTTTGGATGGGGCAAGCCGGTTTTCATGTCTCGAGCACAAATGTATGGGACTGGGTTTGTTTACCTTATACCCAGAAGTGAGGCAGAAGGAGGGATTAATGTGATTGTAAGCTTGGAGGTAGATTGTATGGACCGATTCAAACAACTCTTTTATGAGCAAACAATGAGGAGTGCAATTTAGTTGGACAACGTCAACTCGGCTTCACTACACTAGGGCTATTAATTTTGATCGCGGTTTGTTGTTCAGTCGAATTCGCTCAAGATAGTTTGCTGCAAAAGAATTCATGTTATATGGTTACGTATCTGTTAAATTTATGTTATGGTTATGATTACGTTGGTTTATATTATGTTTATGTAATTTATGGTCGGAACTTGGATTGTATTTTATAGACTTGGTTGAAATTTGAGAGTGAAGGATTTGCTTGGATTGGAGAGTTGAGATTATGCTGAATTTCTGTTTACTTGTGTTTCTTGTCTTACTGAATTTGTCAAAAATCTAGTTGAAATTTTATTTCTTAGATGTCTTAGTAATTAATCAAAGTCAATAAGTACAACTGTGCAATTGTAAAAAGGAAAATAGAGGGTACAAGAATAGAGATGTAATGGGTCAGTAACTTAATGGGACAGTAACTTGAAATTGAAATTATAAAAAACAAAGTCCTGTACATTTTTATCTTTAATGAAAAAAATAAAAGAAAAAGGTTAAAGGCCCATTTTCTCAAAAAAATATTTTTATATTTAGTTTTGTGTAACTTTATTTTTTTTTATGAAAAATATTTATATTTAATTTTGCTTAAAAAATAGTACTAAATACAAAATAATATTTTAGTCAAATTATAAAATATAAATAAGAACCAAAATATAAAAAAAGAAAAAAAAATCAAAAGAAAAAATAATATTTTACATAAAAATAAAATAATATTTTATGTAAAATAGAAAGAAAATTAATGTTTTATATAATAGAAAATTATGAAATAAAATAGTGTATCATAAAAGAGGACAACATATATTTTTTCTTCAATATAAATCCTCCAACGAAGTCATATATCAAAGACAAGTTTCTTAAATCTCTCCATGTTCTCAGCCTGGAGCGATATGGCGACCGACAGGCTGCCATCACTAATCGGACTCGGAAGCACAAAGGCTGATCCTTCATAAGCCATTCCTCCTGGGCCCATAAACACTGGCCTCCCCCACCCGAAATCTGCGTCATATATTGGCAATCGCACCCAACTCGTCAGTCCGATGTTCGGACACTTGAATGTGTGGGCCCCACGTACTAGTGATGCCAGGTCGGGTTTTAGCTTCAAGTAATCCAATGCGGATCTGTATACGTTTCTTGTGATGTTAGTGAACAATTCTTTGATATGAAGATAATATGAAATTATTACGGTCCGGATAGCGTAATGATATAATACCTGCAGTACTCAGCATCCATCATTGCAAGCGCATCTTGAATCTTTTGCGCAGCTCCAGCAACCACCTCTTCTGATGATGCGATTGGAGTAGTCGTGAATATGACATTACCAAAATATCCTTCTGGAAGTCTAGGACTAAGACTTGTTCGCCCGTCAGTCGGAATATACATTTTTGTCATTTGCTCGGATGGGAGTTTGCGTGTGCCAGGCATATGCAACACCATACATGGGCCGCAAGCAAGGAAAAGGTTGAAATTCTCGAGGAGGGAGGAGGTTGTAGCTCTTTGAGTTTGCTGAGGTGAGACGATGTAAATCTGATCATAAACATTAAGATAACATTTTTAGTAACTAATCTTTAATTTGATTATGCAAGCTCAATATGTTGCTCAACTATCTAATGTATCCTGAAGACGTTTACAGCTGTTAAAGGGGGCGATTAATTGTTACTTATCATTAAAGAGGAGGGCAAGGTGGCAGCCATTGAGGGCGGTGGTTGATATTCAATATGTGGGAAGGAAGGGGAAGGTGGGTCACGTGCACGAAGTATAGTTCGATTGATGAATGGTTGTACAGTGATTGAAGCGCCACGCGCAAGATCTGACCAAGAGTTGATGAAATGCAGACCTGAGAAACCATCCACAACATGGTGTTGCATGCCGACGCCCAATGAGATGCCACCGCATTTGAAGTATGTGACCTGTGTGTAAAGTTTGGAGGTTGAAAGAGTTAAATTGAGATTATGATTAAGAACCCATGGCAATGCAAGTTATGCGCTATACGATACCTATAGCTATACCATGTTAGTATGTCCATTGTCCAGTCTTGTAAGGATTATGTTTAAAAGATAATTTTTCTAGCCGGGAAAATTTGACCCAATCATATGAAGCAGATTGATTTTACCAAGTACACGCCCAAATCGATATGAATACTGGTTATTCAGGTTCATGTCATGAGTAATTGGGATTTCGGTAGTTTAAGTTATTGATGATCGTTCGAGTGCGGACAAGTTGGCCGGGTCAGGTGTAACTACCTAGTGTATGCATGCATTTCAAACTATATATATATATATATATAGATAGAAACTGTAAGTACTGTGTAAAATATACAACACATATACCTGTAGCAAAAGCAAAGGAAAATCGGAGATATCGTCGCCATACTGAACAGTCGGAATAAGTCTCTTAAGCTCCATAGTTGGAGCAAAATCACCAAAATCATCTAGAATTCCATCCGACTCCGCCTCAACAAACAACACTCCACGACCGTTACAATCGATCTCAATCCGTCCATCTTTGTCCCTCGCTAGGCGCCCTGCTATTGGATAAAGTGTCACAAGGGCACGTCCTAGTGCCGACGTTAGAGTGGTGCAATCAAAGAAATTGGAGGATCCATCTGGGCGGTAAAAGTAGACGCTGGGGGTGCAGAAGCAAGGTGTCGAGGTTTGACTTCCAAAGTCTGCACTTCAGAGTAGGTTCAGATGGAGGAACGATTGTGGATTGATGCACTGTGATCATCTTACCCTGTCGTATGATAATTACAGTTTTAGAGTTGTCAATCTGTATATATTTACAAACTGCTAATCTTAGTCTTATTATACTAGCGTCAGTAATTTAATCATCTTGTATGTGTGTAGATGATTATTTTGTCTCGCTTCCATTTCTCTTATGCTTGAATTTGAATCTTTTATGATTTATTGTTTTCTGCACTCGACTAAGTAGGTTATAGGTTATGTACATCTAAGCAATCTATTTTCTATAATCGTTTTATATTGATATAAATTTCTTACGCACATGCCTATGTAATTCCTCCAAAAAAAGAAAGGCTGTTGTCTGAAGTAGCAATAAGCCAATAATATGTTGACATTAGTAAAATGAATTAGCCGAAGTCAACATTTTAATTTGTTTGAGAATTTTCCAAGTATATAGTCGCTTCTACTTAGACTTTTAGAGAACAATAATTATTTGAACTGCTTACCTAGGAAAACTTGAGATGAAATGAATCTAACTGAATCTCTGGCAATTAGAGGTTTCAGCGAAACTTGAAGAATGGAAGAAATAACAAGGAAAGAAATGTTGGGCTTGGTGAGAGTAAAATAACGACTAAATGGGCTTTTATACATGAAGCAAAGCATATAATTGGTGGTAGGAACTAGGAGGAAGTTTGTGTTTTACGTGGGCATTTTTTTGGGCAATAATCACGTTGGCACAACGACGCATATATATACATCCATGTATGTATACATCAAATACTGGGGTACATACAATTCTGTATTGTGCACCTATAGACGTCCAATTTAAATTATAGTATAATGATGATTAATATCGTTTATTCCTCACAAGTCTTCAAAAGAAAAATAATTGTGCTTTTAATTAACCTGCTAGATGCAGGAGAAATAATCGTGTTTCCATTCCACATAATTGGGAAGAAATGAATTGTTATTTTTATATCAAATAAAAATTAAAATCTAAATGAAAATACTATAATATCTAATTATATAAAGTTTTTTTTATTTAATAGAGATGTTCATAAGTCCCTCATTTATTTTTAAAGAAACTCGACTTTATCAAAATTTAAACCCACAATTTTTAAGTTGATGAGATGATACTTCATCACTCATACTGGAGGAAATTTGGCATATCTAATTATACAAAGTATGTCTGACTTTATAACATGTGAGATTGATTGTTAAATAGCAATGTTTTAAATTGCGATATAGCGCTGCGTAGCGGATTGTCTTTGTTTGTAGTGGATTGCGGTAGCAGGCGCTATTGCGGTGCTATGGCCTGATAGCGGATGTGCAGTATAATTTATAATTTACGTAAAATTTCATAAATATTAATGATAAAAATTTGATCATAATAAAATTTTAATACAAAAAACAAAAAAAATCCAAATACCATAAATATTAAATAAAACGAAATTATTCGGAGTGCCCAGCTTTTGGAGTGCCCAGAAGCGCTCACCATATAACTTTAACTGTACACATATATACTTGCACTTGGATATACCTTTTGTGTTTACAAATATATATATTTTTTAAATATACCTTTTTGTAATTTTGCTATACTTTTTGTGTTTATAAAAATACTTTTTTGTAATTTCATCATACCTTTTGTAATCGGGCACTGTCGGGTGCTCCAAAATACTAGCACTCCATATCTGAACCCTTAAATAAAATAGTATAATTATTTTTCATAAAATACCATACAAAGTTCATTTTCCATAATTAAACATCCAAAATAAACATATGAATATTAATTATCCGAAATAAGCAAAAAAAAAAAAAATTACAAAACTAACACTTTTAACGCTATAACGGCCGCTATAGCCGCTATTTGAATGCTATTTGACTGCTATAGCGGCGTTATAGCGCTCGTAGCGCTCAAAAAGCTATTTTAGCTATATTTTCATTGCGTATTGCGTTTTATGGTCGAAATCCGCAATTGCGCGCAATTACGGCGCTATAGTGCCGCTATTTAAAACACTGTTAAATAGTGATACTAGTATAGTATGAGATGATTTCTCTCTCTATCAATTTAATCATGATGTGACAATTTTACATATGAACGGGCAAGAACTGAGAGAGACATAGGTCTTTTGTTAGGGGAGAAGGGAAATTAAACGGAAAGTACGGTTCGTAGGAAATGGAGAGAATGAAAGGCATGAATTATGAGAGAAATATTTCTGTCTAATAAATGAGATACGTGTACAAATTACTCCTACTATTTGTATGGCTGAGATTAAATCTTGTTTAAAAGTTTAA